>OZ021718.1:12008017-14408017 GCA_963978555.1 Galerucella nymphaeae
CTACCAAATCGAGTGAAATCGTTGAAAACAGTTTAAAAGCACATAAGAAGACTAAATAATGCACAATTACACTTCAAACTTTTGTAGAACATAAGTTAGCTAAGGAATTGGACTACCTTTTTTGGATTCGATTCCAATCAGATATCAACCAAATCGCGTGAAATCGTTGGAAACAGTTCAAAAGCACGAGAACACTGTATAATGCACAAATACACTTCAAACTACTGTAGAACAAAAGTTAGCTTATAAATTGGACTATTTTGCATTCGATTTCAGTCAGATATCAACCAAATCGCGTGAAATCGTTGAAAACGGTTTAAAAGCACATGAGAATACTGAATAATGCACAAATAAACTTCAATATGCTGTAGAACAAAAGTTAGCTCGAAATTAGACTATTTCCCATTCTATTTCAGTCAGATATTAACCAAATCGCGTGAAATCGTTGAAAACAGTTTAAAACCACATAAGAAGACTGGATAATGCACAATTACACTTCATTCTACTGTAGAACAGAAGTTAGCTTATAAATTGGACTATTTTGCATTCGATTTCAGTCAGATATCAACCAAATCGCGTGAAATCGTTGAAAACGGTTTAAAAGCACATGAGAATACTAAATAATGCACGAATACACTTCAATATGCTGTAGAACAAAAGTTAGGTCGAAATTAGACTATTTTCCATGCGATTTCAGTCAGATCTCTACCAAATCGCGTGAAATCGTTGAAAACAGTTTAAAAGCACACAAGAAGACTAAATAATGAACAATTACACTTCAAACTACTGTAGAACAAAAGTTAGCTAAGAAATTGGACTATTTCCCATTCTATTTCAGTCAGATATCTACCAAATCGCGTGAAATCGTTGAAAACAGTTTAAAAGCACATAAGAAGACTAAATAATGCACAATTACACTTCAAACTACTGTAGAACAGAAGTTAGCTCGAAATTAGAATATTTCCCATTCTATTTCAGTCAGATATCAACCAAATCGCGTGAAATCGTTGAAAACAGTTCAAAAGGACATAAGAAGACTGGATAATGCACAATTACACTTCAAACTACTGTAGAACAAAAGTTAGCTAAGAAATTGGACTATTTTGCATTCGATTTCGGTCAAATATCAACCAAATCGCGTGAAATTGTTGAAAACAGTTTAAAAGCACATGAGAAGACTAAACAATGCACAATTACACTTCAAACTACTGTGGAACAGAAGTTAGCTTGTAAATTGGACTATTTTGCATTCAATTTCAGTCAGATATCAACCAAATCGCGTGAAATTGTTGAAAACAGTTTAAAAGCACATAAGAAGACTAAATAATGCACAATTACACTTCAAACTACTGTAAAACAAAAGTTGGCTAAGATCTCTACCAAATCGCGTGGAATCGTTGAAAACAGTTTAAAAGCACACAAGAAGACTAAATAATGAACAATTACACTTCAAACTACTGTAGAACAAAAGTTAGCTAAGAAATTGGACTATTTCCCATTCTATTTCAGTCAGATATCTACCAAATCGCGTGAAATCGTTGAAAACAGTTTAAAAGCACATAAGAAGACTAAATAATGCACAATTACACTTCAAACTACTGTAGAACAAAAGTTAGCTAAGAAATTGGACTACCTATTTTGCATTCGATTCCAATCAGATATCAACCAAATCGCGAGAAATCGTTGGAAACAGTTCAAAAGCACGAGAAGACTCAATATGCTGTAGAACAAAAGTTAGGTCGAAGTTAGACTATTTTCCATTCTATTTCAGTCAGATATCAACCAAATCTCGTGAAATCGTTAAAAACAGTTAAAAGCACATGAGAATATTAAATAATGCACAAATTGGACTATTTTGCATTCGATTTCAGTCAGATATCAGTCAAATCGCGTGAAATCGTTGAAAACAGTTTAAAAGCACATGAGAATACTGAATAATGCACAAATACACTTCAATATGCTGTAAAACAAAAGTTAGGTCGAAATTAGACTATTTTCCATTCTATTTCAGCCAGATCTCTACCAAATCGCGTGAAATCGTTGATAACAGTTTAAAAGCACATAAGAAGACTAAATAATGCACAATCACACTTCACACTACAGAAGAACAAAAGTTAGCCAAGAAATTCGACTATTTTGCATTCGATTTCAGTCAGATATCAACCAAATCGCGTGAAATCGTTGAAAACAGTTTAAAAGCACATGAGAATACTGAATAATGCACAAATACACTTGAATATGCTGTAGAACAAAGTTAGGTCGAAATTAGAGTATTTTCCATGCGATTTCAGTCAGATCTCTACCAAATCGCGTGAAATCGTTAAAAACAGTTTAAAAGCACACAAGAAGACAAAATAATGAACAATTACACTTCAAACTACTGTAGAACAAAAGTTAGCTAAGAAATTGGACTATTTCCCATTCTATTTCAGTCAGATATCTACCAAATCGAGTGAAATCGTTGAAAACAGTTTAAAAGCACATAAGAAGACTAAATAATGCACAATTACACTTCAAACTTTTGTAGAACATAAGTTAGCTAAGAAATTGGACTACCTTTTTTGGATTCGATTCCAATCAGATATCAACCAAATCGCGTGAAATCGTTGGAAACAGTTCAAAAGCACAAGAACACTGTATAATGCACAAATACACTTCAAACTACTGTAGAACAAAAGTTAGCTTATAAATTGGACTATTTTGCATTCGATTTCAGTCAGATATCAACCAAATCGCGTGAAATCGTTGAAAACAGTTTAAAAGCACACAAGAAGACAAAATAATGAACAATTACACTTCAAACTACTGTAGAACAAAAGTTAGCTAAGAAATTGGACTATTTCCCATTCTATTTCAGTCAGATATCTACCAAATCGCGTGGAATCGTTGAAAACAGTTTGAAAGCACAAAAGAAGACTAAATAATGAACAATTACACTTCAAACTACTGTAGAACAAAAGTTAGGTAAGAAATTGGACTATTTCCCATTCTATTTTAGCCAGATCTCTACCAAATCGCGTGAAATCGTTGATAACAGTTTAAAAGCACATAAGAAGACTAAATAATGCACAATCACACTTCACACTACAGAAGAACAAAAGTTAGCCAAGAAATTCGACTATTTTGCATTCGATTTCAGTCAGATATCAACCAAATCGCGTGAAATCGTTGAAAACAGTTTAAAAGCACATGAGAATACTGAATAATGCACAAATACACTTGAATATGCTGTAGAACAAAGTTAGGTCGAAATTAGAGTATTTTCCATGCGATTTCAGTCAGATCTCTACCAAATCGCGTGAAATCGTTAAAAACAGTTTAAAAGCACACAAGAAGACAAAATAATGAGCAATTACACTTCAAACTACTGTAGAACAAAAGTTAGCTAAGAAATTGGACTATTTCCCATTCTATTTCAGTCAGATATCTACCAAATCGAGTGAAATCGTTGAAAACAGTTTAAAAGCACATAAGAAGACTAAATAATGCACAATTACACTTCAAACTTTTGTAGAACATAAGTTAGCTAAGGAATTGGACTACCTTTTTTGGATTCGATTCCAATCAGATATCAACCAAATCGCGTGAAATCGTTGGAAACAGTTCAAAAGCACGAGAACACTGTATAATGCACAAATACACTTCAAACTACTGTAGAACAAAAGTTAGCTTATAAATTGGACTATTTTGCATTCGATTTCAGTCAGATATCAACCAAATCGCGTGAAATCGTTGAAAACGGTTTAAAAGCACATGAGAATACTGAATAATGCACAAATAAACTTCAATATGCTGTAGAACAAAAGTTAGCTCGAAATTAGACTATTTCCCATTCTATTTCAGTCAGATATTAACCAAATCGCGTGAAATCGTTGAAAACAGTTTAAAACCACATAAGAAGACTGGATAATGCACAATTACACTTCATTCTACTGTAGAACAGAAGTTAGCTTATAAATTGGACTATTTTGCATTCGATTTCAGTCAGATATCAACCAAATCGCGTGAAATCGTTGAAAACGGTTTAAAAGCACATGAGAATACTAAATAATGCACGAATACACTTCAATATGCTGTAGAACAAAAGTTAGGTCGAAATTAGACTATTTTCCATGCGATTTCAGTCAGATCTCTACCAAATCGCGTGAAATCGTTGAAAACAGTTTAAAAGCACACAAGAAGACTAAATAATGAACAATTACACTTCAAACTACTGAAGAACAAAAGTTAGCTAAGAAATTGGACTATTTCCCATTCTATTTCAGTCAGATATCTACCAAATCGCGTGAAATCGTTGAAAACAGTTTAAAAGCACATAAGAAGACTAAATAATGCACAATTACACTTCAAACTACTGTAGAACAGAAGTTAGCTCGAAATTAGAATATTTCCCATTCTATTTCAGTCAGATATCAACCAAATCGCGTGAAATCGTTGAAAACAGTTCAAAAGGACATAAGAAGACTGGATAATGCACAATTACACTTCAAACTACTGTAGAACAAAAGTTAGCTAAGAAATTGGACTATTTTGCATTCGATTTCGGTCAAATATCAACCAAATCGCGTGAAATTGTTGAAAACAGTTTAAAAGCACATGAGAAGACTAAACAATGCACAATTACACTTCAAACTACTGTGGAACAGAAGTTAGCTTGTAAATTGGACTATTTTGCATTCCATTTCAGTCAGATATCAACCAAATCGCGTGAAATCGTTGAAAACAGTTTAAAAGCACATAAGAAGACTAAATAATGCACAATTACACTTCAAACTACTGTAAAACAAAAGTTGGCTAAGATCTCTACCAAATCGCGTGGAATCGTTGAAAACAGTTTAAAAGCACACAAGAAGACTAAATAATGAACAATTACACTTCAAACTACTGTAGAACAAAAGTTAGCTAAGAAATTGGACTATTTCCCATTCTATTTCAGTCAGATATCTACCAAATCGCGTGAAATCGTTGAAAACAGTTTAAAAGCACATAAGAAGACTAAATAATGCACAATTACACTTCAAACTACTGTAGAACAAAAGTTAGCTAAGAAATTGGACTACCTATTTTGCATTCGATTCCAATCAGATATCAACCAAATCGCGAGAAATCGTTGGAAACAGTTCAAAAGCACGAGAAGACTCAATATGCTGTAGAACAAAAGTTAGGTCGAAGTTAGACTATTTTCCATTCTATTTCAGTCAGATATCAACCAAATCTCGTGAAATCGTTAAAAACAGTTTAAAAGCACATGAGAATATTAAATAATGCACAAATTGGACTATTTTGCATTCGATTTCAGTCAGATATCAGTCAAATCGCGTGAAATCGTTGAAAACAGTTTAAAAGCACATGAGAATACTGAATAATGCACAAATACACTTCAATATGCTGTAAAACAAAAGTTAGGTCGAAATTAGACTATTTTCCATTCTATTTTAGCCAGATCTCTACCAAATCGCGTGAAATCGTTGATAACAGTTTAAAAGCACATAAGAAGACTAAATAATGCACAATCACACTTCACACTACAGAAGAACAAAAGTTAGCCAAGAAATTCGACTATTTTGCATTCGATTTCAGTCAGATATCAACCAAATCGCGTGAAATCGTTGAAAACAGTTTAAAAGCACATGAGAATACTGAATAATGCACAAATACACTTGAATATGCTGTAGAACAAAGTTAGGTCGAAATTAGAGTATTTTCCATGCGATTTCAGTCAAATCTCTACCAAATCGCGTGAAATCGTTAAAAACAGTTTAAAAGCACACAAGAAGACAAAATAATGAACAATTACACTTCAAACTACTGTAGAACAAAAGTTAGCTAAGAAATTGGACTATTTCCCATTCTATTTCAGTCAGATATCTACCAAATCGAGTGAAATCGTTGAAAACAGTTTAAAAGCACATAAGAAGACTAAATAATGCACAATTACACTTCAAACTTTTGTAGAACATAAGTTAGCTAAGAAATTGGACTACCTTTTTTGGATTCGATTCCAATCAGATATCAACCAAATCGCGTGAAATCGTTGGAAACAGTTCAAAAGCACAAGAACACTGTATAATGCACAAATACACTTCAAACTACTGTAGAACAAAAGTTAGCTTATAAATTGGACTATTTTGCATTCGATTTCAGTCAGATATCAACCAAATCGCGTGAAATCGTTGGAAACGGTTTAAAAGCACATGAGAATACTGAATAATGCACAAATAAACTTCAATATGCTGTAGAACAAAAGTTAGCTCGAAATTAGACTGTTTCCCATTCTATTTCAGTCAGATATTGACCAAATCGCGTGAAATCGTTGAAAACAGTTTAAAACCACATAAGAAGACTGGATAATGCACAATTACACCTAATTCTACTGTAGAACAGAAGTTAGCTTATAAATTGGACTATTTTGCATTCGATTTCAGTCAGATATCAACCAAATCGCGTGAAATCGTTGAAAACGGTTCAAAAGCACATGAGAATACTAAATAATGCACGAATACACTTCAATATGCTGTAGAACAAAAGTTAGGTCGAAATTAGACTATTTTCCATGCGATTTCAGTCAGATCTCTACCAAATCGCGTGGAATCGTTGAAAACAGTTTAAAAGCACACAAGAAGACTAAATAATGAACAATTACACTTCAAACTACTGTAGAACAAAAGTTAGCTAAGAAATTGGACTATTTCCCATTCTATTTCAGTCAGATATCTACCAAATCGCGTGAAATCGTTGAAAACAGTTTAAAAGCACATAAGAAGACTAAATAATGCACAATTACACTTCAAACTACTGTAGAACAAAAGTTAGCTAAGAAATTGGACTACCTATTTTGCATTCGATTCCAATCAGATATCAACCAAATCGCGAGAAATCGTTGGAAACAGTTCAAAAGCACGAGAAGACTGTATAATGCACAAATACACTCCAAACTACTGTAGAACAAAAGTTAGCTAAGAAATTGGACTATTTTGCATTCGATTCCAGTCAGATATCAACCAAATCGCGTGAAGTCGTTAAAAACAGTTTAAAAGCACATGAGAATACTGAATAATGCACAAATACACTTCAATATGCTGTAGAACAAAAGTTAGGTCGAAATTAGACTATTTTCCATTCTATTCCAGTCAGATATCAACCAAATCTCGTGAAATCGTTAAAAACAGTTTAAAAGCACATGAGAATATTAATAATGCACAAATTGGACTATTTTGCATTCGATTTCAGTCAGATATCAACCAAATCGCGTAAAATCGTTGAAAACAGTTTAAAAGCACATAAGAATACTGAATAATGCACAAATACACTTCAATATGCTGTAAAACAAAAGTTAGGTCGAAATTAGACTATTTTCCATTCTATTTTAGCCAGATTTCTACCAAATCGCGTGAAATCGTTGAGAACAGTTTAAAAGCACATAGGAAGACTAAATAATGCACAATTACACTTCAAACTACTGTGGAACAGAAGTTAGCTTGTAAATTGGACTATTTTGCATTCGATTTCAGTCAGATATCAACCAAATCGCGTGAAATCGTTGAAAACAGTTTAAAAGCACATAAGAAGACTAAATAATGCACAATTACACTTCAAACTACTGTAAAACAAAAGTTAGCTAAGAAATTGGACTACCTATTTTGCATTCGATTCCAATCAGCTATCAACCAAATCGCGTGGAATCTTTGGAAACAGTTCAAAAGCACGAGAAGACTGTATAATGCACATATACACTTCAAACTACTGTAGAACAAGAGTTAGCTAAGAAATTGAACTATTTTGCATTCGATTTCGGTCAAATATCAACCAAATCGCGTGAAATTGTTGAAAACAGTTTAAAAGCACATGAGAAGACTAAACAATGCACAATTACACTTCAAACTACTGTGGAACAGAAGTTAGCTTGTAAATTGGACTATTTTGCATTCGATTTCAGTCAGATATCAACCAAATCGCGTGAAATCGTTGAAAACAGTTTAAAAGCACATAAAAAGACTAAATAATGCACAATTACACTCCAAACTACTGTAAAACAAAAGTTAGCTAAGAAATTGGACTACCTATTTCGCATTCGATTCCAATCAGATATCAACCAAATCGCGTGGAATCGTTGGAAACAGTTCAAAAGCACGAGAAGACTGTATAATGCACAAATACACTTCAAACTACTGTAGAACAAAAGTTAGCTAAGAAATTGGACTATTTTGCATTCGATTTCAGTCAGATATCAACCAAATCGCGTGAAATCGTTGAAAACAGTTTAAAAGCACATGAGAATACTGAATAATGCACAAATACACTTCAATATGCTGTAGAACAAAAGTTACGTCGAAATTAGACTATTTTCCATTCTATTTCAGTCAGATATCAACCAAACCGCGTGAAATCGTTGAAAACAGTTTAAAAGCACATAAGAAGACTAAATATTGCACAATTACACTTCAAACTACTGTAGAACAAAAGTAAGCTAAGAAATTGGACTATTTTGCATTCGATTTTAGTCAGATCTTTACCAAATCGCGTGAAATCGTTGAAAACCGTTAAAAGGACATGCGAATACTAAATAATGCACAAATACACTTCAATATGCTGTATAACAAAAGTTAGGTCGAAATTAGACTATTTTCCATTCTATTTCAGTCAGATATCAACCAAATCGCGTGAAATAGTTGAAAACAGTTTAAAAGCACATAAGAAGACTAAATAATGCACAATTACACTTCAAACTACTGTAGAACAAAAGTTAGCTCGAAATTAGACTATTTCCCATTCTATTTCAGTCAGATATCAACCAAATCGCGTGAAGTCGTTGGAAACAGTTTAAAAGCACATGAGAATACTAAATAATGCACAAATACACTTCAATATGCTGAGAAATTGGACTATTTTGCATTCGATTTCAGTCAGATATCAACCAAATCGCGTGAAATCGTTGAAAACAGTTTAAAAGCACATGAGAATACTGAATAATGCACAAATACACTTCAATATGCTGTAGAACAAAAGTTAGGTCGAAATTAGAGTATTTTCCATGCGATTTCAGTCAGATCTCTACCAAATCGCGTGAAATCGTTGAAAACAGTTTAAAAGCACACAAGAAGACAAAATAATAAACAATTACACTTCAAACTACTGTAGAACAAAAGTTAGCTAAGAAATTGGACTATTTCCCATTCTATATCAGTCAGATATCTACCAAATCGCGTGAAATCGTTGAAAACAGTTTAAAAGCACATAAGAAGACTAAATAATGCACAATTACACTTCAAAATTTTGTAGAACATAAGTTAGCTAAGAAATTGGACTACCTTTTTTGCATTCGATTCCAATCAGATATCAACCAAATCGCGTGAAATCGTTGGAAACAGTTCAAAAGCACGAGAACACTGTATAATGCACAAATACACTTCAAACTACTGTAGAACAAGAGTTAGCTTATAAATTGGACTATTTTGCATTCGATTTCAGTCAGATATCAACCAAATCGCGTGAAATCGTTGAAAACAGTTTAAAAGCACATGAGAAGACTAAACAATGCACAATTACACTTCAAACTACTGTGGAACAGAAGTTAGCTTGTAAATTGGACTATTTTGCATTCCATTTCAGTCAGATATCAACCAAATCGCGTGAAATCGTTGAAAACAGTTTAAAAGCACATAAGAAGACTAAATAATGCACAATTACACTTCAAAATTTTGTAGAACATAAGTTAGCTAAGAAATTGGACTACCTTTTTTGCATTCGATTCCAATCAGATATCAACCAAATCGCGTGAAATCTTTGGAAACAGTTCAAAAGCACGAGAAGACTGTATAATGCACATATACACTTCAAACTACTGTAGAACAAGAGTTAGCTAAGAAATTGGACTATTTTGCATTCGATTTCGGTCAAATATCAACCAAATCGCGTGAAATTGTTGAAAACAGTTTAAAAGCACATGAGAAGACTAAACAATGCACAATTACACTTCAAACTACTGTGGAACAGAAGTTAGCTTGTAAATTGGACTATTTTGCATTCCATTTCAGTCAGATATCAACCAAATCGCGTGAAATCGTTGAAAACAGTTTAAAAGCACATAAGAAGACTAAATAATGCACAATTACACTTCAAACTACTGTAAAACAAAAGTTGGCTAAGATCTCTACCAAATCGCGTGGAATCGTTGAAAACAGTTTAAAAGCACACAAGAAGACTAAATAATGAACAATTACACTTCAAACTACTGTAGAACAAAAGTTAGCTAAGAAATTGGACTATTTCCCATTCTATTTCAGTCAGATATCTACCAAATCGCGTGAAATCGTTGAAAACAGTTTAAAAGCACATAAGAAGACTAAATAATGCACAATTACACTTCAAACTACTGTAGAACAAAAGTTAGCTAAGGAATTGGACTACCTATTTTGCATTCGATTCCAATCAGATATCAACCAAATCGCGAGAAATCGTTGGAAACAGTTCAAAAGCACGAGAAGACTCAATATGCTGTAGAACAAAAGTTAGGTCGAAGTTAGACTATTTTCCATTCTATTTCAGTCAGATATCAACCAAATCTCGTGAAATCGTTAAAAACAGTTTAAAAGCACATGAGAATATTAAATAATGCACAAATTGGACTATTTTGCATTCGATTTCAGTCAGATATCAGTCAAATCGCGTGAAATCGTTGAAAACAGTTTAAAAGCACATGAGAATACTGAATAATGCACAAATACACTTCAATATGCTGTAAAACAAAAGTTAGGTCGAAATTAGACTATTTTCCATTCTATTTTAGCCAGATCTCTACCAAATCGCGTGAAATCGTTGATAACAGTTTAAAAGCACATAAGAAGACTAAATAATGCACAATCACACTTCACACTACAGAAGAACAAAAGTTAGCCAAGAAATTCGACTATTTTGCATTCGATTTCAGTCAGATATCAACCAAATCGCGTGAAATCGTTGAAAACAGTTTAAAAGCACATGAGAATACTGAATAATGCACAAATACACTTGAATATGCTGTAGAACAAAGTTAGGTCGAAATTAGAGTATTTTCCATGCGATTTCAGTCAAATCTCTACCAAATCGCGTGAAATCGTTAAAAACAGTTTAAAAGCACACAAGAAGACAAAATAATGAACAATTACACTTCAAACTACTGTAGAACAAAAGTTAGCTAAGAAATTGGACTATTTCCCCATTCTATTTCAGTCAGATATCTACCAAATCGAGTGAAATCGTTGAAAACAGTTTAAAAGCACATAAGAAGACTAAATAATGCACAATTACACTTCAAACTTTTGTAGAACATAAGTTAGCTAAGAAATTGGACTACCTTTTTTGGATTCGATTCCAATCAGATATCAACCAAATCGCGTGAAATCGTTGGAAACAGTTCAAAAGCACAAGAACACTGTATAATGCACAAATACACTTCAAACTACTGTAGAACAAAAGTTAGCTTATAAATTGGACTATTTTGCATTCGATTTCAGTCAGATATCAACCAAATCGCGTGAAATCGTTGGAAACGGTTTAAAAGCACATGAGAATACTGAATAATGCACAAATAAACTTCAATATGCTGTAGAACAAAAGTTAGCTCGAAATTAGACTGTTTCCCATTCTATTTCAGTCAGATATTAACCAAATCGCGTGAAATCGTTGAAAACAGTTTAAAACCACATAAGAAGACTGGATAATGCACAATTACACCTAATTCTACTGTAGAACAGAAGTTAGCTTATAAATTGGACTATTTTGCATTCGATTTCAGTCAGATATCAACCAAATCGCGTGAAATCGTTGAAAACGGTTCAAAAGCACATGAGAATACTAAATAATGCACGAATACACTTCAATATGCTGTAGAACAAAAGTTAGGTCGAAATTAGACTATTTTCCATGCGATTTCAGTCAGATCTCTACCAAATCGCGTGGAATCGTTGAAAACAGTTTAAAAGCACACAAGAAGACTAAATAATGAACAATTACACTTCAAACTACTGTAGAACAAAAGTTAGCTAAGAAATTGGACTATTTCCCATTCTATTTCAGTCAGATATCTACCAAATCGCGTGAAATCGTTGAAAACAGTTTAAAAGCACATAAGAAGACTAAATAATGCACAATTACACTTCAAACTACTGTAGAACAAAAGTTAGCTAAGAAATTGGACTACCTATTTTGCATTCGATTCCAAGCAGATATCAACCAAATCGCGAGAAATCGTTGGAAACAGTTCAAAAGCACGAGAAGACTGTATAATGCACAAATACACTCCAAACTACTGTAGAACAAAAGTTAGCTAAGAAATTGGACTATTTTGCATTCGATTCCAGTCAGATATCAACCAAATCGCGTGAAGTCGTTAAAAACAGTTTAAAAGCACATGAGAATACTGAATAATGCACAAATACACTTCAATATGCTGTAGAACAAAAGTTAGGTCGAAATTAGACTATTTTCCATTCTATTCCAGTCAGATATCAACCAAATCTCGTGAAATCGTTAAAAACAGTTTAAAAGCACATGAGAATATTAAATAATGCACAAATTGGACTATTTTGCATTCGATTTCAGTCAGATATCAACCAAATCGCGTAAAATCGTTGAAAACAGTTTAAAAGCACATAAGAATACTGAATAATGCACAAATACACTTCAATATGCTGTAAAACAAAAGTTAGGTCGAAATTAGACTATTTTCCATTCTATTTTAGCCAGATTTCTACCAAATCGCGTGAAATCGTTGAGAACAGTTTAAAAGCACATAGGAAGACTAAATAATGCACAATCACACTTCACACTACTGAAGAACAAAAGTTAGCCAAGAAATTGGACTATTTTGCATTCGATTTCAGTCAGATATCAACCAAATCGCGTGAAATAGTTGAAAACAGTTTAAAAGCACATAAGAAGACTGAATAATGCACAATTACACTTCAAACTACTGTGGAACAGAAGTTAGCTTGTAAATTGGACTATTTTGCATTCGATTTCAGTCAGATATCAACCAAATCGCGTGAAATCGTTGAAAACAGTTTAAAAGCACATAAGAAGACTAAATAATGCACAATTACACTTCAAACTACTGTAAAACAAAAGTTAGCTAAGAAATTGGACTACCTATTTTGCATTCGATTTTAGTCAGATCTTTACCAAATCGCGTGAAATCGTTGAAAACCGTTAAAAGGACATGCGAATACTAAATAATGCACAAATACACTTCAATATGCTGTATAACAAAAGTTAGGTCGAAATTAGACTATTTTCCATTCTATTTCAGTCAGATATACTGTGGAACAGAAGTTAGCTTGTAAATTGGACTATTTTGCATTCGATTTCAGTCAGATATCAACCAAATCGCGTGAAATCGTTGAAAACAGTTTAAAAGCACATAAAAAGACTAAATAATGCACAATTACACTCCAAACTATTGGACTACCTATTTCGCATTCGATTCCAATCAGATATCAACCAAATCGCGTGGAATCGTTGGAAACAGTTCAAAAGCACGAGAAGACTGTATAATGCACAAATACACTTCAAACTACTGTAGAACAAAAGTTAGCTAAGAAATTGGACTATTTTGCATTCGATTTCAGTCAGATATCAACCAAATCGCGTGAAATCGTTGAAAACAGTTTAAAAGCACATGAGAATACTGAATAATGCACAAATACACTTCAATATGCTGTAGAACAAAAGTTACGTCGAAATTAGACTATTTTCCATTCTATTTCAGTCAGATATCAACCAAACCGCGTGAAATCGTTGAAAACAGTTTAAAAGCACATAAGAAGACTAAATATTGCACAATTACACTTCAAACTACTGTAGAACAAAAGTAAGCTAAGAAATTGGACTATTTTGCATTCGATTTTAGTCAGATCTTTACCAAATCGCGTGAAATCGTTGAAAACCGTTAAAAGGACATGCGAATACTAAATAATGCACAAATACACTTCAATATGCTGTATAACAAAAGTTAGGTCGAAATTAGACTATTTTCCATTCTATTTCAGTCAGATATCAACCAAATCGCGTGAAATAGTTGAAAACAGTTTAAAAGCACATAAGAAGACTAAATAATGCACAATTACACTTCAAACTACTGTAGAACAAAAGTTAGCTCGAAATTAGACTATTTCCCATTCTATTTCAGTCAGATATCAACCAAATCGCGTGAAGTCGTTAAAAACAGTTTAAAAGCACATGAGAATACTGAATAATGCACAAATACACTTCAATATGCTGTAGAACAAAAGTTAGGTCGAAATTAGACTATTTTCCATTCTATTCCAGTCAGATATCAACCAAATCTCGTGAAATCGTTAAAAACAGTTTAAAAGCACATGAGAATATTAAATAATGCACAAATTGGACTATTTTGCATTCGATTTCAGTCAGATATCAACCAAATCGCGTAAAATCGTTGAAAACAGTTTAAAAGCACATAAGAATACTGAATAATGCACAAATACACTTCAATATGCTGTAAAACAAAAGTTAGGTCGAAATTAGACTATTTTCCATTCTATTTTAGCCAGATTTCTACCAAATCGCGTGAAATCGTTGAGAACAGTTTAAAAGCACATAAAAAGACTAAATAATGCACAATCACACTTCACACTACTGAAGAACAAAAGTTAGCCAAGAAATTGGACTATTTTGCATTCGATTTCAGTCAGATATCAACCAAATCGCGTGAAATAGTTGAAAACAGTTTAAAAGCACATAAGAAGACTGAATAATGCACAATTACACTTCAAACTACTGTGGAACAGAAGTTAGCTTGTAAATTGGACTATTTTGCATTCGATTTCAGTCAGATATCAACCAAATCGCGTGAAATCGTTGAAAACAGTTTAAAAGCACATAAGAAGACTAAATAATGCACAATTACACTTCAAACTACTGTAAAACAAAAGTTAGCTAAGAAATTGGACTACCTATTTTGCATTCGATTCCAATCAGCTATCAACCAAATCGCGTGGAATCTTTGGAAACAGTTCAAAAGCACGAGAAGACTGTATAATGCACATATACACTTCAAACTACTGTAGAACAAGAGTTAGCTAAGAAATTGAACTATTTTGCATTCGATTTCGGTCAAATATCAACCAAATCGCGTGAAATTGTTGAAAACAGTTTAAAAGCACATGAGAAGACTAAACAATGCACAATTACACTTCAAACTACTGTGGAACAGAAGTTAGCTTGTAAATTGGACTATTTTGCATTCGATTTCAGTCAGATATCAACCAAATCGCGTGAAATCGTTGAAAACAGTTTAAAAGCACATAAAAAGACTAAATAATGCACAATTACACTCCAAACTAATGTAAAACAAAAGTTAGCTAAGAAATTGGACTACCTATTTCGCATTCGATTCCAATCAGATATCAACCAAATCGCGTGGAATCGTTGGAAACAGTTCAAAAGCACGAGAAGACTGTATAATGCACAAATACACTTCAAACTACTGTAGAACAAAAGTTAGCTAAGAAATTGGACTATTTTGCATTCGATTTCAGTCAGATATCAACCAAATCGCGTGAAATCGTTGAAAACAGTTTAAAAGCACATGAGAATACTGAATAATGCACAAATACACTTCAATATGCTGTAGAACAAAAGTTACGTCGAAATTAGACTATTTTCCATTCTATTTCAGTCAGATATCAACCAAACCGCGTGAAATCGTTGAAAACAGTTTAAAAGCACATAAGAAGACTAAATATTGCACAATTACACTTCAAACTACTGTAGAACAAAAGTAAGCTAAGAAATTGGACTATTTTGCATTCGATTTTAGTCAGATCTTTACCAAATCCCGTGAAATCGTTGAAAACCGTTAAAAGGACATGCGAATACTAAATAATGCACAAATACACTTCAATATGCTGTATAACAAAAGTTAGGTCGAAATTAGACTATTTTCCATTCTATTTCAGTCAGATATCAACCAAATCGCGTGAAATAGTTGAAAACAGTTTAAAAGCACATAAGAAGACTAAATAATGCACAATTACACTTCAAACTACTGTAGAACAAAAGTTAGCTCGAAATTAGACTATTTCCCATTCTATTTCAGTCAGATATCAACCAAATCGCGTGAAGTCGTTGGAAACAGTTTAAAAGCACATGAGAATACTAAATAATGCACAAATACACTTCAATATGCTGAGAAATTGGACTATTTTGCATTCGATTTCAGTCAGATATCAACCAAATCGCGTGAAATCGTTGAAAACAGTTTAAAAGCACATGAGAATACTGAATAATGCACAAATACACTTCAATATGCTGTAGAACAAAAGTTAGGTCGAAATTAGAGTATTTTCCATGCGATTTCAGTCAGATCTCTACCAAATCGCGTGAAATCGTTGAAAACAGTTTAAAAGCACACAAGAAGACAAAATAATAAACAATTACACTTCAAACTACTGTAGAACAAAAGTTAGCTAAGAAATTGGACTATTTCCCATTCTATATCAGTCAGATATCTACCAAATCGCGTGAAATCGTTGAAAACAGTTTAAAAGCACATAAGAAGACTAAATAATGCACAATTACACTTCAAAATTTTGTAGAACATAAGTTAGCTAAGAAATTGGACTACCTTTTTTGCATTCGATTCCAATCAGATATCAACCAAATCGCGTGAAATCGTTGGAAACAGTTCAAAAGCACGAGAACACTGTATAATGCACAAATACACTTCAAACTACTGTAGAACAAAAGTTAGCTTATAAATTGGACTATTTTGCATTCGATTTCAGTCAGATATCAACCAAATCGCGTGAAATCGTTGAAAACGGTTTAAAAGCACATGAGAATACTGAATAATGCACAAATACACTTCAATATGCTGTAGAACAAAAGTTAGGTCGAAATTAGACTATTTTCCATTCTATTCCAGTCAGATATCAACCAAATCGCGTGAAATCGTTGGAAACAAATTAAAAGCACATAAGAAGACTAAATAATGCACAATTACACTTCATTCTACTGTAGAACAGAAGTTAGCTTATAAATTGGACTATTTTGCATTCGATTTCAGTCAGATATCAACCAAATCGCGTGAAATCGTTGAAAACGGTTTAAAAGCACATGAGAATACTAAATAATGCACGAATACACTTCAATATGCTGTAGAACGAAAGTTAGGTCGAAATTAGACTATTTTCCATGCGATTTCAGTCAGATCTCTACCAAATCGCGTGGAATCGTTGAAAACAGTTTAAAAGCACACAAGAAGACTAAATAATGAACAATTACACTTCAAACTACTGTAGAACAAAAGTTAGCTAAGAAATTGGACTATTTCCCATTCTATTTCAGTCAGATATCTACCAAATCGCGTGAAATCGTTGAAAACAGTTTAAAAGCACATAAGAAGACTAAATAATGCACAATTACACTTCAAACTACTGTAGAACAAAAGTTAGCTAAGAAATTGGACTACCTATTTTGC
This sequence comes from Galerucella nymphaeae, assembly GCA_963978555.1. NCBI lineage: Eukaryota > Metazoa > Arthropoda > Insecta > Coleoptera > Chrysomelidae > Galerucella > Galerucella nymphaeae. Next base: position 12,025,497 of record OZ021718.1, read on the forward strand.
ATTCGATTCCAATCAGATATCAACCAAATCGCGAGAAATCGTTGGAAACAGTTCAAAAGCACGAGAAGACTGTATAATGCACAAATACACTCCAAACTACTGTAGAACAAAAGTTAGCTAAGAAATTGGACTATTTTGCATTCGATTTCAGTCAGATATCAACCAAATCGCGTGAAATCGTTGAAAACAGTTTAAAAGCACATGAGAATACTGAATAATGCACAAATACACTTCAATATGCTGTAGAACAAAAGTTAGGTCGAAATTAGACTATTTTCCATTCTATTCCAGTCAGATATCAACCAAATCGCGTGAAATCGTTGGAAACAAATTAAAAGCACATAAGAAGACTAAATAATGCACAATTACACTTCAATATTCTGTATAACAAAAGTTAGGTCGAAATTAGACTATTTTCCATTCTATTTCAGTCAGATATCAACCAAATCGCGTGAAATCGTTGAAACCAGTTTAAAAGCACATGAGAAGACCAAATAATGCACAATTACACTACAAACTACTGTAGAACAAAAGTTAGCTGAGAAATTGGACTATTTCCCATTCTATTTCAGTCAGATATCAACCAAATCGCGTGAAATCGTTGAAAACAGTTTAAAAGCACATGAGAATACTGAATAATGCACAAATACACTTCAATATGCTGTAGAACAAAAGTTAGGTCAAAATTAGACTATTTTCCATGCGATTTCAGTCAGATCTCTACCAAATCGCGTGAAATCGTTGAAAACAGTTTAAAAGCACACAAGAAGACAAAATAATAAATAATTACACTTCAAACTACTGTAGAACAGAAGTTAGCTAAGAAATTGGACTATTTCCCATTCTATTTTAGTCAGATATCTACCAAATCGCGTGAAATCGTTGAAAACAGTTTAAAAGCACATAAGAAGACTAAATAATGCACAATTACACTTCAAACTTTTGTAGAACATAAGTTAGCTAAGAAATTGGACTACCTATTTTGCATTCGATTCCAATCAGATATCAACCAAATCGCGTGAAATCGTTGAAAACAGTTTAAAAGCACATGAGAATACTGATTAATGCACAAATACACTTCAATATGCTGTAGAACAAAAGTTAGGTCTAAATTAGACTATTTTCCATTTTATTTCAGTCAGATATTAACCAAATCGCGTGAAATCGTTGAAAACAGTTTAAAAGCACATAAGAAGACTAAATGATGTACATTTACACTTCACACTACAGTAGAACAAAAGTTAGCTAAGAAATTGGACTATTTTGCATTCGATTTCAGTCAGATATCAACCAAATCGCGTGAAATCGTTGAAAACAGTTTAAAAGCACATGAGAATACTGAATAATGCACAAATACACTTCAATATGCTGTAGAACAAAAGTTAGGTCTAAATTAGACTATTTTCCATTTTATTTCAGTCAGATATCAACCAAATCGCGTGAAATCGTTGAAAACAGTTCAAAAGCACATAAGAAGACTGAATAATGCACATCTACACTTCAAACTACTGTAGAACAAAAGTTGGCTAAGAAATTGGACTACGTATTTTGCATTCGATTTCAGTCAGATATCAACCAAATCGCGTGAAATCGTTGAAAACAGTTTAAAAGCACATAGGAAAACTAAATAATGCACAATTACACTTCACACTACTGTAGAACAAAAGTTAGCTAAGAAATTGGACTATTTTGCATTTTACTTCAGTCAGATATCAACTAAATCGCGTGAAATCGTTGAAAACAGTTTAAAAGCACATAAGAAGACTGAATAATGCACATTTACACTCCAATTTACTGTAGAACAAAAGTTGGCTAAGAAATTGGACTACTTATTTTGCATTCGATTTCAGTCAGATATCAACCAAATCGCGTGAAATCGTTGAAAACAGTTTAGAAGCACATAGGAAGACTAAATAATGCACAATTACACTTCACACTACTGTAGAACAAAAGTTAGCTAAGAAATTGGACTATTTTGCATTCGATTTCAGTCAGATATCAACCAAATCGCGTGGAATCGTTGGAAACAGTTCAAAAGCACGAGAAAACTGTATAATGCACAAATACACTTCAAACTACTGTAGAACAAAAGTTAGCTAAGAAATTGGACTATTTTGCATTCGATTTCAGTCAGATATCAACCAAATCGCGTGAAATCGTTGGAAACAGTTAAAAGCACAAATGCGAATACTGAATAATGCACAAATACACTTCAATATGATGTAGAACAAAAGTTAGGTCGAAATTAGACTATTTTCCATTCTATTCCAGTCAGATATCAACCAAATCGCGTGAAATCGTTGGAAACAAATTAAAAGCACATAAGAAGACTAAATAATGCACAATTACACTTCAATATTCTGTATAACAAAAGTTAGGTAGAAATTAGACTACTTTCCATTCTATTTCAGTCAGATATCAACCAAATCGCGTGAAATCGTTGAAAACAGTTTAAAAGCACATAAGAAGACTAAATAATGCACAATTACACTACAAACTACTGTAGAACAAAAGTTAGCTAAGAAATTGGACTATTTCCCATTCTATTTTAGTCAGATATCTACCAAATCGCGTGAAATCGTTAAAAACAGTTTAAAAGCACATGAGAATACTGAATAATGCACAAATACACTTCAATATGCTGTAGAACAAAAGTTAGGTCGAAATTAGACTATTTTCCATGCGATTTCAGTCAGATCTCTACCAAATCGCGTGAAATCGTTGAAAACAGTTTAAAAGCACACAAGAAGACAAAATAATAAACAATTACACTTCAAACTACTGTAGAACAGAAGTTAGCTAAGAAATTGGACTATATCCCATTCTATTTTAGTCAGATATCTACCAAATCGCGTGAAATCGTTGAAAACAGTTTAAAAGCACATAAGAAGACTAAATAATGCACAATTACACTTCAAACTTTTGTAGAACATAAGTTAGATAAGAAATTGGACTACCTATTTTGCATTCGATTCCAATCAGATATCAACCAAATCGCGTGAAATCGTTGAAAACAGTTTAAAAGCACATGAGAATACTGATTAATGCACAAATACACTTCAATATGCTGTAGAACAAAAGTTAGGTCTAAATTAGACTATTTTCCATTTTATTTCAGTCAGATATCAACCAAATCGCGTGAAATCGTTGAAAACAGTTTAAAAGCACATAAGAAGACTAAATAATGTACATTTACACTTCACACTACAGTAGAACAAAAGTTAGCTAAGAAATTGGACTATTTTGCATTCGATTTCAGTCAGATATCAACCAAATCGCGTGAAATCGTTGAAAACAGTTTAAAAGCACATGATAATACTGAATAATGCACAAATACACTTCAATATGCTGTAGAACAAAAGTTAGGTCTAAATTAGACTATTTTCCATTTTATTTCAGTCAGATATCAACCAAATCGCGTGAAATCGTTGAAAACAGTTCAAAAGCACATAAGAAGACTGAATAATGCACATTTACACTCCAATTTACTGTAGAACAAAAGTTGGCTAAGAAATTGGACTACTTATTTTGCATTCGATTTCAGTCAGATATCAACCAAATCGCGTGAAATCGTTGAAAACAGTTTAAAAGCACATAGGAAGACTAAATAATGCACAATTACACTTCACACTACTGTAGAACAAAAGTTAGCTAAGAAATTGGACTATTTTGCATTCGATTTCAGTCAGATATCAACCAAATCGCGTGGAATCGTTGGAAACAGTTCAAAAGCACGAGAAAACTGTATAATGCACAAATACACTTCAAACTACTGTAGAACAAAAGTTAGCTAAGAAATTGGACTATTTTGCATTCGATTTCAGTCAGATATCAACCAAATCGCGTGAAATCGTTGGAAACAGTTAAAAGCACAAATGCGAATACTGAATAATGCACAAATACACTTCAATATGATGTAGAACAAAAGTTAGGTCGAAATTAGACTATTTTCCATTCTATTCCAGTCAGATATCAACCAAATCGCGTGAAATCGTTGGAAACAAATTAAAAGCACATAAGAAGACTAAATAATGCACAATTACACTTCAATATTCTGTATAACAAAAGTTAGGTCGAAATTAGACTACTTTCCATTCTATTTCAGTCAGATATCAACCAAATCGCGTGAAATCGTTGAAAACAGTTTAAAAGCACATAAGAAGACTAAATAATGCACAATTACACTACAAACTACTGTAGAACAAAAGTTAGCTGAGAAATTGGACTATTTCCCATTCTATTTCAGTCAGATCTCTACCAAATCGCGTGAAATCGTTAAAAACAGTTTAAAAGCACATGAGAATACTGAATAATGCACAAATACACTTCAATATGCTGTAGAACAAAAGTTAGGTCGAAATTAGACTATTTTCCATGCGATTTCAGTCAGATCTCTACCAAATTCCGTGAAATCGTTGAAAACAGTTTAAAAGCACACAAGAAGACAAAATAATAAACAATTACACTTCAAACTACTGTAGAACAGAAGTTAGCTAAGAAATTGGACTATTTCCCATTCTATTTTAGTCAGATATCTACCAAATCGCGTGAAATCGTTGAAAACAGTTTAAAAGCACATAAGAAGACTAAATAATGCACAATTACACTTCAAACTTTTGTAGAACATAAGTTAGCTAAGAAATTGGACTACCTATTTTGCATTCGATTCCAATCAGATATCAACCAAATCGCGTGAAATCGTTGAAAACAGTTTAAAAGCACATGAGAATACTGATTAATGCACAAATACACTTCAATATGCTGTAGAACAAAAGTTAGGTCTAAATTAGACTATTTTCCATTTTATTTCAGTCAGATATCAACCAAATCGCGTGAAATCGTTGAAAACAGTTTAAAAGCACATAAGAAGACTAAATAATGTACATTTACACTTCACACTACAGTAGAACAAAAGTTAGCTAAGAAATTGGACTATTTTGCATTCGATTTCAGTCAGATATCAACCAAATCGCGTGAAATCGTTGAAAACAGTTTAAAAGCACATGATAATACTGAATAATGCACAAATACACTTCAATATGCTGTAGAACAAAAGTTAGGTCTAAATTAGATTATTTTCCATTTTATTTCAGTCAGATATCAACCAAATCGCGTGAAATCGTTGAAAACAGTTCAAAAGCACATAAGAAGACTGAATAATGCACATCTACACTTCAAACTACTGTAGAACAAAAGTTGTCTAAGAAATTGGACTACTTATTTTGCATTCGATTTCAGTCAGATATCAACCAAATCGCGTGAAATCGTTGAAAACAGTTTAAAAGCACATAGGAAGACTAAATAATGCACAATTACACTTCACACTAGAAGAAATTAGACTATTTTCCATTCTATTTCAGTCAGATATCAACCAAATCGCGTGAAATCGTTGAAATCAGTTCAAAAGCACATAAGGAGACTAAATAATGCACAAATGCACTTCAATATGCTGTAGGACAAAAGTTAGCAAAGGAATTGGACTATTTTGCATTTGATTTCAGTCAGATATCAACCAAATAGCGTGAAATCGTTAAAAACAATTTTAAAGCACATGATAATACTAAATAATGCACAAATACACTTCAATATGTTGTAGAACAAAAGTTAAGTCTAAATTGGACTATTTTCCATTTTATTTCAGTCAGATATCAACCAAATCGCGTGAAATCGTTGAAAACAGTTTAAAAGCACATGAGAAGACTAAATAATGTACATTTACACTTCACACTACTGTAGAACAAAAGTTAGCTAAGAAATTGGACTATTTTGCATTCGATTTCAGTCAGATATCAACCAAATCGCGTGAAATCGTTGGAAACAGTTTAAAAGCACATGAGAATACTGAATAATGCACAAATACACTTCAATATGCTGTAGAACAAAAGTTAGGTCTGAATTAGACTATTTTCCATTTTACTTCAGTCAGATATCAACTAAATCGCGTGAAATCGTTGAAAACAGTTTAAAAGCACATAAGAAGACTGAATAATGCACATTTACACTCCAATTTACTGTAGAACAAAAGTTGGCTAAGAAATTGGACTACTTATTTTGCATTCGATTTCAGTCAGATATCAACCAAATCGCGTGAAATCGTTGAAAACAGTTTAAAAGCACATAGGAAGACTAAATAATGCACAATTACACTTCACACTACTGTAGAACAAAAGTTAGCTAAGAAATTGGACTATTTTGCATTCGATTTCAGTCAAATATCAACCAAATCGCGTGGAATCGTTGGGAACAGTTCAAAAGCACGAGAAAACTGTATAATGCACAAATACACTTCAAACTACTGTAGAACAGAAGTTAGCTAAGAAATTGGACTATTTTGCATTCGATTTCAGTCAGATATCAACCAAATCGCGTGAAATCGTTGAAAACAGTTAAAAGCACAAATGCGAATACTGAATAATGCACAAATACACTTCAATATGCTGTAGAACAAAAGTTAGATCGAAATTAGACTATTTTCCATTCTATTCCAGTCAGATATCAACCAAATCGCGTGAAATCGTTGGAAACAAATTAAAAGCACATAAGAAGACTAAATAATGCACAATTACACTTCAATATTCTGTATAACAAAAGTTAGGTCGAAATTAGACTATTTTCCATTCTATTTCAGTCAGATATCAACCAAATCGCGTGAAATCGTTGAGAACAGTTTAAAAGCACATAAGAAGACTAAATAATGCACAATTACACTACAAACTACTGTAGAACAAAAGTTAGCTGAGAAATTGGACTATTTTGCATTCGATTTCAGTCAGATATCAACCAAATCGCGTGAAATTGTTAAAAGCAGTTTCAAAGCACATAAGGAGACTAATTAATGCACAATTACACTCCAAACTACTGTAGAACAAAAGTTAGCTAAGAAATTAGACTATTTTCCATTCTATTTCAGTCAGATATCAACCGAATCGCGTGAAATCGTTGAAATCAGTTTAAAAGCACATAAGGAGACTAAATAATGCACAAATGCACTTCAATATGCTGTAGAACAAAAGTTAGCAAAGGAATTGGACTACTTATTTTGCATTCGATTCCAGTCAGATATCAACCAAATCGCGTGAAATCGTTGAAAACAGTTTAAAAGCACATAGGAAGACTAAATAATGCACAATTACACTTCACACTAGAAGAAATTAGACTATTTTCCATTCTATTTCAGTCAGATATCAACCAAATCGCGTGAAATCGTTGAAATCAGTTCAAAAGCACATAAGGAGACTAAATAATGCACAAATGCACTTCAATATGCTGTAGAACAAAAGTTAGCAAAGGAATTGGACTATTTTGCATTCGATTTCAGTCAGATATCAACCAAATAGCGTGAAATCGTTAAAAACAATTTTAAAGCACATGATAATACTAAATAATGCACAAATACACTTCAATATGTTGTAGAACAAAAGTTAAGTCTAAATTAGACTATTTTCCATTTTATTTCAGTCAGATATCAACCAAATCGCGTGAAATCGTTGAAAACAGTTTAAAAGCACATGAGAAGACTAAATAATGTACATTTACACTTCACACTACTGTAGAACAAAAGTTAGCTAAGAAATTGGACTATTTTGCATTCGATTTCAGTCAGATATCAACCAAATCGCGTGAAATCGTTGGAAACAGTTTAAAAGCACATGAGAATACTGAATAATGCACAAATACACTTCAATATGCTGTAGAACAAAAGTTAGGTCTAAATTAGACTATTTTCCATTTTACTTCAGTCAGATATCAACTAAATCGCGTGAAATCGTTGAAAACAGTTTAAAAGCACATAAGAAGACTGAATAATGCACATTCACACTCCAATTTACTGTAGAACAAAAGTTGGCTAAGAAATTGGACTACTTATTTTGCATTCGATTTCAGTCAGATATCAACCAAATCGCGTGAAATCGTTGAAAACAGTTTAAAAGCACATAGGAAGACTAAATAATGCACAATTACACTTCACACTACTGTAGAACAAAAGTTAGCTAAGAAATTGGACTATTTTGCATTCGATTTCAGTCAAATATCAACCAAATCGCGTGGAATCGTTGGAAACAGTTCAAAAGCACGAGAAAACTGTATAATGCACAAATACACTTCAAACTACTGTAGAACAAAAGTTAGCTAAGAAATTGGACTATTTTGCATTCGATTTCAGTCAGATATCAACCAAATCGCGTGAAATCGTTGAAAACAGTTAAAAGCACAAATGCGAATACTGAATAATGCACAAATACACTTCAATATGCTGTAGAACAAAAGTTAGTTCGAAATTAGACTAGTAGGTATAGGGGCACTTGACTGACCCCCCTCCACTTTCCGGCCCCTCCCCCTAAGCCCCGCCCCCTTCCCCTCCAGGCCCCGCCCCCACCCCCCTCCCCTCCCGGCCACGCCCCTTGACATATGACAGTAACCTAACTGACCATAGAATTACGGTAGTAACCCAACTAACCATAGAACTAGTAACCTAACCTAACTAACCATGGAACTCAACTATGTGACAGGTGACAAGTGACAGATGACAAGTGACAGGTGACAGGTGACATATGACAGGTGACAAGTGACAGGTTGACATATGACAGGTGACAAGTGACATATTGACAGGTGACAATTGACAGGTGACAAGTGACATGTGACATATTGACAGGTGACATATTGACAGGTTGACATATTGACAGGTGACAAGTGACAGGTTGACATATGACAGTAACCTTGTGACAGGTGACAAGTGACAGGTTGACATATGACAGTAACCTAACTGACCATAGAACTACAGTAGTAACCTAACTGACCATAAAACTTAACTATGTGACAAGTGACATATTGACAGGTGACAGATGACATATAGACAAGTGACATGTGACATATTGACAGGTGACATATTGACAGGTGACAAGTGACAGGTTGACATATGACAGTAACCTAACTGACCATAGAACTACAGTAGTAACCTAACTGACCATAGAACTTAACTATGTGACAGGTGACATATTAACAGGTGACCTTACGAGCATGTTACTTTTGATGTATATGCGTTAGGATAATTTACCCACACCACTTTTTGAGTAAATTTTGACGTTTTCGGACCTTGGATTTTTTGATGATTTTCTTATGAAGATTTTTTCCAACCGGTAGAGCTGGCAACATAGCAACTAAAAAAGCTACTCTCTTTACCAACCTAAATATATCTGAAAGCTTTACTTAAACCAATTAATGAAATTGGTCATTACACCTATAGTAAAAAGTACTGATATTATACATCCATTCGAAACAAAACAAAATTGCATATTCATATTTGATGATGTGACTTGTGACGAACAAGATGTTATTCGAGAATATTTTTAACATGTCCAGACATGTCACGTCAAATGTGGAAAAAAAAAACACAAACACATCTATATAACTATTTATTCAAATCATTGATGAATATTTTCTTCGATTTCGAAAGATGTTAGCGGATTGGGCTTACCAACATCGATTTGTCCTCTGTATTTCAGACTGTATTTCAGGCTGCTGAACTCCGCTATATGCTGTCGGTATGTTTCGGTCACTCTTTGGGGTAGGAATACCGCTTTATCTTTGAGTTGGAGCAGAACTACCTCTCCAAATTTCGTCTTCACTATTCGTCCTACTGTTATTTGGAAAGGTGTATTCTTAGGTAACTCTGTCAGTTTCACAATTGGTTTTTTTTTTCTATAAGTGACACCGAATTAAGTTTAGTAAGGTCCATCTATAAAGAAATCAAATTTGAATATAATTGAAAACACGGAAACATTTACAGCAAAAACTACTCTCATTGGAGCGGTAAATATATAAATCAAAAATCACTTACCCTTATTAATTTTCCTTAATTTTGAAAGATAGCGGATTGGGCTTCCTAACGTCGATTGTTATTTTAGGCTGCTGCTAGCAAATACTGCTCTCTTCTGGCTTGCGTTTGCTTATTTATTTGTGTCTTCCCACCGTGTGCAAAAGAAAAAACACGTGACTTTAAGATAGTTAATGGTAATTATTTCCTGTTATATCTTTTTTGTATATAAAAAATTCTTCAAAAGTGTAGTTCCCAAAATGATCACGTAACATTTCTCTATATAAATGATATACGTTGAATTGAAGAGTTTATTAAAAACTAATAAAGACATCATGAATCAGTTAAAAAATTTGTCTGATAAGAGAACAGAAGAGCATACAAGGTGCAGTGCTAGTATCAACTGGAAACCTGAAGAGCTAGATGAAAGACTGTACCACGTTTTCAGAAAATTACCACAAGTAATGTACCCATTGAGACGTATTCAACCCACACCGTCCAGCCGAACAGAAGAGCGTAAATTCGATAATGTTTTGCAATGACATGTGTAGCATATATTTTTAAATTGTAGAACGTGAATTCAAAATTGCAATATAAAAAGTCAAAAAATATACAGAGTGTTTTTTTTTAATCCTCCAACTTAGGTAACAATAGAAAACCGGTGTAGGTACACCTCGTTCACAGGGCGTAGTTTTTTCATTATTTGCATTTTCATAAAACATTTACCATAGTGACGTATATTGAATTTTATTAAGTCAAATACACATGTTAAATTGAAATTAAATTAATTGATTCAAGGTGATTCCAGCGGTCAGTGGAGATTATAATTACATAATTAGATAATAAAATCGAAGTCTTGACAGTGCCGTACCGTATGTTATTACGTCTAAACCTTTTTGTACTCTTAATAAAACAAATATAGACTTTTAAGAATTTTTATTGAACCTCAACTGTATAATATGTTAGGTTAAGAGGCAATGCGCTGTGTGCGCTCTCGCCAAAAAAGCTAAAATGTACTAAAAGTCACTGTAGAATGTGTTTTTTTTTCTGTTGATTGAAACTTGATAGGTATTTACTCAATACATAAACTTGTATGAACAGAAATAGAAATTATTTTAAGATTTGCTTTAAATTTGAAAAATAAGTGATTTTTCCTTCAAACACATTTTTCTCTACAACTTATTTATATTAAAAATGCATATTCATTTACTTTCGTTGATAAACATCTAATAGGATTTGTTAAAATGATGCAACCAAGTTACATTTTTTTTTAACATGAGTGCATCAAAACGATTGGGTATTCAGTTGTGATAGTACAGAATAGAGAAAATAATGACACAAAAAGACACATTATCAAAATATTACTTAAAAAACATCAGAGTTATCAGATATTTTTTATTGACTTAATATTTTAGCTACAGTTTCATGAATGTTGTCACGCACTTTCATTATATGCTTTGGTGCTTTGGTAAAGTATTCTACCGTAGATTCGTTCACCAAAAATTTTTCAAAAATACCAATCATGACTAGGTGTTCGACAGTCTTGCACTCAAACTCATCTTTTCTATGAGTCACATCTAGATTATGAGGTATATGATGTTGCGTAACAGCTAGGGAGGGATCATAAATTATGTCGTTGTGTTCTATCCAAAAATGTGGCGTAATTTTTATGCCATTCGAATAGACCTTTGTACCTAGACATAATTCGGTTGCTATTCCATATTTTGCAGCTAATTCATGAAGAATTAAACTTCCAGCTAGACACACGCCACAATAGTTTGCTTGAATGAATTCCTGCTCAATACAACACTTAATTAGGTTGAGTTTGACGTACTCTCTCCCGGTATCTGTAACAGCCATGTCTGCTCACCTCTAGTAACCAACAATGAATGATTAATTGTCTGTATATGTTTTTACTTTAAACAAACGCTTAGCTATGGGAAATATCACATGCATGGTATTAATGAAAGAAAAATTTTAAATCATGACAAGTGCCATTTCACTGACGTATCTCTCTCATAATCTAGATATAAAAATTGATGAAACCGAGAGCTTAAAATAATTATGATGGTAATATCAGGAACTTATTCAATGCTTGTTAGAGCCAAAGTATTTTGTTGAAAATGTGGTTTCACGAGTTCGACTTCTCATCAAAATTTCTCGCAAAAAAAAACATTCTACAAGATTTTTCTATTATTTTACACCTCTTTCCATGGCCAACCCTGGAGGCAATAATCTTTTGAAGATTATCGGAGGTGCTAAAGGCCTCGTTTTAGGATTCCCCATTGGAAATACTATACAGTTGAGCCGTATAATATTACCAACAGGCCTACCGTACTCCTGGGGAGATCGTTAATTGCTCGGTTTTTGGTCAATTTGAAATGACAGAAAATTGATTGGGAAGAATTATTCTAGCTTTTACGCAGGTGAAGGAGTGAATACACAGTTTCCCAAAACCGATTGGGAGGTATTCTTCTAACCTTCATGCGTCTCCCAGCTAAAGGAGTGAATACACAGTTTCCCAAAATTAATTGGGAGGTATTCTTCTAACCTTCATGCGTGTCCCAGGTAAAGGAGTGAATACACAGTTTCCCAAAATTAATTGGGAGGTATTCTTCTAACCTTCATTCACTCGTCTTATTGGATTTTAGGTCTAGTATACAAGGATATTTGAAAAAGTCTACTATTTTTCTTAAAACCCATACGGTACAGAACCATGGTCCGACTGAAACTTTCTTTTCAGAGAATTCGGTTGATATTTTTTGGTTATAGTTTTTGTTATCACCTCGTGTTCAGCCGTTCGATGTATTCGATTTGATGTAATGTAGACAGGGGAACCGGGATTTAGTACCATATCTTTAATAGCGTCAAAATTAACGGTCTTCTTTGCCTCAATTGTCAGAGATATTCCTTTAACTTTACAGCATACTTTTTCTTTCTGTTCTTTGGTGGACCAGAATTTATACGCATAGTTCTTAGGCCCACCGCTTACAAATTCCGTTATGTATGATCCTTGGCCCTCTGTTTCAAGCTCGTCAGTCATATCTCCGATGAACTCTCCCGTTGGAATGTTATATTCATCGGGCTTGGAGATGTATATGACAGAATCTGTATCATAATACAAGACCCTCTGACCAACTTTTTCGAGATAGCTGTAAAGTTTTAAACGAGCTAAAGCCGTTACATATGCAGCAAGCACCACATTGACGGTTGGTAAAGTTTCATAGGCCTCTTCCTTGTATTCCCAATTGACGATCAAGGTATGGTCACCAATTGGAAGTAGCGTATTGATGTGAATTGTAGGTTAGACATCATTGAGAATAATTGAGCGGGATTTTTAACAATGGAAGTCTTAGATTGATTTTCTCTTTGTCCAAACGAGTTGAGCATAAGTTTAGCTAATGAACGAAGCCCGGGGTTATTGGAGATTTTGGAAAACTCTAATTGAATACCCTCCCTCTGCAAAAACCGTTCAATATACTCATATTTTTCCTCTGGAGTTTCACAAGTTTTGGGCCAGTCAGATGCTTCCTGTTTAATTTTAATAAACTTATTCATCATATCCGTGAATAGTCCAGTATTTGTTTCGCTGAGATTTATTGATTCGTAGGACCAAATTTCCTGGATATTGCAAATTTTGTATCCCATTTCCACAGCTTTAACCACCTCTACTACCACCCAAGTTCCGGTCAGTGTTCGCTCTTCATCCGAATGTAAACATTCCCCATAATTTGAAGTCCGTCCACATTCGCGACAAAGAACAAACATCAACTTACCATTCATCTTTTGTGGTAGCACAGGGTGAAAAAGATTCCTAGGAGGTAGAATCGAGCATTTGACGAGCCCACAAACTGAAGAAAGGTTAATTGAAGAACACTCTTCACCTACAAAAACTCGAGGATGACCTACAGGAAATTTCCCGTATTTACAAGCCCACGGATAAAGAGAACACACATCAGAATAATTTATTTTTTCGCCTTTTTTGGTTTTATAATACGAGTAGACATTTCCTGTGCGACCACCGTAAAATGCGTCACGGGGAATAAGAGGATAGTTAGACAGAAGTGGATGTGTCTCTGTATATGTTTGAATTTTAGGGGTCATCATTTTTCTAAAGTCACATTCCCACATTTCAATAACTTCAAATCCTAAAGACTTTAATCTTTCGACCTTAGCTTGAGTAGCCTCGTATCGAATGTTTAAATTCTCAGAGGGACTGTCTTTGAAAGGTTCATCTCTCTGAAAGGTAAAACATTTGGGGCATCCGTGATATAAACAGCCTTGGAATTCAAAAACTTGATTACTCTCGGAACAGAAACCATCAACCTTCACTCCCGCAACTAATGCTTCAGAACCGTTCGCAGCGTGCTGGATATGTAACTGTCTTTGATGCTCTTCCCAAAGTAGCCATTGAATAGCAATTTTGGATTGATTATCCCTTAAGCGATACCCATTCTTTGGAATAATACCAATGGTGTTGGGTTTCAGGAAATTGCGTCGAAATACTTTATTGCAAGCTGAAGCAATGGTAGTGGCTTCCATAAAAGGACATACATTTGTCTCCAATAACATAAGCTCTCTGAATTTAAGACATGCCCTAGTTAAAATATCTACATCAGAAATGCAATATTGGATGATTTCCTTTTGAAAATCGAAGACGTAACTCTCTGAAATCCTATCGTTATACCACCTTTTAAATTCCGCCTGTTCTTTTTCAGCTTTAAAATTTTCCGGAGAATAAAATTCGATAGGGGGCATGGGTCCTACGTATTTCTGGTTTTGAATGGTGTTGAATAAATGAGGAAAATAACCCTTTTTGAGCTCTGAAAAACCAAAAGATTTTGGAAGACCTGACAAAGCCATCGGAAAATATGACAGCGAATCAATGAATTTGACATTACCAACAGACATTAAAATTAATTTTGTTCCACGCATAATAAGATCGGGTGTTAGGTCTGTTTTTGTTAAAATATAATTAAATACAAACTGATGGTCAAATCCACCACCGTTGTGGGCGATAACAGTAACATTTTTGAATTTCTTACGTAGTGTGAGAAGATGATTCATAAACGGGGAAACGGGGTCATCACATTTTAGTACTTGTAAACGAACGCCACATTTTTTACAAATATCTGCAGAAGACTCAATACAATTATCGCAACATTGTCGAAATACGCAAAGATTAGGTTCGTGCAGAAGAGAACCGTCAGCGTTAACTTTTTCCTGTCGGGTTTCAAGATCGTAAAAGACAAAAAGAAAATCCTTAGCTGGCGATGAACCAGTATCGGGTTGAATATAACAAAAATGACCAGCCGGGCATTGTTTTTTGCAGATCTTGCAAAATATTTCTCCGCAGATGTGTGTTCGGTTGGTCGGTACCACCTTAAAACATTCCTCACAACGTCGTATTTGTGTACAAATACCGTGTTGCAAATGCTTATCGAAGCACACTTGACCACGGAAAGATCTCTTGCAAGAATCGCATTTAACGGATAATTGCTCATTGGAGCAAGATGGTGCTTGTTGACATCCAGGACACGTTCCTCCACAACGATGATCATTCTTTTCATTATAGGGCACGTGACAATCTTCACAGTAATAACTGCAACAAAATGCAGCAGTCAAAGATGTAATGACATTGTAGTGACCCTGGTGAAAGAGTAAATTCAAACGAGGACCAATACCATCACCTTTGAATATAATGTCACGACCCTTATTACCATAACTATACACTACTATTATGTAGTTGGCAAGAAGCCGCTGAAATTGCTGCAGCTCTGGTATTCCACAACCGTCAGAGGGTATCGAGACATCAGCACTTGTCATCATTTGTTGGGCTCTTTGCCTCTGCAGTTTCCCGGTATCTTCTCGCACCTTTTTATATTCAATATCTTTGTCTACGTAGGCTTTTGCTACAACAAGAGCACGAGATAAACACAAATTATCTTTATTATTTATAGAAACAATACCGCGTCGCATGGTACATTCTTCGCTGAAAGAATTATACTTTCTGCCGCGACCTTGTCCATTGGGCATTCGTACCGAAGTAACATTTAAACAGAAAGATTCCGTTTTCAAGCCGGTGGAGTTTGATTGATATATGGCAAATATTCGATGCCATACATCATCAACTGTCACCTCCGAAGCAGACTTAAAACGCATCCACCCCTGACCTCTTGCAAAGTCTTTGGAACAAAAGGTAAAACCAACTTTATCTGATGCGTTTAGACCTTCTGTTCCTTTCAGAACGATCTGGGTGATTGCATCTTTTATCCACGCAACAGGTTCCGTACCGTTAGGGATATCTTTAATTTTGAACTCTAGGGTACGCCCCTGGATTCCAAAACGGCGAACATTTTTCAAGACGTCTTTGGTGATGTTATATTTAATTAAAGTAGACATTTTTCAAAAAAAAAATATGAACAAAAGGTCAAAATCGAAAAAAAATTCCCAAAAAATGTTTCAATCTTACCTGGCCTTGAAGGACTCGTTGAAAAGTCAAAATCGAAACGAAAATTCCAAAAATCAAATTATCAACAATTTTTAATCTCACCTCTGTTACTGCTGTAAGCTCGGAGGACACGATAATAACTCTCGAGAAATAATGACTCTTATTTATTGAAATTACCTCTGACCCGAAATAATGTACATTTTTTTTTCCACAAGTGTATTCGACGAAATTCAATATCCGCAACATATTTCTTGGATATAATAATCTTTGCAACAATGTAACATATTTTTGCATAAATGTATTAAATTTGATAGGAATGAAATTCCATAATAATCAATTAATTTCAAGTTTTGTTTCACCTTTGAAAGTAATATTTTAATGAGTTGTCATAATTACTCTTATTTATTGAAATTACCTCTGACCCGAAATAATGTAACATTTTTTTTTTCCCCACACACACGTGTATTCGACGAAATTCAATATCCGCAACATATTTCTTGGAAATAATGTGTAAAGAGAAATAATCTTTGCAACAATGTAACATATTTTTGCATATGCATACATGTATTAAATTTGATAGGAATGAAATTCCATAATAATCAATTAATTTTATTTCAATTTCAAGTTTCGTTTCACCTTTAAAAGTAATATTTTGATAATGTGTCATTATTTTCTCTAATCTGTACTTTTTTGATGCGCTCATGTTAAGAGAATGTAACTTGGTTGCAACATTTTAACACATCCTATTAGATCTTTATCAACGAAAGTAAATAAATATGCATTTTTAATATAAATAAGTTATAGATGTACTGCAGTTTAATATTTTCAATGACAAATCACCACCACCACCACCATTGAAAATAACGAACGTAATATAAAAAAAAAAAAAAAAAAAAAAAAAAAAAAAAAAAAAAAGGTGTAGCAAGGATACAAACCAGTAGCTTTTTATTTTCAAAAAGAAATGGGTAAGTTCTAAAAACATTACAGTGACTTGTTAAATAATTTTGGTATTTGTTTCTTATAGATTTACAAACCAGAATCTTTGTTAAAGTAAGGGAATATTTAAACCCTACTCAATGTGTAAGTATCTTTTAATATTTAACACTCATGAACTCTTTCGACAAAAACTTTCAATATATTGGGCAAATATTTTTTATTTACAATTAAACACTTCGATCATTCATACGGAGTAACATCGAATGGTCCGCAGAGAAACTCAACCTACATAATTTTCTTTAAACTTTCAATGGGCAATTCAATACACAGGATTTTTGACAATTCACGTTAATACTTTCAATAAAACACTAAAAATGATTTGAAATAACGATTATGTAAATTTGAACATTTTTTCCACTAACTGTATAGTGATAATATTGAATAATTTTCTTTTTCAGAATATCCCTACTATAATTTTTTTTGGGAAAAAGCAAAACCTTCCGCCCCCCTCCACATTCGTTCTAATTGGGAGCGTGGAGTCCCATGATGTATATGTGGAGGTTGGGGAGAGGATTATCACGGTGTGGGCGTTAGATGGTATGTTGTTATTAGAATGTTAAAATTGTATTATAATTATTGTATCTTTTTACAGATCTCCCACAATAATAAGCTCCAATGAGATATATGTGGAGGTTGGGGAGGAGATAATCACGGTGTGGGAGTTAAATGGTATGTTGTTATGAGAATGTTAAAATTGTATTATAATTATTGTATCTTTTTACAGATCTCCCACAATAATAAAAAATATAAATTGTTGAAAATATCTGATTTTTATTCCTTATTCCTTTTCCAACTTTCAAACAATTTTAATGTGTAAAAAAAAAAACAACAAGTGGTTTTCTTAATTGCGTTTATTATACCTTTTCATATATTTATTATAGTCAGGATGACTGACAAAGCAATAGCAAAATGCATTTTTACAATAACAATTAAAAGTAAAGTTAACGCCTTGCATGTGCGATTCTTGACCTAGCTCCGCCGACGTTGGCATACTCTCCTCGCACCGCAAATGCTCCCCACAAGGCACAGATTTTGGCTGCTTCTCTTTCTTCGAGGTAGGTAATAACTGGAGATTTGACGGGCATTTTTTCATTCTTCTCTGTCTTCCTCACAGTCTGTGTCTTCACAGCTCAAACAAGTTATGAAATAACTATTGTCTTCACAATCACAATAACTCGTCTTATTTTTGTACAATCTGCAACTCGAACAATAATACCAACACATTTAGAAGTACTTGAAAAGACTAAATAATGCACAATTTAGAAGTCTATTTAAGAGGTCAGGCAAGGCTACTCGGCTCGGCTCGGCTCGGCGTGACGACTTCGTAATTCCCATTAACTATCCTAAAGTCACGTGTTTTTTGCTTCAGAACTCAGTTAGCAACATGAGTTATGAAGGTGTCAGTAGTGGTAGTGACGATAGTAGTAGTAGTAATAACTATACTGCAGAACTAGATAGAATTTTGGAAAACTATGAGTTTGCTGCAAAGTCTGAAAATGTGTACCTGCTTTCAACACAATATTCAATTTCCGGTTATGAAGTGAAATGTGGAATTAGTCCAGCAAGATCATTCACGCCTGCTGTTATTTTATCTCATCAGCTCAAGGTCAGCAAAATATCTTTCAGCACTTACGAATGGCAGGAATTTATTTCAATAATGATGCAACAAATGACCGTAGACGAGTTCAAACCTGACCCGATTCCATGTGGAGAGTACTGTACCATTACCCCATTGAATTACGATGATTGTAAGGTTATGTTTATCAAGAAACATGGCGTCGAATATTACATGGATGAAGAAGAAGTATCCCAAATTTTGAAATTGAACAATTTGATTATAGAACGTATTTCAAACTTGGAAAATTTGAATTTTTGTCAATATTATTATAATGTTTTGGATTTCTGTAAAAATGTTGCCTCTGAAAATTTGAGTCCTTTACAAATTTTATATGCATTTTGTTCCATAACACCAAACGATATGTTGAACAACGCTCTTAGAGAATTTTTATACTTTTATAAAGTCAAAGTTATCAATGATATAAATTAAAATTTTATTAACAAACATAATTTCTTTTTATCAATGATGTTTTAAATACTGTGAATAATTAAAAAATTACTTTATGCTTAACCTAACATATTATACAGTTGAGGTTCAATAAAAATTCTTAAAAGTCTATATTAGTTTTATTAAGAGTCCAAAAAGGTTTAGACGTAATAACATCCGGTACGGCACTGTCAAGACTTCGATTTTATTATCTAATTATCATCTCCACTGACCACTGGAATCACCTTGAATAAATTAATTCAATTTAAATTTAACATGTGTATTAGACTACGCCCTGTGAACGAGGTGTACCTACACCGGTTTTCTATTGTTACCTAAGTTGGAGGATTAAAAAAAACACTCTGTATATTTTTTGACTTTTTATATTGCAATTTTGAATTTACGTTCTACAATTTAAAAATATATGCTACACATGTCATTGCAAAACATTATCGAATTTACGCTCTTCTGTTCGGCTGGACGGTGTGGGTTGAATACGTCTCAATGGGTACATTACTTGTGGTAATTTTCTGAAAACGTGGTACAGTCTTTTATCTAGCTCTTCAGGTTTCCAGTTGATACTAGCACTGCACCTTGTATGCTCTTCTGTTCTCTTATCAGACAAATTTTTTAACTGATTCATGATGTCTTTATTAGTTTTTAATAAACTCTTCAATTCAACGTATATCATTTATATAGAGAAATGTTACGTGATCATTTTGGGAACTACACTTTTGAAGAATTTTTTATATACAAAAAAGATATAACAGGAAATAATTACCATTAACTATCTTAAAGTCACGTGTTTTTTCTTTTGCACACGGTGGGAAGACACAAATAAATAAGCAAACGCAAGCCAGAAGAGAGCAGTATTTGCTAGCAGCAGCCTAAAATAACAATCGACGTTAGGAAGCCCAATCCGCTATCTTTCAAAATTAAGGAAAATTAATAAGGGTAAGTGATTTTTGATTTATATATTTACCGCTCCAATGAGAGTAGTTTTTGCTGTAAATGTTTCCGTGTTTTCAATTATATTCAAATTTGATTTCTTTATAGATGGACCTTACTAAACTTAATTCGGTGTCACTTATAGAAAAAAAAAACCAATTGTGAAACTGACAGAGTTACCTAAGAATACACCTTTCCAAATAACAGTAGGACGAATAGTGAAGACGAAATTTGGAGAGGTAGTTCTGCTCCAACTCAAAGATAAAGCGGTATTCCTACCCCAAAGAGTGACCGAAACATACCGACAGCATATAGCGGAGTTCAGCAGCCTAAAATACAGTCTGAAATACAGAGGACAAATCGATGTTGGTAAGCCCAATCCGCTAACATCTTTCGAAATCGAAGAAAATATTCATCAATGATTTGAATAAATAGTTATATAGATGTGTTTGTGTTTTTTTTTTTTCCACATTTGACGTGACATGTCTGGACATGTTAAAAATATTCTCGAATAACATCTTGTTCGTCACAAGTCACATCATCAAATATGAATATGCAATTTTGTTTTGTTTCGAATGGATGTATGGTTCATACAACAGCCTTTTTGGTGTGCGTCATCGTTTGTTAATGTCTTTCTAACACATTACGTGGAAAGAAATGCAAAAAAGTCAGGTCTTTGATTAATCCTAATCAAAATATCGCAATAATGAACCGTTCAAATTTATTACAAACGTCAATCCTAATCATTGACTTACCAAAATTTGATTGGTTGATGTTCAGATTAAGCGTAAGCGCGACCTATCAATCGGGAAAAATTTCTTTATTTAAAATAGGCATGCAGATATACCTTTCGTATTGTCAATGTGTCTGACATCTTTTTCTACTGTCCCACTGACAGTTCTTGTCAGGTCTGTACTTTGTTGTTCACGGTCAATTATTATTTATGAAAAGTTAATATGAATATTATTATGTTATATAACGGTTATATTTATTCGAATAATACAAAAATATGCCTAGATACACGGAAAAACATTAGCATTTTGAAAGTTCTCAAGTATTTTTCAGTTTAGAAAAAGAAGTTGGTAACTATTAATTTCATAGCCTTGTCGAATTTTGCTGAATGCGATCCTGATGATTGTATTTATCAAATTTAGGGTTAGATATGTGTCAAAATGGCAAATAAAATAAACGACATACCCAAAACCCGAATATACGTCACAAACGATGACGCACACCAAAAAGGCTGTTGTATGAACCATATAATATCAGTACTTTTTACTATAGGTGTAATGACCAATTTCATTAATTGGTTTAAGTAAAGCTTTCAGATATATTTAGGTTGGTAAAGAGAGTAGCTTTTTTAGTTGCTATGTTGCCAGCTCTACCGGTTGGAAAAAATCTTCATAAGAAAATCATCAAAAAATCCAAGGTCCGAAAACGTCAAAATTTACTCAAAAAGTGGTGGGGGTAAATTATCCTAACGCATATACATCAAAAGTAACATGCTCGTAAGGTCACCTGTTAATATGTCACCTGTCACATAGTTAAGTTCTATGGTCAGTTAGGTTACTACTGTAGTTCTATGGTCAGTTAGGTTACTGTCATATGTCAACCTGTCACTTGTCACCTGTCAATATGTCAACCTGTCAATATGTCACCTGTCAATATGTCACATGTCACTTGTCTATATGTCATCTGTCACCTGTCAATATGTCACTTGTCACATAGTTAAGTTTTATGGTCAGTTAGGTTACTACTGTAGTTCTATGGTCAGTTAGGTTACTGTCATATGTCAACCTGTCACTTGTCACCTGTCACAAGGTTACTGTCATATGTCAACCTGTCACTTGTCACCTGTCAATATGTCAACCTGTCAATATGTCACCTGTCAATATGTCACATGTCACTTGTCACCTGTCAATTGTCACCTGTCAATATGTCACTTGTCACCTGTCATATGTCAACCTGTCATATGTCACCTGTCACCTGTCACTTGTCATCTGTCACTTGTCACCTGTCACATAGTTGAGTTCCATGGTTAGTTAGGTTAGGTTACTAGTTCTATGGTTAGTTGGGTTACTACCGTAATTCTATGGTCAGTTAGGTTACTGTCATATGTCAAGGGGCGTCGCCGGGAGGGGGAGGGGGAAGGGGGCGGGGCTTAGGGGGAGGGGCCGGAAAGTGGAGGGGGGTCAGTCAAGTGCCCCTATACCTACTTAGACTATTTTCCATTCTATTCCAGTCAGATATCAACCAAATCGCGTGAAATCGTTGGAAACAAATTAAAAGCACATAAGAAGACTAAATAATGCACAATTTCACTTCAATATTCTGTATAACAAAAGTTAGGTCGAAATTAGACTATTTTCCATTCTATTTCAGTCAGATATCAACCAAATCGCGTGAAATCGTTGAAAACAGTTTAAAAGCACATAAGAAGACTAAATAATGCACAATTACACTACAAACTACTGTAGAACAAAAGTTAGCTGAGAAATTGGACTATTTTGCATTCGATTTCAGTCAGATATCAACCAAATCGCGTGAAATTGTTAAAAGCAGTTTCAAAGCACATAAGGAGACTAAATAATGCACAATTACACTCCAAACTACTGTAGAACAAAAGTTAGCTAAGAAATTAGACTATTTTCCATTCTATTTCAGTCAGATATCAACCGAATCGCGTGAAATCGTTGAAATCAGTTTAAAAGCACATAAGGAGACTAAATAATGCACAAATGCACTTCAATATGCTGTAGAACAAAAGTTAGCAAAGGAATTGGACTATTTTGCATTCGATTTCAGTCAGATATCAACCAAATAGCGTGAAATCGTTAAAAACAATTTTAAAGCACATGATAATACTAAATAATGCACAAATACACTTCAATATGTTGTAGAACAAAAGTTAGGTCTAAATTAGACTATTTTCCATTTTATTTCAGTCAGATATCAACCAAATCGCGTGAAATCGTTGAAAACAGTTTAAAAGCACATAAGAAGACTAAATAATGTACATTTACACTTCACACTACTGTAGAACAAAAGTTGGCTAAGAAATTGGACTACTTATTTTGCATTCGATTTCAGTCAGATATCAACCAAATCGCGTGAAATCGTTGAAAACAGTTTAAAAGCACATAGGAAGACTAAATAATGCACAATTACACTTCACACTACTGTAGAACAAAAGTTAGCTAAGAAATTGGACTATTTTGCATTCGATTTCAGTCAGATATCAACCAAATCGCGTGAAATCGTTGGAAACAGTTCAAAAGCACGAGAAAACTGTATAATGCACAAATACACTTCAAACTACTGTAGAACAAAAGTTAGCTAAGAAATTGGACTATTTTGCATTCGATTTCAGTCAAATATCAACCAAATCGCGTGAAATCGTTGAAAACAGTTGAAAGCACAAATGCAAATACTGAATAATGCACAAATACACTTCAATATGCTGTAGAACAAAAGTTAGGTCGAAATTAGACTATTTTCCATTCTATTCCAGTCAGATATCAACCAAATCGCGTGAAATCGTTGGAAACAAATTAAAAGCACATAAGGAGACTAAATAATGCACAATTACACTTCAATATTCTGTATAACAAAAGTTAGGTCGAAATTAGACTATTTTCCATTCTATTTCAGTCAGATATCAACCAAATCGCGTGAAATCGTTGAAAACAGTTTAAAAGCACATAAGAAGACTAAATAATGCACAATTACACTACAAACTACTGTAGAACAAAAGTTAGCTGAGAAATTGGACTATTTTGCATTCGATTTCAGTCAGATATCAACCAAATCGCGTGAAATCGTTTGAAGCAGTTTAAAAGCACGTGAGAATACTAAATCATGCACAATTACACTTCAATATGCTGTAGAACAAAAGTTAGGTCGAAACTAGACTATTTTCCATTCTATTTCAGTCAGATATCAACCAAATCGCGTGAAATCGTTGAAAGCAGTTAAAAGCACAAATGCGAATACTGAATAATGCACAAATACACTTCAATATGCTGTAGAACAAAAGTTAGGTCGAAATTAGACTATTTTCCATTCTATTCCAGTCAGATATCAACCAAATCGCGTGAAATCGTTGGAAACAAATTAAAAGCACATAAGAAGACTAAATAATGCACAATTACACTTCAATATTCTGTATAACAAAAGTTAGGTCGAAATTAGACTATTTTCCATTCTATTTCAGTCAGATATCAACCAAATCGCGTGAAATCGTTGAAATCAGTTTAAAAGCACGTAAGAAGACTAAATAATGCACAATTACACTTCAAAATTCTGTAGAACAAAAGTTAGGACGAAATTAGACTATTTTCCATTCTATTTCAGTCAGATATCAACCAAATCGCGTGAAATCGTTGAAAGCAGTTTAAAAGCACATAAGGAGACTAAATAATGCACAATTACACTCCAAACTACTGTAGAACAAAAGTTAGCTAAGAAATTAGACTATTTTCCATTCTATTTCAGTCAGATATCAACCGAATCGCGTGAAATCGTTGAAATCAGTTTAAAAGCACATTAGGAGACTAAATAATGCACAAATGCACTTCAATATGCTGTAGAACAAAAGTTAGCAAAGGAATTGGACTATTTTGCATTCGATTTCAGTTAGATATCAACCAAATAGCGTGAAATCGTTAAAAACAATTTTAAAGCACATGATAATACTGAATAATGCACAAATACACTTCAATATGTTGTAGAACGAAAGTTA
The DNA here is from genome assembly GCA_963978555.1 of Galerucella nymphaeae. Classification (NCBI taxonomy): domain Eukaryota; kingdom Metazoa; phylum Arthropoda; class Insecta; order Coleoptera; family Chrysomelidae; genus Galerucella; species Galerucella nymphaeae. The sequence continues at coordinate 12,050,491 of OZ021718.1, forward strand.
GGTCTAAATTAGACTATTTTCCATTTTATTTCAGTCAGATATCAACCAAATCGCGTGAAATCGTTGAAAACAGTTTAAAAGCACATAAGAAGACTAAATAATGTACATTTACACTTCACACTACTGTGGAACAAAAGTTAGCTAAGAAATTGGACTATTTTGCATTCGATTTCAGTCAGATATCAACCAAATCGCGTGAAATCGTTGGAAACAGTTTAAAAGCACATGAGAATACTGAATAATGCACAAATACACTTCAATATGCTGTAGAACAAAAGTTAGGTCTAAATTAGACTATTTTCCATTTTACTTCAGTCAGATATCAATCAAATCGCGTGAAATCGTTGAAAACAGTTTAAAAGCACATAAGAAGACTGAATAATGCACATTTACACTCCAATTTACTGTAGAACAAAAGTTAGCTGAGAAATTGGACTATTTTGCATTCGATTTCAGTCAGATATCAACCAAATCGCGTGAAATCGTTAAAAGCAGTTTAAAAGCACGTGAGAATACTAAATCATGCACAATTACACTTCATTATGCTGTAGAACAAAAGTTAGGTCGAAACTAGACTATTTTCCATTCTATTTCAGTCAGTTATCAACCAAATCGCGTGAAATCGTTGAAAACAGTTTAAAAGCACATAAGAAGACTAAATAATGCACAATTACACTTCAATATGCTGTAGAACAAAAGTTAGGTCGAAATTAGACTATTTTCCATTCTATTTCAGTCAGATATCAACCGAATCGCGTGAAATCGTTGAAATCAGTTTAAAAGCACATAAGAAGACTAAATAATGCACAATTACACTTCAATATGCTGTAGAACAAAAGTTAGGACGAAATTAGAATATTTTCCATTCTATTTCAGTCAGATATCAAACAAATCGCGTGAAATCGTTGAAAACAGTTTCAAAGCACATGAGAATACTAAATAATGCACAAATACACTTCAATATGTTGTAGAACAAAACTTAGGTCGAAATTAGACTATTTCCCATTCTATTCCAGTCAGATATCAACCAAATCGCGTGAAATCGTTGAAAACAGTTTAAAAGCACATAAGAAGACTAAATAATGCACAATTACACTTCAAACTACTGTAGAACAAAAGTTAGGACGAAATTAGACTATTTTCCACTCTATTTCAGTCAGATATCAACCAAATCGCGTGAAATCGTTGAAAGCAGTTTAAAAGCAGATAAGGAGACTAAATAATGCACAATTACACTCCAAACTACTGTAGAACAAAAGTTAGCTAAGAAATTAGACTATTTTCCATTCTATTTCAGTCAGATATCAACCGAATCGCGTGAAATCGTTGAAATCAGTTCAAAAGCACATAAGGTGACTAAATAATGCACAAATGCACTTCAATATGCTGTAGAACAAAAGTTAGCGAAGGAATTGGACTATTTTGCATTCGATTTCAGTCAGATATCAACCAAATAGCGTGAAATCGTTAAAAACAATTTTGAAGCACATGATAATACCAAATAATGCACAAATACACTTCAATATGTTGTAGAACAAAAGTTAGGTCTAAATTAGACTATTTTCCATTTTATTTCAGTCAGATATCAACCAAATCGCGTGAAATCGTTGAAAACAGTTTAAAAAAACACAAGAAGACTAAATAATGTACATTTACACTTCACACTACTGTAGAACAAAAGTTAGCTAAGAAATTGGACTATTTTGCATTCGATTTCAGTCAGATATCAACCAAATCGCGTGAAATCGTTGGAAACAGTTTAAAAGCACATGAGTATACTGAATAATGCACAAATACACTTCAATATGCTGTAGAACAAAAGTTAGGTCTAAATTAGACTATTTTCCATTTTACTTCAGTCAGATATCAACCAAATCGCGTGAAATCGTTGAAAACAGTTTAAAAGCACATAAGAAGACTGAATAATGCACATTTACACTCCAATTTACTGTAGAACAAAAGTTGGCTAAGAAATTGGACTACTTATTTTGCATTCGATTTCAGTCAGATATCAACCAAATCGCGTGAAATCGTTGAAAACAGTTTAAAAGCACATAGGAAGACTAAATAATGCACAATTACACTTCACACTACTGTAGAACAAAAGTTAGCTAAGAAATTGGACTATTTTGCATTCGATTTCAGTCAGATATCAACCAAATCGCGTGAAATCGTTGGAAACAGTTCAAAAGCACGAGAAAACTGTATAATGCACAAATACACTTCAAACTACTGTAGAACAAAAGTTAGCTAAGAAATTGGACTATTTTGCATTCGATTTCAGTCAGATATCAACCAAATCGCGTGAAATCGTTGAAAACAGTTAAAAGCACTAATGCGAATACTGAATAATGCACAAATACACTTCAATATGCTGTAGAACAAAAGTTAGGTCGGAATTAGACTATTTTCCATCCTATTTCAGTCAGATATCAACCAAATCGCGTGAAATCGTTGGAAACAGTTCGAAAGCACATGAGAAGACTGTATAATGCACAAATACACTTCAAACTATTTCAGTCAGATATCAACCGAATCGCGTGAAATCGTTGAAATCAGTTTAAAAGCACATAAGGAGACTAAATAATGCACAAATGCACTTCAATATGCTGTAGAACAAAAGTTAGCAAAGGAATTGGACTATTTTGCATTCGATTTCAGTCAGATATCAACCAAATAGCGTGAAATCGTTAAAAACAATTTTAAAGCACATGATAATACTAAATAATGCACAAATACACTTCAATATGTTGTAGAACAAAAGTTAGGTCTAAATCAGACTATTTTCCATTTTATTTCAGTCAGATATCAACCAAATCGCGTGAAATCGTTGAAAACAGTTTAAAAGCACATAAGAAGACTAAATAATGTACATTTACACTTCACACTACTGTAGAACAAAAGTTAGCTAAGAAATTGGACTATTTTGCATTCGATTTCAGTCAGATATCAACCAAATCGCGTGAAATCGTTGGAAACAGTTTAAAAGCACATGAGAATACTGAATAATGCACAAATACACTTCAATATGCTGTAGAACAAAAGTTAGGTCTAAATTAGACTATTTTCCATTTTACTTCAGTCAGATATCAACCAAATCGCGTGAAATCGTTGAAAACAGTTTAAAAGCACATAAGAAGACTGAATAATGCACATTTACACTCCAATTGACTGTAGAACAAAAGTTGGCTAAGAAATTGGACTACTTATTTTGCATTCGATTTCAGTCAGATATCAACCAAATCGCGTGAAATCGTTGAAAACAGTTTAAAAGCACATAGGAAGACTAAATAATGCACAATTACACTTCACACTACTGTAGAACAAAAGTTAGCTAAGAAATTGGACTATTTTGCATTCGATTTCAGTCAGATATCAACTAAATCGCGTGAAATCGTTGGAAACAGTTCAAAAGCACGAGAAAACTGTATAATGCACAAATACACTTCAAACTACTGTAGAACAAAAGTAAGCTAAGAAATTGGACTATTTTGCATTCGATTTCAGTCAGATATCAACCAAATCGCGTGAAATCGTTGAAAACAGTTAAAAGCACAGATGCGAATACTGAATAATGCACAAATACACTTCAATATGCTGTAGAACAAAAGTTAGGTCGAAATTAGACTATTTTCCATTCTATTCCAGTCAGATATCAACCAAATCGCGTGAAATCGTTGGAAACAAATTAAAAGCACATAAGAAGACTAAATAATGCACAATTACACTTCAATATTCTGTATAACAAAAGTTAGGTCGAAATTAGACTATTTTTCATTCTATTTCAGTCAGATATCAACCAAATCGCGTGAAATCGTTGGAAACAGTTTAAAAGCACATAAGAAGACTAAATAATGCACAATTACACTACAAACTACTGTAGAACAAAAGTTAGCTGAGAAATTGGACTATTTTGCATTCGATTTCAGTCAGATATCAACCAAATCGCGTGAAATCGTTAAAAGCAGTTTAAAAGCACGTGAGAATACTAAATCATGCACAATTACACTTCAATATGCTGTAGAACAAAAGTTAGGTCGAAACTAGACTATTTTCCATTCTATTTCAGTCAGATATCAACCAAATCGCGTGAAATCGTTGAAATCAGTTTAAAAGCACGTAAAAAGACTGAATAATGCACAATTACACTTCAAAATTCTGTAGAACAAAAGTTAGGACGAAATTAGACTATTTTCCATTCTATTTCAGTCAGATATCAACCAAATCGCGTGAAATCGTTGAAAGCAGTTTAAAAGCACATAAGGAGACTGAATAATGCACAATTACACTCCAAACTACTGTAGAACAAAAGTTAGCTAAGAAATTAGACTATTTTCCATTCTATTTCAGTCAGATATCAACTGAATCGCGTGAAATCGTTGAAATCAGTTTAAAAGCACATAAGGAGACTAAATAATGCACAAATGCACTTCAATATGCTGTAGAACAAAAGTTAGCAAAGGAATTGGACTATTTTGCATTCGATTTCAGTCAGATATCAACCAAATAGCGTGAAATCGTTAAAAACAATTTTAAAGCACATGATAATACTGAATAATGCACAAATACACTTCAATATGTTGTAGAGCGAAAGTTAGGTCTAAATTAGACTATTTTCCATTTTATTTCAGTCAGATATCAACCAAATCGCGTGAAATCGTTGAAAACAGTTTAAAAGCACATAAGAAGACTAAATAATGTACATTTACACTTCACACTACTGTAGAACAAAAGTTAGCTAAGAAATTGGACTATTTTGCATTCGATTTCAGTCAGATATCAACCAAATCGCGTGAAATCGTTGGAAACAGTTTAAAAGCACATGAGTATACTGAATAATGCACAAATACACTTCAATATGCTGTAGAACAAAAGTTAGGTCTAAATTAGACTATTTTCCATTCTACTTCAGTCAGATATCAACCAAATCGCGTGAAATCGTTGAAAACAGCTTAAAAGCACATAAGAAGACTGAATAATGCACATTTACACTCCAATTTACTGTGGAACAAAAGTTGGCTAAGAAATTGGACTACTTATTTTGCATTCGATTTCAGTCAGATATCAACCAAATCGCGTGAAATCGTTGAAAACAGTTTAAAAGCACATAGGAAGACTAAATAATGCACAATTACACTTCACACTACTGTAGAACAAAAGTTAGCTAAGAAATTGGACTATTTTGCATTCGATTTCAGTCAGATATCAACCAAATCGCGTGAAATCGTTGGAAACAGTTCAAAAGCACGAGAAAACTGTATAATGCACAAATACACTTCAAAGTACTGTAGAACAAAAGTTAGCTAAGAAATTGGACTATTTTGCATTCGATTTCAGTCAGATATCAACCAAATCGCGTGAAATCGTTGAAAACAGTTAAAAGCACTAATGCGAATACTGAATAATGCACAAATACACTTCAATATGCTGTAGAACAAAAGTTAGGTCGAAATTAGACTATTTTCCATTCTATTTCAGTCAGATATCAACCAAATCGCGTGAAATCGTTGGAAACAGTTCAAAAGCACATGAGAAGACTGTATAATGCACAAATACACTTCAAACTACTGTAGAACAAAAGTTAGCTAAGAAATTGGACTATTTTGCATTCGATTTCAGTCAGATATCAACCAATTCGCGTGAAATCGTTGAAAACAGTTAAAAGCACAAATGCGAATACTGAATAATGCACAAATACACTTCAATATGCTGTAGAACAAAAGTTAGGTCGAAATTGGACTATTTTCCATTCTATTTCAGTCAGATATCAACCGAATCGCGTGAAATCGTTGGAATCAGTTTAAAAGCACATAAGAAGACTGAATAATGCACAATTACACTCCAATATGCTGTAGAACAAAAGTTAGGACGAAATTAGACTATTTTCCATTCTATTTCAGTCAGATATCAACCAAATCGCGTGAAATCGTTGAAAACAGTTTAAAAGCACATGAGAATACTAAATAATGCACAAATACACTTCAATATGTTTTAGAACAAAAGTTAGGTCGAAATTAGACTATTTTCCATTCTATTTCAGTCAGATATGAACCGAATCTCGTGAAATCGTTGAAATCAGTTGAAAAGCACGTGAGAAGACTAAATAATGCACAATTACACTTCAAAATTCTGTAGAACAAAAGTTAGGACGAAATTAGACTATTTTCCATTCTATTTCAGTCAGATATCAACCAAATCGCGTGAAATCGTTGAAAGCAGTTTAAAAGCACATAAGGAGACTAAACAATGCACAATTACACTCCAAACTACTGTAGAACAAAAGTTAGCTAAGAAATTGGACTATTTTGCATTCGATTTCAGTCAGATATCAACCAAATCGCGTGAAATCGTTAAAAGCAGTTTAAAAGCACGTGAGAATACTGAATCATGCACAAATTCACTTCAATATGCTGTAGAACAAAAGTTAGGTCGAAATTAGACTATTTTGCATTCGATTTCAGTCAGATATCAACCAAATCGCGTGAAATCGTTGGAAACAAATTAAAAGCACATAAGAAGACTAAATAATGCACAATTACACTTCAATATTCTGTATAACAAAAGTTAGGTCGAGTTAAAGACTATTTTCCATTCTATTTCAGTCAGATATCAACCAAATCGCGTGAAATCGTTGAAAACAGTTTAAAAGCACATAAGAAGACTAAATAATGCACAATTACACTTCAAACTACTGTAGAACAAAACTTAGGTCGAAATTAGACTATTTCCCATTCTATTCCAGTCAGATATCAACCAAATCGCGTGAAATCGTTAAAAACAATTTTAAAGCACATAAGAAGACTAAATAATGTACATTTACACTTCACACTACTGTAGAACAAAAGTTAGCTAAGAAATTGGACTATTTTGCATTCGATTTCACTCAGATATCAACCAAATCGCGTGAAATCGTTGGAAACAAATTAAAAGCACATAAGAAGACTAAATAATGCACAATTACACTTCAATATTCTGTATAACAAAAGTTAGGTCGAGTTAAAGACTATTTTCCATTCTATTTCAGTCAGATATCAACCAAATCGCGTGAAATCGTTGAAAACAGTTTAAAAGCACATAAGAAGACTAAATATTGCACAATTACACTTCAAACTACTGTAGAACAAAACTTAGGTCGAAATTAGACTATTTCCCATTCTATTCCAGTCAGATATCAACCAAATCGCGTGAAATCGTTAAAAACAATTTTAAAGCACATGATAATACTGAATAATGCACAAATACACTTCAATATGTTGTAGAGCGAAAGTTAGGTCTAAATTGGACTATTTTCCATTTTATTTCAGTCAGATATCAACCAAATCGCGTGAAATCGTTGAAAACAGTTTAAAAGCACATAAGAAGACTAAATAATGTACATTTACACTTCACACTACTGTAGAACAAAATTTAGCTAAGAAATTGGACTATTTTGCATTCGATTTCAGTCAGATATCAACCAAATCGCGTGAAATCGTTGGAAACAGCTTAAAAGCACATGAGTATACTGAATAATGCACAAATACACTTCAATATGCTGTAGAACAAAAGTTAGGTCTAAATTAGACTATTTTCCATTCTACTTCAGTCAGATATCAACCAAATCGCGTGAAATCGTTGAAAACAGTTTAAAAGCACATAAGAAGACTGAATAATGCACATTTACACTCCAATTTACTGTGGAACAAAAGTTGGCTAAGAAATTGGACTACTTATTTTGCATTCGATTTCAGTCAGATATCAACCAAATCGCGTGAAATCGTTGAAAACAGTTTAAAAGCACATAGGAAGACTAAATAATGCACAATTACACTTCACACTACTGTAGAACAAAAGTTAGCTAAGAAATTGGACTATTTTGCATTCGATTTCAGTCAGATATCAACCAAATCGCGTGAAATCGTTGGAAACAGTTCAAAAGCACGAGAAAACTGTATAATGCACAAATACACTTCAAACTACTGTAGAACAAAAGTTAGCTAAGAAATTGGACTATTTTGCATTCGATTTCAGTCAGATATCAACCAAATCGCGTGAAATCGTTGAAAACAGTTAAAAGCACTAATGCGAATACTGAATAATGCACAAATACACTTCAATATGCTGTAGAACAAAAGTTAGGTCGAAATTAGACTATTTTCCATTCTATTTCAGTCAGATATCAACCAAATCGCGTGAAATCGTTGGAAACAGTTCAAAAGCACATGAGAAGACTGTATAATGCACAAATACACTTCAAACTACTGTAGAATAAAAGTTAGCTAAGAAATTGGACTATTTTGCATTCGATTTCAGTCAGATATCAACCAATTCGCGTGAAATCGTTGAAAACAGTTAAAAGCACAAATGCGAATACTGAATAATGCACAAATACACTTCAATATGCTGTAGAACAAAAGTTAGGTCGAAATTGGACTATTTTCCATTCTATTTCAGTCAGATATCAACCGAATCGCGTGAAATCGTTGGAATCAGTTTAAAAGCACATAAGAAGACTGAATAATGCACAATTACACTTCAATATGCTGTAGAACAAAAGTTAGGACGAAATTAGACTATTTTCCATTCTATTTCAGTCAGATATCAACCAAATCGCGTGAAATCGTTGAAAACAGTTTAAAAGCACATGAGAATACTAAATAATGCACAAATACACTTCAATATGTTTTAGAACAAAAGTTAGGTCGAAATTAGACTATTTTCCATTCTATTTCAGTCAGATATGAACCGAATCGCGTGAAATCGTTGAAATCAGTTGAAAAGCACGTGAGAAGACTAAATAATGCACAATTACACTTCAAAATTCTGTAGAACAAAAGTTAGGACGAAATTAGACTATTTTCCATTCTATTTCAGTCAGATATCAACCAAATCGCGTGAAATCGTTGAAAGCAGTTTAAAAACACATAAGGAGACTAAACAATGCACAATTACACTCCAAACTACTGTAGAACAAAAGTTAGCTAAGAAATTGGACTATTTTGCATTCGATTTCAGTCAGATATCAACCAAATCGCGTGAAATCGTTAAAAGCAGTTTAAAAGCACGTGAGAATACTGAATCATGCACAAATTCACTACAATATGCTGAAGAACAAAAGTTAGGTCGAAATTAGACTATTTTCCATTCTATTTCAGTCAGATATCAACCAAATCGCGTGAAATCGTTGGAAACAAATTAAAAGCACATAAGAAGACTAAATAATGCACAATTACACTTCAATATTCTGTATAACAAAAGTTAGGTCGAGTTAAAGACTATTTTCCATTCTATTTCAGTCAGATATCAACCAAATCGCGTGAAATCGTTGAAAACAGTTTTAAAGCACATAAGAAGACTAAATAATGCACAATTACACTTCAAACTACTGTAGAACAAAACTTAGGTCGAAATTAGACTATTTCCCATTCTATTCCAGTCAGATATCAACCAAATCGCGTGAAATCGTTGAAAACAGTTTAAAAGCACATAAGAAGACTAAATAATGCACAATTACACTTCAAACTACTGTAGAACAAAAGTTAGCTGAGAAATTGGACTATTTTGCATTCGATTTCAGTCAGATATCAACCAAATCGCGTGAAATCGTTAAAAGCAGTTTAAAAGCACGTGAGAATACTAAATCATGCAAAATTACACTTCAATATGCTGTAGAACAGAAGTTAGGTCTAAATTAGACTATTTTCCATTTTATTTCAGTCAGATATCAACTTAATCGCGTGAAATCGTTGAAAACAGTTTAAAAGCACATAAGAAGACTAAATAATGCACATTTACACTTCAAACTACTGTAGGACAAAAGTTGGCTAAGAAATTGGACTACTTATTTTGCATTAGATTCCAGTCAGATATCAACCAAATCGCAAGAAATCGTTGGAAACAATTTTAAAGCACATGATAATACTAAATAATGCACAAATACACTTCAATATATTGTAGAACAAAAGTTAGGTCGAAATTAGACTATTTTCCATTCTATTTCAGTCAGATATCAACCGAATCGCGTGAAATCGTTGAAATCAGTTTAAAAGCACATAAGAAGACTAAATAATGCACAATTACACTTCAATATGCTCTAGAACAAAAGTTAGGACGAAATTAGACTATTTTCCATTCTATTTCAGTCAGATATCAACCAAATCGCGTGAAATCGTTGAAAACAGTTTAAAAGCACATAAGAATACTAAATAATGCACAAATACACTTCAATATGTTGTAGAACAAAAGTTAGGTCGAAACTAGACTATTTTCCATTCTATTTCAGTCAGATATCAACCGAATCGCGTGAAATCGTTGAAATCAGTTTAAAAGCACGTAAGAAGACTAAATAATGCACAATTACACTTCAAAATTCTGTAGAACAAAAGTTAGGACGAAATTAGACTATTTTCCATTCTATTCCAGTCAGATATCAAACAAATCGCGTGAAATCGTTGAAAACAGTTTAAAAGCACATAAGGAGACTAAATAATGCACAATTACACTCCAAACTACTGTAGAACAAAAGTTAGCTAAGAAATTGGACTATTTCGCATTCGATTTCAGTCAGATATCAACCAAATCGCGTGAAATCGTTAAAAGCAGTTTAAAAGCACGTGAGAATACTAAATCATGCACAAATTCACTTCAATATGCTGTAGAACAAAAGTTAGGTCGAAATTAGACTATTTTCCATTCAATCCCAGTCAGATATCAACCAAATCGCGTGAAATCGTTGGAAACAAATTGAAAGCACATGAGAAGACTTAATAATGCACAATTACACTTCAATATTCTGTATAACAAAAGTTAGGTCGGAATTAGACTATTTTCCATTCTATTTCAGTCAGATATCAACCAAATCGCGTGAAATCGTTGAAAACAGTTTAAAAGCACATAAGAAGACTAAATAATGCACAATTACACTTCAATATGCTGTAGAACAAAAGTTAGGTCGAAATTAGACTATTTTCCATTCTATTTCAGTCAGATATCAACCGAATCGCGTGAAATCGTTGAAATCAGTTTAAAAGCACATAAGAAGACTAAATAATGCACAATTACACTTCAATATGCTGTAGAACAAAAGTTAGGACGAAATTAGATTATTTTCCATTCTATTTCAGTCAGATATCAACCAAATCGCGTGAAATCGTTAAAAGCAGTTTAAAAGCACGTGAGAATACTAAATCATGCACAATTACACTTCAATATGCTGTAGAGCAAGAGTTAGGTCGAAACTAGACTATTTTCCATTCTATTTCAGTCAGATATCAACCAAATCGCGTGAAATCGTTGAAAACAGTTTAAAAGCACATGAGAAGACTAAATAATGCACAATTACACTTCAATATGCTGTAGAACAAAAATTAGGTCAAAATTAGACTATTTTCCATTCTATTTCAGTCAGATATCAACCGAATCGCGTGAAATCGTTGAAATCAGTTTAAAAGCACATAAGAAGACTAAATAATGCACAATTTCACTTCAATATGCTGTAGAACAAAAGTTAGGACGAAATTAGACTATTTTCCATTCTATTTCAGTCAGATATAAACCGAATCGCGTGAAATCGTTGAAATCAGTTGGAAAGCACGTAAGAAGACTTAATAATGCACAATTACACTTCAAAATTCTGTAGAACAAAAGTTAGGACGAAATTAGACTATTTTCCATTCTATTTCAGTCAGATATCAACCAAATCGCGTGAAATCGTTGAAAGCAGTTTAAAAGCACATAAGGAGACTAAAAAATGCACAATTACACTCCAAACTACTGTAGAACAAAAGTTAGCTAAGAAATTGGACTATTTTGCATTCGATTTCAGTCAGATATCAACAAAATCGCGTGAAATCGTTGAAAACAGTTTAAAAGCACATGAGAATACTGAATAATGCACGAATACACTTCAATATGCTGTAGAACAAAAAGATAGCTGAGAAATTGGACTATTTTCCATTCTATTTCAGTCAGATATCAACCAAATCGCGTGAAATCGTTAAAAACAGTTTAAAAGCACATGAGAATACTAAATATTGCACAAATACACTTCAATATGCTGTAGAACAAAAGTTAGCTAAGAAATTGGACTATTTTCCATTCTATTTCAGTCAGATATCAACCAAATCTCGTGAAATCGTTGAAAACAGTTTAAAAGCAAATGAGAATACTAAATAATGCACAAATACACTTCAATATGACTTAGAACAAAAGTTAGGTCGAAATAAGACTATTTTTCATTCTATTTCAGTCAGATATCAACCAAATCGCGTGAAATCGTTGAAAACAGTTTAAAAGCACATAAGAAGACTAAATAATGCACAATTACACTTCACACTACTGTAGAACAAAAGTTAGCTCGAAATTAGACTATTTTCCATTCTATTTCAGTCAGATATCAACCAAATCGCGTGAAATCTTTGAAAACAGTTTAAAAGCACAATGAGAATACTAAATAATGCACAAATCCGATTCAGGATGCTGTAGAACAAAAGTTGGGTCGAAATTAGACTATTTTCCATTCTATTTCAGTCAGATATCAACCAAATCGCGTGAAATCGTTGAAAACTGTTTGAAAGCACATAATAAAACTAAATAATGCACAATTACATTCAAACTACTGAAGAACAAAAGTTAGCTAATAAATTGGACTATTTTGCATCCGATTTCAGTCAGATATCAACCAAATCGCGTGAAATCGTTAAATACGGTTTAAAAGCACATGAGAATACCAAATAATGCACAAATCCGATTCATCATGCTGTAGAACAAAAGTTAAGTCGAAATTAGACTATTTTCCATTCTATTTCAGTCAGATATCAAGCAAATCGCGTGAAATCGTTGAAAACAGTTTAAAAGCACATAAGGAGACTGAATAATGCCAATTACACTTCAAACTACTGTAGAACAAAAGATAGCTCGAAATTAGACTATTTTCCATTTGATTTCAGTCAGATCTCTACCAATTTGCGTGAAATCGTTGAAATCAGTTTAAAAGCACATGAGAAAACTGAATAATGCACAAATACACTTCAATATGATGTAAAAGAAAAGTTAGGTCGAAATTAGACTATTTTCCATTCGATTTCAGTCAGATATCAACCAAATCGCGTGAAATCGTTAAGAACAGTTTAAAAGCACACAAGAAGACTAAATAATGGACAATTACACTTCAGTCAAGAAAACATATTCGTATTCTGTGTAAATATAATTTATTAAATAGCAGAGCGCTTTCGGCTATTAAGCCATCTTCAGTGCTTACCTGTAAGTAAAAAGAATTTTTGGAAAATATAAAAGAAGTGGATAAAAAAAGTATTACTTACTCGTCAGGTAATACAAGAAACTTGGACAACACATTGACGTCATGAATTAAAATTACATTGAAATCAAAATTAAAATGATCCCCTGTTTAGGGTTTGTTGAATCTAAATTTTGAACATTATTGGAAATTTTCTTGAAATTATTTTAAAAAATGAACTCCGAACACGTGTTCATCTAACGGATGTTGAAGTGACACTAACTCAATTTCAAAAAATTAATATATGACAAATGACAGTGAACATAGAACTCAATTAATCCAACAAACATTCAGAAAGAAACTGTAGAAATCCTTTACAAATGTCCCAAAACAGACATGCAAACTTCTTAAATGACCTTAAAGAAAATTTGATATTCAAGTCTAATGGGAACCTATCAAATTATAAAATAAAATAATGAAAAAGATTGAGGGTCTAATGAGAACCCATTACTGAATCTAATTAAAAATAAAAATTCACATATATGTCAAGGGACATCCAAAAGTGAACAAATCAATTTAAACAATAAAAACACAATTAAATATACATTGTAGTCTAGTTGTAACCAATAACAAATCTAATTAAGGAAAATTAATTTGATTGAAGTCTAATGAGAACTCAATACTCAAATCTAATTCCAAAAACAAATAAGATTAAGGGTATAATGAGAACCCCTTTCCAAATCTAACTCAAACTAGATAATTAATTAAAAGTTAAAGGAAACTCCAAATACAATAACCGTTCAAGCAATGAAGTACATAGAACTAAATCAATCTAACAAAAGTTTAAAAATGACCTTGTAGAAAACCTATTCAAATGTCCCAAAACAGACATGTGAACTTCTTAATGAAATTAAAGAAAATTTGATATTAAGGTCTGATGGGAACCTATCAAATTATAAAATAAAATACTGAAAAAGATTGAAGGTCTAATGAGAACCCATTACTGAATCTAATTCAAAATAAAAATTCACATATATGTCAAGGGACATCCAAAAGTGAACAAATCAATTTAAACAATAAAAAACACAATTAAATAAACATTGTAGTCTGGTTATAACCAATACCAAATAAAAAATCTAATTAAGGAAAATTAATTTGATTGAAGTCTAATGAGAACTCGATACTCAAATCTAATTCCAAAAACGAATAAGATTAAGGGTCTTATGAGAACCCCTTTCCAAATCTAATTCAAACTAGATAATTAGTTAAAAGTTAAAGGAAACTCCAAATGCAATAACCGTTCAAGCAATGAAGCATGTAAAAACAAATTATAGAAGTTATTAAAAATGTTCAAATCCAATATAAAACAAAAAATCAAATGTAAACCAAGCAACATTTCAAAACCAATGTGAGTGGTTTTTTAATAAGGAGATCTGATTCAGAGTCTAATGAGAACTCATTAATCAAATCCACTAATATAAGAAAAAGATTAAGGGTTTAATGAGGACCCATTACTAAATCTAATTCTAAAACAACTATAACAAAAGCTCAGAAAAATTACCTTCCTAAAATAAACAAATGGAAATCATGGTATCAGTTTGATGATGTTATGGATAAATATGAAAATCATCATAGAGAGAGGATTAGTATGTAACAAACAAACTAAAGAATGTATTAAAACTAAAGAAACTAATGGTCAAATTATATTTAAAAAAGAGAAAAATATGCTTTAAAAATATCAAAAAACCCATATGAGTTGTTTACAATGAGAAAGATCTAATTTAGAGTCTAATGAGGACACATTACTCAGATCAAATACTAGCCAGAAAAAGATTAAGGGTTTAATGAGAACCCATTCCTAAATCTAATTCAAAAACAACCACAACAAGAGTCCAGAAACATTTAAAATAAACTATTAATCTTTTAAACGTCTATGTAATGGAATATAATTAAATGGATCTTATATTCTCTGTTCTCGGGTGTTTATTGATGCGGAGGGGGTGAAGAACCAACCCGGCGCGTCTCCAGGTGGCGGATAGGAGGGCCTCTGACGATGATCTATGTGAGGAAGAGGTTGCGGGGAAGTGGGGGCTCGTTGAGCATAAAACCTCAACTGGCAGCCCTCAACCCTGCCGCGGACCAACTTCACCTATCCCAGCTGTAGTATCGTGGCTAAGGGACTGCACATAGGGTTTACGATGCCAGGTGAATGTTCGAGGTTACCTCGAAATCACCTGTTATACCAACGTTCCCCGGTCTGTGGTCATGTCTCGCGGACCGGAGGGATGGGGGGGGTCTAGACTTGACTGTCCGGACCAAGAGGAGACAACCTTGTCAAAAATCCTGAATCCTTCGGTGGGATGACCGGGCCTAAAGGATGCGTGGCCGAACAGAAGATCGGCATCTACTGGTCATCACCTTGGGGAACTGGGCGAAACCCCATTGTAGGTAGCCTTACCTCCGCATGCGGGGCTCTGCGGGGGTGGACCAAGATTTCCCTTGCTACTCGTGGGATCTATATGGACTCACCAAAAAATAGAGAAGAGGGGAGGGCTCACGAAGAAGGGACCTCTGAGGAGACTCTGGAGATGGGCGACCTATATAGGGCCCTCACGAAAGAGACTCCTGGGAGGTGCCCTGAAACCGGGTCCCCCGAATACAGCGAAGAAGAAGTTCAGATGATGGGAGCGGTGAGGGCTCAGGCTATGCCGGGAACAACTGCCCCATCACCTGAAAAACCGAAAAGGCGCCGCAAGTCTATTTGCGGTGCCGAGAAAAGAAGAAGAAGGACGTCAAGGGCGACAGAAGGGATACCGAAAGGTGGCCCAACTGGCCCTTGTAAAGAGGTGACAAGAGCACCACCAAGCCGGGACACGCATGACAATGCTGGTCCCAGCGGGGTCAAGCTTGACGTCACCAAAGGGGGAGCCAAGAGGCCTCGGGTGCATAACACGCCACCAGAGGCCAGGCAGGCTTCCAAGAAGGTATGCACGGTCCCCGGTGAGCGGAAGTCGTACGGGGAAGCTGCAAGCAGCGACCTCAAGGTGGCCATCATCCGCGATGGCTACCCAGACAATCTGCTCACCAGGGAGCAGTATGCGCATATCCTCGCGCAATTGCATGAGGATATGTACAAGACTGGCGCCTCATTTGTGCCAAGTTTTGAGGGACACTCGTTTGCCCGGGGAGCCGTTATGGTGACCTGTGCGGATGGGGGCTCTCTGGCTTGGCTCAAAGGGTCAAGCTTGACGTCACCAAAGGGGGAGCCAAGAGGCCTCGGGTGCATAACACGCCACCAGAGGCCAGGCAGGCTTCCAAGAAGGTATGCACGGTCCCCGGTGAGCGGAAGTCGTACGGGGAAGCTGCAAGCAGCGACCTCAAGGTGGCCATCATCCGCGATGGCTACCCAGACAATCTGCTCACCAGGGAGCAGTATGCGCATATCCTCGCGCAATTGCATGAGGATATGTACAAGACTGGCGCCTCATTTGTGCCAAGTTTTGAGGGACACTCGTTTGCCCGGGGAGCCGTTATGGTGACCTGTGCGGATGGGGGCTCTCTGGCTTGGCTCAAAGTGGCTGCTAGCAAGAAGGAGGGACTGGCGCTCAAAATCAGTGAGCAGTCGGCCCTCGAGCAGCTTAAGAAGGCAATGGTATGGGTGCCAGCGCCGATCGAGTCTCCTCCCCAAGAGGTCCTCAGAAGGATCCGGATTGGTAATCCGACCCTGAGGACTGAAGGGTGGGTGATTCGGGCCTCCCGATGGGATGCTGCCTCTTTGAGGCAGAACATTGTTTTGGGGCTCGATCCTCGATCGGTGGGGGCACTCAACCTTATGAAGGGGAAAATCCGGTATGGGCTCGGGAAGGTTGAAATTATCTTCTCGGGAACTACGGAGACTACCCCGGAGTGAATTATTAATGGGTAAGGAGGTACCTTTATGGATTTTTGATGTCTGTTGAAGGGGCCTTGAAATTTACCCAGATTAACTTGCAGCATTGCCGTGCCGCTGCAGGAGTATTCGCGCAGAGGATGGCGAAGCTGCAGACAGGCATATGCCTCATACAAGAACCATAGGTGTATAAAGGTCATGTGCGAGGTTTAGGCACACCCGGGCGTAGCTTATTCTATGCAGTGGGTGAACCTAATCCAAGAGTTTGCATTTCTACGCACTCCAGTGTAAGTGCAATACTAATAAACGAACTTTGTTTCAGGGACATAGTAGCGGTGAGAGTGGACGTCCAGGGCAGGACTGGTACTAGGCATAGCTTAGTGGTATGCTCTGCTTACCTGCCTTATGACTCACCAGAACTACCACCTACTGAGGAGTTCCGCAAGGCGGTGGAATACTGCATGGTCAGGAATCTGCCTCTTCTTATTGGCTGTGATGCCAATGCGCACCACACTATGTGGGGCAGCAAAGGCGTCAATAGCAGGGGAGGGGCTTTGCTTGACTATCTAGGTACCACTGACCTGCAATTACTCAACCGAGGGACGAAACCAACATTCCGAAATAGGATTAGGGCTGAAGTCCTGGATGTGACGCTTGCGTCAAGTACCGTTGTAAGTATGGTAAAGGACTGGCATGTTAATGATGATCCGTCATTGTCGGATCACAGCTACATTTGTTTCAGTTACAGGGTTGCTGTTGAGGAACAATCAATCAAGTATAGGGACCCCAAGACTACCAACTGGGAACAGTATAAACTGGATCTCGGAAGGAGACTTGGTGGTTTCCCTAGGAACTTGAGCAATAATGATGAGATCGATTGGGCCATAGCGGAGCTGGGCTCGATTATTGTCTCGTCTTATGAAGAAAATTGCGCCGAAAAAACGAGGAAGGGAAGTAAGGGCCACAAATGGTGGAACAAGTCTAGACTCGCTACGGGAACATACCCGGCGCCTATTTAATAGGGCTAGGAAGACGAAGTCGGATCTGGATTGGGAGCAATACCGCCGGAAACGGAATGAGTACAAGAGTGCTGTTAGGTTGGCTCGGAGAGATGCATGGCGGGCCTTCTGCGAGGATATCGTATCGGTACCTCAGATGTCAAGGCTGCGCCGGATCTTAACGAAATCACCGGACAGCGCTATAGGCAGCATGGAAGTCGAACCGGGTGTTTTCACCGAAACCCCGGTGGATACCTTGCGGCATCTACTAGAGACACACTTCCCCGGTTGTGAAGGAATCGAGCGGGAGTGTCCTGACATGGAATATGTGAACATACAGCGACCATGTAAAGAGGACTATCTTCTAGCAAAAGAAATAGTCACATACGAGCGGTGTACTTGGGCGATACGGTCATTCAGACCGTACAAGTCTCCAGGAAAAGACCAAATCTTCCCGGCTCTGCTTCAACAGGGCTGGGATGCAATTGGCACAATCTTGGTGCATATCTTTCGGGCCTGTCTGGCACGCAGGTATGTCCCTGAACAGTGGAGGCAGGTGAGAGTCGTCTTCATACCCAAACCGGGTCGTGCCACATATACGGTGGCTAAATCCTTCAGATCCATTAGCCTAACATCCTTTGTGTTGAAAACACTGGAGAGGGTGGCTGATCGGTACATAAAGGAAAAAGTTGGGCTAAGGTATCCCTTGCACAACAATCAACATGCGTTCAGGTGTGGCAAGTCAACTGAAAGTGCCTTACACCAACTGGTAACCCAGGTGGAGAAGGCGCTGGAAAATGGCATGATCGCCCTGGGAGCTTTTTTGGATATACAGGGGGCGTTTGACAGTACCCCTGTAGAATCTATTTGTAGGGCTGCGACAAATCATGGAATAGAGCCAATGATCACTCACTGGCTTGGGGCCATGTTGGGCAATCGTACAGTAGAGGCCACATGGAAAGACCATGTGGCAAAAGTGATCGTCGCTAGAGGATGTCCGCAAGGGGGTGTTCTCTCGCCCACATTGTGGAACCTAGTCATTGACGAGCTAATAACTCTTTTAAACGGTGAGGGCTTTCTAACGATTGGGTATGCCGATGATATCGTTGTCCTTGTTGTTGGAAGGCATATTACCGTTCTCAGGGACCTTATGCAAAGGGCTCTGAATAGGGTACATGGGTGGTGTAACGAACACAGACTTGCAGTAAATCCTGCCAAGGCTGAGATAGTTGCTTTCACCAAAAAAAGAGGTGTAAGACCTGAGGGTCTGAATCTTGATGGAGTACCACTGCCTGTGGTTGAGCAGGTGAAGTATCTGGGAGTGATCCTTGATAAATCACTGACATGGAAGGCTCATCTTTACAGTCGCCTAAGCAAGGTGACAAACACGTATTGGGCCTGTAGGAGAGCCATTGGTCCGAAGTGGGGACTGACCCCCAAAACGATCATATGGTTTTATAGAGTGATCATGCTGCCTATGCTCACATATGCGGCTCTGGTCTGGTGACCGAGGGTAACCTTGGTGACGGCTAGATCGCAACTGACACGCCTTCAAAGGGTGGTCAGTTTGGGGGCAACTGGCTGCATGAGAACTACACCAACTGCTGCGATGGAAGTGATCCTTGGTCTTCGGCCTCTTCACCATGTGATCGAGGCTGAGGCGGGGAGGGCTTTTCTGCGCTTAAAACAGCTGGGATACGTGCGAAGAGGGGAAGAGTGCAGGCACGTCAAGAAGCTCCGGCTTCTGGAAGATATTCCAGTTCTGGCTCGAGCACCTGACGAATGCCTGCGAAAGTACTACTTCGCAACACCGTACAGGGCCATGATCCGGGATAGAGAATCCTGGGAAAAAGAGAGGAATACACAGCCTAATGGGACTGTCTGGTACACAGATGGCTCATGCTCCGGTGATAGAGCAGGGGCTGGAATTTACTCTAGGAACCCAAGAACACAAGTTCGTGTACCATTGGGTGATGGTGTATCTGCATATCAGGCCGAGATATATGCTATCTTGGAATGTGCGCAGATAAACCTAGACAGAGGTTATGTGGATCGACGCATAACCATATACTCCGACAGTCAGGCAGCAATTAAAGCCCTGAGTGGGTGCACCAGCAACTCAGGACTCGCTAATGAATGTCGAGAATGACTTGCTAATCTTGCAAGGCGCAATGTGGTGCGGCTAGAATGGATTCCAGCCCACTCTGGTTTTGAAGGCAACGAGATGGCGGATGCACTGGCTGCGGAGGGGGCGGCAGCTCCCTTCTGCGGCCCGGGCCCGACCTTGGGCCTAACAAAACAAAGAATACGCAAGGAGTCGAAGAAGTGGCTGAAGAATCATTGGAATGCTCTGCAGGGTCCTAGGCAATCCAAACTTTTACTGAAGGGATGGACTGATGGACACGCTAGAGCAGCTACTGAACTACCAAGAAGTAGGCTAAGGAAGATAGCAGGACTCCTAACGGGGCACTGCTGTATGATGAAACACCTCCACAACTTAGGAGTAGAGGAAAGTTCCCTATGCAGGGGTTGCGGCATGACTGACGAAACGTCAGTCCATGTTCTCCTAGAGTGTCCACACTGGGCTGTACTACGCAGGCGAATCTTCGGAGTCCCTGTTTTGGCCCCTGGAGACACAAGCAGGCATCCATTGAAAAAGGTTGTGGCCTTTATTGAAGGGCTCGGCTTTATGGATGTCTAGGTAGCAGGAATGGCACAATGGGCCCGCCAGTGGCCTCAGTGCCGGAACCTTGGCTTGAGTTTGTCCAGGACAAGGTTCGCCTGCAAACTTAGTAGTAGTAGTAGTAGGTTCCCATCAGACCTTAATATCAAATTTTCTTTAATTTCATTAAGAAGTTCACATGTCTGTTTTGGGACATTTGAATAGGTTTTCTACAAGGTCATTTTTAAACTTTTGTTAGATTGATTTAGTTCTATGTACTTCATTGCTTGAACGGTTATTGTATTTGGAGTTTCCTTTAACTGTTAATTAATTATCTAGTTTGAGTTAGATTTGGAAAGGGGTTCTCATTAGACCCTTAATCTTATTTGTTTTTGGAATTAGATTTGAGTATTGAGTTCTCATTAGGCTTCAATCAAATTAATTTTTCTTAATTAGATTTGTTATTTGTTATTGGTTACAACTAGACTACAATGTATATTTAATTGTGTTTTTATTGTTTAAATTGATTTGTTCACTTTTGGATTTTTATTTTGAATTAGATTCAGTAATGGGTTCTCATTAGACCCTCAATCTTTTTCATTATTTTATTTTATAATTTGATAGGTTCCCATTGGACTTGAATATCAAATTTTCTTTAAGGTCATTTAAGAAGTTTGCATGTCTGTTTTGGGACATTTTTAAAGGATTTCTACAGTTTCTTTCTGAATGTTTGTTGGATTAATTGAGTTCTATGTTCACTGTCATTTGTCATATTTTAATTTTTTGTTAGTTGAGTTAGTGTCACTCCAACATCCGTTAGATGAACACGTGTTCGGAGTTCATTTTTTAAAATAATTTCAAGAAAATTTCCAATAATGTTCAAAATTTAGATTCAACAAACCCTACAACAAACAGGGGATCATTTTAATTTTAATTTCAATGTAATTTTAATTCATGACGTCAATGTGTTGTCCAAGTTTCTTGTATTACCTGACAAGTAAGTAATAATTTTTTTATCCACTTCTTTTATATTTTCCAAAAATTCTTTTTACTTACTTACAGGTAAGCACTGAAGATGGCTTAATAGCCGGAAGCGCTCTGCTATTTAATAAATTATATTTACACAGAATACGAATATGTTTTCTTGACTTTCGAGTCATGTGTACTCAGCTATAAAGTATTCAAATTACACTTCAAACTACTGTAGAACAAAAGTAAGCTAAGAAATTGGACTATTTTGCATTCGATTTCAGTCAGATGTCAACCAAATCGCGTTGAATCGTTGAAAACAGTTTAAAAGCACATGAGAAGACTAAATAATGCACAATTACACTTCTAACTACTGTAGAACAAAAGTTAGCTAAGAAATTGGACTAGTTTGCATTCGATTTCAGTCAGATATCAACCAAATCGCATGAAATCGTTAAAAACAGTTAAGAAGCACATGAGAATACTAAATAATGCACAAATACACTTCAATATGCTGTAGAACAAAAGTTAGGTCGAAATTAGACTATTTCCATTCTATTTCAGTGAGATATCAACCAAATCGCGTGAAATCGTTGAAAACAGTTTAAAAGCACATAAGAATACTAAATAATGCACAATTACACCTCAAACTACTGTAGAACAAAAGTTAGCTAAGAAATTAGACTATTTTGCATTCGATTCCAGTCAGATATCAACCAAATCGCGTGAAATCGTTGAAAGCAGTTTAAAAGCACATGAGAATACAAAATAATGCACAAATACACTTCAAACTACTGTTGATTAAAAGTTAGCTAAGAAATTGGACTATTTTCCATTCGATTTCAGTCAGATACCAACCAAATCGCGTGAAATCGTTGAAAACAGTTTAAAAGCACATAAGAATACTAAATAATGCACAATTACACTTCAAACTACTGTAGAACAAAAGTTAGCTAAGAAATTGGACTATTTTGCATTCGATTTCAGTCAGATATCAACCAAACCGCGTGAAATCGTTAAAAGCAGTTTAAAAGCACATGAGAATACAAAATAATGCACAAATACACTTCAAACTACTGTAGAACAAAAGTTAGCTAAGAAATTGGACTATTTTGCATTCGATTTCAGTCAGATATCAACCAAATCGCATGAAATCGTTGAAAACAGTTGAGAAGCACATGATGATGCACAAATACACTTCAATATGCCATTCTATTTCAGTCAGATATCAACCAAATCGCGTGAAATCGTTGAAAACAGTTCAAAAGCACATAAGGAGACTGAATAATGCACAATTACACTTCAAACTACTGTAGAACAAAAGTTAGCTTAGAAATTGGACTATTTTGCATTCGATTTCAGTCAAATGTAGAACAGAAATTAGCTGAAATCAGCTTATTTTCCATCCTATTTCAGTCAGATATCGACCAAATAGCGAGAAATCGTTAAAAACAGTTTGAAAACACTCAAGAAAACTGAAAAATGCACAAATGCACTTCAATATGTTTTAAAACAAAAGTTAGCTCGCAATTAGACAATTTCCCATTCTATTTTAGTCAAATATTGTTCAAATCGCAAGAAATCTTTGGAAACAGTTGATAAGCACTTGGGAGAAATGAATAATGCACGAATACACTCTAATGTACTGTAGAACAGAATGTAACGACCTTCCCGTCGCTACTCGTTCATTTGACGCCTGGACTCTGATAACGGATGCCTCGGGCGCCAGTTTTTCAAAGTGGTATGCTCCACTCGCTCCGGGCAGCGTCAGTGAAGAAGGAAAATACTCCGGGGGTCAATATGGTGTTTACGAATGCACTGTAGCCGGTGAAACAGATTTTACCTGTCGTCCTGGATTGCCAACCTGGGTATTCGCTGCTGTATTTTTTCTCGGAGTTGCAATAAGTTGAAGGAAAACAATGCTTATTCTCAATATATTTATTAAATCCTCTAATAACAAAATTAACACAAAATTACTACCCTAAAAGCAACGGTATCTAAAAGCGCCAAACTACGTCTATTACTACGAGGAACGGGGTATGCAAGCGAAAGCGGGTGTATGCTAAAGCGAAAAGTTAAGCGTGCGCAAACAAAGCTCTCGACCAGTCAAAGTTCTACGGCAGAGGGGTACGGTTCTCAGGTTACGCGTTATGAAATTCCCGCCCTGTGTTTCTTGTAACACTTTTCCAATATCCTACTCTGACTCGGTTAGCTGAAGGCCCAAACACGACACCACTGAGATGTGAAAACTCAGCGCCCCCAATGGCAGTTTGGCGACTACTAAAGAGATTTGAAAACTCAGCGCCCCCAGTGGCAGTTTTCCTTTTCCCTCGGTATATGAACGGTTGGCTGAAGGCCCTAACACGACTACCACTGAGATGTGAAAACTCAGCGCCCTCAATGGCAGTTTCGCGACTACTACTGAGATGTGAAAAAGTAAATGGGCAACACTGATTCTGCCTATTGGCGGAGGCGCTAACATGGGAATCTCCATAAGAAAATCGTCGAAAAAGCTAAGGTTTGAAAACGTCAAAATTGGCTTGTAAGGTGGGTTCACACCGGCAACCGGACTGCAACCGGATGGCAACTAATCGCGGCGAACAACGTCTCGTTGGAAAGGCCTTACCATCTAGTGTATTTGAAAAATAATAGAAAAATTCTACCCCCGTTCATCCCCCACGCATCATCCCTCTTACTAGAAGTTAACCAATCATAGACGTCTCGTTGGAAAGGCCTTAACGTCTGGTGTATTTGAAAAATAATAAAAAAATTCTACCCCCGTTCATCCCCCACGCATCATCCCTCTTACTAAAAGTTAACCAATCATAGACGTCCCGTTGGAAAGGCCTTAACGTCTATTATGTACAGGGTGAATCAAAAGTAACAAAGCTTAATACCTTAACGACTTTTATATACAGGGTGGATAAAAAGTAACATGCTCGAAAGGCCTTAACGTGTACAGAGTGCGCCTGCTCGGAAGATCCTATTATATACAGGGTGAGTGTATGAGAGCTATGTAGTAGGCCAGCCCCCCACGCCGCATAATACACCGACGTATACTTTACTGGTAGCACTAAAAGGCATGCTACCGAAACGAAAGGCAGAGTTAGTCCGCCGACATAGTAGCAAGAACACCACGCCGTCTATAGAGCAGTCGAGAACTGAACCAGAGTAAGTTTCGCAATATTTTTACGTTGTAGGATTTCTGCGCTAGTCCGACTGAAACTGGGTGGGAGAAGCTCAGTATATAAGTATTTGTTTTAGGAGCTGTAGGTCAGTTCTGTCCGTGACCCGAAGACCGCAGCACATATTCCGAGGTGAGTTTTGCTTAGCACTTGGGTACTGTTCTCAACCGTCGCATTTCTAAGTTTGTGCCTTCAGCCACCCGTTGATATACCGAGGGAAAGGAAACTGCTACTGGGGGCGCTGAGTTTTCAAGTAGATAGAGCAATACAGTTTCTGGAGCACTACTTCGAAAAATGTCCGCTGGTGGCGCTGAGAGTGGCGCGGCAAATTTGAATGCAGTCATTTCAATGCAGGCCGCCATTTCCACAACCTACGCGTCTATAGCAAGGCATTCAACACATGCTGCCATGAGCTCTCATGTGTATTAGATACGAAGAAAGGTATTACATGCTGCTTGCTGTGTGACGTAGTCGAGAACCGTTGGCGGCCATCGCGCGCACCGTACGCTTCTTGCTGTAAAATGTGACGTAGTCGAGAAAGATCCGTTTGGATGATAACAGCGGGAGCGCTGATATACCAGGTTGTTTAAAAGTAACTCTTTGGGTTAGGTGCGTGACCATCGCGCGCGTACGCTTCTTGCTGTAAAATGTGACGTAGTCGAGAAAGATCCGTTTGGATGATAAGACGGCGCGACCAGATTTAATAAAATAACAGCAGAAAAACTCATTATCACAACAGGAAATGATAAATATAAAAATAAAACAACTCGCCACAGAATTTTTTTAAAATTGATATGTCTCAAACCACAATCAGAAAAAATCAGCATCTAAACAGGAAATGTGAAATATCAAAAACCTTGGAAATTGTACAAAACGGATATGTTTTTAGACCTCAATAACCAAATGGGAAATATATTATCAGCATTACAAAAAATAATAGTTTATCACAATTTCACGAAAGTGATAAGAAATCCTTGAAAAAAGGTATTAATACATTTTGGTATTACGATAACGACAGTTCCATTTTGATAGTCAACGAGTTTAGTCTGAGTTTTGGTGTAGTTTTTTTTTTTGAAAACAAAGTAAGTTTCATATTTATATTTTTTATCTGCTCTTTACATTTAGTTTTTGGAATTTGTTCCCAAAAATAACGCTACTTCAAATATTTTGAAAAAGTTTTATTTTGCAATAAATTCATTGGAGGAAACTCCTTGACGACTGGTACAACAATTATCATGTTTATTTCAGATGAGTTTTATTAATGAACTTAATACCTTCTCTACTTCTACAGAGGTAGAGAATAAACCAATTGTGAAACTGAGAGACATTCCTGTAAACGTTCCCAAGAAAATTAAGGAAGTCAAAGTCGTTAGATCCAAATTTGGTGAAGCTATATTGGTTGAATTGGAAGAGAACGTAACTTTTCTCCCCCAAAGGGTAGTCGAAAAGTATAAAAAATATATCGCTGATATAAACAAGGGGAGTTATAGTCTGGTGTTTTTGGGCCTACAAGAAATTTCCAGTGGTTACCGCCCCAGGACATTATTTAAAATCGAAGAAAATCATTAAACGGTGAGATTTTTTATTTTTAAAATTTTGCTGATTATTTATCATGTGCTAGGGTATGAGGTACACTCACATTAACCTAACATAGCATGTGTGATTCTGTTTTAAAAACATTTAAAAAAATTTTTTGTTTCAGAAACACATCACAAAATTTGAAAACAACCGGCTGAGGACAACTTAAAAGGAAATTTAGAAGTACACATCCGCAGTCACGATATAACCCATTACACAAAATTTGAAAGCAACCTGTTGAGGGCAACTTAAAAATTAAGGAAATTCAGAAGTACACGCAGTCGAAGACAACTTTAGAAAGCTGGTGAGTACATTTTTTTGTGCATATACTCAAGAATGTCGAACTTCAGTGTTACTTTACAGCAAATTGATGAAATTTTAAATTCTCTTTACAAAATTCAAACATTTTCAAATAGAAACAAATGGATTTTACTGATTAATAAAAACATCAGAAAGTGTAATCAAGCTTTAAAATGTTTCAAGTTTTCGATCGGAGTAAAACATAAAATTCATACAAAAATAGCACATTTGAAGCGCATGCGATGTTTAATAAAAGGGGATCATGTGGGTAAAGGTCTTGAGAAATCTAGTAATAGGGTTAAGTGGGAAAACATTAATGCTGCATTTCAATGTCGATTAAAAACAGGAGTTATTATAAACTTGTCGCATAAAGATATTAAAGCATTCTTTACAAATGCTTTTAAAATTTTTAAAAACAAGATTTTATCAGTTCTCAAGAAAACACAAATTTCAAAAGTGAACACCACCTTTTGTGGGGATTTTATTAAGCAATCAAAAGACGAGGTGTTAGTAGACCGTAAATATTTTAGTACTCCCAATGTTGTATTGGACATTGGAGATGATTTATATGATTGGTTCAGTATAAATATTATTGATCCTATTTTAAACAGTTTATCAGAATTTGCTGAAAAAGAAAGCGGGTGGGCATTATCTCGAATAATTTTTTTGGAAGTGGCAATAAACAAATATGAAATGGGGGTTGGCTCGTCTTTCGTTCCACTACCAGAACCAATTTCTCGAAAGAAGGCAATTGTAAACGTTTGTAATACGGACCGAGCTTGTTTTTACTGGGCAGTAAACAGTTTTTTGAATCCTGCTACTCAATCTAGTAATCGTACTTCATCGTATCCACATTACTCTGAAGTTC
Organism: Galerucella nymphaeae; assembly: GCA_963978555.1. Lineage (NCBI taxonomy): Eukaryota > Metazoa > Arthropoda > Insecta > Coleoptera > Chrysomelidae > Galerucella > Galerucella nymphaeae. Next base: position 12,078,153 of record OZ021718.1, read on the forward strand.
TAAATACAAAGGGCTTAGATACTGAAATGCCACTCTCCCGAATTAAAAAATTTGAAAAATTAAATAATATATCAGTGAACGTATACTCTTTAGAACTAAATCAATCGAATAAATCTACATTTTATACAGTAGTTCCTACAAGACTAACTAAAAATAAACTTGAAAGACATGTTAATCTATCGCTGGTCCAATCCAAGTATTATCCTAAGTTAAACGATTATGATGCACCTCCTGTAGACGACACGAATGAAAACATTAAGTACCACTATTGCTGGATAAAAAATTTATCTAGATTAATTTCATCTCAACTTAATAAATCTACGTGGAAGAAATTCATTTGCGATAGGTGTTTGAACTATTTTCATAGTAAACAAATTTTGGATAAGCATGAAAGTGTTTGTAAAAATATGAATGAGTCAAAAATTTCTTATCCCAATTATACTCACATTGAATTTAAAAATTTTATTTATAAGCAGAAATGTCCCTTTGTTATTTATAGTGATTTAGAATCCATACTACAGACTTATACAGATCAACAAAAAACAGATAAAACTATGAAATATCAACAACACGTAGCATTTTCTGCAGGATATTATTTAAAATGCGCTTACGATGATCGGCTTTCATATTATAAATATCATCAGGGTGAAGACTGCATAGATTGGTTTACAAATCAGTTAACTGATGTAGCGAAATTTGTACAGTCCAAAATTTTAGATATAATACCCCTTGGTGTTACACCTAACTCGGTAAATGCACTAAATTGTCATATTTGTGAACATGAATTTACTGATAAAGATATAGTCGTTAGAGATCACGATCATTTCACTGGAAAATTTCGTGGATACGCTCATCAAGCATGCAATTTGAATTTTAAAAAAATTTTTGTTGTTCCAATAATTTTTCATAATTTGAGCGGATATGACTCTCATTTTGTTATTAAGGAAATTGCAAAACGTGGTAAGGTTTCCATACTACCGATAAATAAGGAAAAATATATAAGTTTCACTCTACATGACTCTGAAACTAGCATCAAGTTTAGGTTCATAGACTCCTTTAGATTTATGGGAGCAAGTCTAGACGAACTGGTATCTACACTGAAGGAGGATGATTTTAAAAATTTAAAACACGAGTTTCATGATTTGAATAACGAAAAACTGAAACTTTTGATGAAAAAAGGGGTTTTTCCATACGATTACATCGATTGTATAGAAAAGCTCAACGAAGTAGAATTACCGTCCATTAAAAATTTTTACAATAAACTTTATGATTCGAATATTTCCATGGAACAATATGACCATGCAAAAAATGTTTGGAATTATTTTGATATTGCCAGCCTGGGGGAGTATAGTCAGCTATATATGAAAACAGACATACTGTTATTAGCAGACGTTTTTGAGCAGTTACGAAGTAATTGTTTGCAAATATATCAGCTAGATCCTGCGTGGTACTATACTCTTCCTGGGTATACGTGGGATGCAATGTTAAAGTATACCCAAATAAAATTAGAATTACTTAAAGATATTGATATGATTATGTTTATTGAGAGGGGTATTCGGGGAGGTATATCTGTTTGCTCAAATCGATATTCCGAAGCGAACAATAAATACATGGAGGAGGAGTATGACCCTCAAAAACCCTCTAAGTACCTTATGTACCTAGATGTGAACAATCTATACGGGTGGGCAATGTCAGAATTCCTCCCTTATGCAGACTTCAAATGGGAAGATAGCTCGAACATTGATATTTATCAAATTGCAGACGATTCTCCAGAGGGGTACATTCTTGAGGTAGACCTAGAGTACCCTAAGGAGCTACACGATCTACACCAAGATTTTCCTTTTTGTCCTGAACACAAAACGCCTCCAAATTCCAAATTAAAAAAACTCCTGGCTACCCTACACAATAAACATAATTATATCTTACACTATCGAAATTTGAAACAAGCCCTAGCAAATGGTTTAATTTTAACAAAAATACATAGAATTTTAAAATTTAAACAAGCTGCATGGCTAAAACCCTACATCGCTTTAAATACTAAACTGAGAACGGAAGCTACTACAGCTTTTGCCAAAAATTTGTATAAATTGATGAACAACGCGGTGTTTGGTAAAACAATGGAAAATATACGAAATCATAGGATAGTGAAATTATCAAGATCATATTTGGGACGTTATGGAGCTAAAAACTTGATTGCTAGTCCTTGGTTCCATTCTAGAACAATTTTTGAAGAAAATTTAGTTGCAATAGAATTAAAAAAGAGTAATCTCGTTTTCAATAAGCCCCTGTACATTGGGATGGCCATTTTAGACATTTCAAAAACTTGTATGTATGACTTTCATTATTCATACATCATCCCTAAATTGGGAAAAAAAAATTGTAAATTAATGTATACAGATACAGATAGTTTCACGTATGAACTTCATTGTAATGACGTATACGAAGAAGTGATAAAGGATGATATTCACATGTTTGATACGAGTGATTATGCCGAGGGTAATCACTTTAACATTCCGTTAGCAAACAAAAAGGTATTAGGTTTGATGAAAGATGAATGTAATGGTTCTATTATGACGCATTTCATAGGGCTACGTTCAAAAATGTATGCTTTTAAAGTTAAGGGTGGAAAAATAGTGAAAAAATCTAAGGGGGTAAAGAAAAATGTTGTAAAAAATAAAATCACTTTCTAAGATTACTTGAACTGTTTAAAAAACTGGAATTCGAAGTACATTGTCCAAAACACAATTCAGTCCTATGCACATAACGTTTTCAGCATTGAACAAAAGAAAGTGGGTCTTTCTCCGGAAGATGATAAGCGGTCACTAATTCCAGAGTCGTTTGATACGCTTCCTTGGGGTCATTACAAATTAAGTAGCACTGAGTAATATTTTAATTTTTTGTTGAGTATATGTATATAAAAAAAATGTACTCTTATTGTTTTAGATATGAATACATTGAGTGAAAACTGTATAAAAATAATTTGCGAGAATATAGAAAGTCTAGCAGATTTTTTCGAATCATCAAAATTACCATGGACTCTTACCAAACAAATCGCAAAAAAATTTGCGGAATACAAGTGGAGACTTTTGAATAAAACTGCTCAAAATGATCAGTCACGCTTTTGCAGAAATCTCAATTTTGTTCATTGTTCACGAGACATTCTGTACAAGGACCGAAATGCCGTACTTGCTAGATCCGACTGGGACTACATATTTGAAGATGAGTCGGAATATTGTATATGGGTTAACTATTATAGGATTGATAGATATAACATATATGTTTGTAAAGAGTGTTTTGATGGTATTAAAAGATGTCATAGAAAATTGAGGAAACAATTGATTGCAATCAATGATCATTACCATGATGTTTTCGAGTCAGAAGATATAATTGGTAACTTGTATCACAATAAAGATTGGTGGTGTCAAAGTTGCTATAGAACAGTGCTTTTTGAAACCCATGAAAAAGATTCTTGTATTGCGAAACTTCATAATTCCCCTAGAACTCACAGATTTAGGGGAACATATGATAGTGATAGCGATATTGATCATTTTGACGGATTCTAGTATTTGTAATTCTTTTGTTTTTATTTCATTTTTTATAATTTAATCTGTTGTCGGTTCAATCAAATTTTGTGATTTAGACTCTTAAGATATGTAAGTTTTTTAGTTATTGTTTATCATAAATATATTAATCTTTTGTCGGTTCAATTGAATTTTGTGATTTAGACTAAGTGTAAGTTTTATAGTTATTGTTTATCATAAATATATTAATCTTTTGTCGGTTTAATCAAATTTTGTGATTTAGACTAAGTGTAAGTTTTATAGTTATTGTTTATCATTAATAAATAAATCTTTTCTCAGTTCAATCAAATTACTCTACCAAAACTCTAACTCGTTGATTATCAATATGGAACTCGTTGTGATAAGAATAAATCAGTTACCTAAGAAAACATATTTTATTTATTCATAAAAAGATATAATTTTGCTAAGTAAATTCTTCAGCTGTTCTTTTAATCCTTCATTGGGACACGGTATTCCAAACCGGTTCCAATTAAATTTTCCGGCTTCCATTACCTTCTTTGTATATTCGCTGAATTTATAATATGTGTCTCCTTTCAAGAAATATATATATCCATCAATGAACTTGAAGGCACTTGTAATACCTAGTGGTAGGCCTGGAAATTGATTGGCAATTCGTCCACGCGTCTTTAATAGGAAAGGAAACATGGTAAATTCGATATAATTATAAGTATCGTAAAAAACGAAATATCTACCATGATGGTCTTGAAAAACTGCATTGATTTCTCTGAATCTGAAATTAATATCATTTCTTGTTATGTGTAAATCTGGGAAAGATGATGTAAGAAAGTCTTTAGTGGTGTTGTCGATTACCAAATGGGAACCCTCAGAATTTTGGAAAATATGCGATATAGATGAATACTTGAGTTGTGCAGGGAGATAATCATGAAGATCATCAGGACTTGAGGGAATTCGCATATCATTTAAATCAAATTTCCATAAAAAATTTTGGTAACCAACATATAGTCGGAAGTTTGGAAACGACGGAGCAGTTGCCAGAAACATAAAGCTTGGTATTGTTATATCACATAAATTTTTGATTGTTGTACTAGGTAAACTTTTGATTGTTGTACTAGGTAAACTTTTGATTGTTGTACTATGATGATTCTTATAATGTGTGGGAGTAATGGTTGTGGTTGTTGTTATCAAAGGTTTGGTAGATGTCGTAGAAATTTTAGGTCCATAAAGGGCACTCATACCCAAAGTATCATCTTGACTAATATCCTGCACATATTCATGGTACCAAGGAAACATTATTGCATCTTCAACATCACTGTGTCCTAAGCCTAAATTATGACCAATTTCATGTACTAATACCATTAGAAGGTTAGTTTTTCCATCTGGCGGTGTGCTAAGTCCAGTAAAATCCCAATTTTCATCACTATCAATATGAAGTTCAATGCATTTATCATCACCTGTAGGGAAAAATGCATGTGCAAGTACTTGACCCGAACCATCGAATGGAAATTGACAAGCATGATTTCCTTCACAGTCTGCTCGATTCCAGTGTACTCTTCGTCCAAAGGAAATGGTAATGTCGGGTTTATGTTGTATCGGAGAGGTAATTTGCGTGAATTGAAAATTGGAAACTTTCTCCCACATACTAAAAGCTTCTTCCGTTAAACGTTTAAGTGTAGAATTGGCTTTAGGGAAATACCAATATAGGTTGGTATTGTTCCATTTAGCATGAATTCTGTAATTGTTTTCGGCTTGAACACATCGAGGTTTGGATAGCAAACGTGATGTAGCATTATTCAAATCACCACTTACTGGAAGATTATATCGTTCTTGGAAAGCTCCTAAGGTACTTTTAAAATCGGTGGTGCTGCCATCAGTAGTGTTTATGTAACCATAATTCTTTAAATAATTTATGACTTCAGATTCATTGAGCGTCAAAGCTTGACGGGTGACACAGAATAATATCAACAGAATGCGACTAATCATAATGATGCTCTCAATAAGAATGATGTTTATGACGTTTAACATCTATATATGTAATAATTTAACGTAACATGTGACTTGACAAGTCGTTTACATTTGTTCTTTTAAAAAATAATTGCCAAAAATTTTTAAAGTTTTTTATTTTCAAGAAAAACATCAATAATATACAACTATTTATTCAAATCATTGATAACTTTAACTTTATAAAAGTATACAAATTCCCTAAGGGCATTGTGTAACATATCGTTTGGTGTAATGGAACAAAATGCATATAAAATTTGTAAAGGACTTAAATTTTCGGAGGAGGTATTTTTACAGAAATCCAAAACATTATAATAATATTCACAAAAATTCAAATTTTCTAGCATAATTATACGTTGTACAATCAAATTATTTAATTCTAAAATTTGCGATACTTCTTCTTCATCCATGTAATACTCAACACCATGTTTCTTGACCAAAATCACCTTACTATCATCGTAATTTAGTGGGGTGATAGTACAGTCCTCACATAGTAATGAATCAGGTTTGAACTCGTCTCCGGTATGAAAGAAATTCATCTGTTGCGTCATAATTGGGATAAAGGCATTCCATCCATAAGTACTGAAAGATATTTTGCTGAACATAAGATGTTGGGATAAGATAACAGCAGGTGTGAATGATCTTGCAGGACTTATTCCACATTTTACTTCATACCCCGAAATTGGATACTGTGTTGAAAGCAGGTAAATGTTTTCAGACTTGACAGCAGTATCATAGTTTTCCAATATTCTATCTAACTCTGAACTGAAGTTACTCGAATCAGATTCGTCCACGATGTCGACACTACCACTATCTTGGGAACTCATGTTGCTAACTGAGTTTGATATCCAAAGCTCACTCCAATTTATAGCTCCTGCTCTTTCAAGGTTTTCTACGCGGTGAACCGAAAAATAGATCTATACAATATCAATATTCTCTATCCAACTGTTGTGTTTGCTATCCAAACCAAGCCACTTGACGTACATTTTGTTACCCTTTCTTCTGAGCACCTTTTCAACTAAGTAAATGTCTGCATTTGATGTTTTCTGTAGTTCTTCATCATAGAAGCAGCCGCTGATTGGTGTACCTTGCATGTCTTCAAGTAAATACGTAGCAGGATTGGTAATTTTAACTTTGATGATTTTGAATAGTTCTGTAGTCCAATTGGGTGTATATCCTTTTTCAAAGACATGTTTTGCCTTGGATATGCGCACAATGTCACCAACTTTAAATTTTCGTGGACCGACTATCTTTAAATGACTATAGGTGTTATTCAAAATAGATTTTTCGTTGGATTTGTTAACTTGAGAAGGTCTATATTTTGTTGTGGAATGTTTTGTATCGTTATAGTTTTGAGTAATTTCAGGCAGAATATCAATCCATTTGTAGGTGCCATTTAAACTGAAATACTTGTAGAGTTTCGATTTCAAAGTTCTTATTACACGCTCTGCCATAGAAGCTTTCATTGTACTGAATACGCTGTAATGATTTATGTTGTGTTTTCTCATTAAATTTTGAAATTTGCTATTGTAAAATTCCTTTCCTTGATCAGATTGCAGATTTTTTGGTATTCGTCTAGTGTGAGCGAGAATGTCCGAGAATGCCCGAGTAATCTCCTCTCCGGTCTTAGTCTTTAGTGGGCGTGTCCACACAAACTTAGAAAAACAATCAATGACGACCAGTATCATTTTATGATTCCTATTTTGTTATGCAAAATTCCTCATCTCCGCAAGATCCATTTGCCAAAGATCGTCAAGGCCCTTAATAATAGTGCGTCTGCGAGGGAATTTTTTCCGAATAGGTTTGTGAAGCTCGTTTACTAGTTGAATCTTTTCCTTGGTGTGCATATTATGATGTATTACCGGCTAGCTTCAGCTCCAGACTGCGAATGTGGTTATGTGTATTCGTATTCATAACCTTAATATTGTCTACAATGCCCGAAACGTTGGTTTTCATATCAGAGACGGATCTGATATTTTCTGTAATGTCTTTTTGTAACTCACGTATGCTTTCAACACACATGTTAATAGAAGCAGTGAATTCTTTTCGAATAAATATTTTGGCTGCCACAATTGAATCGTCAACGTATTTCTTCGTAGCCATATCCCTAGCTGCTACAGGGGGATTTCGCGAAATAAATGTATCAATTTCGTTAGTTTTATTTTGTAAGTTAGTAATGTGCGCCTGTAATATGGGGATTTTCGTCTTATGAAGCTCATTTCTTATCTCGTTAAATCCTATAGCTAAATCCTTTATATCATGGTCTTGTTGCTGGAGCACGGTACCATGTGCTTGAATTAATGGTGAGTTGATAGCACGTAGGCCATTCAATTGCACATCGACATATTTTTTTGTTGCAGCATCACTATTTGTTGTCGGTTCCTTAACATTACAAATTTTCACATTTTCAATATCAATATTACCATCCTGAGTATGAGGAAACGTAATTTTCGCTGGTATACGCGCATAGGGCGTTTGATGCCTATGTCCGAATTTATCGACTGGCATAATTGAAATGAACAAGTTTCAACTTGTATTATTCTATTATATCAGCTTCCTTGAGTTCATTGATAATTGCTACTATTTCGTTGTCGTGTGACGTATTACCTGCCTCTTTTGAAGCAATCAACAACTTCAAACGATCTACCAATTCATTCACATCATCCCAATAAATATACTCCATAGGTTTATCATTATATCTTAAACGATTGATACCTTTTCCTTTTGCTAAAGGAATTGATTTTAGACGAGTCAATACCTGAGACGATCTAGTCGTCGTTAGAGATTTTGTTTGGAATAAAGGTTTTATGATGTAGTGATATTTATCAGTACTTGACCCCTTAAGACGATTTATCGTGTCTAAATGAACTTTAGTTGTTGTCAAAAGATTTTTATAGTTCTGTAAATCTTGATCATTGTAACTGGGATCTTGGTAAAATAGAAGCTCATACAAGCCTGGTGTTCCAATTATATATTTTCCTACTTCGTTTTTCTCAGGTAGTATGTTTATATTACCGGTTTTTCCATCAAACGCAATTCGACGTTTGCCTAATGACCAACCGATTTCATCGTTGTATATCGGTCCATAATTTTTATCAATTTTATCATCTTTTTGGAAGTAATCTTCAATGAACTGATGACTGATGGCAGGATATTGATCCAAATATTCTTCGAAAGCTTCCTGAGAAATTTCGGGGCGCATCTCTTCTGGAGATTCAGAACGTGTAATATTGCCTGATTCATCGGTTTCGGCTATCGGTTCCGTTTCGAGAAAAGGTGTAAACACATCATCATCATCAGGTTCTTCCTTCTTTATTTCCTCTTTTGGATTCAAATTTGTAATCGTTTTTTGTAATGTCTTTGAGGATTGCACAATTTCTTCGAGTGGTTTAGATATCGGCTTGAATAGTTTATTAAGAGACTCATCTTGCTCTGATTTACCCAATTTCAATGCCAAGTATTTTTTTCGAATTGATCTAGCAAGTTCAGACACTTTTTTCTTGCGCAATGCAATAGCAACCTTATCGTCAGACATATTGGTGTGGACTGAAGAAACAGCTTACCATTTTATATATTTATCGAATCCTTTGCGATACCTTCCATCATTGAGAGCGAAATCTTTCATAATTACCAATGTACCATAGCGATCACACCAACACTTTGAACACACATTTTTAAATACGTCAAATGTCATGTCAGGAGATACGTGTTCGTCAAATATATGTTTCAAGTTCACCTCATCCTGCTTGAATAATACAATCACATTACAGTTGTCGCGAATAAGCTGTTTCGGTATTTTTGAGTATGTTTGACAAAGATATGCAGCATCAATATCTTTATGTCTACACATGGAGTAGTATTCACGAATTTTCTGCTGACCGTCACATGCAACGTCATCGAATAAAAAGACAGAATTTGGTCGAGCTTTCTCTGGACTAATTATTTCCTCGTTGTCTTTAAATGGGAAATAGCCAACGCCCTTGACTTGTGCTATAACTTCTTGTAGCAATTGGTACTTTGGTTGGAATAACGATTTTGAATAGACATAAACATTTTTGAATTTCGCACCATTCGGATTAAATAGGAGCGCCAGCACGACATTCGTCTTACCACACCCACTGGGACCACATATAATGGCACGGAAAGAATTTGGTAACAATTTACCATGTTTGCCGATCGATGGCGTTGAGGTGAAATCCAGATTTTCAATGGGTATAGTCTGCTCTTGTTGAATTATTTTCATTGTGTGTATCGTTTTTCGTAGGACTACTCTTTAAATATAGATGTCACCACTTACGCGTATCAGTCTTAATGTTGGTGTTTGAAGGAGAAGGTCTCTTAAATTCTCTCATCAATAAACTACCTATTGAACTTCACTTACCTAGCTATCAGTACTGTGGACGTAAGTACTACCCCCTCCACCACTGTAAAAAATTGATTGTTTTGTTTTTAGCCGGTACAAAATTGGAAGAACGTCTTGATCGTGGAGATCCGGGCATAAACCCCTTGGACGCTGCTTGTAAACAACACGATATTTCTTACTGGAAGAATAAGTCTCTCGAAGAACGACACAAAGCCGATCAAATACTTGAAGATAAAGCTTGGGCACGCGTCAAATCAAAAAACGCTTCACTGGGAGAGAAAACTGCTGCATTACTTGTAACAGGTGGAATGAAGGTGAAAAGAAAGTTGAGGATGGGCTGTCGTCGCAAACGTCGTTCCTTGCATCGAGATGTCATTCTAAAAGTGGGAAAGAACATGAAAAAAGGGGCATCTTTGAAGGACACTGCAACGTTTGCCTTACGAGCAGCCAAAGCACTTATTAAAGAATTTGGTGGGAAAAAAGAAGTCGAGGTTCCTCGAGTGATACCTATAGCGAAATCCGGAGGTTTCCTACCACTTATCCCTTTGTTTGCAGGCCTTTCGGCACTGGGAGCGCTGTCAGGTGGTGCTGCTGGGATTGCAAAAACTGTCATTGACGCAAAGCATGCGCAAAAGAAATTGGAAGAAGATGTACGTCATAATAAAGCTATGGAACGTGTAGGATCTGGTCTGTATCTGAAAAAGTACCCAAAAGGCGGTTTCGGATTGTATTTGAAAAAGCAAAAAAACCGATAAAGCTACCCAATCACGCATTAACCGACTTTGACATAACACATTACGCAAAATCGCTTAAAATACCGCATTTTCGAGGAGTTTTCATGCGAGACACTCTCCCCAAAGACGGGCCCCGAAAACGAGAATGCGCAGTTGTTAATTTGGACATCTCTGAGAATAGCGGAAGTCATTGGGTAGCTTACCGAAAGATAAACAACAATGTAGAGTATTTTGATTCATTTGGTAACTTGAAGCCGCCGAAAGAAGTTGTTAAATATCTCGGAAAAAGTGCGCGAATTTTCTACAACAATACCCAATATCAAAACTACGATCAAATCAATTGCGGCCATTTGTGTTTGAAATTTCTACAACAACAATGATGGAACTATTACTACAACACATCTACCATGGAAAAGCTTTGAGTAGTTTTACTGCCGAAGAACTGAAGCACTTTCCCATTGAACATCTAATAGAGTGTGTAAGACCTTGGGAATTGCTGGAAATATGGCATAAACTTCCCAATGAATATCGAGCAAATTTTGAACTACAAATACGACTACCTTGTTTCATCCATTACAACCGACCTGATTGGACGACGCATTGTGACGGCCCACCGAGTTCGCAAGCTACTTGTTTCCTTTGTAAACAAACATTGAAAAAAAAAATAAATGATATTTAAATTCAAACATTGTTCGTATTTCATTAGTCATCATGTCGCAGTTGCTGAGAGTTAACAGCACCAATCACGTGTTCACCTTCCAACCTCCTACGCCTATTGAGCTCGATCCGAAGAAGGAATACGAAATAGCTCTACGATCTTTTCACTCTTATCACAGTATACCGAACATTGAAAATTGTAAGTTTTACTACTACGATACCAAGGGCAAGCTTCAAAGTTTTGATTTTCCCACAGGATGTTACGAAATTGCCGATCTTGAAGCGTTTATCCGAGATAAATTGGGTGCAGGCAATCTAACTAGACCAGAGGATATATTTTCACTAAAACCCAATCACAATACGTTAAAATGTGAAATTTCCAGTAAATACAAAATTTCCTTCAAGGAGACCAATAGTCTTGGAAGAATCTTGGGATTTTCACCGAAAGTACTCGAAGCCAACAAATTGCACTCTTCAGATCTCCCCGTCAAAATCATTAAAGTATCTAGTATTCGCTTCGATTGTAACATTACCACTGGAGCCTTCGATGCAAACAGACCTGCTCATACTATATACGAATTCGTCATACAAGTGGATCCGGGATATTCTATAGACGAAATTCCTCATAATTTACTCTACTTACCCGTTATACCACAAAGTGAAATAACCAATATCACCGTCATCGCTTTAGACCAGGACGGTCAGCCCGTAAACTTTCGTGGAGAACTAAGTACGTTGGTGTTGGAGCTTAGAGCGCGATGGGCCTAATAATCAATCATAAAAGACAATCTGCAGCACTTTCAACTTCATTAGCTGAGCAGTCGCCAAAGCTGAAACAGCTCTCGTTCGCAAACAAATTGGTCTTGCAATCGCTGGGTTTTAAATTGAAAAATGACAACCATGTATGGAAAACGTCTACGCCAAAACGACATGCCTCCAATGTTTGATATCTATCGTAAGCCGATGTTTGATGAGTCAATTCGAAAGGCCGAATATAGAACCTATGCTCCATTTATAAAATCATTCAATTGCAGTGACATTGTGGAGTTTAGTATTAATCAGGTTGATTCGTTCTTTGCGATGAGCGAAACATTGTTGTGCATTAAGGGTTCTCTCGAAGTACACGGAGCTGGTGACGTAAAATTAGCAAATAATGTTGGAGCCTTTCTATTCGATTCATGTACGTACAGTGAAAGTGCCAGGGAAATGGAAACAGTTCGAGATCCTGGAATAGTAAGCGCCGTACGTGCCATGACCTGTTATAACCAAGAAGATTCCAATCATATGGCTATAGCCGGCTGGAATTACCCGAAAGATCCTATTTTGAATGTAAGCGACAAGTCCTTCAACCTTCAAATACCTCTCAAACATATTTTCAACATTTTCAACGATTATCCCATGATTACATGTGGACGTCAAACAATACGACTAGTTCAAGCACGAAACGATAATGATTGCTTATATATTACTGAAAAGAATGTCTCTGGAACGCCTACAACAGCTAAAATTAACATTACAAGCGTTGAGCTGGAAGTTAAACATATCTTTCCTAATGACGACATAAAATTAAATCTTATGAAATCCATTCAAAAAGATCAACCTATAGTTATTCCATTCAGGAAGTGGGAGTTACACGAATTACCTTCAATTACTAAAGGAGCAAGACATGAAGTTTGGGCTGTCAAGACATCCACTTCAGTTGAAAGACCTCGTTTTGTTATTGTTCTCTTTCAAACCGACAAACGTAACTCGAGTACAGCTGACCCGACTCTATTTGACAATGCCGACGTACAAAGTATAAGACTATCACTCAATGGTGACTATTGGCCCAATGAAAGAATGCAATTGGATTTCGCTAAAACTGACTACAATGAGGCGTATTTTAACTACACTGAATTCTATCCCAACTACACAAACTCCACACAGAAGCGTACCCTGCTGGATTATTCTTCTTTCAAGAAACGAGCATTGTTTGTTATCGATTGTTCAAAACAGGAGGAAGGTATGAAGGCGTCCACAGTCGATGTGAAACTTGACATTGAAGCAAACATAGGCTTTCCCGAAAATACCAAAGTCTATTGCATCATAATTCACGATTGCGTAATGGAATACTTCCCCTTCTCCGAAATTGTTAAAAGCTTGAACTAGATGTTGTGAGTTAGTGTTCGAGCAGACGTCAACATGAGAGTAGCATTCGTAGACATCCAAGGTTTTGTTGTAGAAGGTCATTTCGTTGTCAAAGAACTCAGCATAGAAATTGGTTTTAAAGGTTCGCATTACATATTTTTACCACCGCAACCGTTTTCCACATTGTGCGACGCAGACAAGACGACTACATCATACTTGGAAAGGAATGTGCATGGTATTCGATACTCTTCAGGAGATGTAGAATATTCTAAACTAAATGAAATATTGAAAAGCAAGTTATTGTATGCCGCAGACTACATTTACGTTCGAGGACAACAAAAAGCCGAATTTCTGGATAAGAAATGTCACATTTTCGGTATTTTTCCACGCATTATTGATGTTTGCAAATTTGATGGTACGCCGTGTGCAACAGGAAACTTTGTCCACGATCCAAACCCCTGCCACGCCACTGGAGTATATTCGTGTACCGAAAGAAATGTACAACGCCTCTGCCACTGGTTTTCAAACACTGTATTACCTTTATAAATAAAGTTTTTTCTAAAAAACATGGGTTTTATTGAAACACTCTGTATATTCATCAACTTTTATATTACATGAAGATTGGAATTTTCGTTTTACAATTTTCAAAATAATTTTTAAAATTAAAACAAATACAGCCACTAATATTACACATGACATTGTGAAAACATTATCAATTTCATTTTTTATTTCCTTTTCTGTTCTGTTGAACATGGTGTAGGTTGAATACGTCTTAACGGATAAGTAGTTTGCGGCAGTCTACGAGCTAACTGATGGATATCTTGAGGTACCCAGTTTATACGAAGGCTGCTCCACGTCTGTCCTACCTTATCAGATAAACTAAGATTCTCCATTTGTTTCATAACCTCACTTTTATCTTTATAGAAAGCAATATCTTTCTTTAATTCACCAATGCTATTAATAAACTCTTCAATTCGACGTCTGTACTCTTCTGAAGACATATTACGAAAAAGAACATACGTAGAACCGTTTGAAGATCGTTTAACGAGATGTGTTGTTTGACATAACGATGTGACGTTTGACGTGACGTTTGACATAACGATGTGACGTTTGACGTGATGTTTGACGTAACAACGTGACGTTTGACGTAACAACCTAACCCAAAGAGTTACTTTTAAACAACCTGGTATATCAGCGCTCCCGCTGTTATCATCCAAACGGATCTTTCTCGACTACGTCACATTTTACAGCAAGAAGCGTACGCGCGCGATGGTCACGCACCTAACCCAAAGAGTTACTTTTAAACAACCTGGTATATCAGCGCTCCCGCTATTATCATCCAAACGGATCTTTCTCGACTACGTCACATTTTACAGCAAGAAGCGTACGGTGCGCGCGATGGCCGCCAACGGTTCTCGACTACGTCACACAGCAAGCAGCATGTAATACCTTTCTTCGTATCTAATACACATGAGAGCTCATGGCAGCATGTGTTGAATGCCTTGCTATAGACGCGTAGGTTTTGGGATCGAATCTCACTGGAGTTTTTTTCGGATATTTTAAATATACAACTAGCGGACTAAAAATGGCGGACCAAAAATGGCGGCCTGCATTGAAATGACTGCATTCAAATTTGCCGCGCCACTCTCAGCGCCACCAGCGGACATTTTTCGAAGTAGTGCTCCAGAAACTGTATTGCTCTATCTACTTGAAAACTCAGCGCCCCCAGTAGCAATTTCCTTTCCCTCGGTATATCAACGGGTGGCTGAAGGCCCAAACTTAGAAATGCGACGGTTGAGAACAGTACCCAAGTGCTAAGCAAAACTCACCTCGGAATATGTGCTGCGGTCTTCGGGTCACGGACAGAACTGACCTACAGCTCCTAAAACAAATACTTATATACTGAGCTTCTCCCACCCAGTTTCAGTCGGACTAGCGCAGAAATCCTACAACGTAAAAATATTGCGAAACTTACTCTGGTTCAGTTCTCGACTGCTCTATAGACGGCGTGGTGTTCTTGCTACTATGTCGGCGGACTAACTCTGCCTTTCGTTTCGGTAGCATGCCTTTTAGTGCTACCAGTAAAGTATACGTCGGTGTATTATGCGGCGTGGGGGGCTGGCCTACTACATAGCTGTCAGAGTTTTATCGGCGCGCTGAGGTGATACAACCCTTGTAAAAACTAATATCGCAGAAGAATTAAATATTATATTAAAACCGGGCTATTTTCCCGATCTCATACGGACAAGAATTATATTTTTACGTTGAGAAATAACCATAATAGAAATTTACATATGAAACTGGAATAATTGTTGCTTCTGCAAATCTAAAAATTAGTAACTTCTTTACACACCCTTCCCACTTCGGGAAAAAAAATATAATCCTATATATATATTTTTTTACAATCTATCTAAAATTACAACTAAACAAAAAAAACGTTCAGGCGCCTACCTCTTTACCTGGTATAATTCCTTTATTGGAGGTAGGTATACCTGTTACACTATTCGACTAGATCTAAAATAAGCAAACCAAACTAAAAATAATTCTTCTCCGGCGTCGTTTCGTAGAAAGTCTTCCTTATGCATGAATTTCCGGAAAATGTCCTGACAGCCACAGGCGGGGCACGCTTGATGCTGGTTGGGGCAGGGGCAACTGCAGAGATGACAGGTTTCTGGACGTCTAAATCTAAAATAAGCAAACCAAACTAAAAATAATTCTTCTCCGGCGTAGGTTCGTAGAAAGTCTTCCTTATGCTTGAATTTCCGGAAAATGTCCTGACAGCCACAGGCGGGGCACGCTTGATGCTGGTTGGGGCAGGGGCAGCTGCAGAGATGACAGGTTTCTGGACGTCGTCTTTGAACTGGTGGCGGCGCACATGGGCAATCACGGGACAAGACTTTCTTCAAGCCGCATCGGGAGCAGAACAAAACCGGGTTTCTTTGCCTACAATGTTTTACGACTATGTCCGGGTTGGCCACATCTCCAGCACAGGTCCTTATTGATGGGCAGGTATACGAGACCTTGAGGTGGTGACGGTGCTTCGCGCTTTGGTACTTCGAAGGGACAGGGACTCGTCCTTCTCCAGAATTCGTCATTCATTGGGTCCTGGTCGGGGTGCTCTAAATAGTATGGGT
This sequence comes from Galerucella nymphaeae, assembly GCA_963978555.1. Classification (NCBI taxonomy): domain Eukaryota; kingdom Metazoa; phylum Arthropoda; class Insecta; order Coleoptera; family Chrysomelidae; genus Galerucella; species Galerucella nymphaeae. Next base: position 12,094,708 of record OZ021718.1, read on the forward strand.
GGCGAGGACTCTCGGAGCTGGCGGAAGGGCTAGCCGGTTTCTCACTGGTACTGGTATTGTCTCGGGGTTGGTTGCGCTATCACGGGTGAGGGTGTCATCACTTTCTCTCATGGCATCCAACAAGGCGGCAGTGAGGTCATCGATAGTACTCCTGTTGTCAAGAGTCGGGTCCAAGATGTCCATCTCTTCTTTGTTTCATTCCATGAGTGTTTTTTTTTTCTGAAAAATATAACGGAAAACTTTGAGATCTATAGAGAATCAGATGTAAAGGCCGGTCGATCTTTGACGTGGATACAGGAGAGCTTTTTGCCGGCTCGGTTTTTAAAGTCATAAACAACCGGTGAGAGTACACGGGTGACGGTATACGGACCGGAGTATTTTGGAGCGAGTTTTGCCGCGAAGCCTTTGTCTGCGGAGGACAGGGGGTGTTCGCGCTTCATAACCTGTTCGCCTACGTGACAACGGCATTCTCGGCGGCGGAGATTATAATGGCGACTTTGGGTAGTAAACGCTCTGGCAAGGTTCAGCTTTACCATTTCGAATGTTTCTTTCAAACGCAGCAATCGGTCGGTATGCTGTGCGGCCTCTGTTTGTGTAGCGTTTTCGGTCTCCTCCTCGGTCGCAGGAATGGTACGATAAATCGCTTTCGGAACTTCTAATTCTCTTCCGAAATTAAGGAAGGCAGGTGAGTATCCGGTGGATTCCTGACGGGCGGTGTTGATAGTGAATAACAGTTCTGGCACATGAAGGTCCCATTTACGATGATCATTTTCACAGAATTGTGCTATCATCGTTTTTAGTGTCTTGTTGGCTCTCTCTACGGGATTAGCCTGCGGAGTGTATGGCGGGGTCAAACGGTGACGAATGCCAAGTACGACCAATGAACTCCTGAACAAACGGCCGGTAAACTGTGTTCCGTTGTCTGTAAGGACTACTTTTGGACAACCGAAGCGGGTTACAATTTCCTCGTATAAGGACTGCGTGACGGCTTTAGCGGATGTCTTACGAATCGGACGGCACTGTACCCATTTCGTGAATCGGTCCTGGAATACAATAAGGAAGGTATGCCCTCGTGTAGATCTCGGTAGAGGACCTACCAGGTCGACGCTGACGCATTCCCAGGGCTGGTGATTCGGTGATGGCTGCATTTTCCCAGCGGGTTTCATCTGGGACGATTTATACTTCTGACAGGAGTCACAGCTACGGACATATTTAGCGACGTCGCGGTACATACCAGGCCAGTAGTATCTGGTCGCAACCCTGGCGATGGTTTTGGCTATGCCCGTGTGTCCGGCGGTAGGTGCATCATGCATCTCCTGTAGGATGTTACGGCGAGTCGGTTTCGGGAGACACAGTTTCCAAGGATTTGCTAATTCTGGCTCTGTGAGATCATTTGAGTCCCAGAAATGGCGGTATAATCGGTCTTCTCGGATACAGTAGTCGGGAAATGCTTGTGGATTCTGTTGAACTTCTTCTTTCTTTCGCTCGTACCATGAGCATCCACTTAACGGTTTTACCATTTCTTCGATATTTTCTTCATGCTCGTCCCGAGGTTCTCGGGATAAGGCATCTGCTACCTTATTCATTCCTCCACGGCGGTATTTGATGTCAAAATCGTATTTTTGTAAGAACATACACCAACGTGCTAGTCGGCCTGCAGGGCTCTTGATGGAGTGGAGCCATCGTAACGACTGATGATCTGTGATCACGGTGAAGTGGTAGCCTTCCAGGTAGGGTCGCAGTTTTTCAATTCCCCAGACTATGGCTAAGCATTCCTTCTCGGTCACGGAGTATTTCTTCTTGGTCGAGGATAATGAGCGACTGGCATAGGCAATAACATGTTCTCCTTCGTCTGATGGTTGGGTAAGAACGGCTCCGAGTCCATGGTCGGAGGCATCGGTTTGCAGCACGAACGGTTTATCGAAGTCCGGGCAAGCGAGGACTGGTGCTTCTGTTAGGCAAGCCTTGAGTTTGCCTAAAGCTTCTTCTTGTTCGGGTCCCCATTTCCATCGATTGTTCTTCTTGAGTAATCGATGCAGTGGTGCGGCAACTTCAGAAAACGACGGTACAAATCTTCTGTACCAGGAAGCTGTTCCCAAAAGGCGGCGTAAACCTCGGACGTTTGTTGGAGCGGTCATTTCAGCGATGGCGGTAGTTTTCTCCGGGTCGGTGCGAATTCCTTCGGATGTTACAAGGTGGCCCAAATATCTTAACGACCTCCTTCCAAATTGGCACTTCTCGGGATTGACGCGTAGGTTTGCGGCGCGGAGACGGCGGAAAACCTCTCGAAGGTGAGCAAGATGTTCTTCGAAGGTGCTTCCTAACACTATAATGTCATCCAGATAGGCGAAGCAATAGGGGTCCATCTCTGGCCCGATTATTCTGTCCATGAGACGTTGGAACGTAGCGGGTGCAGCATGTAGCCCAAAAGGCTACTGGTACAATCCTCTGCCTGGAACGGTGAAAGCAGTGATTGGTTTGCTGTCTTCTGAGAGAGCTATTTGCCAGTAGCCTTGACGGAGGTCGATGCTTGATATGTACTTAGCTCTCCGGAGCTTGTCTAGAACGGCGTTAATAAAGGGTATTGGATAAGCATCTTTCACGGAGACGGCGTTTACTTTTTAAAAGTCTATACAGAACCTGGTTTTTCTAACTTTCTTGCGAACGATGACAACTGGAGAGCTCCATGGGCTCTCTGACGGCTATATAATTCCTTCTTCCAACATCTTATCTACTTCCTCGTTTAGTATTTCCTGCATCCGCGGGTTCTGAGGGCGGTAACGTTGCTTTATCGGTTCCGGATTGGAAAGACGGATCCGGTGTTCGACTAACAGGGTCACTCCTTGGATATCCTCAAATGACGGTAGTTCCTCGTCCAGCAACCTTTGTGATCGGATTTCTTAATCTTTGTTGACAGTTAGCGGCGGTCTTGTCTCGGGGGGTCCGATGGGCAAGCATGGTACGGGCGGAGTTTCCTTTGTGTTCGCACTGTGTTCCACCCTGATTTGTCCACTTCCCAAGTCCAGATTAAATTGTCCTTTTCGGAGTATGTCCATTCCTATCACCATATCAGAGGAGAGTCCACAAAGATGAACAAGCGTTTCGCGAAAACGGTCTTCTCCTATCTGTAGTTCTACTTGGTATATTTCGGAGACGGTGACGGTTTCTCCATTAGCTAGGCGGACGGAACTTGCAGAGTTGGGTGCTTGCGGTACTCCTATCGTTTCCCACAGTCTGGCTATCCTGTCTCCTACGTAAGACATCAAGGCTCCGGTCTCGATCAGTGCTTGTACGGTACCTTCCGTACTTGTCCGGACTGACCGCATTGCCAGCATTCTCGGTTCCTAGCGGACAGGCGATTTGTGGGTTGAGTCGCAGCGGTATTCGGTGAGTTAGGACGGCGATCTAAAGTCCAAGTAATTGGTGCGGATCCTCGGTCGGTGGTTGTTGCTGTCACGGTGTTGTTGCTAGTGTTCGGGGTCGATGGGTTAGGGGTGGACGGAGTAGTAGAAGCGATCCGTTGTTCTCTATTAATTGGTGTCGGAGTGGAAATGCGAAAACGATCTTGGTGCGGATTCTGTCGCGGAGTCTGTGGCGGTGCTTGAGCTTGCTCGCACTCGTAGCGTAAAAGTTCGTATTCCCGAACGGTCTTCGCAAATTCTTGTACATTCGAGAAGTCGGTACGGCGAATTTGGCATTGAAATTCCGGGTGAAGGTTTCGGTAGAGCCAATTTAATTCCAGTTCCGGGGTGATGTTTCTATGGCGGCGGATTAACGTTTGCATATTGGTGATATATGCGGCGGTACTTTCTTCAAGCTGGTGTATTCTTCTGCTAATGGTTACTTTCAAGTCGAATTGATAGTTTACCGAAAAGAAAAAGTCTCGGAAGGCGTTGCTGAAAGCTTGCCAGCTGGACCAGTATTTTCGCTTGTTCCGGAACCAAAGTGCTGGTATTCCTTGTAAGAGCTCCGGCATAGCTTGCAGAAGACTGTCGTATGAGATGGCCTGTGATTCTCGAATCTCCTCAAGCCTCTCAAGGAAAGCAGCAGGGTTTCCATTTCCATTAAAGCTGATTCGCCAATCATGGGTCCTCGGCGGCAACATTGTCGGTCCAGAGCTTGGTTCGGTTACAGGTTGTACTCCTATTATCGAGCCGTGAAGTGCACTTGTCATGACCGGTTCTCCTGCACTGGTCACGGTGACAGTAGGTGTTGTCGTGGGGGCTGGAATTCTTTCGGATATATTTGGAAATACAAAAGGCATCGATGTAGTCGGTACGGGTGAAGGACGGCCTTCTCGGATGAATTGTATAAGTCGGCGTCTCTGGTCATCTACGGTACCTGGTATCACTAGCCTAAACTTGGCTAGCTCTGCCTCCAATTCGTCTTTTCTTAGGAGGTAAACCCATCCAATGCGGGCTTCGTTCGGATTGCTAGTAGGTTCGGTCTTTTTCAGAGGCATCTTTTTGTTATCGGAATTGGTACGTCTTACTTATTCAACGGTCAAAAACTTTCTTTTTCTACTTCTAGAGCTCGAATCTCTAGACTGGTACGTCTAAACGGTGAACGGTTGGTGAGGATCGATTCTGCGCACTCGAAAACCTATAAAATAAGATGTCACTCGGTAGGGTGCCCCCTCTTCTGGGCAAAAGTTGACAATCTATCAAAATGACAGGTATGCGGATTTTGACGGATTTGTATGTAGGAAGGTCTCCTGAGATTTTTGCAGTGATTTCCGGTTACCTACTATGACAGGATCACTTTCTTCAACTCCAGAACGGTTTTCCTTTGACTATCGGTAATCAGCGAACTCGGTACGCCATAAAAACGGTCCCTGCTCGGGCGCCAAATTTGTAATGACCTTTCCGTCACTACTCGTTCATTTGACGCCTGGACTCTGGTAACGGATGCCTCGGGCGCCAGTTTTTCAAAGTGGTATGCTCCACTCGCTCCGGGCAGCGTCAGTGAAGAAGGAAAATACTCCGGGGGTCAATATGGTGTTTACGAATGCACTGTAGCCGGTGAAACAGATTTTACCTGTCGTCCTGGATTGCCAACCTGGGTATTCGCTGCTGTATTTTTCCTCGGAGTTGCAAGAAGTTGAAGGAAAACAATGCTTATTCTCAATATATTTATTTAATCCTCTAATAACAAAATTAACACAAAATTACTACCCTAAAAGCAACGGTATCTAAAAGCGCCAAACTACGGGCTATTACTACGAGGAACGGGGTATGCAAGCGAAAGCGGGTGCATGCTAAAGCGAAAAGTTAAGCGTGCGCAAACAAAGCTCTCGACCAGTCAAAGTTCTACGGCAGAGGGGTACGGTTCTCAGGTTACACGTTATGAAATTCCCGCCCTGTGTTTCTTGTAACACTTTTCCAATATCCTACTCTGACTCGGTTAGCTGAAGGCCCAAACACGACACCACTGAGATGTGAAAACTCAGCGCCCTCATGTCAGTTTCGCGACTACTACTGAGATGTGAAAACTCAGCGCCCCCAGTAGCAGTTTTTCTTTTCCCCCGGTATATGAACGGTTGGCTGAAGGCCCTAACACGACTACCACTGAGATGTGAAAACTCAGCGCCCTCAATGGCAGTTTCGCGACTACTACTGAGATGTGAAAACTCAGCGCCCCCTGTATAGCAGTTTCCTTTCCCTCGGTATATCAACGGGTGTCTGGAGGCCCAAACACGACTACCACTGAGATGTGAAAACTCAGCGCCCTCAATGGCAGTTTCGCGACTACTACTGAGATGTGAAAACTCAGCGCCCCCTGTATAGCAGTTTCTTTTTCCTCGGTATATCAACGGGTGGCTGAAGGCACAAACACGACTACCACTGAGATGTGAAAACTCAGCGCCCTCAATGGCAGTTTCGCGACTACTACTAAGATGTGAAAACTCAGCGCCCCCAGTAGCAGTTTCCTTTCCCTCGGTATATGAACGGTTGGCTGAAGGCCCTAACACGACTACCACTGAGATGTGAAAACTCAGCGCCCTCAATGGCAGTTTCGCGACTACTACTGAGATGTGAAAACTCAGCGCCCCCTGTATAGCAGTTTCCTTTCCCTCGGTATATCAACGGGTGTCTGGAGGCCCAAACACGACTACCACTGAGATGTGAAAACTCAGCGCCCTCAATGGCAGTTTCGCGACTACTACTGAGATGTGAAAACTCAGCGCCCCCTGTATAGCAGTTTCCTTTCCCTTGGTATATCAACGGGTGGCTGAAGGCACAAACACGACTACCACTGAGATGTGAAAACTCAGCGCCCTCAATGGCAGTTTCGCGACTACTACTGAGATGTGAAAACTCAGCGCCCCCAGTAGCAGTTTCCTTTCCCTCGGTATATCAACGGGTGGCTGAAGGCCCAAACTTAGAAATGCGACGTTTGAGAACAGTACCCAAGTTCTAAGCAAAACTCACCTCGGAATATGTGCTGCGGTCTTCGGGTCACGGACAGAACTGACCTACAGATCCTAAAACAAAAACTTATATACTGAGCTTCTCCCACCCAGTTTCAGTCGGACTAGCGCAGAAATCCTACAACGTAAAAATATTGCGAAACTTACTCTGGTTCAGTTCTCGACTGCTGTATAGACGGCGTGGTGTTCTTGCTGCTATGTCGGCGGACTAACTCTGCCTTTCGTTTCGGTAGCATGCCTTTTAGTGCTACCAGTAAAGTATACGTCGGTGTATTATGCGGCGTGGGGGGCTGGCCTACTACATAGCTGTCAGAGTTTTATCGGCGCGCGGAGGTGATACAACCCTTGTAAAAACTAATATCGCAGAAGAATTAAATATTATATTAAAACCGGGCTATTTTCCTGATCTCATACGGACAAGAATTATATTTTTACGTTGAGAAATAACCATAATAGAAATTTACATATGAAACCGGAATAATTGTTGCTTTTGAAAATCTGAAAATTAGTAACTAGGCTAAATAATGCACAAATACACATCTATATGCTGTAGAACGAGAGTTAGCTCGAAATTAGCCCATTTTCCATTCTACTCCAGTCAGATCTTGACCAAATCGCGAGAAATCGTTGAAAACAGTTCAAAAGCGCTTGAAAAGACAAAATAATGCACAAATACACATCTATATGCTGTGGAACAAGAGTTAGCTCGAAATTAGACTATTTCCCATTCTATTTCAGTTAGATCTTGACCAAATCGTGAGAAATCGTTGAAAACAGTTTAAAAGCACTCGAGAAGACTGAATAATGCACAAATACACTCCAATATGCAGTAGAACAGTAGTTAGCTCGAAAGAGGTCAGTTCCCATTCTATTTCAGTCAGATCTTGACCAAATCGCGAGAATTGATTGGAAACAGTTTGAAAGCACTCGAGAAGACTGAATAATGCACAAATACACTTCAATATGCTGTGGAACAGAAGTTAGCTTGAAATTAGCTTATTTTCCATCCCATTTCAGTCAGATATCGACCAAATAGCGAGAAATCGTTGAAAACCATCAAGAAAACTGAAAAATGCACAAATGAACTTCAATATGCTGTAAAACAAAAAAAAAAAAAAAAAAAAAAAAAAAAAAAAAAAAAAAAAAAAAAGTTAGCTCGCAATTAGACAATTTCCCATTCTATTTTAGTCAAATATTGATCAAATCGCAAGAAATCTTTGGAAACAGTTGATAAGCACTTGAGAGAACTGAATGATGCACGAATACACTCTAATGTACTGTGAAACAGAAGTTAGCTTGAAATTAGCCCATTTTCCATTCTATTTCAGTCAGAATACTGAAAAATGTACGAATACACTTCAATATGCTGTAGAACAAAAGTTAACCCGCAATTAGACAATTTTCCATTCTATTTTAGTCAAATATTGACCAAATCGCAAGAAATCGTTGATAACAGTTGAAAAGCACTGGAGAAGACTAAATGATGCACGAATACACTCCAATGTACTGTAGAACGGAAGTTATCTCAGTTTACATTCTATTTCAGTTAGATCTTGACCAAATCGCGAGAAATCGTTGAAAACCGTTTAAAAGTGCTTGAAAAGACCAAATAGTGCACAAATACACTTCAACATAATTTTGAACAAAATTTAGCTCGAAATAAGCTCAGTTTCCATCCTATTTCAGTCAGATCCTAATTGACCAAATCGCGAGAAATCGATTCCAAACGATTTGGTCAATATTTGACTGGAATAGGATGGAAAATGTACGAATTTTGAGCAAACCTCCGTTCTACAGTATATTGAAGTTTATTTGTGCATTATTCAGTCTTTGTGAAGGCTTTTTAACAGTTTTTTCAATGATTTCGAGCGGTTTGGTCAATATTTGACTGAAATAGAAAAGAAAATGTACTAATTTTGAGCTAACTTCTGTTCTACAGTATATTGAAGTCTTTTTTTGCATTAATTAGTATCTTTGAGTACTTTCAAACTGTTTCCAACGATTCCGAATGATTTGGTCAATATTTGACTGAAAGAATAGAGAATGTACTAATTTCGAGCTAATACTTGTTCTACAGTATATTGAAGCCTATTTGTGCATTATTTGGTTTTTTGAGTGCTTTTCAACTGTTATCAACGAGTTCAAGCGATTTGGTCGATATTTGACTGGAATAGAATGGAAAATGTACTTATTCCAAGCTAACTTCTGTTCCATAGTATATTGGTCTACACATGCATTCATCAGTATTTTGGAGTGCTTTTCAACTGTTTTCAACCATTCCCAACGATTTGATCAATATTTGACTGGAATAGGATGGAAAATGTACTAATTTCAAGCTAACTTTTGTTCTCCAGAATATTGAAGTCTATTTGTGCAGTCATTAGTATTTTGAAGTGCTTCTAAACTGTTTTCCACGATTTTGAACGATTTGATCAATATTTGACTGGAATTGAATGGAAAATGTACTTATCTCAAGCTAACTTTTGATCTACAGTATGTTGGAGTCTCTTTGTGCACAGATCAGTCTTTTTGAGTGCTTTTGAACTGTTTTCAACGATCTCAAACGATTTGGTCAATATTCGACTGGAATAGAATGGAAAATGTACTGATTTCGAGCTAATTCTTGTTCTACAGTATATTGAAGTCTATTTGTGCATTATTTAGTCTTTTTGAGTGCTTTCCAACTGTTATCAACGATTTCAAGCAATTTGGTCGATATTTGACTGAAAAAGAATGGAAAATGTACTCATTTCCAGCTAACTTCTGTTCTACAGTATATTGAAAGCTATTTTTGCATTCACCAGTTTTTTGAAGTGCTTTCAAACTGTTTTCAACAATTTCGAACGATTTGATCAATATTTGACTGGAATAGAATGCAAAATGTACTAATTTCGAGCTAACTTTCGTTCTACAGTATATTAAAGTCTATTTGTGCATTAATCAGTATTTTTGAGTGCTTTTAAACTGTTTTCAAACGATTTGATAGTTGACTGAAATAGGATGGAAAATGTACTAATTTCGAGCAAACTTTCGTTCTACAGTATATTGAAGTTTATTTGTGCATTATTCGGACTTTTTGAAGGCTTTTCAACAGTTATCAACGATTCGGAGCGATTTGGTCAATATTTGACTGGAATAGAATGGAAAATGTACTAAAATGATTTCCCGCGATTTGGTCAAGATCTGACTGAAATAGGATGGAAACTGAGCTAATTTCGAGCTAACTTTTGTTCAACAGTATATTGAATTCTATTTATGCATTATTCAGTGCATTAACGACCTTGAAGTTTCAAGGGCGGAAGTACGAAAGCTCTTCAATAGGGCAAGTATAGACGGAGAGTGGACCGTATGTAGGAAAACTCTGACGTCATACAACAAGGCTCTGAGAATCGCTAAAAGAGACTCATGGAGGAAACACTGTGAAGAGGTAGAACAGACCTCTGAATGTGCTAGACTCCAAAAGATACTCTCCAAAGATCCTCAAAGGACAATTAACTCATTAGAGACAAGAGATGGGAGATATACACAAAGCGGGAAGGAAACTCTGATAGAACTTCTCGAAGTACATTTTCCAGAATGCAAAATAAGTGATGAACCATTAGATACAGAACAACAAATGGTCTCGAGGACTCCAAATCGGAGTAACGAGGAAAGTTGGAAAGTATCTAGGGAAGTGGTTAATCAAAGCAAAATAAAATGGGCAATTAACTCATTTGAGCCATATAAATCACCGGGACCGGACAGGATCTATCCAATTATGCTGCAAAAGGCAGACGGCATTATACTCAGCAGACTGTATACGATCCTTAGAGCAAGTATGGGACTAGGGTACATACCAAAGGTCTGGAGAAATGTTAGGGTGGTCTTTATTCCTAAACCTGGTAAAACAGGTGACAATAAAGCGAAATTCCTGAGACCCATAAGTCTGATGTCATTTGTACTGAAGACATTGGAAAAACTGGTGAACATGCACATTAGAGGAGGAACATTGGTAGAAAGACCGATCGACCTGGATCAATATGCATACAGACCAGGAGTATCCACAGAGACAGCACTCCATCACCTAGTACAAGGAATAGAGTACGCTCTCGAAAATAAGGAAGTATTATTAGCAGCCTTCCTTGATATAGAGGGTGCCTTTGACAACACCTCCCACAAAGTAATCACTAGGGCAATTCGTCAAAAGCAAATTGACGAAACAAGTTGCAGATGGATGGACTGCATGCTGAAAGACCGAACGATGTTCTCAACCTTGATGGGCACAACATTGTCAGCCCGAGTTTCAAGGGGATGTCCTCAAGGAGGAATACTGTCTCCTCTAATATGGAACCTTGTAATGGACGGACTGATAAGGATACTCAAAAAGGAACACCATACTGTCTTAGGATATGCGGACGAACTAGTCATCATATCACAAGGCAAATTCAGTACTACGGTCAGAGAGCGCATGCAACAGGCTCTGAACATAGTGACGAAATGGACGACAGAGGTGGGTTTAAATATAAGTCCCACCAAATCAAACTTAGTACCCTACACCAAGAGAAGGGACTTGGCAGGTTTGGGACCACTATACCTTCAAGGTACGGAAATTCCAATGGTTATGGATGTTAAATATCTCGGGGTGATTATTGACTCGAGATTAACATGGTCCAAACAAATGGAAAAAGTAGCAGCAAGATCGGAAACCACACTAATGATGGCAAGACGAACTTGTGGGAAAACATGGGGGTTGAGTCCGCGAATGATACACTGGATATACAGTGTAGTGGTTAAACCCATAATAACATATGCGTCTTTGGTCTGGTGGACAAAGACGACACAAAAGAATGCAATGACGAGACTAGGCAAGGTGCAAAGACTTGCATGTCTCAGCATTGCAGGGTGCATGAGAAGCACGCCAACGGCAGCACTAGAAGCCTTATTCGACCTTCCTCCACTACACCTCGTGATAATGGGGGAAGCAAGGATGGGACTATTTAGGCTGCAAGATAATCTGAGCAACAAAATAGTTAGATCAGGACACACATCTGTTAAAGACATCATAAGTGAAGCCATTTTAGATATGAAAACAGACTATATGGCCACTAAACTTCTCCCAAGCCCTAAATATGAGGTAGAAATACCTCACAGAAAGGACTGGCAAGACCCAAGCAGACTGAAATTTCCCCGAGGAGAGACCTGGTACACAGACGGATCACAGACAGGGGAAGGAACAGGAGCAGAAGTGTACACTGTACAGTGAAAAGAGAAACACAAAAGGCTCTTTCTCACTAGGCAAACATACCTCTGTATTTCAGGCAGAGATCTATGCCATCCTACAATGTGTCAGAATTAACAAATATAGGACTGACACTCATAGGATAAACATACTAACTGATAGCCAGGCAGTCCTTGCGGCTTTAAATAGCCGCAAGGTAACATCCAGACTAGTAGAAGAATGTCAGAAAGAACTAAATGAACTAGCAGACCACATTAAAGTAAGATTGGTGTGGGTGCCGGGACATAATGGTATTTCTGGAAATAAACAAGCTGATGAACTCGCAAAAAGAGGTTCAGCAACAGCATATGTTGGACCAGAACCAGCTCTTGGGACCACAAAAAAGGTAGTCCGAGCGCAAATACAAAAATGGGTACAAAGCCAACATAGACTTCATTGGAGAAACACTCCGAAACAGGTACACAGCAAAACCTTCATAGGTGACACATGTGCAAAGCGGGCCAAAGAACTACTGAATATCAGCAGGAATAAGCTAAGAATTATTACAGGTTATCTAACGGGTCATACCCCGTTAAAAGATCACCTGCATAAAATAGGGTTATATAACGGGGACCTCAGCTGCAGACTATGTGGCATGGAGATCGAGACCGTGACCCATATCTTGTCTGACTGTGAGGCACTGCACTCGAGGAGACGGGCAATCTTCGGAGAGGCCAATGTGTCACCTGAAGTATATGGCACACATCCAATGGACCTATACCGTCTACTCGAAGGTACGGGGATAACTGGATGGGTGGACTAAATATGGGAGCAGAGTACAATAAGTCAATAGGCTGCAGTGCTCCCGGCATCTGAACGGCTCCCAAAATGAAAAAAAAAAGGCCGGTACCACTACAAATATGGGGAAAACAATGTGTTAGAGAGAGAGGTACTATTTTGGTGGAGGTGCGAGAGAAAGCCACAGTGACGTCACTCGGCAGGGCATTGGAAAAAATTTTCTTGGGGATTGAACCCGGGACCGACGCGTCTACAGCAATACGCTTAACGAACCCTACCGCTCGCCCCCATACATAACAATAAGTTGTAAAGGTATTTACCTACGACCCTTCCTGTAATCAGTCAATAACACACAGTTGGCGCTAATGTAATGACGTCTATTACGCACGGTAAGAAAAACGCAGCTGTAAAGTAAATCGCACGGCTTCCCTAGCAACTGTCAATAGTTGGCCAATAGTCCCCAAATACACAACAAAGAATTGGCGACGAGGTAGGCAAATCAATAAATAATCGAACCTGCAATATCGCTTCAACAAGCACAATGGCAAATCAAGGCGAAAGAGCTGCTACATACACTACATCTACATTTACCATAGAAACATTTGAGCCAAAGCAGAACAAATGGGCCAGATGGGTTAAAAGACTGGAAGTAGCTTTTACAGTTTTCGAAGTCCCTGAAAGACTCAAGCTACACTATTTACTACACTACATGGGCTCCGATACATACAACACACTATGTGATAAATTGGCACCTGAAGTTCCGGAAGACAAAGATTACAACTTTCTAGTGATAACAATGGATGAATTTTTTGATCCTGTTTCGCAGAAACATTCAGATTTCAATCCAGAAGACAACAAGAAGGAGAGACAGTGAGTAAACTGTAAGTTTGGTAATTTTTTAAAGACAGCTTTACGAAATCAGTTTGTCTACGGTTTACATGCTAGGAGAATTCAAAGTAGATTGTTAGAAACTCGCGATTTAACTTTAGAAAAAGCAGTAGACATAGTATGGAAGTGTCCGAGAGGGATGCTAATGAGCTACATAAATATAATAATTGCGCAGTTAATCTCGTTACCTCTAAAAATAAATTTAGAAATAATGTTAATGATAATTACAATGGAAATCCTAATAATAATAATATTCAAAATAAAAATACAAAATACAATACTGGTAGAGGACAAAAATGTTTTCGTTGCGGTAGTCCTGATCATTTAGCAAATACTTGTAATAAACCTAACCTTTACTGTAAATTTTGTAAAACTAGGGGACACTTACAGAAAGTCTGTACTAAAGCGAGTAGAGCTTTGAACACAAATGAAGTTGAGGAATTACAAAATGCTTACGACATACAAGAAATTCTTGACATAGAGTTAGAAGGAGAAAATTTAACTAATAGGGACAAATATATTTCAAAATTACAATTATTGTTATGGAAGTTGACAGCGGTGCTGCTGTTAGTTTAATTAATTTTGCACAATACAAAAACTTGTTTATTAGTAATAAATTGCAGAATACAAAATTGAAGTTAGTTTCTTACTGTAAAACTCAATTAGAAGTTTTAGGTTTTGTAAGAGTTCCAATAAATTACCAAGGGGTAGATTATGCAGCAAATTTATATGTAGTACAGGGTGATCGTAATGCACTTTTGGGTAGAGAATGGATACGAATTTTGAAAATAAACTTACAAGACATTGACAATATACACTTATTGAAGAGAAACGAAAATATTCATGAAAATAGCGCTGACGTTTCTAAATTAATTCCAAAATACAAGCATATTTTCGAACCCGGAGTTGGTACTATAAATGGTGTTCAAGCGTCAATTTATTTAAAAGATAATGTCAAACCTATATTCATAAAAGCTCGTACAGTGCCTTCCGCTTTACAGCCCGCGGTTGAAAAAGAAATTGACTCTTTGGTGCAACAAGGCATTTTGGAAAAAGTAAATTCTTCTGATTGGGCTACACCAGTGGTACCCGTAATTGAGCAAAACAATCAAATACGTTTGTGTGGTGACTACAAAGTCACCCTTAATCCAAATATTTTGATTGATGACCATCCATTACCGACCATAGATCAGTTATTTTCCAAGATGGCTGGCGGAACAAAATTTACAAAAATCGATTTGAGTAAAGCTTATTTACACCTTGAAGTTAAGCCAGAAATGAGGCATTTATTAACGTTAAACACTCATAAAGGTTTGTATCGTCCAACCAAATTGATGTTTGGCATCGCGAGTGCACCCGCAATCTGGCAAAGACAAATGGAACAAATCTTACAGGATATTCCTGTATTTTTGGATGATATTAAAGTTACGGGTCCCGATTTACAAACGCATTTAGAAAGGCTCGATTTAGTATTCAAAAAATTGAGCGAGCATGATTTAAAAGTGAATATAGATAAAAGTGTATTTTTATCCGACGAAATTGAATACTGTGGGTACAAAATAAATAAAAATGGAATTTTAAAAGCTGCAAGTAAAATTGACGCAATTAGTGAAATTCCGAATTCCGAAGTCCGCGCGTTTATCGGCCTCATTAACTACTATCGAAGGTTTTTTAAGAATCCTAGTACGATTTTATATCCGTTAAACAACCTTTTAAAAGACGACGTGCCGTTTAAATGGACCAGGGAATGTCAAAATGCTTTTGATGCAGCGAAAGCACAAATACATTCGGATCAAATTTTATGTCATTACGATCCAAACTTACCTCTTATTTTAGCTACAGACGCTTCACCCCTGGCGGTGGGGGCAGTATTAAGTCACGTTTTCCCAGATGGTTCGGAAAGACCAATACAATTTGCCAGTCAAACATTAATCAAGACTCAGCAAAAGTACTCTCAAATTGATAAAGAGGCTTACAGTTTAGTATTCGGCGTTAAAAAGTTTTACCAATACCTTTGCGGTAATAAATTTACATTATTTACCGACCATAAACCGTTAATACATATATTTTCTCCATCAAAAAGTTTACCTTTATTAAGTGCATCAAAGAGTTCTAATTCCTGTTTCCTTGCGAGGCAAAATACTAGCCGAACTTCATTCCGCCCACTTTGGCATCGTTAAAATGAAAGGATTAGCTCGCAGCTACTGCTGGTGGCCCGGTGTAGATCAGAGTATTGAAAATATTGTCAAAGATTGTTACGAGTGTAATAAGCTTAAAAATAACGTGGAAAAGACAGAAACACATATTTGGGAAAAATCAGATTATCCTTTTGAACGTGTTCAGGTCCTTCTAATGGCGGATATTATTTTATTCTTGTTGGTTCTTTTTCAAAGTGGCCAGAAATTCATTTTGTTGAGAATACAACCACAGACACAACCATTGAACTTTGTCGAAATATTTTCGCTACTTTTGGATTGCCAAAAATTCTCGTAAGTGACAACGGGTCAAATTTCACTTCTTTCAAATTCAAACAATTTTTACAGGAAAATGGCATTTTGCACAAATTAACAGCTCCATATCATCCCGCGACTAACGGACAAGCTGAAAGGTTTGTACAAACTTTAAAGAAAAGTATTAGGACAATGACTACCGAAAGCAATAATCAAAATTATGCAAGCTACTTATGCAATATCGTAAAATGCCACATATAGCTACAAACCAAAGCCCCTCAGAATTGATGTTTGGTAGACAGATCCGTTCTAGACAGAATTGTATTATGCCGGACGCAAAAAAAAAGTAAATATAGGAAAAAAGTACCGTTTGTTCTCAATAAACTGTAGAGTATCGGTTCGCGACTATTTTCAAGATAAATGGAAATTCGGTAGGATCAAAAATAGAATAGGTAAATTACATTATGAAATAAAACTCGATGATGGAAGGGTGTGGCGTAGGCACATCGTTCAAATTCGAGAAATAGGGCAAAATACACCCAAAGATCGATACTTACTGGACAATTTACCTAAAAACGACATATCTATTAATTTACCCAAAAACGACGCACCTGTTGATTTAGTAAGAGATAAGTTACCTGAACAAGTTGATTCACCCGATTTGGACTTACCTACAATTTCCGAAACAAACTCTCGTAATTTACAAAAGAATCAAAATTATATTCCAGAACTAACGCCAAGTACAACTTCTGAAAGTGTTCCCGATGAAATATATTTAAGACGTTCTCAGAGAATTAGAAAAGCTCCAAACCGTTTGGATTTATAAATAATTCTTTTATTTATTTCTTATTTATATAATATATATTTTTTTTGTTTCACTTAAATAAATGAGGTCATTTTGTATTACACAAGGTGAATTTCACGAGAGAGAAAGGAGATGTTATATTTGCAACCATAGAGTAAGTTATACGTTCTCTATAGTTACCACAGTTCCTATTTAGTTATTATAGTTGTCAAGGGTTATTGACGATCATTCTAGAATGTAAGTTTCAGGGTCATTATCAATAAAGTAGGTACATCAATACGCAATAAAGTATTTTTTCTACTCCTGTTTTATAATATACTTATTAAAAGACTAAAATCTGTATCATAATGAAATTCATTATGATACAGATTTTCATTATGATACACATTTTTAAGCCAATAGGAATGCGACATTCGCACAATATTTAGTATATAGCCATGGATACCTGGTTGACATTTCTGAAATTAATCATCTTAGGTCTGTTCCCTGCAATAAAAGTGTAGCACTGAGCTATACGATTTTATTTATTTTAATTATGTTTTAATGCTTCTTGCAATATGCATAGATATTCCCAAATTTAGTCATTTTATACGTATTTTTTCACAGATAGACCTGAATTCTTCAAAATTATATAGCTCAGTGCTACACTTTTATTGCAGGCGAACAGACATATTAAGTGACACTTAATTTGATAGCTGTCAAATAATTTTGATTTTCAAAAGTAACTATATTTAAAATTGATTTAACTAATAATTATTGATTAAATAATTTTTATTAACCGGAGTAGAAAAAATATTGTATGCCACTTTCATGTAATGGCCATTAATACACTCGCATATTATATACGAAGCTCGCCAGCGGCTCGTTTCGTATCCTACAATATGCTCGTGTCTTAATCGCTATCATTACATGTTCGTTGCATAAAATACTATTAATAGTCCCCAAATACACAACAATTATGGTTCACAATTCACGACAGTTGATATATGGGTACCATATATCTTTTGTTAGGAGGTAAAATATTATTGGGTGGTCGTGGACAAATATATAATATAATAAATATTTATTACTCTATGGTTCACACCGCTGTCACTGTCACTAGGTAATCTGTGGTCACTACTACTTAACTTTCAAGTGACACAAGTATTATTTGTATAATGTTCTTTCATTTCAAGAATTTCTCCCCAGGCTACTTTAAGGCTACTAGAAGAAAAGTTATAAAAAAGAGAAAATTTAAGTATATAGGAATTATCTCATGTAAGTATTATTTAGTTCAAAAAATTTAAAGAGTCACTTCAAAATAGGTCCCCAGCAATTCTGTAAGAAAATATAAAATTTTTAAATATGGTTAAAAAGTACACAATTTGCTAATTTCATTTGGAATGTATGAAAATATTAGTGGAAAATACCTAATTGAAAATTATTACCAGTTGAAGTTGGGATTTAAATCCTAATCTTGACTATGATTATGGGTGGTATGAATAAAAACAAAGTACATGCTAATACTAAAAATTTAAAGATTACTTCAAAGTATATGCTCCACCATGAAGCATCTGGTCAGTTCATACTACTGCTTGTAGTATCTAATTTTAAATCCCAGTATATGCTTCGACATGTTCAGCATCTTCCATTCCTTCTGCTAGGGGAGCAGGTCATGACAAGTTTATTAGATTTTCTGTCCCATCATTGTTGTTACAAAAGATTGTCAAGATTACCCTCAAGACTACCTGAAATATCATTTGCTATTTTTCTTGTCAATTAAATTATTAAAAGTTATAGTGTGTTCGTGATTGAGTAGAATGTCTTCAGATGAAGAAATGCCCCATCAAGAAGAGTCCCAAAATAAAGATATACAATCAGCATTTGTTATAATGCTAGAAGATTTCAAGATACTAATAGATGAAAAAATGACACCTGCCACCTTATTTTCTGTTACCGGAACATTTTATGATACAAAATATCATAATTAACGTGTTGTTGCACTGTATATTTTTTTTTTCCATCCATCCATTTTCAAACAAAATTAACCGTAGAATTCTCAAGAAACTGCTATTATACCAACTTTGCTAACTTTAAGCAAATACTACAATTTATTCTTGAAATCAAAGTATCTGCTATTGGAAGTCGATACTCCAAATTGCAGTAAATACTCTAGTCATTTTCACTAGAGTGCTTCTTAGTTTTGAAGTACCTACTTTATAGAAAATACTAATACTTCTAGTGCTAGCATATACTTCGTTTTTATTCATACCACTCAATATTAAAACATTTGTAATAGTAAAAACTTTGTCAAATACAACATGCCATTAATTTTTAAACACCTTATAGAATTGATCCTATTTCATCCAATTTAACAATTGTAATTTTGAAATTTCAGATTTATTCAATATTTTGGAGAATGGGAATGTTTGAAGAGTGGAAGATTTAAATTCCAGGAAAAAAATTTTTCATCAAAAAGCATACAACTAAAAAAATGATTATCAAATAAATGTAGATCACAATTATTTACTAAACACCTATCAGACGAAGGTTTAGAAAAGCATGCTGTTGCTTTAGTAAATCAAATCTGCTAAAGGTCATTGTTATAGTCTGGAACAAAGTCTTGGGCTCAGTTTTACAGAAACTGGATGGACAGAACTAATAATCCTTTTCCAGACTTTTTGCAATGCCCAATAAAAAACTTGGCTTGTTAAATGAGATGTTGGAGAATGAATGAGGTCCTATTTTGGAAATTTTGAATAAATGTGGTTAACTAGAAAGAATAACAGACTTGGGACAGAGTGTGCCTTGCTTTTTGATGAAGTAGCTTTGCAGGCACATACTGATGTTAACAAAAAAAATTATTATTTGATAGCTTCATAGATTATGGTGAGGTGCAAAATGCTGAATTTACAGATTATGTTAAGTTTATATGATTAAAGGTTTGTTCCTTTTATTAAACAGGGTGTTTCCAAAGTTATCTGAAATATTGTTAAGGATGGAAGCTTATTGTTTCTGTTGATAATAATAGTTATTTATGCAACAAGTGCAAAAAACACGTTTTGCAAGAGTTGCATACAATATTTTTTCTAAATTCATGCAAAAACTGGAAAATTGAATATAAATATGTTAAGAACCGAACCTAACCTAATCAAACTCAACCCGTTCTTCTTTTTTTTGTATCTTCATGGCCTCCACCTTGTCAGTACTCAATCATAGCTGGTTTTCGCTTTGACCATTTAAATTTTAAATAATTAAAGAATTTTTGCAATAATTGTAACTCGTTGAGACTAAGTTGTAAGATATACATATATTATTGTTGTATTAAAGCAGGATCAGATACTTGCTATGGATTTTTATTTAATTCAAATGTTTATGTTTGTCATTAATCATCACAAAACTGACACAAGAATGACAGATGAGTTCAATAAAGTACCACTTTTTCCATTAAATGTGGTTCACAAAAGTGTTGTTTTTGCATGAATGTAGAAAAACACATTTAAAGACAAATTGTCCTCAACAATATTTCATATTTTTTGAAACACCCTGTATATAGCTTATTTAATATAAAAGGCAATGAATTATAATATATGGTTGCATTCTTATATCCACAAATAACACAAATTTTGATTACATTGAATGAGCCAATTATTTTCTGATGGTCCTTAAAAATTCCTAATCACTTAATTGATTTTGTTTCAGAAATTCCAATGAACAAGTTGATGAAAATTGAATTTTTGTGATCGGCAAGATGTTGTAGCTACATATGAAATTGACAATGAAGCTGGAATAAAATTAAACAAGTGCAAGTTAATGAAAAAAAATATGAGAAGAATGAAAGTTTTTGGTAGCTGCCCAGGTGTTCAGTCACAAATTTGCATTTGTATTAATGCATATTTCTATGACTTAGGTAGATGTTGCCATTTTATAACATGTATAAAGTATCAAAGATGTGGTATTTTGTTGAACTTTCTTGAAGATGGGAAATGTTTGCTTGGAAAAAAATCTTAATGAATTCTGAAAAATCATGATAATATGATGGAACAATTCCAAGAAGGAAATTAATTGGCTCACTATAAATTCAGAAAGTGTAAGTATTATTTATCAATTTTTACAAATAAAAGTTTGAAGTAGGCAGCCCTGTGAAAAATGTACAAGTCACAAATGTGTAGAATATTTCTCAGTATTATCCTCAATGTATAGGTATATTATATTATACAATATGTCTCAGTGAGTTGGAACCATATGGGAACTTATTTATTATTAATTTTAGGTAAAAAATGTATTCTTCATAAAAAGTTCTGCATGTTCTGAAATCTGAAATACAATCAACAGATATCAAGTTTTTTCAGTCGTGTACGAGGTATGTCAAAAAATATGAATTTTACTCAAGAGTAAAGTACCTTTATTTTTCAGAATATTGACAATTGTTATTATGAAAAGTTGAATGAATGAATGTAATTGCATATTTGAACATAGTTTTTGGTACTGATAACTTTTTTTCAAAAACATTTTTCGATATTGTCAAATTTTAAGGTACAGTCTGTTCGCTGAATCTTTTCCCATGTATGAAATGATTCACATACTACTTTTTGTATTACGTCTCTTTCCTACTCACAGAATCTTAACCCCCGAAATGAAACCGTTTGTTCCATTACAGCGTAATATAACAAACAGAGATAGCCATATGATGAATGTCGGCGATAGGTTAAACGCGAATCTGTACGTTGACGTCGTTGGCAGACCAAAGACTTTGTTTACAACTACGATGTTATTTAATGTATTGATTTATTGCGTTTGTATATTAATGATGACGCATGGGAAAAGATCCAACGAACCAACTGTACTTTACTCTTGAGTAAAATTCATATTTTTTTACATACCTCGTACACGACTGAAAAAAAGTGATATATGTTGATTGTATTTTAGGTTTTAGAACATGCAGAACTTTTTATAAAGAATACATTTTTTTCCTAAAATCAATAATAAGAAAGTTTTCCATATGGTTCCAACTTACTGAGACATATTGTATAATGTATCAAGGACAGCTTTATACTTGGTTTCCAGTACAGTTTCACTAACTTGCTTGGATGATATAATCAGTCAGTTTTCATTATTTTATTATTCATTTTATTTTCATTTTTTTGAAAAACAGTTGCAAAACGACAGCATTATGGACTTGTTGATTATTATTTTAAGGTTGCTTAATTTATTAGTTTATGTGTCTATTAGAGATCATGACCATCTTGAGAATATTTTCAAAATATTAAATTCACTTTCTAACTGCGCATACCTACTTATCAATATTCATTTAATTATTCCTGCAAGAGGGTCTAGATCAGCTAATATGTTCTATAAATCTCTCTTCCACATGAATATAAGCCATAGTTTATACATTTTCAGAACATCACATTTGGCAATTAGTTAGCTAACCAGAATTATATTTCTTCAATAGTTATGGGCATTTAATCTGGTCCCTTTTTGTGTGAAATAAGGGGAGAGAAACATTTGTTTCTTTTAGATTGGGTAGAATGGATATCGATGTATTACTCATCTCACTGGTGAATAATAATTGTTTATGATTGAATCACAAATTATCACAACCAAAGTATGCCTGGTACATACAAGAAACAAATCCCCTAATATTTGTATTTTAGTATTCTATAATTGATAATTGACATTTCTGAATATTTAGATTTGATTTAGTGTCATTCATTGCATGTTTGATGTGGCGTTGCGTCTTCCTAGGAAAAAAACCGCTTAGCTTACATTGAAGAATTTCTCTGTGGATGAAACTTTAGGTAAAACTTGATATTATCGTTCGGAAATAACACTTGATCCAAATGGAAAAATGGACGTTAATGTGATACCTATTTTTCTATAAAAACTACAATATAAAATATGATTATTCCAGTTAACAATCATTCACACCATTTAATAATAATATGAAAATTGATCATTTGCTCAATTTAATGTTATGATAAATAGCAGAAGGAAGAAAGATGGTCTGCTGAACTCTATTTACAAAAAATTATAAGTTTCCAGAAAAGCCAATTGGCTATTTGTCCTTCCAACACGATACATAGTAAAATTGTAAATATATTCTTTTCTTTTTCAGATGTTTGACTGCATATTGTCCACGATATGGTTGCTTTTTAAACTAGAGTGCCACTTTAATTGGACCAGTAGGGTATTATAGAACAGAAGATGGATTTTATGTTCAGATGAACAGTTCCTCCAGGCTAAAATATTATCTGAATCAGTACTAGTCCTTAGTAAGTCTTATAAATTCATGTAGTTCAAATGAACATACTACTGCCTGTTGAAATAATTATTAATATTTGTTTGTTTTTCAGTAGGAGAATACAACAAAATATTTTTCATAGTTAATTATTGAAATATGAAAATTTTGAAACATCAATGGATGGTATGCATCTTTTGAAAAATCCTAGACTGTAAGTATATGCATCTTCTGTATGTTCCTTGTGGTATATTATTCATTCTTTTTTAATTTCTTGGGAAATTAAACCACAATATTTTTGAATTCTTTATTTCAACGTTTCGGTAGCGTTCCAGCTACCGTTTTCAAGAAAAAATAAGTAAAAATTGATTTTTATTCCTAACTGACACAACGGAAAAAATTTGACAACTAGACAATCAAAAATATTTTGAAGTTTAAGACTGCAAAATTTTGTTATCAAATTTTTATTAAGGTCCATTCATAGTAGATCATATCCCCGGTAAAATGTCAAATGAAATATTTCATTTTATGACATTCCAACGATATGATAGTCTACTAGAAATGGAATCCAGTGAAGTGCACGTTCCAGGAACGGTTTTTAAATTGGGATAGCGCGTTTTTTCGCTTATATTGGAAATGTTGTTGATAAAACGCGTTTCTTGATACTTTTTTTGTTTATGAATATTTAAGTTTTCAAAATATGTATGTATACTCAGTTTTGTGATTTTATGTATTGAATTGTGTATCGATTAACAACTATTCAAATTATAAATCATAAGAAAACCTGGATAAAAACTTATGATGCTATCCTGATAAAGCAGGTAATTGATTATTGGAAATTTCTCTTTCTAACATTGGTAACCAAATTTGACTACATTCGGCTGAAATACTAGCTACACATTTATCTGCGTTTAGTTGTATTAAAGCACTTTCTTTGATTTTTCGTCTTTTATTATTGGGTTCTTTTAATATTATTTTTGATGAATCCCATTGAATTTGATGACCCTCTTCCCAAGCATGTTTACAAATAGCTGACTTAAAGAATTCCCTATCTTTAATATATTTTTTGTGTTCGTTTATTCTTACTTTCAATGGTCTAGATGTTTCACCTAAATAAAATTTGTCGCATTCGCATGATATTTGATATATGCAGTTTTTGGAAGATTGTTCTTCATTCTTTGGTTTCGTTTTTGTTAGTATTGATCTTAATGTATTATTCGATTTAAAACTAGTTATAATATTGAATTGATTACCAATTTTTTTAATTCTTTCTGATAAACCCTTAACATACGGTATTGTCAAGTTTCTAAAAATTATGTTTGCTGAATTATTAATATTATTGTTATGGGGTATTAACAATGAGTCCCTCTCTATATGCTTAATCTCCTTATTTACAAATTCTGCAGGGTAATTATTGTTATTTAAAACATCTTTTAAAAAAGTTTTCTCCTTTGTAAATTGATCATCACTAGAACAAATGATTCTGGCCCTATCGTATAAAGATTTTACTATCCCTTTTTTAACGCTTATAGAATGATTAGATAAAAAGATAAAATTCAAATATCTATTAGTGTGTGTTGGTTTGCGGTATACACTTGTTTCATACCCTGTAGATGTTTTATTAATAAGAACATCTAAAAATGGCAAAAAATTGTTATTTTCAATTTCAATTTCAAATTTTATAGATTCCTCTCCTTCATTTATATTTTTTAAAAAATCATTAAGAAGTATTAAATCATGAGGCCATATTGCGAAGATATCGTCTACATATCTCCACCAGACAATTGGTTTTAATTTTTGATTATTTACTATTTTGGCTTCAAAATGTTCCATGTAAATATTTGATAAAATTGGTGAGACAAGAGCCCATGTCAAGACCGAAATTCTGTTCATAAAAATCATTATTGAATTGAAAATATGTTTTTGATATACATAATTTTAATAATTCTATTATTGCTGTTACGCTCAATTTGGTTCTTTCTGTAAGGGTCTGATCAATTTCTAATTTTGATTGGACAAGTTCTATTGTTTTTTGTACCGGTACATTCGTGAAGAGACTAACTACATCAAAACTGACCAAATAATGGTTTTTGTTAAAATTCAAATCTGATAGCTTTTCTATAAAATGATTGCTATTTCTGATGTATGAATTTGTCTGTCCCGCGAGGGGTTCAATAATTTTCAATATATGATTCGATAGTTTACTGCATGGGAAATTAATAGTGCTACAAATTGGTCTCAATGGTATGTTCTGTTTATGAAATTTTGGCAGACCATAAAAATGTGGTGGCTTACTGTATTTAGGTGTTAACATTGTTCTTTCACGACTAGCAAATTCGTTTTTGAATTTGAAATGTGTTCTATAAATTTTGTTTTCAATAGATTTGGTAGGATCATTTGGTAGCTTAGTATAAGGGCCATTTATTAATAAATCCATTACTTTTGAATCATAATCAACTTTGTTCATGATAACAGTAGAATTACCCTTATCAGCCGGTAAAATAATTATAGAATCATCTTCTTTGAGATTTTTAATTGACTTTTGTTCTGCTTTTGTAGTATTGTTTTTTAAATGAATAGATTTTTCTAATATGACTTTACATCGTACCCTATATTCTTCTCTTTCGTGTTCAGGTAATTCGTTACTTACTTGTTCTATTGGACTTATTATGTCTAATTTCGGTATTGATTTTGGAGTCAAAGCAAAATTTAAACCTTTTGAAAGAACTAATACGTCTGACGAATTTAAAGTTTTGTTTGATAAATTAATGATTGTGTTTGGTACATTGTTTTGTTGATAATTATTCAGTTCTTTTTGGATTTTTTGTTCAAATAATATTTTAAACTTTCGAATTTGAATTTGTTTTTGTTTTTCATAAGTTGTAGTATATATTATATTTATATTTGATATTATTTTATCGAAGTCAATTTTAGTTACCGTATCAAAAAGAAAATCCTCAATACCTACGATATCTTGTTCGATATTGAATACTTTATATCTATGGTGTTGAAGGCGTTCTCGAACCATAGCAAAACTTGCTTTTTCCAATATTCTGGTTATTTTTCTCCCTCCGTAGGCAGGATGTAACCTTAGTCCTCTGGGTATGACTCCATTATTCCTGCATCGGCGAAGGAAATTAACCGAACATTCAGAATGTACCAGCTTCTTGTATAAATCATCTAATTTTCTAAAATATTTTGGAACAGATGGCCCATACCTTGTGTCTAAATATCTTCTGTATGTTCCTTGTGGTATATTATTCATTCTTTTTTAATTTCTTGGGAAATTAAACCACAATATTTTTGAATTCTTTATTTCAAGAAATTTCCAATAATCAATTACCTGCTTTATCAGGATAGCATCATAAGTTTTTATCCAGGTTTTCTTATGATTTATAATTTGAATAGTTGTTAATCGATACACAATTCAATACATAAAATCACAAAACTGAGTATACATACATATTTTGAAAACTTAAATATTCATACACAAAAAACTATCAAGAAACGCGTTTTATTAACAACATTTCCAATATAAGCGAAAAAACGCGCTATCCCAATTTAAAAACCGTTCCTGGAACGTGCACTTCACTGGATTCAATTTCTAGTAGACTATCATATCGTTGGAATGTCATAAAATGAAATATTTCATTTGACATTTTACCGGGGATATGATCTACTATGAATGGACCTTAATAAAAATTTGATAACAAAATTTTGCAGTCTTAAACTTCAAAATATTTTTGATTGTCTAGTTGTCAAATTTTTTCCGTTGTGTCAGTTAGGAATAAAAATCAATTTTTACTTATTTTTTCTTGAAAACGGTAGCTGGAACGCTACCGAAACGTTGAAATAAAGAATTCAAAAATATTGTGGTTTAATTTCCCAAGAAATTAAAAAAGAATAAGTATATGCAATTATTATGTATATTCTAATGTTACCCCAACTTTACTTGAGGAGCAAGTAGAGGTTTTTTTATCAAAAAATACATCCTGTAACAGAATATAATTTTATATTACAACTTGGTCACTTGACTTTTTACCAAATCTGCTTCAATTAGATTCCAAAATCATAATAATTTCTTCCTAGTATGTCTCTAAATTGCACTAAGATGGAATAACATAATCAGTTCGGACCATCAGAGATTTGAATCATCTGGTTCAGGTTAATTTGTATTTTTTTGTTGATAATAGGAAGGTACATAGGTTTGGAAAAGTATATAAGATTATTGATAACCATTAGTAAGTGATTAGAAATTTTGAATAGATGAGGCTTTCACTTGATACATACTAAATTATGAAATAAAACAAATAAAATTTGATGAAATCTACATAATATTTGAACTTAAAGTTGTGACGCGTTTCGGTATACCTCATTATATACCCATTCGTTTGATAAAGCTACTGTGTTAGCGAAATGCGTCACAACTTTAAGTTTAAATAATACGTAGATTTTAACAAATTAAAATTGTTTTATTTCATAATTTAATTAGAAATTGTCCAATATGTTCAATAACGTTCATAAATAAGTAGGTATGCTCAATTATTTCATGTACTCCAATCTTACCCTGAAACTTTCAATTAAAAATAACATTTGATCTAAGCAAGTAGAGTTTGTTTAATGAAAAATATGTCTCATATTAGAATAATAGAATAGAATTTGTCCGTTTTCATTTCATTTTCAAAGCAATTTTAGTAATATAATTTCTCTTCTAACTGACTGGTGAGCCAAAAATCATCAACATTCACCAAAAATGCTAATATTCTTGGAATTACAGGAATTACAGTTAGCGACTTTGACAAGTTTATGTAATCTTATTTTCCTTCCAAACTGGATAGAGTTATAGTTTGGATAGGTATTCCTCAGAAAAAATTATAAATAGAGAGTAAAAATTAATTCTAATAGTCGTTGAATAGATGAGGCTTTTACTTGAAGTAGATCCATACTGAATGATGAAAAAAAACAATTCAATTTGTTATTGTTATTGAATATTATGTAGATTTTAACATATTGAACATTATGTAGATTTCAACATATTGAATTGTTTTATTTCATCATTCCAATAGTCGTATTTTCTGATCGAGTTGACCTCGGATGACGGTACTAATTATTACAACAAAGAACTAAATATTATACAAACAACAATCAGTAATTTTTTACGATACAAATTCAATTGACCATATCGTGAAGAAAAAGAACAGAAACTTAAACAAGTATTTTCTTGTAATAATAATAAATTTAAATGCTCAACATACTTTAACCTTAACCGTCGGTGAAGATGGCAACTAAACAGTATGTTCTTTCCTACCATTTTACACGTTCTATATTAGCTCCACTTGTATGTGTGTTTGTTTGTAATATAATTTTTAAACTTATTAAATGTTTATCCACTTCAAGGGCTCATAATAATTAGAAATTTTGCAAGGACCATTGAGAATATAATAATTTCAATTAAATGGAAAATAATAATCAATAATAATTCCTCCAATTGTGTGAGAAAACGTCACTTCTATGAATCAAGGGTTCAATGAAACTGAAAGTAAAACCACAATATATTAAGTGTCCAGTAGGACTCAACAACTTGCAACTAGCTTCGGTAACAATTACCATCATCAGGCTGTAACAAATGGAAAATGGTACACTATTGTTAAGATCTTAAGATTTCTCCTATGAAAAAGTACAATGTAAAATTCTTTTGAAACATAGGTAATAAAATTGATGGAACAAAGTTATGATCAAATAATATTTTAGAATAACGTTAAACAATATATAGAGAAAAGTAATCTAAAATAATGATTATGTACTACGATTAAGACAAAACTTTTGTTTAAAAGCTAAATATTACAACAGTCACTAAAGTCACTTTTTTAGTTCCCAGATATCAAAATTATGGTCATGGACATTAACTTTGTTGATGAATTATTATGACTATGTAACCCTTAGGAGTTTTGGCTGCGAAAATTATAAATTGTAGGTGGACCAACGGGACGGAGGTTTATATCGAAACGGTAAAAGTTTTGAAATGTTTGTCACTTCAGTAGTTTGTACATTCATATAGGCTACATTTTAAAATTATTTTGAAATATACAGGTATTATACTTTTCGTGCAATTCCCAGTCGTTTATATTCACGTTCAGTTGGTTTTGTTTTGTTAACAAACTCGGCGAGTTGATAATTTTTTGTTGGTGTCATCATCCTTTTGAAACGCATTTAGTTTATCTGATAATATCCGATTGTTTTGTTTCAATAATCTGTTATTGTTTTTCAAAATCCCAAATTTCTGATCTTTTCCCGACAATAAAGCTCTTAGTAATCCATTTTCTGACATTTATCATTTATAGTATCAATTCAACGAGGCTCCAAATTGGCTGAAAATGATAAAAGGGCTCTTGATGCTCTTAATGATCTTTATGGACCAATGACTAAACATGTAAATAATCCTGCCAAACCTAAGCTACCACCACCACCACCAACTATAAAGATACTTCGTCAAAGAACCTGAACTAGTTAAGAACTTATGTAACATAATACCGGAGTATATGTTTATTGCGAAGGGAGGTCAATTTGAAAATAATTATTGTACCAAGGGTGGAATGATGGAAAACATCATCCTGTATAACAAATTTCGAGTATATTCAAAACAAAATTAATTTCATAAATATATAACCTAGATTCAAGTATCGTAGCAAAGTTCAATCAGACTAAACAATGCTGATAATGCACAATGACACAATTACTAAGTAACCAAAAAGGAACCCAGTTTCGAAAACACGAGTTGGCTGATGAAGCAAAGCGATCGTGGGTTACAAAGTACACGTGTGTCCAATAAGAAAGCAAGAAATGAAAAAGTGGTGAAAAGCTGACTGGGCAAAAATTGCCCAAAGCTGGACGAGATAGAAAAAACGACGAGGCAGTTGGGTCCCGAGCACGGTTGCGAGCGGTTGCCTCATGGTGTTCGCGGTTAGCGGTCATCTGGAAAAATCCAGAGTTATATTTTGACTTGTAAGACGAAAGTAGCGCGGAGTCAAAATAAGTTTCGTTTCGACACCGGAGTAATTTCTTCGAGAGAGCGTCTACTGTAGCGCTTAAAGTGTAATTCGGTAAAGAGGGTAGCGAACGGCCAAATAAGATTTGCTAGAGGCAAACAGGTTCGATAAAAAGTCTACCCTATCCGATACTGTGTTGGTGTCAGTTAATAAGCCGGATAAGAAGTCTCCAGCATCATTGGAGTGCATCCTACCTGCACTTGGTGAGTCTGATTGATCTTATACTAACTGTGAAACAAATATTTTTGTAGTTTGGTTAGCCTGTATTTATTTGCCACCTCATGCATAAATTGGTTGTTATATTTTTTTTCCTAGTTTTACTCCTATTCAATTTAATCATATATTTGCTAAAATGAGGGATTCAGTCGTAAACCTCAAATTCGAGAAAATTGATAATTTGTTAATGTTGGGTAATAAATTCATACCCGTAACCTTTAATTACGTTTTTTTTCGTATATTTTCAAGTAACTGAATTTATTATCATAGTTATTTTTGTTGTATCAATATTATCAATTAATCATTTAATTTATATCAAGTTTTATTATTATATTTTATTACTCATTTTCTATTCTTTTTTTTTAATAAACCCATTTAAATTCGGTAACGTTTAGTTTGCTTTCATACACAGGTATTCCCTAAAAACTACTTAGTAAAATTAGTAGTAATACCTTATCCTGAACCTTATACCAGACGTAACCCTACACATAAAGACCTCTCATTATCAACAACAACTGATAGCAGCGGAGGCCGGATCTATCCTTTCGGACTTTTCTTACAGGAGTCGTTGATTCCTGTTTCCCACGTACTCGTGGGTGGTGACAGCCAGCTACGCTGCCTTCTTGTTATTTTCAGGGACACACCAGGAGAATTTTACTTTTCCAGGTTCCGGCTCGTGAAACTCGGCACCAAGGTGTTCTCTGGAGTAGCAGCTTTTACGGTGGACCAGCAGTTTTTAGTTTCTCTATCACAGATTATTGATTACAGTGGTTTTTACCGGTTATTATATTGGTGATTAACGGCCGCCGGTATTACATTATCATTTATATATTATTAATGAAAATTCCCTAGGGAAAATTGATTTGAACTCAAAACGTATTTTCACACAACCAGGTATACTTGATGATTATTTACCCAAAGAAGTTGACCCCATAATTCAGATTTTTCAAAGTTCTTTTGGTAATTTGTTGCAGTCAATGGCCGTAAATATTATGTAACAGATTTTCCTAGTTTGCAAATACTTAAGGAAGTTGATTTATTCGTACCCAAAAATTCTCGAATAAACACAATGTTTCAAAGCAATCATGGGAAAATATAGGTATTTTAAATTAATGATAATTATATTGAATATAACCAAAACTCTATCATCAATAGAGGACAAATAAAATATATTTTCCCAGTGATACCAACAGATGTTACAGGAGCATTCCAGTACATTGACGGTCACATATACTTTTATTAAAGTGACTGAAAAAGGTTGCGAACCACTGCTCTGTCATGAAGCATATTTGTTTTTTCACACACCCAAATACACATAAATAGGTAAACTCAAGTCAAAGAGATCAGTTTTCCGTTAAGGAGCACCAACCAAATGTTGAAAAGCACCAGTTATTCAAGTGTGTATAAAAGCATATGTATTTTCCTTACTCTGTCAAAATAAAATCTGTGACAACGATTCTCTTTCTTTTACAACAAGCCGGAGTCAGAGAGATTGCTGAGGTGCACCAACCAAGAACTATCACAAATAAAGCAAGTGTGTGTGTGTGTTTGAAAGCAAATGTAATTATTTTTTTACTCTGCCCCTCCCCCAAAATGGCGTGACAACGATTCTGTCTTTTACAATGGATCTTCCTAAAATTTGTTAAGTTGAGCAGTGTTCCATAGAAGTATTTCTTTAATTAAAAATTCGATTGTCTTAACACCCTCTCCCAATCAAATCCTATAAAATAAATAACAAAT
This sequence comes from Galerucella nymphaeae, assembly GCA_963978555.1. Classification (NCBI taxonomy): domain Eukaryota; kingdom Metazoa; phylum Arthropoda; class Insecta; order Coleoptera; family Chrysomelidae; genus Galerucella; species Galerucella nymphaeae. The sequence continues at coordinate 12,126,498 of OZ021718.1, forward strand.
ATTCTATGAAATTTCAAAATATCTGGTTCAATATTAATTAAATACAAGAACCAACCAATCATTACTTATTATAAAACATAAACTGCAAAAATGAATACAATTTTCCTGTACCGTTTCTATTGATTCACCATTTCCTTTTTGTATTTCCACTTCAACAACTGTATCTTTTTCAGTATCTGAAGAGCAATTTTCAATATTGTGAATATTTTTCTTCTCATTAAATATTACATTCCTACCAACGACTATTTTTCTTTTAAATGGAATCCACAAGCGATGGCCATTATGTGTGTACTCTACCATAATACTAGTATCAGCCTTATACTCAAATTTTCCATTTTGTTTCTCTTTTGGAATATGGTTATAGGCTAAAGTTCCAAAGATTTTTAAAATTTCCAGATTAGGTTTTTTTCCAAAGAAAGCTTCGGCTGGAGTTTTGTTATCTAAAGCAGAAGTTGGACTCCGATTTATGATGTATGTACCACAAAGCACTGCTTCACCCCACATTTCCTTCGATAGCTTTGACTCTAGAATCATTGCCCTAGCTTTTTCTAACAGTGTGCGATTTAATCTTTCAGCAGTTCCATTTAACTGTGGGTTATAAGGAATGGTAAATTTATGTTTGATACCTTTGGCCCAGCAAAAAATTGAAAACTTGAAACAATATTCACCACCATTATCGCCACAAAGAGAATGAATTTTCTTTTTAAATCGACTGGTAACCAGTGCTGCAAAATCTTTAAAACATTCTGAACCCTCACTTTTTCTTTCAATTGAATAATCCATAGCAAAATGTGTATAATCATCATACAAGGTAATTTTTATTGTCAAAAGTGGAAGGGGTAATAGGGTACACGCATATTTCATATTTTGCTTAGATATTAATTTGTAATAGTAAAGTTGATATCAAAAATAACTGGATGATGCTCATTGAAAAGGAACCAAGTGCCACACAGGCAATTTGCGTAATCAGCGATCATATAAAATATCACGTTTTCTTCAAATTATTATATTCTCGTTAGTTTTTTTTTCAGAAATGATTGCCAGTTTGAAATAAAATAATAGTAAATAGTGTTTAATCTTTTTTCCAAGTTTCAAAAAAAATTTTTTATCACTTTTTTGGCTGATGGTTCCTTTTCAATAATCAAAGAATGGCGTTTTATTGCTTGAAAAAGATCCAAATTGCATGGTTCTGTTTAAAGAAAAGGGAAATAAGTAAATGGGTCTTTTCAAAGAAGGAACTTTATTTTTAAAAAATAATAGAAAAAGGAACTCATTCTATAAAAACATTATCATAAACCCTAAAACGCATCTTCAAAATCGAAATCTGTTTTGGAGCCAAAACCTTCAATATCATCTTCGAAGTTCTCGATATTTCTTATTCTGTAAAAATCAGTTGCATCTTTCGGGAGAAACTTCAGTAAAGTCTTGATGTCATCCCATTTTTTCTTTGAGATGGCTTTTCCTTCAGGGTAAAGCACTTTTAATTTTTGGAAATCAATAAGGTTTTTTTTGCCTCGGGTTAATTTCGAGATGTCTATTTCTTTAAAATTATTTTCGTCTGGTAAGTGTGACTCACATAAAAATATTGAATTTGGTTTCGACTTCTCAATTTTTATTATTTTTGTTTTCAACCAACTAACTTTCTCTTTATTGATAGTTACTTTTCTGTTTGAAATTTGCTTTTCAATATCTTCAGTAGAGTAGAAATCATCGGACTCCATTAGATTTATCACAAATTTATTATGTTTCTTGCAACTTCCGATAACAGACATAAAGTCTTTTAAGGTGTAAATTCGAACCTGATTTTTAAGGGCCCTTTCTATTTGCCCAAAATCTGTGTCGTTAGGCAAAAAGCTGTGCCCCGACTCAAGATATTTGAAACTCACTTTATTTAATGTAGGGTGCTGCATCAAAACTGTTTTTAACATTATCACAATTTTCATGTTTCGGTTTTGTCCCCCACAGCTGTCCGACCATAATATCAACTCTTCCACTCCTTTTTTAAGATGCACCTCAATAAATTTTTTTATACATGAGCCCACTTCTTGAGCTCCTCGCCCTGCTATCCCCTCTTTCCACAAAAAACAATATGGGGTATTTGTTGACCCTGAATGAATACCCTCGTTGAATATACTTAGTTGTCTTTTATAATAGACAATATTTGTTGGTAGTTTAGGCAATCCTAGAACCTTTTCCATATCGTAGCAAATGGTTTCGATAAGTGGGTTTGTAATTGCTTCTTTCAAATCTTTTTTTAGTTGATCTCGAGCAAGTTGCGCATTTTCAAGATGCTGATCATGTTGTTTTTTCAAAACTAGCCGTTGTTCCTCATCTTGCGCATTTTTCACTTGTGAAGAAAACATGTCACACTTATTACAGGTATCTTTCACTGGAGGTTTTCGCTTCAAATTAAAATGTTTATAAAATATATTTTTATAGAACTGAAAACTAACTTTTGGATGTTTATCTGCTATGTATAATTCGTACATTTTACTTTCTGTAAGGTCGTAAGGTAGAAACTTCGCTTCGGTTTCTGAACGAGAGTAATGAGAAATATAGGTAGGAAATTTCTTTATATGATTAATAATTTCGTTTATTGATCCTTCATCAACTTTTTTCTTCCCTCCAGATTTTCCTCGCTCATCTTTTATTTGGGAGCTGCGTTTTTTTTCTAACGCAGTGTTAACTCTCTTAGTGGATATTTGATAAGTGTTTATATAAGTATCACGGCAAACTTCAACTTCTCCAAGCGTATAAACTCTGGTATATGATTTACCTGGTCCATTTTTAGCTCGTTTCCTTTTGATAGGCATTTCCTTAACTGTTGCTCCAATGTAACTCGTTTGCAAATCGTATGATGCTAAATCATAAAATTTATGAAAATACATTTCTCTTTCATCTGCTGATAATTTTTCACTACAGTTTTTCAGGCAGCTACATTTATAATCAGAACATTGTTTGGCTTCTTTCAATTTTCCTTTGACGGTGTAGTGAGTCTTGTTGGAATCTTTTAATTTCTTTCTCGTGGCGAAAGTCTGTCCAGGATATTTGTTATGTCGTCCTTTCTTAGAACGTCCTTTCCAAGCTTCTTTTTCTTGCTTTAATTTCTGCTTTTTCTCAATTTCTTCTTCATCAAATAGCAAGTTATCCTCACCTTCCTCCGAACTACTACCGCTTTCCGCTTCAGGAATAAAGTCGCGATCTTTGATACTGTCATCTGAATCTTCCTGTTCAATGATATCATATTTTTTGTAGTTATTATTTATATTGACATCATTTGTCATTTTTGTGTCCTCAGGAAGCCCAATTTCTTCAAGTAAGTCTTCATTGTTTTGGTATGGAATCTCCAAGTTATCTGTTATTCTCTCTGAAACAATAATATGGGCATTCTGTAAATTTTGTTACAATAAATTGATTGAATATTTCCATTAAAAGTAATTTTTACAATTATTATTCATCATTACCTGTTAAACTTGAATTATCAATAATAATTCTTTCATTTAATTCCTTAGAGATCGGAACTTCTTCAACAATTACTTCCAAATCATTTGTTTTGACCAGAATTAAATTTTCATCAATAACGTTATGATCTTGCATTTCCCCCATTTCACTTTTTCTTTCATTCTGCATGTTTTCAGTGTGTACTCCTGAAGTAATAACAATAAATATTCAGGTAATATAATTATTTATTTTTACCTGGTGAGCATGGCATAGGAACCTGAATTTCTTTGAGTGGGCTTTTAAACACCAGAATTTCCTTAATTATTATATTTGATCTTGATTTGGTGACACTTGAGTTTTCATGATTTTGAACTTGTGTCTTCAGGTCATTTGTTTTTCTAATCTCAATGTCCGAAATGTTTACCCCTTGAAAAATATAAAAGGTAAGTATTTAAATTATATTGAAGTATATGCAAAATATTTTTTATAGGTATACCCTTACCTAGTGCATCTGCGCCTGTAAAGGTGTCTTTGCAAATCTGTGGTTGTTGTTCAGGTCCACATGTTACCTTAAAAACGTAAAATAAACATGGAATGAGTATTTTTTTTACTTACTTAAATCTTACTTAATAATATCTAGAAGGAACCAACCACCATATACACCCATTGATTCCTAATTCGCTTTATAATATAACAGTGGATGGTTCCTTTTAGATATCAATTTATTATATCATTTCGATAATAATAATTAGATATCTAGGACACATTATTATTCAAAAAGAATCACAAAATTGCTGGCTGTCAGAGAAGAAATTTTAACATCAAAGATATAAAATTAGTTTCGGAAATAATGTGAAAAATTTAATTTCTGGAGAATATAACCTCACAAATTCACTTACCGCATTGGAATCGTTGAATTTCAGTCTTTTCGGCTCTATATTGTGAGACTGGTCGTCCCCCATAAGTCGTAAAGCATTATCAAGAATTAGTTTAGCTCTTTTACTCATTTTTAATTCGACTCGAAACCAAGGAAACACAAAAATCACCACTCACTACTATCGCAAACATGAATGTCTAAAATTTAAAAGGAACCAAGTGACTCTGATCATTTTCTATAAACGGTACCGTGGTTGGATCTTTTTATATATTAGAAAACTGCTTTTTTGATCAAAGTCGCTTGGGTCATTACTCAATATATGTCGCCAAAATTCCAGTAGGCGCTTGATACTTTTTACACATAATAAATGGATATCTAGCTGTCGTTTGGAACCTCTAACTCAATTTATGCAATTTGGCGCTTGGTTCTTTTTCAATTATCATCATCCAACTAATAATAGGAAATAAACCAGTTTCCATTTCAAATTACTACCAAATTTTAGAATAAAATTCAAATTTCAATGCACTTTCCGACCAACACCCGAGGATTTCCGAATACGTGTGACTTTTACAATTGCCATGGCCGGTAATGCATAGGTTTGGGTAGATTATCCTTCAGGATATAGCCCAAAAAAGAAAGGAAGAAGAAGAATGCATAGGTTATGTGTAGTTTTGTGTTTATTATTGTATTTTAATTAACTATTCGATGTAAAAATATCATTTTTATATGTTTGTTTGAGACCATTAAGTGATTGTGGGTGCTTTTTTAATTTCTAAAAGTCAACGTAAAGTGGAAAGTGTTCATAAATAAAGGATTTTCACGATAAAAAGACGATGTCATTTTTAGTTACTTTCCTGCTTATCAGAATAAATATTAATTTACCAACCGTAAATACAATTTATCCTCAGCAGCCAGTGCAATTTACAGCTAACTGGTTGGCAAAACTTCAAGACGTTGTCAGATGAACTAGTAAAATTCCCCAGTTTGTTTTGATGTTTATTGACATTCGAACATCGTCTAATATTTACAAGTTTTTCGGGTGTTTTTTTTAAACTCATTGTTACTTTAAGATTAAAAAGTAATTATTCTCATTACTAATTACTTAAGCAAATCTGCAGAGTGTAAATATCTTCTGTATGTTCCTTGTGGTATATTATTCATTCTTTTTTCAATTTCTTGGGAAATTGAACCACAATATTTTTAAATTCTTTATTTCAACGTTTCGGTAGCGTTCCAGCTACCGTAGTCAAGAAAAAAAAGGTAGAAATTAATTTTTATCCCTAACTGACACAACAGAAAAAATTTGACAACTAGACAATCAAAAAATATTTTGAAGTTTAAGACTGCAAAATTTTGTTATCAAATTTTTATTAAGGTCCATTCATAGTAGATCATATCTCTGGCAAAATGTGAAATGAAATATTTCATTTTATGACATTCTAACGATATGATAGTCTATTAGAAATGGAATCCAGTGAAGTGTACGTTCCAGGAACGGTTTTTTATTGGGATAGCGCGTTTTTTTCGCTTATATTGGAAATGTTGTTAATAAAACGCGTTTCTTGATAGTTTTTTGTGTATGAATATTTAAGTTTTTAAATTATGTATACTCAGTTTTGTGATTTTGTGTATTGAAATGTGTATCGATTAACAACTATTCAAATTATAAATCATAAGAAAACCTGGATAAAAACTAATGATGCTATCCTGATAACGCAGGTAATTGATCATTGGAAATTTCTCTTTCTAACATTGGTAACCAAATTTGACTACATTCGGCTGAAATACTAGCTACACATTTATCTGTATTTAGTTGTATTAAAGCACTTTCTTTGATTTTCCGTCTTCTATTATTGGGTTCTTTTAATATTATTTTTGATGAATCCCATTAAATTTGATGACCCTCTTCCCAAGCATGTTTGCAAATAGCTGACTTAAAGAATTCCCTATCTTTGATATATTTTTTGTGTTCGTTTATTCGTACTTTCAATGGTCTAGATGTTTCACCTAAATAAAATTTGTCGCATTCACATGATATTTGATATATGCAGTTTTTTGAAGATTGTTCTTCATTCTTTGGTTTCGTTTTTAGTATTGATCTCAATGTATTATTCGATTTAAAACTAGTTCTAATATTGAATTGATTACCAATTTTCTTAATTCTTTCTGATAAACCCTTAACATACGGTATTGTCAAGCTTCTAAAAATTATGTTAGCTGAATTATTAATATTATTGCTATGGGGTATTAACAATGAGCCCCTCTCTATATGCTTAATCTCCTTATTTACAAATTCTGCAGGGTAATTATATTGTTATTTAAAACATCTTTTAAAAAAGTTTTCTCCTTTTTAAATTGATCATCACTAGAAAAAATGATTCTGGCCCTATCGTATAAAGATTTTACTATCCCTTTTTTAACGCTTATAGAATGATTAGAGTCAAATTCAAATATCTATTAGTGTGTGTTGGTTTGCGGTATACACTTGTTTCATACCCTGTAGATGTTTTATTAATAAGAACATCTAAAAATGGCAAAAAATTGTTATTTTCAATTTCAAATTCTGTAGATTCCTCTCCTCCATTTATATTTTTTAAAAAATCATTAAGAGATATTAAATCATGAGGCCATATTGCGAAGATGTCGTCTACATATCTCCACCAGACAATTGGTTTTAATTTTTGATTATTTACTATTTTGGCTTCAAAATGTTCCATGTAAATATTTGATAAAATTGGTGAGACAAGAGCCCATGTCAAGACCGAAATTCTGTTCATAAAAATCATTATTGAATTGAAAATATGTTTTTATTATACATAATTTTAATAATTCTATTATTGCTGTTACACTCAATTTGGTTCTTTCTGTAAGGGTCTGATCAATTTCTAATTTTGATTGGACAAGTTCTATTGTTTTTTGTACCGGTACATTCGTGAGGAGAGTGTAGTTAATAAAATAGGAATAAAATGCCGAAGCAGCTGAACAGTAAAGGCTCTTTCTCATTAGACGTGCCAGGAACCGAATCGGCAACGGCAAGGCACATGCTCGGCACGAGCAAGATTTCTTGAGGCAATTCACACTGCATATGCTTGCCGTGGGTTAGTAGTTTTTATCTTTGTGAAAAGTGATGTTCCCGACTTCTACGTTAATAAAAATTGCTCTGATGTTAGATGAAGAAGAACTTGAAATGAACAATTCAAGAAAGAGAAAAAGACGTTATTGGGTACATGAAATGCTAAAAAAGCGAAATGAAGAAGGAGAATTTGCAACGTTACACACGGAACTTTTAGATGACCAGACAAAATTTTTCCAATATTATCGAATGTCTATGGATGAGTTTGACAATTTATTGGACCAAATTAGGGAACCTCTGACGAGACATGGTGACCACTAAACTCCTAAAATCCTAGGAACGCCAATACTACCAAGCCGGTAAAGTATTCACACTTGTCTGAACCTGCACGGAACATTCTCGGCAAATATTGTTTGAGAGGAAGCCCAAGGGCAAAGGCCGTCGCTTGCCGAGACTTTGCCGGCATAATGTGAATTAACCACACAAAATCCATATGATCAATGAAAAAGATATTTTGCGATTCGGTGCCTTGCCTATGCCGAGCACGTGGCTTGCACGAAAGTGAGAATCGGCCTTAAATGTGATGGGAGCCCGCTTCTCCCACTTACTGCTGTAAGAGACGTCAGTACTTGATAGTGTTTTTTATTCATTATTATTAATATTATTCTTACATATTTAAATGTAAACAATTGAATGATTTTAATGTTATGTTAAAAAATGAAAAAAAAAACTACAGCTTGGCAACATCACAATATTTTGTTCTGCAACGATATTTCCGAATGAGAATGTAAACGAGTACGTGTAAAACAGTGACGACAAACGCGTTTTGGCGGACTTTCAAATTTTATGATTTTTAAAGTCGTTTTGAAAGTAAAGTTGAAATTTTTTGAAAAAATAAGCGTGCAAGGTGTTAGGAGAACTGATAAAACGTCGATTCCCACCAATAGCAAAATTTATGCCTGTACCCTATTGGACCACAAACATCACTGTGTATCAATTTAAGTACTGTTTCACATTTATCAGTATCATGTGAAATTTTATTTAAACTTAAGCCATCAGCTATTTGAGAGAGTTTTACCATTTTATTTTTTGATAAGTGACCTAACCTACTGTGCCATAAATTGAAATTAGTATTGTTTTCACATAAGTTAGTTTCCATTTTGTTTAATTCAAATTCCAGGATGTATAAATTTTTGTTTTCAATTCCCTTAGCAATAAGATTATTATTTTTGTGAATGAAAACATTACCTTCTTTGAAAATAATTTTTAGACCTGCACTTTCCAACTTTTTAACAGATAATAAGTTGCGAGCTAAATTTTCAACATATAAAACATTTTTAATCTGTGCAGTTTCGCCAGTTTGCAAAAACACATCAATGCTACCTACATGTGTACATTTTGAAGTTTCATTAGCTTTGGCTACATTGATGAAGATGTTCAAGTTTACATACTTTTGAGAAAGTACTTATATCATTTACCGGACGGTCTGTTGCGCCCGAGTCTATATACCATTTAACTGTGTTATTATTACTAGTAGTGTAACACTACCAGTGTTCAAAGCTGTTCCAGATGCTGTAAACGCTATGTTGTCACTTTGTGCAGTAATGATAATAGGGGCAATTAAATGAACATCTGTATAAATTATTTTATTAAAAAACGTAACATAGGGAATTAAAAAGTACAAGTTATTAAAGAAATTGTTCAAATTGATGACCATGTACATTGACACAATGTTCAAACCTTGTTAAAAGATGTCTTGTAAGTGACGCTGTAATCATTGCGGGTGTTACGGTCCGACATGCCAGTCTTATTTTATTCTTTAAATCATCTAAATCAATCGGGGGTGTCAAGTATTTTTGCTTGGAGTTATTCTATAAGGAAAATGATTTCTGTACAAACCTTGAGCATGAGTTTTGTTTTTTCCACATTCTCCATAAATAAGTAGCATGTCAACATATTCATCGTAAGTAAATATTGAAGGCATTATTTACTTATTATTACAGTGTCTTCACAAAAATATGACTAATAATGACAGTTCTTGAATAAAATTCACCTAACAATAATGAATGACAACCTATGTTGTTGATACTATTGTTTCACAGCCACCTAAATGTTTGAGTGCAAAATATTACTTTAATAAATTTAATAAAAATAAATAGCTCCTATTATCATTACTGCACAATACAGTGATGACAAGTGTGGTATCGTTGAATTTGTTTTCGAATTATATATCCAAAATTTTAATATTATACCGGTTGTCCCATAAGGTATGTTGGGGTCACGTGACCCGAAATGACAGGAAAAACGTAAGTCATTTTATAATAAATATAAGCATCAGTTTCGACTGTTTATATCTGCCAAATTTCATACATGTCATATGAACAGTTTTCGAGAAATTGGACTGTCAAAACGTCGTGGGACACCCATGACAGTGACATTTTTTTATATATCTGAATTGACTTATAATTGTCCAACAGATTTGATTGTCTTAACAAATATGACGTATCTTGCAGAGAAAAAAACAATAAAAAACTAAGATTTACCAATAAATGTACCAGAAAAAATTGACTGACGGAGCGAGAATAGTCTCAACACAGTTTGGGGATTCGGTGTTGTTAGGTTTAAAGGAAGAAGTAGTGTTTTGTCCTAAGCGAGTAACAGAAGTTTATCGACCACACCTTGAGGTTATCTAACGGGTCATACCCCGTTAAAAGATCACCTGCATAAAATAGGGTTATATAACGGGGACCTCAGCTGCAGACTATGTGGCATGGAGATCGAGACCGTGACCCATATCTTGTCTGACTGTGAGGCACTGCACTCGAGGAGACGGGCAATCTTCGGAGAGGCCAATGTGCCACCTGAAGTATATGGCACACATCCAATGGACCTATACCGTCTACTCGAAGGTACGGGGTACGGGGATAACTGGATGGGTGGACTAAATGTGGGAACAGAGTACAATAAGCCAATAGGCTGCAGTGCTCCCGGCATCTGAACGGCTCCCAAAATGAAAAAAAAAAAACACCTTGAGGAATTTTCTGGAGGAATATACTCCGTGACGTTTAAGGGCCTAGAAGGAATAGGAAAATATAATCCACTCATAACATTTCAAATAGAAAATTTGTGAAAAATACACAGAGAGAGAACGAGAGGTAAGTACCATGGTTATTTTTGAAAAATCTGAGAAATTACTGCTATTTATCAATAGTGTTTGACAAATTCACAGCTAAAGACGCAAAAATCTGGTTAAACCGATTGCAAAAACAAAGTAAAGCTTGTAATAATGTAATAAAAAAGGTGGTATTCATATAGGTACATCTAGGAAATTACAAACATGTGTAGGACATTTTAAACAACTCATTTTAAAAAGACATATAGGTTTGGGGGTGGAGAGTAAACTAAAAAATAGGGTTAAATGAGAGAATTTAGTTTCCGGGTTTTCTGGGAATAAGAAATGGTGTTATAGTGAATTTATATCCTAAGGACTTAGCACAATTTTTAATAGATTGTCAAATTATTTAAAAAAATTAAATTAGGGAAATTTTGTAAAAAAATTCATCCAGTTGAAGTTGATGTTTGTTTGTATGGAGAGTTCATTAAAAAATCTGGTGAAAATGAAATTCTTTCTTTAAATTATTTCAACAAAAAAAATGCTGTTATCGACATATTGATTGATATAGATCGTTGGTTTTTTGAAACGTTGAAGATAAAATTTATAATAAATTATCAGAATTTCAGGAGAAAGACTTTGGTTTTGCACTTGATAAAGTTATTTCTTTATTAGTTATTTCATTAATAAATATGAAATTGGAAATGGTTCATCATATATTAAACTTCCAGAACCTATTCAAAAAAAACAGGCTTGTATTAATATGAAAAATTCCGATCAAGCATCTTTTTATTGGACAATTGTATCAGCGCTTTTTCCAGCTAAATCTTATCAAGCACTCACCTCATCATACCCATGGTATAGTACTGTATTTGAATTGGGAATTGAAACTGAGCGCCTCAATAGAGCCTAGATATATCCTCAGGATATTTTATTTCAATATCCTAGGAATATTTTCAGGCTGTTTATAGGAATCCTCAAATCGTCCACAATACATCCTCAATTAGTCCAGGATACATCTTTACGGAGCTTTATATGCTATTTCTAGGATTAATTTGGGTCATATGCATATTGTTTCCAGGACTGTTTCAGGATTTAAAAAAATTACATATATGATGGAAAAAATTTATTAAGTGTAAATATTATAAATATATAAGCATATTCAATTTATAATATGAAATTTATGGAAACATGAAAGCAACATACTTTTTCTTATGATTTCGTTCACTGGCATGTCTCAGCCAAGACATTATGGGATCGGAAATATTTTGTTCAGTAGTTATTTCTTTATTAGTTATTTTATTAATAAATATGAAATTGGAAATGGTTCATCATATATTAAACTTCCAGAACCTATTAAAAAAAAACAGGCTTGTATTAATATGAAAAATTCCGATCAAGCATCTTTTTATTGGACAATTGTATCAGCGCTTTTTCCAGCTGAATCTTATCAAGCACTCACCTCATCATACCCATGGTATAGTACTGTATAGAAAACGCAAGACATGGAATCTCCAATGCCTTTGCATAAAATTCCAAATTTCTAAAGTAAATGAAATATTGGAATGCAAGCTATTGTATGCTGCAGACTACATTCATGTTCGAGGTCAACAGAAAATAGAATTTCTGCTAAAGAAATGTCACATCTTTGGTGTTTTTCCCCACATTATTGACGTTTATAAATTTGATAGTAAGCCGTGTGCAACAGGATGCTTTGTCCAGGATCCAAACCCCTGGCCTTTGGACTATATTCGTGCACCGTACGAAATGTACAACACCTCCGTCGCTGGTTTTCTAATGTTGTATTACCATTATAATTATTTTAAATAAATGTTTTAGGAAAAATAGATTTTTATTAAAAACCCTGTATATTCATCAACTTTTATATTACATGAAGATTCAAACTTTCGTTTTACAATTTTCAAAATTAAAATAAAAACTAATACTAATATTACACATGACATGACGAAAACATTATTGATTTCATATTTTCTTCTGTTCTATTGAACATGGTGTAGGTCGAATACGTCTTAACGGATGAGTACTTTGCAGCAATCGTGTGCAGAGGTTGGGACGCTCTTCAGGCACCCAGTTTATACGAAGACTTCCACGTCTGTCTGGAAAAACTTTTGTTTATTTGAAGAAATTTCCAAAAAAATGCTATAAATTATGGAGAAAGCTCCGCTAGATATAAATGATCAAAATGAAAAGATAACTTAACTGAATTGAAATTTTGCTCCATTTTAAAAATCAAGCAGTTGAACTAGTGCTGTGAGCAGATATAAAAAAGGTTAGAATAAGTTGGAAATGGAGACACTTGGACCTCAGCAAAGTTTTCTAAAATGATTGTGGTAATATAAGAATGGTGGTTATTATATTCAAAGGAAGTATTTCGATCAATAATTATAAGTAACGGAACAATCATCATTGCTTAAGGCATTAACTTGAAATTTAAAAGTTGATTGATGGTTGTCTCCATTTCATTGAACTTTTTAAAATAATTGTTAAATAACGAGCGTCCTGCAAAGGTGGTTAATGCTGTGAAGTTTATCGAATCGCAATGTAAATTAAGAAATCATTTCGTCAATTTCCTCATACATATTAATTTTACAACTTGTTGTGGTGTAATATCGTAGCCGGTGTCTGAGCTTTCTCTTAGGTCGTATCTTTTTATTCGCCTCTCACCCTTTTTATTAACCTCTTGCAGTGAGAAAAATAAATGTGAGTTAACATATATTTTATTTACTATCTATGTAATGTCATCATTACTGACGTTTAAAAAGTCTGAAACTGACATATTACCTACTTTCACTCCCCACCCACGGGTGGGGAATTTTCCACCCGTGAGAGGATTTTTTTTGTTTATTATGAGAGAAGATGTCTTTTTAAGTTTTTAAATAAAAAGTTCATTTACCTATTTGATTTTATTGGGACTTAAGAGCACACTTGACAACATTAGCACTTATTGAGTTCTTTAGGATTAGTAAACACAAAATTAACAAGAAGTGAACTTTTCAAACAAAGGATTAATTATTTCTATATGTACATATATTAAGGAATTATTGACATTATTGAAATTGATCGTTATGGTCGAACTATTGTGAGATGCTACAGAAACCATTAACCCATGCGTAATTTCTTTGCTCGAAAAGTTCAGTTCTTGTGGTACAGATGATGAGCTCTTCATGGCGACTGATGAAGGATTGGAGGAAGTAGTTTCGCCAGAGAGCAGATTAGCAGTCTCCGTTTGATTGGAGAACGAAGTATCTACATAGCCTTCCGCTACGGTACGGTAGACGTGCCAGGAACCGAATCGGCAACGGCAAGGCACATGCTCGGCACGAGCAAGATTTCTTGAGGCAATTCACACTGCATATGCTTGCCGTGGGTTAGTAGTTTTTATCTTTGTGAAAAGTGATGTTCCCGACTTCTACGTTAATAAAAATTGCTCTGATGTTAGATGAAGAAGAACTTGAAATGAACAATTCAAGAAAGAGAAAAAGACGTTATTGGGTACATGAAATGCTAAAAAAGCGAAATGAAGAAGGAGAATTTGCAACGTTACACACGGAACTTTTAGATGACCAGACAAAATTTTTCCAATATTATCGAATGTCTATGGATGAGTTTGACAATTTATTGGACCAAATTAGGGAACCTCTGACGAGACATGGTGACCACTAAACTCCTAAAATCCTAGGAACGCCAATACTACCAAGCCGGTAAAGTATTCACACTTGTCTGAACCTGCACGGAACATTCTCGGCAAATATTGTTTGAGAGGAAGCCCAAGGGCAAAGGCCGTCGCTTGCCGAGACTTTGCCGGCATAATGTGAATTAACCACACAAAATCCATATGATCAATGAAAAAGATATTTTGCGATTCGGTGCCTTGCCTATGCCGAGCACGTGGCTTGCACGAAAGTGAGAATCGGCCTTAAATGTGATGGGAGCCCGCTTCTCCCACTTACTGCTGTAAGAGACGTCAGTACTTGATAGTGTTTTTTATTCATTATTATTAATATTATTCTTACATATTTAAATGTAAACAATTGAATGATTTTAATGTTATGTTAAAAAATGAAAAAAAAAACTACAGCTTGGCAACATCACAATATTTTGTTCTGCAACGATATTTCCGAATGAGAATGTAAACGAGTACGTGTAAAACAGTGACGACAAACGCGTTTTGGCGGACTTTCAAATTTTATGATTTTTAAAGTCGTTTTGAAAGTAAAGTTGAAATTTTTTGAAAAAATAAGCGTGCAAGGTGTTAGGAGAACTGATAAAACGTCGATTCCCACCAATAGCAAAATTTATGCCTGTACCCTATTGGACCACAAACATCACTGTGTATCAATTTAAGTACTGTTTCACATTTATCAGTATCATGTGAAATTTTATTTAAACTTAAGCCATCAGCTATTTGAGAGAGTTTTACCATTTTATTTTTTGATAAGTGACCTAACCTACTGTGCCATAAATTGAAATTAGTATTGTTTTCACATAAGTTAGTTTCCATTTTGTTTAATTCAAATTCCAGGATGTATAAATTTTTGTTTTCAATTCCCTTAGCAATAAGATTATTATTTTTGTGAATGAAAACATTACCTTCTTTGAAAATAATTTTTAGACCTGCACTTTCCAACTTTTTAACAGATAATAAGTTGCGAGCTAAATTTTCAACATATAAAACATTTTTAATCTGTGCAGTTTCGCCAGTTTGCAAAAACACATCAATGCTACCTACATGTGTACATTTTGAAGTTTCATTAGCTTTGGCTACATTGATGAAGATGTTCAAGTTTACATACTTTTGAGAAAGTACTTATATCATTTACCGGACGGTCTGTTGCGCCCGAGTCTATATACCATTTAACTGTGTTATTATTACTAGTAGTGTAACACTACCAGTGTTCAAAGCTGTTCCAGATGCTGTAAACGCTATGTTGTCACTTTGTGCAGTAATGATAATAGGGGCAATTAAATGAACATCTGTATAAATTATTTTATTAAAAAACGTAACATAGGGAATTAAAAAGTACAAGTTATTAAAGAAATTGTTCAAATTGATGACCATGTACATTGACACAATGTTCAAACCTTGTTAAAAGATGTCTTGTAAGTGACGCTGTAATCATTGCGGGTGTTACGGTCCGACATGCCAGTCTTATTTTATTCTTTAAATCATCTAAATCAATCGGGGGTGTCAAGTATTTTTGCTTGGAGTTATTCTATAAGGAAAATGATTTCTGTACAAACCTTGAGCATGAGTTTTGTTTTTTCCACATTCTCCATAAATAAGTAGCATGTCAACATATTCATCGTAAGTAAATATTGAAGGCATTATTTACTTATTATTACAGTGTCTTCACAAAAATATGACTAATAATGACAGTTCTTGAATAAAATTCACCTAACAATAATGAATGACAACCTATGTTGTTGATACTATTGTTTCACAGCCACCTAAATGTTTGAGTGCAAAATATTACTTTAATAAATTTAATAAAAATAAATAGCTCCTATTATCATTACTGCACAATACAGTGATGACAAGTGTGGTATCGTTGAATTTGTTTTCGAATTATATATCCAAAATTTTAATATTATACCGGTTGTCCCATAAGGTATGTTGGGGTCACGTGACCCGAAATGACAGGAAAAACGTAAGTCATTTTATAATAAATATAAGCATCAGTTTCGACTGTTTATATCTGCCAAATTTCATACATGTCATATGAACAGTTTTCGAGAAATTGGACTGTCAAAACGTCGTGGGACACCCATGACAGTGACATTTTTTTATATATCTGAATTGACTTATAATTGTCCAACAGATTTGATTGTCTTAACAAATATGACGTATCTTGCAGAGAAAAAAACAATAAAAAACTAAGATTTACCAATAAATGTACCAGAAAAAATTGACTGACGGAGCGAGAATAGTCTCAACACAGTTTGGGGATTCGGTGTTGTTAGGTTTAAAGGAAGAAGTAGTGTTTTGTCCTAAGCGAGTAACAGAAGTTTATCGACCACACCTTGAGGTTATCTAACGGGTCATACCCCGTTAAAAGATCACCTGCATAAAATAGGGTTATATAACGGGGACCTCAGCTGCAGACTATGTGGCATGGAGATCGAGACCGTGACCCATATCTTGTCTGACTGTGAGGCACTGCACTCGAGGAGACGGGCAATCTTCGGAGAGGCCAATGTGCCACCTGAAGTATATGGCACACATCCAATGGACCTATACCGTCTACTCGAAGGTACGGGGTACGGGGATAACTGGATGGGTGGACTAAATGTGGGAACAGAGTACAATAAGCCAATAGGCTGCAGTGCTCCCGGCATCTGAACGGCTCCCAAAATGAAAAAAAAAAAACACCTTGAGGAATTTTCTGGAGGAATATACTCCGTGACGTTTAAGGGCCTAGAAGGAATAGGAAAATATAATCCACTCATAACATTTCAAATAGAAAATTTGTGAAAAATACACAGAGAGAGAACGAGAGGTAAGTACCATGGTTATTTTTGAAAAATCTGAGAAATTACTGCTATTTATCAATAGTGTTTGACAAATTCACAGCTAAAGACGCAAAAATCTGGTTAAACCGATTGCAAAAACAAAGTAAAGCTTGTAATAATGTAATAAAAAAGGTGGTATTCATATAGGTACATCTAGGAAATTACAAACATGTGTAGGACATTTTAAACAACTCATTTTAAAAAGACATATAGGTTTGGGGGTGGAGAGTAAACTAAAAAATAGGGTTAAATGAGAGAATTTAGTTTCCGGGTTTTCTGGGAATAAGAAATGGTGTTATAGTGAATTTATATCCTAAGGACTTAGCACAATTTTTAATAGATTGTCAAATTATTTAAAAAAATTAAATTAGGGAAATTTTGTAAAAAAATTCATCCAGTTGAAGTTGATGTTTGTTTGTATGGAGAGTTCATTAAAAAATCTGGTGAAAATGAAATTCTTTCTTTAAATTATTTCAACAAAAAAAATGCTGTTATCGACATATTGATTGATATAGATCGTTGGTTTTTTGAAACGTTGAAGATAAAATTTATAATAAATTATCAGAATTTCAGGAGAAAGACTTTGGTTTTGCACTTGATAAAGTTATTTCTTTATTAGTTATTTCATTAATAAATATGAAATTGGAAATGGTTCATCATATATTAAACTTCCAGAACCTATTCAAAAAAAACAGGCTTGTATTAATATGAAAAATTCCGATCAAGCATCTTTTTATTGGACAATTGTATCAGCGCTTTTTCCAGCTAAATCTTATCAAGCACTCACCTCATCATACCCATGGTATAGTACTGTATTTGAATTGGGAATTGAAACTGAGCGCCTCAATAGAGCCTAGATATATCCTCAGGATATTTTATTTCAATATCCTAGGAATATTTTCAGGCTGTTTATAGGAATCCTCAAATCGTCCACAATACATCCTCAATTAGTCCAGGATACATCTTTACGGAGCTTTATATGCTATTTCTAGGATTAATTTGGGTCATATGCATATTGTTTCCAGGACTGTTTCAGGATTTAAAAAAATTACATATATGATGGAAAAAATTTATTAAGTGTAAATATTATAAATATATAAGCATATTCAATTTATAATATGAAATTTATGGAAACATGAAAGCAACATACTTTTTCTTATGATTTCGTTCACTGGCATGTCTCAGCCAAGACATTATGGGATCGGAAATATTTTGTTCAGTAGTTATTTCTTTATTAGTTATTTTATTAATAAATATGAAATTGGAAATGGTTCATCATATATTAAACTTCCAGAACCTATTAAAAAAAAACAGGCTTGTATTAATATGAAAAATTCCGATCAAGCATCTTTTTATTGGACAATTGTATCAGCGCTTTTTCCAGCTGAATCTTATCAAGCACTCACCTCATCATACCCATGGTATAGTACTGTATAGAAAACGCAAGACATGGAATCTCCAATGCCTTTGCATAAAATTCCAAATTTCTAAAGTAAATGAAATATTGGAATGCAAGCTATTGTATGCTGCAGACTACATTCATGTTCGAGGTCAACAGAAAATAGAATTTCTGCTAAAGAAATGTCACATCTTTGGTGTTTTTCCCCACATTATTGACGTTTATAAATTTGATAGTAAGCCGTGTGCAACAGGATGCTTTGTCCAGGATCCAAACCCCTGGCCTTTGGACTATATTCGTGCACCGTACGAAATGTACAACACCTCCGTCGCTGGTTTTCTAATGTTGTATTACCATTATAATTATTTTAAATAAATGTTTTAGGAAAAATAGATTTTTATTAAAAACCCTGTATATTCATCAACTTTTATATTACATGAAGATTCAAACTTTCGTTTTACAATTTTCAAAATTAAAACAAAAACTAATACTAATATTACACATGACATGACGAAAACATTATTGATTTCATATTTTCTTCTGTTCTATTGAACATGGTGTAGGTCGAATACGTCTTAACGGATGAGTACTTTGCAGCAATCGTGTGCAGAGGTTGGGACGCTCTTCAGGCACCCAGTTTATACGAAGACTTCCACGTCTGTCTGGAAAAACTTTTGTTTATTTGAAGAAATTTCCAAAAAAATGCTATAAATTATGGAGAAAGCTCCGCTAGATATAAATGATCAAAATGAAAAGATAACTTAACTGAATTGAAATTTTGCTCCATTTTAAAAATCAAGCAGTTGAACTAGTGCTGTGAGCAGATATAAAAAAGGTTAGAATAAGTTGGAAATGGAGACACTTGGACCTCAGCAAAGTTTTCTAAAATGATTGTGGTAATATAAGAATGGTGGTTATTATATTCAAAGGAAGTATTTCGATCAATAATTATAAGTAACGGAACAATCATCATTGCTTAAGGCATTAACTTGAAATTTAAAAGTTGATTGATGGTTGTCTCCATTTCATTGAACTTTTTAAAATAATTGTTAAATAACGAGCGTCCTGCAAAGGTGGTTAATGCTGTGAAGTTTATCGAATCGCAATGTAAATTAAGAAATCATTTCGTCAATTTCCTCATACATATTAATTTTACAACTTGTTGTGGTGTAATATCGTAGCCGGTGTCTGAGCTTTCTCTTAGGTCGTATCTTTTTATTCGCCTCTCACCCTTTTTATTAACCTCTTGCAGTGAGAAAAATAAATGTGAGTTAACATATATTTTATTTACTATCTATGTAATGTCATCATTACTGACGTTTAAAAAGTCTGAAACTGACATATTACCTACTTTCACTCCCCACCCACGGGTGGGGAATTTTCCACCCGTGAGAGGATTTTTTTTGTTTATTATGAGAGAAGATGTCTTTTTAAGTTTTTAAATAAAAAGTTCATTTACCTATTTGATTTTATTGGGACTTAAGAGCACACTTGACAACATTAGCACTTATTGAGTTCTTTAGGATTAGTAAACACAAAATTAACAAGAAGTGAACTTTTCAAACAAAGGATTAATTATTTCTATATGTACATATATTAAGGAATTATTGACATTATTGAAATTGATCGTTATGGTCGAACTATTGTGAGATGCTACAGAAACCATTAACCCATGCGTAATTTCTTTGCTCGAAAAGTTCAGTTCTTGTGGTACAGATGATGAGCTCTTCATGGCGACTGATGAAGGATTGGAGGAAGTAGTTTCGCCAGAGAGCAGATTAGCAGTCTCCGTTTGATTGGAGAACGAAGTATCTACATAGCCTTCCGCTACGGTACTCGATTTCCATCCTCCCAATCTCTTCAATTGTAGAACATCTCCTCTATTGTTTGTGAACAAAGTTGCTGCTGTACGCCGAAAACAATGCCCGGTATACTCGCCGACGTTATTCAGTTTCAAAAACGATGCTATTCTTTTCGGAAATTGTGCTATGGAATTGTGTCCAAAGACTTGATTGGTAATTTTTCCAAATCTCATTTGCATGAAAAACCTCTCATTGATATGTTTTTGTGTGAGGAATGATGATGCTGATCTTTTCTTCCAAAATATCAATATATTGGACTTTCATCTTAAAAAGTTTATCGCTTCTGCAGGCTGGAAGGCCAATTACCAAACCAACCTAAAATGTTGAGAAATATTGATAAAAATATATATTTTATTACTGTTAGAATAATAACCTTCAGAACAAGAAATTCTTCTGGTGCTTCATCTAAGAAAGTATAACATTTTCTTGGGTGAAGGTATTTGATTTCTTCGGTTTATAACTGGCATTTTGCCTTTTTAAAAAAGCCATTAATTTTTCATATTTTGATAAGTCAACCTTGTCTCTGATAATTAAATTGGTTTTTATCATAGAATACGTAGACCATAAGGTTGACGATTTGTTAGTCCTAGCCGTTTCACTGAAGTAGGCAAGAACGATGTTTTCCGATGCAGCTTTTGTGACCCTTTTTTGGGGCAGAAGATTTTCTTCAGTTTTCTCCGCTGCTTCCTTTATGTCTGGCGGAGTGTCTCTATATTCGACATTTTATAAAAAAATTTAATTATACGGTCCGGACACTGACAAGAGCTGACAAATTTGAAGTGTTGATTAAACACCTTAGAAACAAAGAAAATAGCCCTTTCTTTTCTGCTTCTAATGGTTTTTTATTTGCTAAAATTGGCTGGATAATAAGCGAGAATGCTAGTTTTCTTCAGGAGGATGTCAATTAAAATGCGTCGCACTCAACGCAATCGGTACCTTCAAACGCACCCCTCGCAGCTATTTCCCAAAAGTGAACACAGATAATGGCTTAACAGTTTGTGAGAGGCACCAGTCATTAGCACAAAAGTTATTCAATGCCCTCATATAAGTACATTCTGGTAAAAGATAAGATCTGTTAGATGATCCTGCAATAATGGGACTCCATTACTGGCAAACTGCTTATGAATTCATTTAATTTGCTGTGTTCTGCCCTCAGGCGTATGTTAGTTTTCTTTACTACATGTATATTATTTACATCTTCTTTAAACGGTTCTTTGTCATTTTTTCACTTAAGCACTGTTCCTCTTCCAATCGATAAAGTGCTTAAAATCATTGTTTTACAAACTCTTATGAGCTCATTTTCTTCTCTTCAATGGTATAAAACTGGACAATTTCTTCATGATGTAGTTGGATCCCAAACAGCACAAGGACGTCCTTTGGATCTCCTAAGGATAAGTTCATCGGGATATACGAGATATCCTGAGGATATTCCTTTGTAATCCCCGTACATCCTAAGGATGTCCCGGGGAATTGAAACTGAGCGCCTCAATAGAGCCTAGATATATCCTCAGGATATTTTATTTCAATATCCTAGGGATATTTTCAGGCTGTTTATAGGAATCCTCAAATCGTCCATAATACATCCTCAATTAGTCCAGGATACATCTTTACGGAGCTTTATATGCTATTTCTAGGATTAATTTGGGTCATATGCATATTGTTTCCAGGACTGTTTCAGGATTTAAAAAAATTACATATATGATGGAAAAAATGTATTTAGTGTGAATATTATAAATATATAAGCATATTCAATTTATAATATGAAATTTATGAAAACATGAAAGCAACATACTTTTTCTTATGATTTCGTTCACTGGCATGTCTCAGCCAAGACATTATGGGATCGGAAATATTTTGTTCAGTAGCTTCTGGATGGGAAATTCTCACTGCACCTGAAATGAAATACATAAAATACATATTTACAAAAAGATATCAAAGTTAAAGACAAAATTATGAAGCAAATATATAGCATAATTTCCATATGTTCCTTTTGTTTAAGATGTGTCGAAGAATTAATATCATTACCGCGTTTCATCTTAACCTCAAAAGTATAAAAAACATGTATAATGAAAGAATGTAAGCTTACCTTTTGATTTTACTCAATAAAAATAAGGCCGGTGGGAAGTCTGAAAACAAATGGAATGATTATCATTAATAATACATAAATGAAATATGTAATTTACCTACCTATCACTTGCCTGTATAATGGCTGCACTTCACACTCACAGATTATAAAATGTGCTCGCACTGCACATGCGTATAAACAAAGAAAATTGTAACTGCACGTATGCGCAGAAGTGTAATCGAGAGCTCCAATCCCTTTTAACCATGTACCCTTCTATGTTGTAGCCCATCACCCAAAGTTTAGAATGGCACAGTGGAAACGAGCTGTGCTTGTATCCCAGGGGTCAGTGGATCAAAACCCATATCGGTCAAGAATTTTTTTTAATTTCATCCAGGGTCTTGATGCTTTTCAATTTTTATATTTTTATTCGCTTACCGTTTACCCTATTCAATGATATTCCTTGCATTCTTTAAAAAATTTTTATTTTTTTTATTTTAGCTTGTTACGGGTTGAAATTTATTCACATCAAACTAAAACCAAACAGAGCATAATAAATTAAGGAGAGGCTAACACTCACCGCTTGATAATTAAAGTAAGAATAAAATAAACAAAACTAAATTGAAACTTCAATTTAAAAATAAAACTGAATCATAACATTGTTTATTTACTATCTGAGAAATTCTTCTTTTATTGATCCTTCACTATAAACGGCCTACACATACATGGCTACCTCTACCTAAGTGTCAAACTGACCAGGTGATGACCAGTAATTAAGGTTGGTAATTAGACTTACTTATCTGACACATTCAATTGACATACTGTCGATAGTCTATGTTCTCTCTTATTCCGGTTTTGTTTTTTTGAATGGCTGCTAATTTTACCACGTGAGGTTGAACGAATTCTTTCGGATTTTTGAAGCCAAAAGCAAACGGAAAACACACTTGGACTATTTCTTTTCTTTCTTGTCTTGGAAAGCCTGCAAGGGGATCTTTGCAAATGGTCTACTAAAAGCCACTCCACCTTCGGTAAGTCTTCCTAACCAAACCGAACCAAATTTCAATTAGCCCATATCTAACTTCTCTTCCATTCTTTTAGGCTTTTTATGTTATACTCTGAGAAATTGCTCTGATTGGTGATTAGCTGTAGTGCACCAGTTGCTGTGGATTAGACGAATACCTAGGACTGTGACTACGGGCTACAAAGTAAGAGTATTCTTTGTTTTTTTTTTATCGCTGGCATAACCTAAGGAAGGACAACTTTGATACTAACTACTACGCCGCTCTGATCAGAACTTATAATTTAAAAGAAGATATTATTATTATAATCGAAAAGCATTTATTTAATCGTTCATATACTTACCATGTGAACCTATTAGTACTAAGAGGGGAATTCATATGTTGTTAAATAGTCTTGTTTGAACTTATCATTGGAACTACTTGTAACCTATAACGCCAAAATCTTATTCCAGAATAAAACAACTTTACAATCTCAATTTCACTGTCTTACCATTACTTCCAATAGATTTCATGAAACTGGAAAATCAAATTATCTCTTAGGATATTTACTGACCCCCTTTTTCTCCACTGTATCTAGCTGCGGATTGAAATAACAATTCTATCATTGATTATTTATCTGATACCTACCTATAAAATTAGGTATCAAAATTTGGCGCCCTTAACGTGTGTTAATCTACTTTTGTAAGAATTATAAGTTTCTGGTTACTTCGGTACACTTTATACCCTGTAGCGTAGTGTCTTGGTGTCGATAGTAGTAGTATATTAAAGACAACTTTTGTGTACTTGTTTGGAAAAGTTTTGGACAGCTCGAAAGTACAGGACAATATTACAAATATCACAGCAGGACAAAACGTCACACAACATAAGAAACACACAAATACTTTCTTTAATTAGTTAGTTCAGTAATTAAAAAGTCTTTTATAAATTAATTTTGGAATATAAAATAGCATAACCATATTTAGACTTTTGACAGTTTTGACTGTCAATTTATTCTTCTTCTGTCATAGGTCAGAACAGGGATAATTTGGTCGACTAGAAAAAAAAATTTCTTCTTTTTCTTGAACTTCCATAAATATTGGTCTGAACTGGTCCTTTACATTTTAGGTAATATGATAAAATAAAACATTTTCATCAGTATTAATCTAATAGTAGGAACGGTACACAATAAAAGAAGAATAACCATTAAGATATTTGTGATTTTAGTCTGAGCTAATTAATTAAGATTTTTATAAGATTTTTCTATTATTATTACTATTTTAATAAGAGTTAATTAAAATAAAATTTAGGTTCGTGCAACTATTCTAGATTAGTTTATAGGTTTGAGATTTTTTTTCTCGTTCTCTGCAAAACTTTTGTGGTATCTGTTTTGCCAAGTTCTTGAATAAGCTCTTGTGGGATTTCATTCCTTTTTTTTTGGAAGGAGGGGGGTTTACAAATAGTAATAAAACATTTTATGATTTTGTTATAATTTTGTAAAATAAAAACATACTCGTACATTCAATTTAGTCAGATTTATAATTCAAAATGGAGATTAATAGGCTTCTTAAAGATGAACTAATCTACGAGCTATATATTCGCAAGCTACCTTCAGTAAATACGGTGGCGGAACTCAGACATAATGTGAGAGAAATTCTGAAACTGGAAAAAGAGAAAGGAGTATCGCTGATTAAAAGGGACGTGTCTCTAGATTATGGCGTCGAAATTGATGTATGCGAGAAGAAAATACTGGAACTAGACGACGCTTTGGAAAATTTTGACAATGAAAATGCTGAAAACGATTTCAAAAGAATTTCTACTAGGCTTCGACATGTTTCTGGACGTTTATCAAGATTGGAAGGAGATAGGGAACCAGAAGAACAAAAACGAACTGCGTTAATAAAACATTGTCATCAATTGGGAAAAAAACTTTCTGAAATATACGAAGAATGCTCTAAGGAATTTGAAGCTCCTCTACCTCCGAGTCAAGACGTTTCATCACCTCCTGCATCAGTAAATGCCACATCAGAAAATATTACAGATAGGGTTCAACAGTTATCCTTATTGGATGAGCCAATACCCTCACGTCAGCCTACAGGGAGTCGAAATTTAAACATACTTGGTGACTTCGTAGACATGCCTGAGGAAAATGCAACTGATCCAGTTACAAATCAGTCTTTTCCACTGTTCCCTCATGCTCGATATTCCAATTATATTAATGATCCTAGGCAACGGGTGAATTTTTTTCCTACAGTCACAGAACATTACTATAATCCAGCCAATGGTTCTTCTCGAAGAGCTACCTTGAATAGTGTCAATGGACCTGATTTCATGTCAAGTCGTATGGATGAGTACTCTCCTTATTCTTTACCAGTTGATAGTTGGAACTATGATTCTCGAATGCCAGATATTTCTAGGTGGAATGTAAAGTTTAATGGCCGCACGAGTGTCAATGAATTTTTAGAGAGAATAGAAGAGCTCAGGATGTCTAGAGGGGTCTCTACTCTACAATTATTGCGTTGTGCTCCTGAACTTCTGACTCAAGATGCTTTGCTTTGGTACAGGACCAGAAGATTTTCTTCCTGGCAAGATCTTGTCTCTCAACTGCGTGAAGCATACCTGCCATACGATTATGAAGTAAGCCTGATGGATGAGATTCGACGAAGGACTCAAGGTGCACAGGAAAAAGTTCTTACATTTATCACGATCATGGAAAATCTTTTTCGTAAGCTAGATCGACCGCCCAGTGAAAAGGATCGGGTTGCCCTAATACAGCGGAACCTTCTACCGAACATCCAGTCTCAGCTAGCCCTCCATAAGATATCAACGGTTGATAAGCTTATTAGATTAGGTCGGGCAGTAGAAGAGACTGAGGCGAGGATACAAAGATTCGTTTCTCCGCCGTCTTCAAATCGATCTCTCCTAGAGCCAGAATTGGCATACCGAAAACCTTCAGGTCAACCTTATGTCGCCGCTATCAAAAGCCCTTCTACTTGTCTAGAACGAGAATCTAGAACCATAGCTACGTTTTCCGCATCAACTTCCACGCCACTTGAACTTCCATCTAACTCTTCACTTGCAGCATCTTGTTGGAACTGTGGCAAGTCTGGTCATCGTTTTAAGAAGTGTGATCAGCCTCGTAAACGATTTTGTTATAAATGTGGAGAGAACAACTGTTCTATTTATAATTGCCCCAACTGTCGAAAAAACTGGAATCGAAGTCAACAGTAGGCCAGCTGTCTGACTCATCGTTGTCCATGGCCGATTCACGACGTCACGTTTTACTAGATTATGTCCTTGCGCATGCAAAAGGAGATACGCGACCCTATCTTCAAGTGAAAATTTATGGTTGTCAGTTGCTTGGATTGTTGGATTCCGGAGCTACAAACACCATTTTGGGTGGATCTGGTTGGAACGGATTAAAATCTTTCTGTAAGATCCAAAACTCTGAACAAAAGTCTTGCGTTGTGGCTTCAGGCCAGACTTGTGGTATTTTGGGTAAGGTATCTTTACCAATTGCGTTGTGTGAGAAGGTAAAGATTATCGATGTTCTTATTGTTCCTGACCTCCCACATACTCTTATTTTGGGGATGGACTTTTGGATGGAAATGGAGATAATCCCGAACATGTTCTCGGGTGAGTGGCAGTTTAGAAATTCCTCCCAAAGTGAACCAACAATTCAGTTAGCCTTAATTTCATCGGATCATCTGGATGCTGAGCAGAAATCTCGTTTAGACAAACTTATTGATGAAACCTTCAGGGGAATGGATTCCAAATTAGGATGCACTAACTATGTTGAGCACGTCATCCGAACCTCTTCACCGCCTATTAAACAACGGCATTATCCTTTGTCGCCGCCTATTTTGAAGCAAGTAAATGAAGAACTTACTAAAATGCTCGAAGATGGAGTGGTGGAACCTTCTAATTCTCCGTGGGCTGCTCCGATAATTCTTATTAAGAAGCCTGATGGACGTCATCGGTTTGTCGTAGATTATCGACAACTCAATAAGGTTACTACGAGGGATGCCTACCCTCTTCCCTTCGTAAGTGCCACTCTAGATAAACTCCGTGATGCCCACTATCTCACGACACTGGACATCAAAAGTGCTTACTGGCAAATACCACTTTCGGAAGAATCTAAACCAATGACAGCCTTCGTTGTACCAAATCGGGGTCTATATCAATTCCGGCGAATGCCCATGGGACTCCACAATGCCCCTGCAACGTGGCAAAGATTTATAGACCAAGTTATTGGTGTAGATCTAGAGAAATATGTATTTGTCTATTTGGACGACATCATCATATGTACCGATACCTATGAGAAACATCTTGAGATTTTACGGTTAGTTTTGTCTCGAATCACCAAAGCAGGACTAACTCTTAATAGGGACAAATGTTATTTCTGCAAGTCCGAACTAAAATATCTTGGTTACTTTATAGGCGCTGGTGGACTCATGGTGGATCCAGCTAAAGTGGAAGCTATACTCCAAATCCCTCGACCCAAGTCTGTTACCGAAGTTCGTAGACTTATTGGTGTTGCATCTTGGTATCGACGATTCGTACCTAATTACTCGTCATTGACCGCCCCGTTATGTACTCTGCTCCGAAAAAACCAGCCTTTCGTTTGGAGTGTTGAATGTGACAACTCTGTTAAAGCTCTAAAGGAATATTTAGTGTCCGCGCCATTGCTCTCTTGTCCGGATTTTGAACGACGGTTCATTTTGCAAACCGACGCTTCTGACTACGGGTTGGGTGCTGTTTTGTCACAGATGGATGATGAAGGCAATGAGAGAGTCATCTGTTATTTGAGCCGATCGCTTTCGAAGCCAGAAAGAAAATACAGCACTACCGAGAAGGAGTGCCTGGCTGTGTTGTTTGCCATAGAGCGCTTGCGTCCCTATCTCGAAGCCGTTAAATTCACTGTCATAACAGACCACTTCGCTCTTAAATGGATCAATAATATCAAGGACCCAGTTGGACGAATCGCGAGATGGGCAGTACGATTACAACAATTTGATTTTGAAGTAGTTCACCGCAAAGGTAGTAACCATACTGTTCCTGATGCCCTCTCAAGAGCTGTTCCCTGCATTGACAGTATCACGGTGGAGTTTAAAGATAAATGGTACCTCAAAATGTGTCAGAGGATACAAAATACACCAGCCAAGTATCCGCTGTGGCGTTTGGAAAAAGGACAGCTATTCAAAAAAATCGATGTTCCTTACCCCGAACTAGCTGAAGATGGTGACGGTTGGTTAATGGTGGTCCCAAAGGAAAAACGGAAGGAAATCATATCTGCACATCATGATCCCCCTACATCAGGTCATTTGGGAGTATATAAAACACGAACAAAGATTGGTAGGAAGTATTATTGGCCTAAACAAAGGCAAGATGTTGCTCGGTATATTGCCGGATGTCCGGTCTGTCTCCAAACAAAGCCTCTTCAAAAACCTCCAGCTGGAAAAATGCTTAGTCAAGGCCCAAATGCCGTAAGACCATTCCAAATAGTTAGCTTAGACATAGTTGGACCTGTAATGAAGTAATATGTGTACTCTAGTCGGTTCTTCCAAGGTTAGGCCATAGAGGGTATATAATTAAAAAAAACAAGTTAACTCTATCAACTTAACTTTAATACTAATCAAATATATTCCTTGAATATCGCCAATTAGCAAAAAGGTATTTCCTGTTTGCTAATCGGCACATGCTGCTACACAGCATTATCCATTTTTAGATATTCAGCATATACGTATTACAAAATAATATTTTATTGCAATCTATTTGGATATGAACCTGAGCCACATGACCTGGTGCTCGGATCAATCAACTTATAATATAGTTACAATATAAAACCTTTTTTTTTATGTTAAATAAAATATAAATTCTTAATACCTACCTA
The DNA here is from genome assembly GCA_963978555.1 of Galerucella nymphaeae. NCBI lineage: Eukaryota > Metazoa > Arthropoda > Insecta > Coleoptera > Chrysomelidae > Galerucella > Galerucella nymphaeae. The sequence continues at coordinate 12,155,743 of OZ021718.1, forward strand.
TATCATCTCACCTCCCGGGGGTAAAAGAAAGAATTTTTATTGTATTGGCCAAAATAAAAATTCTTTTGATATACTCTAAAAAAATAACAATGTATAAGTATTATAATAACCCAAGACATAACTGAAATATAAATAAAACTGAAATACAATAGTTGTACGAATATCCTTACTGATTTACATAAACAAACAAAACTAACCTAAGACAATTAAATAAAAACGACCTTAACTAAACATAATAAACAATCAACATCACGCTTTACTGTCGGTTTTGTTCTGTTTTTATGAATAGTGCATTCCTTATTGTTTTTAATTATTTTTACATTAGAACCTAAATCTTCTACGACCTCGTAAGGACCTTCGAATAATTGTTGTAATTTATCGCCCGTCTCATTTTTTATGTATAACTTATCTTGCGGTTGATAATTTATAGGATTTGCATTTTTATCGTAACGAGTCTTTCTTTTGATTTTCGAGATTTGGAGGTTGTTCCTTGCGTCTGCCGCTGCCCTTTGCAATCTATATTTTAGTTCAAGAGGATAATTGTCAAAATTATACAGAGGATCTATTGTATTTTTCAAATTTGATGGTAAAATTGCCGATTTTCCGAAAATTAGCTCGTATGGCGTATATTTGGTCTCGGTATGAACTGTATTGTTGAACGAGAAACACCAATATTGCAGCCACGAGCTCCACGAATCTGAATATTTAGCCACATGCATTCTTAAGTAGGCTCCTAAATTTTTGTGAGTATTTTCGAGTGCTCCTAATGTTTGGTGGTGATATGCTGTTGAATTTAATTGATTAATTTTCAAAAGATTACATGTCTCCTTGAATATACTCGACATAAATTCAGTGCCCTTATCCGTGAGGATTTCTTGAGGTATACCATACCTCAAAATAAAATTTTCCACAAATGATTTTGCAACCGTTGTGGATTCTTTATTTTTCAAAGGGTAGCATTCAACAAATTTACTCAGATCACATTGTAAGGTTAGGATATATCGGTTACTTTCCGAATCCTCTTCCAATGGACCAACGAGATCTAAATGAATTTTTTGAAATCCGTACCTTGCTGTGGTTGTGAGTTCCATGGGTTGTTTATGAGGTTTAGAATGCTTATAGCGTTGACAATCTTCACATTTCTTAATAAACCGTTCAACGTCCCTGTGTAAACCTGGCCAAGAATATGATTTTCTTATATTATTAAACATTCTACTTATACCGGCGTGACCTCCCGTTAGTAAAATGTGGTAATCATTCAAAATAATTTGTCTGGTTTCTTTATCATTAATAAGCTTTACACCTTTTACAACTGATATTTTTATACCTAGCTTTTTTAGCATGTTTGAGAATTTTAAAATATTTTCCAGGATTAGTGCGCACTCCTGATTTTTATATATAATTAGTTCCGGAATTTGATATATTTCCATAACTGTCTTCAGATCTCTCAACGTAGTACCTAAGTCTATCGCTGATCGAGGGTCCTGAAGTATATAAACAATATTTAAATCTTTTATACATATTAAATTATCCTTTTTATAATCAAACATTTCATCTTTTATTAAGCTATTAAATTCCTCGGTCTTTACAGGCCTCAGTTCAAAACAATTCTTTGGTGCTTTTATCAACTCAACAATTCCAGGGTGATCAGTCCTTTCATTTGTAGAGTTTCTAACATTACCTTCGGAATTTTTTGTCTGAGCTCTGGTCATGACGTAATTTGTTGCATCTATAACTTCGTTCATTTCTTTTAAATTACCTGAAGAGATCTCTATTCTCGATAGAGCATCGCTCGTAACATTTTCTGTTCCTCGTATATACTTTACGACAAAATCATATTCCGCTAACGCTAATCTAAATCTAGTTAACCTACTACAAGGATTAACCATATTAAATAAATAAATTAATGGTCTGTGATCGGTGTGTATTTCAAACTCTCTTAGATATAAATACGGTCTAAAATGCTTTACCGCCCAAACAATAGCTAATAATTCTTTTTGTATAGTTGGGTAATTTTTCTCAGCTTTATTTAGCATTCTGCTGGCGTATGCAATTGGTCTGTCATCCCCATTAGATAGAACTGCCCCGATTGCTATGCCTGATGCGTCCGTTTTTAAAATAAATTTATTCTCAGGAGAAAAATTCGGATATTGTAAGACCTCAGGATTTCTTAAACAACATCTTAATGTATCAAAAGATTCTTGACATTCATCTGTCCAAACAAAAGGTATTCCTTTTCTCGTTAAGGTATTTAACGGTGCCGAAATTTCAGCAAAGTTTTTAATGTATCTCCTATAATAATTTACAAATGCCACAAATCGCTTTACAGCATTTGCATCGTTTGGTATCGGATATTTTTCGATTGCTTCAACTTTTGAAGGACATGGGCAAATACCTTCAGCCGAAATTACATTCCCCAAATATAAAAGTTCTTTCTTTAAAAATTCACATTTATTTGGATTCAATTTTAAATTTACTTTTCTCAATCTTTGTAAAACCTTTACTAAATTTCTGTTGTGAGTAGTTAAATTTTGATCAAATACAATTAAATCATCTAGATAAATAAAAGCACACTCGTAATTTAGACCTGCCATTGCTATTGTCATAGCACGAGAAAAAGAACTGGGACTGATTTTTAATCCCATCGGTAGACGTTTCATTTGAAATTGACCTTTGTCGGTACTAAAAGCTGTAAATGGTCGACTAGAAGGGTCTAGTTCGATTTGGTAATACCCTTGTGACAAATCAAGGTGTGAAAAATACATTGCGCCTGAAAGAGAATCTAAAATATCCGTAATACACGGCAAGGGAAATTTATCATCCAATATTTGTTTATTTAGCAACCTGTAATCTATAACTACGCGCCATTTTTTATTTCCTGAATTATCCACTTTTTTTTGAAACTAGAAGTAAGGGAGACGAAAACGCTGATCGTGCTTCTTCTATAATATCGTTCTTTAACATTTCTTCAATTTCTTTGTCTAAAATTTCTTTTTGAGCATGTGGTATTCTGTAGGGTTTTACATATACTGGCTTAGCATTATTTTGTAAATGAAATTTTTCTTTATATATATTGGTCACCGTTAATTTATCATTTCGTAAATGAAATCTATCAGAAAATTTTGTGCAAATTTTTTGAATTGTAAACTTTTCTTCTTGGTTTAAATGATCTAAATGTAATAACCTTATTAATTCATCAGCTCGTTCCACTAATATATTGTTACTGTCTCCAAAGTTACATAGTTTAAAATCACTCATTAGCTCAACTTTGGGTTTAAAATTTTTTATTTTCACCTCCTGGTCCCTAACATTTAATATTTTAACTGGTATTGTGTTATTAATTGGCCTAGCTAAAATTCTAATAGTAGAATGATAATTTTGGTTATACGCACCTCTGGCTGTACGGTTTACAAAGGGATTATTTTTATAATTATTTCTTTGGAATCTTGCATTGATGTTAGAACGATGACCCCTGTAATGAAATGATTGAGGATCGTTGGTGTGTAATTCTGCGTCTTTTGCGCCTTGAATTGCATCGGATAATTTTGAAAAATTTCTAGCTTTAATTATTGTCCGCAATTCTGGATTTTGAAGTCCATTTGCGAACGCGTCTATAGCCATTTTTTCATTCACTTCTCGTAACATAGCGAGATTTTCAGGTTTATTTTCAGATTGAGCGAAAGTAAGGTTAACCAACAAATCTTCCACAAACCTGGCAAATTGATCCACTGTTTTATTGTGTTGCTTTGCATTAATAAGTTTAAAAGATAACATTGATGCTGATTTTTTCGCAATAAAATGTTGTGTAATTTCAGAAATTAACTCAGCGTTAGTATTATACGCGGTTTTTAGTCGCATTTTGGCATTTTGTGACAATCTAGTTTTTAATACGTATGTCGTTAATAACTTTTTTCCTTCGTTATTTAATAGTTCGTCGTATAGTTCAATGGCATCTATAAGCTGCTTTGTGCTATTTTCTGATCCGTCCATGACAGGTAACAGACCTGCTGCGGTTTTTAGATCAAATTTTTCGGCCATCTCTGATTCGTCCTCGGATACAGTTGAATCAGAATTATCTTCACTTTCCGTAATGTCTTTGTCTTGTGTGTCTTTTAGTCTATTTGTCAAAATGTCTCTGATTGCCCCAAAATACTTTTTTATATTTACTATAAGATTTTGTACCTCTGTTTTTTGGGCTATGTCGGCATTAGATTTATTGAATTCTAATTTGAGATCATTAAAATCTGCATCAAGTTTATCTACTTTTTTCAATTTATTCTTAGTTTTAGTTAAACTTTTTCTGACTGAACTATTATCTTTATTTAAATTTCTGTGCAAAACTCGAACCTCCTCCAATAAATATCGAAAATCATTTAAAGACATTACCTATTTTCATATTAATCCTTTATCACTCGCACTAACACTTAACACTTACACTATTGTTTATTGTTTCTTCTCCTTGTAGAACAAATACGGACATATTTTTATCCTACGCTGTTTCAGACTAGTTCTTGACTCCTTGTAATTTCTCGTCTTATTTTACTCTCTAACTTATTTTTACACTTAATGTATATATATGTAATGATGAACCCTAGTACCAATGCAACGAAAATGAGCTCAGCAATATTTTTGATTGACCATTCCATGCTTTGCTCTAGACTGTTCGTTTGTCCTGCACTGTTTCCTGCTTGAGCAATTATAATTTCTTCCTTCTCTTTTGACTCCTGTCCACCCATTGCGGCTTTATTTCACTATTATTACTTAACCGAAGAAAATAGATTTTTATCTTCTGTATGTTCCTTGTGGTATATTATTCATTCTTTTTTTAATTTCTTGGGAAATTAAACCACAATATTTTTGAATTCTTTATTTCAACGTTTCGGTAGCGTTCCAGCTACCGTTTTCAAGAAAAAATAAGTAAAAATTGATTTTTATTCCTAACTGAAACAACGGAAAAAATTTGACAACTAGACAATCAAAAATATTTTGAAGTTTAAGACTGCAAAATTTTGTTATCAAATTTTTATTAAGGTCCATTCATAGTAGATCATATCCCCGGTAAAATGTCAAATGAAATATTTCATTTTATGACATTCCAACGATATGATAGTCTACTAGAAATAAAGAATTCAAAAATATTGTGGTTTAATTTCCCAAGAAATTTAAAAAAAAAAAATAGATTTTTTTTAAATGTTGCTATAACTCAAACGGTAATATCTCTATTTAAAAAAAAACTTTTTAATTTTTCCATTTTTTCCCCTCAATTGACCTAACACTGGCTAAGGATCGCCATGTAATGAAGTAATATGTGTACTCTAGTCGGTTCTTCCAAGGTTAGGCCATAGAGGGTATATAATTAAAAAAAACAAGTTAACTCTATCAACTTAACTTTAATACTAATCAAATATATTCCTTGAATATCGCCAATTAGCAAAAAGGTATTTCCTGTTTGCTAATCGGCACATGCTGCTACACAGCATTATCCATTTTTAGATATTCAGCATATACGTATTACAAAATAATATTTTATTGCAATCTATTTGGATATGAACCTGAGCCACATGACCTGGTGCTCGGATCAATCAACTTATAATATAGTTACAATATAAAACCTTTTTTTTTATGTTAAATAAAATATAAATTCTTAATACCTACCTATATCATCTCAGACCTCTACCTCGTTCTGCATCTGGATATTCTTTCATTTTCTCCATACAGGATATATTTAGTAAATATATACTTTTATTTCCTTTAAGACAAGCTACGGGAAAACGCATCTCTGAAATATTCGAAGATCACGTAATTCTTGTCTATGGTGCTCCTCAGAAGGCGATAATGGACAACGGTCGATCTTTCATTAGCTCGGTCTTTCAGAACATTCTTAGACAATACGACATTACCTCTTTTCACGTTGCAAACTACCATCCTCAGAGCAACCCAGTAGAACGTTCTCATAGAGTAATAAAGACGGCATTGACCTCTTATGTGGCTGAAAATCACCGGTGCTGGGATAAGTTCCTGCAGAAGATTGCCTGCGCTATACGTACCTCCTGTCATGAAGTAACCCAACTTAGTCCAAACTTTGTTATCTTTGGTCGCGAAATCCAGTTATCTGGAAAGGATATTCACCCGTTAGCTACATCACAAAAGCTTGATGCCGATCCTCTTACTCGTTCCGAAGCTTTATTGGAAGTTTTCCAGGACATTCGACGTCGTATCAAGATAGCGTATGAAAACACTAAGCAGAGGTATAATCTACGACGACGAGATGAGAAGTTTATCCTGGGACAAAAGGTATGGAAACGCCGATACGCTCTTTCTGATAAGGCAAGGTCCATAACAGCTAAATTTGTTCCAAAATTTGAAGGGCCATTTATTATCTCAAAAATTTGCTCACCCTGGTCCTATGAGCTAAAGGACGAAAGAGGAAATTCCAAAGGTGTCTGGCACGCCAAGGACATAAAAGCTCATCCGCCTGAAAATTTAAATTCTGACTCGGACTTTGAAATAGACTAGATATAAGATTGTAAATAAGATTGTTTTGGACTACAAAGTTTTTTTTAGAAAAAAAAACTTTTTCCAGGAAAGGGGTGGTTGTTACGGGTTGAAATTTATTCACATCAAACTAAAACCAAACAGAGCATAATAAATTAAGGAGAGGCTAACACTCACCGCTTGATAATTAAATTAAGAATAAAATAAACAAAACTAAATTGAAACTTCAATTTAAAAATAAAACTCAATCATAACATTGTTTATTTACTATCTGAGAAATTCTTCTTTTATTGATCCTTCACTATAAACGGTCTACACATACATGGCTACCTCTACCTAAGTGTCAAACTGACCAGGTGATGACCAGTAATTAAGGTTGGTAATTAGACTTACTTATCTGACACATTCAATTGACATACTGTCGATAGTCTATGTTCTCTCTTATTCCGGTTTTGTTTTTTTGAATGGCTGCTAATTTTACCACGTGAGGTTGAACGAATTCTTTCGGATTTTTGAAGCCAAAAGCAAACGGAAAACACACTTGGACTATTTCTTTTCTTTCTTGTCTTGGAAAGCCCGCAAGGGGATCTTTGCAAATGGTCTACTAAAAGCCACTCCACCTTCGGTAAGTCTTCCTAACCAAACCGAACCAAATTTCAATTAGCCCATATCTAACTTCTCTTCCATTCTTTTAGGCTTTTTATGTTATACTCTGATTGGTGATTAGCTGTAGTGCACCAGTTGCTGTGGATTAGACGAATACCTAGGACTGTGACTACGGGCTACAAAGTAAGAGTATTCTTTGTTTTTTTTTATCGCTGGCATAACCTAAGGAAGGACAACTTTGATACTAACTACTACGCCGCTCTGATCAAAACTTATAATTTAAAAGAAGATATTATTATTATAATCGAAAAGCATTTATTTAATCGTTCATATACTTACCATGTGAACCTATTAGTACTAAGAGGGGAATTCATATGTTGTTAAATAGTCTTGTTTGAACTTATCATTGGAACTACTTGTAACCTATAACGCCAAAATCTTATTCCAGAATAAAACAACTTTACAATCTCAATTTCACTGTCTTACCATTACTTCCAATAGATTTCATGAAACTGGAAAATCAAATTATCTCTTAGGATATTTACTGACCCCCCTTTTCTCCACTGTATCTAGCTGCGGATTGAAATAACAATTCTATCATTGATTATTTATCTGATACCTACCTATAAAATTAGGTATCAAGCTTAACGTGCGTCGCCAGCGCTGGTCATTGGCACAAGAAAAACAAATACAAATATTTACATATAATTATTATAAATTTTAAAATTAGATTTTGTAGTATAGATTACTGGCTTTCAGGAACTGTATGATTTTCATGATTTCTGTAGGGCAGTGGAGCATTTCCTTGAGGTGAGGCCTTAGGTTGAATAGCTGATGTGCGGCAGAAAATTGTTTGCAGTCCGTCAGTATGTGTTTGACAGTCATAATGTGATTACAGCTGTGGCAAACGGGACGATTTCCAGGAGACATCAAATATCCGTGTGTCAGATTGGTATGGCTGATTCTGATTCTTCTTATTATAGTAGCCTCTCTTCGGGTTAAGAAGTCAAGGGAGAGAGGAGAAGTAGTTGGATGGATATCGTGAAGTGCTGTCGTGCTATTGCGCCATAGGTGTCGCCAGGAATCTAGTGTGAAATTTTTGAAGTGATTCTTCAGGTCGGTTGCGAGTTGAACGAAGTTTGTTGGATTCATGTTAGTAGTAGCTTCTTTCGCATGGCGGTCCGCATTTTCGTTACCATCAATTCCAATGTGAGATGGAAGACTGTTATATCTTGAGCAACGAGAGTTTGATAGATGTCGTATGTTCTGGACAATTGGCTGGTCAGTGAAGATTGATTTGATTGACTGAATGGAGGAAAGGGAGTCAGTGCATATTGCAATATTTTTGTGGGGGAGAAAGAAGCTTTTGAAAGCTTGAAGAATGCTGTGAAGCTCGCCTGTGTGAACGCTGCACACTGAAGGTAGAGTGGAGGAGCTTATGGGTTCATGTTTCGTGGAAACTGCACAACCAACACCTGAATCAGTTTTGGAAGCATCTGTGTAAAGTATTAAATCAAACGGTTTTTTTTGTAGTAATTCTAGGAATGCTTTCCTTATAAGTGCAGTGGGAGATTCATGCTTATTATAAATGGTAAGTGAGGTATGGACTATAGGAATATTTTTGGTCCAAGGAGGAGAAGAAGGTAGAGGGAGTGGGGAGGTGAGAGAAAGGTCAGTATCTTTGAGTAAAGGAGTGAGTAATTGGGGAATAGATTTTATAATTGTTCGAGGGTTAGTAGGGAGATTAGTCGTTGGCATGAAAAGCGAGTGAACAGGATTGAAGGGATTGGAGGATACTGAGGCAGCATATGAGAGGAGAAGGGATTGTCGTCATAGGAGTAGGGGTGGTTCATTAGCTTCAATATGGAGACTATCAGCAGGGCTTGAGCGGAAGGCACCAAGGCAGAGGCGGAGAGCGGTATTGTGAACAGAGTTCAGTAAATCTGTTACAGATTTGGAGGCTGACATGTAAATAAAGCAGCCATAATCAAGCTTTGAGCGGATGAGAGCTCTATATACTCTTAATAATACGATTTCATCGGAACCCCAGTGAAAGTGACTGAGGGCTTTAACTATGTTTAGCCTCTTTATACAGATGTCTTTGAGTTCAAGAATATAGTGTTTCCAGTTAAGTCGAGAGTCGAAGGTTATTCCAAGAATTTTACTTTGATTTGCAATGGGTAGAGGAGAGTTATTCAAGATAATGTGAGGTGTAGGAGAAGATGTTCTTCTTGAAAACTTCATTATTTTGGATTTACTTTGCGATAAGGATAATCCAAGGTGAGTAGATCTATTTTGTAGAAGGCTTACTGCGGTTTGAAGCAGTTTGCAAGTTGCTGAGATCGATTTACCATGGCAATACAGAATTAGGTCATCAGCATATGGTACGTGTTTTATGGGTTCAGGAAAATTGTAACAGAGTTCGTTTATTGTGAGGATGAATAGGGTAGAGCTTAATACTGATCCTTGAGGGACGCCAGCATTTTGTGGGTGAGGTGAGGAGAGTTTACCATTAGCAGAAACTCTGAATGATCTGCAAGTTAGGAAATTATTGATAAATGATAGAATGTTACCATGAAGATTGTATTGGGAAAATTTACTTAGAATTGCAGTCCTAGATATCGAGTCAAAGGCACCTTCGATATCAAAAATGGCTGCAACGACGTCTTGTTGATTATTTATTGCTGTAGAAATGTGTGTTTGGAGAAGAACAAGGTTGTCGCGAGTGGATCGATGTCGCCGGAAGCCGGATTGGGCATTGGGAATGATTTTGTACTTCTCAAGAAACCAAAGGAGTCTTCTGTTGATCATTTTCTCCAGGAGCTTACAGGTAGTACAAGTAAGAGAGATCGGTCGGAAGGAATTAGGCGATAGGGTGAGTTGATCTGCTTTTTTTATTGGAATGATAATAGATTTCCTCCATGCGTCAGGAAACAGATGAGTATTCCAGATAAGGTTGTAGATTTCGAGAAGCTTAGAGAGAGATGGATTGGATAGTTTTTTGAGAAAGATGTAAGGGACCTCATCAGGGCCGGCAGCTGAATTTCTACAAGTGGACAAGGCAGATTTCAGTTCGTTTAGGTTGAAAGGGGCGTTGATGGACGCAACATCACAAGGATTTGTCTGAAGAGAGGGGGAAGGCTGAATATGTGAATTGGAAGATATAGAGATGGGGATACGTTTATCAAATTTGTCTTCAAAGTCTTGTGCGAGGGAGTCGGCAATTGCTTGGTTTTCAGAGATAACCGTATCATTAAGTATTAGGGAGGGAATTTTAGAGTTGGTTTTTCTACCTTGAACTTGTGCAATTTTTTTCCAAACTTGACTGGGATTGGTATTATGATCCAAAGAAGAGGTGTAGTTTTGCCAAGAAGATTTTTTGCTTTGCTTGACTAAGAATTTGGCTTTAGCCTTCAGCTTTTTATGTAGAAGCAGGTTTTCTTGTGTTCTATATCGTCGAAACCTGTTAAGAGCGTGTTTGGATTCACGGATGGCATTTTCGCAAGATGAGTTCCACCAAGGAACAGCTTTATGTGCAGGGAAAGTGACTGTTTTACATATGTGAGTTTCAGCAGCAGCAAGTATGTTATCAGTAAATATTTTCAGAGTGTCATTTATATTTGCAGAAATGGTTAATAAGGATAAATAAGTTTCAGAGAGAGAAGTAAACTCAGATCAGTTTGCTTTTTGTAGGTGCCAGAAGCTTCTAGAGATAGTTTCTTCAATAGAATTATTAGATATAATGATAGGAAAGTGTTTGCTATCATGAAGATCATCGGAAACTTGCCAAGAAAGAGAAAGAGCAGTTTTAGGGTCACATAGGCTGAGGTCAAGGGCAGAGAAGGAGCCGGATGATATGTTGAAGTAGGTTTTGATTCCTGTATCCAACAAGCAGGTTCCGGAGGAGTTCAATACGTTTTCTATAGCTTTGCCTTTAGTACAACAACGGGTAGAGCCCCACAAGGTGTGGTGTGCATTAAAGTCACCAACAAGGATGTAAGGGTGGGGGAGCTGAAAGATTAGGTCTGTAAGGTCTTCTTCATTAAGAGGGATGTCAGGAGGAATGTAAATGCTACAAATGGTCAGCTTACTAGGGCACCAAGCGGTGATAGCATTTGCCTCAAAATTTGTGGTTAGCGGGAGGTGAGATGAGTATAAGTCACTAGATACAAATATAGAAGAGCCACCACTGGCTCTCACATAGTTGGTACGGATGTAATGATATCCTTCAAAGTTTTTTAGTTTTCGCTGATGATCGGTTTTGAAATTGGTTTCTTGAAGACATAGGTAGTCAGGGGTATGGAGAGAGATGATTTTCTGAATTCTTTTTAGGCGAGGATAAAATCCATCGCAGTTCCATTGTATTAGAGAGAAAAGAATTAATTTAAAAAGAAAGGAATGAGGTTATTTACTGAGTTAGTACAGAGGAGTCAGTGGTGCTACCATCATCAGAAGAAGGTTCCTCGGGATGAATGTTTTGCTCGGGGTGAAGCTTAAGCTTAATTTCATTACTCAGACGAGTAATGCGATTTTTTAAGGATCTTTCGTTGACATTGGAATAGACTAGGGATAAATCTTCTAGTAGGGCAGCAGTATCGGATATAAATTTATTAGCTTCAGGTAGAGGGTCGTTAACTCGATAAGTATTTTCAAGGAACGCAATAAGCTGGGTGCTATTAAGGGAGAAAGACTCGGGAGATTCGTCATGAAGTTTCTGTATAATAGAACGTGATTCGAGGCTTATACTGCGACAATCATCATCAGACAGTTTAGATTTTTTGGTTCTTTTTTTGGCAGGTTTTTTTGGTTCTTTTTTTGGCAGGTTTTTTTGGATTGGGTATGGTGAATTCTGGAGGAGGGATTGGATTGGTATTATCAAAAGGAGTGTTGGATGGTGATGAAGAATGCGGAGAATCGGGAATGCTGTCACTTGAGCGGGGACGTTTTTCGCCAGGTACAGGAGAGGAGGGAACGGATGGTACTTCAGAAGCTGATTCAGGTTTGTCTGAAGTGGTGCCAGTAGTGGCAGAGGCAGCTGAAGAGGGACGGGACGGAACACGAAGAGTGTTTAATAAGGGAGGAATGTCGTGGGAAGAGTTGGGGCAAGATTCAGCGGTGTGCCCAGCCTGTTTACAAAGAAAGCATTCAATTTTATCAGTAGAAATAAATATTCTGTGTGATGTATTTTCATGCGTAACAAGAATCGACGTTTGAAGAGAAAATTCATCAGTGGTAGGCAGTACGTAGGTTACACGTCGGAAGCTCAGGACATGTGCGTATTCGTCATCAGGCGAGCCACATTTGACATATGAAATAGGAGATGTAAGTGTTAATCTAAGGTCGACAAGGGCTTTTTCAATAACGGTGTGTGGGATGGATGGGCTGACATTGGAAATAAGTATTCTTTTCGTGGGGGAAATAAGGCGACGAATAGGAATTACATTGGAATTAACTAAGATGTTTTGATGTGATTTTAGAAGCTCGTCGACTTGAGTGGTAGATGATAAATAGATACAAATGCGGCCATGAGAGATTCTAGATGCGAAATGAACGTTTTTGGGTGAGACAATGTTACCTATAGCTTTGATATAATCGAATAGTACAGTGTTGGGGATAGAAGGCATAATGATGGCTTGATCGCGCGATGGTACTTGGGGAGGAGGTCTTGCTGAAGTAGCCGCAGCATAAGATATAGGTGATGTGGGGGAGTTAGAGTTTATCGGGGTAGATTGTTAATTAAGGGTTGAGGAAGTGATGGTATTTGATAGCAGAGGTTGTGAGGGGTTTGACATATTGATGTGATCCTGCATACCAAAATCAAACAACAATAAATATAATAAATTAAATGGATATAAATCTCAGCTCAAAAGACAGTCTATAACTCAATGACTGGCCTATTGTTTTCCAACACCAATGAATGAATCGCAAAAATATTTACCAGTTTTGTAGAAAGACAGCACTTTTACAAGTTTTGTTATCACATTTTAAATGATGACAAAAACACGTTTTTAAATTTGATAGATATTTAGCGACTAAACGATCCGTACTGAATGGGATCTAGCGTATGACCTAACCAATAATTTATCTATTTGTATTGCACCAATCAAAGTGTCGATATTTTCCACTAATTTGTTTCATATTATTCAAATTTTTGTTTTTGAATGATTCTGAAAAAAATATAACACGTACACGTCTGGAGTCTGTATCCTGTGGATGTCTTCAGAACGTTTTTCGGACATTTGTGCTGTTCGACAAGTATAACCTGAGTTGATCCTTGAAATAGCATTTATGGAGACCTCAATTAGGTATTTTCAGTTAATTCAGAATGCATGGTGGATTACGATAGGTATTCTATTAACGTTTTTAGGTTTCTGAAATATTTCCTACAGGGAATATTGCTTAAAGTGGATATGTTTTTTGTTTTTGTTTGCTATTTTATTTTTTCTGGAAACAATATGAGAAACAAAAGAATATCCTCTAAAATGTCCATTGTATATCCACATGGTACATCCCAAAGACATCCTAAAAATATCCTCAGGTGTTCATATTTGAGTATAATATCTTAAATATTTCCTACTTAGATCCCAGGATATTCAGGATCATCCTGAGGATATACTGTGCTGTTTGGGATGCTTTCGATCTCTTTTTCTTTTGACTGTTGTTGTATTAAAGCAGGATAAGATACTTGCTATGGATTTTTATTTAATTTAAATGTTTATGTTTGTCATTAATCATCACAAAACTGACACAAGAATGACAGATGAGTGCAATAAAGTACCACTTTTTCTATTAAACGTGGTTCACAAAAGTGTTGTTTTTTGCATGGATGTAGAAAAAGTATATTAATGATTAAATTTGATATGTTTAACAAAGTAATGATTACAAATGATTGAATATACTTAATTTGGGGTGTTGTTTCTGTAATTTTTCAGTTTTTATTTTATAATAAGTCTATAATGAATACGTACATGGGCTGCTATTTATATTTTGAGTCTAATTCTGAAAAGACACTGATTTATTATTAAAAATTGCTTTATTTGCTTTTTCCATGATGACCAATACACTTTTGCATGCGCTCGAACCAATTTTCGTAACACTTTCCACATTCCGATTGTGGTACCTCCAAAACATGGTTTTTTAATGCATTAACAGCTTCTTCATGTGCTGAATAACGTTGGCTACGTAATTTATTCTTGATATGCGGAAATAAACGATTAAATCCCTTATACCAACGTTTACCGAGGATGGGGCTTCATCGCCAAAAGTCGAAGTGAGTTGATCTATGCACTCTTGTCTTGATAAGCTACGTCAAAAGTCGTGAAAAATCGTTTTGAAAATTTGCCACCCACTCGTCCTGTGTAAGAATATCATCGTCTTCATTAGAAGGATTTTGGATATGGGGAATGTCGTTTGCAATTGAAAGTCAGACTTTGTACAATTCACATGCTACTTCAGCACCTTCCCAATCTTGACCTCTTCTTTTTTTTGTTGATCTGAACTGCTCCAGCATGTTAATATTAATTTTGCTTTCAAAATATATTAGGTGTTCGTTAACAGCAGATTGGTTGTTTACATGCATTTTTTTTCTGAGTATTATTTTGGTAAAATCTACGGAGTCTGGAGTGAATGGATAGAGGCCTGTAGCAGAAAACCCGGATTTTATATTTATTGCCATTTTAGGGTTAATCATTATATTGGATAGCAAGCCAGACACAGCAGCTTTAGTTACTTTTTTGCCGTTATTATCAATTTTATATTTTCGTAGAGTATCCCTCCAATTTTTTTTTTTTTTTTTTTCAATTTCTTGGGAAATTAAACCACAATATTTTTGAATTCTTTATTTCAACGTTTCGGTAGCGTTCCAGCTACCGTTTTCAAGAAAAAATAAGTAAAAATTGATTTTTATTCCTAACTGACACAACGGAAAAAATTTGTTTTATAGGTCCAAAGACAGCAACTAGAATTACCTCCTTCTCTCGGCAAAAACGACTTGAATGCAACGTTAGGTGTGACCTGTGTCCATCCACAAAAACTATTATGGGAAATGTAACCCCATTCTCTATCAGAAAAGACACAAACACATTGGTGAAATACTCAAATAAGCAATCAGCTGTCATCCGTCCATTTGAGCTTTTGCCTACGCCCCATTCCTTTGGAATCATCTTGGCCACATTCTGGGGTATTCTATCGTATTTATAAATTGCTAATGGTGGAGCAAGTGAACCAGCTGCGTCAACAGAAAAAAGAATCGTGACATTTTCTTTGTCAGATGCATATCTCTCGTCATATAATGATTTTCCTCGTGGTCCGAGAATCACCCCAGTTTTTGGAGTCAACCCGGATTCATCCATATTAAAAACCCTTGTGGGATTATTTAAAATTTCCACATCATCGCCAAGCGTCCTTTTTACCTCCTCAAACCAATTTTTATTTATTTCTTCAGTTACAGCACCCCTTCCTCCATCTGCTTTTTTTCTGGAAATCTCCTTATGTCTATTTAAATACCAGGTCTTACCCGGGCGTCCATTTACAAAAGGAACGTTCAATTTCAATTCGTTTACTAGCTTTTGCACAGAGCTAATCAAACCATATTTGTTAATGGGAAATCCCATTTTAGCGCAATCCACAACCCAATTCACCTGCACTTGCTACCTCCCCCCCCTTTCCTATTGCTGATTAAAAGAAGGTAGCTTGATGTGTATACAAAAAAAAGAGGTATTTCTTCCCGGAATTCTCGGTTGCGGTGAGTGGGTGGGTAAAATATACAGCAGGGAAATATTTATAATAATTCACCTCAATCTTCAACTTATGCAGTGATATTCAGTATTATTCTGTGTGATCTCTAAACCACAGACAAAGGGGTGCGATGGGAGAAAGGGTAGTTAATAACAATTCGCAATGCGCTGGGTTTAATAAAGATCTATTTGTCTATTTCATTCGTTCTGTGGTCTTACAAAAATGACATAGTTGACAGCGCTTGGCTTGCCTTTCAACAAAAAATTATTGAAATGGTGATTTTTAAAAAGATATTTTCTAATTATTTTATGGGAAAGTTCCGCAAAAGTATACTTTTGGGATTCACACGTTTCCTGGTAAGTATTATTTTATACAATTATATATATATATATATATATATATATATATACATATTATGGTTACTTAGCTAAACTAATACTAATTACATTAGGGATGAATTGATTATTTTATGTTGACAATGTCCTTGTTTTAGGGACTAAAATGCTACTTAAATTTAACACTATAGGAAGAACTATACAAGATATACTATAGATACCCTCAAATAGACCTATCTAAGTTGGTGGAAGAAGATATACAATATCTGTGTGGGGTTCAATGCAACTTTTGAGGTAACTACACTTAGAATATTAATCTATAAGACTGTCACTGTTTATGAGGTAGAAGGATGAACTCTAGGCTATACACACACGCTAAATTATAATTGGAAAGGTCTTACTTGTGTTTTAGGTCTCCCAAAATCCTTATGCAGTTTTACCTACGGATATGGTACCCTGGCCTGCTGTCGGAGTAGTAGCTGAGATGGAGAAGTAGCTACAATGTAGTAGTGGTTGTTGGAGGTAGAGCACTACGTACAACTATACTAGTTAAAGTCCAGTAGCAATCTCGATGAAATGGAACCAACCCAAGGAAGTAAGAAGTAGCAGAAGGAACCAAAGAAATAAAGTAAGAATAAGAAGAAGAATGATAATAGTAATAAGGTCTGAAAAGAAAATATAAATAAGAAACAGTGTTGGTAATTGAGTCCCAATAGGTACCATGTGGACAACTTACCCTCGATGGTGTGTGACCTTTAAGTGGTTTGATTTTGTATAATCAGGAATCTATATCCATGAAATCATGCACCTTTACAACCATTTGCATAGGAGGATCCCTGATTGTTAATTTTTTTCCAAATTCTCAAAACCGTATAAAACGATAGTTCGACAACCATGTGAACTTGGGAAAAGTACCAAACAAAATGGTGGAGTTTTGAAACCAGTTGTATCAATGGCCTTGAAAGGTCAGGCGAGGTCTTTTACCTTTTCAGTTGGGGGTCAAGGTCAAGAAATTAACTGAATAATTAAAGAATCCAGACACCTTTGGGATTCATAGAAGACAATGTGTCAAAGTCAATATCTGTGAACCAGTTTTAGGATGTAAACATTTCATTGTTTCCATTAATTGAATAAGCGATTTGCAATCTATCCTATTTAATATATGTGTGGTTTTCTTTTTTTTTTGAAGGTAATAGATAAATAAATAAATGTATCTTTTATGCATCCAAACCATAGTTGTTAATAAACTATTTATTTTAGAGTGGAGTATAATGAACCGTAACAACTCTCCCCCACCATGGGAAAGGGATTTCATAAGAAAACCCGTAATGGAAATCGGTTAGTATGGTTTGATATATACATATATATTAGTATAAAATAGATATGAAAATAGATCCTCAATTCCCAATATACTAAACTTAATCTAAACAAACAAAATAAATATGTACACCTACAAAGTATCTTCCGTTTCAGAATCATGCCGATCTGGTGGATGACTTTTAAGATCTTTGGCGTGCCAGACGCCTTTATTTTTGCCATCTGGGCCTTGCAGCTGATAGGACCAGGGAGACAGGATTTTGTCGATGGTAAAGGGTCCTTCAAACTTATGGGTCAACTTGGCAGTAATTCCTTGACTTTTGTCAGAAAGAGTGTAAACTCTCTTCCAAACTTGATCGCCCACTTTAAATGTTTCATTTCGTCTCCGGAGATTATACCGTCGGCGACTTTTCTGGAAGGATACTTTTATTCGAGAGGCTACGTCTGAAAATACTTCTTTCAGTGCTTCAGCTCTTACCAAAGGGTCGTAGACCTCGTCAAAACCATCTAGGGGGTTACGATCACGCCCACGAAGGTTCACTTCCCTAGAGAACATAATAAAGTTCGGAGATAACTTCGTTACCTCATGCCGGCCAGAACGCATTGCACAGGCAACTTTCTGTAAGTATTGGTCCCAATTACGGTGATTATCTGCAGCATAAGCACTGAGGATTGTTTTAAGCACTCGGTGGTACCTCTCTACGGCGTTTCCTTGAGGGGAAAAATTGGACAGATATCCTTTGTGTACATCATACTTATCTAATACAGAGACGAACTTATTGCTACGAAATTGTTTTCCGTTGTCGAGGATCACCTTTTCAGGGACTCCAAACATAAGGAAAACATTATCTTCGATAATTTCTGCCATTCTAGGAGCAGTAGCATTCCGAAGAGGAAAGAATAAAACAAATTTACTAAACAAATCATTTACAGTTAATATGTACGAAAATCCGGAGGTTGATCTAGGCAATGGGCCTACCAGATCCATACTGAGTACTTGGAAGGGTCTTGTGGTCGTTGGGGCCACACTAAGCATTAATCCTCTGGGAGCCTTTTGCTCAGGTTTTGTTTGAAGGCAAACTACACACCGACGAACAAATCGAGCTACATCAGCTTTCATTTTTGGCCAGTAATAGGCTTGAGTTAGGCGTCCTACCGTTTTGAAAACTCCCAAGTGTCCGCAGGTTGGGGGGTCGTGATGCTCTCTTATGATAGTGTTTCGATTCTCCTTTGGTACGACCTTCAACCAATCCGAGGTAGATAATTCAGGGTAAGTTGGTTTTGCCAGTTTAAAAAGATCTTGATGTACAAGTCTCCAGTCGGGGTACTTATCGGGGTCTTTCCGTATCTTCTCCACTTGTCGAAGGTACCATGGGTCTTTGACGGGTTCTGTGTTGGTGTGTATGACTCCAATGCGGGGAACTGTCCGAGATAAGGCATCTGGAACGACGTGATCGGCACCCTTCCGGTGAATTATCTCGAAGTCATATTGTTGAAGTCGTACTGCCCATCTTGCAACCCGTCCAACTTGATCTTTAAAGTTGTACAGCCATTTCAAGCTGTAGTGGTCGGTCACTACGGTAAATCGGGAACCTTCAATGTAAGGGCGAAACTTCTCCACAGCGTTTAGTACCGCCAGACATTCCTTCTCGGTTGTACTATACTTTCGTTCCGCTTTCGTGAGGGACCTACTAAAATACGCGATAACCTTTTCCCCATCATCGAAGATTTGCGATAAGGTGGCACCTATACCATAGTCACTCGCATCTGCCTGTATCACAAATGGCAAATCAAAATTGGGGCAAGTGAGAATAGGGGCGGAGACTAAGTGCTCTTTAATTTTCCTCATCGATTCGGAGCATGTATCATCCCATGAAAACTTCACATTCTTACGCAGCAGAGCAGTGAGTGGTGCGATTAAGCTGGAGAAATTGGGTACAAATCGCCTGTACCACGAGGCTAGTCCAATTACTCTGCGAATTTCGGTTGTGTTTTTGGGGTCAGGAATATTCAGAATCGCTTCTATTTTTTCAGGGTCCACCATCAATCCTGTTGAATTCACCACGTACCCAAGGTATTTCAACTCCGGCTTGCAGAAGTGACACTTATCTTTGTTCAAGGTCAGACCGGCGTCTCGCAATTTGTTAAGCACTTTCTCGAGGATTTCAAGATGTTTCTCGAAGGTAGGAGTACAGATAATGATATCGTCGAGATAAACAAAAACATGCTGCTCTAGTTCAACGCCTACAACTCGATCTATAAAGCGCTGCCACGTTGCTGGAGCATTGTGGAGTCCAAAAGGTAGGCGCTTGAACTGAAATAATCCTCGAGTAGGTACGACGAAAGCTGTAAGAGGTTGTGAGGCTTTAGCAACCTTAATCTGCCAATACGCCGATTTAATATCAAGAGTTGTGAGGTATTTGGCATCTCGAAGTTTGTCCAAGGTTTGTCCAACAAAAGGTAGAGGGTAAGCATCTCGCTCGCTGACTTCATTGAGTTTTTTGTAGTTAACACAGAAGCGATATGATCCATCAGACTTTTTCACGAGCACAATCGGAGATGCCCAAGGCGAATTAGATGGTTCTATGATATCATCCGCCAGCATTTTGTCTAGTTCCATATTGACGTAGCGTTGTAAAGTAGGCGAAATTGGGTAGTGCCTTTGTTTTATGGGTGTAGAGGTTGTTTTGATTTCGTGCTCAACCAGGTGAGTACAACCTAATTTTGTCCCAATAGCCTTAAAAGTAGCATCCACCAAGGTATCCAACTGGGTCTTCTGCTCTTCATTGAGATGCTCTAAAGATTGAATGGCTGTTATATGGTTACTGTTTGATTCCTTGTCAGTCCTAAAAACCCATTGACCTGAATATAAATCAGGTACAATACCCATTGACAACCAAAAATCAATTCCCAGGATAACGGAGTGTGGCAGGCCTGGTACTACAAGTACTTCCAAAATTTTCACCTTGTCCTGCAGTTGAATAGGTACAGTTATCGTACCTAGGACGTCACATTTAGCACCGTTAGCAACAACACAATTAGAAATAGAGGATTGACAATTGAGTTTGTAAATATTTTTAAGTTGAGTCCAACCTAGATTACCTAAAACTGTTTGTTGACAACCGCTGTCTAAGAGCGCGAGGAACATTTTCCCTGAGATGTTAATTGACAAATAAGGACGATTATCATTTTTGGCATGCGCCAGAACAAAATCTAGTAGTACCATCATAGACGGTGACGAGTTATGCGAGTTCGAATTTATCAAAGAGGGGGGTCCGGACCGACTTAGTTCGGACCCGACTTCCGGTTTTTTGAACAGGAAGGACAGTTACTTGCCATGACATTATCAAGACCGCATTTAAAGCAAAACTTCCGCTTTGGATCGGGACAGGAACGAAACTTGTGGGAATCCTTTCCGCAATTCCAACACTTTGGTGCTTTAGAAGGAGACTGAAGAGGGGAAGCATTTTCTGTTGGAAGGGTAGAGGTAGTTGCGTGTGATCTATTTACATTGACGGACGATACGTAGGACGTCTGCGGACGGCGATACGCCAATTCAGGTTCCAATAAGTTCCTGTATGACGTCGGTGGAAGGGCAAATGTTTTCACTCTCTCTTCTGTTTCCTCAATGGCTCTACTTAAGCGTAACAACTCTCTTACTGATGTTATAGGGTGAAGAGATAATCGTGTCTGGATATAAGGGAGTAGGTTTCTTCTTATAGTGTTGACTCTACTCTCTTCCGTCGGTGGTTGGTCCAGTCGCTGGAACAAATTCTCCATGGCAGTGACAAAGGTCAAAACCTTTTCTTGAGAACCCTGTGCTCTTCTTTTAATTTCCTCCCAAAGACTATACTCATAGTCATAAGGACGGAAAGCCTCCTTAAGCTGTGCTACTAGCTCATCCCATGTGGAAAAGTTACCTGTGCGATACCAGTATAGTGCATCTTGTGTAAATAGTTCGGGTGCTGAACGCAGAAGTTGTTCCTTGTTGATGCCACGTGAACTTCTCAATTCCTCTACGCGCAAAAGGAAATCGTTGACACTGGTCCTGCCATTGAATTTAACGTTCCATCTGTGGATATCCGGATACGGTTTATTAGTAGTGAAGTCTCGTTGATGGTATGATGGTGGTATGGGTGATATATTCAAGTTACCAAGATGATAGGGTAAATTATATGCTTGGTCTAGATCCGGGTGACTTCTTCCCGAATCGTTGTAAGTTGCGATTTGAGAGTGTCCTGTCAAGGTTGTTCTAGACTCGAAGGTTTTGTCGGTCTGTTTATAAGTTTGGTGAACAAACGGCACTGAATTGAAATTCGTGGTCATAGGTGCCAACGGCCTTGAGAGTCCTTGGTGAGCTGGACTTCCCTGAGGAATGTCGATGATGTCACCAATAATCGGTAGACTTCTGGACTGTTGCGGTATTCTCGGGTTCTCAGTGTCCAATATGGATAAATGTGGTTGAGTTTCTCTGGGCTGTTCAGCATTAACTACAGGTAAAGAATGCCTTGGCTCATGATGCGCATTGTTAATTATAGGAGTTGTAAACCGGCCATCCTGAACAGTGTCTGGAGGATTATTGCTTCCACCTTTTGGAACATTGCTGGTCTCCATAGATGCCTCATACACCATATTAAGTTGTCCAAATAATTCACGGCAATTCCAAGACAAGCAGCTCCTCTTCTTTTCTTCTTCCTCCGTTGGACCATTTATTCTGTCTATCCTGCCAAACGAGAATATATTCTCCTGAAATCATTCTCTCCGTTATCTGGATCAAAAGCTTCAATCTCCTGAGTTAACTCTGTAACCTTAGATTCGCATATTCGATATTCTTCTGGAAAGTCCAGAGCCACCCTAAATTTTTCCGTGTGACCAGACTCTCGCTCTGATCTTAGTGCTTGGCGCAATATCATTCGCTTTCCGTCCACAGTAGAACTTATTGGTAACCCTCGTAACTAAGTTCGTCGCTTTTTAGTCTGTTGACTTCCATTGCCAATACAAAATTAAAAACTAATCTATAAAATATTATATACCCGAATTAAACTTATAGGTCCTAGAAAGTCGAAGATCAACCTCCCCCTTTCCAAAAAAAAGAAAAAAAAATTTTAAAAAGTTTTTTTTTTTCCAGGATATCTTAAGGTTGTTGGGTAGGTTATTTGTAGGTTAAGCTGTATATAGTATAGTTAAGTACCTAGTTATAAGTTTGTACATAACCCAGAATTTGTTTTTATTTTCAGAATTTATTTTATTTTTATATGTATTTATTCAGAATTTTACTTTTTATTTTCTATTTTAGAATTTTCCTTTTTATTTTCCACTTTAGAATTAGTTTGATTTAACAACCTAATTTGTTTTCCACTTATAAAGTGAAAAATGTAACGACCAGATATGTTTTCTAATAAAATTATGTGACAAATTGATGAATTGAATTATTTCCCCTTAAATAACTACTAACTAGCTTAATAATAAGTAAATATGTTATCTATAATGTGATTAAAACTATTTTGCTTTAAGCCAATTGCGCTTAAACCCAAAATCAACACAGTTAATATTTATCAATCAATTGATAGAAATATAACTATAAACGTCAAGTACCTTTACTAACTTAATTGTTGAAGTACTGGCCTAAAAAAATTTACCCGAACGTGGCTTCGCACTTCTAAAGAACAATAATCAAACTTCCTTGGACTGTTTCTTCTGACAGACAAGAAAAAAAATTCAAATTCTTAAGCAAAACTAAATATTCAAAATTTTATATACAGATTGGATGCATAAGAGATGTAAGATTTTGTGAATTGATAAAATGAAATTCGTGCAAATTTCAATTAAGTAGTGTTCCGAATAAAGAAAATCCTTCACCTCAAACAACTGAAATAATTTTTTAAAAGCAATACCATACACACACGTTGGGCGCCAGTTTGCTACCTCCCCCCCCCCTTTCCTATTGCTGATTAAAAGAAGGTAGCTTGATGTGTATACAAAAAAAAGAGGTATTTCTTCCCGGAATTCTCGGTTGCGGTGAGTGGGTGGGTAAAATATACAGCAGGGAAATATTTATAATAATTCACCTCAATCTTCAACTTATGCAGTGATATTCAGTATTATTCTGTGTGATCTCTAAACCACAGACAAAGGGGTGCGATGGGAGAAAGGGTAGTTAATAACAATTCGCAATGCGCTGGGTTTAATAAAGATCTATTTGTCTATTGTCTATCGTTCTGTGGTCTTACAAAAATGACATAGTTGACAGCGCTTGGCTTGCCTTTCAACAAAAAATTATTGAAATGGTGATTTTTAAAAAGATATTTTCTAATTATTTTATGGGAAAGTTCCGCAAAAGTATACTTTTGGGATTCACACGTTTCCTGGTAAGTATTATTTTATACAATTATATATATATATATATATATGCATGTATGTATGTATGTAATCCTCCGATGTCCGAAGATTGCCCCACCCTATATATATATATATATATATATATAGGGTGGGGCAATCTTCTGACATCGGAGGATTAGATCGTTGTGGTACGAGATAAAACTTTCGAGGTTTTGTGTGAGCTGATACAGTTACTGAGGGCACATTTTGAAAATACTTTTGATTCTACAGGGTGTTCCAAAACCACGTAGCAGCACAAACTTACATTTTTTTAAATGAAACGTATTATATTTTGTTCAAGAATCGAAAAGATCTCACTGAGATCGTTACAAAAATATAGCATTCATATATATTATATAGGGGTTTTAAAAAGATATGGCCTATTATTGGTAAAAAAGACCTCCTCTTTAACACTTTGTTAAACAGTAAATCAAAATGAATCAAAAGGTCTTTGTATTCAATTGTCATTCACATATCATTGGCTGTGCTCAGTATTGATTACTATTTAATACCATTCAATTTGTGTACGTAAAATACTTTTTTTTGACCATTATCATGAAATATTTACGGTTTTCCATCAACTTATACCCTAAGAGTGCTATATCGTTTGAAAGATTATTAATTGTACTAAAAAATTGTGAAAAGACTTATAGGGTGATTCATTTAAAAATTTTAAGATATTGCTCGATTTGCGTTTTGTTTCACCTTGTATTAAAGAAGCCACAGATAAAAAAAGTAATCAATACTGAGCACAATGACAATTGAATACAAAGACCTTTTGAATTATTTTGATTTACTGTTTTACAAAGAGGAGGTCTTTTTTACCAATAATTGGCCATATCTTTTTAAAACCCCTATATTTAGAATGCTATATTTTTGTAACGCTCTCAGTCAGATCTTTTCGATTCTTGAACAAAATATAGTACGTTCCATTTAAAAAAATGTAAGTTTGTGCTGCTACGTGGTTTTGGAACACCCTGTAGAATCAAAAGTATTTTCAAAATGTGCCCTCAGTAACTTATCAGTTTTATCTCGTACCACAACGATGTAATCCTCCGATGTCAGAGGATTGCCCCACCCTGTATATATACCAATATACCAATAACGTAAATAAATAGTCCAACTAGTACAGGCCAATCTTTTATTGCTAAATAAGGCAATCAGCAAAACGACGCTCCTGTTACAAGTAGATACAAGAAATAGAATATTAAAAATAAGTCCAAAATTAAATCAAAAATAAGTCAGAATAATATGTCAAAATCTGTCACAAATATCTGTTATCGATAGAAAATATCGTAGGTAAAAACAAAACAAAAATAATCGCTAAGTAGGCGGTCGAGGAGTAGTCAAGTATGATAATACGAGCTTTACATGTACCACAAGCCTACCTATAAAATAAACGCTAAACGCCGAATATAAATTTACAGCATACTATCGTAATTATCAAGGCTTTGAATTAAAGTTCTAATCTAAATCAAGTTACAAAATAATAGTATATTATTCAACGAGCGTGTAATGATGGCTATTACTCATGAGAATGAAGTTTGCGACGTGAGCCGCAGGCGAACGTCGTAATCATTCGAGTGAGTAATAGCCATTACACGAAAGTAGAATACTATACTTTTTCTATGACTGAGTGTTCACTTATCAATTCAAACGAACGAGATATTTAGAGAATATTTCATTGAATAAACTTAATGCTTTATGTCAAACAATTCCATTTTGAAAGCTACAATGAAAATTCATTTGTTGCTTACAATATTGATGGTGAAGTTTGAGCAGTTGAATTCGTTTTCACGTTCTGTATCCATTCTAACAAAAAATCAGCTCTAAATCACCTTCGGTAGGTAGGTATAGGTACTGTCAAAGTAAAATTATGACATTTCATGGCGAGTCTGATTCAAACATTACACCGAACATAGTCGTGTGTAATGGCATTCTTTGACGGTGATTGGCCAGATAGTCGTGTGTAATGGATTATTACACACGGGGCGTGGCTTGTTTTGTGTAATGCATCCAGTTACTCAACAAAAATGTTACATAAAAAGGGTCCATTTTTCAACAGTCATAGAAAAAGAAATTTTAATATCGTCCAAATTTAAATTATTTGGTATAACTAATAATTACTTACAACTCGTGATTAATATCTATTGAGAATCTTGAAACGATAAGAAAACGTGTAAGATCAATTTCTTAATTTTGTTTTGTACTTAGCTTGCACGAATTTGGGGGGTACAGTCAACCCATCCACAATGTCACTCTCGGAAGTAGTAGTCGGTTATATTTCCAGGAATCGTCTCTGCTGGGAGGATTCGCTGATGACGTGAAACAAGTCGAACCAGGTGTGAAATCTGGGACAAATCCAATCCAGGCAATCAATCAAAAGGGTTCCAAATTGAAGCCCCAACAGTAGAAGGGGGAGTAAAGCGTGGAAGTAAGGAACACAAAGAAAAACCCTACAACAAGGAGACAAAAAAAGAAATCAATCTCACCATCTAGAAAGTGGTAGCTGTTGGGTACGTGAAGGCTTTCCTACACCTCCATGAGTTGAGTATATGAGAAATAATGTATTCAGAGAAACACCACACATATTTCAAAACTTACAACTATATTTATAATTGTACATTAAAGTAACGTAAAATACTACAAGCATGTGTTCAACATAAAACCAAGGTTAAAAGTGCTGCTCTCATCGGAGCCGATCGCATCGACAGGCATGTGAAGCGCTGTTGCCAGATAACATAAAAAATAATAAATGTTTGTGATAAATGTTCATACAATAATGAAGGTTTATACATATCGCCCCCTTTGGAAGGCTTTCCAATGAGGAAATGAGCTGGAGTGAGGATTGATAAATCATTCGGATCATTAGATAGAGGTAATAGTGGCCTGGAATTTAGGATACTCTCAATCTGTACGAATAACTTGTTCAAGCATTCATATGTTAAATGTTCGTTAGCTAGAATTCTCTTTGCATGATATTTTGCCGATTTAACGCAAGCTTCCCACAGGCCGCCAAAGTTAGGCCCATAAGGTGGAGAAAAATGCCATCTGATGTTCAAAGAAAAGTAATTATTTAATTTAGAATCACCCTTAATTTGTGTTATAACGGTGCGCAATTCTTTTTCAGCACCAACAAAGTTGTCAGTAAAAATACCCTTACAGTTGCTTGAAAATTGGACTATTTTGAGTCGTTTTTTCCGCCGTTAAGGGATTATTTTACACCGAATCCACGATTACATTATTTATCATATACTCAACTCATGGAGGTGTAGAAAAGCCTACACGTACCCAACAGCTACCACTTTCTAGATGGTGAGATTGATTTCTTTTTTTGTCTCCTTGTTGTAGGGTTTTTTTTTGTGTTCCTTACTTCCACGCTTTACTCCCCCTTCTACTGTTGGGGCTTCAATTTGGAACCCTTTTGATTGATTGCCTGGATTGGATTTGTCCCAGATTTCACACCTGGTTCGACTTGTTTCACATCAGCGAATCCTGGAAATATAACCGAATATTCCTGGAAATATAACCGACTCCTACTTCCGAGAGTGACATTGTGGAGAGTGACATTGTGGATGGGTTGACTGTACCCCCCAAATTCGTGCAAGCTAAGTACAAAAAAAAAATTAAGAAATTGATCTTACACGTTTTCTTATCGTTTCAAGATTCTCAATAGATATTAATCACGAGTTGTGAGTAATTATTAGTTATACCAAATAATTTAAATTTGGACGATATTAAAATTTCTTTAATTTGTAACTTGATTTAGATTAGGACTTTAATTCAAAGCCTTGATAATTACGATAGTATGCTGTAGATTTATATTCGGCGTTCAGCGTTTATATTATAGGTAGGCTTGTGGTACATGTAAAGCTCGTATGATCATAATTGACTACTCCTCGACCGCCTACTTAGCGATTATTTTTGTTTTGCTTTATACCTACGATATTTCCTATCGATAACAGATATTTGTGACAGATTTTGACATATTATTCTGACTTATTTTTGATTTAATTTTGGACTTATTTTTAATATTATATTTCTTGTATCTACTTGTAACAGGATCGTCGTATTGCTGATTGCCTTATTTAGCAATAAAAGATTGGCCTGTACTAGTTGGACTATTTATTTACGTTATTGGTATATATGTATATATATATATATATATTTTTTTTTTTTTAGGGAGTGCAGCAATAAAACGTAAAACGTGTACTCTTTTAAGTATTTAATCCAAGCTTTCGAGTGAATTTTCACCCATCATCAGGGAAGCTACATAAAAATATATTGTTAGATTTTTTAACACATTTTTTTTAAGTTTTTTATACTTACAAACTTATTGAGATTAAACGTGAAGATAACAAAGTTAAAAACATAGATGGCCATCAGTAACATTAAAAAACTACGTCTATTGAATATACTATCACATTTTATTACTTAAAATAACTATTTAAAATTAAAAATCATCATGTTAAGGTAGGTTATCAACCACGTGCTTGAAATCTCAACTTCACAATGACAATTAGTTTCTTCGCCAACTGGCCTGTACCTACCTATAGCACAACCAGCTACTGGCTTGTATTTGATCTACTATTGAATATTTAAATTTGAAGTTATGGAAAAGAAGAAAAATGGTCTTTTTTGTAAAATACTAATGATCAGGATCACTCCGGAAACACCACAGCCAAACATTGTATCAATAGTAACCCCTTGACTAATGAGATCAGTGGTTACGTATTTTTACAATGCCCGACAGTGAAGAACCTTCAGCTAATGAGACTGAGATTCCCATAATGTACCAGAGAGTCTCCTATCATCATTTTCACCTCTTTCTTGAGAATCTAAAAGCAATAAATAAGCAAAAATATCACTTAGATGTTTAGTATCAATTCGATGGTTTATATTATTAGGATTTCTATTTATATGTACCATTTCAAGAAAATTTCTTTTGGATTTAATATGTTCTGTATCTAAAACCTTGACAGACTCATAGTTCATTATGTGACCTGTTTTATTCTGTCTTTTATGTATCTAGAGGTTTGTCCAATATATATGGCATTGCAATTTGAGCAGTCTATACTGTAGATTACATCTGACCTCAGTTTATCTGGTATTTTATCTTTAATTTTTGAAAATAAATTTCCAACTGTAATAGCGGGTTCAAACGCAATTTTAATGTTTGAAATATTACTAGTTCTAACTAGTCAGCAAAGACTACCCTTCACTATATATATATGAATCGCTGATTGCAGAAAGGATATATGTCACTAAATTTAACTTCTGAGATAAATGCAAATAACTGTTTTTCGAACTGGAGCATAGTTCATAAAAAAAACTGAATGTTCATGTTTAAACAATATCAAAACACTATCCCTTTCAGGGGTGAATGAAAATATTTGCTTAAAGCAGTAAAAAGTTAAAGACATTTTAAGTTGACCAACATAATATACCCTTTCTGCTATCAATTGGAAAAATAAAAAAGAAAGAGGGAGTAATTAATGAAAAACACTTTACTTACAAAAAGTTGGATTAACAAAACACAGACTTTTAATTTATAATGGGCCAACTGAAAATATTATCCCAAAATTCTTTTGTTTCCACAACGTCGTTCACATATTTAGCCGATTTCTTTATGCGATCCATTTTATCTGATTTTATGGGGAGTTTTCCTGTTGGGTAACAAAATACTTTAGGGCCAGCTATAATATTGGAAAGTCCTAGACAAAATGTATGTTTCACGAACCCATTAATGTAGTCTCTGGCAACTACTACACCTTTTCCATCATTCTTGCAGAAGGAAAACTGATGAAAGTTGCTGATGTTAAACGCAACTTTTCTATCTCTTGGCGTACCTCTTTGAGAAGTTTCAATGGAAATAGCTGTTTTCTTATGAAGTCCAGGCCAACAGTCTTTAAAATTCACTATATCCATTCCATCCACAAGATGGATTAGAAATGAATGTTTGTTGCTGGAAGAAGCTATAATTTCTATATACTGATGTATGGTATAAACACGATCGACTTTTTCAACTTTCTTTCAATGTTACCAAAGTCTCTATCGCAAGGCAGAAACGAGTGTCCTCGAATGGGAAAGTATTGCTGAATATCATCAAATCTGCCGGAATCTTTTAGGAACAGGCACATTCGAATAAGGGTGTTATTTTTGTTTTGGCCAGGGCAATTGTCGCTAAAGAGATGCAGTTCTCTGGCATTATCAGGTATATATTCTTTTATATACTGGTAAATGAAGGAACATACTTCATTAGGGCTTTTCTTGCCACAACCTTCATGATAAATGACGTAAACAACTTGGTCAGTCTTCATGTTGTGAATGCAAAAAACGCTTACTGTTAATTGTCTTAAATAGAATAAATCCTGTACCTTTATATTTGGAAGCTGTAAGTTTTGCATATAGTCAAACGCAAGGGCAACTACATTATCAGACTCTTTGCTCTTCTTTGTTGACTCCTGCAGTACTGTGTAAAACTTTTTACTTCGTCTTTTATGCACGAGCATTTCAGCAATAGCATTTCTATTAGCATTCTCATTTAAATCCTTACTCTTAATTTTGATTGAAAGATTCTCACAAGTGCAGCATGTGTCGACCTACTGCCTACCAAACTTCAAATCAAAATCATCCTTTAAAATTCTATTGTAGTATTCGTACTTAATCTTTGAGTCTGGATATTTTTCTTTAAACATCAAATACATGGTCCTTACTGCCAATTCCGAGCTGAGATAATGATATTCTCTTGAATAATAATGGGACGTTTCCACAGGAAACGGATTAATGTGCTCATGAATAAGAATCTTCTCTCCAGCGGGGATAACATTAGCACTGACTTGTTTTCCTCTTTTATCTGTAGGCGTTACTCCTGCTTGTAACAACTGCTGAATACGTTGTAATCTTTTATTACTGATGGAGTGAAGGGATGAGAATGCCTTTTTACAAATCATTTTTCTTTCAGTTGCAATCAGTACGTAATATTTGAAACTACTGTTACGATTGCTGTTCTCCCTAGGCTGTTGTACTCGTGGGCGGCGTAGGAACATGAACAAGTCCCTGTAAATACAAGTCCTGTTCGTCCTTTGTAGCTAAATTATAAAACCTTTTAAATGCCTCTAGCTGCTGCTCATAAGTGATTTTTTCGAAACATTTGAACCTGCAGTTACATGGGTCTCCAACAGATTTAGCAGGAACAACATTACCTTTATAATTTACATATTCTTGGCCTTTAACACTGGAAAAAATTTGAAAATTCAATAGATAATGTTTTATCATGAAGACTAAAGCTTACCGGCACTTTTTAATAATATTCCTTTTATATCCATCGCAGTTAACTACCCCTTTCTTACGTTTTAAACTATTCACGTTTTCCATGACAGGACAAGATAATCTAACTGACAGAAAATTAAAATAACAAGTACCGATGTTTTACTAGCAGCGCTAAGTAGTTTACAGTTTCTGGCTCACTACTTCGAAAAATGTCCGCTGTTGGCGCTGAGAGTGGCGCGGCAAATTTGAATGCAGGCCGCCATCTTTATTATTTGTGGGCCGCCATTTTTAGTCCGCTAGTTGTATATTTAAAATATCCGAAAAAAACTCCAGTGGGATTCGATCCCACAACCTACGCGTCTATAGCAAGGCATTCAACACATGCTGCCATGAGCTCTCATGTGTATTAGATGCGAAGAAAGGTATTACTTGCTGCAATGTGCGCGCACCGTACGCTTCTTGCTGTAAAATGTGACGTAGTCGAGAAAGATCCGTTAGGATGATAAGGCGGCGCGGCCAGAGCATCGCGCGCACACCGTACGCTTCTTGCTGTGAAATGTGACATAGTCGAGAAAGATCCGTTTGGATGATAAGACGGCGCGGTCAGATTTAATAACATCGTGTCACCGGTGTGTCTTCAGAAGAGTACAGTCATCGTTTGGAGGAGTTCATTAAGAATATTGGAAAATTAAATAAAGACATTGCTTTTTACGAAGATAAAAGTGAGGTTATAAATCAACTGGAAAATCTAAGTTTATCTGATAAAGTAGGACAGACGTGGAGCAGTCTTCGTATAAACTGGGTGCCTGAAGAAGTCCATCAGTTAGCCCGTAGACTGCCGCAAACTACTTATCCGTTAAGACGTATTCAACCTACACCATGTTCAACAGAACAGAAAAGGAACTAAAAAATGAAATTAATAATGTTTTCGCAATGTCATGTGTAATATTAGTGGCTGTATTTGTTTTAATTTTAAAAATTATTTTGAAAATTGTAAAACGAAAATTCCAATCTTCATGTAATATAAAAGTTGATGAATATACAGAGTGTTTCAATAAAACCCATGTTTTTAGAAAAAACTTTATTTATAAAGGTAATACAGTATTAGAAAACCAGTGACGGAGGCGTTGTACATTTCTTTTGGTACACGAATATACTCCAGAGGCGTGGCAGGGGTTGGGATCTTGAGCAAAGTTTCCAGTTTCACGAGGTGTGCCATCGAATTTGCAAACGTCAATAATGCGTGGAGAAATACCGAAAATGTGACATTTATATCGCAGAAATTCGGCTTTTTGTTGTCCTCGAACGTAAATGTAGTCTGCGGCATGAAACAACTTGCTTCCCAATATTTCATTCACTTTAGAATATTCTACATATCCTGAAGAGTATCGAATGCCATGCACATTCCTTTCCAAGTATGATGTAGTCGTCTTGTCTGCGTTGCTCAATGAAAAACGGTTGCGGTGGTAAAAATATGTAATGCGAACCCTTAAAGCCAATTTCTATGCTGAGTTCTTTGACAACGAAAAGGCCGTCTACGACAAAACCTTGAATGTCTACGAATGCTACTCTCATGTTGACGTCTGCTCGAACACTAAATCACAACATCTAGTTCAAGCTTTTAACAATTTCGGAGAGGGGGAAGTATTCCATTACGCAATCGTGAATTATGATGCAATAGACTTTGGTATTTTCGGGAAAGCCTATGTTTGCTTCAATGTCAAGTTTCACATCGACTGTGGACGCCTTTATACTTTCCTCCTGTTTTAAACAATCCATAACAAACAATGCTCGTTTCTTGAGAGAAGAATAATCCAGCAGGGGGCGCTTCTGTGTGGAGTTTGCGTAGTTGGGATAGAATTCAGTGTAGTTAAAATATGCCTCATTGTAGTCAGTTTTAGCGAAATCCAATTGCATTCTTTCATTGGGCCAATAGTCACCATTAAGTGATAGTCTTATACTTTGTACGTCGGCATTGTCAAATAAAGTCGGGTCAGCTGTACTCGAGTTACGTTTGTCGGTTTGAAAGAAAACAATAACAAAACGAGGTCTTTCAACTGAAGTGGATGTCTTGACATAGGTTGATCTTTTTGAATGGATTTCATGAGATTTAATTTTATGTCGTCATTAGGAAAGATATGTTTAACTTTCAGCTCAACGCTTGTAATGTTAATTTTAGCTGTTGTAGTGGAGGCATTTTTTTCAGTAATATACAGGGTGTCCCACGACGAGTGAAAACTATCTGTATATGGCAATATCAAAATTTAGACCACACCTGCATCTCTAAAAATTTACAGAAAACATTTAATATCTGGATAACGGTAAGGTTTAGGTATAGGAAAGTATACATGAACTTGCCCTATTTTTTTCCCCTGAATGCATTAAAATAGAAAAAACAGGGTGGTTCTATTTAAAAAAATGAAGAAATTTGATATTTATGAAGTTAAACTTTGAACACTTTTTATACACACCCTGTATGAAATGAAAAAATTTTCAACATAGATTCGATTACGTTTGACCTTGCTTAAGGCAACCGAACAGAAACCATTTCCATATCTTCAAGGGTCTCCTCGTAAAAAAATAATTTATAAGGGTCTTCAACGGTCAAATTTTCTACAAAAAAATCAATAACTCAAAAAGTGTGCATTTTTCGAAAAAAGTTTTTAGACAAAAGTATACTATAATAATACGTAGATTTCAAAAATGTATTAATATACAGGGTGTTCCATTTAAAATAACAAAGTTACAGTCGACTTCCGGTAGAACCGGGAGTCGGCCATCTTTGAAAATATTTTAGTTAAAAAGATCGTATCCGAAAACCCTAACGTGGAAATTTTCATCATTTTACTATGAGTATTTTGCCGTATACAGATAGTTTTCACTCGTCGTGGGACACCCTGTATAAGCAATCATTATCGTTTCGTGCTCGAACTAGTCGTATTGTTTGACGTCCACATGTAATCATGGAATAATCGTTGAAAATATGTTTAAGAGGTATTTGAAGGTTGAAGGACTTGTCGCTTACATTCAGAATAGGATCTTTCGGGTAATTCCAGCCGGCTATAGCCATATGATTGGAATCTTCTTGGTTATAACAGGTCATGGCACGTACGGCGCTTACTATTCCAGGATCTCGAACTGTTTCCATTTCCCTGGCACTTTCACTGTACGTACATGAATCGAATAGAAAGGCTCTAACATTATTTGCTAATTTTACGTCACCAGCTCCGTGTACTTCGAGAGAACCCTTAATGCACAACAATGTTTCGCTCATTGCAAAAAACGAAACAACTTGATTAATGCTAAACTCCACAATGTCACTGCAATTGAATGATTTTATGAATGGAGCATAGGTTCTATATTCGGCCTTTCGAATTGACTCATCAAACATCGGCTTACGATAGATATCAAACATTGGAGGCATGTCGTTTTGGCGTAGACGTTTTCCATACATGGTTGTCATTTTTCAATTTAAAACCCAGCGATTGCAAGACCAATTTGTTTGCGAACGAGAGCTGTTTCAGCTTTGGCGACTGCTCAGCTAATGAAGTTGAAAGTGCTGCAGATTGTCTTTTATGATTGATTATTAGACCCATCGCGCTCTAAGCTCCAACACCAACGTACTTAGTTCTCCACGAAAGTTTACGGGCTGACCGTCTTGGTCTAAAGCGATGACGGTGATATTGGTTATTTCACTTTGTGGTATAACAGGTAAATAGAGTAAGTTATGAGGAATTTCGTCTATGGAATATCCCGGATCCCGGATGACGAATTCGTATATAGTATGAGCAGGTCTGTTTGCATCGAAGGCTCCCGTGGTAATGTTACAATCGAAGCGAATACTAGATACTTTAATGATTTTGACGGGGAGATCTGAAGAGTGCAATTTGTTAGCTTCGAGTATTTTCGGTGAAAATCCCAAGATTCTTCCAAGACTATTGGTCTCCTTGAAGGAAATTTTGTATTTACTGGAAATTTCACATTTTAACGTATTGTGATTAAGTTTTAGTGAAAATATATCCTCTGGTCTAGTTAGATTGCCTGCACCCAATTTATCTCGGATAAACGCTTCTAGATCGGCAATTTCGTAACATCCTGTGGGAAAATCAAAACTTTGAAGCTTGCCCTTGGTATCGTAGTAGTAAAACTTACAATTTTCAATGTTCAGTATACTGTGATAAGAGTGAAAAGATCGTAGAGCTATTTCGTATCCCTTCTTCGGATCGAGCTCAATAGGCGTAGGAGGTTGGAAGGTGAACACGTGATTGGTGCTGTTAACTCTCAGCAACTGCGACATGATGACTAATGAAATACGAATAATGTTTGAATTTAAATATCATTTTTTATTTTTTTAATGTTTGTTTACAAAGGAAACAAGTAGCTTGCGAACTCGGAGGACCGTCACAATGCGTCGTCCAATCAGGTCGGTTGTAATGGATGAAACAAGGCAGCCGTATTTGTAGTTCAAAATTTGCTCGATATTCATTGGGAAGTTTATGCCATATTTCCAGCAATTCCCAAGGTCTTACACACTCTATTAGATGTTCAATGGGAAAGTGCTTTAGTTCTTCGGCAGTAAAACTGCTCAATGTTTTTCCATGGTAGATATGTTGTAGTAATAGTTCCATCATTGTTGCTGTAGAAATTTCAAACACAAATGACCGCAATTGATTTGATCGTAGTTTTGATATTGAGTATTGTTGTAGAAAATTCGCACACTTTTTCCGAGATATTTAACAACTTCTTTCGGCGGCTTCAAGTTACCAAATGAATCGAAATACTCTACATTGTTGTTTATCTTTCGGTAAGCTACCCAATGACTTCCGCTATTCTCAGAGATGTCCAAATTAACAACTGCGCATTCTCGTTTTCGGGGCCCGGCTTTGGGGAGAGTGTCTCGCATGAAAACTCCTCGAAAATGCGGTATTTTAAGCGATTTTGCGTAATGTGTTATGTCAAAGTCGGTTAATGCGTGATTGGGTAGCTTTATTAGTTTTTTTGCTTTTTCAAATACAATCCGAAACCGCCTTTTGGGTACTTTTTCAGATACAGACCAGATCCTACACGTTCCATAGCCTTATTATGACGTACATCTTTTTCCAATTCCTTTTGCGCATGCTTAGCATCAATGACAGTCTTAGCAATCCCAGCAGCACCACCTGACAAAGCTCCAAGTGCCGAAAGGCCAGCAAACAAAGGGATAAGTGGTAGGAAACCTCCGGATTTCGCTACAGGTATCACTCGAGGAACCTCGACTTCTTTTTTCCCACCAAATTCTTTAATAAGTGCTTTGGCGGCTCGTAAGGCAAACGTTGCGGTGTCTTTCAAAGATGCCCCTTTTTTCATGGACTT
Source organism: Galerucella nymphaeae (assembly GCA_963978555.1). Taxonomy (NCBI): domain Eukaryota; kingdom Metazoa; phylum Arthropoda; class Insecta; order Coleoptera; family Chrysomelidae; genus Galerucella; species Galerucella nymphaeae. The sequence goes on from OZ021718.1 coordinate 12,192,234, forward strand.
TCCCACTTTGAGAATAACATCTCGATGCAAGGAACGACGTTTGCGACGACAACCCATTCCCAGCTTTCTTTTCAGCTTCATTCCGCCTGTTACAAGTAATGCAGCAGTTTTCTCTCCCAGTGAAGCGTCTTTTGATTTGACGCGTGCCCAAGCTTTATCTTCAAGTATCTGATCGGCTTTGTGTCGTTCTTCGAGAGACTTATTCTTCCAGTAAGAAATATCGTGTTGTTTACAAGCAACGTCCAAGGGGTTGATGCCAGGATCTCCACGATCAAGACGTTTTTCCAATTTTGTACCAGCTAACAAAAAACAATTAATTTTTCGCAAAAAGGGTGGGGTGGTTTACTTACGTCCACAGTACTGATAGCTAGGTAAGTGAAGTTCAATAGATAGTTTATTGATGAGAGAATTTAAGAGACCTTCTCCTTCAAACACCAACATTAAGACTGATACGCGCAAGTGGTGACATCTATATTTAAAGAGTAGTCCTACGAAAAACGATACACACAATGAAAATAATTCAACAAGAGCAGACTATACCCATTGAAAATCTGGATTTCACCTCATCGTCATCGATCGGCAAACATGGTAAATTGTTACCAAATTCTTTCCGTGCCATTATATGTGGCCCCAGTGGGTGTGGTAAGACGAATGTCGTGCTGGCGCTCCTATTCAATCCAAATGGCGCGAAATTAAAAAATGTTTATGTCTATCCAAAATCGTTATTCCAACCAAAGTACCAATTGCTGCAGGAAGTTATAGCACAAGTCAAGGGCGTTGGCTATTTCCCATTTAAAGACAACGAGGAAATAATTAGTCCAGAGAAAGCTCGACCAAATTCAGTCTTTTTATTCGATGACGTTGCATGTGATGGGCAGCAGAAAATTCGTGAATACTACTCCATGTGTAGACATAAAGATATTGATGCTGCATATCTTTGTCAAACATACTCAAAAATACCGAAACAGCTTTTTCGCGACAACTGTAATGTGATTGTATTATTCAAGCAGGATGAGGTGAACTTGAAACATATATTTGACGAACACGTATCTCCTGACATGACATTTGACGTATTTAAAAATATGTGTTCAAAGTGTTGGTGTGATCGCTATGGTACATTGGTAATTATGAAAGATTTCGCCCTCAATGATGGAAGGTATCGCAAAGGATTCGATAAATATATAAAATTGTAAGCTGCTTCTTCAGTCCACACCAATATGTCTGACGATAAGGTTGCTATTGCATTGCGCAAGAAAAAAGTGTCTGAACTTGCTAGATCAATTCGAAAAAAATACTTGGCATTGAAATTGGGTTAATCAGAGCAAGATGAGTCGCTTAATAAACTATTCAAGCCAATATCTAAACCACTCGAAGAAATTGTGAAATCCTCAAAGACATTACAAAAAACGATTACAAATTTAAATCCAAAAGAGGAAATAAAGAAGGAAGAACCTGATGATGATGTGTTTACACCTCCATTTCTCGAAACGGAACCGGTGGCCGAAACCGATGAAGCAGGAAATATTCCAATGCCCGAATCTCCAGAAATAATGCGTCCTGATGTGACACATGAATCCATCCAAGAGTATTTAGATCAATATCCTGAAATTAGTCAATCGTATATCGAAGACTATTTCCAAGATAATGGAAAAATCGATAAAAACTACGGTCCTATCTACAATGACGAACTCGGTTGGAGTTTGGGTACGCGTAGAATTGGATTTGATGGAAGAAACGGCAATATCAACATACTACAAGAACGAAATAAAGAAGCTGGATCCGTGATTGGTACACCTGGCTTATACCAACTTTTATTCTACCACGATCCAGAAGGTTACACCCAGCAGGATTTGGAGGCATATAAAACCCTTTTAGAGTATACTAAGGTTCACCTAGATACTCTCAACCGTCTTAAGGGTTCACGCACCGACAAATATCACAATATTATCAAACCTTTGTTTAGAACAAAATCAGAATCATCGAACCGTGGACCCTCCACTCGAACACAACAGCTACTAATGGAACGTCTATCAAAAATACCTTCTCCGAAAAGTGGCGGAAACGTTCTCGATTCCCGTTTGGTATACAACGAAGACCCTATGGAATACATTTATTGGGATGATCCCAACGAGTTGGTTGAACGTCTAAAGCTACTAATTGCTTCGAAAGAGGCAGGTAATACGTCACACGACAACGAAATAGTAGCAATTATCAATGAACTGAAGGAAGCTGATATAATAGAGTAATACAAGTTGGAACTTGTTCATTTCAATTATGCCAGTCGATAAATTCGGACATAGACATCAAACGCCCTATGCGCGTATACCAGCGAAAATTACGTTTCCTCATACTCAGGACGGTAATATTGATATTGAAAATGTGAAAATTTGTAATGTTAAGGAACCGACAACAAATAGTGATGCTGCAACAAAAAAATATGTCGATGTGCAATTGAATGGCCTACGTGCTATCAACTCACCATTAATTCAAGCACATGGTACCGTGCTGCAGCAACAAGAACGTGATATAAAGGATTTAGCTGTAGGATTCAACGAGATAAGAAATGAGCTTCATAAGACGAAAATCCCCATATTACAGGAGCACATTACTTACTTACAAAATAAAACTAACGAAATTGATACATTTATTTCGCGAAATCCCCCTGTAGCAGCTAGGGATATGGCTACGAAGAAATACGTTGACGATTCAATTGTGGCAGCCAAAATATTTATTCGAAAAGAATTCACTGCTTCTATTAAAATGTGTGTTGGAAGCATACGTGATTTACAAAAAGAAATTACAGAAAATATCAGATCCGTCTCTGATATGAAAACTAAAGTTTCGGGCATTGTAGACAACATTAAGGTTATGAATACGAATACCCATAACCACATTCGCAGTCTGGAGGTAAAGCTAGCCGGTAATACATCATAATATGCACACCAAGGAAAAGATTCAACTCGTAAACGAGCTTCACAAACCTATTCGGAAAAAATTCCCTCGGAGACGCACTATCATTAAGGGCCTTGACGATCTTTGGCAAATGGATCTTGCGGAGATGAGGAATTTTGCATCACAAAATAGGAATCATAAAATGATACTAGTCGTCATTGATTGTTTTTCTAAGTTTGTGTGGACACGCCCACTAAAGACGAAGACCGGAGAGGAGATTACTCGGGCATTCTCGGACATTCTCGCTCACACTAGACGAATACCAAAAAATCTGCAATCTGATCAGGGAAAGGAATTTTACAATAGCAAATTTCAAAATTTAATGAAAAAACACAACATAAATCATTACAGCGTATTTAGCACGATGAAAGCTTCTATGGCAGAGCGTGTTATAAGAACTTTGAAATCGAAACTCTACAAGTATTTCAGTTTAAATGGCACCTACAAATGGATTGATATTCTGCCTGAAATTACTCAAAACTATAACGATACAAAACATTCCACAACAAAATATAGACCTTCTCAAGTTAACAAATCCAACGAAAAATCTATTTTGAATAACACCTATAGTCATTTAAAGATAGTCGGTCCACGAAAATTTAAAGTTGGTGACATTGTGCGCATATCCAAGGCAAAACATGTCTTTGAAAAAGGATATACACCCAATTGGACTACAGAACTATTCAAAATCATCAAAGTTAAAATTACCAATCCTGCTACGTATTTACTTGAAGACATGCAAGGTACACCAATCAGCGGCTGCTTCTATGATGAAGAACTACAGAAAACATCAAATGCAGACATTTACTTAGTTGAAAAGGTGCTCAGAAGAAAGGGTAACAAAATGTACGTCAAGTGGCTTGGTTTGGATAGCAAACACAAGAGTTGAATAGAGAATATTGATATTGTATAGATCTATTTTTCGGTTCGCCGCGTAGAAAACCTTGAAAGAGCAGGAGCTATAAATTGGAGTGAGCTTTGGATATCAAACTCAGTTAGCAACATGAGTTCCCAAGATAGTGGTAGTGTCGACATCGTGGACGAATCTGATTCGAGTAACTTCAGTTCAGAGTTAGATAGAATATTGGAAAACTATGAGACTGCTGTCAAGTCTGAAAACATTTACCTGCTTTCAACACAGTATCCAATTTCGGGGTATGAAGTAAAATGTGGAATAAGTCCTGCAAGATCATTCACACCTGCTGTCATCTTATCCCAACATCTTAAGTTCAGCAAAATATCTTTCAGTACTTATGAATGGAATGCCTTTATCTCAATTATGACACAACAGATGAATTTCTTTCATACCGGAGACGAATTCAAACCTAATTCATTACTATGTGAGGATCACTGTACAATGATACCATTAAATTACGATGATAATAAGGTGATTTTAGTCAAGAAACATGGTGTTGAGTATTACATGGATGAAGAAGAGGTATCGCAAATTTTAGAATTAAATAATTTGATTGTACAACGTATATTTGTACTAGAAAATTTAAATTTTTGTGAATATTATTATAATGTTTTGGATTTCTGTAAAAATACCTTCTCCGAAAATTTAAGTCCTTTACAAATTTTATATGCATTTTGTTCCATTACACCAAACGATATGTCACACAATGCCCTCAGAGAATTTGTATACTTTTATAAAGTTAAAGTTATCAATGATTTGAATAAATAGTTGTATATTATTGATGTTTTTCTTCAAATAAAAACTTTGAAAATTTTTGGCGATTATTTTTGAAAGAACAAATGTAAACGACTTTTCTAGTCACATGTTACGTTAAATTATTACATATATAGATGTTAAACGACATAAACATCATTCTTTTTCAGATCATCATTATGATTGGTCACATTCTGTTGATATTATTCTGTGTCACCCGTCAAGCTTTGACGCTCAATGAATCTGAAGTCATAAATTATTTAAAGAATTATGGTTACATAAACACTACTGATGGCAGCACCACCGATTTTAAAAGTACCTTTGGAGCTTTCCAAGAACGATATAATCTTCCAGTAAGTGGTGATTTGAATAATGCTACATCACGTTTGCTATCCAAACCTCGATGTGTTCAAGCCGAAAACCATTACAGAGTTCATGCCAAATGGAACAATACCAACCTATATTGGAATTTCCCTAAAGCCAATTCTACACTTGAACGTTTAACGGAAAAAGCTTTTAGTACGTGGGAGAAAGTTTCCAATTTTCAATTCACGCAAATTACCTCTCCGATACAACATAAACCTGACATTACCATTTCCTTTGGACGAAGAGTACACTGGAATCGAGCAGACTGTGAAGGAAATCATGCTTGTCAATTTCCATTCGATGGTTCGGGCCAAGTACTTGCACATGCATTTTTCCCCACAGGTGATGATAAATGCATTGAACTTCATATTGATAGTGATGAAAATTGGGATTTTACTGAACTAAGCACACCGCCAGATGGAAAAACTAATCTTCTAATGGTATTAGTACATGAAATTGGTCATAATTTAGGTTTAGGACACAGTGATGTTGAAGATGCAATAATGTTTCCTTGGTATCATGAATATGTGCAGGATATTAGTCAAGATGATATTTTGGGTATGAGTGCTCTTTATGGGCCTAAAATTTTTAAGACATCCACCAAACCTTTGATAACAACAACCACAGCCACTACTTCCACACATCATAAGAATCATCATAGTACAACAATCAAAAGTTTACCTAGTACAACAATCAAAAGTTTACCTAGTACAACAATCAAAAATTTATGTGATATAACAAAACCAAGCTTTATGTTTCTGGCAACTGCTCCGTCGTTTCCAAACTTCCGACTATATGTTGGTCACCAAAATTTTTTATGGAAATTTGATTTAAATGATATGCGAATTCCCTCAAGTCCTGATGATCTTCATGATTATCTCCCTGCACAACTCAAGTATTCATCTATATCGCATATTTTCCAAAATTCTGAGGGTTCCCTTTTGGTAATCGACAACACCACTAAAGACTTTCTTACATCATCTTTCCCAGATTTACACATAACAAGAAATGATATTAATTTCAGATTCAGAGAAATCAATGCAGTTTTTCAAGACCATCATGGTAGATATTTCGTTTTTTACGATACTTATAATTATATCGAATTTACCATGTTTCCTTTCCTATTGAAGACGCGTGGACGAATTGCCGATCAATTTCCAGGCTTACCACTAGGTATAACAAGTGCCTTCAAGTTCATTGATGGATATATATATTTCTTGAAAGGAGACACATATTATAAATTCAGCGAATATACAAAGAAGGTAATGGAAGCTGGAAAATTTAATTGGAACCGGTTTGGAATACCGTGTCCCAATGAAGGATTAAAAGAACAGCTAAAGAATTTACTTAGCAAAATTATATCTTTTTATGAATAAATAAAATATGTTTTCTTAGGTAACTGATTTAATCTTATCACAACGAGTTCCATATTGATAATCAACGAGTTAGAGTTTTGGTAGAGTAATTTGATTGAACTGAGAAAAGATTAATTTATTTATGATAAACAATAACTATAAAACTTACACTTAGTCTAAATCACAAAATTTGATTAAACCGACAAAAGATTAATATATTTATGATAAACAATAACTATAAAACTTACACTTAGTCTAAATCACAAAATTTAATTGAACCGACAAAAGATTAATATATTTATGATAAACAATAACTAAAAAACTTACATATCTTAAAAGTCTAAATCACAAAATTTGATTGAACCGACAAAAGATTAAATTATAAAAAATGAAATAAAAACAAAAGAATTACAAATACTAGAATCCGTCAAAATGATCAATATCGCTATCACTATCATATGTTCCCCTAAATCTGTGAGTTCTAGGAGAATTATGAAGTTTCGCACTACAAGAATCTTTAGCATGGGTTTCAAAAAGCACTGTTCTATAGCAACTTTGACACCACCAATCTTTATTGTGATACAAGTTACCAATTATATCTTCTGACTCGCAAACATCATGGTAATGATCATTGATTACAATCAAATGTTTCCTCAATCTTCTATGACATCTTTTAATACCATCAAAACACTCTTTACAAACATATATGTTATATCTATCAATCCTATAATAGTTAACCCATATGCAATATTCCGACTCATCTTCAAATATGTAGTCCCAGTCGGATCTAGCAAGTACGGCATTTCGGTCTTTGTACAGAATGTCTCTTGAACAATGAACAAAATTGAGATTTCTGCAAAAGCGTGACTGATCATTTTGAGCAGTTTTATTCAAAAATCTCCACTTGTATTCCGCAAATTTTCTTGCGATTTGTTTGGTAAGAGTCCATGGTAATTTTGATGATTCGAAAAAATCTGCTAGACATTCTATATTCTCGCAAATTATTTTTATACAGTTTTCACTCAATGTATTCATATCTAAAACAATAAGAGTACATTTTTTATATACATATACGCAACAAAAAATTAAAATATTACTCAGTGTCACTTAATTTGTAATGACCCCAAGGAAGCGTATCAAACGATTTTGGAATTAGTGACCGCTTATCATCTTCCGGAGAAAGACCCACTTTCTGTTGTTCAATGCTGAAAACGTTATGTGCATAGGACTGAATTGTGTTTTGGAAAATATACTTCGACTTCCAGTTTTTTAAACAGTTCAAGTAATCTTCGAAAGTAATTTTATTTTTTACAACATTTTTTTTTACCCCCTTAGATTTTTTCACTATTTTCCCGCCCTTGACTTTAAAAGCCTACATTTTTGAACGTAGCCCTATGAAATGCGTCATAATAGAACCATTACATTCATCTTTCATCAAACCTAACACCTTTTTGTTTGCTAACGGAATGTTAAAGTGATTACCCTCGGCATAATCACTCGTATCAAACATGTGAATATCATCCTTTATCACTTCTTCGTATACGTCATTACAATGAAGTTCATACGTGAAACTATCTGTATCTGTATACATTAATTTACAATTTTTTTCCCCCAATTTAGGGATGATGTATGAATAATGGAAGTCATACATACAAGTTTTTGAAATGTCTAGAATGGCCATCCCAATGTACAGGGGCTTATTGAAAACGAGATTACTCTTTTTTAATTCTATTGCAACTAAATTTTCTTCAAAAATTGTTCTAGAATGAAACCAAGGACTAGCAATCAAGTTTTTAGCTCCATAACGTCCCAAATATGCTCTTGATAATTTCACTATCCTATGATTCCGTATATTTTCCATTGTTTTACCAAACACCGCGTTATTCATCAATTTATACAAATTTTTGGCAAAAGCTGTAGTAGCTTCCGTTCTCAGTTTAGTATTTAAAGCGATGTAGGGTTTTAGCCATGCAGCTTGTTTAAATTTTAAAATTCTATGTATTTTTGTTAAAATTAAACCATTTGCTAAGGCTTGTTTCAAATTTCGATAGTGTAAGATATAATTATGTTTATTGTGTAGGGTAGCCATGAGTTTTTTTAATTTGGAATTGGGGGCGTTTGGTGTTCAGGGCAAAAAGGAAAATCTTGGTGTAGATCGTGTAGCTCCTTAGGGTACTCCAGGTCTACCTCAAGAATGTACCCCTCTGGAGAATCGTCTGCAATTTGATTAATATCAATGTTCGAGCTATCTTCCCATTTGAAGTCTGCATAAGGGAGGAATTCTGACATTGCCCACCCGTATAGATTGTTCACATCTAGGTACATAAGATACTTAGAGGGTTTTTGAGGGTCATACTCCTCCTCCATGTATTTATTGTTGGCTTCGATTTGAGCAAACAGTTATACCTCCCCGAATACCCCTCTCAATAAACATAATCATATCAATATCTTTAAGTAATTCTAATTTTATTTGGGTATACTTTAACATTGCATCCCACGTATACCCAGGAAGAGTATAGTACCACGCAGGATCTAGCTGATATGTTTGCAAACAATTACTTCGTAACTGCTCAAAAACGTCTGCTAATAACAGTATGTCTGTTTTCATATATAGCTGACTATACTCCCCCAGGCTGGCAATATCAAAATAATTCCAAACATTTTTTGCATGGTCATATTGTTCCATGGAAATATTCGAATCATAAAGTTGATTGTAAAAATTTTCAATGGACGGTAATTCTACTTCGTTGAGCTTTTCTATACAATCGATGTAATCGTATGGAAAAACCATCAAAAGTTTCAGTTTTTGGTTATTTAAATCATGAAACTCCTGTTTTAAATTTTTAAAATCATCCTCCTTCAGTGTAGATACCAGTTCGTCTAGACTTGCTCCCATAAATCTAAAGGAGTCTATGAACCTAAACTTGATGCTAGTTTCAGAGTCATGTAGGGTGAAACTTATATATTTTTCCTTATTTATCGGTAGTATGGAAACCTTACCACGTTTTGCAATTTCCTTAATAACAAAATGTGAGTCATATCCGCTCAAGTTATGAAAAATTATTGGAACAACAAAAACTTTTTTAAAATTCAAATTGCATGCTTGATGAGCGTATCCACGAAATTTTCCAGTGAAATGATCGTGATCTCTAACGACTATATCTTTATCAGTAAATTCATGTTCACAAATATGACAATTTAGTGCATTTACCGAGTTAGGTGTAACACCAAGGGGTATTATATCTAAAATTTTGGACTGTACAAATTTCGCTACATCAGTTAACTGATTTGTAAACCAATCTATGCAGTCTTCACCCTGATGATATTTATAATATGAAAGCCGATCATCGTAAGCGCATTTTAAATAATATCCTGCAGAAAAAGCAACATGTTGTTGATATTTTTTAGTTTTATCTGTTTTTTGTTGATCTGTATAAACCTTTAGTATGGATTCTAAATCACTATAAATAACAAAGGGACATTTCTGCTTATGAATAAAATTTTTAAATTCAATGTGAGTATAATTGGGAAAAGAAATTTTTGACTCATTCATATTTTTACAAACACTTTCATGCTTATCCAAAATTTGTTCATTATGAAAATAGTTCAAACACCTATCGCAAATGAATTTCTTCCACGTAGATTTATTAAGTTGAGATGAAATTAATCTAGATAAATTCTTTATCCAGCAATAGTGGTACTTAATGTTTTCATTCGTATCGTCTACAGGAGGTGCATCATAATCGTTTAACTTAGGATAATACTTGGATTGGACCAGCAATAGATTAACATGTCTTTCAAGTTTATTTTTAGTTAATCTTGTAGGAACTACTGTATAAAATGTAGATTTATTCGATTGATTTAGTTCTAAAGAGTATACGTTCACTGATATATTATTTAATTTTTCAAATTTTTTAATTTGGGACAGTGGCATTTCAGCATCTAAGCCCTTTGTATTTAGAACTTCAGAGTAATGTGGATACGATGAAGTACGATTACTATTTTTAGTAGCAGGATTTAAAAAACTGTTTACTGCCCAGTAAAAACAAGCTTGGTCCGTATTACAAACGTTTACAATTGCCTTCTTTCGAGAAATTGGTTCTGGTAGTGAGACGAAAGACGAGCCAACACCCATTTCATATTTGTTTATTGCAACTTCCAAAAAAATTATTCGAGATAATGCCCACCCGCTTTCTTTTTCAGCAAATTCTGATAAACTGTTTAAAATAGGATTAATAATATTTATACTGAACCAATCATATAAATCATCTCCAATGTCCAATACAACATTGGGAGTACTGAAATATTTACGGTCTACTAACACCTCGTCTTTTGATTGCTTGATAAAATCTCCACAAAAGGTGGTGCTCACTTTTGAAACTTGTGTTTTCTTGAGAACTGATAAAATCTTGTTTTTAAAAATTTTGAAAGCATCTGCAAAAAATGCATTCATATCTTTATGTAACAAGTTTATAATAACTTCTGTTTTTAATCGACATTGAAATGCAGCATTAATGTTTTCCCACTTGACCCTATTACTAGATTTCTCAAGACCTTCACCCACATGATCCCCTTTTATTAAACATCGCATGCGCTTCAAATGTGCTATTTTTGTATGAATTTTATGTTTTACTCCGATCGAAAACTTGAAACATTTTAAAGCTTGATTACACTTTCTGATGTGTTTATTAATCAGTAAAATCCATTTGTTTCTATTTGAAAATGTTTGAATTTTGCTAAGAGAATTTAAAATTTCATCAATTTGCTGTAAGGTAACACTGAAGTTCGACATTCTTGAGTATATGCACAAAAAATGTACTCACCAGCTTTCTAAAGTTGTCTTCGACTGCGTGTACTTCCGAATTTCCTTAATTTTTAAGTTGTCCTCAGCCGGTTGTTTTCAAATTTTGTGATATGTGTTGCTGAAACAAAAAATAATTTTTAAAATGTTTTTAAATCAGAATGCTAGGTTAGGTTAATGTGAGTGTACCTCATACCCTCGCACATGATAAATAATCAGCAAAATTTTAAAAATAAAAAATCTTACCGTTTAATGATTTTCTTCGATTTTAAATAGTGTCCTGGAACGGGAACCACTGGAAATTTCTTGCAGACCCAAAAACACCAGATTATAACTTCCCTTGTTGATGTCCGCAATGTATTTCTTATATTTATCCGTCACCCTTCTGGGAAGAAAAGTCACGTTATCTTCTAGTTCTACAAATACTGCTTCTCCAAATTTGGATTGCACTATTTTCATGCGTATGATTTTATGGGGGACGTTTTCCGGAATGTCTCGAAGCTTGATAATAGGTTTGTTCTCTACCCCTGTAGAAGTAGAGAATGTGTTTAATTCATTGATAAAACTCATCTGAAATAAATAGGATAATTGTTGTACCAGTCGTCAAGGAGTTTCTCCCAATAATTTTATAGCAAATAAAACTTTTTCAAAATATTCGAAATAGTTTTATTTTTGGAAACAAATTTCAAAAACTAAATATAAAGAGCAGTTAAAAAACTATAAAACTTACTTTGTTTTCAAAAACTGCACCAAAAACTCTCTCTCGTTGACTATCAAAATGGAACTGTCGTTGCCGTAATACCAAAAGTATTTATACCTTTTTTCAAGGATTTCTTATCACTTTCGTGAAATTGTGATAAACTATTATTTTTGTAATGTTGATAATATATTTCCCATTTGGTTATTGGGGTCTAAAAACATATCCGTTTTGTACAATTTCCAAGGTTTTTGATATTTCACATTTCCTGTTTAGATGTTGATTTTTTCTGATTGTGGTTTGAGACATATCAATTTTAAAAAATTTCTGTGGCGAGCTGTTTTATTTTTATATTTATCATTTCCTGTTGTGATAATGGGTTTTTCTGCTGTTTTCTGCTTCTGATTTTATTAAATCTCGCCGTGCTGTCTTATCATCCAAACGGATCTTTCTCGACTACGTCACATTTCACAGTAAGAAGCGTACGGTGCGCGCGCGATGCTCTGGCCGCGCCGCCTTATCATCCTAACGGATCTTTCTCGACTACGTCACATTTTACAGCAAGAAGCGTACGGTGCGCGCACATTGCAGCATGTAATACCTTTCTTCGCATCTAATACACATGAGAGCTCATGGCAGCATGTGTTGAATGTCTTGCTATAGACGCGTAGGTTGTGGGAGTTTTTTTCGGATATTTTAAATATACAACTAGCGGACTAAAAATGGCGGCCCACAAATAATAAAGATGGCGGCCTGCATTCAAATTTGCCGCGCCACTCTCAGCGCCAACAGCGGACATTTTTCGAAGTAGTGAGCCAGAAACTGTATTGCTCTATCTACTGCGCTAACTTGCGACCCGATTGACTGCATAAGGGGTACAAGTCATTGACTTAGATCTTTTCTGCGCTCAACGTTATTGAAATAAATTATTATTTTACATGTTCATCAGAATATGAATCAGAATATGAATCCTTTATGCGCACAACGATGAGGTTTGGGTTGAACTGCCGATTAACGTGAAAATTTCAAAATATGCGGAAACATGACTTGTACCCTTTCTGCAATCAGTGATTCATATATATTTCTTTTTTCCGTGTTTTTTTGGCTACTGGTATAACATCTCTTTTACAATCGCCTTCAGCACAATTGGTTCTAAAAAACTCGGTGGCGCCTGTTCACGGATTAGACATAAACGTATGACCAAGGTAACAACAATACAAAGAACTCCATACTATTCCCTGAGATATAACTCTCAATTATTTTCCGCCAGATATCGTTTAATCGCTCCAAATATACTTTCAGTTAGCCTGAGAAACCAACGGCGACCACGGCCTATATAAACAGCGATTATTTGTTTTTCCCACTACAGTATTTCAAAATATAACAATAATAATGCACAAATTTACCTCTATGTAACTGAATGATGATAATTAGAATTCACGCTAAAATGAATAAATCATATCGTCTTTTTAAAACGTCATATATTATCAAGAATGAACGTGGTCGACAGCTAGGTGATAGAGATGCTTTACTCTCACCCGCGCGAACAAATCGTGTTCTCCATATTTCTTTCTAAGCATACTTATTGGAATTGTACAATGCAAAATTTTAAATTTATTTTCTATTACACCAATCACCCTTTCAATATGTATTCTTACATGTGCTTATTGGTGTGTTTCCTCAATATCTATAGGATGCAATTGATTTTCAATTGATTTTTATCTTTTCAAATGTTGGTGTCACTAGTTTGGCTTGAAGAAGACCCAATAACTCTTTTATTAAAACACCTCGGTTAGCCAATACAATATCTCCTGGTATAATATTTTCCAAAAAATCTGAATTTTCCACAATTTGTTTGTCAGAAGCCCTCCCTCCTCATGCATTTCTTATAAAACCTGTTATACCCTGAGGCGTAATTCCGATTTTATGGTATGGTGATGCTTATAATTTAACCAACACTTTTGTTGCGTTATCATCAAGGCTTTCCAATGAAAATTTCAAAACAATCCACAATTACAGTTGATTTGACATGAAAAACTTCGTCAAAGCAGGCTGGAACATTTTTTCGAATAGCTGATCTTTCAGACCATATAATTAGTGATGAAATTTTTGAAGTAAATGGAAGCGGTAGTTGGAAAAATTTTGGAATTGTATGCCAAATTTTCAAAATGATAGTCTAATCGAAATTTTACGAGTATCAGAATAACTTGATTAAAAGCTTAATGCTGTGTTCAGTTGAAAATGCGAGCTATGAAAATGAAATGTCCTCTCAGGATTTGTAGCAATAGTAATTTCATTTCCATGCCTGGGCCCATGAATGAAAGTATGTACCTGGAGTAACTGCTATTGGGGTAAAAAATAACCTAAAAATTTGGCACAATATTCCAAAAGCGTTTTCCGAAACCCTGCGTGCTCTACATAATCTATAATTAAACACTGCTTTTGCAAAATCTTCTTTGGCTTGATTTCTGTTATATGGTTTTAATATATTTTGATGAAGACGAAATGCTTCGTCCCCAATTATGACGTATGACATACGCTTCTGAGAACCAGGCAATTCAGTGTCTAGAGGAAAACAATATTTCCCACCATAAATTGGTTTTCCCATTACAGATTTACTAAATATACTGTCTCCCTCTTTGCCATAAGATCCAATATCCACGGCTACAAGCTTGTATTTGGCATCAACAATAGCCAACATTACTGTTGAAAAATAATTTTTATAGTTAAAGTAGATGGACCCAGATTTTTTAGGACATATTATGCGAATGTGTTTCCCATCCATTGCTCCGGCACAGTTTGGGAAATTCCATATTTCCCAGAACTCTCTGGATATTTGCTTAATTTTCTTCTCGTCCGGTGGAGGCAATAAAACAGGTCCCAACCTTTTGCAAATGGATGTCATAACATGCTTAACAATATGAGAAATTTCGCTGTGTGATAAGCGGAAACCAAACGCCAATGATCTGAATGATTCCCATATAGCAAGATATCTGAAACAAAAAAGTTTAAAAATAACTAAAAAATCTATTTATTTATAGATGAAGATTGTAAAAAAAGGTGGCGATCAATAAGAGTCACTTACAAAAAATTGAAAAGAGAGGGGAAACTAGGAACAGGTTCAGCTGCTATAGGGAAAGCTAAGTGGCCTCTATTAAAGTATCTCTTGTTTTTAGAAAATGTTTCAGAAGAAATGAGGTGATAAGACTTGAAAAAACCATGTTCTATTATAAAAAAAAATTAACAGTTTGATTTGTTTTTCAGAACCATAACTAATATTTTTGAAGATTCAGAGGAAAGCACTGCACCAGAAAACAAGGATGGAGATAGTCAGGATAATGAAAGTCGGAAGATTGTAACCACCCAAATTGATCGTTACGAAAATCGACCACTGGGTTACAGGTAAGTCCAGTTGCTCCGGTGACAACCTTTCAGGCCTTCAACTAACTTAATCAGCGAGAGGGAGTGAGTCAAACTTCACAATTCCGGAATCTTCTAATATGGGCGCCAGCTAGGTCTCAACTCAATTATGATACTAATCCTATCCCAAACCTAGCAAAGTGATAGGAATAAAGAAAAAAATTTCCCAAACTTACCACAATATTTATATATCTATATATATTCGTGACTATAAAAATGTACAAGGGTTATCCCCAAAAAAAAAAATATATATATAATAGTTTATATGAAAAGTACAAAAGGTAATTATACCAAAAAAAAATTAAATAGATAGTATCTATATCAAAATGTTGAGTTAAGAGAATGGATTATACCAATTCCAAAATGTACGTAATAATATTACAATATGCAAGTCAAAGTTAGGTGAATGGACTTTATGCCAATCCAAAAATATCTGTAAGAAATTTACAGTCTGAAATCAAAGTTGAGTGAATGGTCTAAGCCAATTCCAAAATGTATGTAAGAAATTTCAATACTCAAATCAAAATTAGGTGAATGGACTATGCCAATTCTAAAATATCTGTAAGAAACTTACAATATTGAAAGCGAAATTTAAATGAATGGACTATGCCAATTCCAAAATGTATGTTATGATATTACAATACTCAAATCAAAATTAGGTGAATGGACTATGCCAATTCTAAAATATCTGTAAGAAACTTACAATATTGAAAGCGAAATTTTAAATGAATGGACTAAGCCAATTCCAAAATGTATGTAATGATATTACAATACTCAAATCAAAATTAGGTGAATGGACTATGCCGATTCTAAAATATCTGCAAGAAACTTACAATAGTGAAAGCGAAATTTAAATGAATGGACTATGCCAATTCCAAAATGTATGTAATTATATTACAATACTCAAATCAAAATTAGGTGAATGGACTATGCCGATTCTAAAATATCTGTAAGAAACTTACAATAGTGAAAGCGAAATTTAAATGAATGTTGGCCATACCATGCCAAATTGACAAAAAATTATATGATTACTATATATTAATCATAAGTAGTGTTAAGGATTAAATGGGCTACGTCCAATCCAAAAAGTTATGTATGTGCTTACTAACCGAATAAAATAAAAATACTCATATATGCGTGATAAATATGGCCGTTAATCGTTTGACGGCTTGGTACCAAGGCGACTTACCGATTAAGGTAACAGTATATTACCCTATTCCGCAATACTTAAGAATTTACTTAAATCTACATAAAATATAAAAAACCAAAGTATTGAAATGAAACTCCTGGATCCATCCTGTTCATTGCGGTGTGACTTCTATATAACTGCTGTTCCTTGTTCCTGATCAGTCCCATACCAAACTCTTCCAAATCCTGTACCCAATACTTATCCAACTTCCAAACAATCACTCTCGAAAACAGTTGAATTGGTAACTTGGCCCAATACTCAAACTAACATAGGCGGTACTTGGGGTACTACTTGGCCCAAGACTCGAACCCTTAAAATATAAACCAAACTAAATTACTAAACTATCCCATACTTAGGGTCATCCTAGTATAAACACAGACTGTGTTCCCAAGCAAAAGTAGAACCCTAACATAACTAAGTTACAAAAGTAGATAAATGTGGCGTAGTCAACCCTTTAGAAATAAAAGAAATCTTGATGGAAATTAACATTACTATTAAATAATAAAACTTGAATCTGAAATGAACTATCTTGTACTAAATGTGTTTAAATTACTAATTTACAATAAGAACTACTACATGTACTGAATCTTAACTAAACATATGAAACTTGAGTGATATTGAAGAAATTCCCTGCTAAATGGTAACCTTTAAAACTATGCTTCCAACAATTCCTAACCAGTATATAGGCAACTCACACGTTATGACATAGCAACTATCAAATCTATGATATTGTATGTATAAGGGTAAACTACCTCGATACTTACGGAATCCTAACATTACTCTTCGGGTTTCACTTCTGCAAGTTCAGTACTATGAAATTTATCAATTAGCCAAAGAAAAATAATGAGTTGAAATAATGACGGTAAGATAGGTTTGAACGTATGATATAAAAAGAAAATGGTTAAATAGGGGGATACAACCACATTAACATGTAATTTCGTCTTAAAAGACATACAGAATTATGCTACAAAATGTACCTGAAGGATACTCCAAACAATAAAACTCAAAAAATACATACCTTCTTTCGCGAAGGGTTTCGACAAAAAAGAACAGTGTCTAATACAGATACGGAAGTTTCTCCAACATCATTATCTCTGCCCTAGAGATTAAATCCATAACATCCAAAATTATTCAAATCCACAAAATCCACAGCGTGGGTAGAGTGTGGTTCACCACAAAATTCCAGTAATTCCTCTGGTCCAAAAAATTCTTTAAATCCCAACACTCCACCAAATCAGCGAAATAAAAATTAAAGCCCGAAACATCGGATGGTTAGCACATACCATAAAATTTTTGAGATTTTCTATCTCGCCATCTCACCTTCAACGTGACTTCAACGCCACTCCCTTCTCTTCCCACCGGAAGCCAACCCTTCAAATGTCACACCCATCAAATGTCAACCATCTGATCACCATAATTCCTACAGCCACCACGTGACTATGCTATATAATTATGTACACAACACCCTGAACAAGATTACCCAAGTTACTTAAAATTACCTACAAACTAATAAATACAACAAAAAACCTCCCAGATAGATGTAAAATTCTTTCTTGTTAAATTCCGGAGCCTCCACATCGATGGTCGAACATCCACTACTTGTCGCGAGATCATAGAGAAACAAACAACGTTCGTTTTACCCGAAAGAACAGGGTGATGAAGTTAGTTTTGGGGTAGGATTTACAAAATATTTCACTCCATGCACTCTCAGGAGGGCTATCGTGGGTACATGAAGAAATACGATCTACCATACTAAAGTCTCGAGAACACCCAAAACAGTACTTTCGACACGCGTATTCCTTCGCTATTTGTCGTTGCAAACACAAAGATGTGACGGATAGGAGCAGTTATAATTCACCTGTGATTGTTGTTGACAACCATCACTCTCCGACGTTGTTACCATGATATCTGACGGATCAGGAAATAGACAGTACAAATGTGAGATTATTGATTTTAAAGGAAATAAATGATTCTACCTGACGATGATAATTAAATTTAGAAATACTTTAAAAATAAGTGTACACGAATCTCAAACAGCGTTATTTTCGTACTAAGGTGAGTGAAAGCCCAACGTATAATAATATATTGCATCACGACAAATGTATTCACCTCACTGAAATGGTTACAGGGTCAAATCAATGAGTACAAATTATAGTGGTGTGTTTATGTGGAGTTACAAACCAAAACCATGGAATACCGTCCTTCTGAAGCCATCACCTAATCCATATCTGGATCCAAAGCTCTGGTCAAATAGCATACTAGGTCCAACGAATAAAACTTTTCAACTATACCTACTTCTAAACCGATATTCCCCAACCCACAAAACATATATCCAGGATAATATGTTGAAACCAATACATAACTCCTTCCACACAAAATAACAGCGTCTACAACTTCTAACACTATATAAATACAACCAATAACCATTTCACTTCCTACTACAGCAACAATCTAAAAGCAGGATCGTACGCAAACCGTTTCACTCCCCCCTTACTTCAAGAAAAATTAATACGGAGAATCCTTTATGTTCCAGGTGCCCTTGTCTATTCCCTTCTCATCCTTTAAAACATACGTCCATGGTGATATCCGTTTTTTTATTAAAAAGGGTCCTACCCAACGAGGTGCCAACTTACTGGTAAAATACTGTGCTGCATCAGACGAAACAAAATTCTTACGCCAAACCAATTGGTTGGGAAGGTACTCCTCGTGTCTGCGACGAAGGTTGTAAAAGTTCTCGTTTTTCTGCGAAGCCTTATCTAAACGCAATCGTACATCTCTGAATAAAGCATCAAAATCCTTCTGTTTGTCAGTTAAAACTTCACCTGAATCCTCGTTTTTACCCCGTAAACTTTCCTTAATTTCAAAATCCTTACCCCTCAAAACCATGTTTCTACCAAAATTAACGAAATAGGGCGTCTGTTTAGTCGATTCATTAAATGCCGTACGTAAAGCGCTGGTGACCTTGGCCAAATTAACATCCCACTTGCGGTGATTATCTGAGACATACATCGATAGCATAGTTTTGATGGTCCTCTTATACCTTTCCGTAGGGTTCGCTTGTGGATGGTAAAAAGCGTTAAGACGAACCGTAACTCCATATTCTTTGAGTAAATCCGAAAAAATTTTTGAAGTATATTGCGGACCATTATCCGTCAAAAGCAACTTTGGAGCTCCGAACATTAAAAACACACCTTCTTCAATTTTACTCGCAACCATTTGTGCGGTAGAAGACCTTAAAGGAAAAGTAATAGTAAACTTGCTAAACGTATCCACGACAACCAAAATAAACCTATAACCAGTGAAAGATCGCGGGAACGGTCCCATCAAATCGGTTGCTATTATCTCCCATGGACGTGTGGCCCTTGGTTGAGGAGTCATAAATCCTTTAGGTTGACCGGGCTCTATTTTATGTGCTGCGCAAATGTGACATCCCCTTACAAATCTAGCTACGTCCGACTTCAACTTAGGCCAATAAAACCGTTCGCTCACTCGTTTAAAAGTCTTTAGTACACCCATGTGTCCTGCTAACGGTGGTTCATGTGAATGTTCTAACACCTGACGTCTTTCACCTTTAGGAACTACCTCCTTCCAATTATCAGACTCGTCTCCTAACGACCCAAAAGTGGTTTCAACATGTTTGAATAATCTGCCACCTACTACTCTCCACTGCGAAAAACGAATGGGATCGCTATCCACTCTATTCAACATTGAATTATACCATTTATCCCCAAGATCCGAAATTTCAAGACTACCTAACTCTGGAACAGACCTAGACAAGGTATCTGGTACGACGTGATCTTTTCCCTTACGGTGAACTATCTTGAAATCATATTGTTGGAGACGAACGCTCCAGCGAGGCAGTCGACCGGAAGGATCTTTCAAATTTTGAAGCCAAACCAAAGAATAATGATCCGTCACCACGGTAAAAGGTACTCCTTCTAGGTAAGGTCTCAATTTCTCTACAGCCCACAATACATTCCCTTTCAGTTGTCGAATAATTTCGCTCCTGCCTACTCAGACTTCTACTCAAATAACTAACGACTCTATCGCCATCTGCATGTGGTTGTACCAGTACTGCACCCAATCCATAGCCTGAAGCATCACATTGTACTACAAACGGTAAATCGTAATCTGGACAGCCCAAAACCGGAGCTTTCACTAACAATTCCTTTATCTGCTGAAATGAACTTTCACACTTGGACGTCCAATCAAATTTTCTCCCTTTACGCAACAACGCCGTGATAGGAGATATCAAAGTCGAAAAATCGGGTATGAAACGTCGATACCACGAGAAAGTCCCAATAACACCTCTAACATCTTTTACACATTTAGGGGTAGGTAACATCAACATCGCGTTAACTTTATCGGGATCGACATGAAGGCCATTATTGTCTACAACAAATCCTAAATACTTAATCTGGGGACTACAAAAATTACACTTCTCCCAACTAACGGTTAAACCAGCATTCCTAAGCCTTCTAAAAACTTCCTCCAAAATTGACACATGTTCCTCAAAAGTTTTACTGACAATAACGATATCATCTAAGTACGTAAGAACATTGGGGTCCAATTCGGGACCTAAAACTTGATCAATAAGACGTTGCCACGTAGCCGGTGCATTGTGTAAACCAAAAGGCATCCTAACGAATTCGAACAACCCGCGACCTGGTACAGTAAAAGCGGTAAATTTCCTGGAAGATTCCTCAACACCGACCTGCCAATACGCCGACTTAATATCTAACGTAGACAAATAATGTGCATTGCATAATTTATCCAACGTATGTGAAATGTAAGGTAGAGGATAACTGTCTCGTTCTGTTACGGAATTGAGTTTACGATAGTCAACACAGAAACGATATGAACCATCTTTTTTCTTGACCAACAAGATAGGTGAACTCCACGGACTATTTGATTTTTGTACGACACCTAGTTCTAACATTTCATCCAGTTCCCGATTAATGTGATTCTGCATAACTGGCGAGACAGGATAGTACCTTTGTTTGATGGGAGCCGAATGACATACAATTCGATGTTCAGCAACATTTGTACAACCAAACTTATTTCCCATGAGAGTTTTGTTTCTCTCAACAACCGCTTCCAGTCGCAATTTTTGAAGCTCACTTAACGACTTTTCACCCCTTAGGTGATCCACAGTAGATATAGTAACAGGAATGTCAGAAAAATGCCACTCATTATGCCTCAGATCGGGCACTATACCCATAATTCTCCAAAAATCTGCTCCCAAGATCAACGTATGAGGGACCTCTGGTACCACCAATACTGGAATAATCCGTAATTGATCCCTAACAGAAAAGGGTACCGAACACTCCCCTATGCTCTCACAAGACTGACCATTCGCCACACGACAAGAAACCCTCTTAGAAGAATCAAGTACAAACCCTAGTCTCTGCAAATGTTTCCAACCGACATTACCTACAATGGTTTTAGAAGCACCAGAATCCAACAAACCTAATAATTCTAACCCCAAAACTTTCACCTTTAAATATGGTCGCTCATCGTCCGCAGCGAGAATGAAATCGAGTACGTTTTGAACTTTGGTCGAACAGCCTACCGCAACTCCCCTTCGACCGGTTAAGAGCGCTGCACCTCGTTTCCCGAATTACAAGCTGGACACGTTTTGACCGTGAACCCCTCTTTATTGCATTTAAAGCAGTGTAACATCTTTGGTAGGGTGCATCCAACCGCGCGATGTCCTGGTTTTTTACATCGAAAACATATTATGTTGTTCTTACTACCAGCAGACGAAGTACTAACTACCTCTAGGTGATCTAATGGTGAGCGGCCCCAGTTTCTACAAAAGCTAAATCCCTCTCTAATACGCTACCCCTCTTAACTCCAGGTTCTACATACGCATTTATGACATCACGTCTATCTTCCATCCTACGACAAGCCTTTCGCAATTCCTCCATGGTATTAGGTAAAGGATCTCTCAACCTATCTTGATAAAACGGGTGTAAGTTCTTCATTATAATGGACAATTTCACTTCCTCCGGAACATAACAACCTAACCTACTAAAATAACTCGACATTACCGCCATATAAACCCCAATAGATTCCGAAGCGGCTTGAGTCCTACGTCTTAATTCATCAAAAAGTACGTCATTATGGTTGAACGACAAATACTCACTCTTAAATTCTTCAACCAGCTCCTCCCAAGAATTGACTCGAAGTCGTACATCCTTGTAAAACTGGTAGGCCTTATCTGAAAATAAATCTACGCCCGAATCTAATAAAATATCAGTAGGAACGTTTCGAGCAAGCCTCAACTCTTCAACTCGTTCAAAGAAAGCAGATACTGACAATGACTTGGATGTCCCTGAAAATTTCTCTAACCCCCATTTATGAGGTGGTACCGTTTTAACAGAAGACGTACGTGCTAAGTGACTCGAAGAAGCGTTCACTCCTGGAGATGATGCCGGACAGTTCTGAATCCCAGTTTGGAATTGGTTAGCAGTGACAATACTTAAGGCGGCAGGAACACGAACACTCGCCGGAGCAACTACGGAAGACAATACATGAAACCTATCAAACAAACCCAATATCCGAGTTAACAACTCCGACTTCGTAGCCTCGTGAGCCTCATCTCCTTCCGTTAACATCTGATCCAACCTATTCATGGCATGGGACAGCTTAGTCTGTAATTTCTGAGTTTCCCCTACATTTGAAACACCTACATAACTACCTAATAGAGCCTCAATTTGTGAACACTTTCCTTCCAATGCCACCTCATCTTCTTCAAACGAAAAAGGGTACTTAGGGTGTCGAAAACTCTCCCCACTTTTTTCCAAACGAACAGCCATCGCTAGACTGGTGCGCATCTCATCAAGAGAACCAAGCTTTACACCTCTTAATTTTAGTTCCCATTCAAGTTCATCCTTGTCAAGCCTATTTACAGTCATTTTACGAGCCATAATGAAAGATACCTCTACCGATACTAACTTATAAATTAATTTTCAAAAATTTCCGCAATGTCCTACCAATCAACAATAGTGCAATATAGTTTTGTCGTAGTGCAATATATTACTACCTAAGTGGTACGCTTATATGTATCTATGTTAAAACACCAATCAATAATCATACGGAGGAATTTGTTCAAAGTAAATTAGTTGTCATGAGTTATATCTTATTATTAAATTTTCAATACAATAACCAGGTTGTAAGCACACACATCTATATAATACCCAAAAATATAATACTATCTATTTTCCATATAACTGTTTAACTAATCTATAAAAATACAATTACTACTTTAGTCACGAATACTTTATTTAGACAGGCCCCACGTTGGGCGCCAAAAACTGTAACCACCCAAATTGATCGTTACGAAAATCGACCACTGGGTTACAGGTAAGTCCAGTTGCTCCGGTGACAACCTTTCAGGCCTTCAACTAACTTAATCAGCGAGAGGGAGTGAGTCAAACTTCACAATTCCGGAATCTTCTAATATGGGCGCCAGCTAGGTCTCAACTCAATTATGATACTAATCCTATCCCAAACCTAGCAAAGTGATAGGAATAAAGAAAACAATTTCCCAAACTTACCACAATATTTATATATCTATATATATTCGTGACTATAAAAATATACAAGGGTTATCCCAAAAAAAAAATATATATATAATAGTTTATATGAAAAGTACAAAAGGTAATTATACCAAAAAAAAATTGAATAGATAGTATCTATATCAAAATGTTGAGTTAAGAGAATGGATTATACCAATTCCAAAATGTACGTAATAATATTACAATATGCAAGTCAAAGTTAGGTGAATGGATTTTATGCCAATCCAAAAATATCTGTAAGAAATTTACAGTCTGAAATCAAAGTTGAGTGAATGGTCTAAGCCAATTCCAAAATGTATGTAAGAAATTTCAATACTCAAATCAAAATTAGGTGAATGGACTATGCCGATTCTAAAATATCTGTAAGAAACTTACAATAGTGAAAGCGAAATTTAAATGAATGTTGGCCATACCATGCCAAATTGACAAAAAATTATATGATTACTATATATTAATCATAAGTAGTGTTAAGGATTAAATGGGCTACGTCCAATCCAAAAAGTTATGTATGTGCTTACTAACCGAATAAAATAAAAATACTCATATATGCGTGATAAATATGGCCGTTAATCGTTTGACGGCTTGGTACCAAGGCGACTTACCGATTAAGGTAACAGTATATTACCCTATTCCGCAATACTTAAGAATTTACTTAAATCTACATAAAATATAAAAAACCAAAGTATTGAAATGAAACTCCTGGATCCATCCTGTTCATTGCGGTGTGACTTCTATATAACTGCTGTTCCTTGTTCCTGATCAGTCCCATACCAAACTCTTCCAAATCCTGTACCCAATACTTATCCAACTTCCAAACAATCACTCTCGAAAACAGTTGAATTGGTAACTTGGCCCAATACTCAAACTAACATAGGCGGTACTTGGGGTACTACTTGGCCCAAGACTCGAACCCTTAAAATATAAACCAAACTAAATTACTAAACTATCCCATACTTAGGGTCATCCTAGTATAAACACAGACTGTGTTCCCAAGCAAAAGTAGAACCCTAACATAACTAAGTTACAAAAGTAGATAAATGTGGCGTAGTCAACCCTTTAGAAATAAAAGAAATCTTGATGGAAATTAACATTACTATTAAATAATAAAACTTGAATCTGAAATGAACTATCTTGTACTAAATGTGTTTAAATTACTAATTTACAATAAGAACTACTACATGTACTGAATCTTAACTAAACATATGAAACTTGAGTGATATTGAAGAAATTCCCTGCTAAATGGTAACCTTTAAAACTATGCTTCCAACAATTCCTAACCAGTATATAGGCAACTCACACGTTATGACATAGCAACTATCAAATCTATGATATTGTATGTATAAGGGTAAACTACCTCGATACTTACGGAATCCTAACATTACTCTTCGGGTTTCACTTCTGCAAGTTCAGTACTATGAAATTTATCAATTAGCCAAAGAAAAATAATGAGTTGAAATAATGACGGTAAGATAGGTTTGAACGTATGATATAAAAAGAAAATGGTTAAATAGGGGGATACAACCACATTAACATGTAATTTCGTCTTAAAAGACATACAGAATTATGCTACAAAATGTACCTGAAGGATACTCCAAACAATAAAACCCAAAAAATACATACCTTCTTTCGCGAAGGGTTTCGACAAAAAAGAACAGTGTCTAATACAGATACGGAAGTTTCTCCAACATCATTATCTCTGCCCTAGAGATTAAATCCATAACATCCAAAATTATTCAAATCCACAAAATCCACAGCGTGGGTAGAGTGTGGTTCACCACAAAATTCCAGTAATTCCTCTGGTCCAAAAAATTCTTCAAATCCCAACACTCCACCAAATCAGCGAAATAAAAATTAAAGCCCGAAACATCGGATGGTTAGCACATACCATAAAATTTTTGAGATTTTCTATCTCGCCATCTCACCTTCAACGTGACTTCAACGCCACTTCCTTCTCTTCCCACCGGAAGCCAACCCTTCAAATGTCACACCCATCAAATGTCAACCATCTGATCACCATAATTCCTACAGCCACCACGTGACTATGCTATATAATTATGTACACAACACCCTGAACAAGATTACCAAAGTTACTTAAAATTACCTACAAACTAATAAATACAACAAAAAACTCCCAGATAGATGTAAAATTCTTTCTTGTTAAATTCCGGAGCCTCCACATCGATGGTCGAACATCCACTACTTGTCGCGAGATCATAGAGAAACAAACAACGTTTGTTTTACCCGAAAGAACAGGGTGATGAAGTTAGTTTTGGGGTAGGATTTACAAAATATTCCACTCCATGCACTCTCAGGAGGGCTATCGTGGGTACATGAAGAAATACGATCTACCATACTAAAGTCTCGAGAACACCCAAAACAGTACTTTCGACACGCGTATTCCTTCGCTATTTGTCGTTGCAAACACAAAGATGTGACGGATAGGAGCAGTTATAATTCACCTGTGATTGTTGTTGACAACCATCACTCTCCGACGTTGTTACCATGATATCTGACGGATCAGGAAATAGACAGTACAAATGTGAGATTATTGATTTTAAAGGAAATAAATGATTCTACCTGACGATGATAATTAAATTTAGAAATACTTTAAAAATAAGTGTACACGAATCTCAAACAGCGTTATTTTCGTACTAAGGTGAGTGAAAGCCCAACGTATAATAATATATTGCATCACGACAAATGTATTCACCTCACTGAAATGGTTACAGGGTCAAATCAATGAGTACAGTTTATAGTGTAGTTTTTCAACTATACCTACTTCTAAACCGATATTCCCCAACCCACAAAACATATATCCAGGATAATATGTTGAAACCAATACATAACTCCTTCCACACAAAATAACAGCGTCTACAACTTCTAACACTATATAAATACAACCAATAACCATTTCACTTCCTACTACAGCAACAATCTAAAAGCAGGATCGTACGCAAACCGTTTCACTCCCCCCTTACTTCAAGAAAAATTCCATGCACTCTCAGGAGGGCTATCGTGGGTACATGAAGAAATACGATCTACCATACTAAAGTCTCGAGAACACCCAAAACAGTACTTTCGACACGCGTATTCCTTCGCTATTTGTCGTTGCAAACACAAAGATGTGACGGATAGGAGCAGTTATAATTCACCTGTGATTGTTGTTGACAACCATCACTCTCCGACGTTGATACCATGATATCTGGGTACCTATTCTTGAAAATCATACGATCCGATATTTCTCTCGATCGATGGGATCTATCCCGTGCGATCTATCGAATCCCACGGTCGATATCGACTAATTCTTGAACCTTCATGTGAACGTTCGAAATTAATGCGTTGTTGCCAGCATTATTTGATACAAAAGATCTACTTTTTAGTTATTTCTTGCCTCTTTTTTTGTACGGCTGTCATAATTTCCTGTCATTAATTATTTTTTATATTTGTTATGATCTATTACCAATAATAAAAAAGGTAGTCTGCTTAGTAAATCAATTAGTATTAAAATTGCATAAAAATGAGTCAGTCGAGCTTCATTTCTTACAAAAGAAATATCCCTACAAACGGAAAACTTCCAAGCGATGGTCATATTAAAACTGTACTTCCACCTCTGCCTTCCGTAAATCCTCCATTATTACGTGCAAAAAATAATAGTTCTCCATGTCCATGATAAAACACCGATTCAAAACACTGAAGACCAGTGAAACCACTCAAACCCACGACAAAGTATTTTTTTAGTCTTTTCACATGAATTTAAGATTTAAAGAAACAGAGAACTGACAGAATAATTACGGAATCCACAGAGAAATACTAATTATACAGTACTTTTTTTCTAATAATTTTTCTACGACAGAATAAAACCAAATTTCCATAAAATAACCTCTTTACTGCGCACACGTCAATTCATTCGACTTTAATCACCTATGTCGGACCATGCGATCCGGAGCGTATGATTTTCATGCGATTGATAATATCGGATCACGGGTCAAGAATATAACGACGATCGCCTCATGTGATCATTCGTCATAAATCTATGCCGCTCATTGTTCAAGAATAGACGTCCTGACGGATCAGGAAATAGACAGTACAAATGTGAGATTATTGATTTTAAAGGAAATAAATGATTCTACCTGACGATGATAATTAAATTTAGAAATACTTTAAAAATAAGTGTACACGAATCTCAAACAGCGTTATTTTCGTACTAAGGTGAGTGAAAGCCCAACGTATAATAATATATTGCATCACGACAAATGTATTCACCTCACTGAAATGGTTACAGGGTCAAATCAATGAGTACAAATTATAGTGGTGTGTTTATGTGGAGTTACAAACCAAAACCATGGAATACCGTCCTTCTGAAGCCATCACCTAATCCATATCTGGATCCAAAGCTCTGGTCAAATAGCATACTAGGTCCAACGAATAAAACTTTTCAACTATACCTACTTCTAAACCGATATTCCCCAACCCACAAAACATATATCCAGGATAATATGTTGAAACCAATACATAACTCCTTCCACACAAAATAACAGCGTCTACAACTTCTAACACTATATAAATACAACCAATAACCATTTCACTTCCTACTACAGCAACAATCTAAAAGCAGGATCGTACGCAAACCGTTTCAAGATCGAGAATATTTTAGAAGTTGAAAGAAAATGAAGATTCGGTTCTATCCGCTGCCAGTTTCGCAAGTATTCCTTCTACCTCAAGAGTTGGAACTAAAAGAAAAGTTACGTCGACCAATGAAATTACTGAACAACTTGAAAAAAATAGAAAATCGAGAGAAAAACTTATTAATAATTTTTTGGAGAAAAATTCATATGAGAATGACGATGACGTTAACACATTTTACAAAAGTATAGCTCCGCAAAGCTAAAGTGAAACATCTAGAAGTTCTGAATGAACTGGAAATAGAAGCCACGCAACAAAAAAATATAACAATAGTAAATGAGCTGTCTATAGATTATAGCTCGAAAATTCAGTCTCAGTCCAGCTGTCATAATCGGGGATATAATTTTACAGTAGGACAGAACTCTGTTATTGAAACTTTAAACTTAACAACAGAAGAAGTTGATGTCGAAGAACATCAAGAATTATATAATACCTAATATTCAGCTTTCTATATAATTTTGTTCATTTTTTGAGTTACCAATGCCCGATTGCACCAGTTTAGCTTAAATGTAAGGCTTAACAAAGTGCAGCTTAATAATAATTCCAATCTATCATTGCACCATGTTACGCTTAGTAAAGTCACGCTTACGTACAATAATGCATGTCTTCACTTGAATGGCATAGGGATGTTTATTTTTCTTACTATATTATCATAATTTTGCTTGGCAATACCAGTATTTTATCTGACAACTTAACAATTTTGTTGAAATTTGATTAATCTAAATAATTTCTGCTATGGAAGCTGGAAAAAGAATTCGGTCGGCAAATCTCACTTCAGAAGAGAAAATACTTTGCCTAAACTTAGTTGAAAAATATAAAGGAATTATAGAATGCAAAAAGACAGACGCTTACTTGTTAAGCCAAGGTGGTGCAATCGGGCATTAGGTACTTATGTGCAGCATAAAATTTTTCGTTAAATATCTACTGTTGTTTGCTTTTCTCAAATAAACTTACTATGTACTAGAATAAAAACGCTTTTACCTTAGTGATATTCCCGATTTTTCTTCTGGAGATATTGGCTTCTTAACCCAGTGAGTTGGTGCCTTTTTAACATCTGCCTTTATAGAAGTTAACACAAAATCAAATTGATTTCTGGTTAGGCGAAAATAGGCGTGAAATTTGGTTTCATTATCTACGAGATACCTTGAAATTAAATTGTTGAATGTCCCTTCTGCATTTCTGTGCTTGTACATGTCATGATGGGGTTTTCTTTGAATTAACGGAATGATCGCTTCATCATCTTCTTCAAATAGATGATGATTTCACGAACTGAACTTCGAAGTTCTGACTGTCACTTCTAGACGCACAAGCAAAACCACTCAAACGCATGCAATGAATGCATGCAGCGGCTGCAAGCGTCGGACGCATGCATGCGAAACCAGGCCTTAAGAGGTATGATACAGGGTGTTTCATTGGCAAATGCCCTAACTTTAACTGTAGATGAGGATCACTTTGGTTGTTCCAAAAACCTATACTTAATGTGTCTTCTGCACTTTATAACCGAGATACAGGGTGTTTTATAAATTTATCCTATTTCTTTCGAACCTCATAACTTCCGAATTACTCTGTATATTATTTTGAGATTTGGTACACGTAATAACCATTGCCTAGAAACTCCATCAAATGCATCTCCAAAAAGATAATGCAGGTCCGGCTTAACAAAAAATTTCAAAACTCGTCTTTCCTAAACACAACACCCTGTATATAGATTTTTTGAAAATTGATATTTATAATTGGAAAGAGTATAAAAAATCGAATCTACTTATTTCCTTTTTATTTTTCCGCAGACAATTTTACTACCAAAAATTTACCGTCAAAGTTATAATTTATGCACGTTTTGGGGGTTAACAATGGTATCGGAGAGGTTTTTTTTATTTTTTAGCTTAAAATGAAATCCATTTAATGCATCTAGAGAAGCATCCTAGAAATTCAATTGAGTTTGTATGTTTACGAGTACAGACCACTAATAAATATGATTACAGGGCCGTACTTAGAACATTAAGTCATTAAGTATGTTTCGAATATCTCGAACACCCTGTATAAGGATATGTATCTGGAAACTATGCACTTCTACATTTAGAATAACAAGAGTAAAATACGAGAAATAAATTTATACTCCAAAAACGGAGAGATTTTTATTAATTTTATTAATTGACATGAACAGAAAACAAGAAATTCTAACAACATTGTCCAAACGAAGAAAGTCCAACCTACAAAAATTGCTCAAAATGACCTCCATTCTGCTCTATGCACTTTCTTGCCCTTTTTGTAATATTGCGAATGGACCTTCTGATCACATCTGGATTATTTCTGATTTCTCCGCAGGCATTCTCTATTCTTCGAAGAAGTTCTTCTCTGCTATTGATGTCGGTAGCACATACTTTTGATTTTAGATATCCCCAAATATGGTAATCCACAGGATTGAAGTCAGGTGACCTTGAAGGCCAGTTATTGGGACCACCTCGGCCTATCCATGAATCAGGAAAATTTTCATTTAAAAAATTTCTTACTATGACTCTGTAATGCACCGAAGCACCGTCATGCTGATAATACATTACTGCTACATTTACGTATTTTACTCTTGTTATTCTAAATGTAGAAGTGCATAGTTTACAGATACATATCCTTATACAGGGTGGTCGACATATTCGAAACATACCTACTGAATGAGTATGTTCTAAGTACGGCCCTGTAATCACATTTTTTAGTGGTCTGTACTCGGTAAACATACAAACTCAATTGAATTTCTAGGATGCTTCTCTAGATGCATTAAATTGATCTCATTTCATGCTAAAAAATAAATTTTTGGTAGTAAAATTGTCTGCGGAAAAATAAAAAGGAAATAAGTAGATTCGATTTTTTATACCCCTTCCAATAATAAATAGCAATTCTTAAAAAATCTATATACAGGGTGTTGTTTTCAGGAAAGACGAGTTTTGAAATTTTTTGTTAGGCTGGACCTGCATTATCTTTTTGGAGATGCTTTTGATTGAGTTCCTAGGTAATGGTTATTACGTGTACCAAATCTCAAAATAATATACAGGGTAACTCGGAAGTTATGAGGTTCGAAAGAAATAGGATAAATTTATAAAACACCCTGTATCTCGGTTATAAAGTGCAGAAGACACATTAAATATAGGTTTTTGGAACCACCAAAGTGATCCCCATCTACAGTTGAAGTTAGGCCCTTTACCAATGAAACACCCTGTATCATAACAATTGGGCATATAAAAACTTAATTGAAAAGTCCAAAGGAACACAGAATGGAAATTTTCGATATTACTATAAAACGGAGGATCTTTTTGGCATTATTGAAGCTGCTCATGTGACAACTGGACACAAACGAACAAGGGTTATGTACTTGGTCGGTTTATGAGCTTTCTAAATCATATAGAACGGTTCGTGGCCGTTTGAGCATTGTCCACGACGCGTCGTGGACAACAAGAACGGAATCCACGCGAAAAATAATGTCATTACGGTATTTGGTCGTTCGGCACCGTCCACAACGCGTTGCGGTCATTTTTCTCGCTCTGTGGGCGTTTTCGATGTTTGGGCGTAACATATGTACTGAAAAGCGACAAGCGCAATTAGGACACAAACAGACAAATATTGAGGTAAGCAGCAAAAAGGAGGAAAAGTGTACTTTTTTTAGATTTCCAAGCTTTCGTAAATCTTTATTTACATCTTCAGAGAACTACAAAAGTGAGAAAAAGACATAATTCACTACTACGGTTTTATAATTTACGCTAATCGAGAATGTATCCTTGATGTTATCTTCGGGAAAAGCATTAAGCAATTAAAATATCTTAAGAGGGAAACAATCCAAATGGCATTAATAACCCTAGTTACAGATACTAAACAGTCATATCATAAAATAATCAAAAAGTTAAAATGTGAAATTTTATCAAACTTAAATCCACACAAACACGACTAATAATCGAAAATAGGTTAAAAATAATTCTTCTTTCAATGAGATATAATAAAAAGAAGGAATGTAAAGCCATAGTGACTTTATCAAAAATAATAATTGAAAAATATTTTAATGGAATACGAGGGAGGTACCAAAATTCTCATTAGATGCTATAAAGAAATATTGTGATTATTACTTATATGTTAGAATTGCAGCCATTGCAACAAAGTTTATATACCACATTACTATTATCTGAGATAGGTATTTTGTCCTTTAGAGGATTATAAATCGATTTCACCACCAAAGCACTCTCACAAGCAAATTTAATATTTTGTAAGTATTGTGAGGAAATCTTGGTAAGTCTGGGAGTAACCTCCCTTATGTAAGGTAAAGAGACAATAGAAATGGAGGGAACCATTTCAGAAATCGAGGAAGCATTCTGATCAGTTACACCTGCTTCTACAGTTTGGGATAGGAGTTATCAAGGAACAAATTAAAAAGTATGTCCCGATTCTTATCTCTGAAAATGGGGTCGGAAAGACTCATCACTCTCGTTGTCATTTATTTAACCATTTACATTTCAACTTTTTAATTATTTTATGATGTGACTGTTCAGTATCTGTTACTAGCGTTATCAATGCCATTTGGATTGTTTCCCTCTTAAAATATTTTAATTGCCTAATGTTTTTTCCGAAGATAACATCAAGGATACATTCTCGATTAGCGTAAATTATAAAATTGTAGTAGCGGGCTGTTTTGTAAGTTATGTCTTTTTCTCACTTTTGTAG
This sequence comes from Galerucella nymphaeae, assembly GCA_963978555.1. Taxonomy (NCBI): domain Eukaryota; kingdom Metazoa; phylum Arthropoda; class Insecta; order Coleoptera; family Chrysomelidae; genus Galerucella; species Galerucella nymphaeae. The sequence continues at coordinate 12,225,647 of OZ021718.1, forward strand.
TTCTCTGAAGATGTAAATAAAGATTTACGAAAGCTTGGAAATCTAAAAAGAGTACACTTTTCCTCCTTTTTGCTGCTTATTTCAATATTTGTCTGTTTGTGTCCTAATTGATCAGTTACGATCATATGCGCTTGTCGCTTTTCAGCTTATATAAATAGATAACAGAAAATACCGAGGAGAAAACTACTAACCGGATATGCTCTGGGTAGCCTCTGTCTCCAGTTCATAAAAATCCTCAAAGATGTCTTGGCTGTGGTCCAGATCACACATCTGTAGAAGATAGAACTTAAATTATGTGAAGTGGAATACCTACCTAGCTACCCACCATAGATCGTTTCTTTTAATGAAAAAAAATGTTTATATCATTCACTATTCGACAAACACAATCAAATGCCAATATGGCATTTCACATACGACGTACACCAGATGACAGCTAAAAATCGTTTTGATTGGCTCTTCAGACTTGTTACGAACGGTGCTACGAACGCTCGACGGCGAAACTTGAAGTTCATTTAAGTCGAACGGCAGCCAACGACGGACGGCAACGCCAGCAGTAGATATAAATGGTCTTACGGGTTTCTGTACTTTCAATTAGGGACTCTAGCGCGAACGTCAAGTTTATAAATCCAGGTTTAAACTTCAAAATATTTTTGATTGTTTAGTTGTCAAAATTTTTTTCGTTGTGTCAGATTGGGATGAAAATTAATTTTCATTTAGTTAATCTTGACAATCGTTGAAATAAAAACTTCAAAAAACATTGTGGTCTATTTCCTGAAAAATAAGAAAGAAAAGAATGAATAATATACCACAAGGAACACACAAAAGATATCATTTACATTAGAAAAAGTTAGTTACTATAGCTTACCATAATTCAATAGGATATTTCAATCGGCTTATTTGGTCGCAGTGCTATTTTGTCGAGCTCTCTTTTGTCTGACGCTGTTTTTGTGCTGCGCTTTTTTTGTGCGGCGCTATTTTAACTGACGCTATTCTGCTACAGTGCCATAAATGATAACATATCTTACATAATCTTACTCATAATCATCATTGTCTTCAAAATTAGGAACATTTGATTCTAAACATATATTATGTAATACACATTTTACAGCTTGTAACTGGGTCATAATGGAGCACACGGTGTTTGAATGGACAGCGGAAACTCATTTCAAGAACCCCATTACATCTTTCTACAGTGGATCTAATTGTTTTGTGTGCTGCATTGTAATGGAAATCTGGACTATCTGGATTTGGTTCTGGCGTTAAAAGGGTCCAGCTCCTCAAAGCATATCCAGAATTACCTTAAAATGGGAATAAAACAAAAAGATTAACTTCCAGTGATTGTTCCAATCCAAATTTAAAACAGTTTCACAGTTTTTTTTTCACTTCTATATGATTTATCAGTTCTAAGCTTTGCTGGCAAGGTCATTTATGTGTGTTGGGAATAAAAGTCTGTCACTAGTTAATGGTAATCTAACAGGTTCCTCCCATTGTCTTTTTTTCAATATTTTCAAAGCGAGACTTGGTATTTCGTTGCACCAATGCCCTCCTATTAACTCTCTTAGATCTTCAATTTCACTTTTTTCTGATCTATATCATATCATTAGGCAAATTTTTCTTCTCTAATACAATTTTAAAAGCAACATTGCAAATTGATTTTAAATTTGTTCCCATGTGTAATGCTAAGGATGTTGCCTTAAAGCTCTTATTTATATCATCATAGCCACTTATAACTTTGGCTGCCGATTAAAGTGTCTAAGTCTAAGTAAGTCAAAGAATGTACTTATTGTATCATCCATAAATATAATTGATATAAGTATTTTTGTCATTCCTCTTACTTTATTAGAAACAACGTTAGCGATCTGTTGTCTTTTGTGTTTCACCAAAAGACTTTCACCATATATACAAATTAACTGGTCATTTTTTGCAGCCTCGCTAATATTATCAGCCCTCATTATACCAAAAACCTCTTTTTTTATTCGAGAGTCTTAAAGATATTCTTGATTCTTTGACATAACTGATGCCATAAACGTTTGAGATCTAGATAAACAGCGTTTACCCGCATTTTTTATATCAGCGGGCTTATTTTTACAGATCTTCACATGCCTATACAGAAGTTTTCTACTAAAAGGACCAAGACAGAAAGTGCAAACAAAATATTCAGTATTTGGGTCCTTGGAAGATCGAACTGGATTAAGGACATCCTTTTCAGTAGTTAAATGGAAATAACCTTGTTTTTTAAGAGTCGAAATCATAGCTAGGCGTTCTGAACTTCCAGCTTTAATACTAAGTATTAATTTAACATCTTTATTATCTTTATGATGCCTGAAGAGGTGCGTAGGGAAATGAGTAATGACATATTGGGAACAAATTGGACATAACGTTGGTCTTTCCCTAGTCGTGAACTTTTTCAGATATATGTTGTCAATATCCTAAAACAGATAAAACAATATAATCACATACAACAACAAAGGCAAAGTGTCACAAGACTCATCTTGGAGAACCTTGTGAGTTTTTTTTAACGTACCGGAGCTGTTCGCAGGTTTGAGCCAACATGTTCAATATTTGGATTGCCACTTTCATTCAATATTCTTGATATGCCTTTCTGAAACAGGAAAATTTTCAATGAGTTGACCATGATACCCCAAAATCAATTGAATTGATGTTACCTGTTTATCCGCTGATGTTTGGTCACTAACTTTGACTGGGTGTTCAACTGGATAATTTTTTAAATAAGTTTTTTTCCCATAACACATCTTTTTCATCCATATTCGAGGATGAACTTGAAGAGTAATCTGAAGGAATATAAACAGACCCAAAACTTGAGTCTTCAAAATCATCAAAAGATGTACCATTTTCTTTTAAATCGATCTCATCAAATTCAGGAACTAAATCTTTTAAACCGTTATCAATATCTGATTTTAAAAGCGCGTCCTAAGCTTTAGCTATTTCAACATTTTTGAGATCAGTATATTCAAGTTTTTCTTCAGTATTTTCTGATTCAAAGGGGATTGGGAGTTTTACTTTCTCCTGTGAATCAGTTTCATGTCTTGTCACGGTTAATTCGCTCCCAGTTGGTGAAGTTACCCCAGAGTTAGAAGATATCAGAATATTTTGTAGAATACAAATTTCTTGTGCTGGCGATTTACTGAATTCTCTGTTACAAATTTTGTTTTCATTAGCAGGATGCGTTAAAGACTTTTCTGATTCCGAGGATGTAGAGCTACTGGGAATACTGGTAACACTAACATTTCTGCCACATGCAAACTTATTCTGAACTGGTAATTGTAACAAATATTTTTTACGGTCCATCTCGAATTCTGTTGAAAAATAATTGAAACAAATTTCTGATTTTTGATCTGATCTGATCTGATCCAATTGGTATATGAAAACGGATTTTTCATCTAAGATTTGAAATGTAATATTTTCAGAAATAATCTACTTCCGTTACACTGTAGATTTTAATTCGAACATATAATTTTATTTCTCAACAAATTTATGGTAGATATAAAAGAAATTTCTTTCTATCGATGCAATTGCTACTCTCTATGACTTTTTCCTGTAAACTTCGGGCGAGCTCGGATAGAAAGAAACATTTACTTATGTACCGGTTTTCCCAGACTAATTTATCCAGGCTATATCTTTTAAACGCATAGAGATTTCGAATGGGACAAAAACTGATTCCATTTTTAAAAACAGTTTAATATGCCGTAGAAAAAACCATTCTGTAAATATTCATCACTTATTTGTTGAATAGACGAATACCACATCAGAAATTATAAAAAAAATTACAGGTGCTATTGGAAAATTTGAAGTAGGGTGATGTAACTAAGGGATGAATATTTATGGAATACGCCATACCAAAGTGTTTTAGAAATGGAATATATCAGTTTTTGTCCCATTCGAAAATCTCGATAGTCTGGGACACCTGTTTTATTACTAGTTTTTGAGGTATTTCAGTTTTTTTCCGAAAATTGCCGAAAATTAAACGGATTCAATAATAAATTTTTCAACTCAGAATCCTTTAAGTACCTGTATCTCTTGAATTAATCACTTTAGACCCCAAGTGTGCTAGTTAGTTGGAATTGTTTTATCGGGAGGAACACAGAAAGGCACAAATATACAGGTTGTCCCATTAATAATTTTGAACGCGACGTCACGTGACCAAAAACAAATACCTCATTGGGTAATACAATAACAAGAAAAGATGCATCATTTGCTCTAATTTACACCCCCAAAATTATAATTATCTACTACTGCCCAATTCTGAAATATTACTTGTCTTAATCGTCGTGGGACACCCTGTATATATAGGTTTTAAATTTTGTGGGGAATGCGACAACCAGCTACTTTCTTATATATACAGGGTGGGGCACTATGAACGAACTGTTCTTTGGCGTCTTAACGGCAAATAAAATCACAAAAAAATAGACCTAGAATTAGGTAGACTACTTGGGAATATAATTTAAAATTATTTGGAATATACAGGGTGCTCCAAAAAAGCGTGCCGTATCAAAGTTGGGTTCCTTTAAATGGAACACCCTGTATTTTATAACATTTTTGAATTGTACTATCAAAAATAATGTAAGTTCATTAACATTTTCCTATACCTATCTAGTTCAGTTGCCAGGATAAATCGATTTTACATAATTTGTAGACCTTCCGAAAAAATACAAACGAATAACCACATTTGATTCACACCATCTCACTAAAAGCTTCTGACCTCTTGTTCCCAATATTTACTGGTGTTTTTAATATGACAGTATAACACCAATCATTTAATACATAAATTTATGGCTTGATGTAAATGGAACACCCTGTTGGGTCTGTTAAACGTGGGAATTTATTACCTTTCAGATGGTATAAGGGTGCCCTATATCTATTTCTGATAGTTTTCGAGAAATTTCAAATTTGTTTTTTAATATTCAATTATTTGCTGACATCTAGTTACCTATGACATGACTCCGATTGGAAGTTTTTGAACATTTCAAATTTGTTATTTTGACAGTTAGTGCTTTTAGGTATGATTTATTATTGATAAATTAAAGGTCTCTTAAATTAGAATTATATTAAGGGTAAGTACACTTTTATTGGGCATACAGATACATTAAGCTTTAAAATTATTAAAAAATAACCAGAAAAAATTTAGAGAAGGTGTTCAAAGTGACAATCATCTTGTTGGATACAACTTTGAAATCTTTCAAAAAAGTTATTGTTCACTTCCTTTAACATTTCTGGTGTTACTGTTTGAAACGCTCTTCTTATCCTATCCTTCATGTTCTACTTGCATTAGTCTTTTGAAAACATTTCTGTTGATAATCTCTATTTGGATACTTTTGAGTGTATAATCTACTTGCTAAAAAACAGTTCTCCTGACACACCAATAATCAAGATTATATCTTTCTTCGTTAGAGTACTTTTTCATGTTTAACCAGGGATTAATAACTACCTATGGGATTTTTACGATAAAAAGACGATGACGTTGCAAAACAAAATATTGTGATGTTGCCAAGCTGTAGTTTTTTCCTTACTTTACGAAAACTAGAAAAGTCAATTTGATGTTAGATTGGCAATTCTTTTTTTTTATTGGTCCGTGTCTCGTAGAGCCTAAGTCAAAAATATTTATTTAAAAAAATTAAAGGCTTGTATTTAATATAAATATTTATTTATGAAAAACTATGGATAAGATACAGAAAGAAATAGTAACCAATCATTCTATATTCGAATTAACATTTGATTTTACATAGAAGAGGGTTATATGAAAAACATTCTATGCTCTAGAGCCTCTAGAATACTGCACGGGTTTATGGTAAAAGGAATCCAATATCCATACAGCTGTAATCATCTCCATGCAAATTTAAATATTGTTTCTTCATACATCTATCATCTGTTATATTTATTATAATAAAAATAGAATGAAAAAAATTAATATATTAATATTACATGAAATAAAATCGCTTCACTCATGAAGGTATACATTTGTATCATTACTGCTACATTATTTGGAACAAGAAATGGATATAGATCATCTGAATAATTTTGTGATATAATGAGTATTATATTATATTATATTATATTATATTATATTATATTATATTATATTATATTATATTATATTATATTATATTATATTATATTATATTATATTATATTATATTATATTATATTATATTATATTATATTATATTATATTATATTATATTATATTATATTATATTATATTATATTATATATTTCCTACACAATCATACATTGGGAAGTTGCATTAAGATGCACCATGACAATTACGTCAAGTCACTACCTACCTGATTTTATATTGTATTTCAAAGTTTTACTTATGTATGTAATAATGAATATACATTTTAATTCAAATAGGTAAAGTGGTTGGTTATAATAATACAATTATCTAATCTAATCTCTGAAATAATTTGACAATAACTTCAGAACCACTTCCCTTTTTTGTGAGTAGGCCACTCAAAATAATCCACTCTGTTACTTAGCAGTCTTTATTGAATTAAAGAGAAACAGGCCGATTTTTTGGTTCAAGTTGTATTTTAAAATAACTAGACCAAATTAATTCAATAATAGTTATTAGTGATTTTGAAAAGGTGGAAATGAAGCAAATCGGAGAAAAATAGAACACATTTCCACTAATCCATCTCAAAATCAACACTATATTTTAATCATCACTGTCAAAATTATTAATAATATAATAATAATAATAGTGGAGGCACATCCTGTCTATCGAATACTACTTCTCTATCCCACCAATCTTGTATAATTTTTTCATTGTGCTTTACTGTCCTGGACCAAATATCAGGAGTCACACAAGATTTTTGTAACATTTAGGTATATAAACACAAAAATAATACCTATTTTATTAATAATTATTTTATTCATTTTAGAAATGATCACAGAAATGACTAAACAGTCAGATGAAGAAATTAGTGCTCTTCCTGAACATGACTCCCCAGATATTCTGTTTAAAATAAATGAGGAACCTAGTTGTAGCTACTCAAGTCAGTGAATTGATAGCAATTCCATCGCAAATATTAATTTTAATGCTGAAGTGCACATATGGATGAGAAAAAGGATGAATGTCACATATCAAATACAAAAACATCAACTCATACACTGGGTATATTTTTTTATTTATTACTGCTAAATTATACATTAAAGGATTATGTCATATTATAAAATGCACATTTTGATAAAAACATTCACAATTGTTAGCGTTATGACAATTGTCTTTCAGGCTCGTAAAATAAGTAGAGATGCTAAATACAATAACCTATTCAACAAAGTGGCTCAATGGACTAGCACTAAATCAGCATTGGGAGATGAAAAAATCAAAATAATCAAGGAAGAGCATGCACTAAAAATTAAAACTGAAACAGAAAAAAATGGGAATCAAATTTCAGCATTGAATCAGATGCAGCAGTAAAAAAAAATGAGAGTGAAATGCAAGCCCAATTGGAAGCTATAAGAAAAAAACTAAAAAAAACATTCTTTTGCTTGAAAAGCAAAAATTTTTGAGAGAAATTTCCAATTTAAAATATTTTTCTTAAATATTTTCTTAGTTTAGTCCAATAAAATACTTGTTTATTTCCAAGCAAATATTATTGATCACATTTCAACAGTATATTATTTTCAACTTTGGAATTATTACTACCTATTTTTCTTAAAACAAACAAATATGGTACCCAATTTTTTCAATTCCTTAGTAACTCAAAATAATTGTTTATCAATTTATGTCTCACTACATTGTTTATAATTGTTATCTTGTAAATATTTATGTATGGTTGCACATTCACATCATTTACAAAATTCACTGCAGCCTCTTATTCCTCGTCTATGACAGGATTTGGCTCCTTTAAAAGATTTGCAATATTGTCTAGTACTACAGTGGCAATAACCACACCTTCCACTTTTTCACGTTTCAACCTGATACCAAAAGAAAGTATAGGAAATTTTCTTCCTTTCTATAACAAATATTTTTTTATACCATAGCCACTATTACCTACTAGAAGATAATCTCTAAAATGCTCTATTTTCAAAGCGTGCGTGTTTTAAATGGCAAATATTGTCGAATCATGTGTGGAACTTGGCTAACGACAAACAATATCGTGGAACATACAGTCTGAGTCACATACGGCTTGTACGTTGTAAGAGAAAAAATCATCACGGTTTCTATAAATTTCTGCATTACAACAACCAGGAGAAATTATTTTAATGTGGGAGCAATCTACAGCACCTATACATTTAGAAATCTTACAACATTGTAGAACCCTTGTGAAATAGTTCTTATTTTTTCTTCTGATGAGGACATTTTTATAAATTGGTTGTAGAGACATGCAGTAGTTCTTGTAACTCCTCATACAATCCGGCTTGTAGTGCCTTTATCCAAGCCAAAAAAATCACCCACTACCTGTAAAAATCTCAATGTCTGGAGCACTTTTTATTCTGCTGTTACAGCATGGTTTCTATGAAATGAAAAACCATTTACTTCAATAATTTAAATTTAAATGTATTCAATGTAATATCTTTTATTGAGGATTACCTTTATATATAAAGGCTTAAAATAATTAACCACATTACAACTTACTATTCAGTAGGAGATGTTATTAGATCTTTAATCAAATTAATTATAAATCTTGCTCCTTGTTTTGTGAATCTAAATATTTTAATAAACCCATTATCATTCCAAATCTCTAAATGGCTAGGCCTTTCTCTATAATTAAAATGATACTAAATATGAAAATTTTTGTGTAGAGGGAGGCGGGTTTTGTTCAGTTAGTTGCTGTAAAAAGCCAGGCGCAATAGGTTGCGCACAAGCTTCGCTATATTTCCTTCCAAATGATTTTAAACCTTTTTTTATCACTATATGATTAAGTCATTCACTTGACAAAAAATTAAGGTTGAATTTTTCTTGTCACAATAATTTGACAGGTACAACCAATATTTATTTCGGAGGATCCTTGACTCTATTCTCCTCACGTTAAGACTTTCCTCATGTACCAATTTTTACTTCCCTACAATAAATTTCGTACAGGGAATGATTCTCTCCCTTCGGTAAAATATATATAAATAAATTCCCATTCATCTGATCATGAGTACAATTTTTACGAACCATGTCTTTTTATTCTTCAAACATCCAGGCCTCAAATTCTGAAACAAAAATGCAAGTTTTATTAGTTGTTGAGTATTATGGTTTTGTGAAGAATAAGAGTTCTTTAAATCTAGGAAACTGCATCGAGTTCTTCACTATTTCTAAACCATGCTTAATTGCTGAATGTTTCCCAACTCCTTGCTTACATCACAACAATCCTCCAAACATTTAAAAAAAGCATTATTGCAATTATTGATTTTTTGTAGAGATTGTATTCACTTGAAAAAACTTTTGCACAAAATTCACAAGCAAAAATTTTACTTGCAGCACTTTCCATTCTTCCTATTTCACAATAAATAAAACTAATCAAAACCACGTATAAAAAAATGGGTATAATAAACAAAATCAGAAATCCCAGACACCAGATGACATATGACTTATTGTTAATGTCCTTAGTAAATGCTTAAAGAAAGGTGGCAACGCTGCTTCATTCAAATCATACCTAACTGGTCCTCACACCAAGCTGGTGGTGTTTTGAATTCAAACCCCTTATTTATTTTTCAAACTTCAAGAGCTCATCCATTTCTCAAATGTGGTTGTAAAATCCAAACAAAAAGTAATAATAAAACTCCTCTTTTTGACATTAATTAAATTTCGAATACAATAGTTATTTATGCAACAAGTGCAAAAAGTGACGCGACGTGAAATTGTAAAAACGCTTAGTGAAAAGTCATGTCACAGTTTTTACCAACTAAAGCACAGTAATTTGTCATTAAGCTCAGAAAATAGAACCCCTGGAGGAAGTCAAGTAGAAGAGGAAACCAATGGATATCACACGAATGGAATCTATAGGTATCTCGGAAAATAAGGGTTCAGGCTTGCATTAAGGCTCATGTACGTTCCAAGGCGATTCAATCAGGGCTGCCAGAATGAAAATGCAATGATGTACTAAATCATGAAACAAAAAGTACTAAATCCGGAGAAAATGTACTAAAAAGAAGAAATATCAAAATGTACCAAAAAGCACCAACACCGAACACAAAAAGTACTAAATAAATTGCGGGAACTTTAAATAAATGGCGCGGGAATTTTAAATTAATGATTTATTTATAATAACAAAGGAACAAAGCTTCATATTGTTACTGTAGACAGTGTAGACCTATATTAATAAAAAAATAATACTTATACATTTTTTAAAATAAAAATATCTCCTGAAATAACAATGATAACAAAAAAACTTATTTGAACATATATTGCCTATATCACTTGTACAGCAACTAAAAAAAATCGTAAATAGATAAAAATGTAACAAAACAAAACTTAATAACTGACTTTAGTTTTTAATAATGTATCTGATGGAGTCCATGTTATACAATTATCGTTTTTCAACAGTGCCTTGCAGTGTAGTAAAGAGCTGCAATTTTCCACTGATAAAGAATTTCTTGTTTTCGTTTTGATTAAATTTGAATGCGAAAATATTCTCTCCACAGTAGCACTAGAATGGGGAAAACACAGTATAGCACTAATAAATTTAGATAGGTGAGGAAACATGACTTCATCAGCTGCATTTCTTGTATTTAAAATATGAAACCAAAATTTTTCGAAGTCTAGAGACTGTAGCTTTTCAATAATATCGACTGGTAAATCAGGTATGCTCCTAAATTCATTACTAATCTCTTCGATATCTTCTTCTTTAATTAAAAATTCAAATTGGTTTAACAGTGGTACAATACTTTGTGTACCACTAAGGACAAGTCTTGGATTTAATATTTCAAAACTTTTATGATTTTCTGTAAAAGTGGTGAAACGGTTTTTAATCTGACAACACAGTTCTATATAATATTACAAACATTTTTGCCGAATCCCAATTAACTCTAAATGATTTATTGTTAATGATTCTATGTACATTTGACATTTTGCTCCAATATAAATTTTGTCTAATGATAAATGCTCACTTATATTGGAGGGTTCGATTTTTTTTAAATCATTGCAGCGGTCAACATAACTTGTGTTTATAAAATTTTTAGCAATTTTTTTGAATAAGAAATTTATGTTATAATTCAAGTTAAATAATTTCGGCCTTTCAGATTGGAATTCCAAATTAATTTGGTTTATGAGTGGTAGTACATAGGACAAGAACAAAAAATATAATTTGTATACTGGATTTTTGAGCGCATTCAATAATGTAGCTGCTGCCTGCAAATTATCTTCTACGACGGCTAAAGTAAAAAAAAAGGAATTAATGATGACCACAACATTAAAATCCTATTAACGACTTGCTCTAAAGATAACCAGCGTGTTTGACTAGGTCGTAATATTTTCTTTGGTTTTAGATTAATAAACTCTTGAAAGTTTTTTAATTCACTCATTCGCTTTGAACTGTGGCTAAAATAAGAATACAGGTCACGTGTAAAGTCTTCAATTTGTTTAGGTAATTTTGATGATGCTGCTGAAGCACATAAAGCCATTGAGTGACAAACACATCCAATCACAAAAATATTTCGATTGATTTTTTGCTTGAGACGTGCTTGTACACCAGTAAGATTTCCTGACATTACAGATGCATTATCTGCTGCAAAACCTATCATGTCAGAAGTCTGCAGATTATAGTTTTTTAATGTTTCAATTATTTTATTAGTAATAGCTTCAGCAGAGCACTGCTCTACTTCCACCATATCCAAAAAACAGTCTTTTACGTCATTTGCTGTTAAATCTGAAAATCTAATTACTAGGGCTAAACACTTTTTTGTTGATATGTCTGTGGTTTCATCTGCAATAATCGAAAATTTCTGACCCTGGACAATCTCAGAAATTTGACTGGAGAAATGATTTTTAAAAATTTTTAAAGTCATGGTGGCTTTAGTACGTGCACATTTAACATTTTTCAAAATATTTGAGACATGTCCTATGGAAGCTACAAATTTAGGGAGATGGTCCATGAGTAAAAATGGTAGATTATGTTCAGCTAAAAACATAACAATTTTTAATTCTGCCCTCTTTACATCATTACTGATTGGAGATACCCCTTTTGGTAATAAACTTGTAATGAATGGAGTTGAATGAGCTGCCCTTTGCCTAGATGAACGCTGCATACTGTTTTCATGTCTCCTTAGATGGACTATACTACCACTAATGTGTTTTTTACAAATACTGCAGAAAGCTTTTTCGTTCTTGGATTGAACCCATTTAAACTTTTCTCGCCATTCTTCCCGAAACTTTTGCTTATAAATCCGTTTTCTTTTTCTTGGCGGATGTCCCTCTTCATTTTCAGACTCAAATTCTGATAATGAAGAAACTTCATTCTCTTCCTGTTCCATATTATCCTTGTTGTGGTTAAAATAAGCCTCTAATTCTGCTTGGCTAATATCTCTGTCAATTTCTAAAACAATACTTTCATTTTCATTAACCGGTTCTAGTTCTAAGGCAACCTCCTTTTTTTTCTCGTATAACAAACCTTTAAAAATAAAACGTATTGATACATGATTATTAATTATAATTTACAATTCACAACTTACTTGTCCATTATTATAATTTATATTACCCAAATGGCGAACACTTTTTACCGTGGTTTACAATGTTTACAATTCAATCAAATATGGCAAATGGCATGGCAATACCAATAATACCATAGATAACATAACACGGCAATACACTGTGACAATTAACGATTTTGACAAGAGCTTCTCATTTGTACTAAATATAAATTATTTGCTAAAATGTACTAGATATATATTAAATGTAACACTAACGTACTAAAAATTTACCGAAATCACTAGATCTAGTACGAAAACACTAGTTCTGGCAGCTCTGGATTCAATGCGGAGGCGAAAAATGGCTAAAAAAGAAAAATGAAGAAATGGCGTTTGGAAAAATACGAAAGCCCACGAAGAGTTTTCAATATCCACTAGAGGTTCTTCTTTTACATTAACTTCGTCAGATTTAAGCTTGCCAGATCCGAATAACTTATTTTATTCAGACTTTTATAGGTCAGAAGAAATACAATATTGAACATTTCAATTGATACAAAAAAAAATCCAAAGCTTCATCTAGGAGTTCATTATTTGTTGTGAACTTGTTAAATAACAAAGCTAGACAAGCTTGATATTTTTTAAGCATTGAAAAATTCATCGTATGGGATATTAGCAGACGATTTTGGGATGCCACTCCCCAGAGTATGTAGCATTATACAAAAAAGTATACCGCTATTAGCCATTCGTGCATTGGATGCTTCTCTCTGGAGTTGAGAGCTTCATATTCCCTACTGAGGGAGATATGAAAATGTACAATGTATTATAGATTGTTATGAAATTTCAATTCAAAACCCCATTGTAAACTCTTTGTTTTTATTAAAGTAGTCCATCACCATAAATATATCGGGTTCAGGTAAATTCCCAAAATCTGCTTTAATAAATCCGGTATCTAAGTACTGAATAGGTACATCTTCAATAGCAAAAACCACTAACTGAAAAGTCAGTATGTTCATAAATGAAAAATCTGGATAAGATTGGATTTCCGTTTGAAATACAGATTGATAAGGCGAGCGAGGCGAGCGCGCCGGGTCGACGTTTCACAATTCGCGCGCGCGAATTGTGAAACGTCGACCCGGCGCGCATTTTTCACTTTATGTTGATAGTTGTTCATAATAATTTTTCATTTGGAAGTTGTGTATGTAAGTATACCTGATAGTATATCAATTTGAGCGCGTTTAACTTGAAGCCGCCGAAAGAAGTTGTTAAATATCTCGGAAAAAGTGCGCGAATTTTCTACAACAATACCCAATATCAAAACTACGATCAAATCAATTGCGGTCATTTGTGTTTGAAATTTCTGCAGCAATGATGGAACTATTACTACAACACATCTACCATGGAAAAGCTTTGAGTAGTTTTACTGCCGAAGAACTAAAGCACTTTCCCATTGAACATCTAATAGAGTGTGTAAGACCTTGGGAATTGCTGGAAATATGGCATAAACTTCCCAATGAATATCGAGCAAATTTTGAACTACAAATACGGCTGCTTAGAGCTTAGAGCGCGATGGGTCTAATAATCAATCATAAAAGACAATCTGCAGCACTTTCAACTTCATTAGCTGAGCAGTCGCCAAAGCTGAAACAGCTCTCGTTCGCAAACAAATTGGTCTTGCTATCGCTGGGTTTTAAATTGAAAAATGACAACCATGTATGGAAAACGTCTACGCCAAAACGACATGCCTCCAATGTTTGATATCTATCGTAAGCCGATGTTTGATGAGTCAATTCGAAAGGCCGAATATAGAACCTATGCTCCATTTATTAAATCATTCAATTGCAGTGACATTGTGGAGTTTAGCATTAATCAGGTCGATTCGTTCTTTGCGATGAGCGAAACATTGTTGTGCATTAAGGGTTCTCTCGAAGTACACGGAGCTGGTGACGTAAAATTAGCAAATAATGTTGGAGCCTTTCTATTCGATTCATGTACGTACAGTTAAAGTGCCAGGGAAATGGAAACAGTTCGAGATCCTGGAATAGTAAGCGCCGTACGTGCCATGACCTGTTATAACCAAGAAGATACCAATCATATGGCTATAGCCGGCTGGAATTACCCGAAAGATCCTATTCTGAATGTTAGCGACAAGTCCTTCAACCTTCAAATACCTCTTAAACATATTTTCAACATTTTCAACGATTATTCCATGATTACATGTGGACGTCAAACAATACGACTAGTTCGAGCACGAAACGATAATGATTGCTTATATATTACTGAAAAGAATGCCTCCACTACAACAGCTAAAATTAACATCACAAGCGTTGAGCTGAAAGTTAAACATATCTTTCCTAATGACGACATAAAATTAAATCTCATGAAATCCATCCAAAAAGATCAACCTATAGTTATTCCATTCAGGAAGTGGGAGTTACACGAATTACCTTCAATTACTAAAGGAGCAAGACGTGAAGTTTGGGCTGTCAAGACATCCACTTCAGTTGAAAGACCTCGTTTTGTTATTGTTTTCTTTCAAACCGACAAACGTAACTCGAGTACAGCTGACCCGACTTTATTTGACAATGCCGACGTACAAAGTATAAGACTATCACTTAATGGTGACTATTGGCCCAATGAAAGAATGCAATTGGATTTCGCTAAAACTGACTACAATGAGGCATATTTTAACTACACTGAATTCTATCCCAACTAGTAAACAAAAACTCAAATCATATGGTGAGGAAATGCGCGGTTGCCAAGTTGTACCCACTTTCCTTCAGCTGAAATCAGTTATGGAAAAACTGTTGCCATGACAACGATTGTTGTGATTAGTAGTAAACAAAAACCCAAATCATATGGTGAGGAAATGCGCGGTTGCCAAGTTGTACCCACTTTCTTTTAGCTTCCACCAGGTTAATCACTCGTACTCATATGCAAGTAATTATGGAACACTGTTGTAGTGGACCATCGAAATGGTGGACACAAAGGAAAATTGAAACGATTAAAGAAACGCAACGGCACAGTATCATCAAGAAAATTTCCATTGCGCTGAGTTTATTCTACCCTAACTATGGGTCGCACGTCAATGATTATTGTTTGTGTATCACTATGATTTACCAATGTCAGAGAACTGTCATTTCGATAATGACTTCGATAAGTGAACTCTCTCTTCCGAGAACTCGAATTGAAGCATTCGAATTTGCTCGCACTCATGGTTTAGTGCCAACAAGACCATATTGTAAAAAGAAATACAAGGGCCATAAAGATCGGCCTAAACTCTTCTCCCATTATTTCTATGGAGAAACTGATTTGGGAATTTACCGATGTCCCAAATCAAAAAAATGTAGACCGGATATATCGGTAGCAAAAAACACTTGGTTCGAAAATAGCCATTTGTCTCCAGAGGAGTTTAGGTGAGTTTTTCCATCACATTTCATCATTCTCAATTCAAAAAGTTCATATTACAGGGTATTGTCCGGTTATGCTCATAACGAAAGCTATGAAAGGATTTCATTGGGAGTTGGAGAGAACTTAGCCAGTTCTACCCTTGCAGCGCGAATGCGTTACTGCAGAGAGATGGTAACGAATGCATTTACGCAAATGCAGCTTTCCTTGCCAAAAATTGGAGGGCCTGGAATTGTAGTACAGGTAAAAAAATAATTCACATGATTATACATAATTATTCTGAAAAACGCGCTCAAATTGAAGTAATTGTGCAGCACCGATTCGGCCTCATTTTCGCGATTTTAACATGGTAATCTCCATAAGAAAATCTAAGGTCCGAAATCTCCGAAATTGGCTCATTTTGGAGTGGGGGTAAAACTCAATCTACGCATGCGCTACGTTGATGGATAGGTGACGTCATAGGGGTAACGAATAAAATAATGAAAAAATTCCAACTACCCCCGTTCATCCCCCACGCATCATCCCTCCCACTAAAAGTTGACCAATCATAGCAAACGACATCTCGTTAGAAAGGCCTTAACGTCTATTGTATTTAAAAAATAATAGAAAAATTCTACGTCTCAAAAGGCCTTAACGGACAACTCCCCAAATACCCTTTGGACCCCATTGGACCATATCTTGTGACCCCATTGGACCACCCCTCATGACCCATTGGACCACCTCTCATGTTCCATTGGACCACCCAAAATTCCCTTGTGACCCCATAGGACCACCCAAATATTGATCCCAAAAATTTCTGTTTAGGACCCTCAAATTTCAATACCTCATCAGCGCGAACCATCAACTTTTTTTAAATGTTCACCCAAATATTGATTCCAAAATTTCTGTTTAGGACCCTCAAATTTCAATACCTCATCAGCGCGAACCATCAACTTTTTCATATGTCCACCCAAATATTGTCCCAAAAATTACTGTTTAGGACCCTCAAATTTCAATACCTCATCAGCCGGGCGCGAACCATCAACCTCCGCGTCTGTAACAATTCGTCTAACGCATATAGCTATTTGCACTCATAATTAGTGTTAGATGCGTGGAGAGGTTTAATCGATGCAGTTGAAAGTCTTACGAATTATGTATGCAATTATTATTGAGGTCATTAGATAGTTTATTAATATATTATTTATCTAGTTTTTATCGACATATTAGTATCTCTCTTTGTCCTAAAGATTGTAAAACAAATATTTTTATGGAAAAGTTGATAAATATACAGAATGTTCAAAACGACGTATCGTTTGAAAAACCGTTCAGTATAACATTCTCTTATCGGAGCGCAAAAAACGTGTTATTATTGTAGACAAGGTGTTTTATTAAAAACCAATTTCTATTTTCAATGGGATAGTGTATAATACTTTGCTATGACCATCCTGTTACGCCAGAGGCAACTAATGCAGTCTTACGCAATAGTGCATGCAATTAAGGTCATTTTAGATAGTTTATTATTTGAAAAAAAATCTTAAATCTGTGTATATATGTATACCGATAAAAGGCCGTTTCTAATAAAGTATCACTACCTGAATACGTAAGAAGAAAAAGAACATGAATAGGAAAAAACCAGAAAATGTGGTAAGTTTAAAATTTCGTTTTATTTTTTATTAATAATTTTGAAATCTTTAAGGTTTTAAAAGTGTTGAGAACAAGTCCAAACGCTTTTATTCCAACAAGAGCTACATCGCAATCTGCGGGATGTGATTTACAAACACCTATAAATTTTACTATAGGTTCAAGAGAAAGATTCCTCGTAGATAGTGGGTTAAAATTAGAACTACCACAGGGAGTTTATGGAAGGATAGCACCACGATCTGGCATAGCGCTTAAAAATGGAATAGAAGTGTTTGCAGGTGTAATTGATGCTGATTATAGAGGTACAATTAAAATCTTATTATATAATTCGTCAACAAACATAGTTAAATTTGAGAGAGGAGACAAAGTCGCTCAACTTATTTGTGAAAAATGTTCTATTCCGATTATTGAAGAGGTGGATAATTTAAGTTTTACAGAGAGAGGAGAAAATGGTTTTGGATCTTCATCTTGAATTCATATAATTAATATTGTATTGGTTGTAGAGTGATATAGTAATTTACGTTATCTCTAAGTATATGTAAGTAGTGAAGGAAATCATCAAAATTGTAAACATACTGTTGAAAAAATGTTAGTATAATAGTTTGCATAATGAATAATCTATTTGATCCACCTAAGTGTAGAATTTTTGAAACAATAGTTTGTTTAGTTTGTAGAAAAGTGTTACGTAAAACTTTTAAACTTGAAAAAATTTGGAGTTGTAAACAAAAATTTATAATTGGTTTGTGTACGGCTGAATGTAATCAAACAAGACCACTGAGAAAATTTCCTGAATATAAAGATAATAGTTGGTTTCATGAATTAGACCCATTAGATGAAAAAGAGATATATTGCGGATATTTTTTACCTCCACGACAACGAGATTAGAATATTAGAAGAAAATAATCAAAAGACTTTCAGTCTTACAACATCCTCAGAACAAGAAGAAGAAGAAGGTAGCATAAATCTAAAAAGAATGACTTCCTTAAATTTAAACTTCATTATTTTGGTGGCCGTTTCAAATAATATACTGTACACAAATGTACCAGAGAATGTAAAACATGTTGCAATATGTTTTGATATGAAAAATATAAGAGAAGAATGCAATCGATCAGAATGGAGTTTGTTGAGTGTTACCAAAATAAATAATGGTCACCTTTCTGTATACCATATTGAAATTCCAGAAACGAATTTATTATATTTTAGTTACAAATTAAAAATAATATTTGATGACAATTCCGAAGGTGATCAAACCCAATGGCAGCATGCGATATGATATTTCTATGAAGAAGACAAACATAAGTGAAAAAATTGATAAATTGTACATTTTAACATATATAGTATTGATTTTATTAATTATTATTGTTATATGTTACTTACTTAAAATGGCAAGAGTATTTATACAAATTCTTCGTATGATTTTCCTTTCGAATATTTTTAGTTTTTCTATGTCCTTGGCTGTAAGGCACATGGCTTCCGCTGCATATGTTACAATTGGGCGAATTGCCGCTTTATATACTTTCAGCCTTGTTTGTTTACTTAAATTTCTATCTTTCAGAATTTTTTTGTACTTCCAAAACATCTTATTGCCCATTAGTATTCGCTGGTTTATTTCCTCGCTTCGGTTATTATTGCTGGTAATAATTACCCCTAGGTATTTAAAGAGTGACACTTTTTCGAAACAATTTTCTCCTATTCTTATTTGTTTTATGTTCGGTTTCTCTTTTCTTGAACATATGAGGTATTTTGTCTTCTCTTCGTTAACTTGTAAACCTCTTTTCCCTGCTTCCTTGATGAGAGTTAACAGTGCGTTTTCCATGCTTCTCTTGTCTGTTGCCATTAACGCTATATCATCAGCATATGCCACTACCTGCGTTGAGGCTTGTGCAATTGTTCGGCTTATTTCAGTCTGCCTTACTGCTCCATCTAAGGCAATGTTGAAAAGTGTGGTGGATAGGGCGTCTCCTTGTCTTACTCCAGTTTCAATCGAGATTTCTTCCGTGACTCCTTCTCTTGTTATTACTCTTGCCTTGGATTGTTCCATGGACATTTTTGTTAATCTGATCAGCTTTGATGGTATTGCCAACTCTTTCATATCCTGTAATAATTTACTTCGGGAGACACTGTCAAATGCTTGTTTGAAATCTATAAATATTACATGTAAGTCTATACCATGCTCGTAGCATTTTTCTATTGTCTGTGTTACAATGTGTGAATAAAACACAAGTTAATTAAATAGTATTCTTTTATTTTTCATCCATTATAAAATGTTCATATAATGTATCAGCATTTTTTAATGCGCAAATAGATGGATTAATCTTATGATAAAAACATTTTGGTGTCGAGGCTGCTAATGGTGGATTTTCATCTAATTCATATACAGGTGCGGTGGAATATTTTTGAATGAAATTGGTTTTTTCTTTTCCTTTCACGAAAACCATGTCAGCATTTTCAGTAATGTCTTTTACGATATTTTTGAATTTGTGTAAATGTGTATAACCAATATTCCAATCGATTCCATGATGATTTTTCATTAACCAAGTTGCTTGTCTATGTAAGTCTGGAGGTAACATATGTAGAGGAAATGGTGATTTGAAAATATAGTGACATACCTGATGACCATCATAAGCTGCAAATTCTTTAACGATGAACTTATTATTTTCAATCTTAAAACCTTGAACATCTAAAACGACTTTCATATTTGTAATTGTTGCAATTTAGTTACCGCACCTTTATATTGTTCATAATATTTTATGTCACGTTTGAGACGTGTTAATTTGAAAAGAAACTGACTAAAAGCAATTTGATACTCACGGGTATTCATATTTAATGAAGAATATGTAGTAACCCCTTCTTTTATATTGCATGTCAATCATGCGCGCTATGTTTTTTCCACATCAGTATTGCTTAACAATTTTAGTTAATGGATTATAGGAAAATTGTTTTTCATGAAAGATTAAACAATATGCAGAAATATCACTCGTAATGGGAGCATTTAACTCAAATTCTATACGAAGAACTACAGATCCAGACTGTATTAGTTCCTTCTGCCTTGAGCAATCTATATGAATTAAGGGAGCTGTATCTCTAAATTCGTCAGGTGTGAAAATAGGTTCACTGTTCGAACGGCTATAATAAGAAGTTTGGAAATCAGCAAACATTTTATATAACGTAGCAAAACTATTGTTTGTAAAATCTAAAAGTAAATCATTGTATGGATACTTCTCAGAATTGAGAAATACCTTAATATTCTTCAAATTCAGATGTTTAAATTGACTCATATTTTCTTTTATGTGACCCCTAGCATTATTTTGAAATCCAATTACAATGTGTCTAGGTGTCTCTACTTTTGTACTAGTTTTTACAGCCCAAGTGTGGCGAGACGTTTTCGGTAAGCTGGGATACTCAATCAATTGCCAAGATCTGAATTTTATTGGTAGTTCCTTGTTACTTTGAATAATTTTGTTTAGATGTAATTCATGTTTTATGTTGGGTTTCACGTGAGGAATTCTCCAACTGATGTGAGTTAATTCAATTTTAGGTTTTTCCGATTCATC
Source organism: Galerucella nymphaeae (assembly GCA_963978555.1). Classification (NCBI taxonomy): domain Eukaryota; kingdom Metazoa; phylum Arthropoda; class Insecta; order Coleoptera; family Chrysomelidae; genus Galerucella; species Galerucella nymphaeae. The sequence goes on from OZ021718.1 coordinate 12,246,802, forward strand.
TGTATGAGTGACTGAGTCTCTATCATCACTAGATCTCACCAATATTAGCTCTTGTTTCATGTTTAAGATTATTTTATTGGAATCTTCAAAGAATCCTGACCATAATTTCAAGGGTATACACACGTTAAAATTTCCATTTTTGTCTGACAACTTGACGTCTTCCTTAGGAAACCATCCAGAATTATTTAGAAAAATTGTTTCATTTGAATTATAAGATAAATAATTTTTCATTGTTGAAACAAGACCAATATCTCTTACTGAATCAACTACAACTCCGTTCAGTTCATATCGAATTTCACGAAATAAAAAAGCTATTGCATTATTAATGAATTTCAATTTTGTAGGTACTGTGTTGGTTTCAGTTAAAATTTTCCCCGTAATCTCAAGATAACTGTCAGCCGGATATGTAATACAATCTAAATCTTGCACTACAATACGAATCTCATCATTATAATTCAACTTTCCGGTAATATATGGTTGGTATGTGTGATATTCATATTCCTCCACAGCCATGTCATTGAAGGGCTCATGAGTGACTTGTAATATATCCATTTATATTAATAACTTAAAACCGAGTGATTTTAAAAAACGTTTATTTTTAGGCGTTATGACGGCTATTCTTTCGCACAAACTAATTGTAGACGGTTTATTCAGCAATCTTTTATAGTTTTTTTCAGCATATTGATGGGAGAATTTCAAGACCATTTTTGTTGTCGAATATGTAAAGTAATAGTAATCTCCTCGTCTTGAAAATTTATAACGTTACCACTTTGATCAATAATTTTTACTGTTATGTTGTTAATTGTTTTAACACTTACAGGATAATACAAGATATTTTGAGGAGATTCAACTATTTTATAGCCACTAGGAACAGTAGGAAAAAATTGATGGATAATGTGAACAGGATGTCCATTGAGATATGAATCAACAGCAATGTCACAATCTATTCCAATAGAATTAACTTGTAAAATATTTATAGGTTTTGTAGAGGTGTGTGTCACATTGGGATTTAATACAACTTTTCCAAATCCAAATACTTTACCAATTGAGTCATCAGTTAAGAATGAAATTGTCTTATTACTAGAAATTGATACGTGAGATGTGTTTATATTTGGGACTATGTCAATTGTTGAATCTGATGCTACTGTAAGCATGTGTTGTTTAATATATTGAATTATTTCATTAAGTTCATGAGCACCTTTAGGTATAATTATTGTATGATATATAGTTGGACCTCCAAAAATAAATCTATTATTAGTTTCATCAATATTTGGTATTGTATTGAAACTATTGAAATTAACTAAACCAACTTCATAGTCATATTTATCATCCAAGTAAATGGGAGGATTGAAATTATAATTAAGAATAGATGATGCACCACTAAGTGTAACGGAAAATGACATTTCAACTTAATAAAAAGTTTAAATATTACGATTGAAATATTTATGAATGAATTGAAGTGAGTGATGACCACAACTATACGAATTGTTCTGTAGTCTATCATAATTGTATGTTATATATACTGGTCCGTTACTATGAAAATACTCGATCAGTTCCATTGGTGGAGGTAAATTTCCATAACTATCAAAGTAAATAATTTCCTTGTCTGATTTTACGTATGATGTCCAATGTGTTCCGTCTCCTCTAACTGTATCCATATTCAAAATACCACATTCATGTTTATGAATTTTCTTTGGTAAATTATCTCTCATGAAAACTCCCCTAAAAAAAGGTATTTTCAATATTTTAACATATTTCCACAGATCTTTATCGGTAAGCCCACGATGGGGCAATTTCAGTTTTTTGTTGTTCCTTCTCCTTTGTATGGTCTTAGATAAAGACCTTTTCCTTTATGTTTTAGTTGTCTTCTTGGCTTTTTTTGACGTTTTTTTTCTTTCAAACCTTTCCCCTGTTTCAATTCCATAGCCATATCATGTCGTTTTTGTTCAGTTAATTGTTGATTGTTATACTTTGCATCATTTACTGCCTTTGCAATTCCAGCTGCTCCACCTCCTAGAGCTCCTAATGCACCTAACAGTGGTAATATTAATGGTAAAAATCCACCTATTTTCGTCGTCGGTGTTTGAATTATACGTTTTTTTGGTTTTTTCTGAAGTGAATTACCACCACGACAACGACTTTTTTTAATTCCTACACCCAAACCAAGTTTACGTTTTCCTTTCATGACTGCAGTGACAAACAATGAAGCTACTTTCTCACCTAATGTAGCGTCCTTGGATTTAACTCGTTCCCAAGCTTTATCCTCCAATACCTGATCTGCTTTATGTCTTTCCTGTAAATTATTATTTTTTGCGTATGCTATATCGTGTTCCTTACAAGCTTGATCTAAAATATTAATTCCCTTATCATTTCGTTGTAGTCTTTGTTCTAGTTTTGTGTTTGGTCCACAATATTCGTATCCACCAGGTAAATGAAGTTCAAATGGTAGTTTATTAATTAACGAAACTAAATCTCCACCTTTGTGATGACGACGATGTGATTGTAACTGTTTACGTTTAACCATAATTCTCTTTATATACTCTGATCACCCTATAAATACTCTCAGTGTTGTTAACTATTTATATAAGATGAAGATTGCAAAACAATTTATAGCTTTACCTGTTGAAAATTATGATTTAAGTTGTGAACAACAACAACGTACTGCAGGTAAACATGGATATTTATTTGGTGGAGACTCTAAACGAGCATTAATCATCGGTCCCAGTGGTTGTGGTAAAACTAATGCTATGTTATCCTTAATAGATCATCCTAATGGCTTAAGATTTGAAAATTTATACATATATTCCAAGAGTTTACATCAACCAAAATATGCTTATTTACGTAATTTAATTCAACCCATGAAAGAGATTGGATATGAGGAATTTAACAATTCTGATGATATAATTACTCCAGATGCCATAAAAACCAATTCAATTATTATATTTGATGATGTAGTGGCTTCCTGCGATCAAAAACCCATTCAAAGTTACTTTTGTTTCGGTCGACATAAATCTACAGATTGTTTTTACTTAAGTCAAACTTATTCGGCTATTCCAAAACAATTAATTCGAGATAATGCCAATCTCCTGATAATTTTTCAACAAGATTTCACCAATTTAAAACACATCTATGATGATCATATTCATATTGACATGTCATTCCAAAAATTTAAAGACATTTGTTCATACTGTTGGGGGGAAAAGTATGGATTTCTTACTATCGATAAAGATTCTGAAATAGCATCTGGTGGTCGTTATAGAAAAGGATTTGATGGATACATTCATATATAAGGAGAAAAGTCAATATGGTCTGCAATTTAAAACCCAACATGAATCCTAAACTAACTCAACGACTGGTCAAAGCTAGGCAGGCGCTTCGAAAAAAGTATAAAAGTTTGAAGCGATACACAAACCAATCTCAAACACGACTGGAACAAACCTATGAGCCCATTACCCAACCGCTAAAACAACTAATATCAACTATCGAGAAACAAGAATTGATTAAACAAGAACCATCATCATCACCAAAAGAAGAAGAATCCCACCTGAATCTATCAAGTTTGAAATATCAACCAAAGCCTTCCGATTATGCACTTGCTTTCAATTCACCTCCCAAAGAGGATGTTTTCAGTTCTAATACAAATGATGATGATGCGTTTGAGCCAAATGAAACTTTAGGGTACAGTAGTGATGAAAATATTAGTAGATTTATGGATGAAAGTATCCGTGACCTCGGTCGAATGACCACCGACCAAGGTATTCAACAATATTACGAACAGTTTGAAAATCCCTTACCAGGTGTACATAAGGGAAGGTATTGCTGACACTGAATGACAATTTGATAATACTCTTGGAGTCTATCATGATTTGCAGGTAGAAAAATTCTCTATTGGTGATTCTCCAATTGACTTTATCGGACCTGATTTAAAAATACAAGGTATTACCTACAAGGGTACTCCAGGTCTGTATGAACTGTTATTCAAAACAGACCCACACATTTTCACTCAAAATGATGCTAAGGAATATGTTGACATTTTACAGAGAACGAATGCCCTATACACAAAAAATAATAGAAAATTACCAAAACGGAGAATTCCTGCAAAATTAAGAAATAAATTTACTAACGCTATTCAACCTTTCCTAGGAATTCCTCTTGTTGCACCAAGAGAACGAGCCTTTTCAGTTCCCACTATGACTACAAGACAAATAGCAGCAAAACTGAGGGGTGGGAAAGGTTTAACAATGATGCAATATTCCCAAAATCCCATCGATTATAAATATTTTGACGATTTCAATGAATTGATTGATAGATTACGCTTACTTGTAGCTTCAAAACAAGCTGGTAATATGCTCACCAAAATGAAATAGTGTCTATTGTTGAAGAACTAAGGGAAGGTGGTATAATAGCATAAAATAGATAACGTCACTTGAATTCACAATAGTAGTAGTTATAATGCCGTAAAACAAGTTTAACCAACATTATCTCACTCCTACACGTTCAAATAATAAGGATGATGATGATGAGGTACTACAACCACCACCACCATTTTATATTTGTCAACCTGCAGACATTCGAAGTTTAGTAATTATTAATATTAGCGGACATATAGACAAAAAAGTTAGTAAATTAAACTATGTATTAAATAATAATAATAATGTTGAATATACTTTTCCACTAAGTGGAAAAGTTGTAAATATTAATAGCAACATATCACCACCACCACCACAACCACCACCGAAAATTGAAGCAAAAATACTTTATCAAAATAAGATTCAAAATTTAAGCGTTCTCAACCAGCAATCTATAACGAAGGGTGAAAAGATTTCTATTTTCATAGGAGATGAGAAATATCCATATATTGAATTTGTAATAGAATGTCCTCTTCAAGGTGGGTGACGAGCTCTGGCTCTACGTTATTATAAATATAATACTTTTCATATTACATACATCATTCAAACAATGCCTCTTAATAGATTTAATCAACACTATTTACAATCATCATCATCATCATCATCATCGTCGTCCAAGTCAGTTCCAAAATTAAATGCGCAATTTTATATTTGTGACTCATTTGATTATCACGTTAAAAACATTATTAGATTGAAAGGTGAAAAAAAAACTAACTTAAATAAGAATTATTATGTGTTGGACAATGCAGGTACAACTTTTCTTTTCCCCTACGATGCTAAAATTGAACATGTTCGACATTACACTGCAGACGGGGAGGTTTTAGTTAACGAGAAATCGTTGAAATTCAATGAAATTGGTGGTAAAAGTTATAAGAAAGGTGATAAAATCCTATTTAAATTAGGTACACCTTCTTCTATTTGCATTGAATTCATAGTGCAGTGTCCAGTAGTGAAAAATGAGTAAAGCACAAGTTGTGCATGAACTTCATAAACCGGCAAGAATCAATTATAGAAGAAGACATGTTGTAATTAAAGGACTTAATGATCTGATTCAGGCTGATCTAGCCATTCTTACTCCTTTTTCGAAAACGAATAGAGGATACAATTACATCCTCGTTGTAATTAATGCTTTCAGTAAATATGTGTGGGCTGAGGCTATTAAGAGAAAAACTGGTAAAGAAATCACATTAGCTATGAAGCATATCATAGACCAAATGAACGTTCCACCTAAAAATCTTCAAACCGACAACGGAACTGAATTTTATAATAGGAATTTTCAAGAGCTCATGAAAAAGTATGGTATTAACCATTACAGTACCTTCTCCAATTTAAAAGCAAGTATAGCAGAACGAGTAATTCGTACTCTAAAAACTATGCTATGGAAACAGTTTAGCATGCAAGGATCCTATAAATGGTTGACGATTCTACCTAATATTGTAGCAAAATATAATAATACAAGACATTCTACTACAGGTGCCATTCCTAGTGAAATAAATGATAAAAATGCAAAGTCTATTACTGCATATAATCACCTAAAAACTATTGATCCAAGATCATCAAATTTTAAAAAAGGAGATTTTGTTCGAATTAGCAAGTATCGACATGTCTTTAAGAAGGGATATACTCCAAATTGGACTGCCGAAGTTTTCAAAATAAAGAAAGTGAAACTAACCAATCCAACAACTTACATATTAGAAGATGATAAGAACGAAGAAATACAAGGTGGATTTTACAGGGAGGAATTGCAAAAAGTTAAATATCCTGATGTGTTTCTAATAGAGAGGGTCTTGAAACGAAAAGGTGATCGGTTATTAGTAAAATGGCTTGGGATGGATTCTAAATCATGGATAAATAAAAATAGCATTGTTTAATTGTTTTTAATGTTTTAATAAAATTATATAAACTGATTGACAATTTATTTACACATTTTATCATAAACCTTACATCTATGTTTTATATCCAATATTGGATCTATAATTTGGGAAATTTTAATAATTCGTTGCATAAACCGTAGTCGGTCACATGCTGCAATGATCCATGATGATCCTTGTCTCGCTTGTTGATATGCATATTTCCAAGTTATTAATAAATGAATTTTGTTTCTTGTTTCATCAAAGTGAATAGTTTTCTTTGCTTCTATTGTATGCTGTCTATTATTCTTCATAGCTGTAAATCTTCCTCTTTAAGTAACTGAGGATATCTATATATTATTTCTAATGCGATAGCGTATGTCTCGTTATTTAAATGTTTTAAGGGTTCAATTATATTCAAAGCTGTAGTTACTGGATTGGTGGAATCTTTTATTCCCATTTGTAAAATTTTCAATGAACTAGCAAATTGTAAATTTTTCAAGTATGTTAATCTATTTTCAATGAGTGGTAACATTTTCCATAACATTGAAGTAGTATCAGCTCTTAGATAAATACAAGAATCACCCCTATACATTTTCACCACATTCCCGAATGATAATCGTTTAAATATCAAATCAAATTTACCCATATCTAACGGTTCTATATTCTTGTTGTTTGTTGATCTAAATAAAAAGTCGTCAATATCATTTCTACATGATAAAAAAATGTTCCATTCTTGCGGACTGAATATAAAATGAGTATTTTTTGTTCCAAATATCCCGACACATGGATCATAATTTAAATAAGGTGATAAACCAACCTTTACGTATTTTGTTTTATATGTATTCAGAGATAATTGACGTTCTCCCAAAAATATGTCATTATCTTGATAAAAATTCATATGAACCATTTTTATGATTCTACTACTATCGCTATTAGAATAATTCAAAGATATTTTCTAGTCGTAATATATCTGAAAAAAAAAATCTCATTTATTTCTAAAATTACATCATGCTCTCAAGGAAAAATTGTATCACCCCACTCCAAAATCAAAAATATAAACATTGAAAAATCAATGAATCTAAACAGTATATTGATAACTTCAAAAGTGAATACATTTTTTACAAATAAAAAGATGAATATCCAACAGCATTATCATTTAGAAAATTGTATTTGTCCAATGAAGGATCATTGGCTATACAAGCGACAATTATATCAGTTTAATGAAGAAGAACTTGAGAAGTTTCCAGTGGATTATTTAATTCACAAGGCGCAACCACTTGAGTTATTATATGCATGGTATAAATTACCAAGAGCATATCGAGACAATTTTGATTTACAAATCCAACTGCCTTGTTTTATACATTACAATCGTCCAGACTGGCAAACTCACATCGATGGACCACCTACATCACAGTCAAGATGTCATTCATGTAACTTAGCTATTAAACAAATACATGTTTGATGTAAATAAAATCTGTTTGATATAATTATGTTCATTAATTAATTTTATTGATTTGTTTTCAGCAGAGTTCGCTCTAATTAACTTAATAGATTCATCAATTTTAAATACTGTGATATTTACCCATGATATCATAACTATTTATAAAAATATAACTCACCAATTAGATTTCAACAATTTCAAAAGATGCCGCTGGATTCGGTTTTCCAATGTTCACCGCTCCTTTAAATATTAATGAGTACTTCCCTTCTTCAAAATATTTTATAAAAGGTTTATACGTTTCTGTTACCCTCTGCGGAAGAAATGTCACTTCTTTTTCCAGTTCCAGCAGCACCGTTTCCCCAAATTTACTCTGTACCAATTTTCCTGAAATTATTTTCTTAGGTTCACCCAATTTAAAATCTATTAATTTTATGGTTGGTTTCGGGTTTTTTTCTAGAAGTGATGAAAAATGTATTGCTTTAAGATCCATTTTTACTAAAAAATAATAATAGATTAAATCATTTCAAATTCTGTTTGTTCTTGATAAAACGGTATAATAATATATTACTAATTTTAATTCCAAGTAAAATTAAAATAAATGTCTTACCTGTTGTTTATTAAAGGTTGATGATTAGATCAAAAAACAAGAAACGAATGAATTTCATAGGAAAATCCTAAGCTTAAATACAAATTGAATTTTTTAAAAATTTTAATAATTACCTTCAAGAGAAACTATCTAATGACCTCAATAATAATTGCATGCACTATTGTATAAGACTTTCAACTTTAACAGGATGGTTATAGCAAAATATTATACATTTTGAAAATAAAATACATTTTATTATACCAAAATATAATGATTCACCACTGAGTGTTGAAGAAGGGCACTACGCATTATTATATTTTTTATTTAACATATAAAGATTTATTAAAAAAATGTTATGAAATTGGTTTTTAATAAAACACCTGCTTGTCTACAATAATAACACGTTTTTTACGCTCCGATAAGAGAATGTTATACTGAACGGTTTTTCAAACGATACGTCGTTTTGAACATTCTGTATATTCATCAACTTTTCCATGAAAATATTTGTTTTACAATCTTTAAGACAAAGAGAGATACTAATATGTAGATAAAAACTAGATAAATAATATATTAATAAACTATCTAATGACCTCAATAATAATTGTATACATAATACGTATGACTTTCAACTGCATCGATTAAACCTCTCCTTGCACCTAACACTTATGAGTGAGAATAGCTGAATGCGTTAGACGAATTGTTACAGACGCAAAGGTTGATGGTTCGCGCCCGGCTGATGAGGTATTGAAATTTGAGGGTCCTAAACAGTAATTTTGGGATCAATATTTGGGTGAACATTTAAAAAAAGTTGATGGTTCGCGCTGATGAGGTATTGAAATTTGAGGGTCCTAAACAGTAATTTGGGGGTCAATATTTGGGTGGTCCAATGGGGTTACAAGTGAATTTTGGGTGGTACAATGGAACATGAGAGGTGGTCCAATGGGTCATGAGGGGTGGTCCAATGGGGTCACAAGATATGGTCCAATGGGGTCCAAAGGGTATTTGGGGAGTTGTCCGTTAAGGCCTTTTGAGACATAGAATTTTTCTATTATTTTTCAAATACAATAGACGTTAAGGCCTTTCTAACGAGATGTCGTTTGCTATGATTGGTCAACTTTTAGTGGGAGGGATGATGCGTGGGGGATGAACGGGGGTAGTTGGAATTTTTTCATTATTTTATTCGTTACCCCTATGACGTCACCTATCCATCAACGTAGCGCATGCGTAGATTGAGTTTTACCCCCACTCCAAAATGAGCCAATTTCGGAGATTTCGGACCTTAGATTTTCTTATGGAGATTACCATGTTAAAATCGCGAAAATGAGGCCGAATCGGTGCTGCACAATTACTAATTGATATACTATCAGGTATACTTACATACACAATTTCCAAATGAAAAATTATTATGAACAACTATCAACATAAAGTGGAAAATGCGCGCCGGGTCGACGTTTCACAATTTGCTCGCCTCGCTCGCCTTATCAATCTGTATTTCAAACGGAAATCCAATCTTATCCAGATTTTTCATTTATGAACATACTGACTTTTCAGATTGATGAATCCAAATTTGGACAGAGGAAATACAATCGTGGACGAATTGTAGAAGGGCACTGGGTTTTGGGTTTGATTGCTCAAAACTCAGACGATTTAAGGTTAATTGTATGTCCCGATAATAAGAGAGATGCACACTGCCTAATTCCGCTTACCATCTCTCTACAGTAACGCATTCGCGCTGCAAGGGTAGAACTGGCTAAGTTCTCTCCAACTCCCAATGAAATCCTTTCATAGCTTTCGTTATGAGCATAACCGAACAATACCCTGTAATATGAACTTTTTGAATTGAGAATGATGAAATGTGATGGAAAAACTCACCTAAACTCCTTCTCTGGAGACAAATGGCTATTTTCGAACCAAGTGTTTTTTGCTACCGATATATCCGGTCTACATTTTTTTGATTTGGGACATCGGTAAATTCCCAAATCAGTTTCTCCATAGAAATAATGGGAGAAGAGTTTAGGCCGATCTTTATGGCCCTTGTATTTCTTTTTACAATATGGTCTTGTTGGCACTAAACCATGAGTGCGAGCAAATTCGAATGCTTCAATTCGAGTTCTCGGAAGAGAGAGTTCACTTATCGAAGTCATTATCGAAATGACAGTTCTCTGACATTGGTAAATCATAGTGATACACAAACAATAATCATTGACGTGCGACCCATAGTTAGGGTAGAATAAACTCAGCGCAATGGAAATTTTCTTGATGATACTGTGCCGTTGCGTTTCTTTAATCGTTTCAATTTTCCTTTGTGTCCACCATTTCGATGGTCCACTACAACAGTGTTTCATAATTAATTGCATATGAGTACGAGTGATTAACCTGGTGAAAGCTAAAAGAAAGTGGGTACAACTTGGCAACCGCGCATTTCCTCACCATATGATTTGGGTTTTTGTTTACTACTAATCACAACAATCGTTGTCATGGCAACAGTTTTTCCATAACTGATTTCAGCTGAAGGAAAGTGGGTACAACTTGGCAACCGCGCATTTCCTCACCATATGATTTGAGTTTTTATTTACTAGTTGGGATAGAATTCAGTGTAGTTAAAATATGCCTCATTGTAGTCAGTTTTAGCGAAATCCAATTGCATTCTTTCATTGGGCCAATAGTCACCATTAAGTGATAGTCTTATACTTTGTACGTCGGCATTGTCAAATAAAGTCGGGTCAGCTGTACTCGAGTTACGTTTGTCGGTTTGAAAGAAAACAATAACAAAACGAGGTCTTTCAACTGAAGTGGATGTCTTGACAGCCCAAACTTCACGTCTTGCTCCTTTAGTAATTGAAGGTAATTCGTGTAACTCCCACTTCCTGAATGGAATAACTATAGGTTGATCTTTTTGGATGGATTTCATGAGATTTAATTTTATGTCGTCATTAGGAAAGATATGTTTAACTTTCAGCTCAACGCTTGTGATGTTAATTTTAGCTGTTGTAGTGGAGGCATTCTTTTCAGTAATATATAAGCAATCATTATCGTTTCGTGCTCGAACTAGTCGTATTGTTTGACGTCCACATGTAATCATGGAATAATCGTTGAAAATGTTGAAAATATGTTTAAGAGGTATTTGAAGGTTGAAGGACTTGTCGCTAATATTCAGAATAGGATCTTTCGGGTAATTCCAGCCGGCTATAGCCATATGATTGGAATCTTCTTGGTTATAACAGGTCATGGCACGTACGGCGCTTACTATTCCAGGATCTCGAACTGTTTCCATTTCCCTGGCACTTTCACTGTACGTACATGAATCGAATAAAAAGGCTCTAACATTATTTGCTAATTTTACGTCACCAGCTCCGTGTACTTCGAGAGAACCCTTAATGCACAACAATGTTTCGCTCATTGCAAAAAACGAAACAACTTGATTAATGCTAAACTCCACAATGTCACTGCAATTGAATGATTTTATGAATGGAGCATAGGTTCTATATTCGGCCTTTCGAATTGACTCATCAAACATCAGCTTACGATAGATATCAAACATTGGAGGCATGTCGTTTTGGCGTAGACGTTTTCCATACATGGTTGTCATTTTTCAATTTAAAACCCAGCGATAGCAAGACCAATTTGTTTGCGAACGAGAGCTGTTTCAGCTTTGGCGACTGCTCAGCTAATGAAGTTGAAAGTGCTGCAGATTGTCTTTTATGATTGATTATTGGACCCATCGCGCTCTAAGCTCCAACACAAACGTACTTAGTTTTCCACGAAAGTTTACGGGCTGACCGTCCTGGTCTAAAGCGATGACGGTGATATTGGTTATTTCACTTTGTGGTATAACAGGTAAATAGAGTAAATTATGAGGAATTTCGTCTATGGAATATCCTGGATCCACTTGTATGACGAATTCGTATATAGTATGAGCAGGTCTGTTTGCATCGAAGGCTCCAGTGGTAATGTTACAATCGAAGCGAATACTAGATACTTTAATGATTTTGACGGGGAGATCTGAAGAGTGCAATTTGTTAGCTTCGAGTATTCGAGATTCTTCCAAGACTATTGGTCTCCTTGAAGGAAATTTTGTATTTACTGGAAATTTCACATTTTAACGTATTGTGATTGGGTTTTAGTGAAAATATATCCTCTGGTCTAGTTAGATTGCCTGCACCCAATTTATCTCGGATAAACGCTTCTAGATCGGCAATTTCGTAACATCCTGTGGGAAAATCAAAACTTTGAAGCTTGCCCTTGGTATCGTAGTAGTAAAACTTACAATTTTCAATGTTCGGTATACTGTGATAAGAGTGAAAAGATCGTAGAGCTATTTCGTATTCCTTCTTCGGATCGAGCTCAATAGGCGTAGGAGGTTGGAAGGTGAACACGTGATTGGTGCTGTTAACTCCCAGCAACTGCGACATGATGACTAATGAAATACGAATAATGTTTGAATTTAAATATCATTTTTTATTTTTTTAATGTTTGTTTACAAAGGAAACAAGTAGCTTGCGAACTCGGAGGACCGTCACAATGCGTCGTCCAATCAGGTCGGTTGTAATGGATGAAACAAGGCAGCCGTATTTGTAGTTCAAAATTTGCTCGATATTCATTGGGAAGTTTATGCCATATTCCCAGCAATTCCCAAGGTCTTACACACTCTATTAGATGTTCAATGGGAAAGTGCTTTAGTTCTTCGGCAGTAAAACTACTCAAAGCTTTTCCGTGGTAGATGTGTTGTAGTAATAGTTCCATCATTGCTGCAGAAATTTCAAACACAAATGACCGCAATTGATTTGATCGTAGTTTTGATATTGGGTATTGTTGTAGAAAATTCGCGCACTTTTTCCGAGATATTTAACAACTTCTTTCGGCGGCTTCAAGTTACCAAATGAATCGAAATACTCTACATTATTGCTTTTCTTTTTGTAAGCCACCCAATGACTTCCGCTATTCTTAGAGGTATCCAAATTAACCACTGCACATTCTTGTTTTCGAGGGCCGTCTTTAGGGAGAGTGTCTCGCATGAAAACTCCTCGAAAATGCGGTATTTTAAGCGATTTTGCGTAATGTGTTATGTCAAAGTCGGTTAATGCGTGATTGGGTAGCTTTATTAGTTTTTTTGCTTTTTCAAATACAATCCGAAACCGCCTTTTGGGTACTTTTTCAGATACAGACCAGATCCTACACGTTCCATAGCCTTATTATGACGTACATCTTCTTCCAATTTCTTTTGCGCATGCTTTGCGTCAATGACAGTTTTAGCAATCCCAGCAGCACCACCTGACAAAGCTCCGAGCGCCGAAAGGCCAGCAAACAAAGGGATAAGTGGTAGGAAACCTCCGGATTTCGCTACAGGTATCACTCGAGGAACCTCTACTTCTTTTTTCCCACCAAATTCTTTAATAAGTGCTTTGGCGGCTCGTAAGGCAAACGTTGCGGTGTCTTTCAAAGATGCCCCTTTTTTCATGGACTCTCCCACTTTTAGAATAACATCTCTATGCAAGGAACTTTCGCATTTCGCATTTCGCATTTCGCATTCCCAGCTTTCTTTTCACCTTCATTCCGCCTGTTACAAGTAATGCAGCAGTTTTCTCTCCCAGTGAAGCGTCTTTTGATTTGACGCGTGCCCAAGCTTTATCTTCAAGTATCTGATCGGCTTTGTGTCGTTCTTCGAGAGACTTATTTTTCCAGTAAGAAATATCGTGTTGTTTACAAGCAGCGTCCAAAGGGTTTATGCCCGGATCTCCACGATCAAGACGTTTTTCCAATTTTGTACCGGCTAAAAAAAAACAATCAATTTTTTACAAAGGTGGATGGGGTAGTACTTACGTCCACAGTACTGATAGCTAGGTAAGTGAAGTTCAATAGGTAGTTTATTGATGAGCGAATTTAAGAGACCTTCTCCTTCAAACACCAACATTAAGACTGATACGCGTAAGTGGTGACATCTATATTTAAAGAGTAGTCCTACGAAAAACGATACACACAATGAAAATAATTCAACAAGAGCAGACTATACCCATTGAAAATCTGGATTTCACCTCATCGTCATCGATCGGCAAACATGGTAAATTGTTACCAAATTCTTTCCGTGCCATTATATGTGGCCCCAGTGGGTGTGGTAAGACGAATGTCGTGCTGGCGCTCCTATTTAATCCGAATGGTGCAAAATTCAAAAATGTTTATGTCTATTCAAAATCGTTATTCCAACCAAAGTACCAATTGCTGCAAGAAGTTATAGCACAAGTCAAGGGCGTTGGTTATTTCCCATTTGAAGACAACGAGGAAATAATTAGTCCAGAGAAAGCTCGACCAAATTCTGTCTTTTTATTCGATGACGTTGCATGTGACGGTCAGCAGAAAATACTTGAATACTACTCCATGTGTAGACATAAAGATATTGATGCTGCATATCTTTGCCAAACATACTCAAAAATACCGAAACAGCTTATACGCGACAACTGTAATGTGATTATATTATTCAAGCAGGATGAGGTGAACTTGAAACATATATTTGACGAACACGTATCTCCTGACATGACATTTGACGTATTTAAAAATATGTGTTCAAAGTGTTGGTGTGATCGCTATGGTACATTGGTAATTATGAAAGATTTCGATCTCAATGATGGAAGGTATCGCAAAGGATTCGATAAATATATAAAATTGTAAGCTGCTTCTTCAGTCCACACCAATATGTCTGACGATAAGGTTGCTATTGCATTGCGCAAGAAAAAAGTGTCTGAACTTGCTAGATCAATTCGAAAAAAATACTTGGCATTGAAATTGGGTAAATCAGAGCAAGATGAGTCTCTTAATAAACTATTCAAGCCAATATCTAAACCACTCGAAGAAATTGTGCAATCCTCAAAGACATTACAAAAAACGATAACAAATTTAAATCCAAAAGAGGAAATAAGGAAGGAAGAACCTGATGATGATGTGTTTACACCTCCATTTCTCGAAACGGAACCGGTAGCCGAAACCGATGAATCAGGCAATATTACACGTTCTGAATCTCCAGAAGAGATGCGCCCCGAAATTTCTCAGGAAGCTTTCGAAGACTATTTGGATCAATATCCTGCCATCAGTCATCAGTTTATTGAAGATTACTTCCAAAAAGATGATAAAATTGATAAAAATTATGGACCGATATACAACGATGAAATCGGTTGGTCATTAGGCAAACGTCGAATTGCGTTTGATGGAAAAACCGGTAATATAAACATACTACCTGAGAAAAACAAAGTGGGAAAATATGTAATTGGAACACCAGGCTTGTATGAGCTTCTATTCTACCAAGATCCCAGTTACAATGATCAAGATTTACAGAACTATAAAAATCTTTTGACAACAACTGAAGTTCATTTAGCCACGTTAGATCGTCTTAAGGGGTTAAGTACTGAAAAATATCACTACATCATAGAACCTTTATTCAAAACAAAATCTCTAACGACGACTAGATCGTCTCAGGTATTGACTCGTATAAAATCAATTCCTTTCGCAAAAGGAAAAGGTATCGATCGTTTAAGATATAATGATAAACCTATGGAGTATATTTATTGGGATGATGCTAATGAATTGGTGGATCGTTTGAAGTTGTTGATTGCTTTGAAAGAGGCAGGTAATACGTCACACGACAACGAAATAGTAGCAATAATTAATGAACTCAAGGAGGCAGATATAATAGAATAATACAAGTTGAAACTTGTTCATTTCAATTATGCCAGTCGATAAATTCGGACATAGACATCAAACGCCCTATGCGCGTTTACCAGCGAAAATTACGTTTCCTCATACACAGGACGGTAATATTGATATTGAAAATGTGAAAATTTGTAATGTTAAGGAACCGACAACAAATAGTGATGCTGCAACAAAAAAATATGTTGATGTGCAATTGAATGGCCTACGTACCATCAACTCACCATTAATTCAAGCACATGGTACCGTGCTCCAGCAACAAGAACGTGATATAAAGGATTTAGCTGTAGGATTCAACGAGATAAGAAATGAGCTTCATAAGACGAAAATCCCCATATTACAGGCGCACATTACTAACTTACAAAATAAAACTAACGAAATTGATACATTTATTTCGCGAAATCCCCCTGTAGCAGCTAGGGATATGGCTACGAAGAAATACGTTGACGATTCAATTGTGGCAGCCAAAATATTTATTCGAAAAGAATTCACTGCTTCTATTAACATGTGTGTTGAAAGCATACGTGATTTACAAAAAGAAATTACAGAAAATATCAGATCCGTCTCTGATATGAAAACTAAAGTTTCGGGCATTGTAGACAATATTAAGGTTATGAATACGAATACCCATAACCACATTCGCAGTCTGGAGGTAAAGTTAGCCGGTAATACATCATAATATGCACACCAAGGAAAAGATTCAACTCGTAAACGAGCTTCACAAACCTATTCGGAAAAAATTCCCTCGCAGACGCACTATTATTAAGGGCCTTGACGATCTTTGGCAAATGGATTTTGCGGAGATGAGGAATTTTGCATCACAAAATAGGAATCATAAAATGATACTGGTCGTCATTGATTGTTTTTCTAAGTTTGTGTGGACACGCCCACTAAAGACGAAGACCGGAGAGGAGATTACTCGAGCATTCTCGGACATTCTCGCTCACACTAGACGAATACCAAAAAATCTGCAATCTGATCAGGGAAAGAAATTTTACAATAGCAAATTTCAAAATTTAATGAGAAAACACAACATAAATCATTACAGCGTATTTAGCACAATGAAAGCTTCTATGGCAGAGCGTGTTATAAGAACTTTGAAATCGAAACTCTACAAGTATTTCAGTTTAAATGGCACCCACAAATGGATTGATATTCTACCTGAAATTACTCAAAACTACAACAATACAAAACATTCCACAACAAAATATAAGCCTTCTCAAGTCAACAAATCCAACGAAAAATCTATTTTGAATAACACCTATAGTCATTTGAAGATAGCAGGCCCGCGAGTATTTAAAGTTGGTGACATTGTGCGCATATCCAAGGCAAAACATGTCTTTGAAAAAGGATATACACCCAATTGGACTACAGAACTATTCAAAATCACCAAAGTTAAAATTACCAATCCTGCTACGTATTTACTTGAAGACATGCAAGGAACACCAATCAGCGGCTGCTTCTATGATGAAGAACTACAGAAAACATCGAATCCGGACGTTTACTTGGTGGAAAAAGTTCTTAGACGTAAAGGCAAGAAACTGCTCGTGAAATGGTTGGGCTTAGACAAAAAACATAACAGCTGGATTAATGGAGTTGATGTTTTATGACGTAAAAGGCCACACACACACGCTATAAATTGAAGTCATTTCAGATCTCAAATTCAGTTAGCAACATGAGTTATCAAGGTGTCACTAGTGATTACGACAGTAGTAGTAGTGATAATAACTATACTGCAGAGCTGGATAGAATTTTGAAAAACTATGAGTTTGCTGCAAAGTCTGAAAATGTGTACCTGCTTTCAACACAATATTCAATTTCCGGTTATGAAGTAAAATGTGGAATTAGTCCGGCAAGATCATTTACGCCTGCTGTTATTCTATCCCAACAGCTAAAGTGCAGCAAAATATCTTTCAACACTTACGAATGGTATACCTTTATTTCGATAATGACGCAACAGATGGATGCTTTCTTTCATGCCACAGATGACGCCGACAAGTTCCAACCTGATTCGTTTTCATGTGGAGAGTACTGCATCATTACTCCATCAAATTACGACGGGTGTAAGTTGATTTTCGTCAAGAAATATGGAGTTGAATATTATATGGATGAAGAAGAAGTGTCCCAAATTTTAGAACTAAATAATTTGATTTTACAACGTATAGCTATGTTGGAAAATTTGAATTTTTCTCAATATTATTATAATGTTTTGGATTTCTGTAAAAATGTCGCCTCTGAAAATTTAAATCCTCAACAAATTTTATATACATTTTGTTCTATTACACCTAATGATATGTTAAACAATGCTCTTAGAGAGTTTGTATACTTTTGTAAACTTACAGTTATCAATGATTTAAATGAATAGTTATATTATTGACATGTGTTTTCTTGAACCAAAAATACACAAATCAAACCCATCATTTTTTCTTGAGGAGTTTCTCATGTAACCTAATTCCTTCAATAGGTGGATAGCAAATAAAACAACCTATTGAGATAATATTTTATTTTAAACAAAATTAAAAGTGATTAAATTTAAAGCAATACATATAAATTCAAACAAAATTAAAAGTGATTAAATTTAAAGCAATACATATAAATTCAAAGCAATACATATATAAATTTAAGCAATACACAAAAAAGAGAGAGAGGAGAGTAATTTTTTTAATTTTGAAATAATATTTTAAACAAAATTAAAAGTGATGTAAATTCAAAGCAATACATATATAAATTTAAAGCAATACATATATAAATTTAAGCAATACACAAAAAGAGAGAGGAGAGTAATTTTTGTAATTTTCAAAGCCAACCTTTACATTAATTCATCAATTTCAGTCTCGCTAGCTTCTGAATCGATGAACCTGGTGCTTTTTGGATACGAGTGAAGTGACTTCACGCATGACTCCACATCCTTTATATCACACAAAACATGGCTAAAACAGCCCTGACACCAATAAAATTGGGATTGAAACACATCTGTAATGATGAGGTAATCTTCATATAATTCATGAAAATGATCGAAGATAACAAGCAATGACTTTTGTTGGGAGTTGTGGAAATTTTTTATACTTGAAAAACATATCTTATAAACCCGAAGGTTGTAATTTTTTATTTTATAATAATTTGTCCAAACACAGTATTCGGATTCATCAAATTCGTGACTTGTTTCATCCGCATTTAAAAGAGTGTTTCTCATCGCTGTTCTTATAAATTTTGAACAACCGATGAATTGTATGTCTGCAAATGGTCCTAGTTTCGCTTGTTTATTTATCGCTCTCCACCTGTAGAATGGGTACTTTTTCACGATTAATTTCATAAGTATGTCCGGTAATAGAGATAGCTCCATTAATTCGGCTAAATTAACAACATTTTCGCAAACAGATTTTATGCATATCTCTTTCAACTTTACAGGCTGCTTCATTATCTACGATAACAAAAAAAAAATTAGTTTAAGCTATAGTGTCCCCAAGGAAGCGTATCAAATGTACCTGGCATTAAATGACGTTTATCGTCATGCGGACTTAGACAAATTTTTGTTTGTTCTATACTGAAAACTTTATGTGCATAGGCCCAAATACATCGTTGGCTTGATGAGTGTATTTTAAAATCTTTTAAACATGTTTCATAATCATCATACGTTATTTTATTTTTCACTACATTGGATTTTACACCTTTAGACTTTTTTGTTATACCTAAATTTTTCAAATCATTTTTTATTCTTGTTTCATTGAGTTGCTTTCGCTTTAGGCGGAGTTTTTCATTTTCTCTGTCTTCATCATTTATTTGCAACTTGTAGGTATACATTTTTGACCTAAGTCCAACAAAATGAGTCATAATTTGACCCTTCGACTCATCCTTCATAAGACCAATTTTTTTTTTATTAACTCGAGGCATGCTATATAAGTTATTTTCAGCATAGTCAGAAGTATCAAATTTAGATAAATCAGCCTTTATTACTTCTTCATAAGCATCTGCGCACTGCAATTCGTAGACAAAACTGTCGGTATCCATGTACATCAACTTGCACTTGTTGATACCTAATTTTGGTAGCATGTAGTTATAATGGAAATCATACATGCATATCTTGGAAATGTCTAGAATTGCCATTCCTATATACAGAGGTTTATTAAATGTCACTTCAGCTTTAGTTAATTCAATAGCTACCAGATTTTCATCTAAAATCGTTCTGCTATGAAACCGAAAACTTGCAATCAAGTTTTTGGCGCCATAACGTCCCTCCCATTGTCTCACCAATTTCACAGATCTGTGGCGTCTGATGTTCTCCATGGTCTTACCAAACACCGCATTATTCATCAATTTGGAAAGATTCTTCTCAAAGTCGTTCGTAGCTGCAGTCCTCAAACGAGTATTTAACTCAATGTAAGACTTCAGCCATGTTGACTGTTTGAATTGTAACACTTTATGTATTTTGGTTAATTTCAATCCATTATTTAGAGCCTGCTTCAAATTTCTATAATGCATAATATATTTTTCTTTGTTATGAAGCGTTGTAAGTAATTTTGGTAATTTTGATCCTGACGGAATGCGGTGTTCAGCAGCAAATGGTAAATCTTTGTGAGTATCATGTAATTCGAGTGGGTATTCGAGGTCAACTTGGAAGATATAACCTTCTGGCGAATCGTCTGGAATCGACAAAATATCTATGTACCCCGAACATGGTTCAACACTGAACTTGGTATTCACCCATTTGAAGCCTTCGTAGGGCAAGGGCTCACTCATAGCCCAATCATACAGGTTATTAACATCCAAGTACATAAGATATTTCGAGGGCTTTGTTGGGTCATAGTCATGCATGTATTTATTGTTAGCTTCCGAAAATCGGTTGCTACATACAGATATCCCGCCTCTGATACCTTTTTCGATAAACATGACTATATCTATATCCTTGAGTAATTCCAATTTGCATTTAGTGAATTTAAGCATAAAATCCCATGTATACCCTGGCATGGTATAGTACCATGCAGGATCTAAATGGTATGTATCTCGACACTTTTGTCTGAATTGTTCAAAAACATCAGCTAGAAGCAAAATATCTGTCTTTAAATAAATGTCTGAATATTCACCCAAATTTTCACAATTAAAAGTATTCCAAACTTTCTGAGCATGACTGTACTTTGCCTCACCAATATCGTCATCGCATAATTTATTGTAAAACTTATCAATTGGCGGTAAACAAGTTTCTTCTAATTTAGCTAAACTATCAATATAATCATAGCAAAAAACACCTTTGCAAGATAAAAATTTAAAAGCTTCATCATCTACACCCTGAAACCCTTGCTTCAAATTTTTTTTCTCTTCAATATCCAAAATTGATGCTAATTCATCGAGTGAAGCTCCCATGAATCTGAATGAATCAATAAATCGTAATTTTATATCATTTTCATCGGAATACAGGGTAAAAGAAATATATTTTTCTTTATTAATGGGAAGTACGCTCAAACGGCCTCGTTTACAGAGGTCAACAATCATGAAATTACTGTCATATTCACTCAAGTTATGAAATACAACAGGAACAACAAATAATTTTCTGAAGTTTAGGTTGCATGCTTCATGTGCAAATCCTCTAAACTGTCCTGTGAAATGATCGTGATCTCTAACGATTTTGTCTTTACAAGCGAAGTCTTTTTCACATATATGACAGCTTTGTGCATTACGCAGATCAAGCTTCCCAGTCATAGGTATAATCGTTTTTATTTTAGAATTTACAAGTCTAGACACATCAGTCATTTCATTCGCAAACCAATCCATACAGTTCGATCCTCGGTGGCTTTTAAAATAAGAAAGACTATTATCATATGAACACTTTACGTAGTAGCCTGCACTATATGGCACATGTTTTTGATATTTAGTTGTTTTTGTTATTTTATGAGCTATATTTGTAGCAACATTTTCCAATTGGCATTCAAAATCAGCATAAATTATAAATGGCTTAGTTTGTTTATATGTAAAATTCCTAAATTGAACTTGCTCATATTTAGGTGGAGATATTTTACATTTATTCAAATCAGAACAAAGTTCTTCATGCTCAGCTAATTTATCTGAGCTTGTATAATAATTTAAACAGCGGTCGCAAATGAATTTTTTATGACCATTTTTGGTAAGTTGATAATTAAGTAGTCGAGACATGTCTTTGATCCAAACATAATGAAATCTGATTTCAGATTTGTCGTCATCATCTGCAGGCGGAGCCTCATAATCGTTCAGTCTCGGATAATATTTATTTTGAATAAGCAGCAAATTTACGTGTTTTTCACGTTTATTTGCGGTAAGTCTAGCTGGTGCTACTACGTAAGTAGTTTTTTCTTTAACTGAATTCAATTCTAATGCATAAACGTTAACTGAAATATCATTCGCTTTTTCAAATCTAGAAATATTTTGTAATGATATTGGAGCTTTCAAGTTTTCAGTTTGCAAAACTGTGCTAAAATGAGGATATGACTTGGTTCGGTTAGAGTGTGATTCAGAGGGATATAAACAGCTAACAATAGCCCAATAGAAACAATTCTGGTCATAGTTTTCCACATTTATACAAGCACGCTTTATCTGGATTTCCTTAGGTTATTTGATAAAGGATGAGCCATTACCCATTTGCAGTTTATTTACGTTAACCTCCAATGAGATTACTCGGGATAAAGCAACCCCAGAATCTCTTTCTTGAAAATTGGATAATTTTGTGAAAATTTTATCTTTAACATTATCATCAAACCAACTACGTAAATCGGTAGACTGATCTATAGCAACATTTTTGGTGGTCATATAATATAAATCTAATGTTTCCTCATCCCCAGACTTTTTGATAAATTCCCCACAAAAAGCAGTATTTACTTTCATAAACTTGAATGAAGTTAGACATGATACAATTTTTTCTTTGAAAATGACATATGCATCATCCAAAAATTTTCCTAAGTCCTTATGATATAAATTTACAATGATTCCCGTTTTAATTCTGCTAGTAAAACTCGATGCAATATTTTCCCATTTAACCCTACTACGTAGTCTAGAATTTAAACCTAACCCTATGTGTCTATTTAAAATTAGTTTGCGAAAATGTTTGAAATGACCAATATTTGCTTGCAGTTTTCGTCTAGTTCCGACGCATACACGTCTTTTATACGCCTACTGCAAGCCTTAATGTATTTATTCAACCGTTTTAACCACAGTTCTGCATCTCTTACAGTGAATTTATCAAAAACAATTTTACGTACTTTTCTAATAGCTACCAGCAAATCATCAGATTGTTTAATTATGTTTGGCATGGCTTTGAAAATTGAAAAATTCACTCACCCTATCTATTTCTTGTATCTCCTAGTTTTCAATGATCTCGAATGATATCAAGGGGCTGTCTTAGTCTATAGTCCCTCAATTTCAAATGATACTAGCCGTTGATTTTCTCCAACATCCACTAATCCCTTGAATATAATTCCGTATTTTCCCCTTTCAAATTCTTCAATAACAGGTTTGTAGACACTCGTGACTCTTTGCGGTAAAAACACTACTTCTGTATCTAAATCCAATAAAACTGATTCTCCGAATTTGGAATTGACTATTTTTGCCTTCTTTATAACCCTCAGAGTATTCAAAGGTAGATCTTGTATTTTTGTAATTGGTTTTCTCTCTGTAATTAGAGACGTTGCGTTAATTTTTTTTAAATCCGTCTGAAAACAGAAAGCCTGTCACCCACAAAAAAATTTTTAATCGATTCAACCAAATTTCTACATCTCTATCCGTTATCTATAGTTTCTCAATTTCAAATGACGCTAGCCGTTGATTTGTTCCAACATCCACTAATCCCTTGAATATAATTCCGTATTTTCCCCTTTCAAATTCTTCAATAACAGGTTTGTAGACACTTGTGACTCTTTGCGGTAAAAACAATACTTCTGCATCTAAATCCAGCAAAACAGATTCTCCGAATTTGGAATTGACTATTTTCGCCTTCTTTATAGCCCTCAGAGTATTCAATGGTAGATCTTGGATTTTTGTAATTGGTTTTCTCTCTGTAATTAGAGATGCTTCGTTAATTTTTTTTAAATCCATCTGAAAATAGAGAGAGCGCGTCACCCACAAAAAAAAAACTGGTAAAATAAATACTTACATTTTTTGTTAAGACACAATTTTAACAATAAACTATTTGTTCTTCAGCTGGTTTGCTTGCTGGCGGTGGAAGATTATAGACTGACTCCAACACAATGCAACATCTCATTTATACTCATATCACTATCTCCATAAGATTGTGATAGAATGTTCTAGAAAAAATATTTTATTTGCGAAAATTTTTGTTTTCCTGTCTAGGTCAACCGCACGATAAGAATTTCCTGTTAATGTGGTCCGTATGGGCTGCGAATATTCTAATCAATTTTCACTATTTCCTGTACATGTGGTCATTATATTCTTATCAATTTCCTGCGTATAGGCTGTTATCAAAAAAAATTAATATCTATGTTTTTATTAATAGGTAAAACCTTGAGATTGGGAATTTTCATAAAAATAATTTTTTAATTATTCACAGAGTTTATTTAAAATATACATCATTGATAAAAAGAAATTATTTTTATTAATAAAGTTTTGAGATGATTTAAAAGGCCTCCATTTGGACATGGAATATCGAACACGTTCCAATTAAAGGGTCCGGCTGCAACTAGTCTTTTGGTAAACTCATTATATTTGTAGTATGTGGTGTTTTTGAAAAAGTACATGTGTCCGTCAATGTACTGGAATGCACCTGTAACATCTGTGGGTAGTCCGGGGAAAATATCTTTTATTTGTCCTTTATTCTGGACAGTTTTCAAGTTCTTATCAAATTCAATATAATTACTGTTATTATAAAATACATATATTTTCCCATGATTGTTTTGAAACATTGTGTTTACTTGGGAATTTTTAGGTATAATTAAATTATTTTCGTCAAGTATTTCTAGAGCGGGAAAATCTGCTACATAGTATTTACGATCATTGACTGCTATTAAATTATCTGAAGAACTTTGAAAAATTTGAATTACATGCCCCACTTCTTCAGGTAAATAATCATCGAGTATTTCTGGTTGCGGGGGAATAAGTTTCGAGTTCAAATCAATTTTCCAAAGGGAATTTCCATTAATAATATATAAATGGTAATTTTCAAATTCACCAGCCATGGCAATGAACATATACTCCGGTGTTATGTCGCATAAATTTTTATCTGGTTCATTTGGTTGATGTCCAAGTGTCTTTGTAGTCGGTGGTGGTGGTGGACGAGATGTGGGTTTGAAAGGATTATTTACATATGTATTGATTGGTCCATAAAGAGCTTCAAGGGCCATTTTATCATCCTCATCCAATTTAGGATCGATGTTGAATTGATACCATGGATACATTATTGCTGTCTCAATATCACTGTGACCAATTCCTAGGATATGTCCGATTTCATGAATTAATACCATAAGTAGACTAGTCTGATCTTCTGAACTTGATCCATCCAAACTTAAATCCCAATTCTCGTCACCATCAATATGAAGCTTTGTGCAACTGTTGCCTTTTGGGAAATAAGCATGTGCCAACACCTTTCCGGGACCATCAAATGTACTGGAGCACTCACCTCTACCTTGACAATCTGCTCGAAAATAGTGCTTTCCCTGTACAACTGTAATAGTTATATCGGAGGCATGAGGCCGTGTTTTGTGTATTAATTCAAATTTAAACTTTGAACTGTTACTCCACACTTCAAAAGCCTTTTTGGTTACTTCAAGATATTTTGGAGTTGCCTGAGGGAAATACCATTTCAAATCAAATTTTGACCATTTTGATTGAACTCTAAAAGAATTATGATCGTCGGAAGCTGCTTCACTCACATTACATCTTGGTCTATTTAGAAGTTGAATTGTATTTTCATCCAATTCTCCCGTTGCAGGGATATTATATCTTTCTTGAAAACTCAACAAATAATCCTCAAGTTTAGTCAAATCATTTTCTTTTAGGTACCCCAACTGTTGTAAATACTTCATAGCATACTGTTGGTCGATAACGCTTAGTGCTGGACATAGTACTGCAGCTAATATAATGATTCACATGATCTTCACTCTTCTGCTATCCTCAAAAAACTAATTCCCAATCACATCAATAACGGTATATATATAATTTTTAAAAACTCAAAGAGTTACTTTTAGCCAACCTGGTATATCAGCGCTCCTGCTGTTATCATCGCAACGAATCTGTCTCGATTACGTCACATTTTACAGCAAGAAGCGTACGGTGCGCGCGATGTTATTAAATCTGGCCGCGCCGCCTTATCATCCTAACGGATCTTTCTCGACTACGTCACATTTCACAGCAAGAAGCGTACGGTGCGCTGTTATAGACCGTGCCGCGCCGCCTCATCATCCTAACGGTAACGATATGCATGAGAGATCATGGCAGACTATGTTAGATGTATTGCTATGAACGCGTAGGTTCGGGGTTCGATCCACACAGAAGTCAAAGTTTTTTTAAAATTCGCCTCATGGGATGTCTCTCTCACACTCATTGACTAGCTGAACTTGCACATGCGCAGTCCACTTCCTGGTCCAGTAATGGCTTAGTATATCTACTGTCTTCTACTCATTTTAACTAGTTTTCGGTCTATTAGCTTTTTTATTTCCTTAAATAAGTTTGTATCCGAGTCTCTTGATCGAGATCGGTGTTTGCTAAAATAAAAACCCTGCAAGGAATTTGAAATTGTTTGGTTGGCTTACCTTTCGTATACTGTATACTACTATATGCGGGTGGGAGTTGCGGTAGCGTGCACTCTCACTCAGCACTAAAAGACAAATGAGGACGGAATAAATGAATACAAGGGAAGAGGCAGCGACGGAAGGGGCGCGGAGAAATTCTTTCAACATAGTGCCAGTCAGTATGACAGGGACGTACTACCAGTTATAAATGATATCGAGAGGATGGATGTTTCACATAATGAATATTTATTAGCAAAAGTAAGTTTTGAATAAGATATCTATACCATGGAGAGAAAATATATATAATCCATTTTTTTAGGTTGTATTGATTTTTGGAATTGCGGGTGCATGTCGCTGCGACGAACTTTTGAATTTAAAGAAAATATTGAAGATATAAACAATAAACTATTGGTATCCCTATTAAACACGAAGAATTCGAGGTTTTTCGTAATAATGAAATATTTGGATGTTGTAAGAAAATATATAGCTCTTCGGCCTGCTGAATTAAAATACACAAGATTTCTTTCGAATATGTAAATGCAGAAGTTCTGCCACTTTACTTGTGAATGCAGGAGTTGACATAACAATGTTGAAACGACATGGTGGGTGGAAATCCTCAACTATTGAAGAAGGGTACATTGAAGATTCAATGGCAAGTATAACCAGCATTTGTGGAAAAATTTTGATAAATATAGGAACTACTTATGAGACGAATCAAACTGGTAATATAATTGATGTAGAGAGAACGGTATCCGAGGAAAAAAAAGGTGGCATATTGGTTTAAAATTGTAATAATTCTACCATTAATGTAAATAACAACAACTAATGAATGTTTACGACAAATGTTTTATTCCAAGTGAGTATAATCAGGCAGCAAAGTAACCATTTTGCTTCCTATGCAGGAAAGGTAATACTTTGCTGATTTACATGTGTCAGCAAAATTAATATTTGCTGTCAATCGGAGAAAAACAGTTTTGTAATAGGACATGTGAACATGGAGAGTTTTAATTTTTACGGCTCGGACCTTACCATCTGCACCAGGGAAAATTGAAACAAGAAACAAGCAAAAAATCGTGAATAAAATTGAGAAAAAATGTTGGTTTGTTTGCTCTTCATTCTCATCACATCGTATATTTGTTTCGGCAACGTACAAAAGATAAGAAGGTGAGAGGTGATATTAATCTAGGCCTTAGTCAACCAGCTGTAATATGGTGGTGAGAAGTGTTGCAACAAATTGAATCTAAATCTGGAAAATCTAATAAGAACGCCGATGCACTTTCTCGTATCAAAATTAACTACATAAAAAATTTTGTTTCCTTTAAATCAAAATTAGAAAATTTCAAACGGCCTTACCCAATCTACCCTACTCTCAAGCAGGCAAGGCCATTTAAAGAATTAGACGAAAATGAAATAGAAATTGACTGGAATGTTGCCGAACAGGAATTTCTAAGGTTTATCGAATTATATAAAACCAAATCATTGATTGATTATTCTAAGATAGAATATTCTAACAATCAGTTACTGGACAAGCAGAATAAAAACATTCCAACTTTCTTTCAAAAATATAATCTAAAAGATTTTCATGAAAAAAATGATGGATGACATATTTTAAGGAAACCCTGACTTTTCTTACGGAAAATTTAATGTACTAAGTAGTAAATCTGTGAAAAACAGGTAATATTTGATAATACCTTTATCATTAGAACCGACAAGCTGTTCTGAACATTTATTTGTAGCAATTCACAGAAATCGTAGTTTATTCAAGCCTTCCGAAAAATATGCAAGTGAAAATAATCCTGAACTGCAAATATTAGAGTCACTATCGTTTTTACTTTCAGAAATTGATGTGATATTCACAGTTTTTCAAAATATCACTATCAGATAAAAATCAGATACCGAGTATTCTAGATCATTTCCATAATGGCAAAAGTCACCTTTATCGTGGAATCAATGAAACAATTAGACGAATACGACAAACTATAATTGGGCAGGTCTCAACAAAGATGTCGAAAATTATATTAAGTCGTGTCGCGCATGTCAAGAGACAAAAGTTCGTCGTAAAAATGTAGACAGTCCCTTAGTTATAACTGAAACACCTAAAACATCTTTTGAACGCATTAATGTTGACATTTTAGAAGTACCCCAAAGAAATTACGCCCTCACGATAAGAGACGAGCTTATCCTCTTGCAGAAATTGAGTAAATCAAAATAAATTCCTGATTTTTTCAAAGTGAATAGTAGTTAAATTTATTAAAACAGGTCTTTGCTACTGATAAGAGTGAACAATTTAGATAAATAGGCATAAGCGTAGATAATTTTAAATTTTCAAATATTTTAAAATATATTACAAGTGAAAGTTGAAAATAGCCTTTTAGGTCAAAGGTGAAAGCCAGTGCATGTGTGGGTTAGAGGCTGAATTAAAGTAAGTCTCTAGCATTAACTGCGTGCGCAACGTGGACATCAACTGACAAAGAGGCATAAAATCATAAGAAGAAGACATGGATGAAATCAAGGAAATGTTTAAAGCAATAACAGACAAATTGGAAGACATACAAAATAAACTAGATGAAAACACAAACGAGATAAAACTGTTACGGCAAGAAAACGATGAAATGAGAATAACAATATCAGAACAAGAAGTAAGAATAGAAAGTCTGGGAAAAGAGATGAAAAAGAAAAACACAAGGAATAACTGATAAGAAAGATGAAAAAATGGAAGAAACAAGAACAAAAATGAGAAAAATATTTGAGAAAATGGAGGTGACTATTGATGAGAAAGCGGATATAGAAGAAATTACCTGACTTGGTAACTATCAAGTAGGGAAAAACAGACCAATATTATTGAAATTAACAAGATTTGAGAAAAAAATTGAAATATTTAACCAAACAAACAAACTTAAGGGAACAAACATTTGGATTAACAATGACTACACCAAAAAAGTACAAGAAGAAAGAAAGAAGCTGATAAAACATTCAAAAGAAGCAAGGGGAAAAGGTGAAAAAGCGTTTTTGAAATTCAATAGATTGGTAATAAACAGCAAAGAATACACACTTGAAGACTTCGGTGCTAAAGGGGTAGAAAAAAAGGGGACCATAAAAAGAACGTTAGCAGACAGATCCCCACTGAATGATGATGGAAAAGAGCGATCAAAGAAAACATCAGGTGTCTTCTCAAAAAACTATTGAAGATAGACAATCGATCAGGATGTAATAATGATGACAAACGCGATGTAATAGGACAATGCAATAGGAAAAAATATAGAATAAAAAATAAAAATGAAAAAAAATTACTAAGAATGTGCACTTGGAATATAAGAACAATGCTAGAAGCCGGAAAGATGGAAGAAATTGCAAATGAAGTACAAAGGTACAATATTGATGTAGCCGCCTTACAAGAGATTAGGTGGAAAGGAGAGGGAATCATTGAAAAAAAAGATTACAAACTACTATTTTCGGGAGCAGTAAAACAAGGGCAACGGGGAGTAGCATTTATTGTGAGGAAAAAACTGAGAGAAAATATCTTGGAATTTATAGCCGTAAATAACCTTCTTGAGAATTGGAGCAAATCCTCTTAACCTCTCCGTCTTGAATGTATATGCACCAACAGAAACTGCAAAGGATGAAGAAAAAGAAATATTTTACGAGAAGCTTGAAGAAGAGATGATGAAAATGCATAAGGAAGATACAATAGTGGTTTTGGGAGATTTTAATGCCCAGATTGGTAAAGAAGATTATATAAAGACTATAGCTGGCAAACATACCATACATGAAAAAACCAATAATAATGGACAAAGGCTTTGTAATTTCGCATCGTACGCAGACAGGGTGATAAGTAGCACAAAATACCAACACAAAAAATACCATAAACATACCTGGAGATCCCCCGACCAAAAATCATATTCCCAAATCGATCATGTTCTGATTTCAAGACGAAATCAATCATCGATCAGAAATGTAAGGTCATATAGAAGAGCCTGCGCCGACTCAGATCACTACATGGTCACAGCAATTTTAAAACAAAAAGTAAAAAAGAAATTTAAAAGTAGACATCTAACCAATAAATGGGATATACAAAAATTAGAAGATATAAACATTAGAGAGGAATATGGAAATTGCATAGGGAAATTACTGGGTGAAAAGGAAAAAGAAATACAAATTGATGAAATTCAAGATAAATGGAGAAAAATCGAAGAATGTATTAATACAGCGGCAAGAGAGAAAATTGGTATTAAAAAAAACAGTCAAAAAAAAGGATGGTATAATGAGGAGTGCAGAAAAATAGTAGAAGCAAAAAGGGATGCCTGGAGCCAATGGCTTAGAACAAACAAAGACGAAGAAAAGAACGAATATGACAAGATAAGAAAACAAACAAAAAATGCAGTGAGGAAAATTAAAAGGGAATGGGTGGATAGCATACTAGAGAAAATAGATACCGAAAATAATAATAAGAACTCAAAATTATTCTACCAAAAAATTAAAGAACAAAATAGAGTATTCAAGCCCAAACAAATTGGTATAAAAGACAAAAATGGTAAAGTGGTTGAAGACGAAATAGAATATAAAACAATATGGCTGGAACATTTTAAAAACGTCTTAACAGAGACGGAAATAGTGGAAGAATTTTCGGAAGACGAAGAATTAGAAGTAGAGCAAATACCAGAACCAACGCTAGAAGAAATAAAAGATGTCATCAGTAATACTAAAAACGGGAAAGCTCCAGGAAGTGACGGAATAAATATTGAACTGATTAAATATACGAATTAGTAAGGGGTATATGGAGGGATGAAAAGATGCCGGAAGAATGGAGACTAAGTCAAATAGTAGCAATACATAAAAAGGGGACCAAAGAAAATGCACAAATTATAGAGGAATAACGCTACTTAACACGGCCTATAAAATACTATCTACACTCATCCAAAAGAGACTGGCAAGCAGTATAAGCACAATATTAGGACAATATCAATACGGGTTTAACAAAGGCAAATCAACCATAGACGCAGTTCATATCCTGAAGCAAATATTGGAAAAAACTAACGAATATCAAATAGGAACAGAACTGCTATTTATTGATTTTGAACAAGCCTTTGATTCAATAAATAGACAACAACTAATGAGAACACTTAAAACTATGGAAATAAACAAAAAACTGAGAAAATTGATATGGATTACTATGAGACAATCAACAGCTACTGTAAAAACACAAAAAAGTGAAACGGACATATTCGAAATTAACAAAGGAGTCAGACAAGGAGATTCTCTGACAACAACTTTATTTAATCAGGCGTCAGAAACGTAAATAAGGGAAACATAAGAACAAGGGGTGGACAATTGATAGCTTATGCGGATGATTTAGTCTTGGTAGCAAAAAACAGAAAAATTATGGAAAAAATGTTTCAAGAAATTGTGGTAGAAGGTAAAAAAATGGGCCTCAAAATAAATGAGGCAAAAACAAAAATAATGACTGTTAACAAACCCTAATGAACAATGATAATAACATAGGTGACTTCAAGTTTGAAGAAGTTGATAGAATGAAATATTTAGGAGCTACAATAACCAACAACAGGGATGGAGAAATGGAAATTAAGGAGAAAATAATGGCAGCAAACAGAGTCTTCCAGGCAAATAAAAAATTACTAAGAAGTAAATTTCTAGGCAAAAACACCAAAATGAAAATTTGACGGCGTAGAGCACTGAGTAAACTGCGGCGACCCTTCAGCCAAAAAAAACCCTAGAAAAGAAAAGAGAGAGTGTATGGTTTTTAATTTGTTTATTATACAATTTTACAATATGTATGTACTAAACAACAATATTCCAAAGCAATGTTCATAATAAACTATTATGTAGACGTGATTAACCAACCCCACGTCTGCGTTCTACAATTACTTGTACCATACTAAAGAAAACAATTAAAAAATGTGAAGGTCAACAAACACAACTAACCTCGCAACTACCCATCGAATGCAGCGTTGCACGATTTCACTAAAAGTATCTTGAAAAGGGATAATGCGTTAACATTGCCCCCACCTTGAAAGATTCCTTTCAAGCACACTGTATTTAAAAGTTAATTAATATTGTCATTGATTATTGATTGATACTTTTGACACAGCTCGTTTATATTCACCATTAGTCGTTTTTATTGAAACAACTCGAACCTCAGCATCTGGGCCATCAAAAGTTTCGTAAAATTACGAGTTCTCTAGCTTGTAGATTTTTCTCCTCTCTTTTCCACTTATGTCTTATTTGAAGCTCGGAGAGATATTCCTTCGACCACCTGTTCCAAAAGTGTTGGACTAGAGATTGCATAAGTTGATATCGTGATAATCTATTAGTTCCCCCGGCTTCCCAAAGACCTCCAAAATTAGGTGAGTTTGGGGGAATAAATGACCAATTAATACCTTAATTAATTAATTCATTGTTCAAAATATCTGATTGTGATTTTAGAAAAGAGGCCAATTCCTTAAGTTCAGAATTTGCTCCAACGAAATTTGTACCATTGTCTGACAACATTTTGAAAGGTTTACCCCTTCTTGATACAAACTTCCTAAAGGCCGCAATAAAGGTAGCAGAACTCAAATTTGAAACCGCTTCAATGTGGCGCAGCAAATGAAAATACAAATATAACATTTAGTAGTCTTAGCTCCACGACCAATTTTATCTTTAATAGTTAATGGTCCCGCATAATCGACTCCCGTAATGTAAAAAGGTTGTGCTCCATTCACCCTCTCTTCGGGTAACACTCCCATTATTTGTTTGCAGGGAACAGGATTTGATTTAAAACAGGTAACACAAGTACGAACAATCTTTCTTTTTTAATTTCTTCCCCCTATAATCCAAAATTTTTCCCTTAACGAGCACAGCAATAGCTGTGGGCCAGCATGTAAAAGTCGTTTATGCATCATTTCAACCATTATTGAACTAAACCGATGCTTTGCAGACAGAAGATAAGGAGGTTTCTTAGAAAACCCAACATTTGCCATTTGGAGTCGACCACCTTATCATCTAAAAAAGGGTTCAATTGTAGGACACACACACAAAAACAATGAGCAACCGTGTTCCTAATAGGGCCGAACCAGTAATCAGATAGAAGTAAAGGTGTTCATAGCGCACTCCCCTATTACCCGTTGACCTAGAAAATAAAACTGATCAGCTGATCCATTTTCAACTCAATTTCTACATTTACCATACTGAAAGTAGTTATTTTATCTTGCAGATTAATCATTTTGTCTTCAAACTTATCATTCAGTTTGTCAAAATCATCCTTTATTCCCTCCACTGTAGTTACA
The DNA here is from genome assembly GCA_963978555.1 of Galerucella nymphaeae. Lineage (NCBI taxonomy): Eukaryota > Metazoa > Arthropoda > Insecta > Coleoptera > Chrysomelidae > Galerucella > Galerucella nymphaeae. The sequence goes on from OZ021718.1 coordinate 12,280,772, forward strand.
ATGTTTTTCAGCTTGTTTTCAAACGGTTATTATCGCATCTGTCACTTTTTTGGCAATTCGACTAATGAGCAATCCATTTTTAATAGCCTTGCTCACCGCTGAATTAACTTCTTCGCGGACTTCTCCGGTTATTACCATGATTTTGTTATCATTCAACACTCTCGCGTATTGCAGACACTACCACGAACTCTGTATCACTTATTTTTTTATTTGATGCAATACCTTGTGTCTAAATATCTTATGTATGTTCCTTGTGGTATATTATTCATTTTTCACCTTCTTATTTCATGGGGAATTGAACCACAATATTTTTTTAAATGTTTATTTCAACAAGATAAACTGAATGAAAATGAATTTTTCTACGACCGTGCGTTTTAACCTACTTTCCCGCACGCATTTTAGTTTTGAAAGTGCGGGAAAGTGATAAATTAGAGCGGGAAAGTGAAATTGGTGCGGGAAAGTAAAATTATGCAAATTTTGACCTTATTAGATAGTTAGAGATGGGCGATACCGTGATTTTTGAATATCTATGATAACTGATATGGTTACTTTTTAATATCAGTGATTTAAAAGCGTTGATAACGACTTCTGATTGCGAATACTGGGTTAAGGATAAGGAATACTAAACAAAATACCTCGATCATATCAATGGACAGGATAGCGTAATTATTAATAGCAAAGTGTGCAAATTTGGAAAAGGAAAGTGTTGTGTGACAAAACAATAAATTCCCCAATTCCCAAATAAACATTTGCTAGAATATTAATAAGGAAAAATTATATATTTTATATTTTTAAACTTGAACACCTACAAAATAAAATAAAATTCGAATCAATGGCAAATAAATAATACAACATAAAAATAAAAGAAACAAAAATACTTTAACAAAATAAATGTAACAAACTTCTACTACCTATATATAACAAAACAGATGTTAATAAATAAATAAAATCAATATGCATATCCAATATCCAAATGATCCAAATCACATCCAAATATCAAATATCACAATTTCAGATATCAGTGCGAAGTGGGATACAGCGATAGTTAGTTAGAAGTTAGTTAGAAGATAGTTTTTCACTTCGGAAGTTATAACTATTGTGACTACAGGTGAATAAATATATAGGAAATAGTCCATCGAAAAAAATATTCTCTAGCTTTTTGTTGCATTTTCCATTATTTGAAAATATGAGATAATGAAGATATTTTTATATAACCCCAACACTAAATAACTCCACTCGACCGGCAATTTTTAGTAATTTACAGAATGCAACGAATTGTGTTTCAATATTAATATTTATGATAATTAGTAGTTTTTAGTTAAAGTATATGTATGTTGAAATTAAATAATTTTTGAAAAATGGGTTGGCAATCTTTTTTGTAGGTATATATGGTCGTAGAAAAAATAATGTTCCAATCTCATGCGTGAAGTGTCTTTCCTGCACTTGACCGCTTTCCCGAACTCCGCTCCGCGTCTTGCGGGTCAACTGCAGTCGCGTTCGGGAAAGTATCACATTCCGCACTAGTTAGGAAAATAACTATTTCATCCCTATCTGACACAACGGAAAAAGTTTAAGACTCTGTTATCAAATTTTTATTTATAGAAGATCATATCTCTGGCAAAATGTGAAATAGAATATTTCATTTTATGACATTCCAACGATATGATAGTCTACTAGAAATGGAATCCAGTGAAGTGCACGTTCCTGGAACGGTTTTTATTGGGATAGCGCGTTTTTTTTGCTTATATTTGAAATGTTGTTAATAAAACGCGTTTGTTGTTACTTTTTATTGTGTATGATTATTTTTGTTTTTAAAATATGTATACTCAGTTTTGTGATTTTGTGTATTGAAATGTGTATCGGTTAACAACTATTCAAATGATAAATAATGAGAAAATCTGGATAAAAACTTATGATGCTATCTTGATAACGCATGTAATTGATTCATTGAACTATATGAAGAAAGCCCTTGCCTGTACATAGTTAAAAGTTCTCATCATAAAAATAAGCACATGAGGACTTCTGCTTATGAAACTATTGCAACAGAGTTACAAAATATACGACCAGGAACAAATATTAATGAAATTAAGTATAAAATAAAATAAAATGTTTTAACAGAGCATCGAAAACATGTGAAATCCAAGAGAAGTGGTTCCGGTGAAGATTCGGTGGGTTTTGTTTTTTAAGTTGTTTATAATATAATAGCTACTAACTTTCAAATCAATTTTAAGGTTTCGCTGTGGTATTACGATGATTTATTATTTATACTGGAACATGTAACAGCATGGAAAGCAATAGATTCAATTGAAGAGTTGTCCCAGGATACACCAGAGATGAATAGACTTACACCACATTCCAATTCTCTGATAGCTTCAGACGAAAATAACTTAGTTGAGGAACAGACGCAAGTCTATTTTATTGTGCTGTATAGGAAAAGCTGTTGGTCTGAACTCAATATTTCTGTGAAAATTTGTTTTTTACAATATAAAATTTTAAAATTGTGAGTCCAGTTCAACTGCTCTCATATCAGTTTTCTTCAAAAAATGTTATTATAATTTGAAGATAGCAGTCAGCTTAATTTAGAAGATGACACTGAAAATATCACGGAAAATATTACAATTACATTCGAAAATCATGAATCTGATATAATTCATGAAACCCCAAAAAATACTCAAGTACCTCCTCGTTTCCAGCTTCATCTAAGAAAAGGAAGCGCAATGAGGATGATTCCTTGTTAATGGCAGCTGGTAATGCGATAATAATAATGCAGTGTCTATAAATTTTTTAACAAAAATCATGCATATTCATGCACAAAAATTTATCACTTCAAAGTTCATATAAGTTCAAGTCTAGTTATTACCATAAATATACATACTTAAGAGACACAAAAATAAGGTTTGGGTTTAAGTTTTTTATTCACAGAAATATAAATTATGTTGGGAGATCAGCATAAATCAATCCTGTTAATTATTATTATCTCAAAACTAATAAATGCTTGTCACTTTTACAATGAAGTTACATATTGAAATTTTCTATCGCTTGTTCTTGCCAGGACACCGCTCCAGCAACTGAACAAAAGTAAGCTTTAAATTCATCACGGATATTTCTTGCTGCATCCATCGACTTATTACCACATTGTCTTCCAACACTCCTCATTTGCCTTAGTGGGGTATTGATGGTGCTTATATCTATACAGGGTGGGGCAATCTTCTGACATCGGAGGATTACATCGTTGTGGTACGAGATAAAACTTTGAGGTTTTGTGTGAGCTGATACAGTTACTGAGGGAACATATTGAAAATACTTTCGTTTCTACAGGGTGTTCCAAAACCACGTAGCAGCACAAACTTACATTTTTTTAAATGGAACGTACTATATTTTGTTCAATAATCGAAAAGATCTCACTGAGATCGTTACAAAAATATAGCATATATAGGGGTTTTAAAAAGATATGGCCAATTATTGGTAAAATAGACCTCCTCTTTAACACTCTGTTAAACAGTAAATCCAAATTAATCAACAGGTCTTTGTATTCAATTGTCATTCACATATCATTGGCTTTACTCAGTATCAATTACTTTTTTATCTGTGGCTCCTTTAATACAGGGTGAAACAAAACGCAAATCAAGCAATATCTCAAAAATTTTGAATGAATCACCCTATAAGTCTTTTCACAATTTGTTAGTACAATTAATAATCTTTTAAACGATATAGCACATTTAGGGTATAAGTTAATGGAAAACCGTAAATATTTTATGTTAATGGTCAAAAACAAGTATTTTACGTACACAAATTAAATGGTATTAAATTTTCACATGCAACGTCTAAGGCATACATTTAAATCGTAATTTTGGATGCATCCACAATATTTAATCACTGGGCTACTGTCAAAATAGTATCTACTAATAAATATTGCTGTTTTCTTCGTTTGTGTTCTTAGGTTTTAAATAATAAATAACTATGATGAATTATCCGCAGGAAGACATGATCAATATGATTTACGTGTTACGGGAATGTTAAAAAATTTGTCATTACTAAAAAGTTGTTGTCTCCATTGAAAACACGTTTTGGAAGAGCATGAGGTTTATAGGAAACATTACCTGATTCTTTCCTTAAGCCTTAAGAAAGCTTTTTCATTTGGATGTCTTCGATTGGGATATCTTCCACGATATACTTTTGGAGCAAGTAAACAATTTTTTAAACATTCTCCACACGTAAATCATATTGATCATGTCTTCCTGCGGAAAATTCATTATAGTTATTTATTATTATTATTTAATCCTTTATTTAGCAAAAAACAGTCAGCTGATATAAACATAGAATATAATACAGTTACAATATTACATCCAAGCAAAACAACATACATATATGATAACAATACCAATACAAATTATATTACAGTAAACGTCTGTCAAAATTATGATAATAAATCGACAATAATAATACATTTATATAAAACACAAATACAAACATAAATAAATATAATACAAAAATTGTATAGTCGAAAATCAGAAATAAAATCAAACAACAAAAACAAGATTACAGAATTAAGTGATTTGCAGGCCTAATTTATAGACATAACTCAACAGCCATTGCTGCTACTTAAATATTGACTCATAAAATAATCTTTGAGTTTGTTTTTAAAAGAATTTAATGTGTTAATGGATTCAATGGACTCCGGTAGGTCATTGTAACGGTTCAGTCCCTTAAAAAATATAGAATTTTGAGTAGCATTCTTAGCTACTGGGGTAACAAAAAAAATTTGCCTACTTCTAGTTGAGTAGTCATGAATATTAAAATTATAGCACATTTTTTCGTTCAGATAATTTGGGAGTAAATTATTTTTAATTTTGTAAATAAAGATTATATATGCATTATATAACAAAAAATATTTTATTGGCAACCATTTCAGTGCACATAACATGTCTTTGATAGGAGTGTATTTTGAGCATGACATGATTATTCTCATAGCCCATTGGAAAAGATTTTGTATGGTTTGATTTATCACATTAACCAATATATCTAGAATTTTGCTGGAAAAGTATATCAAATAGTCGTCGGCAAACAAATGCAGTATACATTGTCCCTTTTCATCCGTAATATCGTTGATATATATCAAAAATAGAAGTGGGCCCAATACACTACCCTTTGGTACACCCCGATTACAATTTATTCCATCCGATATTATTTTATTCAATTTTACTTTTTGTTTCCTATTAGTTAAGTAGTCAATGCACCAATCTAATGCCCTCCCTACTATACATATACTTCGCAGTTTTTTTATTAAGAGAGTTTGGTCTACAGTCTCAAATGCTCTTTTCAAGTCTATAAAAACAGCTAAAGTGATACAGTTTTTATCTAATTGATGTTTCCAATCATCTAACACACATTGAATGACCGTTTCACAGTTGTGTTTATTCCTAAACCCTGATTCAGATTGGTTGCTTATTAATAAGTTATTTTGCTCTAAAAAACCAACGATTTGTTCATAGACAACTTTCTCTCAATACAAGTTAGCATGTTAATTGGTCTTAGGTCTATGGCTTTATTGGACCCTTTAACTTTAGGAACTGGAACAATCGTAAAAACTTTCAGGTCATCAGGCATTTCTGCTTTTTCTAACGAAGAATTAACTAAATTCAACAAAGACTTGTCAATACTATAAAAACACTTTTCAATAAAATGAGCATTAATATCGTCAGTACTATTTTTATTGAGCAAGGAAAATATTAGTTCTTCAAGTTTTTCTGGTGAGCATAACTGAAAATCAGATGAATAATTCCCGTTATGTTTATCTAAAATTTGAAAATCAGTAAAAATAGGGTTAATACCATCAGTTATTTCCTGTATACTGGTTATATAAAAAGAATTTAGAGCATTAGGTGAACTAACCACGTCTTTTATTATTTCATTACCCATCTCTAATTCTACTAGGTCACACCATTTTTTTTCTTTAGGTATGAGGCTTTCTAAGGTTTTAAACATTTCTTGAGAGTTTCCCTTTGTTTCAGATATTTGTTTTTCAAAGTATTTATTTTCGGTTCTTATTACTTTAACTGCAATGTTTTTCTTCACTTTATAATAATTCCAATATTTTTCCGTTTGATTATTTGAATATATTTTGTAACTAAGATCCCTATCTTTAGTAGCCTTTTTTACCTTTGTATTCCACCACATTTTGTATTTTTAGGAAAAATTTTAACTTCTTTTTCAGGGGCTATATTATTTAAAACATTCAATATATTAAAAATAAAATGATTATATTTTTCATTCATTTATTATTTGAACCTAAGAGCACAAACGAAGAATACAGCAATATTTATTAGTAGATACTATTTTGACAGTAGCCCAGTGATTAAATATTGTAGATGCATCCAAAATTACGATTTAAATGTATGCCTTAGCTTAGACGTTGCATGTGAAAATTTAATACCATTTAGTTTGTGTACGTAAAATACTTGTTTTTGACCATTATCATAAAATATTTACGGTTTTCCATTAACTTATACCCTAAATGTGCTATATCGTTTGAAGGATTATTAATTGTACTAACATATTGTGAAAACACTTATAGGGTGATTCATTTAAATTTTTTGAGATATTGCTTGATTTGCGTTTTGTTTCACCCTGTATTAAAGGAGCCACAGATAAAAAAGTAATTGATACTGAGTAAAGCCAATGATATGTGAATGACAATTGAATACAAAGACCTGTTGATTTATTTTGATTTACTGTTTAACAGAGTGGTAAAGAGGATGTCTATTTTACCAATAATTGGCCATATCTTTTTAAAACACCCATTTAATATATTAGAATGATATATTTTTGTAACGCTCTCGGTGAGATATTTTCGATTTTTGATCAAAATATAGTATGTTTCTTTTGAAAAAATGTAAGTTTGTGCTGCTACGTGGTTTTGGAACACCCTGTATAAACGAAAGTATTCTCAAAATGTGCCCTCAGTAACTGTATCAGCTCACACAAAACCTCAAAGTTTTATCTCGTACCACAACGATGTAATCCTCCGATGTCAGAAGATTGCCCCACCCTGTATATGAACTACCATTTTCAGTAGCAAGATAATTATGTAATACCACATAGGCAAGAGTTATAGTTTCTACTTTTGGTGCACGAAGATTCATAGGATCGAGTAATACTCTAAATCGATTTGCCAAAATATCAAAGGCGTTTTCTATGACTCTCCTTACCCTTGAGAGGCGATAGTTGAAAATTCTTTGACTATGGGACAGTCCTCTCTGTGGATAAGGTTTTATTATGACCTCTTTATGTGGAAATGCATCATCAGCAACTATAACAAATGGAACATATCTCTACCAGGTAACTTCTCAGCAGGTGGAAAGTTCAAAGTATTTTTTTTCAGAGTTGAAGAAAAGGTAGATTCTCGAAATACTTGGCCATCACTGATTCTCCCATTACATCCTACATTAACATAAATGAATTTATAGTTGGCATCTGCTATACCCAATATAACTATGCTGTGAGTTCCTTTGTAGTTAAAGTAGAATTATCCATCCGATCTTGGTGGCCTAAATGATACATGTTTACCATCCAAAGCTCCTAGACAGTCATAAAATTATTGGACAACACCCATCCACTTTTGTACCGAGTTTGGAGTCTAGAAGACATCAAAACATATAGTTCAACCATACTATTTAAATATCATTGAAATACTTACTTTGAGGTCATTTTTAAGGCGACGATATAATGCTTGATATACTACTTTCATGAACCCTTGTTGCATACAAAAGTGACCAAAGGATTCACCAGTTGCTAAGAAGCGCAAAGTAATTTGTAACCTACCATAAAAAAACATGTATAATCAAAAAAGGACATAGTGGAAACGATTTCTAAAAACCAGCCTACTACTTGCTGAAATAGTTTCCTGCATAACGGAGGGCACTTTCTCAATATCATTTTTCACTAAGGGCCGGTTTCATAATTCGATAGTTAAAGTGCCTTTAGTAAAAGTAGACTTTATCCTAAAGTATCCTTCAAGACGACTTTAAAATAATTGCGTTTCATAATGAAAGTAGCACCTTCATTTAATAAAAGTAGCATTTAGATAAGTTGGCAGCCCTGAAATTTGTTTTTCGATACCTTTGACACTATTTAATTCAGTTATCTAACCTAAAATTATTGTTTTGACAAGGCTTTGACGATCAAAAACGTCAGCATTATCATAAATTTCAAAGTGACACTTTCTCTTTGAATAATTTTCAATTTTTTTTCAAATGAATTACTTCGACATCGGATGATGAGCTAGAGCTGGAAGAACTATCAATCATGTTCATCATTTTTTCGTGAAGTATTCAGCCTGGTTGTCAAAAAATACTGAGAAAACTAGGTTATGTTTGCTTTAAAGCCACTTTATCTTCTGTAAAGTTTAGAAATTCGCACTTCAAGTTAAAGGAAACTTTAGGCACTACTTTATCTTAAAGTACGATTATGGGACCACTTTTTCAACTTTAAACCAACTTTAATATTTAAAAGCACTTTAAGTTGATTATGAAACTGGCCCTAAGAAAAGCGAATGATTAAATTGCTCTTCCGGTACGCGTAGAAAATTTCTATAAAAATCTTTTGTTGCCAGTTCTTCATTGAGCATTTTCAATATACCTAAGCCCTTTCCACTCCTTCTTTTCAACCATGGCTTCCTTATTATTCTCTTTTTTTGCCACGCTTCTCTTTCTTATATAATTCCTAACTACTACTATATTAATAAGTGTTGCGGCTGCTAACAATAAAAATTCTGTGTCCATTGTTGGATACCTATTTAAATTAAAAAATTCAAGTTTTTTGCTAAATTCTGAAAAGTGACAGGTTACTAACAAAATCATACTGCTTAGCGCGCGTAATCACAACCTAAATAAGTGACTAAAATATGGTGTGTTGCTAACACATTTTTTTCTTTTCAATTTTTTAGTTTTAGTAGATCCCAAGTCTAGGATCCTAAAAAATTAGTAGATATACAAAGCCATTTCTCGACCGGAAGTGGACTGCGCATGTGCAAGTTCAGCTAGTCAATGAGTGTGAGAGAGATATCCCATGAGGCGAATTTTAAAAAAACTTTGACTTGAGTGTGGATCGAACCCCGAACCTACGCGTTCATAGCAATACATCTAACATAGTCTGCCATGATCTCTCATGCATATCGTTACCGTTAGGATGATGAGGCGGCGTGCCACGGTCGATAACAGCGCGCACCGTATATACAGAGTGGATCAAAAGTAACATGCTCGAAAGGCATAAACGTCTATTATGCACATGGTGAATCAAAAGTAACAAACCTTAACGACTTTTATATACAGGGATGATAAAAAGTAACATGCATGGAAGGCATAAACGTCTATTATATACAGAGTGGATAAAAAGTAACATGCTCGAAAGTCCTAAACGTCTATTATGCACAGGGTGAATCAAAAGTAACAAACCTTAACGCCTTAACGACTTTTATATACAGGGAGGATAAAAAGTAACATGCATGGAAGGCATAAACGTCTATTATATACAGAGTGGATCAAAAGTAACATGCTCGAAAGGCATAAACGTCTATTATGCACAGGGTGAATCAAAAGTAACAAACCTTAACGCCTTAACGACTTTTATATACAGGGAGGATAAAAAGTAACATGCATGGAAGGCATAAACGTCTATTATATACAGAGTGGATCAAAAGTAACATGCTCGAAAGTCCTAAACGTGTATTATATACAGGGTGCGCCTACTCGGAATATCCTATTATATACAGGGTGAGTAACGCTGAAAAGTATTATTATATACAGGGTGAGTAACATGCTGCTCGAATGGCCTTAACGTCTATTATATATGCCAAACGTGCTACGTAATCGTTACGTCAAACGTCACGTTGTCACGTCAAACGTCACGTCATCACGTCAAACGTCACGTCATCACGTCAAACGTCACGTCATCACGTCAAACGTCACATCGTTATGTCAAATGTCACGTCGTTAAGTCAAACGATCATCAAACGGTTGTACGTATGAGAATGTTCTCTTTCGTAATATGCCTTCAGAAGAGTACAGACGTCGAATTGAAGAGTTTATTAATAGCATTGGTGAATTAAAGAAAGATATTGCTTTCTATAAAGATAAAAGTGAGGTTATGAAACGAATGGAGAATCTTAGTTTATCTGATAAGGTAGGTCAGACGTGGAGCAGTCTTCGTATAAACTGGGTGCCTGAAGAGGTCCATCAGTTAGCCCGTAGACTGCCGCAAACTACTTATCCATTAAGACGTATTCAACCTACACCATGTTCAACAGAACAGAAAAGGAAATAGAAAATGGAATTAATAACGTTTTCGCCATGTCATGTGTAATATTAGTGGCAGTATTTGTTTCAATTTTAAAAATTATTTTGAAAATTGTAAAACGAAAATTCCAATCTTCATGTAATATAAAAGTTGATGAATATACAGAGTGTTTCAATAAAACCCATGTTTTTTAGAAAAAACTTTATTTATAATGGTAATACAGTATTTGAAAACCAGTGACGAAGGCGTTGTACATTTCTTCCGGTACACGAATTTACTCCATAGGCGTGGCAGGGGTTGGGATCTTGAGCAAAGTTTCCATCTGCTCGCTGTCGACTATCCGGTATCGGTGTCATTAACTTTAACGATTTTAATTCTGCAATTAAAATACGATATCCGTTCAAACGACACATTTATTGAAATTATATTGATTTGAAGATAATTAAATGACAGGTGACATATGATAAACAAGTGACATATGACACGTGAAAAGTGACCATAGAACTGTTCTGTGACAAGTGACAGGTGACTGACATATGACGGGTGACTGACAGGTGACAGACAAGTGACATATGGCAGGTGACAAGTGAACACAGAACTGTGACATATAACAAGTGACCATAGAACTGTGACAAGTGACCGTTACAGATTATAAGTGACCAACTGTGACAGATAACAAGTTACCATAGAACTACTATTACAGGATGGACCAAAAGTAACATGCTCGAAAATACAGGGTGGATCAACAATAACATGCTCGAAAGGCATTATTATATACAGGGCGGATAAAAAGTAAGATGAGGGTCTTATTATATACAAGGTGGAACAAAAGTAACATTTCATCTTTCATCAAGATGGGAGCTACACTTTGACATCCAATACATCATTCTCCAGTATATCCTGAGAGGATATCATGTTATGTTGTCACGTCAAACATTACGCTATCACATCAAACGTCACGTTGTATATAAGCAGCATACAATGAGAAAATTACATTAGTCACTAAGCAGACAGCTATGCGGGTGGTATACTTTTTTATGTTATTGTGCTTTGTAGCAACAGAGGATGCTACAGATGATGAAATTAAAATTTTTTTATTGAAATATAAATATGCAACAGATGAATCTCTTACCGATTACAAAGAAGCTTTAGTTAAATTCCAGGAAAGATATAATTTACCGGTAGATGGAAAACCTAATAATGAAACTGTTGAATTAATGCGCAGAATAGATGGTGAAGAGGAAATTAAAAATTTTTTATTAAAATATAAATACACAACAAATGAATCTCTTACTAATTACCCAGATACTATAGTCAAATTTCAGGAAAGATATAATTTACCGGTAGATGGAAAACCTAATAATGAAACTTTAGAATTAATACGCAGACCCCGATGCCCAGAACCTGAAAATTATTCAGTAAGGACAAGGTGGAATAAAACAGAATTAAATTGGTATTTTCCACTGGCTATTCCTGAACAATTAGCAATGGCTAAAATAGCATTTGATATATGGGCTCAAGCATCAGTTTTAAAATTTAGACATGTACCATATCCGTTTATGGGTAAACCTGATATTACAATACAAATGAATAAACGGAGACATCCTTTTCGTAAAGACTGTCAAGGATCTGACATCTGTCCATACACGTTTGATGGTTCTGGAGGAGTATTGGCACACGGATATTTTCCTGCGATAGATGGGTCTTGTGTTGAGGTTCATATGGATATAGACGAAAATTGGGGCTATGCACAGAACATGTCTAAAAACTCCGAAAAAACAAATTTCCTTAATGTACCCACGCACGAGCTAGGTCATGCGCTGGGCTTGGGTCATTCTAGTGATGAACGTGCACTTATGTACCCATGGTATTCGGATGATGTTATCGGATTAGGTGAAGATGATATCGCAGGTATGACCGCTCTATATGGTCTTAAAAATAAATATGTATCCAATCCACATGTCCCAAAGAAACCAACGCGTCTGATAAGCCCATATACAAAGAAGCCAACAACAATGTATACGAAAAAGCCTGACACAACCAAAGTTACATCCATAGAAAAATCTATAAACTTGTGTGATGTGAAAGTACCTGATATTATGTTTCTGGCATATACACCAGAGTTTACAGCATATCACATGTATATTATAAAAGGAAATTCACTTTGGAAATTTAATTTAGTTGATGGAAAAATTCCAACAAACGAAGATTTAAAAAATTATTTACCGTAAGAAATAAAACAGATTTCACATATTTATCAAAACACTGCAGGGTCGTTAATAGCAGAAAGCGAGGGTAAATTTTTCGCCGTTTCGTTTCCTGGAATTACAGTGGCTAGAAACATTCAGTTAAATCTACCTCAAAATATTAAGGTTAACGCCATGTTTCAGACGTATACAGGCCAAAGCTATGTGTTGTTTAATCAAACATCCTTTGTACTTTTTGATGATATGGATGAGCAGATAAAAAGGAGAGGTAACATTAAAGAAGAATTTCCTGGGGTTCCTGATAATATAAACTCAGTTTTTCGGCATTCAGATGGAAACCTTTATTTCTTGAAAGAAGATGTCTATTACAAGTACAATGAATTTTATAGAAAAGTTATTGACGCAGGAAAATTTAATTGGAATATGTTTAATGTACCATGTCCTGATACCATTTTACTAACTCAACTCAAAACAATGTTGTCGAAACTAATATCATATTATCATTAAAAAATATTTAGCAATTCTAAGTATTATTTATATACCTAAACATAAGTTATATACACCTCAAAAGAAACTAGCAATTTACTCCATCATCCTCAGCTTCAGATGTTCTGCTTATATTAAAAATTCAATCATAATTAAAAGTTGTAGTTTTAATCAATAAAACCAACTTTCGAAAAATAGGTGAACCCCAAATAGATATAGAAACCTCAAAGCACACCCTCTCAAATAATAATTTAAGACTATACATATTCAAATATAAAAATAAATGGTAATTTTGTAAACTTAAAAATGGTAAGATTATCAAAAATTTTATTAATCTCAAAATCAATCAATATCAAGAGGTACATACCCTTTCAATAAACTCAATCATTACAGTAACTGCTTGTTGTAATAAAGTTTAAACACTCTAGCACAAAATTGGAAGAATCAAGGCCCAAGATAACATCCCATAGCTAACTCTCTAATAAATACATATGCGTATTAGCGAATCAAACTATGAAATATAACTTGAACATTTTAGTAATGGTTAAGAATTTAACGAACTATAAGAATAGATTTAGGTTGCAAGGGACGAAAGTTTTTTTAATAAAATTCACCCGTATACTGAAGGCAAAAATTCTACAACAAGCAGTCTAATTGTGATAAGATATAAAACCACAAAACTAGAAATAATGCATTGGCGTAGATATAAAAATTAATAATTTTATGTGAGAATCAAAGTAATTAAACAAAAATTTGTATATATCTGTTTTTTATTAGTTTATGATTTACATCAAATAAAAGCCTCATCTATTCAACAGTTCAAGGTCACACATCGAGACTCTCTCTCATACACTGAGGAAAATCACCCAATACAACTTTTATTCTGACCCAAGTTATATAATCACAAATTAATATTCTAATATTGACAAAATACAATTATATTGCAGCAAAAACAAATGTTATTCTAAGTGAGGGTGTATAACTGCTATACAACTTTTTTTCTGTAGTTACATACCGAATCAAGTTGTATAAAATAATCATATATTCTTTATAGGTCCACAAGTTTGTCACAAATTATATAATCAAAATACAAAAATTATATACGGGTTACTATACCAGTTTCTTAACACAATAATACCGCCTTTATATGAATTATATGGTTAGTTGTATTGGTTGTATAATATGTATCTGACTTGTTGTATAAAAACAAATTTCGGTTATATACGTACAAAATATCTATTGTCTTAGTTTTAAAATTACCGCTAATACGCACCAATCACCAATTAGCTATTAGCGAAGAGGGAGGGATTATGCCTGCAATGACATGAACACGTTTATTTTTATCGATTTTTGGTTAAGATGTTCAGAAAGGACCATCACTGTTTAGCTTTTAACAGCGGAAGTGTGTGTTTATTATTAGTTAGTGCCTATATCGATTAAAAAAGGATGCTTTTGAATTGTCAGAAAATGATATTAGAATTAGAAGAATTATTCAGAGGTAAGCTAAACTAACCTGTAGTTATTTAATTATTTAAACCATCGTTTATTATTAAAGCACTAAAGCGTGTGTAGGGTCGTTGGCTGGCGTCCATGCATGTCGGTGCGAGATTTTTTTCGCAAAATCGCCAAATTTTATAAAAGCCAAGTTCGTTATTTGCGTATGATCAATCTTTTTAGTCTGAATCGTTCGTTTATTACATATAGAGCATGGAGACTTTCAGTAATAGCAATTTGCTCATATTAATTAATCTGTGATAACGTGACAAAAAAATCCGTCGCCTCTGCGATGCATATAACGAACTCAGCTGAAAAATACTCTTATCCTTTCTGATATCTCAATTTTCAAATTTCAGATCTGACTGTAGAAACAGTATTAACGTTGCTGTACTTGGTAGCACCAGTAACGTCAAAAAACAAAAGAAAAAGTGGGAATTGGAGACCCTCATGGCAAGAAGTGTGAAATTTCTGAAAGTTTTTTTCTGCGCTTTGTTCATGATGAATACATTTTTGTTTATTTGTTTGTTTGTGGAAAATATAATTTTGTTTATTCGTGTCTATTATATCCTTATCCAAATTGTATACAAAAATTTTATAATATTCAATGACCACTTGTATAAAGGTTATATTATCTTGTTAACTAGAGTAAAACAATGTCAAATAACGATTATCTAGAAATTGTATAACTGTCATATAATATTATTATTGGCCTGAAAACAGGTGTTATAATGATTATACAACATTTTTATTGGCTTAAAAATACGTATACTTATAGTTATACAAAATGAGAGTGATAGTTAATCAAGTGAATTTTAATGCATATATTTTAATTGTATAACCAATATACAAAGATGTTTAATCGTTAAACAATCCAAATTCAGTTTCCAGAAAAACGCGTTTTATAAACACATAATAATAGTTGATTTGTCACAAATAGTATATACCTTTTGTATAAAGATGATACAAGTTTTATATTATGGTTAATCATTTTTCTCTCAGTGTATCTAAAATTTGGTGTCTTCACGTGATAGCTGAAATAGCCGAGTTGGTTTGAGCATTTATGTTTCCTAGCTTAGCTATTGAAGGGGAAGTAGGTTCAATTTTCGGCTATTCCAGCTATTTTTTCCTAAAGAAAACACATATACCAATAATATATAACTATTTATTCAAATCATTGATAACTGTAAGTTTACAAAAGTATACAAACTCTCTAAGAGCATTGTTTAACATATCATTAGGTGTAATAGAACAAAATGTATATAAAATTTGTTGAGGATTTAAATTTTCAGAGGCGACATTTTTACAGAAATCCAAAACATTATAATAATATTGAGAAAAATTCAAAATTTTCCAACATAGCTATACGTTGTAAAATCAAATTATTTAGTTCTAAAATTTGGGACACTTCTTCTTCATCCATATAATATTCAACTCCATATTTCTTGACGAAAATCAACTTACACCCGTCGTAATTTGATGGAGTAATGATGCAGTACTCTCCACATGAAAACGAATCAGGTTGGAACTTGTCGGCGTCGTCTGTGGCATGAAAGAAAGCATTCATCTGTTGCGTCATTATCGAAATAAAGGTATACCATTCGTAAGTGTTGAAAGATATTTTGCTGCACTTTAGCTGTTGGGATAGAATAACAGCAGGCGTAAATGATCTTGCCGGACTAATTCCACATTTTACTTCATAACCGGAAATTGAATATTGTGTTGAAAGCAGGTACACATTTTCAGACTTTGCAGCAAACTCATAGTTGTTCAAAATTCTATCCAGCTCTGCAGTATAGTTATTATCACTACTACTGTCGTAACCACTACTGACACCTTGATAACTCATGTTGCTAACTGAGTTTGAGATTTGAAGCGACTCCAATTTATAGCGTATGTGGCCTTTTACGTTATAAAACATCAACTCCATTAATCCAACTGTTATGTTTTTTGTCTAGTCCGAGCCATTTCACATAAATTTTGTTACCCTTTCTTCTAAGCACCTTTTCAACTAAGTAAATGTCTGTATTTGATGTTTTCTGTAGTTCTTCATCATAGAAGCAGCCGCTGATTGGTGTTCCTTGCATGTCTTCAAGTAAATACGTAGCAGGATTGGTAATTTTAACTTTGGTGATTTTGAATAGTTCTGTAGTCCAATTGGGTGTATATCCTTTTTCAAAGACATGTTTTGCCTTGGATATGCGCACAACGTCGCCAACTTTAAATTTTCGTGGACTGGCTATCTTTAAATGACTATAGGTGTTGTTCAAAATAGATTTTCGTTGGATTTGTTGACTTGAGAAGGCTTATATTTTGTTGTGGAATGTTTTGTATCGTTATAGTTTTGAGTAATTTCAGGCAGAATATCAATCCATTTGTAGGTGCCATTCAAACTGAAATACTTGTAGAGCTTCGATTTCAAAGTTCTTATAACACGCTCAGCCATAGAAGCCTTCATCGTACTAAATACGCTGTAATGATTGATGTTGTGTTTTTTCATTAAATTTTGAAATTTGCTGTTATAAAATTCCTTCCCCTGATCGGATTGCAGATTTTTCGGTGTTCTTCGTGTATGAGCGAGAATGTCCGAGAATGCCCGAGTAATCTCCTCTCCGGTCTTCGTCTTTAGTGGGCGTGTCCACACAAACTTTGAAAAACAATCAATAACGACTAATATCATTTTATGATTCCTATTTTGTGATGCAAAATTCCTCATCTCCGCAAGATCCATTTGCCAAAGATCGTCAAGGCCCTTAATAATGGTGCGTCTGCGAGGGAATTTTTTCCGAATAGGTTTGTGAAGCTCGTTTACCAGTTGAATCTTTTCCTTGGTGTGCATATTATGATGTATTACCGGCTAGCTTCAGCTCCAGACTGTGAATGCGGTTATGGAAATTTATATCCAATGTCTTAATATTGTTCACTATGTCTGAAATGTTACTTTTCAATTCACGTATACTTGCATTCGCACTAAATTCTCTTCGAATGAAGCCTTTTGCAGTGGCAATTGAATCGTCAACGTATTTCTTCGTAGCCATATCCCTACCTGCTACTGGGGGATTTCGTGAAATGAATGTATTAATTTCGTTAGTTTTATTTTGTAAGTCAGTAATATTCGCCTGTAATATGGGAATTTCAATCTTATGAAGCTCGTTTCTGATTTCGTTCAATCCTACTTCTAAATCCTTTATATCGTGTGTTTGTGGTGAGTTGATAATACGCAAGTCATCAACATATTTTTTTGTTGCAGCGTCACTATTTGCTGTCGGTTCTTTAACATTACAAATTTTCACATTTCCAATATCAATATTACCGTCTGGTGTATGAGGGAACGTAATTTTCGCTGGTAAACGCGCATAGGGCGTTTGATGTCTATGTCCGGATTTATCGACTGGCATAATTGAAATGAACAAGTTTCAACTTGTATTATTCTATTATATCAGCTTCCTTGAGTTCATTGATAATTGCTACTATTTCGTTGTCGTGTGACGTATTACCTGCCTCTTTCGAAGCAATAAGTAGCTGTAAACGTTCAACCAACTCGTTGGGATCATCCCAATAAATATATTCCATAGGGTCTTCATTGTATACCAAACGGGAATCGAGAACGTTTCCGCCACTTTTCGGTATTTTTAATATACGTTCCATTAGTAGCTGTTGTGTTCGAGTAGAGGGACGACGGTTCGATGATTCTGATTTTGTTCTTAACAAAGGTTTGATAATATTGTGATATTTGTCGGTGCGTGAACCCTTAAGACGGTTGAGAGTATCTAGGTGAACCTTAGTATACTCTAGAAGGGTTTTATATGCCTCCAAATCCTGCTGGGTGTAACCTTCTGGATCGTGGTAGAATAAAAGCTGGTATAAGCCAGGTGTACCAGTCACGGATCCAGCTTCTTTATTTAGTTCTTGTAGTATGTTGATATTGCCGTTTCTTCCATCAAATCCAGTTCTACGCGTACCCAAACTCCAACCGAGTTCGTCATTGTAGATAGGACCGTAGTTTTTATCGATTTTTCCATTATCTTGGAAATAGTCTTCGATATACGATTGACTAATTTCAGGATATTGATCTAAATACTCTTGGATGGATTCATGTGTCACCTCAGGACGCATTATTTCTGGAGATTCGGGCATTGGAATATTCCCCGCTTCATCGGTTTCGGCCACCGGTTCCGTTTCGAGGAAAGGTGTAAACACATCATCATCATCATCGGGTTCTTCTTTCTTTATTTCCTCCTTCGGTTGTAAATTTGTAATCGTTTTTTGTAATGTCTTTGAGGATTGCAATAGCAACCTTATCGTCAGACATATTGGTGTGGACTGAAGAAGCAGCTTACCATTTTACATATTTATCGAATCCTTTGCGATACCTTCCATCATTGAGGGCGAAATCTTTCATAATTACCAATGTACCATAGCGATCACACCAACACTTTGAACACATATTTTTAAATACGTCAAATGTCATATCAGGAGATACGTGTTCGTCAAATATATGTTTCAAGTTCACCTCATCCTGCTTGAATAATACAATCACATTACAGTTGTCGCGAATAAGCTGTTTCGGTATTTTTGAGTATGTTTGACAAAGATATGCAGCATCAATATCTTTATGTCTACACATGGAGTAGTATTCACGAATTTTCTGCTGACCGTCACATGCAACGTCATCGAATAAAAAGACAGAATTTGGTTGAGCTTTCTCTGGACTAATTATTTCCTCGTTGTCTTTAAATGGGAAATAGCCAACGCCCTTGACTTGTGCTATAACTTCTTGCAGCAATTGGTACTTTGGTTGGAATAACGATTTTGAATAGACATAAACATTCTTGAATTTCGCACCATTCGGATTAAATAGGAGCGCCAGCACGACATTCGTCTTACCACACCCACTGGGACCACATATAATGGCACGGAAAGAATTTGGTAACAATTTACCATGTTTGCCGATCGATGGCGTTGAGGTGAAATCCAGATTTTCAATGGGAATCGTCTGATCTTGTTGAATTATCTTCATCGTGTGTGCTGTTTTTCGTAGTAATACTCTTCAAATATAGGTGTCACCAATTACGCATATCAGTCTTAATGTTGGTGTTTGAAGGAGAAGGTCTCTTAAATTATCTCATCAATAAACTACCTATTGAACTTCACTTACCTAACTATCAGTACTGTGGACGTAAGTAAACTGTCCCACCCTTTTTGCGAAAAATTAATTGTTTTATTTTTAGCCGGTACAAAATTGGAAAAACGTCTTGATCGTGGAGATCCGGGCATAAACCCCTTGGACGCTGCTTGTAAACAACACGATATTTCTTACTGGAAGAATAAGTCTCTCGAAGAACGACACAAAGCCGATCAAATACTTGGAAATAAAGCTTGGGCACGCGTCAAATCAAAAGACGCTTCACTAGGAGAGAAAACTGCTGCATTACTTGTAACAGGTGGAATGAAGGTGAAAAGAAAGTTGGGGATGGGCTGTCGTCGCAAACGTCGTTCCTTGCATCGAGATGTCATTCTAAAAGTGGGAAAGAACATGAAAAAAGGGGCATCTTTGAAAGACACTGCAACGTTTGCCTTACGAGCAGCCAAAGCACTTATTAAAGAATTTGGTGGGAAAAAAGAAGTCGAGGTTCCTCGAGTGATACCTGTAGCGAAATCCGGAGGTTTCCTACCACTTATCCCTTTGTTTGCAGGCCTTTCGGCACTGGGAGCGCTGTCAGGTGGTGCTGCTGGGATTGCAAAAACTGTCATTGACGCAAAGCATGCGCAAAAGAAATTGGAAGAAGATGTACGTCATAATAAGGCTATGGAACGTGTAGGATCTGGTCTGTATCTGAAAAAGTACCAAAAAGGCGGTTTCGGATTGTATTTGAAAAAGCAAAAAAACTAATAAAGCTACCCAATCACGCATTAACCGACTTTGACATAACACATTACGCAAAATCGCTCAAAATACCGCATTTTCGAGGAGTTTTCATGCGAGACACTCTCCCCAAAGACGGGCCCCGAAAACGAGAATGCGCAGTTGTTAATTTGGACATCTCTGAGAATAGCGGAAGTCATTGGGTAGCTTACCGAAAGATAAACAACAATGTAGAGTATTTTGATTCATTTGGTAACTTGAAGCCGCCGAAAGAAGTTGTTAAATATCTCGGAAAAAGTGCGCGAAGTTTCTACAACAATACCCAATATCAAAACTACGATCAAATCAATTGCGGCCATTTGTGTTTGAAATTTCTGCAACAATGATGGAACTATTACTACAACACATCTACCATGGAAAAGCTTTGAGTAGTTTTACTGCCGAAGAACTAAAGCACTTTCCCATTGAACATCTAATAGAGTGTGTAAGACCTTGGGAATTGCTGGAAATATGGCATAAGCTTCCCAATGAATATCGAGCAAATTTTGAACTACAAATACGACTACCTTGTTTCATCCATTACAACCGACCTGATTGGACGACGCATTGTGACGGTCCTCCGAGTTCGCAAGCTACTTGTTTCCTTTGTAAACAAACATTAAAAAAATAAAAATGATATTTAAATTCAAACATTGTTCGTTTTTCATTAGTCATCATGTCGCAGTTGCTGAGAATTAACAGCACCAATCACGTGTTTACCTTTCAACCTCCTACGCCTATTGAGCTCGATCCGAAGAAGGAATACGAAATAGCTCTACGATCTTTTCACTCTTATCACAGTATACCGAACATTGAAAATTGTAAGTTTTTCTACTACGATACTAAGGGCAAGCTTCAAAGTTTTGATTTTCCCACAGGATGTTACGAAATTGCCGATCTTGAAGCGTTTATCCGAGATAAATTGGGTGAAGGCAATCTGACTAGACCAAAGGATATATTTTCACTAAAACCCAATCACAATACGTTAAAATGTGAAATTTCCAGTAAATACAAAATTTCCTTCAAGGAGACCAATAGTCTTGGAAGAATCTTGGGATTTCCACCGAAAGTACTCGAAGCTAACAAATTGCACTCTTCAGATCTCCCCGTCAAAATCATTAAAGTATCTAGTATTCGGTTCGATTGTAACATTACCACTGGAGCCTTCGATGCAAACAGACCTGCTCATACTATATACGAATTCGTCATACAAGTGGATCCGGGATATTCCATAGACGAAATTCCTCATAATTTACTCTATTTACCTGTTATACCACAAAGTGAAATAACCAATATCACCGTCATCGCTTTAGACCAGGACGGTCAGCCCGTAAACTTTCGTGGAGAACTAAGTACGTTGGTGTTGGAGCTTAGAGCGCGATGGCCTACTAATCAATCATAAAAGACAATCTGCAGCACTTTCAACTTCATTAGCTGAGCAGTCGCCAAAGCTGAAACAGCTCTCGTTCGCAAACAAATTGGTCTTGCAATCGCTGGGTTTTAAATTGAAAAATGACAACCATGTATGGAAAACGTCTACGCCAAAACGACATGCCTCCAATGTTTGATATTTATCGTAAGCCGATGTTTGATGAGTCAATTCGAAAGGCCGAATATAGAACCTATGCTCCCTTCATAAAATCATTCAATTGCAGTGACATTGTGGAGTTTAGCATTAATCAGGTTGATTCGTTCTTTGCGATGAGCGAAACATTGTTGTGCATTAAGGGGTCTCTCGAAGTACACGGAGCTGGTGACGTAAAATTAGCAAATAATGTTGGAGCCTTTCTATTCGATTCATGTACGTACAGTGAAAGTGCCAGGGAAATGGAAACAGTTCGAGATCCTGGAATAGTAAGCGCCGTACGTGCCATGACCTGTTATAACCAAGAAGATTCCAATCATATGGCTATAGCCGGCTGGAATTACCCGAAAGATCCTATTTTGAATGTAAGCGACAAGTCCTTCAACCTTTAAATACCTCTCAAACATATTTTCAACATTTTCAACGATTATCCCATGATTACATGTGGACGTCAAACAATACGACTAGTTCGAGCACGAAACGATAATGATTGCTTATATATTACTGAAAAGAATGTAAAAGCTAAAATTAACATTACAAGCGTTGAGCTGAAAGTTAAACATATCTTTCCTAATGACGACATAAAATTAAATCTTATGAAATCCATTCAAAAAGATCAACCTATAGTTATTCCATTCAGGAAGTGGGAGTTACACGAATTACCTTCAATTACTGAAGGAGCAAGACATGAAGTTTGGGCTGTCAAGACATCCACTTCAGTTGAAAGACCTCGTTTTGTTATTGTTTTCTTTCAAACCGACAAACGTAACTCGAGTACAGCTGACCCGACTCTATTTGACAATGCCGACGTACAAAGTATAAGACTATCACTCAATGGTGACTATTGGCCCAATGAAAGAATGCAATTGGATTTCGCTAAAACTGACTACAATGAGGCGTATTTTAACTACACTGAATTCTATCCCAACTACACAAACTCCACACAGAAGCGTACCCTGCTGGATTATTCTTCTTTCAAGAAACGAGCATTGTTTGTTATCGATTGTTCAAAACAGGAGGAAGGTATAAAGGCGTCCACAGTCGATGTGAAACAGGACTGAAACTTGACATTGAAGCAAACATAGGCTTTCCCCAAAATACCAAAGTCTATTGCATCATAATTCACGATTGCGTAATGGAATACTTCCCCTTCTCCGAAATTGTTAAAAGCTTGAACTAGATGTTGTGAGTTAGTGTTCGAGCAGACGTCAACATGAGAGTAGCATTCGTAGACATCCAAGGTTTTGTTGTAGAAGGTCATTTCGTTGTCAAAGAACTCAGCATAGAAATTGGTTTTAAAGGTTCGCATTACATATTTTTACCACCGCAACCGTTTTCCACATTGAGCGACGCAGACAAGACGACTACATCATACTTGGAAAGGAATGTGCATGGTATTCGATACTCTTCAGGAGATGTAGAATATTCTAAACTAAATGAAATATTGAAAAGCAAGTTATTGTATGCCGCAGACTACATTTACGTTCGAGGTCAACAAAAAGCCGAATTTCTGGATAAGAAATGTCACATTTTCGGTATTTTTCCACGCATTATTGATGTTTGCAAATTTGATGGTACGCCGTGTGCAACAGGAAACTTTGTCCACGATCCAAACCCCTGCCACGCCACTGGAGTATATTCGTGTACCGAAAGAAATGTACAACGCCTCTGCCACTGGTTTTCAAATACTGTATTACCTTTATAAATAAAGTTTTTTCTAAAAAACATGGGTTTTGAAACACTCTGTATATTCATCAACTTTTATATTACATGAAGATTGGAATTTTCGTTTTACAATTTTCAAAATAATTTTTAAAATTAAAACAAATACAGCCACTAATATTACACATGACATTGTGAAAACATTATTAATTTCATTTTTTATTTCCTTTTCTGTTCTGTTGAACATGGTGTAGGTTGAATACGTCTTAACGGATAAGTAGTTTGCGGAAGTCTACGAGCTAACTGATGGATCTCTTGAGGTATACGAAGACTGCTCCACGTCTGTCCTACCTTATCAGATAAACTAAGATTCTCCATTTGTTTCATAACCTCACTTTTATCTTTATAGAAAGCAATATCTTTCTTTAATTCACCAATGCTATTAATAAACTCTTCAATTCGACGTCTGTACTCTTCTGACATATTACGAAAGAGAAACTACGTTTGATGATCGTTTAACGACGTGACGTTTGACATAACGATGTGACGTTTGACGTGACGTTTGACATAACGATGTGACGTTTGACGTGACGATGTGACGTTTGACGTAACAACGTGACGTTTGACGTAACAACGTGACGTTTGACGTAACAACGTGACGTTTGACGTAACAGCTAACCTAACCCAAAGAGTTACTTTTAACCAACCTGGTATATCAGCGCTCTCGCTGTTATCGCAACGGGTCTCGATTACGTCACACAGCAAGAAGCGGTTCGCTGATACCGCGCCGCCTCATCATCCAAACGGTAACGATATGCATGAGAGATCATGGCAGACTATGTTAGATGTATTGCTATGAACGCGTAGGTTCCGGGTTCGATCCACACTGAAGTCAAAGTTTTTTTAAAATTCGCCTCATGGGATGTCTCTCTCACACTCATTGACTAGCTGAACTTGCACATGCGCAGTCCACTTCCGGTCGAGAAATGGCTTTGTATATCTACTAAAATTGATTACAACTTGTACTAAATCATTGATAATTACAAACGGGCATTAGACATAAAAAAGGTTTTTTGGGTATAATTATTGTTTCACTTTTGGTAGGAATAGGATAAAGGTGGTAGTATTTGAATACATTGGGGTGAATAAGAAGAAATTCTGTGGCAAATATTATATTATCAGCTGTGAAGTAACAGGTTGCATGAATTACTGAATAGGTATCATGAATTACTATCTAGATTTAATATTTCGTTGCTTCTGTAATTATCCTTTAATTCAATTAATATTTCTTTCAAATTTTGATGTGTTAAAATATCTGGGTGTATGTAATTTGGCGGTTTCGATAAGTGTGTTCATAGTATTGGCATTTAGGAATATTTGGTCTAGTATACTTGTTGAATACATCGAAAATTTGTAAAGTTCATTTGTAAAGGTATCTAAATAAGTCTTATAATCTACGATTCGCTTAGTTATTATTTTTTGATTACTAACAATAATATCTAAAGCTGTTGAATACTTATTTGTTAATTTTTTGGATAATGCAATTTGTTCATTCACTTCCCGAAATATTTTTTGTTGACTATTTTCAATGAATTTGAAGCATTTTCGATTTTTTCTTTATCTGTTGCGTCTAGGGTTCCGAATAAAAATTTGGATATGCTACCGCCTGCACTGATTAGACCGCGTTTTTGTTTTGATACTTTGAATTATCTAATATTGTCGAATTCATTCAATAGTTCATCGATTAGGTGATCGAGTTTTGGTTGTAAATTTAAATTAGCGAAAATTTTTCCTGGTTAATTGACAAATTCATATTATGACGAAGTACAATTAATTTCCTAATTTCTTCTTCAAGCATTTTTATCTATATTTTGTAAGAAAATATGTTCACTAGTAATTATGTTTGCAAGGCCAAGTTTAAAAGGAAGTATTCCAGGAGTAAGACTTATGTCAACAACTTTGATTTCTTGGGCGCTAACTTCGTCAACATTGCTATCAGCTTCCACATTGTTCCAAGTTTTGGAATTTTCTGGATTCTGAAAACAATGAAGTGTTCTTAATTCTTAAATATGTACTTCAGATTTTTCGTGTTTTTTATTCACAATTTCAACCTTATTATCATCTAATCACTCAGTTATAGTGTATGAATTTATTATTCTTTTTGTTCCTATAATATGGATTTTTCTTATAAACTACATGATTAATCTTATATTTTAAGTTTTTATCGCCAGCTGTATCATGTTTTGTTACAACTTTTTGTTTATCATTTTCTAAATGCTCGTTTACATTTTTGTAAACGTGTTTAAGTTTTTTTTTGTGATTTTCCACATTGCTTGAGAATAGTCCTTTTTTTTTTGAAATATTTCGTCGGGGTTACGCGAAATGGTGTATCCAAATACGAGTTCAAATGGTGTGAATCCAGTTGCACTATTAGTCGGAGAGCTAGTAACACGTGTTTCATGAAGTGTTTGATTCACCTTGAAATTTTGTGCTTTAGTATCGAATGGATAGCTGAGTAGGTAAGCAAGTGTTGGCAAGCCCTACCTGGGGACACCAGGTACTGCTATTTATAAATATAATAAACGAATAAAATTTTCCTTTAATACAAATCATAGGATTTTTTATTTATTTCATCATTATTATTATTATTATTATTATTATATCATTATTATTATATTATTAAACTATCTTAAAAGATTGAAAATTGAAAAGTAAGTTGTTCATAAAAATAAATATATTTCATTTTGTTACTCTACAATTGAATTTAAAAATGTATAGCTAATACAGCTGTACAAGAACACGTGACCAACAGCCAATGAGAGCGCAGAGAAAGACCGTAGCTAGGCCGGTAATCGGTTAGGGTAGGTTATAGGCTATAATTTTTCGATATTCTTACTCTTTTCAAAGTTATTAAAGATGGTTAAATAAGTAGTACATTTCAACATTTTGTCAATTTTTCGACGGAGCCCACTTTTGTACAGCGTCAAATTTGCTACAAAAATGTGTTTTAATTATTACTAATGGATAATTCGTTCGAAATTCCAAGCAAAAATGAAGGAAATTTCTGTTTAATTTAAATGGGAAATCAAAAATCACGCTGAGGCACTTCTTCATATCAAAATTTATAGTTCAAACTTCACCAAAACTCCAATTTCGTAATTTAAGACAATATTTTCTTGGTAAATGAAAAAAACAAGTTTTATTTTTGTTCCACCCTAATGTATATATATTGAAGTGTATTTTTAATTATCGCCTTGTTCATCACTGTCCTCTGATTCTTTATCTGCACAATCATCACTTGAGATCATTTCTGGATCGTCATAAATCGGTGCTCTCACTTACATCCACGACTACGCGCTGCCTATCTCTTTCTATTAAAATTAAAATTTATTTTCATGTTTTTCGATAATCAAACCCCAACAGAAGTGTCTGCCTTTTTGAAATTATTTTTTATTATATGAAAATAAGACGCTGTTAAAATGGCAGCGTGAATCAATCACTTCTTTTTGTATTGAAAAAAAAAACAACTTGAGGGAGTTTTTATTATATGTTAACCCCCTCAAAAGTGTCTGCCTTTTTAATTATGTATTTTATATGCTTTGAAATTTAGATTTCTGTTTGTTGGCCTCTGAATCAAACACTTTTTTTGGGCCAAATTTTTTCATACCCTTCTCCTATGCGCAGTACCTGGTGTCCCCAGGTAGGGCTTGCCAACACTTGTTTACCTGCTCAGCTATCCATTTGATACTATAGCACAAAATTTCAAGGTGAATCAAACACTTCATGAAACACGTGTTACTAGCTCTTGGACTATATGTATTGAACTATTATAGGCAAGAGCAACGTAATTGATTAAATCGGTATTATTGGGATAAACAACTTTTTAAATACGTAAGTGCTCAATAAGTGTCGAATGAAATCTTTCTATTACCATTGGATTCATGATGCCCTGGTGTCATGAAATGTACTTTGACTTTGTGTTAATTGAGAAGTTCGCGAACTGTATCGTTTTTAAATTCAGCACCACTGTCTAATATAATCTTTTGTGGTACTCCAAAACTGCGAAAGTATTTAGTTAATGCGTCGCAAATATTTATGGCTGTTTTGCCAGTGATTGATAATGATTGTGCAAATTTTGAAAATGGGTCCACTACAGTTAAATAGAGATTTTTATTGTAATGAAAAATATCGGCATGTGAAATCTCGAATGGTTTTGATGCGGTTTTTGTTAAGTTTAGAGGGAAAACTTGGTGTGTCGTATAAAAATCACACAGTGGCCGTTCGAAAAGTCGGAGTGTAATGCCCCTCTTATCATGTATTAGGTCATTGACGAAATAGCTTAATTAATACTTTTATAAATATGTTCATCAGCAATGATATAAAAGTATTAGTGAGCTTAAATAAAAATATAAACATAGTTTGGACATTTTGATGAGACGGGTACAAATACATTTATATTTAGATTGATAGAATAAACTTTAACGAGGTCGGTTCTATACCGATAGGTCAATGTAATTTGTACAGAGAATTATATAGTTATTGAATAAAGATATGTGACTTTTACTAAGTGTTTCATAACGACGACCTGTCAACCCTTACAGGAGTGTATACAAATATAGTACGCACAGTAATAGTTCGAAAAGATTGTTGCCACATACTGGTGCGCGCTCCAAACACTCTAGTCCCGACTAGGTTGAAATTTAAGCTAACAATAAAAGTCATATATAACAGCTTGAGCATTTGAATTTATATGAACTTTTAGATGTCAATCATTTATTATAAATTATTAATTAAATTATAAAAAAAGGAAAAATATGGAACAAGTTAGATTGGAGAAGGGTAGACATATTCTGGTGGAGAATGAGCAGGATGCCAATGGCAATTGGTTAATTTTGGACAAACTTCGTAAGCACCAGCTTTTTCCTATGTTCCTTCATAAGTGAATATTTCAGTTTTCATGAAACTTATTACCTTGATGTTTTTTCTGGATCAGACTATGTTCTATATTCCACCAGTCCCCAGTGTCTTGAGTTTTTTTGGAATTACGGAAACAAAACAAACCGAAGTGGAACTGGAAATCTGTCTCCAAAAAAATCTTTGCCTAATTCAACTACAGAAGCATCTATTGGGAAATGGAGCCGCAATTTTATACTTCTTTTAATCAGTTTTTATAAAGAAAACTATCATAGAATGTGTGACACTAGTGTTAAAAATTGTATGGTGTGGAATGACATTCGGCAATAAATGCGGAAAATTTTAATTACACCAAAAAACAAGCTGAAAATAAATTTAAGTACTTCAAACAAAAATATATTTGGAAAAAGAAAACGTGGGGGGTAATGCTTCAGGAGCCAGCCCAATTCAATTTTATTATTTTGATGAATTTGACGAGATATTTGGAAAGAAACCTTCCATCATACCAACAGCTATAGCGTCAAGTTCTAGTCAGGCTGTGGAATTATATTCCAAAAATAGTGAGAATGAAGACTCACTACAAAAAAAGCAAAAAACTAAGTTCAAAAAGAAATTGTCATCATGGAGTGAAGAGTTTAGACGAAGGGAAATAGACAAAAAAGAGGAGAGAGAACGTAGACATAAATTTAACCTCTTCATTCTCCATTTCTTCATGGTTCATATCAAATATTTTTGTTGCTTATTTTATGATTATTCAGGGTGTCCAATTAGTGAGGGATTCTTTGACAGCTTGATTGTGACATTGCAGCTTCTTAACTAAATGCGGCAACACTTTGTTGTTTTAAATGAAATGCTCTGTATTTTCTCGTTTTTCTTTTAAATCTATGGATTATAAGGAACATTTTTGCAACTATATTTACTTATCTTTTTCCGTTTTTATAATATTGACATTTGAAAATGGTCGATTTTCAATAGGTATTTTGAAATCGAAAAGAGATAGGTATATAGGAAACATAACTGCGAACATGAATAATAGATTTGAGAAAACTAATAAAATACATATCTCATTTGAAATAATAAAGTTTTACCAAGTTCAGCAAAAAAAAACGGTAACGACCTAATGCTATTGAAGAATCCCTCTCTAATTGGACACTGTCTATTTATTTATTAGACTAGATTAGCTAACTTTGTGTTCAAAAGAATGTTTCAATAAATAGTTAATAAGAAATGATTCAACAATTGAGGGTAAAATATTCAATGCAAAATCAAAAGTAACATTATAACAACACTATATTCAGCTCAAAAAAATTCAAATATATATTCTGTTCATATTATCTTCTGCGGTTAATGAATACATTTAAGCAAATATCATCTCTTAATACTGGTCAAATTACGATTCTCCTCTCTTTTAACATCTACACAACTAGTTCATGTAAAAACAATCTTCCTTGAATTAAATATAAAACAAAAAATATATATTCATGTGTTATTTATATTGTGGAAAACATAAAATGTATCTACCAATATACCTTGCTATACGCTGTTATTTATAAGATGCGACAGGAATTCCAGTACAAAACTGTCAAACGCGAGCAACTTTTTTACCAAATAGCGTTCATACAAAATAATGCCAGATTTGGAAAAGTCGTTGAAAATTAAGTTGAAATACAATTTTACTTTCCTTCTTCTGTCTGGAAAACATAAATTTAAAATAAAGCGTGTTTATTTGTTTCAAAAATTCTGAAGAATGAACTGAAAACAAATAGAAAAAAATTTCACCACAGCGGCGAATCGTACCGCCATATTACAGGTTATACTGTTAATTTCCTGTGCACCTTTCAATATAGCCATCCTCCAATCGATTGGAAACATTCAAAAGTGGTATGTTAATGGAGTTCGACATTTTGAAACATGAATATCCATTTTTTCTTTAAACCAGAGCGAATTTGATAAATTAAAAGTGCATTTGAAGTAATTTTCCTTATTTTCAAATCTGTTATTATTTTTTATGAACGCTATTTTGGTAAAAAAGTTTGCTCGCATTTGACAGTTTTGTACAGAAATCTCTATATCGCATCTTATAAATAACACAATGTATTTATACTTTTTGGACGTTTTGAGTTTCGAGAAAAAATATACTACTTTTACCTTCTGCAATATATGCTCCAATGTCTGCATCGAAATCAATACATAAGTTATGCAAAACACAAGCTGCAACGACTGTTATAGGTATTAGATCTGTACAGGTCATGTCCAATAATTTGAATCTCCTATACCTCCCCAAAAACCAACAAAAAGTCCTTTCTATCACTTGTCGAGTTTTAGCATGCACCTCATTAAAGTAAACTTGTGATGGTGTCAAATTTCCCCTGTTTATATATGGCGTTAAACACCAATTCATTAGAGGATATGCTTTATCCTCTAATATATACGTATTTTCTTCAAAAAAATGCTCTGTATTTTCAACTATCAATTTGTATATATTGCTTTTTGCAAAAATTCTACAGTCATTGACAGACACTGGATATCCTATGAATGTATCAGTGAACTTCAGTGTTCACTTATTGCCTGAAGAGTGAAAGCATAGCAGCATTTCCTTGTCAAATAAGCTTCAGCATTATTTTTCGGTTTTTTTATTGTGATGTGTTTCATCAACGGCTCCAATAACATTTGGAAAATTAGCAAACTTGTTAAATTTCTCCTTAATAATTGTTCTTTCTGTATAAGATGGCCATTTGATAATTACTGGTGCTAATTCGTAAAGAGCTCTTATTACTCTAAAGAACCAATCTGAGAGGCTGGCTTTTCCGAGATCAAATCTGTCTCCTACAGATCTAAAAATGGTATAAATATAAAACAGTTCTGTAAGTCTACAACTTAATGTAATTAACTATTGTAAGCTAATTTGTCGTGTGGCGATAATCGCGATACTACCGTTTTGATTTATGCGGCAGTATGAGGGTTCCGATTTTGCTGCCGTGAATGTAGTAAATTTTCCGCGCGTTGAATTCCCTCGCCAGTGTTGGGAACTTTAAATATTCGTGAATAATAGTCACTATTATATGATTGTTGATTATTTCCATATCCAGAACCACATTTCTTATCTTCATTATTCTTTGACTTTCTCTTTTCTGTTTTTTCTGTAATTTCTATATTACATTCTTCTTCCGACTTCTGTACTTCTTTTTCTTCCCTATCTTTATAAAATTGTATTTCTATTCCTTTGAAACTAACCATTTCTTTTTCATAATCTATAATTGCCTCATTTTTATCAAGTTCATCAGAACCTATTAATACATCAAATTCTATATGATCCACAATTAATAATTGCATGTTAATACTACTATCTAAAATACTAAACTGTACTACTACTGCTTTATTTACCTCCATTAATTTTTTTGAATTTATTCCTACTAAATTTACCTTAGGAATTCTAATAATATTTTTTCGTAAAATTGGCAATTGTTCCACTATTCTTTTATGAATAAGTGATGCAGCTGGTGCAACCCGGTGTCCACTACCGATAAAATTGTTTTATTTTGTATTTGACCTTTTTATTAAAATTAATTTATTGTTTGTTTTTATGTCTAATACATCCTCCAGTAGAAATTCTTTGGGATGACAGTAGACATATCCTATTTCATGTACACCGTGGCTTATTGAAAATTTTGATTGATTTGTGAAGACTCATATGTATGATTTATGGACTCCGAAGATCTAGTTCGTTCTAAATGTTTGAATTGTTCATCATTTGTATGATTTTGCTCGCGTTCATTACTCTGTGATCGTTGTACGTAATTTACCCTTCTGGTATTTTCGTGATTTTGAAAGTTTTGATTTCCTCTAATGTTTCCATCAGAATTCCTTCTTTCTCTATTATAATTTCCGTTTTGATTAGCATTAGAATTAGAATATCTCTGATTTTGTTGATTAATGTGGTGATTATAGGTATTATTAGAATTAGGATCATAATTACGATTATTACCGTACCTATTATTGTTAACAGGATAATTAGAGAAGTGTTTATTGTTATTATTATTGTTTTGTCTGTAGTTATTATTGTAGTTATTGTTATTATTCCTATTGTTATTATTATTATATTTATTGTTATTTTAATTTGTAATTTTGTTTTGGTGATTAGAAAAATTGATATTTTGTTGAGTTTCTTTGTTAAGTGTATTTGTTTTAATTACATTTCTTTCAATACGATTTATGTAGTTGGTTAGTTGTTCAAAAGATTTTATATTCTGAATGGCTATAGTTTCGGCTATTGTAGGTTTGAAATGTCTAGATATTAAAATGATAAGCTCTGCTTCTCCTATATGTGGTTCTGAAAATTGTGCTTGCGAAAATAGATTTAAAGCATAATTATACATACTAGAGTTTTTGTTGTTATCAAATTTACCAGAGCATAATCTTTCTCGAAACAATGATTGGTTACTTTCTCCCCAATATGTTCGGAGAAAAAGTGCTTCAAAATCATTCAAATTATTTATATGATTTTCATAGCCATTAAACCAAGTCAGAGCCTGATCAGTCAAATTGCTGCGAATAAACTCCTTCAAATCGTCAAAGTTATTAAAATGTTTACCTCTGTTTTTCAAAGTTCTCAGAAATACCTTAGGATGTAATTGTTTAATTGAGCCAGAGAATTTATTAGTGCTACCACTCGAATTACTAAGAATGGAATATATTTGGTTTAAACCAGGTATACAATTTGAATTATTGGAAAGAGAGGCTTTCTGTTTTAATTCTTCCATTTGTTTCTGTATCTTCTTTTCCATGTTATTTTGTAATTCTTGTAAATATAGTTCTTGTTCTTTTATCCTTTCTTCCCATTGTTTCTTTTCCTGATTATTGTTTCCTTGATAGTTCCAATTTTGATCATTCATGTTTTTCTCAAAAATTTCATTTATTCTTTGTTGATTTTCTTGGTTTTCTTTTATTTTTCTTTCTAGTTCCCTTTTTAATTGAAATAAATTCTGCTCTGTTATTCCCATGCTTTCTGAGAATCCTAATTCAATATTCTTTTCCAATTCTACTAAATTCTTCTCATTTGATATGACCCTTCTTGCAAATTCATCCCATCTTCTTTTAGCTGTTTGTGTAATTTCTTCTTTCGCCTGTTCCATTTTCTTATTAATTTGTTCCTGAATTTGTGTATTTAATTTCTTTTCCATTTTTTCCCACTTTTTTTTTGTAATTTCAATTCTTCTTCAATTTTCTCCATTTTGTTGTCTAGTTTTGTGAATTGTTGTCCCATATTCTTGTCTATTTTATTAAATTGTGTTTTTTGTTCTGTACTCATAGTTAACAACAGTTGTGTTATTGCCTACATAGTTATTGGTTCATTTCCTTTTGATTTTGCTTCTTCTTGTTTTTCTGTCTCCTTTTCTTCATCTTCTTTGTCTCCTTGACCTTTTTCTTCTGTGATTGTGTGTATTTCAAACTCATAAATTTCCGGATCTTGATTTTCCTGTACCAACGCTTTCCTAAGACGATCCTGTAAGGTTAGTTTTAAGCCTAACGTAGAAAGTTCTCTCTTTTCAAGTTGTTTTTTCAATTCATCAATTTTTAAATTATTTAGTTTTTTATATTCCATTTTTAGTTTTGTGGTTCTTTTTATTTTGAATATCTGTATTTCTAACTCTTACTATGCCTCTAATTGTCCTTAAAATAAATGCACCACGTTGGGCCTGCCAATTATGTTGAATTTTTATATATTGTTGTTGTAAAAATATATATGTTCAATATATTTTAATTTAATGAATTTTTTTATTTTATTTTGATTTTAAATATAATTCCTAATTACTGTTTTATTATTTATTTGTTTAGGGTTCTTTAAACTTACTTTAATACCTCGGCTACAGCTCAATAGATGGCATGAACTTTTCAACTAAATTTAATATTGAATTTTATTTGTTAATAATTTTAATGACACACAGGATTATGAGTAAGGCCTTTATTTTCCGCAAAATATTTTAAGGATAATTAAATAAGTATGGCATTCAGATTATTAAACAATTTAATCACTTCAACGTATAAATAAGGACATAAAATGGAGGAAAGTACAATAATAAAATTTTAAACGTGATTGCGCAGTGATATAAAAATAGAAACGGATATGCGTTGAAATACAAGTTTAGGTTATGTTTAAATTTATAAGATAGAAAGAGGTATGATTTCCACGTGGAAAAATATAAAAAAAAACTAAAGTTATTGAGGAACAATTATGATAAACAATTCAAAGGTAAGTGAATAAATCTAATAACTAATTATAGCACTTTTTATATGCGAATTCATGCACAAAGAGGTAGATTGTCTTACCACAATTCAATAGTTTCTTTCCAATTTCAGTAATGGATGGAGATGTGAGGGTTTTGACCTGATGCAATCTGATCAGGATTACAAAACTGTCTTCAAGAAATTTGATTGCAAATTTCTAACAATTCATAATATTAATTCTGGAAACAGCAGGACAGGAACGATACTTATGGATGTTTAATATATTTTGTTAATGTTATACAGACAAAAATATATTATATGGACAACTTGCATATATCAGGAAGGTACGTTTTCATCTTTTTATTTTAAGAAGAATCGAAAAATCGTCCTCCTTTTTCAGAGAAAAATCAACAACTACTTTTTTTTTGTTTTTCAAATTTATTGATAGTGCTCCCTCTTAGCAACCAAAAGTTTACTTCCTGGATACCAAAAAGTTTCTTCTCCTTCCATTGGTGATAATTTTCAACAGGATCTTCTTAGGCAATTATTTTGATTGCCACTTAAATGTCATCCATCCATGTGACTTTTTATTAATTAATTATTGTTTTTAAAACTTTCTATTATAATGAACAATGACAAACTTACTAACTTACAATGTAAATACTAAATTAAAATATTGTTATTTATTTTAAAACTATTGTACATAACTATAAAAGAATTTTTATTCGCAACAACATGAACAATTCCCTGAACTGTCATAAAATATTTGTCATGTATTTAACTTTAGATGACAGTTATATAGATATTTTTTTATAATTTTGACATACAGGGTGTTCTTTTTTTATAACTTTATATTGTTAGAAAGTTATATGTTTATTAAAAATAAAAATTTTATTACAATATATAAATTATAACTGTTGCCTTTACAGTGGCAGTTAGAGGAAAGAAAGAGATCCTTTCGAAAATTGAAATTTCGAACATCGACAAACAAAAATGGAAGGGGAATTTGATAAAAGTTAATGTTTTATTTTGGAGTGGCTAATGCGACAAGGAAACGGCATGCTTAGAAACAAAGCAGAAATTTGGGAGGAAGTGACTAATGAGCCACAAAAATTCACTAAATGACATTGACGAGAAGGTAACAGCTGAACAGCATGTTACATCTGATATAAATGTTTCAGTATTAATCACCTCCATATTCACAGCCCCTCTCACCACCTTTAAAAAAATCTCAATCTCAATCTAATACTTTCTGTTTCAGAACATAAAGAACATCTTAAAATCATAACTGTTCAGACCGTGGGTTCCATCTACACAAACTAACTATATCTCCTACAAACTGTTTGAAAAATTCTTCTTTATTGGATACCTTATAATAAGACACATATCTATTTCCTGAAAATTGTGAACATTTTCAAACTGGCCTTGTTTTTTTTGTAAAATAGAATGGGATTATCTATCACTAAGATTTTACATTCATGAATATACAATTCTATACTTATAACATCATCTTTGTGCCTCTGTCCATAGTTTAATGATATGTTGAAGGATGTTTTTATGTTTCCTATATTCTTCATAGTGACCAAATAATGTTTTCTTAAAAGTTCTTTCATTTTTTCTCTGATGCTTGTGAAAATATTGAAAACAACAACGGGATAAATGACAAAACAAGACAAAATGAAATAATGTTGAAGGGTGACTACTGAACTGTTGAAACCAAGAGGTGGCTCACTCTAAGAAATACCTGTACAAATTACAGAACTTCCCCAGGAAGTCCCGGAAA
Organism: Galerucella nymphaeae; assembly: GCA_963978555.1. Lineage (NCBI taxonomy): Eukaryota > Metazoa > Arthropoda > Insecta > Coleoptera > Chrysomelidae > Galerucella > Galerucella nymphaeae. The sequence continues at coordinate 12,317,326 of OZ021718.1, forward strand.
TCCATAAGGAAATCGTCTTTCTGGGAAATACCGGGAACTGAATGTCTATTTTTTTAAAGAGTGAATAATCCGTAGTTCCAAACAGTACAGTTGAATATCTATTTCCAAGGAATTAGGGAATGTTCAATAATTGTATTACCTGCTATCTAATGTAATTCTGGCCACTTACTGTTGTGGAGTAATGCCCATTCTTATCTCAGGAGCAATTTCCTGATAAATTAAAATGCTTCAATTCCGGTTTGTGTCCATAATGCTCTTTAATATATAGTTCACTTCAAAATCGTCATTTTTCTTTGTTAATATGATTCGACTAGTACATCTCTTCCCCAATTTAGTTGATCCTTGAACCTTTAGACTACGCTTTCGAATATCCTCACTCAGAATTTCACAACATACCTGTTGAGATTTGGACGAGTTGAGAATAACTTCTCACACTTAAACCAAAACACCGGCATTTTCATCATAAATAACTCACTCTTACGTGGAAAGAAATGGAAAAAAGTCAGGTCTTTGATTAATCCTAATCAAAATATCGCAATAATGAACCGTTCAAATGTATTACAAACGTTAACCCTAATCACTAACTTACAAAAATTTGATTGGTTGATGCTTAAATTACGCACAAGCGCTGCCTATCAATTGGGAGCTCAAAACACAATGATACGTTCCTTTCGTAGCGGCAATATGTCTGTCGTCTTCTTCTAATGTCTCACTGACAGTTATTGTCAGGGCTGTACTTTATTTTTGACGGTAAATTATTATCGATTAAAAGTTATTATCAATCTTATTAAATTGAGCATTTTATCCATTTAAATAATACAAAAATATGCCTAGATACACGGAAAAACATCAGGATTTTGAAAGTTCCCAAATATCTTCAGTTAAAAAAAGAAGCTAGTAACTATTAACTTCATAGCCTTTTCGAATTTTGCTGAATGCGATCCTGATGATTTTATTTATCAAACTTAAGGTTAGATATGTGTCAAAATAGCGAATAAAATAAACGACATACCCAAAACCCGAATATGCGTCACAAACGATGACGCACACCAAAAAGGTTGTTGTATGAACCATACACTTCAATAATGTTTGAAAAATCAAAATAAGCAATACACAATACAAATGAGTAAAAGGCAGATGATTGTCACAAACACGAGAACAGATCTGGCGTTGCTGTCAGATGTAATAACAGAAAAAAATATCTTTAATCCGTCACTTGTAACTACAACTTGATTTAGGTTAAATAGGTGTTTCTCTTGATTTAACGGCAGCAAATTCTTTAGTAATATAGTAACATTTTGCAGAGATGAGGTTAAATTGAGTTTAAATGTATTTTTATGATTCATTCCGACCACGAAATAAATAAAGTTTTATTATTACATATTAAACTTATTTGAAACACCTTGTATCATAAAATTACAAAATATTTAATTTATGAAAGTTATTTATTCAACAGATTTAATAGTATTATCGCTTCTAATAAATCACCATTCACTAGCATAAAATGGACGGTACTGAAGTAATGCATTTTAAAACGTCAATTCAATGCTCACTAAATGTAGGGGTAATGGGAGATGAGAACGTTTTATATCATAATCTCTGCAGATCTATATGGGGTTCACCAAAAAAGAAGGATTAGCTCCAGTGGAATATTTTTATGGCAAACTCATAACGGTCTAATTATTGGTTTGATACTTGACTGTAAGACATCCAAAAGGCAAGTGAAAAATTCATTGAAAATTGCAAAAAACAAGGATTCCTCGAACCATACAAGACAACTTATATATTTCCAAGAAAAAGTAATATAAGCAGTTAATTTAAAAAAAGAAAAATGCTTACGAGAATAATATTGTAGCTGCTCTTTCAAACACAAAAAATCAATCAGAGTTCTGGAAAACCCTAAGCCTATTTAGACGTAAGAATAAAATTCGTCCGTTATCAATCGAGGAGAGAATGTTTTTATAATGGCATAACTTTACCCAGAGTACGATCTATATTTATTTGGTATCGGAGACGAATTTCTGGATAGCCCCATATCACTTTGAAAACTTGATCAATCTTTAATTTCGTGCAAAAATGACAAAACACCTGTAAACATGGTATTAGTTATGAGTTTTTGAAGCACTTACCGCAGAATTGGCGGTTATATATTTGCCATTTATATAATCAAATTTCAGATTCAGAAATTATTCTTTCTGTATGGCACGAAACAATTCTCACAATGTGATCCACAAAAAAGGACCCTTAGAGGATCCTAATAACTATCGAGGTATATCACTAATTAATTGCTGTGCCAAAGTATTTACGTTAATCCTATTAAATCGCTTATCCAATTGGTGTGAGAATAATTTCATTCTTCCCGAATCACAATCCGGATTTCGAAAGAATAGGTGGTGTTTGGATGATATTTTTATTTTGAATTGCGTTTTGCAAATAACTCTTAGACTTCCTCGTAGGAAAGTATATTCTGTTTTTGTAGATTTTCGTGGAGCATTTGACAGTATAGATCATGTACTTCTTTGGTTAAAACTACATAAGTTTGTAGCTAGAACTAGGTATAACAGAATATTAAAATACTTATATGACAATGCTACATTTTTAATTAGGCATCAAAATCTGTATAGTAAGAAATATGCTATCTCTGAGGGAGTTCTTCAAGGTGAATCTATTGCTTCTCTCCATTTTCATCTTTGATTGAAAATAACTTTAGTTCAAGCGGCTTATGTGGGATTAATATCGATGGCATGAATGATGTCTCAATACTCCAATACGCAGATGATATAGTGATACTTGGTGACTCGCCAATAGATATGGAACGTAAACTGAGAGTACTCGAAACTTACTGTTCTGACAATAAACTCACAGTTAACACTGATGAAACAAAAGTATTAATATTTGCAAGAGGAGGGCACAAACATAATTTATATCAAAAGTTTTATTACTATGGTCCAAGATTAGTTAATCAGTTTACGTATCTAGGTGTCGATTTCTCATCTACATCCTTGTTCTGTACTATGGACAAAAATACTAAAATAAAAGCTTGTCACGCCATTGGAGCAGTGATGTATATTATGATTCGATCAAAAATGAATACATGGGATTCCAGAATCAGATTGTATGATTATATAATTTTATTTACTCTCTCCTTTGGAATTGGCGTGTGGGGATTACGCTATACTGATGTTATTGAGCGAATTCATGTGAATTTTTTCAAGAAATTGTTAAATTTGTCACAAAATACTCCAGATTACATTGTACGTCTTGAGACGTACTCGTCTCACTTATCAATAATCATTTTCAAACATGCTTTAATGTGGTTGAATAAACTTGATATAATGATAATTCTAGAATGTCTAAAATCAGTTATATGCGACTTTTAAAATTAACCACTGAGAATGCTAAATATAGTTCGATCTTACAAGTTAAAGAATTGTTCACTTCTGCCGAATGTGCACATTTATGGATAAAGTATTCAAATACATGTTCACATACATTAGATATTTAGAGCGATATTTTTAGGAAATTTTGAAAGAAAACTCGAAATTGATATATCCAGGAAGGCTACCTCCAGCTATTCTTTGATATACTCTTGGTTAATGATTGATAAAACCAGAAAAAATTATTTGCGGATTTAAGCATCTATGTATATAAAGAGAATTATCGTCACGTCACGTCACGCCATATGGTAATCTAGTGTATTGCATTAACCTCAAATGAGTATTAATAGTTAATAATTCTTGAGATTTTTTTTCTACTCTTGACTGTGAGTAAACATTGTCAATCAAAATAGTTAAAATACTCGCACCTCTGAGTTTGTTAAACAGCTCATCCAACGTAGGTAGACCGTGCCTTAGAGGGTTGGATGAGAGAGGCTGGAAGTGGTTCACCCCTAATCTCTCATGCAAGCTTCTGGGGAGGGGGTTTTCCACCCGACACGGCGCGTCCCAATGGCTCATAGGGTGTCTCCATGGGGCGTGATCTGTCATGGTATTCACAGATGTAAGGGTAGCATGACCGACCAACCTCATGGATAAGCAATGAATAAGGCTCCAGCATGGGAACCTGAATAATTGCTCGCGGATCAAAAGGAATAGAGGAGTAAACCTCGATAAAAAACCAACAACATAGGGGAGGCAGCTATGTTGTGTGATTGTAGGTAGCGGCAGCCACTGTGACGTGCTTTCCCTTTTGAATATGAATACGGACGTCACTATGACACCCACGGGTTCAGTATCTACTAGATTTTCTCGGGCGCCAGATTTTTGGGGTGGTTTACTCCACCGAACTCTTGAGAATGCAGCGTCTAGAGTTACCAGGGTAGCAACAGATGGAGGTTAAGTAATTCCAGGGGTCTGTTGTTCTTGACCTTGACGTAACACGTAGTGGGAAACAGGCTTTAATTGTTCACCACTATCGGAAAATGAAACTACCAGTTGCTGAGAAATTAGAGTTTTTTATTTCAACTTTGAAATAATTTATTTAAAAAATACGGAGCTTTATTTTTGAATAAATAAATGAATATTAAAATTAAATAGTACCTATATTACAATAATTAACTACGTTAATATTAACACCAAAACCACAACACCAAGCAATAAACTAGTTGAAATCGATATAACTAGATGCAAGTGAAAATAGTGAATCTGAACTAGCGGTTAAATGATAAATACACAAAGAAAGCGTTATTAGGGTACTAGCGGGGTCTAACTAAGTGTTTCTTAATATTTGTGTACAGATTTACTCAAAACAGAAGTAATTAAAAAAAAAACTTTTAGTTGCCGATACTTAAAACGGAAATTTTACCAATTTGCCTGGAAACCTCCCGAATGTTGTACCTGCTTTCGCAGCGTACATGTACAAGATTATTCCAGGTTATCACGGTTGTCGGAACCTGTTTTTAGATTGACGTTACCCCAGCCGTTGGTGCTAAATTATTCACTTAAATGAAAGCTAGATAATAGAGTCCGAAAACCTCTCCCTTGTGATCCTGCTTATGCAGCGAACACTCGTGAGATTATTTCGCTCAACGCCTTGGAAAATCCTCGAAATGTTAGCACCTGCTAAGGCAGCGTGCACGTACGAGACTGTTCCAAGTTGTCTTTGATCAAATATCTCAATCTACTACAATGAACTGTTTCCTTCGGTCGGGTTTCTTTTCAATATTTTCAGAGCCACTCAAGAATTCACCTGCTCAGGCAGCGATCAGCCTTTGAGATTCCTGAAAATATTTTCCTATCAGATGAACGGCGGCAGTCGGGTTTCCACGGAATATTTTGAAAACCTTTCAAGAATCTACCTGCTCTGGCAGCGACAATCCTTGAAATTTCCCAAATATATCTCTTTTCCCTAAAGCCAACAATATGAATTATAGTTCGTAATTGTACACAAATACACAGAAACTTTTACTACAATTAAGCAGGCAATAAGCAAAATTAAATTTTATCAATGATAATGTTAAAATAAAAGAAGTCAGGCGTAAATGAATTTATAACGGAAAAAATTATTTACAATATACTCTTTCAATTCGCTTACCTCGTGCACGAAAATCAGTCTCCGGAAACGGTCGGTCGGATAACGGCAGCCAGTATTATATGGTCAAATAAGGATAAAGAAGAACAAGAGCCAGAGAGCCAATTTTTGTCTCGCTGCCAAGTTTTATTATTTTTCTGTCGACCCCTCTCAGTAGGTCTCCTACTTAAAAATCTTAAGAAATGCGCGGACTGATTTGCGCGTACGGTATCATAAATCATACAGGTGCAATATACCAGATGTTTTAAAACTAATACACATATATCAAATAATTATTAATACCTCAATTTTAACAACTAGATACGAAAGAGGGTGATATTAATATTAAAAAAAAATAAAAAAAATACTGAAATATAAACTACCAAATATCGGAAAAATAGTAACAACGTTACACCACTGCGTCCGGAGGCAACCGTGACAAAAGCCTAGAGGAGTAAACCTCGATAAAACAATCCGTAATCTACGTTGTTAGCTACCGTGACAATAGATGAATGGCTACGCGAAAGTCAGTCAGGAACGGTGCCTTCGGGATACCTGGTGACCTCCCGGAGTATCCAGCCTTAACACCACAAGCGGGGCTCTGTGGTGGTGGACATTCAATTCCCTAGCTACTCGTGGGATGTATTATGGAGAATGAAAAAAAAATGGAACAGAAAGCAGTGGAGGAAGAGAGTATTTTCGGAAAATCGAGGATGGTGAAATGAACACCTGATAAGGCGGGAGAGACTAGTGAGTGGAGCGATACAGGGGTGAAGAGGAAGGAGGTATCGCCACTGGAAGATAAGGAGCAGAAGAGGAAACAGAAGGAGAAAGGATGGCAGGAAGTGGAGAGTGCGAAGGAGGAAGGGAGGGAGAGTGTAGAGAGATTGAAGGAGATGGTAAAGCGACTGGAGAAGAGGGTGAAAAGGCTGGAAGAGCAAAAATCGGCGGCGGAGGGGCGAGTCAGGGAATTGGAGGAGCTGAGAAGAGAAGAAGATAGGATGGAGAGAAGGCAAACACGATGGGAGACTGGGAAAAGAGACTGGGATGGATGGAATGAGATTAGGAATAGGGACTGGGAGGACAAAAAACGGGAGGGAATAGAGGTGAAAGTAGGAAATCCCATTTTAGGGGAGGAAAAGATAAAAGTGGTGTGGGTGACTAAGGAGGACAGTGGAATGGAGAAGGGGATACAGAAGATGTTTAGGGATAGGTATCCGATGCTGGCAGAAAAAGGAGAGGAAATGGAGTGGGTTAAGGAGGTTCGCACTACGGAGAGAAAAGGGACCAGGGTGAACGCGGAGGTGTTGATCTGTCGGATGGAGGGAGATTGTAGGGATGAGAGGAAGGTGTTTAATTTGATGAGTCGACTGTTTGGGGAAGTGGAGAGAGGGGTTAGAGTTGGGCTACACAGGCTTGAGTATATGGAGGTGGAGGTGCTGAAGAAAATGGTCGCGTGGGTTAGAGCTGATGGGACTGAGGTGACTATTTATATAGATAGGGAAAAGGAGGTCAGGAATGAGGCGGTAATCCTGAAGGATCTTGGAGAAGTCAACCAGGAGGGGATAGATAAGATTAAGAAGGATCTGACGGAGATGGAAGGAAAGTGGGTGGATAGACTCAGAGTCTCAAGGAACAGGGAGGTGGTTATAGAGGCAAAGAAGGGGGTTGAGGTGAGGGGAATTCTGAAGGAGGTGGAAAAGGTGACAGGAGCTAGGGCAGTGGAGGCGGGGAGGGAAACAAAAACCATTAAAACCATTAAGATGGTAGGGATAGACCCATGGATGGAAGATGAAATGGTGAGTAAGAAAATAGAGGAATTGATCGGGGAAGGGACGAGGGTGTTGAAAGTGGTGAGGGAGAGGAACGGAATGAAAATGGCGGTGGTGAGGGTGGAACGCGAGAAGGCGGTAGCCTTACTAGGAAAAAGGGAAATTAGGCTGGACTTGAATAGGGTGAATATAATAGAGGGGAGAGAGGAGGGCAGATGTTTTGGTTGTGGAATGAAGGGCCATCTAGTAGCGAGATGTAAGGCAAGGAGAGTGGAGAAGACAAGGGAATGCTGGCTATGTAAAAGCGTGGGACACATGGCCAAAGACTGTCGGCAAGCCTTCCTTTGTAGGGTATGTGGGGAAAGGGGACACAAGCCAGGGGAAACAGAATGTAGTAGGGGGAGGAAGGTAGTTAATGAAGGTGATGGAAACGAAGGTGGAAAAAATGGGAGGGACCCTCTGGACCCCTTAGAGGGGATGAGTTAGGACAAAAAGGAGGAAGGGGCGAACAGACCTCGGGGAGGAGAAATGTGGAGGAGGGATGGAGGGTGCTACAAATAAATTTAGGAAAATGCAGAGTAGCACATGATATTCTAGATGAGGTAATTGGTAGGAGGGAAGTGGATGTGGTGTGTGGATCTGAGGTGAACGCTAGATATGTGGGAAGGCAAGGTTGGATGATGGATGATACAGGAGAGGCAGGAATAAGAGTGGTGGGAGATGGAATGAGGGCGGATGAAGTGAGGAAGGGTAACGGTTGGGTGGTAGTGCGAATTGGAGACATGGTGGTGTACAGTGTGTATATAAGTCCAAATGTCAGCCTAGAAGAATATGAGAGGAGTATGACAGGACTGGAGGAAGATCTTAGGGTGTCTAAAGGGAAAAAGAGAGTTGTAAGAAGAATGGTGACAGGTGACTTCAATGCCAAGAATACTGTCTGGGGAGGGAGAAAAACGGACAGGAGAGGAGAGATCCTGGAGGAAGTATTGACATCCAACGGATTGGCGGTGCTGAATGATGGACTGTTGCTTACCTTCGTGAGGGGTGACGGGGGTTCATCATTTATTGACATAACAGCGTGTGATGAATGGCTGGGGGAAAGAGTGAGTAGTTGGAGGGTGCTGGAGGATGAGGAAAGCTTGAGTTTACATAGGTATGTGGAGACGAATATAAGAGGAGGGAGAAAGGAATTGTTGGAAGAGTGGGGATGGAAGTGGACGAAGGCCGAGGCAGAAAGAGTGAGGAAGAGAGTTAGGGAGGAGATAGGTAGGGGTCTTGGGCATGATGTAGAGAAATTGTATGATGTGATACAGGGCTGCAGGAGAGAAGGGAAAAGGGGTAATAGGCGCAAGTGGAGGGCTAATTACTGGTGGAACGAGGAAATAGAGAGTCTGTGGCGAGAGTGTAAGAAGGAACGAAGACGAATGTTGAGGGGGAAAGTAGGGATGGAGGGAAGAGTGGGATATAAGGAGAAAAAGAAGGAACTGGAGCGCAGGGTGGAGAGGGAAAAAAGAAGAAAATGGGAAGAGTTACTGGGGGAGTTGGAAAACAACCCATGGGGGAAGGCGTATGAGATAGCGGTGAAAAGAATGGGTGGAAACAGGAACGTAGTACTAGAGGAAGATTGGGAGAAAGAGATTATAGAGAAATTGTTTACAGGGGTAGAAGGAGGTGGGGAGGGCAGAATTCGGGAAGCCCAGAATACTAGGGAGATAGGGAAAATGAGAGGGATAAGGTCGGTAGAGAAGTGGGAGATGGAGGAGGGGGGGAGAAATATTAAGGTAAGGAAAGCCCCAGGGATAGATGGCATGAGAGGTGATATGGTGAAGAGGCTGTTGGAGGACAATGGGGAATACTTTTTTGGACTGTTCAACAGGATATTGAGGGAGGAAGAGTTTCCAGAAAGGTGGAAGGTGGCCAGGGTGATCCTTGTGAGGAAGACGGGTAGGGATGGAAAACGGGCGGGAGACTACAGGCCCATTAGCCTGCTGTGTGGATTAGGTAAATTGATGGAGGGGATAATAAAGGTTAGGATTGAGGAGGAAGTTGATAGGAATGGGGGTTTTAGGGAGAATCAACATGGGTTTGTAGAAGGGAAGTCATGCATCACAGCGCTGGGCAGGGTGGTGGACTTGGTGCAAAGGGCTAGGCAGGGTAAGGGTAGGAATAAGAAATTGGCCCTGCTTGTGTTCTTCGACGTGGGGAACGCGTTCAACAGTGTCAGTAAACGGGCGGTGTTGAGCGCGTTGACAAAGCTTGGAGTAGGGGAGGGGCTAGTTAATCTAGTAGAGGACTACCTGACGGGGCGTGCGATAGTGGACACTAGAGGGAGAAGGTATGGGACGGAGGTTGGAGTGCCCCAGGGCTCGGTTCTGGGACCGACGCTTTGGAAGTGTGTGTTTGATGAGGTTTGTGGGATAGCATGTGAAGAGGGATGTGAGATTACGGTGTATGCGGACGATGTCTGTCTGATATGTACGGCAAAGGGAGAGGTGGATATAGAAAGAAAGGCGGAGAGGATGTGTAGGAAGATTGTGGAGAAGATAGAGCGTTGTGGACTGGAAGTGGCTGAGGATAAGACTGTGGGACTATTGGTGAAGGGGCGGAGCAAGGCAAGGGAGTTGGGGGTGATGGTGAAGGGAAAGAAAATTCGGATGGAGGAAGCGGTGAAGTATTTGGGGGTGTGGTTGGATAGCCAATTATCCTTCAAAACCCATATGTTGAAGGCTGCAGAGAAGGCAAAAGTAAGGGCAGCGTGGCTAGGAAGATTGATGGGTAATGTGAAAGGACCAGGAGAATGGAAGAGGAGGATAATTGGTAGGACGGTAGAGCGGAGTATGCTGTACGGCGCTGAAGTGTGGGGTGAGAAAGCAGGGGTGAATACGAGGGTTAGACCACTCCTGCGGGTGCAGAGAGGGATACTTTTGAGGGTGGTGCAGGCGTACAGGACAGTGGGTGGACTGGCAGCAGCAGTGCTGTCAAGGTCATATCCATTGGATCTGATGGCTAGAGCCAGACAGAAACGCTGGAGGGGAGCGAGCAGAGAAGAAGTACAGGAATGGATGGATGAGGAAATGGAGAAAAGGTGGGACGAGTATGAGGGCGCGTTAAAAGGAGCGATTGGGAGCAGGAGAAATTGGGTGGACCGGAAATTTGGGGAGGTGAACTACTTCTTGACGCAGGTGCTCACAGGGCATGGGTCGAGAGTGGGTAACCTCCACAAGATTGGGAAAAGAGAAACTGGAGTGTGCGAGAGATGTGAAGTGGAGGATGATGTGGGACATGTGTTTAGATGCTGGAAGAATGAGGAAGTTTTGAAGAAGTTGGAGAGTAAACTGGGAGAGGCGGTGTATTGGGAAAATATGGTGGAGATTATGTTGAGGGACGAGGAGGAATGGATGGAGATAAGTGGCGTAGTGGAAAGCATGATAAGGGAAAGAGAAGGACTCGCTACGGAATGAGAGAGGTTGGAGTGAAAGGAGGAAGATGAGGGAGAGTGTGTGAGGGACCGCCGCCCGTCTTGAAGTATGCTAGGGTAGTGATTCCAAGGCGGGAGTAACGGCGAGTTTGAGGTGGGTTTGGTTGGTGAATGCTTTCATCTCCGCGGGGATGAGTCCAACACTGTCTGGGTACTGGTTAAGGACCCAGCCGAACATGAGTTTCCCATCTCGGCACGAAAAAAAAAAAAAAAAAAAAAAAAAAAAAAAAAAAAAAAAAAAAAACGTACGTAGTGGGTAGCAATCTGTTCTGAAATTTGGATTAAGAGTTTTCTTGAAGTCTCCACATATGCGGATTCCTCCATTCTTTTTAGGCACACATACTATAGTACTAACCATTTCTGCTCTTTGTGCAGGTACTCAGATTCCATCTTTTTCCATAAGCTTCAACTCCTTTTCTACTTCATCTCTGATTTTATATGGTACTGAATATGGGCTATGGAAGATCATCGAAGCATTTTCTCTCAATACCAGCTGTGCTGTATAACCTTTAATTTCATTTCATCAATATTGGATGGTTGAGGATACAGGAGTAAAAGGGATACAATTCAGATCAATTCTCCACATTGGTAATAGTACATCTAGCCAATCCCTACCTAATTAGGGACAAAATTTATTACATGAACCATCTATAACTAAAGATAACTTAACACAAGTATCAATACTATTATTTAGACTGACATTTACTACCGCTTTTCCAATTACTTTAATACTTTCACCTGTGGCAGTTTTAATTTTGACATCTGAACTCGGTAATTGAATGTGATTCAAGTATTTTACAAAATCTACATTTGACATTAGGTTCACAGAAGTACCTGTATCAATTTCCATATTAAATAGGACTTTTTCTATAAAAACATTAATAAAAGAAGGTACCGACCTTACAGACTTAATGTTGGGAATGGCACACTCTTTTACCTCTTTATGACTTGACATATTTGTAGCTGGCTTATAAACCTTTTCTTCAATTCTGACTTGTACTATATCTTTGACTACGGCTCTTTACTATTTTGTTAACATTCTCTTGATTAACCGATCTAGCTTGACCTTTAGCAAGTTCTACTTCTAGTGCAGTTTTACAGCATACGTTGAGTTGTCTGTATTTAATAACATAGAAACAATTGCTCCATTCGTTCGATATAGGTGGTAACTTCAGTTTCTCTAGGCTTGAAATGTTCTATTGAGCTAATAAACGACATACTTCTGACTGCGAGGGCTTATTAACAAAATTTAATGGATTTGACTCCTTCACTTGTTCTTTATTAGTTTCTCGTCACCAAAACTGTTGTGTATTTTATAGTGAAACAACTCACTCTTATGCAAACTTTATTGTACTTTATCGACAGCATGGATAACATACATAACCACCGTAAGAACAAGTTAACTATTAACTACTATCATCGACAATGCTTCTTCTTTGCCACGTGTCTCTATCTCACTTGACCTAACCCCCCTTTCTTATCTCATTACCAACTGACATTAAAGTGTGTTCGTTTGTATCATATATGCTCTTCCTTACAACGATATACTAGTTTCAACATCAGAATTTAAGATCTTCTTTCATGGATAAGGCATTTGGAGTGTTATTATACGGCTCATGCTTCGCCATTTGTGCTTTATTCACCTCTTGAAAAGTGTCTTCATAAAAACTACTACATTTTAATATCTGATCTATATGCCTTTTCCACTTAAGATTCTGATTATCTTGTGCGTTTTGGAAGCCGTTCAGATGCCGGGAGCACTGCAGCCTATTGGCCTATTGTACTCTTCTCCCACATTTAGTCCACCCATCCAGTTATCCCCGTACCTTCGAGTAGACGGTATAGGTCCAATGGATGTGTGCCATATACTTCAGGTGGAACATGTGTCACCTGTGAAGGTTCCTCCAATGAAGTCTATGTTGGCTTTGTACCCATTTTTGTATTTGCCCTCGGACTACCTTCTTCGTGGTCCCAAGAGCTGGTTCTGGTCCAACATATGCTGTTGCTGAACCTCTTTTCGCGAGTTCATCAGCTTGTTCATTTCCAGAAATACCGTTATGTCCCGGCACCCACACTAATTTTCCTTATGGAATTTGACTTGCCTGTCTATAACCGCATTTTGAAAATTAGTATGTGTTGAAAAATCGAGCCTAGCTTTTACCTTCATAACGTTAGCTTGCTCGGAGTTTGCCCAGTTACACAGTGCGGTGTATTTCTGTATGAAAATAAATACTTGACAATCATTGTTAAAATGTTGTCTTTGTTGCCATTTTCAGATTATAATTTGTTTACTTTAGAGACTTCACCGAAAGGACCCCGCACTTTTTATGGGTAAAATGGTTCTCGGTGGAATTGTCTGAATTTTTAGTATATTGTAGTATTCGATGTACTGATTGAACGTGCAGAATCGCAAAGTTCGTTGATGGATAGATATTGAAATACAGGGCGTTCAAGTTTAAAATCAGTAAATTTGATTTCATTGTTTCTTCGGGATTTGAAAGTGCCAACTGCATTCTTTTTCGCTCTTATCATCAACGTATCTTCATATTAGTAAATATCATTCAGATAGTGAAGATTATATTATTATGTACAGAGTGAGAACTAAAAACATTTTAGTAATGTCTCAAAATTCGATGTAATAATGAAATATTGTTAAAATCATTTTTGTATCCAATATACTATTTTCATTCCATCATTTATCACAATTCATACATTTCGTACAGGGTGATTTGAAAAATTGGTAAAATAAATTGCCGGTTTTTTTGTACACATCTTGTATATTCAAGTGAATTATCATCGTCCGAAGATAGCTGATACCGTATAAATATGATTTCGTTGGGATATATAGGGTGATCATGGAAATTTTCGATAATAAAAATGACAAAAAATCAAAGTTTCAGAAATCACCCTGTAATTTACGATTAACCCGGTGAAATTCTTTTATTATTATTTAATATATTCATCATTCTCTACTCAACACTCTCCCAAAAATTCAGTTTCCTGCTATGATTAGTTCCATAGTTATTAATTTTTGACGAGTTGAAGGAACTTCGTTCTCGCGTACATGATTTTACTAGGAAGATATTTCTGATTTTTAACTTGAATCTATCCATCAACGAACTTTGCGATTTTGCACATTCAATCAGTACATCGAATATTACAATATACTAAAAATTCAGACAATTTCACCGAGAACCATTTTACCTATAAAAAGTGCGGGGTCCTTTTGCAGTCTTAAACTTCAAAATATTTTTGATTGTCTAGTTGTCAAATTTTTTCCGTTGTGTCAGTTAGGGATAAAAATCAATTTTTACTTATTTTTCTTGACAACGGTAGCTGGAACGCTACCGAAACGTTGAAATAAAGAATTTAAAAATATTGTGGTTTAATTTCCCAAGAAATCGAAAAAAGAATAGAAATAAGCAATTAGTAAATGACGTAGAAAAATTGAGCAAAGTAATACCTGATAATGATTTATGTGAAGCTTGCATTAACGGTAAACAAGCTCGACTATCATTCAATAAATTTAAAAATAAAAATTACATAAAAAGACCATTATTTAATATACATTCAGATGTATGTGGTCCCATTACGCCTTCTGCGATTATTTTGTATTGTTTGTTGATGAATTCACTCATTATTGTATAACTTATTCAATTAAAAGTAAATCTGATGTTTTTGCAATGTTTAAAGATTATGTAGCAAAGAGTGAGTCCGGGTTTAACTTAAAAATAGTAAATTTATATTCAGATAATAGTAGAGAGTATTTATCTAACGAGATGAAAGATTATTGTGTAAAAAGAGGCAATACCACGAACTCTACGATGAATCAGATTATTTTGTCAAAGGAAAAGTAGAATTCACTGGACACTTGAAAAATGGGTTATATATTGCTGACACATGCAATAAAGAACCAGTGAGGGCGTTATCTGCCATTACTTCAGATCACATGATATGGCATAAGCGTTTAGGTCACTTGAACAGAAGTATGCGATTACTGAAAAGTTTGGTAACAGGTTTACACTTTGGCCAAGAAAATAATGAACCTTGTATTCAATGTATTGAAGGAAAGCAGACTTCAAAAATTTCCCAGAAAAAGTTCGAGAAGAGCAAATGAATTATTAGAACTTATCCATAGCGACATAGCAGGGCCGATGGAAGAGACTTCATGGGGTGGAGCAAAGTATTGCCTAATTTTTGTTGATGATTTTAGCAGAAAAACTTTTGGCTATATGTTGAAAACAAAAAGTGAAGTTTTATGTAAGTTTCGAGATTTTAAAGCTTTGGTAGAGAACCAGACAGGAAAGAAGATAAAACGTCTCAGAAGTGATAATGGTTCTGAGTACGTCAATAACGATTTTAAAAATTTTCTCAAAATTCACGGCATAATTCATCAGACAACCATTCCGTACACTCCACAACAAAACGGAGTAGCGGAGCGGACTAATAGAACTCTTGTAGAAAAAGCTAGATGTCTGTTGTTTGATGCAAATTTGGGAAAGCGATATTGGGCCGAAGCCATTAACACCGCCATCTATTTGAAGAATAGATCACCAACCGCTGCTGTGAAGGAACAAGAACAAGATACACATGTTTCGTTCGAATTTATATAAAAAATAGTGTCGATGTAGCATCTTCTTCTCGTGACGTTCACATTTCTATATCTTAGTAATCTAATGTCAAATAGTTAGTTATTGTGTCAATGTTTTTAAATGATTACGTTAATGTCATAGAATATAAAATAAAATGAAACAGAGATTCTTCTACTATATTATTGTACAATTTCACCACCGGAACAACAGTTTCATACCATTTGGAATTGTATACTGCTCGGGCCATGGATTCTGTCTATAAAATGACATGGTGTAGATAACATACAATAGATAAAACATTATGTATATTGAACATACTTCGGATGTAATTGTTTGTCCCGCGTGGCATTGCATGAACAAAGCAGCAATCCATCCAAGCAAATGTAAAACGGCTCCCACTGATTTAGACTAAAAACAGAAGTCTAATGAGAAAGCGCGATGGATTACTAGAATAGTATAAAGTATGAAGTCTCAATTATTTTGGAAACAGATCGCACGAATTCTGAAGACTTTGGATCAAAAATCGGGATTTGAAAATGTATATAACTACCTTATTTATGACTTGATTGCAGACAGCAGCACATACCAAACCAAAGGATAGAGAACCGAAACCAAGGCAAATCCTTGCCAATCTGTTTGCTTCATTTAAAATCCTAAAACAAATAGCTATTTGTGTATTAAGAGCGGAAAGTGATAATCTGCCGAAAGCGGCAACGCACTTGCTGCTCGAATTGCACACAAGATTTTTTCTACGATCACCTTATTTTTAAACAAATAATTAAAAAAAATATGAAAAGTACACTTTATTAGAATGTGATGTTGAAAACATGTAACAATTACTTATTATTTTCATTTATTGCCTACAATATTAAAGTTGAATGTACAGTTTTGGCAATTTTTAATATTTATCCCAGGACCTGAAGAAGTCGAAGGTAGCGTAATATATTCTGAATCTTTTTCTGCAATATCAGATATACTTAAATATGCAATCACTGTTGCATCTAGGTGTATAGTTTATTCCCTACCTTCTGACTGTTATATTTCTACTACGTAAACTTGTCCGTACAAATCAATACTATGAAAATAGGAATCTGCAAAAACAATCAAGAAAATTGTCAATCTTAACAACAGGCGAGCGTAAATAATGTCAATTATGACAAATCGCGGAAAACATCAACTTTGCGGTTAGATTTGAGTGTGCAAAAGTCCTACTGTCGTAGGAAAATGTTATTTTTCTTGAAATTGACAACACATTCACCTACTTTATGAAATACTGGTGGTCTTCTATCCACTTTCTCAACTTGGTATCTTGTTCTTCTGGTAATGTGTTGTCGATAATATCAATGAACGAGATTTTTAGATATTTAATACGCAAAGATGCGCACACTGAAAACTCGCAAATTAGAAAGTTTGCCATTTCACCTAAGAGTAAAAATTAAGAATTGTTTTCATAATATCTTTCATTAAATACTTACTGCAAATGGTAGTCATGATTAATGTTAAAAATTGTATTAGAAATATAGCGACTTCTGTATTTAAATTTATTTTAAACGGTAACCAAACTGGACTTATTACAACACAAATCAAATTTACATCGTTTTCCTGGTTAAACTTGATACACTCTCTAGCTCCATAAATAGCACATAAAGTATAAAAAACACATCCTAAGATACAATAAAGAACTAGTACTATCGAAAAATTATTGAGAAATATTATTGTTTTCTTAATTTTTGGAGATTTCTCGAATGATTCAAAATCTACGATCTCTTCCAAAACGTACTTCCATTCTTTAGAATAAAAAGGTACTATCGAACTCATTATGGCCATGGTTCTCATACTTATGATTATAGAAATGTTTTCTGAGATAGATATATCCAATTGCTCTACAAAAATGGAATATGAAGAGATAGAAAGACCGAAGTGGTCTGGAATGGATGGTAATTATATATTCTCACCATGTTTCATCATAATCATATGGATGAAGCTTGCAATGGGATATAATAAAAATATTACAAATTTAAAGGTAAAAAATAATAGTAGTCTGAAAACTGAAAACTTTTCAAAATACACCAAAAAGAAATACATTACATTTGTCGTTACAAAAAACGGTACGGTTTTATCAATACTTTTCATTTTCATCCGCGATAATACAATAAGAATTCAGAAAAAAGTCTGTCACTAAGAAATAGGTACAATTGAATTTATAAGTTTCGGTAATATGAAAGAAAGTAAACAAATTAATTCTTTAAGCCTTTCTTTTACATCAATTCAATTAAATATTAAGAAAGACAATTTTGCAAGTAAACAAATTAGTTTTTAACCAAGGTTTTCTTAGAAACCAATTATACAGGGTGTCCCATAACTAATGGACAATATAAGAACTGTAGAAAGGGGTGATAAAAATAGGTCGTTTGATACAAACATGCACTAGTAAAATGTTAATAGTAAGCGAGATATGGGGCGTTAAAGTTGACAAAATATTTTTGAAAATTCGTAATATTTAGAAAACAACTGAATGTATTGGTCTCAAAACTGGTACACTATGGTTTTTAATTGTAATAAGCATGATATTGCCTCAATTTTTAATAATACTTCTAGATGGCGCTGGTTACACAGTTAAATTAAAATTTGATAGATCAGCGGTATTTTTTTTCCCCTGTATAAAGTGCATTTTATTACAAAATAATAAAAACTGCATCATTTTGGAACAAAAAAGGTATACTTGTTCAATTCCCATATTTTAAGTCGTTTTCAAGATATTGCTATTTTAATACTGCTTGCCACGCCCGCATTTAAAAATTATCACCTAAATAAAACATTGGTTGTTCAAAGAAAACAATTTAATTGGAAAAAGAAAAGAAAAAAAAACAATAATTACATTTATTTCATTAAATGTTGAAAGTGACCACCGTTTACTTCAATACATTTTCGTAAACTTTTTTGTAAATGTCTCACTTTAAAAAACATCGCGTTGCCATTTTTTAAAGTATTTGCGGCTTCATGAATTTTTGCTAATAGTTCGTTTTGGTTATGAATTTCACTATTGTAGACTAACGATTTTAGATATCTCCATACATAAAAGTCCAAAGGATTAAATTCTAGGGAACGAGGCAGCCAAGGAAACTCACTGCCCCGTCCAATCCAACGATGCGGAAAATTGTTATTTAAATCCTCCCGGACTATAAGTGGATAATGTGGGGGAGCACCGTCCTGCATAAACCACATATCCTGCCTTACAATTACAGGAACTTCATCAAGTTCATAAACCACATATCCTGCCTTACAATAATTACAGGAACTTCATCAAGTAAAATGCCTAAATCATTTTGCAAAAATTCTAAATAATTTACCACATTTAATCTGTTAGGGAGTTCAAATGGACCAATGAAATTATCGCCAATGATTCCACACCAGATGTTGATTGAAAACTCATGCTGAAAATGAGTTTCTTTGTATTGATGAGGATTAGCAAAATCGTAATAGTGGTTATTTCTCCAATTAAATACTCCTCTGCGTGTGAATGTAGCCTCGTCCGTAAACAGTACCTTTTTTAAAAATATTGGATCTTGATTGATCTTACCGAGCATTGATTGACAAAATTGTAGTCTCCTTGGTAAGTCATTGGGTAATAAATTTTGTACAGGCGTGAAATGATATGGGTACAATTTTTCTGTATGTAAAATTCTTGACACACTTGATTTACTTACACCAGTAGCTGCCTGCAAGCGTCGAGTACTCAATTCAGGATTTTCTATAATTCTTGTTAAAATTTCATCTTCCATATCAGCTGTAATTATTTTAGGTCGACCACCAGAATTTTTCTTACGAAAAGAGCCGCTTTCACCTAAATTGGAGTACAATCTTTGAAATTTTTTACGACTGGGTACAATTCGGTTTGGATATAACTGCACGTATCGTCTAACTGCAGCACATGTATTATAATTTACTTGTGCATAAACACAAATCATATCCCTTAGTTCATTATTTGTAAATTCATTGCCTCTAGGCATTTTTAATGAAAGCCGTATTTTTAGTTCAGAAGTTAAAAACACAGTAATGACAACTTTTCGCTTTTAACTAGTAAATTAATGACAGTTCTTTCAACAGCCCTCTTTAAAATATTCTAGTAATTAAGTTGCAGTGTAATGATATGCTCTGCAATATTAAAATAGCAATATCTTGAAAACGACTTAAAATATGGGAATTGAACAAGTATACCTTTTTTGTTTCAAAATGATGTAGTTTTTATTATTTTGTAATAAAATGCACATTATACAGGGGAAAAAAATACCGCTGATCTATCAAATTTTAATTTTAACTGTGTAACCAGCGCCATCTAGAAGTATTATTAAAAATCAAGGCAATATCATGCTTATTACCATTAAAAACCATAGTGTACCAGTTTTGAGACCAATACATTCAGTTGTTTTCTAAATATTACGAATTTTCAAAAATATTTTGTCAACTTTAACGCCCCATATCTCGCTTACTATTAACATTTTACTTGTGCATGTTTGTATCAAACGACTTATTTTTATCACCCCTTTCTACAGTTCTTATATTGTCCATTAGTTGTGGGGCACCCTGTATATTAAAGCAGTATTGAATAAATTTAATATGGCAGATTATAAGCCTGTAAGTACACCACTAGTGACTAATTTAGATAAGGCATTGGAATCTGATGAGCAGTACGATGCTGCGTGTCGAAGTCTCATCGGGTGTATAATGTATTTAATGGTATGTACAAGACCCGATCTAACTTTAACAGTTAGTATATTAAGCAAATATATGAATAAAAATAATCAAGAGCTTTGGCAATGTTTAAAACGAGTACATATTTACGAGGTACCATAAATTTGAAATTAAAATACGTACAGGGAACATATAATAATATATTTACAGGGTATGTTGACTCTGATTGGGGAGGAAATGATAGTGAAAATCATGATATAGATTCTAAAAGAAAAAGTACAACGGGTTATTTATTCAAGTTATATGATAGATGTACATGTACAATATGTTGGAACACAAAAAGGCAGGCATCTGTAGCAGGTTCACCTACAGAGGCTGAATATATGGCTCTGTATGAAGAGCGAAAATGGGATTGGATAAGGTTTTTCTGGGTTTCCCTTATCGTGAAGACAGATGTCGGATCATTATGTTTACGGTTAGTAACAGCCGTCCCAGACTAAGAGTTTAGGAAGGTATGTCGATTAAAAATAGAAATAAAAATTTTATATATTGTTTTCAACTATTATATCTAGTTAATAATATTCTTATATGTTGTATTGCAATTGATATTATGGATCTTAAGAGAGATTAATTTTGAGGGGGCGTGTAGAAATATTGAGTTCAAAATCCTTCTCTCTTCAAGATACTATATTTTATATTTCAAGTTTATTTTTAACTATAACATTTTGTGAATACATTTTTCGACCTTTTTAAAAGATTAATGTTATAGTTTCCTAGAAGTAAGAATTGAAGTGCTCGATCTTCGAGTCACATAGACCAGATATAAATTTAAGCATAATATAGACGATATATCTAGAGTATAACCAGATGTTAAAAGGACATATAGAGTAACATAGTTGTAAGTAGTCAGTGAGTTCTCTCTGATTCTCGAAATAGCAAAGACATACTTCCGAATCTCTATTTTAAATAAATAAATCAATCTAAATACATATGTCAATTATTTAATAATAGACCGTTACCCAATTCATAATCCCAACACATATAAATGAAAAAAATACATTTTCTCAGTTCCAGCAGTTGAATAATTTGGCAAGGGTAATAAAGGGCGTGCAGTACACTCTTGTCTCTCACTCTTGAAGCAGATTCAGTAGACGAAGACTCACCTTTTTCAGTTATGGTCACTTGGTCTAAATTATTGGACCTAAAATTGTATGATTTTTGTTAATAGGCCCAAGCTAAAATAAACACTAGAAACTAAAAACAGTTTGAAAAATGAGAGCAAGAATGATATTTATTCTCCTTTTTATTGGTGCACTTTGAAATTATAAATACTGGTATTAATTACTACAACAAGAAAAAGAAATGGAAATAACTGAAAATGTAAAATGGTTGAATTCGTGATGATATTAGTTTACCTTGCGTTGTCATGGAAATGTTAATAGAATCAAATTAAATACCATTTTCTCCGATTTGAAAAATCGAAATATTAATATTTCAAACAATATCACCTGCACTTTCCATTTTCCTTTATAAAATTGAAATTGTTAAATATTGTTCAAATAAAGGTTTTGACGTTACAAAGTACTTACTCCTGTCAGATCAATAATGAAGAAGTTGTCATTTAGACGTTTATACCATTAGACATTACACTTCGTGTCTCGAGATGTTGATGTTGCCATGGTAACTTTAAAAACGCGCGTGTTTTAAAGTTCGTTTTAAACACGCTGGGGCGTGCTTTAAATAGGTAAAAGGGTTCACCAATAAAAAAAATTACTGATTTTTAAATAAAATTGCTTTTATGAGATGTTGGCGAATGGTGTTTTCTCTGTTTTTGTGGCAGCTTCATGGTGGATTCGAATTTTAAAATACTTTTTTAATATCAATTCAACCATTTGAATCCTATGATATTCTATAGGGCCATCATCATACAGATGGTCCTTAAAATCATCATAAATGGAGTTTGGCAAATTGGCAATTATACCAGAAATTAAGGCTAACTCCAAAGTTTTGATATTTTCAATAAAAATATTTTTTGACTTGTTAAGAAATCTGAAACATTTTTCAGCACATTGACACACTGTAATGACTAACTGTGACGCATTGGTTAACCAACTACATCTAAAACATAGTCTGTTGAGTTCCATATACTTGAAAGTGAATAATCAAACTCTTTAACAAGCTCTTCAATTGAGGTTTTAAATTCTGTTTTTTGTACAATAACACAATTTTCAATATTACTAGGTCCTCTGCCACTGCAGTGTAATATCCCAGTAGAATCAAGCCTAATAACATTTTCTATATAACCTGCTTCAACCTCTTGGTGAATTAGAAGTCCCTTATAAGCATGTTCAAACTGTCGTGCTTTTGGGTTGTTACTGAAGCCACCTTTTCTTCGAATAGCACCAAAAAATGATTCTAAGTGATCCTGTGATAATTTATAGGTTGAAATATATTTTATTTGGTTTGATTGAACAATTATTGTTTTTCTACCTTAATCAAGAATGGGATGGTTACCATACTTGAGTGACATGATATAATTTCTAATTTTATTCAATCTTGTAAAAACAGTAAGAAATATTTTTTATAATAAGTATATGTTACTGAAAGTTAAAATAATTGAGTTATAATAACAATTCATACTTACAGCTAATATCTAATACCTTTCACTAGAAGATGGTCCATTAACTGTTTTATCTGTATTATCAGAATATTCTGAAAAATATGGTAAAGGTACCACGTATCTTTTCAGAAAATTTTTCTCTGGATTACCTTTCCACTCAAAATCTTCTACACAAATCTACACAACAAATATAAGCAAGTTTTGACATATCTTCTTCCAGAATTTTAAGTACAGATAACCACTTTCTTCTCTGTTCCATATTTTTACGAAGCCCGCTATTTCACAATTTAGATTATTATTTATTACAGTTTTCAAATTTATAAACACAACTTTTGCATGTTTATGAACGCCACTGATACTCACCTATGAAATGAGAGGTTAGAATTCAAATAATGAAGTTTTTCACAAACGAAACATTGTCATACCATCACTGTACAGTTAGTTGAGTCACTATCACAATATCCAAGCACTTATAATAAATTCACTGGGTTAAATAAAACAAATCACGCACCGAAAAATTAATAAACAAAGGCATCCATCTTCTCACGATCACCAGAAGGGAAACAAACAATGTTGCTTAGTTTACATTTGTTTAGCCATATTACAGGCTAG
Organism: Galerucella nymphaeae; assembly: GCA_963978555.1. Taxonomy (NCBI): domain Eukaryota; kingdom Metazoa; phylum Arthropoda; class Insecta; order Coleoptera; family Chrysomelidae; genus Galerucella; species Galerucella nymphaeae. Next base: position 12,340,600 of record OZ021718.1, read on the forward strand.
GGACATCACTATACAATTATAGTAGTAGCTAAGTGCTGTACATTTTTACAATTAAAACAGATGAAAAGTATTAAAGTTAAAAGTCTTTTTGGATTTTGATTGAATTAAGTTGTTAAAATCAAACTATTTAAACTAAAACTTGGCCTGATATAACAAAAATTTAAAACGAAATGTGACAACAGCGATGTTTACTTTTATATTGGCTTTAAATAAATTCTAGCATGCTAGGTCCATCTTCATTTATACGTCCATGAGCACCACGCTAACTAAAAGTGTAGAAGTGCATAAAGTGTGTTGCTTGTATAGTAATTAGGGATTAAAATTTGAAGGTATGTAACAATTCTCTAATGTAATGTTATAGTACCTATATTTATATACCAATAGCTTTTAGATATGACATTTCTAGTAATAGAATTTGTAGAAGGAGGCTAAGCCGTTGTTCCATCTAATTGTTTAACCCCACGGAAAAAAGAAGATTTATTGGCCACCCATAAAAGATACAAATTCTTTTAAAAAACTTCTGCAGAAGGATAACAACGTTGCTGATGAAACTTGGAAGTTATACGGAATAGAGAAAATCCATTGTGAAAGTGGTTAGTATCTTATAATACAGTTTGTAATATCTTATACCTAATTTGTATTTGTGGTAATTAAGTCAGTGATATTCTTAATAACTAGAAAATCTTGAAACTGCTGAAAGAAAATTGAAAAAAGCGGAAGAAACTTCCAATTTAGATACTTCGGATGAAGAGCATCTTCCATTGAAAAGAAAACGTAAATCTAAAGCTTTGTCATCAAGTGAAAGTGAAGATGAGAGTAAAGAGACCTCCGCCTATAAAGATAGTATCATCTAAAAGAAGTTTGGATCAGTCAACAAGCAATTCGTTTTCAAAATCTCAACTAATCGGGACCCAGATAAATGGCTCAACATCAAATCAACCTTTAGCCGTTGTTCCATCTAATTGTTTAACCCCACGGAAAAAAGAAGATTTATTGGCCACCCATAAAAGATACAAATTCTTTTAAAAAACTTCTGCAGAAGGATAACAACGTTGCTGATGAAACTTGGAAGTTATACGGAATAGAGAAAATCCATTGTGAAAGTGGTTAGTATCTTATAATACAGTTTGTAATATCTTATACCTAATTTGTATTTGTGGTAATTAAGTCAGTGATATTCTTAATAACTAGAAAATCTTGAAACTGCTGAAAGAAAATTGAAAAAAGCGGAAGAAACTTCCAATTTAGATACTTCGGATGAAGAGCATCTTCCATTGAAAAGAAAACGTAAATCTAAAGCTTTGTCATCAAGTGAAAGTGAAGATGAGAGTAAAGAGACCTCCGCCTATAAAGATAGTATCATCTAAAAGAAGTTTGGATCAGTCAACAAGCAATTCGTTTTCAAAATCTCAACTAATCGGGACCCAGATAAATGGCTCAACATCAAATCAACCTTCTTGCATTTCAGTTACTAAACACTCACATTCAAGTAATAAAACAGATTCAAATGGTGAATTGGTACAAGCTAACAATTTTACAGGCAATTTGACTTCAAAACCCACACTATCTTTTCAGATAGATGCCAAAGGTAATAACAGGGGTGTAGTTTTTCTTTACTTTTTTAGTAACCTTCTACTTTTAGGTTATGAGACTCTGTTACAATATTTAGTTGGTATTCCAGAACAGAATAAGCACATTTTGTCATTGTTAGAACAATGTACTTTGAAAAAACAAGACCAAGGAACATCAATAAACTTTCCTGTATCTCTGTCATTAACAACACATGCAGATTTAACTGTACTAGAAGTTTTCTACACAGAAAATGAAACTATTGTGGTGAGTGAGAAACATTCAACTGTATAACTCTGGTGCCCTTTATGTATGCTATTTTTAATTTGTTTAAATTATCCATAATCTTTTTAGAAACCATTTTCCGCAAGAAGTGGTGGGGACAACATTACCATTGCAACAAATAGAATTTTAAAAAACATTACTGATGAGTTGGCATCACAATATAGCTTTTTTGGTAGGAAGAATAAAAAAGAATTCGGCAAACTGAAGTTGTTCCATATTGTCAAAGGTAAGCCCACATTTACATAAATTTCAAACTAAGTCTTAAAAATTTACAATTTATTGACAGTTGCCCAAATATGCATTTTTTTAAGTGGGTCTGTAAATATTGATGGAAAATAGTATGTTTCACAAATATGTACTGAACCTGTGAAAATAATATCTGTACATGTATATCTCCTTCCTACTGTCCTATGATCATGGACGACTTAAGTTGTTTGTTTTTTTGGGGCAGTTCAACAAATATTTAGAAATGCAACTGATCATGATATAGAAAAAGCAACAAAAACATGGCTAAAGCATGCCCCAGATAGATTAAAGAAGAAAAATAAAACCCAAATCATCACCGAATGACTGCTTAAATAAGTATTCATTCACATTTTATTATTTTTTAATATTTTGTAACTTCATGTTTTACTGGTAGAGTTTGAAATAGAGAGTTTTGTATATATATATTGCAATTGTTGCCATTATCCCATCAGTATATGGATTACTGGTATGTTTTTTCATATACTTGTTACCTCTATATTTTAATATTTCACACTGTATATCACTAAGATTCAAGAGGTGGTTTTTCAACAAAATGGCTGCCATTTTGGAGGCCACATGGGTATACATTTCCTCTCCTTTCTAGCCAGTTATTTAATATTAGATATTTTTAGTTATATCAAATTTTTTTTTTTCTATATAATTCAGATATTTGTCCAGGATAAATTCTTAAGTTCAATTCGTGAATTGTATTGTATTTATCAAGCTGGACATATATCCTTGTGAGCTTCAAATTCTTTTCATTACATTTTTTTATATACCGTTATATTTTTGTAGAATAGTTCCTTGGAATAACAGTATCTTATAGTTAAATAGTCACTTGGGAGTTACAGTTCCTGGAAGTGAGAGTTCCTGATAGTCTGTCCCTGGAAATCCCTGAGATGAAATGAAAAGTTACCCTTTGTGCGGTTCTTTGCATACAAAGTTTCCTGGAGTTACTGAGGTATTTCTTTATTCAAAAATACAGCATATTGGTATGCACTTCTTTAGGACAAAGTCCAAAATACATATCTGCTGCAAGGTCATATCATAAAATTACTCTCCGTACTAATAATACCACAACGACGTTCACCAGCGTTTCACGGCTGACTGAAGAGCACTTCAGTCGACTAACGTACGATGTAAAGTCATACTCTAGCGGCATGTTACAAAAATAGTGACAGTGTGCCAAACAACCCCTGTACTCAAACATCCCCGGTATCCCCCACCTTAGTCGCTTGCAAGTTCTAAAAATGAGAGTGAGCAAAACAATTGTTGAATAAAAATACCAAATCTATTGCTGTTCGGTTAAGAAATAAATGTTCTCTCAGAATAAACCGGAAAGAATAGTTGATAAACTTTTAGAAACATCACTAAAAATCGTGAAAACTTTCGTTGAAATGCAAAAGTTTCACAAGAGACACCAAAAGTGGACTAGTGATGATCGCAACATAGCACTATCTATTATTTGAAAAAAAAGTTACAGCAATGACCAACTCGGAAAGGAATTGCGTTGTTATGTTTGACGAAAACTGACGGAAGGAATAGAATACAATAAATTTCACGATATGTTTGAAGGAGTGGAATTGAAATTCCCAAAAAAACCATTCCAAAGAAGTTTAAGACTAAGAAATCTATGGCTGACATTTAAACCTCTCATCAGAAATTAAGGAAGATTTACAGAATCTGGTAGTGAGAAACAATGAAATAAAATTTCTCTGGGTCCCATCGCATGCAGTAATCGAAGACAATGAGAAAGTGGACCAAATAGCTAAAAATACAATTACAAATCCCACAATTAATACCACTTCTTCAATTCCTCTAACAGACATTAAAATCTCCATCAAGGACCATATTTATAATACCTGGCAGCAATTGTGGAACGTGAACGATGCAAAGCTTTGAGAAATTAAACCTCGAGTGAGATCAAAGCTACGTCTTCCACGGGGAAGAAAAAACCAAATAATTATCAACCGTCTACGTATTAGTCATACAGCATTGGCGGATCTACACCTCATCACAAAAGAAGAACCACCAAGATGTAATTGTAGCATACAACTTTCCTAACAAGCTGTCCACAGTAGGTACCATTAAGACAAAACGATAGCACAATTACCAGAACAAATTGAGATTCCCTAGTTTTAAAAACCCAAGTAACAATTTATGCTGATTATTGATTGAAAAAGCGCTAAAGCGGTTTATCGTTCAGTCTAAAGCTGAATATTGGTATCAAACTTATTCCGAATAAACCTCTTATTCACCCAAAAGTGGAGTTTTATACAGCTTTCTGAACTCTATATGGCTGCCAGACATATCTGAAGAATGGCTTCTTCAGCTCTTATTCAGTCTTTGTAGTTCAGCCTTCATGTTCAGTCCTTTTTCAGCCTCAGCCGCAGTTGTGTAGCTGAATAAAATTTCTGAAAAAGCTTCTATGCAGCTCAATTTTTCAGCTCTTGTTCAGTTTACCTTCAAAGCAAAAACAAATTAATATGAATTATCCTTTTTTTTTAATTTATGGTTTTTATATTATTCATTTATATTTATTACCACAGTTAATACATGCTATTATACTCCAAATTGCAAATATTTTTACTTACCTGTTTTTCTTCCTTTCCTCGGTGGGGATTGAACCTGGGACCCATAGATTCAACATTCATCAATCGATTATTCTCTAACCTCTGCACCATTGGAACACATGCAAAGTGTTTGCGAAAAATGATATTTGTAAATCTATGTCATTAGCTGCTGATCAGCCGCCTATAACCTGGATATAGTATATATCGATTAATCGGTTTATGTTCGGGATGCGCACACATAAAGAGAAACGGAAACGGTAATGAAACTAACCTTTAAAATTTTTCAGTTTGGGTATGTTTATAGTGTGAGTAAGAAAATGCAAGCAAACAATCTGGGTAAGAGATTATATTATTTAGTTTTTCAATTTATAAAATATTCATATAATTACATTTTTCTAGTTTTAACTCTTTATATTATATTTCAGGATTCTGCTTAGTAGAAACAATAGAGGCAGGTCAGAAATTGATAACGACTGTACCCCAGTTGTGGGTTGATAATGGAATTTTAAGATGGCCGAATAGCATTAATGCCAGTGCGCTTGTAAGGGATGAAATATGCAAGCCACAAAATTACTGGACCAAATTACTCTGTAAGATTAAACATATGAATATAAAAACTTACGAGGAGGGTGAGATGGAAGCAGAAAATCTATCAGGGCATGATACAGACACGTCCACAATTGTATCTTTGAAAAAAAGAAAAATTACTAACAGAAAAACAAATTTTAACTCAATATTGGAAGAATGTAATAGAAAAGAAGGGCCTTTATTAAAAAAAGTGAAAGTTATGCCAAGTTGCACTGCTACAGAAACAGACTTATTCCAAGTATTCGAGGTACCGAGAGTTCAATTAAACTTAATCGAGCCTGATGATGAACGGCCGCAAGCAGGACCAAGTAACGTCATTACAACGAATGATATCTACATAAATTCACCAGAGCCTGATGAACTGCGACAGGTAGCACCCAACATTATTAATGCAAATGATATATTGAATGCAAGCTTCATAAATATGCCAGATCCTGATGCGCATGTAAGTATAGGATATTGTGAATTTTTCACCTCATTACTTTATCACAATTAATTCTTTATAATTTTAATATTACAGGGCGCTAATTTGGAGAAATTTAAACAAGAAATAGTTGAAAAAATTGATTCTGCTACAAGTCAAATTCTCAACTCTGTGGAAAAACTAATGGCTAAAACCATAGCAGCTATAAAAACTGATTTTGATATAAAACTTGCTGCAATTTCTAAAAACAGACCAGCAATACAGAGTACAGCGGATCTGTTCCAATTAGAATCTGTCTCTTCAAAAGCCGAATTAGAAAATTTAGTAGAAAACCTCCAAACTCCGGAATTTGAAGAACAAGTGGTAAGTAAGTCAATATTATGGACAGATTTTCCTACAATATTCAATCAGGTATTCTAACATGAGCAAATCTTTAATATTTTCTGGTATGCTTAAAAAAGAGTACCCAATATGGAAGTAAAAATCAGATATATTTACATTTTACACATGTCACAAAATGTTAATGGGTTTATTTGTTTGTAAATCGGTTCAGTATATGAATAAAATCATTGGAAACTTAGTGGATACCCGTGGTATGAACACATGTTATGTGTTGTTGGACCATTTCTTCAACAGAAAATTTATGGTCGAGTGCAGTTGGAGTGGTATGAGTAGAAGTAATGAACAAAAAAGTGTAATTAAAATGTGCAAAAATATTTTGAGAGTATTTTTAAGAATAATTAGACAAAAATATGAACATTTTTCTGAACTAGAGTTGCAGAATTTCTTCAAATTTATAACTAAAAATTCAAAAAAACGTTCCCAAAAGTCCGGTTTACGGCAATCATCAACACATATGAGACAGGTTAAAAAACAAAAAGAAACAAAATCCATGACTGAGAAGGTGCCACAAAAAGGACCAATAAATTCAGATCATGATACTAGTGATGATGACGAGGATGATGATTCCTGAATATTTTTTAAACTCTAGCTATTGGCAGGATTTATACAGGGTGTTTGTTTTTTATTTATCATATTTATTTAACTAAGGGTATTTTGGTATATACCAAATGAAAAATCCACTCAATGTTTTTTTTTGAATGTTTATTCGTTTTTGCTTTGAATACTTTTATGTTTTGGTGTTCTTAATTATATTATAATAGATATATTTGTTTTTTTATTGTACACATACCCGAATTTTGGTGGTTTGTCAATAGTTGGCCATTGTATGATGTAAAGGTATAAAAACAAAAATATTATCCTTATAATGAATGGTTACTAATTTACAAAATATATCATCTGGATTCTAAAATGTCAACATTTCTAAGTTGAATGCGTCTGCACAATATATGTGTAAATAAGATGAGCAGATGGGTGTTTTGAAAAAATCTTTTTTTTTATAGCGTGGCCTTGGATTTTTATTTTACCACTTTCAGTTGAAGCTGTAACCATTTTCACAATATCATTTTTTTTTTGTTAAAAACCATGCATCTTTCATATTATTACTTGAATACAAACCATCCTTGCTCAGAAAATAAACTAAATTTCCTCTTTTATTAACATTTGAAGACAGTAGTTTCTCTGAGTTCCTAACGTTTGATGTTATAATCTCATTTCTCTCTGAAAGTCTGATGATCACTTGTTCTAAATTATAATTTCCCATGTGTAGCAATCTTTTTATTTGGAATAATTGGTTTTCAAAGGGATAAGCAGATATAGATTGTAATACTCAAAATCTGTTAACGTCACCTACTATGTGCACTAAGTTGTGAACATTGCTGGTGAGATAATCTTCACTATAAATATTTTTAAACTGTTCAACGTAGGTTTCGAACATAAGTTGTGCTACAGAAAGATATTTTTGGTATATATCACAACTACAAATTTTTGTTGCTACAAATAAAAGTAGAAAATGTTGATATATATGTGTTCAATTAATGTAATTGAACTGATGACGTTCAAAGCGAACGACCAAAAATTCCTATTTCGCTAGCACAATATTTACTGCTAATTAAATCAGGCAAACCCTCTTTCCGCCGCCCATGATAAAAGAAATTTACACGTAAAAGGGTGCATCGGAGACATGAATAAAAAAGCCGACAAGAGCCTTACCGCTCCCCAAACTGCCCTAGTTAATTTTAATTTGCCAGCACTTGACGCCGAAAGGTGTTTTTTATTTCTGGCTAGTACAAAAAAGAAGTCAAAACAACGACCCCGCACTTTGTAAGGGTAATGTAAAACTGCAACGGAGTCTTATACCAAATAAGGACATATTTCCGAATATAAGTTTTAATTGGCTGGTATGATTGAGACCTCTAGGAGGGAATGCAATGAAAATCGGCACGGAGAGAATGCTGAAAACCTTAGACGTTGTAACATCTTTAGGGACACTTTGAGATTTGTTTAGATTGTCGCGAATAAAATAACATGTGAATTCTCTCAGTTGGCTGGCTGGTATACCGTATGTTGTATGTCCAGTCAATATTGATATGCTATCAGAAATAGTGTTTTATTTGAAATAATAGAAAACATCAGGACATAACCCCTGACCGCAATTACAGAACATAGCGTTGTGGACTGTAATCATGGTCCTTCGAGCCGGATATAATCAAACAATTATTAGTGAAACAGCGAGAAAATATGTGTAATAAAAAATACGGTCCTTCGAGAAGTGAAAGTTATTAAAGCCAGTGACATTTCGAATACAAACTGTTCGTGTATGGTGTGGACTGAAATGTTTATCCTAATTTCTGACGAATTGAGTAATTAGAAAAAAGGAGAACAACGCACCATCTGGGAATAAATGGTGGTAAGTTGGAATGGAAGAAGGAAGCTGGACGCCACGACACCGCAACAGTAAGTCATATAACATAATATGACATAGAAGTAAGTGTTTGATTAGTTTATTTTATGTAGTAAGACTAAAAATGAATAAAAATGAAATATGTATATATGAGAAAACAATATTAACCTGTGTTAATTTAGTTAGGTACCGATAAGGTATATTCACCTATGTAAGATTTGGAAATCATGAAATTTAATGCATGTAAAATATTTATGTTATGAACTTAACCGAAATGCAACATACAGATTGGCCACAAAATGTTCTAATTAGGTACATAGTAGAATACATACTCTCTCTTTCTTTTTATCTCTCGCTAATCTTTATACAAAGGAAAAACAAAAATAGTTAGGCACATGATATTATGTATTTCTTGATCACAATGGTTACTAGTTACTAAGGAATATCATCACTCTTTCTCTCTCTAATCTCTGCACGAATCACTTGACAAATAGTTTAGTTACAGTTTAGTTACCTACTTAATTGCTCTCTTTACATTATTTATCTCTCCCGTTAATGATAACAATGGAAAGCTTAAGAAAGCAGCGTGGTGTTTATAAAGCTTTGATAACTAAGCTTGCTAATTGGTATGAAATTAATAGGGAAAATAGCAACAAGTATCACTTTAAGAATCGATTAGATAGTTTGGAGATACATTTTAAAAAATATTGTGAAGTACAATCTGCAATTGAACTCGATTCAGACAATTTCGAAGTTGACTTTCAAGATAGATCCACTACAGAAGAAAGATACTTTGAGATTAAAAGCAAGCTTCAACATTCATTTGATAAATTAAATACCGTTATATAACAAGAAGTCAACATTGTCCCCTCTGGACACATGAGCGTAGGTCGTAACATTAAATTGCCATCTATTGAAATTCCGGTGTTCGACGGAAACTTTTTGAATTATCGAACGTTTAGAGAACTTTTCGATGCTCTCATCATCAATAATAGCGGATTGTCATCCAACACTGAACGGTTTTTCTACCTTAAATCATACTTAAGAGGAGAACCTCTCTCCCTGATCTCTCAATTGGATGTCAATGATCAAAATTTGGATGTTGCATTACGGTTACTAGATACCAGGTATATTAATCCTAGACAAACTGTGTCAGCTCATTTTTTGAAATTGTTTAATATTGAGAATTTGACAAAAAACTGTAATGCCAAGCAGCTGATGGATTTTACGTCCGACGCGAAAGCAATCGTAAATTCATGGTTAAATTTGGATATTGACAAATCGCAATTATTTGACTCATTAATAGTACACATATTGTTCAGCAAATTGGATTTCTTAACGAAAAAATCGGTCGAAGAGTGTGAGGAATCACTTAATATTTTTACTTGTGATAGATTTTTTGAAATACTTGATAAACGCGGGAACGTACTCGAAAATCTTTTCGCGCAAGAACCCAAAATAGAAAACGTAAAAGTGCACTCTCGATATAACCCTATAGCGTCATCTACTCCTCGTAACAGTAAAGTGTCATTGTTGTCAAACCAAGATTCAAATGTAGATACGACTGTAGAAGTTACTTATTCGCCTAGCACGTCGGGAGCGGGGAACTCCACGGTAACTGCGGTCGGTTGTGCATTTTGTCTCCAAAAGCATAAAATCCATGTTTGTCAGGGTTTCAGCGCCCTGCCAGTAACTGACAGACAAACATTCGTAAAGGATAACCGGTTGTGTTATAGTTGTTTAGGAGATAGGCACATGGTTTTGGGAATGCCGTTCGCTTAACCGCTGCTCCTTGTGTAGTAGAAAACATCATAGCTTATTACATTTAACATCGTTCACACCCAAACGAAATGTCGTATTGAAGTCATTTAATAGTTCAAACCCTAACAGTCAGCAGTCAAATCAGTCTCCTTCTCATCGAGGAATACAAAACACCTCGAATCTTGCATCTCGTGATCATTCTCTTTCTAATAATAACAGCAGCATTTCAACAGATGTAGGTCAACATCGCACACAACAAACGAATGACTCTTTTCCAAACGTATCAATGTTGAATTTGAACAGCAGTCATGTGTTATTAGCAACCACTAAGGTAACAATATATCCTAGATCAGGCCCTCCGATAATTGCCCGTGCATTGTTAGATTCGGGCAGTCAAAACTCCTTTATGTGTAAATCATTATTTGATAAACTGAATTTTCTCTCTTATTCCCAACCACTATTTATATCAGGCATTTTTAATAATAATCAAAAGGTAAGTTCAATGGCAGAAATAACTATTCACTCTCTAATAAATAATACTTTCAATTGTGATGTCAAATGCTCTATTGTTGATACCATAACTCAAAACCTCCCTCAGGTACACATTAAGGCAAATACATTGCCAATACCGCCTCACATTGTACGAGATTCATTAAAGGATTATGATTTTCACACCCCATTACAAATAGATATGCTCCTGGGAGCTGACATATACTATACTCTCTTGAAGCCAGGATTATGTAAATTAGGAAGGGAGTACCCATCCCTTATAGCTACTCAGCTAGGGTGGTGATCAGTGGTATTATCCCCCCTCAATGTCTCGCGCCATTTAAATTGTGACAATCACACTCCGTTTCGTCCTGTGTTCCAGCGAACGACATTATTCTAGATTCACTCGTAGAAAAATTTTGGACGCAGGAAGAAATCTTGAAAACAGCCCCAATCTCAAATGATGACTTACAAGCCGAAAATATGTTTTTATCCTCAGTAGAGATACTTCCCGACGGCCGCTTTCAAGTCGACCTCCCTCTCACTTCCGAAAATGCTCACAAGTCACTCGGAGATTCATTCATGTCAGCGAAACATACGTTTCTGTCACTCGAAAAAAGATTGTCAAAAGATCCAGCAATAAAAAGTGAGTATAAGCGACTATTGTATGAGTACGTGGAATTAGGACATGGAAAATTTGTTCCCCTCTCTCTGCAAACCCCACAATAAGAAAATTGTTACTTTGTACCGCATTTGTGTGTTTTAAAAGAGAGTAGCGCCAGCACCAAAATAAGAATTGTGTTTGACTACTCTTCTAAAACTTCATCTCAACTCTCTCTTAATGACATTTCCCTCAAAGGAGCCAGGGTCCAGCCTGAACTTTTAGATATATTAATCCGATTTCGCAATTACAAGTACGCACTCACGGCAGACATTGAAAAAATGTACCGCCAAGTTCAATTCAATCCCAAGTTTCACTTTTTACAAAACGCCCTGTGGAGAGAATCTCCCCGCAATGAATTTTTATGTCTCCAAATGTCGACTGTCTCTTTTGGCCAAACTAGTGCTCCATATTTGGCTTGTAGAGTCCTAAAGGAAATCGCGCTAAGAAACCCTCAATTTCCCGATGTGCAGAACACTCTTTTGTCTCAGACGTATGTTGATGATGTCCTAAGTGGTGCAGACACTCTCCCTGAATTAGAGAACTTGTATATTTCTTTGAAAAAGATACTCTTAACCTCCGGCTTCAATCTCCACAAATTTTGTACGAATTCCGCTGAAATGCGCAAATCACATTTTCCCGATTGTCCTTCAGGGACACGGTTCGGTCCACTGTGGCTGGGTACAGATTGGAGTTCCTTCCTGAGGAGCTCATATTCCCTTACCACCTGACAAAATGAAAAAATGAAGAAAAATCATGAAAGTCCCCTTTTCGGACCTGCAGACGGTATTCCGGCAACAGGTTGCGGTACAGCCATGCTAACTGTTGTTCGGAAGTTAGCTTTCCATGTCATCGCATTAGAGTTTGTAGCTCGGTTATATATGTTGCAGCGGACTCATTTCTTCTTTGTAAACGACGGCTTATCTCAGCCAAGTCGTCTTCGTAATTAACGGGGTAGAAGAAAATTCGGAAATCGGTTTCAAATTCCTCCCAGGTCGTGTACCTGCTCCGGTTGTTACGGTACCAAAATGCGGGTTCACCTGATAGTAATTCCGGTAACACCGGCAGTAATCTATCTTTCTCTATATTCTTGGCCGTACAAATCTCTTCAATTCTCTCTATAAACGAGGCAGGATCTCCCCGGTTTCCAAAAGACACTTTCCAATCGTGTACATTTATTGGAGGAGTTGCCATGACGGTTGGTACGGGTCTGGTATCGGTTCGGTCAGAAACGGGTCGTGTAGGAATATTTTCTTCCCTTAAAAATCTTACAAGCCTCCTCCTTTTCTCGGGGACGGTTCCAGCAACTGATAAGCTTCTCTTTTCTACTTCGGTATTAAGACCCTCGTTTTTCAGTAAATATACCCAGCTTACTCGATGATCTGTACCTTCTTCCACGGAAGTTACAGTCGGTAACTGGGCCAGTACTCCAGGAACAGATTCGGATTTCTTAGTTTCGTCCTGAGCGAACAAAACGGGCAATCCAAGATCTTAGGAGTTTCTCCTTGACATTAGCCTTTCAACTCCTCCCAAGCTCTTTCTGCTTCCTTCTTGTTATTCTCAAATTGGCAACAGCAACAACAGAAATCTAATATCGGCAAAACGTTTCCTCTCGAAAGAAAATTAACAGGTCACTCTCAATAATCTAGTCCCTTCTCAACTCGACCATACGGCACAGAAAAAACAATATAAAGCGGTCCAGCAAAAATACGGTAAACCATGAGCAATAAAAAATCAAAAAGGGTATAAAACGGTTCCAACTATAATCAATAATCGGCTTTCTCTGTAACTTGCTTGTAACGGAATAAAACAAAATCTCTGTCCAAAACAACAAACAATACCAAAAAAAAAAAAACCGGAATAACGGTCCCTGTTCAACTCAACAATCAGCTCTCTGCACTAATACGGTAAGCAAAAACGAACAAAAAAAACGGTTTCTATAAAATCAACAAATCAGCTATAATACGATATACGAAAACAAGAAAAAAATAAAAACGGTTACTAATGAATCAACAAATCAAGTCCCTGCTCGGGCGCCAAATTTGTAACGCGTTTTCCTATACACGTGGTCTTCTACCACTCGAACACGTCACTATGGACACCCTTAGCCGAAAATCTTTCTACGGAATGCTCGGGCGCAAGATTTTTAACGTGGTTTACTCCACGGCCCCTTGACCCTTAGTGTCAAGAGTTCCAGATAGCCTCAGATGGAGGTTACGGAAAATTCCAGGGGTCTTGTTGAATACAGACGTTTTAAATATCGGTCTTTTAATCAATATTTACGGTTGATAACGAATTAAACTTAATTCTCCAGTTCATTAATACTCTGTGGTCCTTTTATTCCTTAATCTACAGGGATAAGCGAAGTTCGGAAAACCCTTGTGATGCAAGGAGGCACGGGAAACTACTAGAATGCGATTATAATAAAATATATCATCCAAGGAAAGGTGATAGAGCGTTTAAATCTGCCGGGTAATCGAACGAGTTGTGGCTAAGCCTCTTCCAAGTTCAAGTAACCCTTCGGATTCAACGGAGACACGGGAATTTACTGAGACAAATAATTTGCCCACGGAATGTATGTTTAAATCTGCCAGGTAATCGAACAAGTTGTGGCTAAGCCTCTTCCAAGTTCAAGTAACCCTTCGGATTCAACAAAGACACGGGAATTTACTGAGACAAATAATTTGCCCACGGAATATATGTTTAAATCTGTCGGGTAATCGAACAAGTTGTGACTAAGCCTCTTCCAAGTTCAAGTAACCCTTCGGATTCAACGGAGACACGGGAAATTACTAAAAAAATATTTGAACACGAAACGAACGTTTAAATCTGCCAGGTAATCGAACAAGTTGTGGCTAAGCCTCTTCCAAGTTCAAGTAGCCCTTTGGCGGGAAGTCTGAATCAGAGAGCATGCTCTCAGACGAAGACAGGACCATCGTCGGAAGCGAAAGTGACGCATCAGTGGGAACAGCCGGAACCACTGATACGATCACAAAACAGATCGCTGGGCTTGGAAAAGTCCAGCAAGAAAGAAAAACCTCGGGAGCCTTCAAAAGAAAGCAGACCAAGGCAAGGAAAATGGCGGAGGGAACATGGACGCAGGAGAAGCCCAAAAAGCAGGCTCCTAAGGAACATGAGCCCAAAACCAATAAGGGGAAGAGAAACCTCTCGGAATCTCAGACCCCTCCAAAACCGCGACCGAGCAAAAAACCGAGGAGTGGACCCCCACAGACCGGTTCATACAGCGAGGTCGCCAAAGGAACACGGATGGCAATTATTGACAAACGCCATCCGGAAATAACACTGAGCCAAGAATAAGCAGACTTGGTTCAAGACAAACTGGTGAACGCAATCGATGCCGCCCCCTCGGGCAGTGGCACGAACTTGCAGTTCATCAGGACCACGTTCAGCGGAGGCGTCTTGTGGCTAACATGCGCCAACCAGGAGACAGCTGACTGGCTCAGGGGTAGTGCAGGGGGCCTGGAGGGTCTATGGGAGGGGGCGGCTTTGACAGCAGTCGAAGCCAAGGACCTCCCTAGACGACCCAGGGACATCGTATTTATCCCTGGACCAGCAGATCAGGAGGAAAAAGTGGGTGAACGGCTGGCTCCTCCTGAGTCGAAAGGTGGAAGAAAAAGGCCAAATCCTGGCCTATTCCATTGACGAGGTCTCCCATGGGGCCTTGGTGGCTAACCAGTTCAGAGCTTACTACAAGCTCAGCATGGTTACTTTCAGGGTCCTGGGGGGGGCTCGCCGAGTGGTGAAATTCAGGGTACTTCAGGGGAATCTCCATCACAGTAAAGGGGCTTCGGCGGAACTTCCTGTGATAAGAGGGAAGTATGAAGTGGCCCTTCCTCAAGAACCCTGGATTAACAGAGGTTAGATTATGGGACTGAATGGCATTGGTGAGTTGATTTATGACAGAACCTCTGACCATCCAAGAACATGCATTATTGTTAAGAAAGGTATAAAAGCCCTTTCACTAACTAATTTTTGTTGTAGGGACTTAGCGGCGGTCCTCATCACACTGGGGCAAGGAAATGGGACTAGAGAAGCAATTCTCGCATCGGCCTATCTTCCTTACGATGACCCCCAGACAACCACCAACCAGGGAAGTCGAAGAACTGGTCAAGTACTCCAGAAAGAAGGGTGTGCAGCTGATCATCGCATGCGATGCCAACTCACACAATCTTAACTGGGGAAGCACCAACTCCAACGAAAGAGGTGAGTCATTACAAGAATTTATTACGGCTAACAATTTGAACGTATTAAATGAAGGAAATAAACCAACTTTCGCTAACTCAAACAGAAAGGAGGTTATCGATATCACGATTGGCACTCATTACATAAGTAACTTCGTGAGTAATTGGCATGTGTCCGAGGAAGAATGCTTTTCTGACCACAGACACATATACTTTCAAATTTCGGGAACCGAACCGAAAATAGAATACTATCGTAACCCGCGAAAAAAGAACTGGGAAGCATATAATGCAGAACTAGTTAACAGTTTAGACCGAACGATGGTAAAAATTAAGAACACAACAGACCTAGAGATAGCAGCAGACCTAACACAGGAAGCAATTATCTCAGCGTTTGAAAACAACTGTCCAACGGTAAGGAAGAAATCCAACAGGAATGTGCCCTGGTGGACAAATGAACTTGCCGAAAAACGGAGACAGTTAAGGAAGAAATTTAATAGAACTAAAGAAAATTCAGAAGAATGGACGGATTACAAGAGGGCCCTAACTGAATACAACAAACTGGTAAGGAAAGTCAAGAGAGACTCCCGGAGGAGGCACTGTGAGGAGATAGAACAGACTCATGAATGTGCCAGACTGCAGAAGATTCTCTCCAAGACTATACACGCTATCAAAAAAGATATCGGACAATATACTGAAAATGGAAAAGAAACCTTGGAAGAGCTACTCAAGGTACACTTCCCTGGATCAATACCCACCATTCCGCCGCAGAACTCTCCAGCGACAGAACTGGATAGACCACGATGGGCATCCAGGATAGACTGGCGAACAGCGAAGGCAGTGGTAGATGCGGAAAAGACAGAATGGGCTATTAACAGCTTCAAACCATATAAATCACCGGGACCAGACGGGATTTATCCTATCCTACTCCAAAAAGGAGGAAATACACTGCACAACAGGGTAAGTGAACTGCTCAGAGCCAGCCTAGCTCTGGGGCATATTTCAAGAACTTGGCAACGCATCAGAGCTACATTTATACCAAAACCTGGGAAATCTGGACAGGACACGGCTAAAGCTCTGAGACCAATCAGTCTAATGTCATTTTTGCTGAAGACTCTTGAGAAACTTCTCGACAGACATATTAGAGATGGTATAATGGCTACAAGACCAATACACCGAGATCAATATGCATACAGAGAGGGAAAATCAACCGAAACAGCATTACATCAACTCATAAAAAGGGCTGAATACGTGCTGGAAAACAAAGAGGTGCTGCTGGCAGCCTTTCTTGATATAGGAGGAGCTTTTGACAACACCTCCTATGAATCTATAGCCAAGGCGACGAGGAATTTAGGGATCGATGCCACGAGCTGCAGGTGGATAGACTGCATGCTCAGAAGCAGGCTCATAGAATCAACTCTGATGGGGGAAACAATGGCCGTATGTGCAACCAGGGGCTGTCCGCAGGGGGGAGTACTATCCCCGCTGCTGTGGAACCTGGTCATGGACGGGCTCATCAGAACCCTACACAGAGGAGGATTCGACACCATAGGATATGCAGACGACCTGGTAATTCTATCCCAAGGTAAATACAACAGTACAACCAGAGACAGACTCCAGATGGCTTTAAATGTAGTAACAGGCTGGACTGTAAAAGAAGGGCTACGTATTAGCCCTTCGAAAACACAGATAATTGCGTTCACCAGAAGAAGGAAAAGGGAAGGACTTGGCCCTCTGACGCTTCAAGGTGAACCAATACGACTGTCGGATGAAGTAAAATATCTTGGGGTTATCCTAGACCCAGGCTAACTTGGAACCGACACCTCCAGCACGTGATCAAGAAAGCGGAGGTGACCTTCATGGTTGCCAGACGTACTTACGGCATTAAATGGAGACTAAGACCCAGCATGGTACACTGGCTATACAAAATGGTTGTCATTCCCAGGATCACATATGCATCTTTGGTATGGTGGCCAAAGACCAGACAATCCTCTGCTATGCTAAAACTAAGCAAGTTCCAAAGACTTGCATGCACTGGCATTACAGGGGCAATGAGGACTACTCCTACAGCGGCGCTGGAAACAATGCTAGACCTTCCTCTACTACATTATGTCATAATGTGCGAAGCAAGGGCAGCACTAACCCGACTGGAAAAAGCACTAGACCATGATGTGGCATATGGGAGAGGACACACAGAGATAAGGCATGTGGGTGATGACATTTTCAAAATGCCAACAGACCAAATGACTACCAAATATATCTTTCGCAAGAACTTCGAGATTGTCATCAAAGATCGAAAGGAGCCTGAGGAAGAGAACGCACCACCACTTAGTAGAGCGAATGAACTGATCTGGTATACAGACGGATCAAAAAATGAACTCGGCACCGGAGCGGGCATATACAGCAAGACGAGCAAATATGAAGGAATCGTCCTGCTAGGAAAATACGCCTCTGTATTCCAAGCAGAGGGTTATGCAATACTTGCGTGTGCAAGGGCTAACAGTATGAGAGCCTACAACAACAGGCAGATCAGGATCTACAGCGACAGCCAAGCCGCCCTTAAAGCACTTCAGAGCTATAGGGTGACATCTCGGCTAGTATGGGAATGCGGCGAAGAACTTAAAAGACTGGCGACCCGGAACAGTGTAACACTGGAATGGGTACCAGGTCATAAAGGAATCGCAGGCAATGAAAAAGCTGACGAACTCGCAAGAGTAGGATCGTCAACTCTGATGAACGGACCCGAACCTGCTGTGGGCATCTCCAGATGCTTAACGAGATCATGGTTAAAAGGTTGGTTGAAAGAACAACACAAGAAATACTGGAAGAATACGACTGGGCAAATACATGGGAAGAAATTCATAAAAGAACCATCAGAAAACGTAGCGAAAGAACTGCTCTCAATGAGCAGGAACAAACTGCGCACCACTACGGGGCTACTTACGGGACACTTTCCCACAAAGGAGCACCTAAACAAAATAGGGCTGTACAACGGAGACCTTACATGCAGAAGATGCAAAAAGGATACCGAAACAGCTCTGCATATACTATGCAACTGTGAGTCGCTGGACCACAGACGGCAGAAACTTTATGGCAGAAACCAAATGACTACAGAAGACTTCTACAATCAACCAGCTAAGAACCTGTATGAGCTAATACAGGGAACGGATTGGCTGAATAGGTTGTAGTCAGAACACTAGGAGTATCCACAATAAGCCCAGGAGGCTGAGGTGGTACCGGCGAAGGGACGGCTCCGGAGGAAAAAAAAAACCTTTGAATTCAACGGAAACACGGTTACCAATTGAAAAAAATATTTGACCACGAAACGAACGTTCAATTCTGCCGGATAACTGAACAAGTTGTGGCTAAGCCTCTTCCAAGTTCAAGAAACCCTTCGGATTTAACGGAGTTATTAAACAGAAGCTATTGAAAACTACTAACTCGGAAATAAAATTCAAGAGTAAAAAAATAACTTATTATCGACACACCAAAGTAGAAATAAAACTAAAATATCACAATACTAAACAGTATCAATTAAATATAAATATCCTGTAATTAAATATAAATGTCCTGTAATTAAATATAAATGTCCTGTAATTGAAAATAAATGTCCTGTGAAGAAAAGACATAAAATCGTACCCTCAATCGAGAGCCGGCGAATAACCAAACCAAAAAATATCAATCACTCTTCAGCAATAAACAAAAAACAATTTTTCCAGAACAAATCAACTTTTATTAAAAAAAACTAAAACGAGTTTCTACTCGACAACGGTTAATTCAAATGTCGGAAAAACCAAGAAAATCAAATTTCTTCACTATTAAAATCTAATTCTTATATTGGAAGCAAATTTTCTTTAAGCAAATTTCAATATTTTAATGTAGTATTCTACTTATCGACAAGATTCTACATGAGTCGCACCCTGTGTTCGCTGTATATCGACAAGAGACGATTTATTGGATCGCTTCTTCTCTACATCTCGGGACGTCTCGAATTCTATTGATCATGACAAGAATGACAATTGTCATTTAAAAATAAGAGAAAATTACAATACATTTTTAATACTGTTTGGGTAATTATTTATTCAAATTTCAATAATATATTATATATTATTATGAATATGCATGTGCATTGGCAGCTGTTATTACAGTGTTGTGAGGGAAATCCAGAACTTATAACTAACAAGGAAAAGTTAGGGGAAATACCCTTTGGAGTAATGTAGCCACCAAACTGAACAGTTTGGGGTACGGGGAAAACCCCGTGGAGGGTGGAATTGCCACTGGATTTACATTATTGTTTAATGCTGGAATAATCCCATTTAGCAAATAATATGCCATATCTTTAGTTAGGCGAAATAATTCCTTAAACCTTACATCTTCTATTTGGAAACAATCACTATTGTCACGCATTATTCTTCTTTCAATGTTTTCCAGTCGAGTTACTTCTAGTCTTTCATCCTCTTCAACAATTAAATTATTCAAATTATTCATCGGAAGCATTGTAATTTATAATTAATTTTTTAGCACATACAAAACACAAATAAAATTAAACAATAAGGTTGACAATTGTTTTGTTTGTCAATTTTCCTTAGGTAGAAATCCAAAGTCCCTAAGATATCCCCCAACTTTATCTGAATGTTTTTAGAATAGCTAGTAGTTAGAAAAGCTTCCCCGAGATTTACCGAAGTGTTGTCGACAGTGACACGGAGTACGCAAAAAAGCTATTGTCGACTTTTAAAATAGATTTCTATTATAAAAAGCGACTTGTAGAATTCTATAGTGCACAGAGTCCCGCTTCTGATCGTTCAAAGTTGTTCCAATATTAAAATACCGTATCTTCATTTTTTAAGAACCCAATTGCATCAAGTTCAACAAAATTTAAAACATTAATTCAAACAATAAAACATGAAAAATGCCTTGAAATTTAGAAATTAGACAGTTTTTTCCATTTCCTATAAAACTACGTTTTTCCAGAGACGGGATATTGGAATTAGGCCATCGAAATATAATTGTAGCATGTTGCATACTACATAACTATTGCATAACCATTTGTGACAAGCTCGAAATTGAAGATTTGTCACCACTGGTGCAAACAGCTACAGCAAATCAGCAAGAAGATGAGGATGAAGGTGGCATCAATAAGCGCAATAAAATTACAGATGCATTTTGAATTTTCCTCGATAAATACACTTAGCTAACAAAACTTTTTTGTTTTTTTGTGATGGTAATATTCATCCGCGAAATAGATGCCCCGCTTACAACACTGGATGCCAATTCTGTTTCAAAAAAGGACACTTTGCGAACGTTTGTCGAAGCTCTGGCTCCAACCATAATACTGCTAATGTTATCGCCATAGACGAAGAACAAATTTCTCAATTCACTAACCCTTACTTGTCAACTATTTCCGCTGCTGCTCCTGTAAGTCTGGAAAAAGCAACTATTCCAATAACAATCAATGAATATCGTGCAGATTCTCTTCTCGACACTGGAAGTTCAATCAGCTTTATCGATAAATATCTTACCCGATCTCTTAATCTTAAACAAAAACCTTGTAACCAACTCTAGCTTCCCTCAATAATGTCTCTTTTGCTGACGGCCTAGCTTGGCAACAATCCAGATTGTTGAACACAAGTATAAAAATCAGCTTCTGTTTGTCATCGGGAATCTGTGCGCTGATGTCATCATCGGACACGATGTTCTTGGGAAGCACTCGTCACTTGAACTTCAATTTGGAGGTGAAAAACAACCGTTGAAAGTTTGCAATGTTTTAGAGGCTTCTGTTCCGCCAGCATCGATTTTCACCAATCTTTCATTGAATATAAAGTCTATAGCAATCCGTTGCATTTAGGTTTAATCAGATTCACTCTACAAAATCAAGAACGAAAAGATTGAGAGATGGCGATTGGAACTATCATGTTTTAAATATGATATCGTATATAGACCTAGATCAAGCACTTACATCGAGAAAATGGCTGAAAATAATAGAAGATACTCGCTCATTTAGAGGGGCAAATGCAGACTCTGGCCATTTTCTAGTAGTGGTAAAAATGAAAATGAAGATATTACGGAACTTTGCACGGGAGAAGAAAATAAAACAATGGAACATTGAGAAGCTAGAGGAAGAGGCCACGGAACAACAATATATACAAGGATTAAGAGGAAACCTAGTGGAAGGAGCAGACCAAAACAAAGAGCAAAAATGGGAATGCATAAAAAATAGTATGGCAAGAACAGCAGATGAAATATTAGGAACAAAAGAGAAAAAACAAAGTAAAGATTGGTACGACGAAGAATGTGAGAAGAAAAAAGTGAAAAAATATCAAGCACGGGCGAAATGGCTTATTACAGGAAGAGAAGTAGAATTGGCAGAATAAAGGAAAAAAAGAAAGAGTCTGACAAATGTTGCAAGACAAAAAAATCAGAATAGGTAAAGAAAAAGATGTTGGATATAGAGCAGGACAGCGAAAATAACAAAAGATTATTTAACCTTATAAAAAAACAAAGTAAAAAGAAGACAGAAACGGCTAGAATAAATAAAAGGGAATGGGAAACGTACTATAAAAGGCAGTTTGAGGAGGATAGGGCTACAGAAGCAAACTATGAGGCATTCGAAGAGGAAGAAGAAACCCCACCAACATACGCAGAATACGAAGAAATAATATTGAATCTCAAACAGAAGAAGACACCACGATCAGATGGAATAGTTAACGAGTTAGTGAAGAAAGGAGGAAAGGAGCTAAACAAACAAGTATTTGAACTAATAACCAAAATATGGAATGGAGAACAAATGCCAACAAAATGGAATCTAGGATTGACAAAACCTATCTTTAAAAAGGGAGACCAAACAAAGTGCCAAAACTACCGAGGAATAACCCTACTTAATACGGCATATAAGATACTAACGTCGCTAATAAGACAGAAAATAACTAAATACTCGGAAAAGAAACTAGGAGATATGGGTTCCGAGGTGGGAAATCGACAATAGATGCCGTTCATGTAATGACACAAACGATAGAAAAATGTTACGAGTATGGAATAAATTTGCATATATTGTTTGTGGATTTTAAGCAAGCATTCGATAGTGTTAAGAGATATAAACTATTAGAGGAAATGCATAAAATGGGAATACCGAAAAAACCAAAGTATTAACAGATGAAGGATACACAGAAGAAATTGCTAGTGAAAAAGGTGTGAGACAGGGTGATGCACTATCAACCACGCTGTTTAATATAGCGTTAGACGGAGCGATAGTAGATTAGCAACGTTAGTCTGACTACAGAAATAGGGAAAACCGTGTGTTAGAGAGAGAGAGAGCAGTGAGACAATGTGTAAGAGAGAGACGTAAGAGAGACACGTAATGGAGACTCATTGCGAAGATAACAGCGGGAGCGCTGCCAGATCGGTTAAAAGTAACGTATACCGGGTGACTTAAAAGTAACAATAAAAAACAATAATGAATAACTATTTAAATCGTTGATAACTTTATAAAAGTATACAAATTCTCTAAGGACATTGTGTAACATATCGTTTGGTGGAAATAGGGAAAACCGCGTGTTAGAGAGAGCAGCGAGACAATGTGTAAGAGAGAGAGAGAGGTAAAATTCTTTGAGTTTAAAAATATATATACCGTTATTGATGTGATTGGGAATTAGTTTTTTGAGGATTTCAGAAGAGTGAAGATCATGTTAATCATTATATTAGCTGCAGTACTATGTCCAGCACTAAGCGTTATCGACCAACAGTATGCTATGAAGTATTTACAACAGTTCGGGTACGCAAAAGAAAATGATTTGACTAAACTTGAGGATTATTTGTTGAGTTTTCAAGAAAGATATAATATCCCTGCAACGGGAGAATTGGATGAAAATACAATTCAACTTTTAAATAGACCAAGATGTAATGTAAGTGAAGCAGCCTCCGACGATCATAATTCTTTTAGAGTTCAATCAAAATGGTCAAAATTTGATTTGAAATGGTATTTCCCTCAGGCAACTCCAAAATATCTTGAAGTAACCAAAAAGGCTTTTGAAGTGTGGAGTAACAGTTCAAAGTTTAAATTTGAATTAATACACAAAACACGGCCTCATGCCCCCGATATAACTATTACAGTTGTACAGGGAAAGCACTATTTTCGAGCAGATTGTCAAGGTAGAGGTGAGTGCTCCAGTACATTTGATGGTCCTGGAAAGGTGTTGGCACATGCTTATTTCCCAAAAGGCAACAGTTGTACAGAGCTTCATATTGATGGTGACGAGAATTGGGATTTAAGTTTGGATGGATCAAGTTCAGAAGATCAGACTAGTCTACTTATGGTATTAATTCATGAAATCGGACATATCCTAGGAATTGGTCACAGTGATATTGAGACAGCAATAATGTATCCATGGTATCAATTCAACATTGATCCTAAATTGGATGAGGATGATAAAATGGCCCTTGAAGCTCTTTATGGACCAATCAATACATATGTAAATAATCCTTTCAAACCCACATCTCGTCCACCACCACCACCGACTACAAAGACACTTAGATATCAACCAAATGAACCGAATAAAAATTTATGCGACATAACACCGGAGTATATGTTCATTGCCATGGCTGGTGAATTTGAAAATTACCATTTATATATTATTAATGGAAATTCCCTATGGAAAATTGATTTGAACTCGAAACTTATTCCCCCGCAACCAGAAATACTCGATGATTATTTACCTGAAGAAGTGGGTCACGTAATTCAAATTTTTCAAAGTTCTTCAGATAATTTAATAGCAGTCAATGGTCGTAAATACTATGTAGCAGTTTTTCCCGCTCTAGAAATACTTGACGAAAATAATTTAATTATACCCAAAAATTCCCAAGTAAACACAATGTTTCAAAATAATCATGGGAAAATATATGTATTTTATAATAACAGTAATTATATTGAATTTGATAAGAACTTGAAAACTGTCCAGAATAGAGGACAAATAAAAGATATATTCCCCGGACTACCCACAGATGTTACAGGTGCATTCCAGTACATTGACGGACACATGTACTTTTTCAAAAACACCACATACTACAAATATAATGAGTTTACCAAAAGACTAGTTGCAGCCGGACCCTTTAATTGGAACGTGTTCGACATTCCATGTCCAAATGGAGACCTTTTAAATCATCTCAAGATTTTATTAACAAAAATAATTTCTTTTTATCAATGATGTATATTTTAAATAAACTCTGTAATTAATTAAAAAAATTATTTTTATGAAAATTTCCAATCTCAAGGTTTTACCTATTAATTTTTTGATAACAGCCCATACGTAGGAAATTGATAAGAATATAATGACCACATGTACAGGAAATAGTGAGAATTGATTAGAATATTCGCAGACCATACGGACCACATTAACAGGAAATTCTTATCGTGCGGTTGACCCAGATAGGAAAACAAAAATTTTCGCAAATAAAAATATTTTTCTAGAACATTCTATCACAATCGTATGGAGATAGTGACATGAGTATAAATAAGATGTTGCATTGTGTTGGAGTCAGTCTATAATCTTCCACCGCCAGCAAGCAAACCAACTCTGAAGAACAGTTACTGTTAAAATTGTGTCTTAACAAAAAATGTAAGTATTTATTTTTCCTGTTTTCTTGTGGGTGACGCGCTCTCTCTGTTTTCAGATGGATTTAAAAAAAATTAACGAAGCATCTCTAATTACAGAGAGAAAACCAATTACAAAAATACAAGATCTACCATTGAATACTTTGAGGGCTATAAAGAAGGCGAAAATAGTCAACTCCAAATTCGGAGAATCTGTTTTATTGGATTTAGATGCAGAAGTAGTGTTTCTACCGCAAAGAGTCACAAGTGTCTACAAACCTGTTATTGAAGAATTTGAAGGGGGAAAATACGGAATTATATTCAAGGGATTAGTGGATGTTGGAAAAAATCAACGGCTAGCGTCATTTGAAATTGAGAAACTATAGACTAAGACAGAGAGAGAGAGAGAGAGGTGAGTACCATAAATATTGTTTGATAAGATAACGGATAGAGAGATGTAGAAATTTGGTTGAATCGATTAAAAATTTTTTGTGGTGACACGCTTTCTCTTTTCAGACAGATTGAAAAAAAATTAACGCAACGTCTCTAATTACAGAGAGAAAACCAATTACAAAAATACAAGATCTACCATTGAATACTTTGAGGGCTATAAAGAAGGCGAAAATAGTCAATTCCAAATTCGGAGAATCAGTTTTATTGGATTTAGATGCAGAAGTAGTGTTTTCACCGCAAAGAGTCACAAGTGTCTACAAACCAGACATTGAAGAATTTGAAAGGGGAAAATACGGAATTATATTCAAGGGATTAGTGGATGTTGGAAAAAATCAACGGCTAGCGTCATTTGAAAAAATTGAGGAACTATAGACTAAGACAGAGAGAGAGAGAGAGAGAGAGAGAGAGCGGTGAGTGAAATGAATATTGTAAAAAAATCTGAAAATTTACTGCAAATCATTAAAAATGTCAGAAAAATATTGTTTGATAAGATAACGGATAGAGATGTAGAAATTTGGTTGAATCGATTAAAAAAACAAATTAAAGCATGTAATTTGACAATTAAAAAAGGAGGACTGCATGTAGGTACAATTAGGAAATTACAAACACACATAGGGCATTTCAAACATTTTAAACAACTTATTTTAAATAGGAATATAGGTATGGGGCTAAATAATAAACTGAAAAATAGGGTTAAATGGGAAAATGTAGCTTCTGCATTTACAAGAAGAATTAAAACCGGAGTTATAGTAAATTTACATCATAAGGACTTAACGGAATTTTTGAATGATTGTCAAATAATTTTCAAAAATAAAATAAGAGAAATTTTGAGGGAAAAATATTCTGTTGTTAAAGTTTATGTTTGTTTTTGTGGAGAGTTCATTAAAAAATCTGGTGAACATGAAATTTCTAGTTTCCATTATTTTATTACTAAAAATTCTATTATCGATGTATCGACCGATATAGAGCGATGGTTTTTCGATAACGTCAAAGATAAAATTAATTTTAAATTATCAGAATTTCAAGAGAGGGACTCTGGTTTTGCATTAAGTAAAATTATTTCTTTAGAAGTAAATATCAATAAATTTGAAATTGGAAACGGCTCATCTTATATTAAACTTCCAGAACCTATTCAAAAAAAGCGAGGGTGTATAAACATTAAAAATTCTGACCAAGCATGTTTTTATTGGTCAATTGTTAGTGCTTTGTACCCAGCCAAAAATCATAAAGAACTCACTTCCTCATATCCATATTATAGCACAGTCTTGAATACACAAGACTTGGAAGCTCCGATGCCCGTGCATCAAATTTCAAAGTTTGAAAAATCTAATAACATTTCCGTCAATGTCTATGCCTTGGATTTAATTGAGATAAATGATAAAAAACCATTTTACAAAGTATATCCAGTAAGACTTGCTAAATCAATACACGAGAAACATGTAAATCTTTTATTAATTCAAAATATATATTTTCCAAAGCTAAACGATTATGAAGCACCTCCTATAGATAACGACAATTCAGAAATCACATATCACTACTGTTGGATCAAAGATTTGTCACGTTTAATTAATAGTCAGTTAAGTAAAAATATGTGTAAAAAATTCATTTGCAATCGGTGCTTAAATTATTTCAGTAGTGAAAGTAAATTGAATGTCCACTTGAAATTATGCTCTGAATTAAATAATTATAAAATGTCTTTTCCAAAATATGAATCTGTTAGTTTTAGAAATTATATACATAAACAAACTACGCCTTTTGTAGTTTATGCCGACTTTGAGTGCATGCTAAAACAATTTACAGATAAAACACAGCTTCATAATAAGACAAAGAAATATCAAAAACATATAGCATATAGTGCTGGCTACTATGTAAAATGTAGCTACAACGAAGACTTGAGTTTTTTCAAGAGCTACAGAGGTAGAGATTGCATGGATTGGTTTGCAAATGAATTATCGAATTTAGCTAAATGTATTAAATCAAAAATTAAAACTATTACACCTATGGAAGAAAAACCAGATTTACGTGTGGCAACAATGTGTCACATATGTGAAAAGGGTTTTTCCTCTACAGATATCATTGTTAGAGATCACGATCATTTTACGGGGAAGTTTAGAAATTTTGCACATCAAGCATGCAATTTAAATTTCAAAAAACTGTTTGTTGTACCAACAATTTTTCATAATTTGAGTGGCTATGATAGCCATTTCATAATTTCAGAATTAAGTAAAAGAGGAAACATCAGTTTACTCCCCATAAATAAAGAAAAATACATTTCATTTACACTTAACGATTCAGGTACGAATATAAAATTTCGATTCATAGATTCACTAAGGTTTTTGGGTGCTTCCTTGGAAGAATTGACTGCTACATTGAATGATGATGATTTGAAAATTTCCAAAAGAGAATTTAGTAATTTAAGTATCGAACAATTTAAATTAATAGCCAAAAAGTGGGTTTTCTGTTACGATTCTATTACTATATGCAAATGTTTCAATGCTATATTGCCTACACTTTTTAATATACTTTCGGTGCACCGTAAAAATATCTTATCATTAATAAATAATTTCACTTTATTCACGTTATTGATTACTGCCAGTTCATCTAACTGAGACAACGTTTGACCCAGATCAAAGTTGTCATTTACAATATCAATACGTGCATTAATGAGCATTTTCTTTTTATGCCGTACGACCATCCTCAGTGATGTCGGCTTTAACTCAAAACGTAAGATAGGCAATCTTAATATGTCTAGGGAATTACTAGCTTTATGAATTTTAATGTTACTCTCATTACTTTCTACATGTTTACCCCTGACTTGTGTTAGGTTATCTTTTTTGTTGTTTTGCTTAGTCATTGATCTCGTAATCGCTAATATTTATTCATTACTCTGATGGATTTGCTTAAGGTCAGTTATAGATATCCTTGAGAGCGAATCAGCCACATTGTCTGCACCCTTTATGTATTCAATCTCAAAGTCGTATTCCTCTAAATCTAATCTAATCCTAGTTAATTTTGAAGTTGGATCTTTCATTGAAAATAAATGCTGTAACGGTTTATGGTCAGTTTTAACTAAGAATTTAGGCGCTCCATACAGGTAACATCTGAAATGTTTAATACCCCAATGTATGGCTGTAAGCTCTTTCAAAATAATTGGTTTATTAAATTCACTTTTTGAAAAGCCCCGTGATGCAAATGCTATAGGTAAATCTATCCCATTAAAATTTTGACTAAGTATGGCAGAACAAGCCGTATTAGAAGCGTCAGTTGTTAAAACAAATTGTTTAGTAAAATCTGGATACTGCAAAATTGGGGGGTTAACTAATGAATCTTTGAGTTTTTCGAATGCAGTTTGACAATCATTTGTCCAATTAAACTTTACGTTCTTTCTCGTCAATGAATTTAAAGGTAAACAAATTTCTGCAAACTGCGGGATAAACCTTCTATAGTAATTACAAAACGCTACGAATCGCTTAACCTCATCAGCTGTTTTCGGCACCGGGTATCGTTGCACAACATCATACTTAGATTTGTCTGGCAAGACTCCCTTATCCGATAAAAGATGACCAAGATAAGTGACTTCTTTTCTGAAAAATTTACATTTTTGTGGGTTCAATTTTAAATTGAATTTTCTACAAGTTGCGAATACGTGTTTTAGGTTTTTCAAGTGATGATTTTCTGAGCATCCTATAACTATTAAGTCATCCATGTATAGAAAAGCTTTTTCTGGCGTTAACCCAGTAAATGCCATTGTCATCATCCTTTGAAAACTGTTTGGACTTATATTCAATCCAAAAGGTAATCTGGTAAACCTGTATGACCCATATTCAGTACTAAATGACGTAAGATCTCTCGAATCTTCTTCCAACGGAATTTGATGAAACCCCGAAATTAAATCTAACACAGAAAACCATTTGGCTCTACCTAGTTGATCTAATATAGAGTCGATTCTTGGTAACGGAAATTTATCGGGTGTAATTTTCTTATTTATTTGCCTAAAATCTATACATAGTCTCCATGCCTTATCTCCTGTTTGAGACTTTTTAGGCACTAGCAATACTGGACTGTTGTATGGAGACGTGGATGGTTCTATTATACCATTTTTGATCATTTTCTGCACCTGTGAGTTAATTTCTGCCGTATGGGCATGAGGTGTTCTATAATTTTTAATATAAACTGGTGAATTATCGTTTAATGCTATTTTCTGAGAATAAAAATTATTACACGTTAATATATCATTTTTTAGAGCAAATACATCGGAAAAATCAGCACACAATTTGAAAAAATCTGTTTTTACATAATCGGGCACATTTTGTTCTAATGACTGAAACAATTCTTGACTTCTATTATTCTTTTCTTCGTTAATATTGTATATATGAAATCTATCTAATTCTATTGTCTTTAATCTTTTTATTGAAGCTAATACACTTTCATTTGTTGAATTAAGTATTCTTACATACGGATTTTCCCTTGAAACTATACTCCTAGCAACAAATATCCCTGTAGTTAATTCCTGTTGTTCAACTACAACATCCTGCCTTAAATTTTTGAATTCACTAATTAATCTTATTACTTCACATCTTGGCGGTATTACTACTACATCATCATCCGGACTATTATGTATAGGAATTGTCAATTTTTCACTACCCACATTTAATGATAACAACCATTGAGAGTAATCTAAATTACATTTGAAGTTTGAGATGAAATCTCTGCCTAAAATTGCGTTAGCGGGAATAGGAAAATTATCAGGAACCACATGACTCCTCCATTGTATTACACATTCTTATGTTTCTTTGTCCAAAATCTCCATTATACGGTTCCCTATTAGAATAACTATTCCCTCGTCTGAAATTATTATTCCCTCTGTTATGATAATTACCTCTGAAGTGATTATTATTTCTAAAGTTACCTTGATGACCATTATTTGATTGATTATTGGACCGATTGCTGTCATTATTAGATTGCCTGAAATTGTTAACTTTTTTGTTAAAATTGTAACGCCCCCTATTAAATTGATGCTGATACTGTCTATTACCTCTATAAAATAAAACACTAGCTTGTGTTTGAGGTGTATCAACTGTAACAAATTTCGTAAGTGCTTCTTGCACCGTGCTACAACTGCCTGCTGCCAATATTAATTTTGTTTTTTCGTTTGCCGCATTATTTTCCAGAGTCTTAACAGTTGCCTCTGTAGTGTATTTTTCTGCCAACTCAGGTGGCATTCCTTCTCCTAAATATGAAATTTTAAGTTTCTCAGCCAATTGTTCAACTTCTGTCGCAAAGTTGCCTGTATCCTTGAAATTTTGCCTCAACTTATTCAGTTTGGCCACTATTAAAGTAGAAGGTTCACCTTTTATGCCTTTTCTTAAAGTTTCAATTATTTGTTCAACCGTTGTTTCGTTCGTTAACAACGTGCGAGCCTTCCCGGTTAATCTGGTCTTTACGAAAGCTACCGCATTGGCACCTTGATCAGCAGCATTACTCTTTAATAGACCCAATGCGTCTAATATTGTCTGAAGCTTTTCCGGTGAGCCATCATACTCTGTTGGGATGATTTTGCTGGCTAAATTAAAAAATTTTACGGGTGTAAGAGGCATGTCGTTAGTTTCGTCTGTCGTGTCACTATCAGATGTATCGTATTCGTCACTATCTTCCTCCAAAATATTAATAACAATCAATTGTAAACAAGAGAAAGGTACTCTCACTTTATATTTCAAAACCTGAAATGATTGAACTACTTTATCCCTTATTATTTGAAATTTTACATCACAAGTTGATTTCTGCGTATTGTCTAAATTGTTCCATTCTAGTGCTACCGTATGCGTAAAAGCATTAAATAACTTAGTAAGATTATTTCGTATATCTATCCTAGAACTTTCCCCTTTTGGAACTTTCTTTTTAATTGCCCTTTTTGCTTGACCTCTAATGTCTTCCGACAAAATATTTAATTTAATGAATAGTTGTTCCCATGAGGAAGACATTTACTGCACTGACACTACTAAATAGACCAAATTGCCAAACGATAAGGACGACAAACAAAATACAAAACTTTCATAACTCAATAAACCAATGTGAATGATTGAGTGGATAAATAAATGTAATATTAAAAAAAAAATTAGCATAAAATAATAATATGTCGGTTACAAAAATAAAATCTCACCCAAAATATTTCCACTGTACACAACACTTGTTCTGGATCTCACTATGGCTCTCCATTATGTTCCTTTTGGTTACTCTCCGATGAATCTTCCACATTGAAGCAGTAATTTACAGGGTAATAACCATCCCCAACACTTTTCACTGTCTACACAACACTTGTTCTGAATCTTGCTATGTCTCTTCGTATATTCCTTTTAATTATCCTTCGATGGGTCTTCCACAGCGAAACACAAAATTTCAAGACAATAACTATCACTAGGATATAAACCAAAATCCTCACGTCTCCAGAAATTGAGATAGCATTTCCTTTAACAATAAAGTTGGAATTCACCACTCCTGTTTCTTTCACTTGCTAATGTGTCGAGTCCGATTGCCCCATTTCAATATACCAGTCTTGCTAAGGTCCTTTTGGTCAGGATCGCCATATGGTGGATTAAAAGTCCTTTTGTACTTTTCTATTTAATTTAATATCTATTGATACAAATACTAGTCAACTGTAAACATCGAGTTGATGTTTCAGCACAAAGTCTTATTATATTCTACCTATATTATTGGAAGACCATCTATAAGTAATTTATTATAGTTTTGAATAAAGTCACGTACCTATATTACTCGTGTCTATGTTTATTAAATAATCCAAATATATTTCTATTTAATTGTTAAGTCAACTAACTGTTGAAATTAGCACAATGATCTACAGGGTGTCTACAGATAGTTGGGAAAAATTAAATACTTGTGAACTACCACCAATAGAGGCATTTTATAATAAATTGGAGGATAAAAACATCAGTATTGAAAAGTATTCTCATGCTCATGCAGTGTGGAAATCATTTAATATTGAAAATTTGGGTCAGTATTCCGATCTGTACTTAAAGACCGATGTTTTACTTTTATCAGATGTTTTCGAACAATTTCGAAGAAAATGTTCAATAACTTATGGGTTAGACCCAGCATGGTACTATACAATGCCTGGATATACTTGGGACTGTATGTTGAAATATGTAGGATGTGAATTAGAGTTATTGCATGACGTAGACATGATAATGTTTATCGAGAAAGCAATTCGAGGAGGAATTTCGGTTTGTAGCAGTAGATTATCGAATGCTAACAATAAGTACATGCCTGAATATGATTCTACAAAACCCTCAAAGTACTTAATCTACCTAGATGTCAATAATTTATATGGTTGGGCTATGTGTGAGTCATTACCATATGGAGGATTTGAATGGTTAGATAATGAAAATTTTGATGTTATGTCTGTGGCAGATAATTCTTCCGTAGGATATATATTACAAGTAGACTTGGAGTATCCACAGGAATTACATGATCTTCACAGAGATTTTCCATTTGCTCCCGAACACCGCAAGCCTGTAGGCTCAAATTATTCCAAATTAATGACAACGCTTTATTGTAAAAAAGAATACACCGTTCACTATCGTAATTTAAAACAAATGTTAGCCAACGGTTTAAAAATTAAAAAGATACATAAAATTCTGAAATTCAATCAATCTGCATGGCTGCGGCCCTATATCGAACTAAATACTCGTTTGAGGGCTGCAGCCACCAATGACTTTGAGAAAAATTTATATAAATTGGCAAATAATGCTGTGTTTGGGAAGACAATGGAAAATATACGGAAGCACCGAATTGTAAAACTTGTTAAAACCTGGAATGGTCGATACGGCGCCAAAAATTTGATATCTAGTGTTAGGTTTCATAGTCGAACAGTTTTTAATGAAAATCTTATTGCAGTAGAACTCACTAAATCAGAATTGGTTTTTAATAAGCCTCTTTATGTTGGTATGGCAGTTTTGGATTTGTCGAAGCTGTGTATGTATCAATTCCATTATGATTACATGATTCCGAAATTGGGTATTGATAGATGTAAATTAATGTACATGGACACAGACAGTTTTGTGTATGAGCTCACTTGTGATGATGCATATGAGGAGGTGCTAAAAGCAGATTTAACAAAATTCGATACTTCAGATTATCCCATCAATAATGACTATAATATTCCACAGGTGAATAAAAAAGTTCTGGGAGTTATGAAAGATGAAAACAAAGGTCAAATTATGACTCATTTTGCAGGCTTAAGGTCTAAAATGTATTCTTTTAAAGTTCAATCAGGTGCAATAGTAAAAAAGGCAAAAGGAGTTCGATATAATGTAGTAAAAAACAAAATAAATTTTGAAGATTATGTAAACTGTTTAAATGATTTCAAAGAAAAAAATATTACTCAACGCTGTATTAGGTCATATGCTCATAACGTATATAGCATAGAACAGACAAAAATTGCGCTAAGTCCTTATGATGATAAAAGATATTTGATCACCAATAGTTATGATACGCTGCCGTGGGGTCATTATAGTATTCCAGACTTCCTCTCTTGTAGATAATGAACTCCTCAACATTAATGGAATTATGCATCATAAAAATTTGTGAAACGATAAAGTCAGCAGCCGATTTCGCAGAGCAATCCCCTCTTCCTCGGAAATTGACCGAAAAAATTGTGAAAAAATTTCCTGTTCACAAATGGAATGCGATGATAAAAGAGGCTGAGAGTAATCCAAATTCTTCATCCATTGGAATAGAATATATTGACTATAATAAAGAAATTCCGTTATATTTAAGAAACACTATATTAAGTAAAACAAATTGGGGAGATATGTTTGAAGAATCTACTTACTGCGTATGGTCTAGTGGATATTGGCTTCCACAATATCGTATAAATGTTTGTAAATCATGTTATTTTGTATTTAGGATGGTGCATAAATATTTAAAAAAGAACATTTTTGTTAATTATGATCACTGTCATGAAGTATTTGATGGTGACGAAATTGTTGAATGTGTATATCATGAAATGTCCTATTGGTGTCAGAGTTGTTTTAACAAAGTTTTATTCATGATAAAATCACATGAGTCCTGTATTAATGATTTACATGAGATGCCTAGAAATAATCGTTTTGATGATTCTGATATAGACAGTGATATTGATACTTTTGAGGCCGCTATGCAGTAAAAACAATATTCATGGAATGTATCTCTCTCTCTCTCTCATAAATGTAGAATATTGTCGTTTTCTTATAATAAAATTATTTTTTAAATTATTCCTTTGTTATTGCGGCATTATGAACGGTGACAGTTCATAATGCTACATCAAAATATAAATATCTGTTTTATCATAGTTTTTTGGTATTAGTATGCGTTATAGGTGATTTATATCAGCGTTGTTAGTGTTGGACATAAGTCCGTGCCCAACAGGGCTTTATTAGAAATGTATTTATATTTTCTCTCTCTCTCTCTCATAAATGTAGAATATTATCGTTTTCTTATAATAAAATTATTTTTAAAATTATTGTTGTGTTTTTGTTAGTTTCCAATATATCCTTATGTAATAGCAGTAAAACAATATTCATGAAATGTATCTTCCTCGTCGTTACGTCAAACGTCACGTCGTTACGTCAAACGTCACGTCGTTACGTCAAACGTCACGTCGTTACGTCAAACGTCACGTCGTTACGTCAAACGTCACATCGTTACGTCAAACGTCACATCGTTACGTCAAACGTCACGTCAAACGTCACGTCGTTACGTCAAACGTCAAGTACTGCGTCAAACGACCATCAAACGTGTCTACGTATGAGAATGTTCTCTTTCGTAATATGTCTTCAGAAGAGTACAGACGTCGAATTGAAGAGTTTATTAATAGCATTGGTGAATTAAAGAAAGATATTGCTTTCTATAAAGATAAAAGTGAGATTATGAAACAAATGGAGAATCTTAGTTTATCTGATAAGGTAGGACAGACGTGGAGCAGCCTTCGTATAAACTGGGTACCTCAAGAGATCCATCAGTTAGCTCGTAGACTGCCGCAAACTACCTATCCGTTAAGACGTATTCAACCTACACCATGTTCAACAGAACAGAAAAGGAAATAAAAAATGAAATTAATAATGTTTTCGCAATGTCATGTGTAATATTAGTGGCTGTATTTGTTTTAATTTTAAAAATTATTTTGAAAATTGTAAAACGAAAATTCCAATCTTCATGTAATATAAAAGTTGATGAATATACAGAGTGTTTCAATAAAACCCATGTTTTTTAGAAAAAACTTTATTTATAAAGGTAATACAGTATTTGAAAACCAGTGGCGGAGGCGTTGTACATTTCTTTCGGTACACGAATATACTCCAGTGGCGTGGCAGGGGTTTGGATCGTGGACAAAGTTTCCTGTTGCACACGGCGTACCATCAAATTTGCAAACATCAATAATAGGTGGAAAAATACCGAAAATGTGACATTTCTTATCCAGAAATTCGGCTTTTTGTTGTCCTCGAACGTAAATGTAGTCTGCGGCATACAATAACTTGCTTTTCAATATTTCATTTAGTTTAGAATATTCTACATCTCCTGAAGAGTATCGAATACCATGCACATTCCTTTCCAAGTATGATGTAGTCGTCTTGTCTGCGTCGCACAATGTGGAAAACGGTTGCGGTGGTAAAAATATGTAATGCGAACCTTTAAAGCCAATTTCTATGCTGAGTTCTTTGACAACGAAATGACCTTCTACAACAAAACCTTGAATGTCTACGAATGCTACTCTCATGTTGACGTCTGCTCGAACACTAACTCACAACATCTAGTTCAAGCTTTTAACAATTTCGGAGAGGGGGAAGTATTCCATTACGCAATCGTGAATTATGATGCAATAGACTTTGGTATTTTCGGGAAAGCCTATGTTTGCTTCAATGTCAAGTTTCACATCGACTGTGGACGCCTTCATACCTTCCTCCTGTTTTGAACAATCGATAACAAACAATGCTCGTTTCTTGAAAGAAGAATAATCCAGCAGGGGACGCTTCTGTGTGGAGTTTGTGTAGTTGGGATAGAATTCAGTGTAGTTAAAATACGCCTCATTGTAGTCAGTTTTAGCGAAATCCAATTGCATTCTTTCATTGGGCCAATAGTCACCATTGAGTGATAGTCTTATACTTTGTACGTCGGCATTGTCAAATAGAGTCGGGTCAGCTGTACTCGAGTTACGTTTGTCGGTTTGAAAGAAAACAATAACAAAACGAGGTCTTTCAACTGAAGTGGATGTCTTGACAGCCCAAACTTCATGTCTTGCTCCTTCAGTAATTGAAGGTAATTCGTGTAACTCCCACTTCCTGAATGGAATAACTATAGGTTGATCTTTTTGAATGGATTTCATAAGATTTAATTTTATGTCGTCATTAGGAAAGATATGTTTAACTTTCAGCTCAACGCTTGTAATGTTAATTTTAGCTTTTACATTCTTTTCAGTAATATATAAGCAATCATTATCGTTTCGTGCTCGAACTAGTCGTATTGTTTGACGTCCACATGTAATCATGGGATAATCGTTGAAAATGTTGAAAATATGTTTGAGAGGTATTTAAAGGTTGAAGGACTTGTCGCTTACATTCAAAATAGGATCTTTCGGGTAATTCCAGCCGGCTATAGCCATATGATTGGAATCTTCTTGGTTATAACAGGTCATGGCACGTACGGCGCTTACTATTCCAGGATCTCGAACTGTTTCCATTTCCCTGGCACTTTCACTGTACGTACATGAATCGAATAGAAAGGCTCCAACATTATTTGCTAATTTTACGTCACCAGCTCCGTGTACTTCGAGAGACCCCTTAATGCACAACAATGTTTCGCTCATCGCAAAGAACGAATCAACCTGATTAATGCTAAACTCCACAATGTCACTGCAATTGAATGATTTTATGAAGGGAGCATAGGTTCTATATTCGGCCTTTCGAATTGACTCATCAAACATCGGCTTACGATAAATATCAAACATTGGAGGCATGTCGTTTTGGCGTAGACGTTTTCCATACATGGTTGTCATTTTTCAATTTAAAACCCA
Organism: Galerucella nymphaeae; assembly: GCA_963978555.1. NCBI lineage: Eukaryota > Metazoa > Arthropoda > Insecta > Coleoptera > Chrysomelidae > Galerucella > Galerucella nymphaeae. The sequence goes on from OZ021718.1 coordinate 12,378,298, forward strand.
GCGATTGCAAGACCAATTTGTTTGCGAACGAGAGCTGTTTCAGCTTTGGCGACTGCTCAGCTAATGAAGTTGAAAGTGCTGCAGATTGTCTTTTATGATTGATTAGTAGGCCATCGCGCTCTAAGCTCCAACACCAACGTACTTAGTTCTCCACGAAAGTTTACGGGCTGACCGTCCTGGTCTAAAGCGATGACGGTGATATTGGTTATTTCACTTTGTGGTATAACAGGTAAATAGAGTAAATTATGAGGAATTTCGTCTATGGAATATCCCGGATCCACTTGTATGACGAATTCGTATATAGTATGAGCAGGTCTGTTTGCATCGAAGGCTCCAGTGGTAATGTTACAATCGAACCGAATACTAGATACTTTAATGATTTTGACGGGGAGATCTGAAGAGTGCAATTTGTTAGCTTCGAGTACTTTCGGTGGAAATCCCAAGATTCTTCCAAGACTATTGGTCTCCTTGAAGGAAATTTTGTATTTACTGGAAATTTCACATTTTAACGTATTGTGATTGGGTTTTAGTGAAAATATATCCTTTGGTCTAGTTAGATTGCCTGCACCCAATTTATCTCGGATAAACGCTTCAAGATCGGCAATTTCGTAACATCCTGTGGGAAAATCAAAACTTTGAAGCTTGCCCTTGGTATCGTAGTAGTTAAACTTACAATTTTCAATGTTCGGTATACTGTGATAAGAGTGAAAAGATCGTAGAGCTATTTCGTATTCCTTCTTCGGATCGAGCTCAATAGGCGTAGGAGGTTGGAAGGTGAACACGTGATTGGTGCTGTTAACTCCCAGCAACTGCGACATGATGACTAATGAAATACGAATAATGTTTGAATTTAAATATCATTTTTATTTTTTTAATGTTTGTTTACAAAGGAAACATGTAGCTTGCGAACTCGGAGGACCGTCACAATGCGTCGTCCAATCAGGTCGGTTGTAATGGATGAAACAAGGTAGTCGTATTTGTAGTTCAAAATTTGCTCGATATTCATTGGGAAGTGTAACATATTTAATTGTTTGGTACATCCTGTACACCTGAGTAATTAGTATCACTGCAAGTTTTTATGTCGCCTTGAAGTTAACTTGTACATATCGTTAGAAATAAATTCAGTTCCGAATACAGAGTCGAATTATTGATACCTACCTAGTACTTACCCAATCTTATAAATATATTGAATATAAATTAGTTATTGAAATATTAAGTTTATTAACTTTAATTAGTTATCGAATAATCAAGTTATTACACTGGCGCAGTCAGAAAACAATTAGAAGATTAAAAAAAAAAAAACTAGTGTAGTAGTGTGGTAGCAAAAAAATAAACGTGCTTGTGTTAATAAAATGGTCGTCGGACAATTAGAATCTTTTAAGTTGGGAGAAGGAAATTGGAGTTCCTACATCACTCGTATGGAGCAGTATTTCAAGGTGAATAAAATTGAGGAAAACATGAAAACTGCTTTGCTGATCACCGCAGTAGGAGATGAGACATACGAATTAATGGAAGATCTGTGCAGCCCAGAAAAGCCGGCAGATAAAACCTTTGCTGAATTACAAAAATTATTACGAGACCATTTACAGCCGACACCATCTGAAATTACCGAACGTTATAAATTTCGACAGCGGAAACAAGAAACAGGAGAGAAAATCTCAATGTATCTAGCAGCATTAAAGCAGCTAGCAAAATACTGTAAATTTGGTGATAATTTGGAAACTCAACTACGAGATCAATTAGTTTTTGGATTAAAAAATGAAGTCATCCGACAACGCTTGTTCCAAGAAAAAACGCTCACCTACTGCAAAGCTGTGGAAATAGCAGTTAACATGGAAGCAGCAGAAAGAGATTCGGAGTTAGTGGGTGGTGCAAACACAGTGCATTTTGTGAAAAAAGAAGAAAGGAAAAAGTTTTCAACGAAATATCAGCGGTCCAAATCTAAGGTCAAGACGCCATTTTCTAGTTCTCTACAGGGAGGAAGCCTACAATGCCGCCATTGTGGAAAGAATAACCACGTCACTTCCACTTGTTTTTTCAAGGACGCCACCTGTCACACATGTGGCAAGAAAGGACACATCAGCACGAAGTGCGCAGAAAAAGGTACCGATAAAAATGCAAATTCTTATAAGTTCAACAAGTTTGTAGTTATTGATAATGAGTCGAGCGACTCTGATTCATATTTAGATTCTTATTTTAATAATATAACGCATGAAAAGGACAAACCATTAAAAGTTGATATTTCCATAAATAATAAAATGATTTCCATGGAATGCGATTCGGGTTCGCCTATATCCGCCATTTCAGAAAAATTTTACAGTAATAATTTTAAGAATTTGCAACTAAATGAATCTCAATTAAATTTAAAATCATACGCAGGCAGTGTGATTAATGTGTTAGGATATATTTTTGTAAATGTTGTTTACTACAATACTTCATTAAATTTAAAACTGTATGTTATCAAAAACGGTGGTCCACCTATTTTAGGTAGGGAATGGATTTCTAAATTAAATATCTCTCTAGATAAACTCTTTAATTTAAACTATATCGAGGAAATAAATGTAAAAGAGGTACCCTACATTTTGAAAACAAAATTTCCGGAAGTATTTTCGGAAGGACTGGGAAAATTTAATAGGGGTAAGGCGCAGTTGCATTTAAAAGAAAATGTTAAACCCGTTTTTTGTAAAGCACGGAACCTGCCTTTAGCCCTAAAAGATAAAGTTGAAAAAGAAATAAATAATCTAGTGAAAAATGAAATATTAACGCCGGTAGAATATAGTTATTGGGCCACTCCAATAGTACCAGTGCTTAAAAAATCAGGGGAAATTAGAATTTGTGGCGATTATCGAGTAACATTAAACCCTAATTTACATGTGGATACATATTCCATTCCAAAAATTGAACATTTATTTGCCGCTTTGAACAATGGAATTTTTTTCAGTAAAATAGACTTATCACAGGCGTATGCTCAAATCGAACTGGACGAGTTTTCAAAAAATTTAACTACTCTAAATACCCACAAGGGTTTATTTAAAATGAACCGGTTGCCATACGGAGTGTCTTCTAGTCCTGGTATTTTTCAAAGGATTATTGATAGTACTTTTAGCAATTGTAAAAACGTAGCCATTTTTTTGGACGATATTTTAATTACCGGAATAAATTCTAAAGATCACTTAAATAATTTAATGACTGTTTTTACCGTTTTAAAAGAATGTGGGTTGAAGGTGAAATTAAATAAATGTTCCTTCTTCCAAGAACAAATAAATTTCTTAGGGCATACAATAAATAAAGAGGGTTTATCAACCTCTGATGACAAGGTTGAAGCTATTTTAAGGGCACCACAACCTACAGATATAACCAGTTTAAAATCTTTTCTTGGACTGGTAAATTTTTATGGAAAATTTATAAAGAATTTGAGTGGTAAATTATACCCACTCCATTTATTACTAAAAAAGAATACTAAATGGTATTGGGGAGAAAAACAAGATCAAGCTTTTGAGTTAATAAAAAAAGAAATAGCATCACCAAAAATTTTAGCACACTATGATAGTAAATTACCGGTAATATTAGCAGTTGATGCCAGCTCATTTGCGGTAGGGGGTGTAATTTCTCATGTATATCCAAATGGAGACGTACGCCCAATTGCTTTCGCCTCACGCACCCTTTCTTCGGCAGAAAAATCTTATAGTCAAATGGATAAAGAGGGAGCCGCTATAATTTTTAGTGTAAAAAAATTCAATGATTTCCTGTTTGGTAGATTTTTCACTCTATTATGTGACAATAAGGCTTTGGTACACATTTTAGATAGTAAAAGAGGTATACCACAATATGCAGCAGCGCGACTGCAACGTTGGAGTATAATTTTAAGTACATATAATTATGAAATAAAATATATTGCATCAGAAAAAAATCACGCTGATGCATTGTCTCGTTTACCCCTTGAGAACACCAAAGAAACAACATATGATTATTCACACATATTTTATTTAGAAGAAAACCTTCCAATTGATTATAAGAAAGTGGCAATATTTACCAGGAAAGATAAAATTTTAAATTCTATTTATAGGTTTTGTTTACATGGTTGGCCAGAAAAGTCTAAAATTGAGGAGGAATATAAGGCTTATTTTTTAAAACGCGATGAGTTACATTTGGAACATGGTTGTATTTTATGGGGTTACAGGGTAGTAGTACCTGAAAAATTAAAATCGTTTTTACTTGAACAAATTCATATGGCACATTTAGGCATAAATAAATGTAAGACTATGGCTCGTTCATATTTTTGGTGGCCGAAAGTCGATGATGATATTGAAAAAATGTGTAAAAAATGTCTAACTTGCAATGTAATGAAAAATAACACACCAAAAGTAAGTTTACATCCGTGGCCTTACGAAGATACCCCATGGAGCCGTCTACACCTAGATTTTTTTAGACCGATCCATGGAAATAAATATTTAATCGTGATAGATTCTTTCACTAAATGGCCCGAAATTTTCAAAGCAAATGCTAGTGATGCAAAAAACGTAATTAAAATTTTAAATAAATTATTCTCCACTTTTGGTTTACCCACTAAAATAGTATCGGATAATGGACCTCCTTTTGCATCAAACGAATTTCGTCAATATTTAAAAAGTAATGGAATAAGACAACTTTTCTCTACTCCAAAACATGCAATGAGTAATGGCCAGGCCGAAAACACTGTAAAAACTTTCAAATTGGCTATAAAAAAGGCTTGTTTGGAAAATAAAAATGTTGACGAATTTCTAACACAATTTTTATTCGATTATCGAAATACTCCCCACTGTACAACCGGTGAAACGCCAGCTAAAAAAATGTTTCAAAGAAAAATTCGAGGAAAACTAGATTTGTTGATACCGGACTCAAAAAAAATAGAAGAGGACAAAATGGAAAAACAAAAAGAATATTATGGGGGGCAAACTAAACATTTTACAATCGGTGAAAGAGTTTATTTAAGAGATTTTAGAAATCCAGAATGCCCAGCATGGACGAAGGGAGTAGTAACTGGTACAGAAGGTTCAGTCATTTTTAATGTAAAGACTAAAGATGGTAAAGAATTAAGACGTCATTCGAATCAATTGCGCGCTTCGTTGGGTAACAACGAAGCGAATGAAACCGAAGACGATCCTTCTATATCAGAAACTGCAGAAAATACGCTGGAAGCAGAAACTGAAACTAACAGTACTGTTTCACCAGGTATTGTTCACTCAGAAAACAATTCTAATACAGAAAATGGAAACAATCCTAGATATTTTCTAAGGTCTAGAAAATGATGATTGTATATCTATATGTATGTTTGTAAATAGGTACTAGATATTAAAAAATGAAGTGTGTTAATTGAACTGAATAAGAAAATAGTGATCAAGTGGAAACTGTAAAAAAAAATAGTATTCTAGTTGGTTTGGGTTGTGTTGTGTGCATGGGTAACGGAAAATTGTAAAATTTATTTATTTATTTTTTTTTTGCTTATTTACATACGTTCATTTTATTCTGAGATTTGTAAATAGTAAAAAGGTGTATATAACATTGAATTTTTTTTGAATTAAATTGTAAACAATTGTTGATTCTCCAATTTTGGGGTGAGAATGTGTAACATATTTAATTGTTTGGTACATCCTGTACACCTGAGTAATTAGTATCACTGCAAGTTTTTATGTCGCCTTGAAGTTAGCTTGTACATATCGTTAGAAATAAATTCAGTTCCGAATACAGAGTCGAATTATTGATACCTACCTAGTACTTACCCAATCTTATAAATATATTGAATATAAATTAGTTATTGAAATATTAAGTTTATTAACTTTAATTAGTTATCGAATAATCAAGTTATTACAGGAAGTTTATGCCATATTTCCAGCAATTCCCAAGGTCTTACACACTCTATTAGATGTTCAATGGGAAAGTGCTTTAGTTCTTGGGCAGTAAAACTACTCAAAGCTTTTCCATGGTAGATGTGTTGTAGTAATAGTTCCATCATTGTTGCAGAAATTTCAAACACAAATGGCCGCAATTGATTTGATCGTAGTTTTGATATTGGGTATTGTTGTAGAAAATTCGCGCACTTTTTCCGAGATATTTAACAACTTCTTTCGGCGGCTTCAAGTTACCAAATGAATCAAAATACTCTACATTGTTGTTTATCTTTCGGTAAGCTACCCAATGACTTCCGCTATTCTCAGAGATGTCCAAATTAACAACTGCGCATTCTCGTTTTCGGGGCCCGTCTTTGGGGAGAGTGTCTCGCATGAAAACTCCTCGAAAATGCGGTATTTTAAGCGATTTTGCGTAATGTGTTATGTCAAAGTCGGTTAATGCGTGATTGGGTAGCTTTATCGGTTTTTTTGTTTTTTCAAGTACAATCCAAAACCGCCTTTTGGGTACTTTTTCAGGTACAGACCAGATCCTACACGTTCCATAGCCTTATTATGACGTACATCTTCTTCCAATTTCTTTTGCGCATGCTTTGCGTCAATGACAGTTTTTGCAATCCCAGCAGCACCACCTGACAGCGCTCCCAGTGCCGAAAGGCCTGCAAACAAAGGGATAAGTGGTAGGAAACCTCCGGATTTCGCTACAGGTATCACTCGAGGAACCTCGACTTCTTTTTTCCCACCAAATTCTTTAATAAGTGCTTTGGCTGCTCGTAAGGCAAACGTTGCAGTGTCTTTCAAAGATGCCCCTTTTTTCATGTTCTTTCCCACTTTTAGAATGACATCTCGATGCAAGGAACGACGTTTGCGACGACAACCCATTCCCAGCTTTCTTTTCACCTTCATTCCGCCTGTCACAAGTAATGCAGCAGTTTTCTCTCCCAGTGAAGCGTCTTTTGATTTGACTCGAGCCCAAGCTTTATCTTCAAGTATCTGATCGGCCTTGTGTCGTTCTTCGAGAGACTTATTCTTCCAGTAAGAAATATCGTGTTGTTTACAAGCAGCGTCCAAAGGGTTTATGCCCGGATCTCCACGATCAAGACGTTTTTCCAATTTTGTACCGGCTAAAAATAAAACAATTAATTTTTCGCAAAAAGGGTGGGGGCAGTTTACTTACGTCCACAGTACTGATAGTTAGGTAAGTGAAGTTCAATAGGTAGTTTATTGATGAGAGAATTTAAGAGACCTTCTCCTTCAAACACCAACATTAAGACTGATACGCGTAATTGGTGACACCTATATTTAAAGAGTATTACTACGAAAAACAACACACACGATGAAGATAATTCAACAAGATCAGACGATTCCCATTGAAAATCTGCATTTCACCTCAACGCCATCGATCGGCAAACATGGTAAATTGTTACCAAATTCTTTCCGTGCCATTATATGCGGCCCCAGTGGGTGTGGTAAGACGAATGCCATGCTAGCGCTCCTATTCAATCCAAATGGCGCGAAATTCAAAAACGTTTATGTTTATTCAAAATCGTTATTCCAACCAAAGTACCAATTGCTGCAAGAAGTTATAGCACAAGTCAAGGGCGTTGGCTATTTCCCATTTAAAGACAACGAGGAAATAATTAGCCCAGAGAAAGCTCGACCAAATTCTGTCTTTTTATTCGATGACGTTGCATGTGACGGTCAGCAGAAAATTCGTGAATACTACTCTATGTGTAGACATAAAGATATTGATGCTGCATATCTTTGTCAAACATACTCAAAAATACCGAAACAGCTTATACGCGACAACTGTAATGTGATTGTATTATTCAAGCAGGATGAGGTGAACTTGAAACATATATTCGACGAACACGTATCTCCAGACATGACATTCGACACATTCAAAAATATGTGTTCAAAGTGTTGGTGTGATCGCTATGGTACATTGGTAATTATGAAAGATTTCGCCCTCAATGATGGAAGGTATCGCAAAGGATGCGATAAATATATAAAACTGTAAGCTGCTTCTTCAGTCCACACCAATATGTCTGACGATAAGGTTGCTATTGCATTGCGCAAGAAAAAAGTGTCTGAACTTGCTAGATCAATTCGAAAAAAATACTTGGCATTGAAATTGGGTAAATCAGAGCAAGATGAGTCTCTTAATAAACTATTCAAGCCGATATCTAAACCACTCGAAGAAATTGTGCAATCCTCAAAGACATTACAAAAAACGATTACAAATTTGAATCCAAAAGAGGAAATAAAGAAGGAAGAACCTGATGATGATGATGTGTTTACACCTTTTCTCGAAACGGAACCGATAGCCGAAACCGATGAATCAGGCAATATTACACGTTCTGAATCTCCAGAAGAGATGCGCCCCGAAATTTCTCAGGAAGCTTTCGAAGAATATTTGGATCAATATCCTGCCATCAGTCATCAGTTCATTGAAGATTACTTCCAAAAAGATGATAAAATTGATAAAAATTATGGACCGATATACAACGATGAAATCGGTTGGTCATTAGGCAAACGTCGAATTGTGTTTGATGGAAAAACCGGTAATATAAACATTACTACCTGAGAAAAACGAAGTAGGAAAATATATAATTGGAACACCAGGCTTGTATGAGCTTCTATTTTACCAAGATCCCAGTTACAATGATCAAGATTTACAGAACTATAAAAATCTTTTGACAACAACTAAAGTTCATTTAGACACGATAAATCGTCTTAAGGGATCAAGTACTGATAAATATCACTACATCATAAAACCTTTATTCCAAACAAAATCTCTAACGACGACTAGATCGTCTCAGGTATTGACTCGTCTAAAATCAATTCCTTTAGCAAAAGGAAAAGGTATCGATCGTTTAAGATATAATGATAAACCTATGGAGTATATTTATTGGGATGATGTGAATGAATTGGTAGATCGTTTGAAGTTGTTCATTGCTTCAAAAGAGGCAGGTAATACGTCACACGACAACGAAATAGTAGCAATTATCAATGAACTCAAGGAAGCTGATATAATAGAATAATACAAGTTGAAACTTGTTCATTTCAATTATGCCAGTCGATAAATTCGGACATAGGCATCAAACGCCCTATGCACGTATACCAGCGAAAATTACGTTTCCTCATACTCAGGATGGTAATATTGATATTGAAAATGTGAAAATTTGTAATGTCAAGGAACCGACAACAAATAGTGATGCTGCAACAAAAAAATATGTCGATGTGCAATTGAATGGCCTACGTGCTATCAACTCACCATTAATTCAAGCACATGGTACCGTGCTCCAGCAACAAGACCATGATATAAAGGATTTAGCTATAGGATTTAACGAGATAAGAAATGAGCTTCATAAGACGAAAATCCCCATATTACAGGCGCACATTACTAACTTACAAAATAAAACTAACGAAATTGATACATTTATTTCGCGAAATCCCCCTGTAGCAGCTAGGGATATGGCTACGAAGAAATACGTTGACGATTCAATTGTGGCAGCCAAAATATTTATTCGAAAAGAATTCACTGCTTCTATTAACATGTGTGTTGAAAGCATACGTGAGTTACAAAAAGACATTACAGAAAATATCAGATCCGTCTCTGATATGAAAACCAACGTTTCGGGCATTGTAGACAATATTAAGGTTATGAATACGAATACCGTTAACCGCATTAACAGTCTGGAGCTGAAGCTAGCTGGTAGTAAGTCATAATATGTATTCTAAAGAAAAAATTCAGCTTGTAAACGAGCTCCACAAACCGATACGGAAAAAATTCCCTCGGAGGCGCACTATCATTAAGGGTCTTGACGATCTTTGGCAAATGGATCTTGCGGAGATGAGGAATTTTGCATCACAAAATAGGAATCATAAAATGATACTGGTCGTTATTGATTGTTTTTCAAAGTTTGTGTGGACACGCCCACTAAAGACGAAGACCGGAGAGGAGATTACTCGGGCATTCTCGGACATTCTCGCTCACACTAGACGAACACCAAAAAATCTGCAATCTGATCAGGGAAAGGAATTTTACAATAGCAAATTTCAAAATTTAATGAAAAAACATGATATAAATCATTACAGCGTATTTAGTACAATGAAAGCTTCTATGGCAGAACGTGTTATAAGAACTTTGAAATCGAAACTCCACAAGTATTTCAGTTTAAATGGCACCTACAAATGGATTGATATTCTGCCTGAAATTACTCAAAACTATAACGATACAAAACATTCCACAACAAAATATAGACCTTCTCAAGTCAACAAATCCAACGAAAAATCTATTTTGAATAACACATATAGTCATTTGAAGATAGCAGGCCCGCGAAAATTTAAAGTTGGCGACATTGTGCGCATATCCAAGGCAAAACATGTCTTTGAAAAGGGATATACACCCAATTGGACTACAGAACTATTCAAAATCACCAAAGTTAAAATTACCAATCCTGCTACGTATTTACTTGAAGACATGCAAGGTACACCAATCAGCGGCTGCTTCTATGATGAAGAACTACAGAAAACATCAAATACAGACATTTACTTAGTTGAAAAGGTGCTCAGAAGAAAGGGTAACAAAATGTACGTCAAGTGGCTTGGTTTGGATAGCAAACACAACAGTTGGATAGAAAATATTGATATTGTATAGATCTATGTTTCGGTTCGCCACGTAGAGCAGGAGCTATAAATTGGAGTGAGCTTTGAATATCAAACTCAGTTAGCAACATGAGTTCCCAAGATAGTGGTATTGTCGACATCGTGGACGAATCTGATTCGAGTAACTACAGTTCAGAGTTAGATAGAATATTGGAAAACTATGAGACTGCTGTCAAGTCTGAAAACATTTACCTGCTTTCAACACAGTATCCAATTTCGGGGTATGAAGTAAAATGTGGAATAAGTCCTGCAAGATCATTCACACCTGCTGTTATCTTATCCCAACATCTTAAGTTCAGCAAAATATCTTTCAGTACTTATGGATGGAATGCCTTTATCTCAATTATGACACAACAGATGAATTTCTTTCATACCGGAGACGAGTTCAAACCTGATTCATTACTATGTGAGGACTGTAGTATCACCCCATTAAATTACGATGATAGTAAGGTGATTTTGGTCAAGAAACATGGTGTTGAGTATTACATGGATGAAGAAGAAGTATCGCAAATTTTAGAATTAAATAATTTGATTGTACAACGTATAATTATGCTAGAAAATTTGAATTTTTGTGAATATTATTATAATGTTTTGGATTTCTGTAAAAATACCTTCTCCGAAAATTTAAGTCCTTTACAAATTTTATATGCATTTTGTTCCATTACACCAAACGATATGTTACACAATGCCCTTAGAGAATTTGTATACTTTTATAAAGTTAAAGTTATCAATGATTTAAATAAATAATTATTTATTATTATTGTTTTATTGTTACTTTTAAGTCACCCGGTATACGTTACTTTTAACTTCAGTAATATTTATAAAGACGCTATCAGTTAACCGCGGTTACGTGTGTGATACATTGATTGAAATATCTTTTTATTTACACGTTATACTTTTATATTACAAGATTAGCGAAATATTCGTCTGACAATTTTCAATAATCAAATTAACAATTATAATCGTCGCTATCAACACTACCTCATTTTAGTATGAGATAACGAAGGGTAGCCGAGTGCGCGTCGCTGGCCCTCCCGAAGTTATCAACGATTTAAATAATTATTTATTATTGTTTTTTATTGTTACTTTTAAGTCACCCGGTATACGTTACTTTTAACCGATCTGGCAGCGCTCCCGCTGTTATCTTCGCAATGAGTCTCCATTACGTGTCTCTCTTACATCTCTCTCTTACACATTGTCTCACTGCTCTCTCTCTCTAACACACGGTTTTCCCTATTTCTGTAGTCAGACTAACGTTGCTAATCTACTAGCGATTAAAGCGATAGCTCGGGGAACTATAATTTCTCAGAATATGGCACAAATAATAGGATATGCAGACGACCTCGCATTAATTGCAAGAAGTAGAAATAGCCTGGATAAGGGTATGCGATTTGGCTGAAGAAGCGAAAAGTAGAGGCTTGGAAATAAATGAAGAAAAAACTAAATACATGATAGTCAGCAGGGAAACAACGGAGAATATAAACGAAATAAGAATACAGAATTACAAATTTAGAAAAGTAGAAAATTTTAAATATTAAGATGTGACGATAAACGAGAAAAATGATAGAAAAGTAGAGATAGCATAAAGAGTGAAAGCGGGAAATAAGGCGTACTGGAAGTACAATAAATTGATGAATGACAGACATTTAAGTTGCTATAAGACCAACAATGACATATGCCGCAGAGACTATGTGTTTGACAAGTAAAAACGAAGAAAAAGGATAGCTGAGAGAAAAATATTTTTGATCATGTTACTTCAATCGCCATTACCTGGAAATACATACCCCCCAGATCACCACACTGGGGTGGAATATGGGAGGCTGCTATAAAGAGTGCGAAGTTTCATATCACTCGTATGTGACAAGGTTCACATTATGTTTTTGAGCAATTTGCTACCATACTAGCCCAAAAGGAAGCGATCATGGATTCGAGACTGACTCCTGGTCATTTCTTGATAGGAGCGCCTTTAGTAGCTCTTCCTGACGGAGACTGTGTTCAAATCCCAGGAAACAGGTTGAAATTTTGGCAACAGTGTACCAGAATCCAACAGTGTTTTTGGACACGATGGTCCAAAGACTATTTGAATCGGCTCCAAAATCGGCCTAAATGGCTTATCCCTCATCCCAATTTAACCGTTGGAGACATGGTCCTCGTCAAAAATGAGGAAACTTCTCCTTTAAAACGGTCATTGGCCCGTATTACAAAGTTGTTGCCTGGTCCTGATGGAAAAGTAAGTGCTGTCCAAGTCAGAACTTCAACAGGAATCTATTCTCGGTCCATTGTCAAATTAATTCCTCTTCCGGCTCACGATGACAATGTATACCCCACCCAACTTTGATACAGTTAGTTACTCAATATTCTCTTATGTATATAGTAGTTATAGTAGTAGTTAAAGTCCTAATACGTTTTTATTGTCATTCTATATGAATTCCATTTATTTAAGTTGAATCATTACTCTAACACTCTGGATTACCCTTACTCCTTTTTGCGCCCCTCTATGCTGGTACTTCTATCTTGTGATCTCCGGCGGGGGAGTATGTTGGGATTTGAACCTAAAGGCCTGGGTCCAATTCCCAACAGTGTTCCCTCAAAGGAATATTAATGTAATATAAAATCAGAACCAGTACTCGTGGCTACACCTGTGAGACCGTGGCGGTAGCGCCCACGTACTAACCCCTTGTTAGGGCGGAATCGGTATTCGTTGATGATATACTAAATTAGATGGCATACACGCGCTATGCCAAATTCGCTGCATGTGCAGAAAAGATCTCACTCTCTTCCGTTCATGCAAAAAAAGCATGGTGCCTCGTGGCAATTCTCTCCTCATTGAATAATAATAAATTGAGTGTAAAAAATAGTTAGTTGATTTACCCATGAAGGGAAAATTTTAACGTTTAACGTCACCCTAGTATCTCGGATTCATATACTTCGTTCAAATTCAAAAGTTCTATTGAAAACTCAGTGTGCCGGTATTTGGAATTGGCGGTAAAAAGGTGTTCAAGAAGATATAACTTACCAGTGTTGTAATAAGTGTAATAAATGGCTTTTTTTTCTACTTGTGAAAATAAATTACCTAGATGAACTATTGGTATTTTATTGTCTCCCGATCCATCGAAGGTCTCCTTGTTGGCCAACTCAATGGATGTTGGCCCCCCGATAATGTGGATGCCCACGAGTGTGGTAGTTTTCCATCATAAGTGGTCCAGATCGAGCCGGATTTTGGAGGAACAGAATAATAGACAATTGTGTAAATATCTCAGCTTGGAAAAACATTGGTACTGAACATGTGCTTAATGTGAGTATAAAAGAACAAATTGAGCAGGACTGAACTTACAGGTCAGTGTATTATTTCTATTTATAAGAAAAGTAGGATCTCATTTCACAATCACTCAGAGGTAATATATAGACATTTAAATTATTCATACTACCTACTTGTGAAATAAATAAATTGAGATGTATTTGTATTGTGCTATAGGCCATATCTCTGTAAGAACTATTTTGTACAATCTATTCTAAGTGTTATTCAAAGAATAATTATATACTCTTTCATCTAAAACATGAATGTGCATTTTGAGTCACAGAGCTGTTTTTCTTTTGGATTCTGTTGTTTATTTGTTTCAGGTTGAGCCTTGTTGCCAGGAGAAATAAATTTATTCTGTTGTTTTGTTGTATTTTACCCCTCTTCAACTGTATATATTTGTATAATATTGTTTCTCGTTTGTTCTTGTTTTTTACAAGGAAATAGCTCTGTGCAGTAATGGTTTTATTACTCGAATGACTTTATAATCTCTTAATTACTAAATAATGAAAATAATAATTTTTTGTATCGATAAATGCACATTCCCTCAGATATTTTGATTAAATTAGTTGATATATTTTTAGGGTAGTTTCTATTTTGTGGAATAATTTCTCAGATTCAATGAACATGCCAGACTTAATTAAAATTCGAACCACTAGTAAGGCCCAGATTACACGGATTGTGAACTGGTATACGAACAATAAAGATAATATTGTAGAAAAAGCTAAGTTAGAATTTAAGATAAACTCATTAACTACTCATTTTAAAAAATATAGTGAAGTTCAGGATGAATAATTAGAAACATTGACTTTGAACCCTCCCGATACAGAGGATCGAGATGTTGTAGAGGACACTTACTTTGCTGTGCTTTCTCAACTTCAAAATCATTTATCTAGCCTCAATAAATTAGGGAACACTCAATTAGTAACACACAACAAAATACAATTGCCCAACATAAATATTAAAATATTTACAGGAATTCCTACTGAATATCAGTCGTTTATTGATTTATTCACAGCTCTTATTATAAATAATACTAATTTAGATTCTAATACTGAGAAATTCTTCTACATCAAAGCTCATCTTAGAGGTGAGCCTCTCACATTGATTAATAATATTGCTGTTACTGAGCAAAATTTCTCTATTGCACTAGATGTGTTACATAAACGTTATAGCAATAATAAGCAGTTGGTCAACTCTTATTTTAAACAAATTTTAGATATAGGTGCCATTCAAAAATGTAATGCTGACATACTGAGACAGTTCACCGCTAATAGTAAAGCAGCTTTGGACTCACTATTGACTTTAAATTTTCCCAAAGAACACTTATTTGATCATTTGATTGCATACATTTTGGAAAGTAAACTGGATTTTGCCACTAAAAAGGCTTTTGAAGAGCAAGTTAAGTCAAATAATTTGATAGATACTAACTCATTTTTTGAATTTTTAAATAGTAGGTGTACCATTTTAGAAAATCTCTCTAGTTCTGGAAATTTAGTGGAGAATAGGGTACATTTTAAAAATAATTTCAATTCAAATAAAACTAGGGTGACATTACTCTCTAATTCAAATAATACAGCGGTTAATGAATCTCCCTCCCATAGTAGTAATCAACATGCTGTGAATCAAGGTACAACACATATGGCTATGCAATGTGCTTATTGTAATGATACCAATCATCGCATTTATTCATGTCAAAGATTTGTTCATATGTCTGTCTCAGACAGATTGAATTTTGTCAAGCTCAACAAACTTTGTTATAATTGTTTAGGTACAAAGCATTCTTTAAATGGGTGTGGGTCATCCAGAGTGTGTGATATTTGTAATGAAAAACATCATTCACTATTGCACTTATCTACCCCACGCAATGTAGCTGTAAACTCATTATCCTCTCCAACGCATAGAATGTCTTCAACCCCTTCGCACTCTCAACGAGGTGAATCTCCAAAGGTCACAATCTCTCTCTCTCAACGAAGTGATTCTCTAAGGTCACACTCTAATTTGGATTCTGCTACTCCAGTCAGTTCACGTGGAGGTGGTTCTCCAAACACAAAATAGATTCTCTAGCTCCTCCCGTGCTCAAGGTTCGGTGGCAAACACCACCTCTCTTTCAGCCACTCAGGTTTGCACTTCTCAAGTACTATTGGCAACTGCAAAATTGTTGATTTTCCCTACTCATGGCCCTCCTATGGTAATCAAAGGTCTTGTGGACAACGGAAGCCAATGCTCTTTTATTACTCGTAAGACAGCGGAGGAATTAAAGTGTAAATTTGTTTCTCGTTCACTTCAAATTTCAGGGATTTTTAATGGTCAAACTAGTATAAATAAAATGACTGAGATAGAGTTTCACTCCATCCATGACCCTTCAGCGAAATTTACAGTTTCTTGCGCCGTGGTTGATCAGATTACTCAAAACTTACCTCAGATCTCTATTAACAAAAACCTATTGAATATTCCCCACCACATTAGTCAAGAACTGGCCGACGATACTTTTGAAACTCCGTCAGAAATTGGGATCCTTCTAGGAGCCGACATCTATCACCTTTTATTAAAGTCAGACATAAAACATTTAGGAAACGGGCTTCCTACATTGATTCATACTCATCTAGGGTGGATAATTTCAGGCACCTTGCCTCATCATTACATGTCTCTCCATTCTGATGTTAATTTAGCCCCTCACTCCTTTCATATCGCTATGAACCCAGAAGCAACTGAAACTAAGCTAGATGCAATTTTAGAAAAATTATTTAAACAAGAAGAGGTCTCGTCTCCCTCTCTGGTAACAGATGAAGATCTAAGAGCCGAACAAATATTTGTTTCCTCCACTGAAATACTTTCTAATGGAAGATTCCAAGTCCATTTACCATTGATTTCTCCTCAAGCTCACTGTCAGCTAGGTGACTCTTTTATTTCTGCAAGAAATAGATTCTCGTCCCTTGAAAGGAAATTTGAGAAGAATCCTGAGTTGAAAACGGAATATAAACAAATTTTAGAAGAGTACATCAAATTGGGACATGCCAAGGTAATACCCCTATCTCTTCTATACCCTCTATCAGAACATAAATACTTTGTTCCTCACCTCAGTGTCGTAAAAACCCACAGTGCTAGTACAAAGGTCCGGATCGTATTTGATTTCTCCTCAAAAACCTCGAGTTCTCTTTCTCTAAATGATATAACTTTCACAGGGCCTAGAGTCCAACCGGAGCTGTTCGACATTTTAACCCGATTTCGAATTTATCCCTATGCCCTTACTGCTGACATTGAAAAGATGTATCGGCAGGTCTGCATGCATCCGAAATTTCACTTTTTGCACAATGTCCTTTGGAGGGACTCATGATCCGTTCACTTGTTTGGAGCTTACCACCGTTTCATTTGGTTAACGTAGTGCACCTTATTTAGCGTGCAGAGTTTTAAAAGAAATAGCCCTACAGAACTCTCATCTACCCCATGTAAGAAATGCTCTCTTTAATCAGACATATGTCGATGACATATTGACAGGTGCTCACTCGATAGCAGAATTGGAGCAATTGTATTTTGACTTAAGGCAAACTCTTGGGTCTGCTGGATTTAATTTACACAAATTTCGTACCAATTCCAATACCAATTCTAAAACCTTATTCTCTAATGACTCCTCGTGCAAAGAGCTATTCTCAAAAGAGAACCCATGTACAGTTTTAGGTATCACGTGGGATCCTTCTTCTGACACATTTAAAATTCACACTCCATCTTCCTTGGACAATAGTGTCCTAACAAAACGAGTAATTTTGTCGATCATTTTCCAATATTATGACCCCTTGGGTCTAATGAACCCGATACTGGTGCTAGGCAAGCTAATCATGCAAAATCTGTGGCAGTTAGGACTGCAGTGTGACACACCAATTGACAATCCTCAGATTCGGAATGATTGGAATAACTTCCTAAATAGCATCATTTTATTAGAAAGCATCTCCATTCCCAGGTGCATCAAAGTAAATAAAGAGATTCTACTATTTGAACTTCATGGCTTCAGTGATGATAGTGGTAAGGCATATGGTGGTTGTGTCTATCTGAGAACTATCTACACTGACAATACTGCTACTTCACATTTAGTGGCTGCTAAGTCCAAGGGCTCACCACTGAGCAAACCCCTCACTATTCCAAAACTGGAACTTAACGGTATGGTTCTTTCAGCAAAATTATTTTCAAGAATCTCAATAATCTTGAAAAATCATCTTTCAATCTCTGCATATATATTATGTCAGATTCTCAATTAGCGCTGTCATGGATAAATTCTCCTCCTGAGAAATGGACAATCTACGTTAGTAACCGAGTAAAACAGATTCAAGAACTTACCTCTGAAGCTTCTTGGCGGCATATCAAATCAAAATTGAACCCTGCAGATTTGCTTTCCCGTGGCACGTCTCTCACAAATGATTCATCCTTGTGGTTTAATGGCCCCCCTTTCCTAAGTAACACTTCCTCAGATACTGTTATATACGACTCGTTCACACAAATGTCGCAATTGCCAGAGGAGAGAAAGACCGTTCTGACAGCTGTACACCCACCCATTAATATTTGGCTTGCTTTTATGTCCAAATTTTCATCATATGATAAGATGCTACGTTCCATGGCTTATATACTTAGATTTATGAGTAACATTAGAAGCCCTGCTAAACGAGTAGGTCCCTTGACTCCAACTGAAATATTCCCAGTCTCGTCACTGTCTCATTATTCAGGTTCAAAACCTAGCATTTCCCCATGTTATCCGATTGCTTAAAAACAACAAACCCCCTCAAGACAAGCATCTTTTGTCCCTAAATATTTTCTTAGACCAAGATTTCCTTATTCGAGTAGGTGGTCGGCTGTCCCATGCTGATGTACCTATTGATCAACAGCACCCTGTTTTATTGCCATCTAAGTCTGAGTTTGTTACATTGTTACTGAGGCACGAACATATACGTCTCGGCCATAGCGGTCCTCAAAATGTGCTCAACAATGTGCGCACTAAATTCTGGCCACTTAACGGACTCAGCGAGGTGAAGCGAATTATTCACAAGTGTGTTATTTGTACCAGACTTAAAGCAGTTACATCCCAACAAATGATGGCTGATTTACCTCCAGAGCGAGTCACTCCCTCAAGACCATTTTTGCACGTAGGGGTGGACTTCGGAGGACCTTTCCTCATTAAGTCGTCTACTCTTAAAAAAGCCCCAGTAACAAAATGTTACATGGCCCTTTTCGTTTGCCTCGGAACTAAGGCAGTTCACCTCGAGCTGGTGTCAGACCTCTCAGCGGAAGCGTTTATTGCATATTTAAAGCGTTTCGTCAGTCGCAGGGGAGTTCCAAGTACTATTTTTAGTGATAATGCCACTAACTTCGTTGGGGCACACAACCAACTCAGAGAACTCTATGCTCTCCTCAATACTCCTAATTCACCAATTTTTGATCATGTTACTTCAATAGCCATTACCTGGAAATACATACCCCCCAGATCAACACACTGGGGTGGAATATGGGAGGCTGCTATAAAGAGTGCGAAGTTTCATATCACTCGTATGTTACAAGGTTCACATTATGTTTTTGAGCAATTTGCTACCATACTAGCCCAAAAGGAAGCGATCATGGATTCGAGACCACTTTTCCCATTATCATCAGACCCTCATGACCTTCAGCCATTGACTCCTGGTCATTTCTTGATAGGAGCGCCTTTAGTAGCTCTTCCTGACCGAGACTGTGTTCAAATCCCAGAAAACAGGTTGAAATTTTGGCAACAGTGTACCAGAATCCAACAGTGTTTTTGGACACGATGGTCCAAAGACTATTTGAATCGGCTCCAAAATCGGCCTAAATGGCTTATCCCTCATCCAAATTTAACCGTTGGAGACATGGTCCTCGTCAAAAATGAGGAAACTTCTCCTTTAAAATTTCCATTTGCCCGTATTACAAAGTTGTTGCCTGGTCCTGATGGAAAAGTAAGGGCTGTCCAAGTCAGAACTTCAACATGAATCTATTCTCGGTCCATTGTCAAATTAATTCCTCTTCCGGCTCACGATGACAATGTATACCCCACCCAACCTTGATACAGTTAGTTTCTCAATATTTTCTTATGTATATAGTAGTTATAGTAGTTGAGTTAACTGTATAAACCCTCACTTCGTGGAATCTACTCATCATATGGTTTTAAATGAAACTAACTGTTTCTATCATCATATATATGATGATATATTTATCGAAACAATTGTCAATAATTTACTTGCAATTTACACATTTTTTCAAATATATTGTGGAGTCATTTAGAAACAGTTAGTTTCATTTAAAACCATATAGTTATAGTCCTAATACGTTTTTATTGTCATTCTATACGAATTCCATTTATTTAAGTTGAACCATTACTCTAACACTCTGGATTACCCTTACTCCTTTTTGCGCCCCTCTATGCTGGTACTTCTATCTTGTGATCTCCGGCGGGGGAGTATGTTGGGATTTGAACCTAAAGGCCTGGGTCCAATTCCCAACAGTGTTCCCTCAAAGGAATATTAATGTAAAATAAAATCAGAACCAGTACTCGTGGCTACACCTGTGAGACCGTGGCGGTAGCGCCCACGTACTAACCCCTTGTTAGGGCGGAATCGGTATTCGTTGATGATATACTAAATTAGATGGCATACACGCGCTATGCCAAATTCGCTGCATGTGCAGAAAAGATCTCACTCTCTTCCGTTCATGCAAAAAAAGCATGGTGCCTCGTGGCAATTCTCTCCTCATTAAATAATAATAAATTGAGTGTAAAAATTAGTTAGTTGATTTACCCATGAAGGGAAAATTTTAACGTTTAACGTCACCCTAGTATCTCGGATTCATATACTTCTTTCAAATTCAAAAGTTCTATTGAAAACTCAGTGTGCCGGTAATTGGAATTGGCGGTAAAAAGGTGTTCAAGAAGATATAACTTACCAGTGTTGTAATAAGTGTAATAAATGTTTTTTTTTCTACTTGTGGAAATAAATTACCTAGATGAACTATTGATATTTTATTGTCTCCCGAGCCATCGAAGGTCTCCTTGTTGGACAATACAATGGATGTTGGCCCCCCGATAATGTGGATGCCCACGAGTGTGGTAGTTTTAGTGTGGTAGTTTTCCATCAAATTCATTACGTAGTCTGCTAGTATTGGTGATATTGAAGATCCCATGGGAGTTCCAAAAGTCTTTTGGTAATTTTTATTATTATAAGGAAATATGTATTATTAAAGATAAATTATATTAATTCTAAAAAAGTTTCTTTGTTTAATTTGCAGGGCATCAGTATTCTCAGTGCTTCTTCATATAATAAGTGCTGGTGTATGTTGGCTGATTATCTTATTCTATACCTGTTTAAAACACCCTGTTATTTTAGATTATGTGGAAGTGTTATTCTGGATTTTATTAATGGCATGATTTATTAAAGTAGTGATTTGGTTTATTCCCATCATTTTGCCAGATATTGTGATCTTAGGAAAAATCCTTTAGACTGGTTTGATATCAGCAGCTGGGATGTTTTTAAAATATGGTTGATTTTTGTTGCTTACAGAATGTCGTGCAATTTCATTAACTTTTTCTTTGGAAGGAATAATCCACTCTACTTTAACGTGTATTTTTTGGAGACCGTGAAGCTCTTGCTTCAATATCTTTGGCTTCAAGTATAGCGAGTACTTCTCCTGTATATAATGAACAGTGATGGTTTAGCCTATTTGCATAACTGTCAGTATCTTGTTATAAGCCTCTTGCTTCAATATCTCTGGCTTCAAGTATAGCGAGTACTCCTCCTGTATATAATGAACAGTGAGGGTTTAGCCTATTTGCATAACTATCAGTATCTTGTTATAAGCCGATGCAATTCCGTTTTCTGATTCAGATGAGTCCGTGAGAATTAGATCATAACTAGTAAATTTAGTAATGAGATCATAGTATTTTAATCTGCATATGTGGTGGTAGAGTATTTGGGCTAATTTGCCAATAAATCGCACTCCAACTCCGGTGAGCTATTGGATTTTCCGTGCAATTTGGATAATGTTTGTTTTCACTCAATGAAATTTTCAGATCGAAAGTTCAACAACATGCAATGTTTAAAGTCACAAGAGAAAATGTGGACAGAGTAGCTATATATGTACTTTGTACATATTCTACCTGTGAAAAAAACGCATTTTCATTCTTCATTTAGGTGGACCAAAAAATTCGAAAATTCAATCATCAGTCAAAATTGATTGTGATTAATGACTTGCTTGGTAGTCACGTTCCATCAGACGGAGTCCTTATGTGTTTAGTTCAACTCTCGCAATTCGTTAAAAAATCGTTACCCCTTAAATAAAATATGGCTTCGTAGTAACCGATATATGTTGCGATCAGTTGGAGCACGATGCTTTAGTTGTGTCAGTTCAAAAAACCCGGATTTTGGAGATGATTCTACAAATATTACGAATATTTCAAATGTGCATGAATGATGAATTATGGTTAACAGAAACTGTACGTTCGTGCTTATGAGCGGCAATAATCATAGTCAAACAATTTAGTTCTTCTGTCCGGATGACAGATGTTAATTCTTTTCCTATTAACGACATTATAAGTGAAGATTTGGAAAATATCAGGTCTCAATTAGTTCCGCGGAAAATAAAATCGGGGGCAATTTTATTAATTAAAGATTAATGAAAAAAGTTCTCCCTGAGTATATATTGATATTAATAGATGACTTTGCAAGTTATGTTTATAGTAAAAAAAACTGAATAAAATGACAACAGCTACCAACGACACCCTCCGTAACGTTACATTAGTCGCGACGGGAAGCTTAGTGAGAAATACTGACAAAGATAGAAAACGGGTTTATAATCCTACGGCAGTTATTCACATTCGGAAAAAATACTAGGGGAAATAAGCCAAACAACCCGTGAGAGGTTTGCCGTCATTGTTAACATCCACGACAAAGAAACCCTACTTACTGAACTAGTCAAATGTATTGATTTGTAACGACGGATGGACCGCATACAATTAATGTGCACAGGTATTTCATGGACATAGCACCGTAAATCACTCCGAAAATTTTTTTAATTTCCTCAAAAATAAACTTCCTCATTGCTGTAGGATTCAGTCAGGCTTGTCTAGAAAAAACAGATCTCCTACCGCCGGAACCAGGTATGCAACTATACAGAGATCATACGAATACAATTGAAAGAAGCTAGCGAGATTTGAAAGAATATTTGAGAACAACAAATAATCTATCCACGGTGAACCAATATATTGGCGAATGGATGTACAAAAAAAACATCCTATCGGAACACACCAACGACAAAGATGAATTTTTCAAATACCTTAATGATATAGCTCGAGTATATCATGGATTAGGAAAGCGGCCCATGAAAAGAACATATAATGAAATAGACGACTGCGATTGTCTTGAGTGTTCCGATCAGTGGAATAATGCACATTTGAGAAAAAGCCCATACGGAGAAAAGAAGGAAAATATGAAAAATGAGGAGGAGATTGATGGCATTCACGGAGAAAAAACAAGTTTCATTACTATTATTATTCTTATTGTTATATTATTATCAAATCAATTAAAAGAAGACAATAGCCACAATGAGGAGGAAACTCAAATACAAGAGAAAAGTGGCCCATCTAGGAAAAATAAGTTTCCAAAAAAGCGTAACTGGTCAAAGGGTGATTTGGATAAGACAACGTCTCAATCATCTATTGCAAAATTTCCTATGGTTGATATATTACCTGTACTTACGCTAAGCGATAAAAGTGAACCTTCAGATGTACTCGAAGATCTTGTAAAATATACTGTTTTGTATGCAAATAGCAAAAACTGTCGATTAGAACTAGGCAACGATGAACTACTCGTTTTCATAGCAATATTATACTTGAGCGGTTATGTTCCACTTCCACGTCGAAGAATGTTTTGGGAAGGGCGAGACGACACTCGAAATTTTCTGGTGTATAACTCCATGCGTAGAAATAGATTTGAGGAAATATTCAGATTCCTACATGCAGCAAACAACAATAACTGAAAAATGATAAAATGGCTAAGTTACGTCCTCTGATATGAAAAATGAATGAAAATTTTGTAAAATATGTACCTTGCAACTCGGAATTGTCAATCGACGAGTCTATGATCCCGTACTTTGGCCGAAACGGGTGTAACAATTCATAAGAGGAAAGCCAATTCGTTTTGGCAACAAAGCATGGGTTCTTGCTCTATCGTCTGGGTACTGTGTGAATTTTGATATATACCAAGGGTGGAGTATGAACAAAGAAGAGAAGAAGATGGGCCTTGGAGAGTCTGTGGTTACAACGTTTGCCAACTTGCTCCAGAATCAATTTCTCGATAATAAATTTTCTCTGTACTTTGACAATTTTTCTACAAGTGCTTCACTTGTAAGTAAACTCGGGAAAATGGGTTTTGGTGCAACTGGTACCGTTCGAGTAAATCGCACAGATAAATGTCCTCTTGAGAATTCGGCTGTAATGAAAAATAAAGATCGAGGGGTCTACGATAGTGCAGTTGACAAAGATGAAAACATTGTTTGTGTAAGATTGTGTTGTTACTTTGTTGTCAAATGAATATGGTTTATGCCCAATCCAAAAAGCAATAAGATATTCATCAACACATAAAAAAAGTAGATATACAGCAACCATACGTCGTGCAATATTATAATAGAGGGGTAGATCAGATGGATAATAATATTGCAAATTATCGTATAGGTCTGCGAGGAAAAAAATGGTATATTCCTATTTTATTTTGGATGTTCGACATATGTATGAGTAATTCCTGGGTTTTGTTACGCAAATTTGGTTTAAAGTTAGACAATTTGGAATTTCGCAGAAGAGCTGTAATTGCTATATTACAAAAATATGGAAAACCTACTTTGGCCACAGGTCCAGCATTCCATTCTGTAAGTCCAGCGGCACGTCGACAGGGTCAGCATCTGGTTGTGATCAGCCAAACACGGCGAAGATGTGCTTTTTGTAAAAATAAAACAACCAAGGCCTGCAATCAATGGAGAGTTACCCTTCTTGATAAATGTTTTCTAGATTATCATAAATAATAACATTTTCAAGTTTCTGTTGTAAAATATAGAGTTCAATAACAGTTAGCTTTTATTTTCATATATTACCATAACTCAACATCCAGAAAATGCACTCTAAATGTAAATTATGAAAGTATTTTCAAAATGTGCCCTCAGTAACTGTATCAGCTCTCACAAAACTTTGAAATTATATCTCTTACCACAACGATGTAATCCTCCGATTGCCCCACCCTGTATATATATAAAGGATATTGAATCTTCTTGTTGATAATAATAATCAGTTTTTGTTTCTCTGTAATACGAAAGTTTTTCTATTAACTATTAATTACATTAATTACAAAGTTACCTGTAATACGAAAGAAACAACAATTAAAGTTTATTATTATCGTCCATTGCTTCTCTTAATTAAAAATCTCAAAATTTATTTAATTATTAACTGATTGACGTATTGACGTCCTATTCTCGAAACTTCAAAACTTTTAAGTAATCTTCTCTATTGTTTTATCTGGTGGGGTTAATATGAAGCGCGACAAATTTAAATGAAGAAAGTACTTTCTTTACATCTCCCCCTCCAACCGTGAAAATTCTTGAGTGAATTTTATTATCTCTTGTTTATTCTGGTATTAATTTTGTCATGTGGAATAGTCCTGTTTCTTCGTTTCTTTTTCCTGTTTCAATTCTAAATATAGTATTTGATATTTTCTCTGTTATTTTAAAAGGTCCGATCCTGAGTTCATCTAATTTTTTTCTGTTTAATTTATTTCCGTTTTCAATGTATACGGAGTCGCCTATATTGAATTCATTTTCTTTTCTGTTTTTGTCAAATAATTTTTTATTATATTCGTGTGATTTTATTGTGTTATCTAGAGCTATTTTTCTATCTTTTCTCCAATCTTCTGCATTTTTATGTTCCTTTAGTTCTTCAGGTAGTATATTTCTATTAGTCCCATCTAGTAGGTATTTTGGTGTAAAACCTGTTACTGAGTGTACTCTGTCATGTTATATTTGTCAACACATTCTCTTGCTATTGTCGCCCAAGCCTTCTTTTCTGTAAATTCATTGATTCTGCATCTTATTTTATTGACTATTGTTTGGTTCAATCTTTCGTTTAGGCCATTCGAGAAAGGTGCATTTAAGGTTGTGTAAATAAGTCTGATGTTTTGTTGTTCTAAAAAAATTTTGAATTCTTTAGAGTTAAGTCCTGGATATTGATCTGCTAAAATTGTATCTATCTTGTTTATCTCTAGTGTGTTTTGAACCATTTTCACAAAATCGTTTGCAGCTTGGGTTTTTGAAGTATGTATGATCTTGTATAGTGATCAACTAAAAGATGGAGGTATCTTTTCGTTGATCTTTGACCACCAAACCCACCGATCGTATCAATCGATACTATCTCAAATGGCTTTGTTGCTGGTCCTAATTGTGACATCAATCCATATTTTGCTTGACCTCTAGATTTATTTCTTTTACAAATGTCGCATGTTTTACTTTTTTTATGTTTTCTATTAATCTTTTCGAGGTATAGTATGGGCATATTCTGTTTATCAGTTGATTTATGCCAATATGACACCAATCTTTATGTGTATTTCTTATTAATGCAATGCTCAATTTCTCTGATAATACTATCTTATTTTTATTCTTAATTTGTTTATAAATTATACCATGTTCATCTATTGTTTTTTTCTTAAGTTCTTTCAATGCAATGTTTTCCTCTTGATCTTTTCTTATTTCTTGAATTTTGATTGTATTTACTATCTTTAATACTTCTTCAGTATTATCTATTGATTCCAATACAGGATTCCTGCTAAGACAGTCTGCTTCAGTGTTGAGTTTCCCTGGTATGTATTTAATATTGAAATCAAATTGAGATAGGTAATATGTTAGATCACCTAACTCTTCGTCTGTTCTTGCTTTTATGTTGAGGTTCTCTAGAGGTTTATGGTCTGAATACACTTCAAATTTTCTCCCAATCAACCAGTGTTCCCAATATTTTACCGCTTGTTTTATTGCTAAGCATTCCAAATAAATGGCTTTTTTTCTTTTTTGCGCCTCATTTAATTTTTTTGAGAAGTAGGCTACTGGTTTTTCCTTTCCATTTTCTTGTGTTTGTTTCAGTATTGCACCCATACCTTCTATTGAAGCATCTGTAAATATTTTAATAGGCAAATCTTTATCGAATATTTCTAGCACTGGTTGAGGACATATTAATTTTTTTATTTCTAAAAATGATTTTTCACAATCCATAGACCAATTAAATTTTACATCTTTCCTCAACAGTCTATGTAATGGATCTAGTATTGTTGAGATTTTCGGGATGTATTCGTGGTAAAAGTTTATTTTACCTAGAAATTGTCTTATATTCTTTTGTGTTCTTGCAGTAGGAAAATTATGTATTGATACTAAGTTGTCTTTGATTGGTCTTACTGTATTATTTTCTATTCTATTATTTTCTTTCAATCTCAAGCCTTCTTTTATTATGGCTTCTAAAACTTGTTTTATATGCATTATATTTTCGAAAGTGTCTGAAAATATGTCATCTATATAATTTTCCGTGAAGTTCCTAAGATTATTTTTTCGTAGTATACCTGAAAAAATTCTTTGGAAGATTGCTGGTGCTGTTTTTAAACCAAATGGTAGACAAGTCCATTGATAGTGTCCTTCTTGAGTTATAAAGCCTGTTTTATTTCTATCTTCTATCCTAAGTGGTATTGACCAAAATGCAGAATTGATGTCCAGTGATGTAAAATAATTACAATTTCTAGCTTTAATTATTAGGTCATCAATTAGTGGAAAAGGTTGAGCTTTTGGTGTCACAATTTTATTTAAATCTCTATAATCAATGCATAACCTAGTCTTTCTTTCACCTTTTTTTAATGCTAAAGTCACTGGTGCAGCAAATGGGCTATATGACTCTTCAATTAAATTTCTTTCTAATAATTTAGCCACTTGCTGTTCTATTTCATTCCTGTCTTCAATTGTACATCTATATGGTCTTTTACTACAAAATTTATCCACTAAGAGATCTATTCTTGCTTCATAGTCTTTCACCATGCCTGTATCATATTTATCTTTGGCAAATATTGTTTTGTATTTTTTTATCAATTGTTCTATTTCATTTTTTTTCTCATCATCTAAATGATTTAAATCTATTTCAAAATCTTTTTCTTTAATGTGTTCATTAAAATTTATTTCTACCATATCTTCTCTTTGTGATTGTTTTTGGCTTATATTTAGGTTTTCATCTTGCTTCAATTTAAATTCTTTTATTATATCTAGGCCTATCAAAAAATCATGAAAATCCTCATTTTCTACAATAAATACGTCTACTTCTTTTTCAATATCCAAAATTTTTAATTTTATCTTTGTTAATCCTTTTGTGAGTGACACACCACTAATTGTTTTTAATTGTATTTTGTTCTTATCTTTATTATTATTATTTATAGTTTTTATTAATCTTCTATTAATCAGAAACTTGAGATCCTGAGTCATAGATCCCTTCTACATTCATTTTATCTTCCAATAGAATGTTTAATTTAATTAGTGGTGTGTTTATTCGTTTTTTGTTTCATCATAAATTTCTACATCCAGGATAGAATCGTTATTTACCTTTCTTGTTGTGTTGGTTTGTTCTCTATTTTCTTTTTTTTTTTTCTTAAACCAACATTTTTCATTAGGGTGGTATCTTACACCTTCACCCAAATCTTCACATTTCTTATAAGGTTTCTTCTCTTCATATTTTTTTTGAGAGCCTAGTGTGAAATTTTTTTTGAAATTTTTGTTGTTCACTAGACATTCGAGTTGTCTCAATTCATTGAATAAGTCTGTTGTTTCTTTTAATTATCAATTATCAATTCTGTTCAATATAAATTCTGGTAGCCCTACTGCTATTAATGCTATAAGTGACTCAATATCTATCAAAAGTTTCTCTTTTTTCAAAGCATAGTCAATTAACGAACCTTCCCGGTATTTAGATGCTAATGCATGAGTAACATAATTCCATCCATTATCTGTAAAGCATTCTAAAAATCGTTTCTTCCATTCTAACTGTAGTAGAGTGACCTTAGAAAAACTAAGGGAGCGTCAGGTTGACAACTAAAATGTACTTTAGTCAAAAACCAGAATAAAACATTTTTAAAGAACAAACTGAATATTACTACATTTGGCGACGAGGAAAAGTAAAACACCATGTCGCAAGACAGTTTGGACACAGCAGGACTGTTAGTGCCCAAGAAAAATTTTCATTTTGAAAAATTTTGCCCGGATAGGGAAGAATGGGATTATTACATTCAACGTTTCGAGGTAGAAATAGTTATTCATGGACTTGAAAACACAGAGAAAGAGAAAAAAATATTTCTTCTTGCTAAGGTGGGATCTGATGCATTTAAGATTTTAGTTGACCATTTTAAACCACATGCTGTAACAAATCAAACATATAAGGACCTTTTGGATGTATTATCAAAATATTATGGAAAGAAAACGTATGTCCTGTCGGAGAGAGTGACTTTTGCACTCAGATGGCGTCGCGAAGATGAAACTATAACCAAATTTATGTCTGTCTTACGTGGGTTAGCTGGTTCTTGTGAATTCGGCGGAAATTTAAACGAAAGTCTACGTGACCAGTTAGTGATTGGTATTAATAATTCGGCATGGCAACAAGAAATCATTTTAAAACATACAACAAACCAAGCATCATTAAGCGCAGTAGAAACGTTAGCATTGCAACTTGAGCAAGCAACCTTCCATAGCAAAAGACTAACAACAATGTTTCCTACCGATACAGGTACTGTAAATCGTTTAAATAAGAACCAAAAATATCGTAGTGGTTTTAACACAAACATGGGTGGAACATCAAAGCAAACACCAAATACACTTGATAAAAATAATCTGTGTATGTTTTGTGGTAATGCTAAACATAGTGACCGAAATCATTGCCCAGCGAAAGAAAAAAAATGTTCTGCATGCAACAAACCAGGACATTTTGCAAAAGTGTGTGTTTCAAGTGGTCGGATGAAGATGAAATATAATAAAAGTAATGCCAGGCACGTGCGAGAAAACAACGAACATATTTCTAACATAGAATCAGATATGCCACAAGAAGACAGGAGCCGTAGAAACAGTTTTTCATCAACAGACAGTTTTTTACGTGATGTGCGTAATGTTAAATCACCAAACAATGTAATGTTAATGGTTACAGTGGAAAACAGAAAACTGGAAATGCTTTATGATCCAGGCGCTTCATATTCAGTTATAGGACGTTTGGATTGAGAGAGACTTGGGAAACCACGTTTAAGTAGCACAGGAAACTTTTTGGTTTAGAC
Source organism: Galerucella nymphaeae (assembly GCA_963978555.1). NCBI lineage: Eukaryota > Metazoa > Arthropoda > Insecta > Coleoptera > Chrysomelidae > Galerucella > Galerucella nymphaeae. The sequence continues at coordinate 12,408,510 of OZ021718.1, forward strand.
TGGGTCTTAGCTTTCAATTTAAAACTGCCACCTGGGTCAAAAATATGTTCACTAAGAGGACCTATACAAAATACAAGACAAGAACATGAAGCAAATGTAAAAGAACCAGTACATTTGAATATTGACAAATTATTAAGAAAATTTCCTAGCTCATTCAATAATAGTATAGGAACAATAAATGGACACAGTGCAAAAATACACATTCCAAATAGTGTGGTTCCTAGAGCATTCAGAGCTTGACCAGTGCCGATTGCCCTGCAAGAGCAAATAACAGCAGAATTGAACAGATTAGTGAAAGAGAATGTTTTAGAACCTGTAGATACGACAATAACTCTCGTTTAATGGGCTTCTCCAGTTGTAGTGGTCATGAAATCAAATGGCAGTGTACGTATATGTGGCGATTTTACGGTTACTATAAACAAACACGTCCAGACCGATGACTATCCTTTACCTCGATTCGAAGAAATTACTTCAAGAATGTCTGGTGGCACACACTTCTCAAAAATAGATCTTAAGAATGCTTATTTACAGCTATCTGTTCATCCTGAGTCACGAAAATATTTAGTTATTGCGACGCATAAAGGTTATCTTAGGTATAATAAGTTACCATTTGGAGTTTCATTTGCACCAGCACAATTTCAAAGAATAATAGATCAACTATTGTGTGGACTGGAAGGTACAGTCTGTTATTTAGACGACATTTTAGTAACAGCAGAAAACATGGACGAACATTTAAAACGAGTAGAACAAGTTCTGGAACGCTTACAGTCGGCGGGAATAACAACCCAGAAGTCAAAATGTCAATGGTTACAAGAAAGTGTGACATATCTAGTACATCAAATAGATAAAAAAGGAATCCATCCAACGCGCGAACGTATCAAAGCCATAAAGGATATGCCAGAACCCACAAATATTACCGAGGACATCCAATGATAAAAAAATTTTTGAGACGTTGAAAAACATACTTTCTTCAAATGATACGTTGGTAAATTATAATCCAGAATTACCATTATATGTATCGAGTGACGCATCAAACAAATGTGCAGGAGCTGTATTGGCACATAAATATCCTGATGAATCGTTGAGGCCCATTGCATATGCATCAAGAATATGGAATGACATAGAGACTCGTTATAGCACAACAGATAAAGAAGCACTCGGTATAATATATGCGGTAACGAAATTCCATCAATATCTGTATGGCAGACATTTCCATCTATCAACCGATCATAAACCGCTAGAGCATATTTTTAGTGAGAAACGAGAAAGTCCAAAAGTTGCTAGTAACCGTTTGCTTCGATGGGCAATGATTCTGAACAGCTACAATTACACAATTAAATATACCCCAGGATCTAACAATGCTCCAGCTGACTTATTATCTCGATTACCACTTGATAATCAGTCTGAAAAGATTTCATCGGTAGAAGAAATGGGTTTTCCTAGAAGAGCTCATCTGTTGAATTTGCGCTTACAGCAATTACCATTGACATCCAGTGAACTAAAGAGATTATCATCCAAGGATAGCACTCTTAAACATGTTATCAAATACATTCGTTCTACTTGGCCTTTAAAAAAGCACTTATCAGACGAAATCATTCCCTACTACGAAAAACGAGATGAACTGTCTTTTGAAGAGGGGATAATTCTTTGGAAAGGAAGAATCTGTATACCAACGACATTGCAGAGACAAGTTCTGAGCATGCTTCATGATGGGCATCCAGGAGTTACCGCAATGCAATCCATGTCCAGATTACATGTTTATTGGCCACATATTGATAATGATATTGATATGTTTGTAAAACAGTGCACCGCTTGTCAGCAATCACGTCAAAATGAACGAAAAATGCCCTTATATCCGTGGACAGCTCCACCAGAACAATGGTCAAGGATTCATATCGATTTTGCAGGGCCGTTTCAGGGAAAAATGTGGTTACTGTTGGTTGATGCATATACCAGGTGGCTGGAGCTAGTTCCAATGACTTGTACCACATCATCAAATACTATTAAGGCATTATTAGAAATTTTCGCACGGTTTGGTCTACCAAAATTTATTTTATCAGATAATGGACCACAACTTACAAACTTGACGAGTTTGAATTGTTCTGTAAACAAAAGAGTATTGTACACATTCGAGTAACGCCATATCACCCCCAATCAAATGGACTAGCTGAAAGAATGGTAAAGACATTCAAGGAAAGAATGAGCATTAAAGATGAACCAGATCAGTTTTTACGCCTTCAGCAGTTTCTGTTTTCATACATAAATACTGTACAGCGCTCTGCAGGAAGAACACCAAGTGAGTTAATGTTTGTGAAGACTCCTAGGTGCATATTTGATCAGTGAAAACCAGACATACAGAGAAATATGGAGAAAGAAAAATGGAATCAAATAATGAACCATGATAAAGGCACAAAATCTACACAATTTGTGGAAAATGAAACTGTCTGGATTGACAATCCGTTGACAAGAGGATCAGAAGCAGGTAAAATTGTAAAACAAACTGGTCCTTACTCTTATATTGTGAATACAGAACTGGGTCACAAAAGAAAACATGCAGACCAGCTTCGACCTCGTGTTTCATGCAATGGAATGGATACAGGAGGATCAAACAAAAGAAGCAATAATCAGTTTTCACTTGATGTTACAAACGATGAAGTTATGCCAATAAACGAGAAAAGTTATCGTAAAACCGAAAGTTCATCACTGGATAAAGCTGACCAAAAACTCGATCCACAAACCTGTGAAGAAAATATTCAATTTCAACCTTCTACCTCCGGAATGAATACATCAGTCAACAATACCGAAGATACGACTCCTGTGCAACTCAAACCAGTCAGGAGAAATCCACCTCGGAAAATTGTATTGCCTTCAAGATATCAAGACTAGTTGTTGTTTTTTTTTTTCTCTTCACGATTATTGAGTTTTTTTTTAGTATTCGAGAACATTGTTACATACCATTTATTATTGCAGAGAGGTGTTACTATATTTTTGATATTTTTTTTTTGTTTAGGAGAGGGGTAATGTAGTAGAGTGACCTTAGAAAAACTAAGTGAGTGTCAGGTTGACAACTAAAATGTACTTCAGTCAAAAACCAGAATAAAACATTTTTAAATAACAAACTGAATATTACTACACTAACCAACTAGCATTTACTGTCAATCTAATGAGTGTAGAAGAGTGCCAATTTAAACTTCTGTTCAGCAGCACTGTTCAGCATTAGTATTTTTACTTGAAAATTTTTCTACCAAAAGTTTTTCTGATATTTGTCTCAAGTTTTTTTTGTTACCTTTATTTTGTGTTGTTTCTATCAGTTTTTCTAATATCTCTTTTAGATTATGATCTTGTGTTTTGTTTGTATTCTCTTCATTTACTTCCTCTAATTATTGATCTCCAAATTGTAAATTTCCATCTTCATCTAGGTATATCTTCTCCAATTCCTTCGACATTGTAATCCACACTCTTCTTATCTGATTCCTTCTCTTTAATGAATTAGTCAGTTTTTTGTAATTGTTTGTTTTTCTCAATTCTACATGATCTTCTATGGATCCTAATTCTTCTGGCAATACATATCTTTTTCCATCCTCGGTACAAATTGAGGTTACTGCAATTACATTTGTTTAAGCATCTTTTGGTGAAGCTACTACCATAAATTCAAACTGTAATTTCGACATCATAAACAGAATTGTTGTTTTATAAAGGATATTGAATCTTCTTGTTGATAATAATAATCAGTTTTTGTTTCTCTGTAATAAGAAAGTTTTTTTATTAACTATTAATTACATTAATTACAAAGTTACCTATAATACGAAAGAAACAACAATTAAAGTTTATTATTATCGTCCTTTGCTTCTCTTAATTAAAAATCTCAAAATTTATTTAATTATTAACTGATTGACGTATTGACGTCTTATTCTCGAAACTTCTAAACTTTCAAGTAATCTTCTCTATTGTTTCATCTGGTGGGGTTAATATGAAGCGCGATAAATTTAAATGAAGAAAGTACTTTCTTTACATATATAGTTATAGTAGATATTTGCCGAATGATAATGTACAAGGACAGGAATATTGGAGAAGCGGCAAAATTGTGAAAAGAGTACTCTACACTATTTTCTAAGCTTTCGGAATATCTTTATTTCCATTTTCAAGGATAGTATTTGAGATTGGATTGGATTGTACAAAAGTTATTTTATATGGTAAACACATCTAACAATAATTTTGATTTGAATTTTTTTTTAAATAAATGTCTAAATGATGTCAAACAAAATCGTTTGCTTATAGAATAGGAACTAGTATAAAATTATAACTATTATAACTATCCTATATCTTTTTTTTTTGTGGAAGTGGGGAATCTTCAACAAGACCGACGGCTGGATGGTCCAGCCAGAACTATCCTATATCTAAAAATATCAAGATTGGTTAGGTTGTCTTCTGTTTTAAATTTGGTTGATGTTTTTTTAACCTCATATGTTTGAAACAGACGAATTAGAAATTTTATGACACTCAGCCTCCCTATCAGTAGACAAAAGGTAGTAATAAATATCACTCAAATTTTTATGATCACTTTTTTTATTATTGATATTTTGTTCTTGAGATATGTGAGCCATTTCCAAAAAAAGGCTTTTTTTAGTATTAGATTGTATATCTAAAATACTGACAGCATCAAAATCCATAAAATGGTCTTTATCGTGTATGTTTGGCCACAGCACATCTTTCGGGATATAATCTAGAATGCTATACCTTTCGGTTTCGAGCCTAACGTACCTCTCCATCTAGCCAAACCACCCCTTCCCAACTCCACACCCCAAAAATGAGCGGGGAGATAGACTTCTTTTTATAATTTAATGTTCCAATATATAAAAAGTACAAACAAGTTATAATGAAATGTATGAAATATAAATATCAGCTTATAAAGTCTAAAACTTACAAAATATCGACTTCCATATTATCGCCTTACATTTCTTCTGCTATCATTGCTCTGTCTGCCCATTTGTTCAGTTTGTATAATTCTGATATTACCACCTTTTTATCAACTCTTAAACATATATTGTCGTTATCATACTGTTCCCTTATCTCATTCCTGATTTCTCTTCTCCCTAAGTCGTTGCACTCTAACATTATGTGGTCCTGGTTTAGTTTAATTCGCAATTACATATGTTACTTTGCGTCCCCAGCTTAAATCGTTTAAGGTAGTCGCCCATGTTGCCGTGTGCTGTTAGTAGTTGCATTGCTTTGAAAGATACTTCTATTCCCTGTTTTCCAACTTCTTTACAGAATTCGTATGTTTTTCTGCCTTTGGTTGACCTCGCCCATTCAATCTGCCATTCATCCGTCTTCCATGTATCCATTCTTCTCTTAATGTCCTTCTTTTTAAGATGTTTATACCTAGTTATTTCCACTTCGTTTCCCTTGTTGTTCTTTTTTGCTTCCTTGTCTGCAATCGCGTTTCCTGGATTAAGGTTGTCGTGGCCCATTTCCAGATTATTCTTAAGTTGTCATCACTTTGATTTGTTTCGATTAATTTCTGAATTGCATTAGCAATCGGATTTGTTGTTTTCTTGTCCTTTATCTTGCTCATCGCTATCATGCTGTCCGTTATAACTGTGATTTTTGTTAAGTTCATGTCTATTCCCCATAAAGCACCCATTTTTATTGCTATTAACTCAGCGTCTCCTAGGTCTATGTGGTCTTCTATTCGTTTGCCTGTTGTTAGCCAGATCTCCCCCATTTTTATTGTTAGGCCTATTCCTGTCCTTCCTTCTTGTTGCATACACTGACATGCGTCCACGTATATCACATTCCTGTCTTGATGATTATCATTGATCCAATAAAGCAGTGTATCTGGTCTGATTTTGTGTTCGGGTGTTACTTTGTGATTGGTGTTGTTGTCTCTATACGTTGTAAATTCATGTTGTCTGCTTTTGGCCATAATATGTAGTGGTATCGTTCCATTTATTACTTCTAATGCCTCTGTGGGTGTTGTTATATAGGACTTATTAATCGCTAGTAAAAACAGTCTGCTTATTGCATAAATATGTCTTTTTATTCTGCTGTCGCTGTTCCTTATCCCCCAGATTTCGGCTGCACATATAACTGCTGGGTTTATCACGCGCTCATATATTATTTTTGTGTATTCCTTGTTGTGTCCATAGTGTTTTTTGATGATGGCTAGTAATTTTGTTGAACTTTCTGCCACTTTCTTCCTTATATTTTTTACGCGCTTGATGAATGTTAAATTCCTATCTTGTATTATATTCTTCTCCTTCATTTTTATTCTTGGACCTCTATTTCTTTTCCTACCAACTCCACCACCAGAGTTTGCTTGTAGATACATCATCTCGGTTTTGTCGTCATTATATTGTAGCTTGTTGTCTTTTGCCCAATTGTCACAAGTATTCCATACTGTTTACCATGTCTTCTCTAATTGTTTCAATGAAGAACCTTTTATTATGATAATTTGGTCAGCGAATGCTTGTCCATAAACGTGGTTGATTTTGTCGATTGTTGCGAACCAAGATTCCATTAACGTAATCCATAGTAGGGGTCCTAGACTCAATCCTTGCGGACAACCTCTGTTGGTATTATAAATTGAATCCTCGTTTTTTATTGCACACTCTTGTAAGAAGTTGTAACAAATTTTCCTTAGTTTTTTGGGTGTTCCATTCTTTAACATACAAATGTCTATTGATGGTGGCCATGCCATATTGAAAGCATTTTTCAGGTCTGGAGCTATTATCAGAGTGTGAAGGTTGTCTCTTTTGTTTTTATTTATTTCATTGATTAGTTGTTCTATAGCCTGTATTGTGTTTCTTCCTTCTCTCAAACCCATATTGATGTTTGTTCCATAACTTGTTGATTTCAAAGTGATGTTGTATCCTTCTGCTGAGAATCTTATCCAATATTTTACCTAGAGCTGGTAGTATACTTATTGGTCTCAGAGTTCCATTCTTTTTTGGTATCCATACGACTTTTGATATTTTCCATACTTTTAGGAAAATACTTTTATACAGTTGTAATATAATTCTAGTAACACTTTGTCCATGACTTATAGATATAGATGAGTGCCTCATTTGGTATTTTGTCATGACTTTGAGCTTTGTTGTTCTTAAAGTTTAAAATGGTCTCTCTCAATTCGGTATTGTTTATCTCATATTCTGTGATGTCATCATACGATCGGACTCGATTTCTAATTTCTTTGTGTGTTTCTGTGTCTTCTGTTGTGTTGTCATTTGGAAAGTATTGGTTAATTAAATATACGTTTCTTTTTTTCTCATCAGTGGTGAATGTTCCGTCATCCTTTTTCAAGTTCGTTTTCGCCTGTATTTCTTTTCTTTTGCCCAGCATATTCCAAATTGTGTACCAATTGTTATTTTCGTATGCTTCACTGATTTCTTTCTTCAATGCTTCATCTTTCTTCTTTTTTATACATTTTTTGTATTCGTTTCTGTTGTTGATGAATGCTGGTTTATAAGCTTGTTTATCGTTTTCCTGCTTCCATTTCCTTCTATCTCTCGTCAATTTCCTTTTTTTATTCCTTAGTTCATCGCCCCACCAGTCGTTATGAGTTTCTTGATATGTCTTCTTTTTCTTTATATGTTTATTGCACATTTCTGACACTTTTATCTGTATTTTCTCAGCGTTGTCTTCTACACTTTCTTGATTGTTGTATTTTATTGATTTTAACTTTTCTTCAAAGTTTTCCCAGTTTGTTCTATTGAAGTCATAAGTTTTTCTATATGTGAACTTGTTTGTTGTGTCCTTTATTTTGTATGTAATATATCTATGCTTAGTGTTTCTTCATCTTTAACCTCCCAGTCAAGTATTGTTGTTCTTTTTACTAGGGTAACATCAATCCAGCTGTCTCCCCTATTTGCTGAAAATGTAGATAGGTCGTGCGGGTTGTTCACAATTGCGAACCCATTTATTATAGCCCAATCCATCAGTTGTTCTCCTTTTTGATCATCAATGTTTCCTCCCCATCCTCTATTTTTTGCATTGAGATCTCCAACTATTATTGTCTCATTGTAGTTATTTATGCTGTTTATTATTTATGCAGTTTGGGCTGACAGGAAAAATATTACATGTGGTCTTTAAACTTCGCTGGCGCCCATAAATATCAGTGAATTTCCTGGTAAACTTTTACTCACACCCTGCCATCGTTCTGAGAGAGCCGAAGGCCCTGAAAGTTGTCACCGGGACAACTGGACTTAAGGACTGTTCAGAGTAGGAGCGACGAGCGTCGCGTCGACGGTTAAATAACCCAGTGTTATGAAATCCAAGCATTCAGAGTAAGAGCGACCAGCGCGGCGACGCGTTGCGATTACTTCCCGCGAGAGCGACGGATACAAATCGAATTGATTTTTGTGGCGACGTACCAGCGACCAGGCGTTAAAATGAGTTCCACTGAGGAGGATGTTGCCGAAATATTAATTTCAGAAATTCAGTCAAGACCCCCGTTATGGAACACAAAGTTTCCTTCGTATAAAAATAAAAATTTAAGAGATAGGCTCTATTCTGAAGTGGGAGTAATATTAGGAATATCGAGTAAGTTTCTTTTTTATATTAAATTACAGTATATTAAATTAGGTATAACCTAAAAATTTCTTATTTATAATTATTTAGTATTGAAAAATTTATATATTCTGGTCGATAAAATATTGTTTAAATGTATTTCGTATTTCTATAGCTCTATTAGTTGCTCTATTGTTCCGAACTGCTCTTGCGTTTAAATTTATGTTGTTTTGTCTATTTTCCATAATATTATTGTAATCTGTATCATAATCTCCCTGATTAAATTGTGGAGTATACATGCGCATTTGATGACATTTATAGCAGTTGATTGTTTAAGTGGAATACTTGTATCCAATATTCTGAATTCTTGATATAATATGCATTGCATTTTCGAGCACGTGAAAGACGGTCGTTGAAAAGTTGCTTTTCATCATGTAACATTCCATTTCTTGGTCGTGGTCATTAAATACGTTTTTAGCGGGTAGGCCTCATCCCCTATCATGACATTTGGCAGAATAATATTAGAATTTGGTAATGCGCTATCAGGAGGTACATTCAGTCGATTTGTCTCTAACAAGTTATCAAGTGTCGAAGACTGAAAAACTCCACCGTCACTTCCAGATCCTTTTGAACCCACTTCTATAGTGATAAATTTCTTGTCGGCAACCCCTTGTAGTCCGATAGAATAATATTTCAAGTAATCAAAATATGTTGTTCCACTTTTGGGGGGACATTTTATTTGGCAATGCTTTCCATCAATTGATCCGAAACAATTTGGGAAATTCCATAGTGTGTTGTATTCTTCAATTATTGCTTCTAACTGTTGTTGGTTAGGAAATGGCATATATTCATCCTGTAATTTTTCCCAAATAATGAGACATGTTTCCCTTACGATCTCAGAAACTGTGGAATATCCCATTCTGAATTCGTGTCCCAAATGTTTATAGGTGGTTCCGGTGACAAGAAATCTGTAAATAAGTTGAGTGAGTTGCAAAAGAAATGTATCAAACAATAATTATTTTATTTAAATTTTGTAAATGGTTAAGAAATATATCGATATTAAATAAAGTATAGTATTGCTTAAAACTAAGACATTTAAAATTATTTCAGAGGAAGCCGTAGCAGCTCGGTGGAAAAATAAAAAGGACACATATCGCCGTGAGTTGAAAAAACTTCCAGTGTCCCGTTCTGGAGATGGAGCCAACAGTAATTCATCTTCTTGGCCATATTTTGAAATGATGTCTTTTTTAAAAGATCTAATGACTCCGGCCAGCAAATATGGAAATCTATCTTCCTCTCAGCAACATGATAATGCTGAAGTAGAAGAAGACTTAGAGACGCAATCAAATATTGATCCAACACCTCCGGGACCGTCAGAATCATCAGCGTCACAATCTGTGCTCAGACCACCATCCGCGACTTCTTCCACTACAAGCAAGGCCAACAGAAAAAGACTGTGTGACACGAGGGACGATAAAGGACCCCGCACTTATAATTATAATTATAAAAAGTGCGGGGTCCTTTTGTTATCAAATTTTTATTAAGGTCCATTCATAGTAGATCATATCTCCGGTAAAATGTTAAATGAAATGTTTCATTTTATGACATTCCAACGATATGATAGTCTACTAGAAATGGAGTCCAGTGAAGTGCACGTTCCAGGAACGGTTTTTATTGGGATAGCGCGTTTTTTCGCTTATATTGGAAATGTTGTTAATAAAACGCGTTTCTTGATACTTTTTTTGTGTATGAATATTCAAGTTTTCAAAATATGTATACTAAGTTTTGTGACTTTGTGTATTGAAATGTGTATCGATTAACAACTATTAAAATTATAAATCATAAGAAAACCTGGATAAAAAATTTATGATGCTATCCTGATAACGCAGGTAATTGATTATTGGAAATTTCTCTTTCTAACATTGGTAACCAAATTTGACTACATTCGGCTGAAATACTAGCTACACATTTATCTGCATTTAGTTGTATTAAAGCACTTTCTTTGATTTTTCGTCTTTTATTATTGGGGTCTTTTAATATTATTTTTGACGAATCCCATTGAATTTGATGACCCTTTTCCCAAGCATGTTTGCAAATAGCTGACTTGAAGAATTCCCTATCTTTGATATATTTTTTGTGTTCGTTTATTCGCACTTTCAATGGTCTAGATGTTTCACCAAAATAAAATTTGTCGCATTCACATGATATTTGATATATATGCTTTGTTCTTCATTCTTTGGTTTCGTTTTTGTTAGTATTGATCTTAATGTATTATTCGATTTAAAACTAGTTCTAATATTGAATTGATTACCAATTTTTTTTAATTCTTTCTGATAAACCCTTAACATACGGTATTGTCAAGTTTCTAAAAATTATGTTAGCTGAATTATTAATATTATTGTTATGGGGTATTAACAATGAGTCCCTCTCTATATGCTTAATCTCCTTATTTACAAATTCTGCAGGGTAATTATTGTTATTTAAAACATCTTTTAAAAAAGTTTTCTCCTTTGTAAATTGATCATCACTAGAACAAATGATTCTGGCCCTATCGTATAAAGATTTTACTATCCCTTTTTTAACGCTTATAGAATGATTAGATTCAAAATTCAAATATCTATTAGTGTGTGTTGGTTTGCGGTATACACTTGTTTCATACCCTGTAGATGTTTTATTAATAAGAACATCTAAAAATGGCAGAAAATTGTTATTTTCAATTTCAATTTCAAATTTTATAGATTCCTCTCCTTTATTTATATTTTTTTTAAAATCATTAAGAGATATTAAATCATGAGGCCATATTGCGAAGATGTCGTCTACATATCTCCACCAGACAATTGGTTTTAATTTTTGATTATTTACTATTCATTAAACTTATCTTTTCCGAAATGGCCTAGTCGCTGATGCCATAATTTATAATCGGAATTAGAAGTGTTATTTGAATAATTGATAAAGCTTCTACTTACCGAAAACTCGAGAGTAGATAGATTGTTCTTCGGTTTACCTGTCATTACCGTCTTACCATTACGGCTTACTGTCACTCCAGAATCACTAAAGTTTACCGAGTACCCTGCTTGCTGCATCTTGGAAACTGATAACAAATTATACGGTACATCAGGACTGTACAGTACATTCTCAATTTTTCCATGAACTACAATGTTGCTTTTCAGTATGATGGTTCCCATTTTGGTTGCAGTGATGAAAGCTCCATTTTTCGCAATGGAAATTTTGATAGGTGTCCGCAGGTCAGAAAAGGTATCGGTTTATCAGATGGTCAGAGGCACCTGAATCGAGTAGAAAAGATATTTTATTTTCTTCATTTTCTAACCGAAAGTTTCCAGCCATAAATGCAAATCCATCTTCGTTTTGTGGGGCAGCTTGGATGGTCTGAATGGTCCTAGGTCTTTCTGCATTTGGTTGTGGCTTTAAAGTTCTCAGGTAGTAACGGCACTCATTCTTATAATGTCCTCTCCTACCACAATGATTACACTTAATATGTTTTTTATTATTTGCATTATTCTGCTTCGGCTTGACGAATCTGCGATGATTTTTCGACGATTTCTAAAGTCCTTGAAATGTCGTTTCACTTCATTTATTTTCTGCTCCACATGGAGAACCTTTTTACTTGTGTCAAGATTTTCAATTACAAGTTTAATTTCGTGATCTAATAACCGTGTTTTTACAAAACTTAACATCATATTGTCTTCCGATAAAGTCTCGATAGCTGTTATGACACCATTGTAAGAACTCGGTAAAGTCAGTAATAGTTGGGCCACTTTATCAACTTCTGAGATAGTTGCTCCGGCTGATGATAACTCTGATATCAACGAATCAAATTGCATAAAATGCTTACATAAATCTGTATCACCTTCTAGTTTTAAACTAAACAATTTTTTTCGAGCCCCGAGCTGTTTCGCTACACTTTTCCGTTCGAAGATATTGTCCAATGCGGCGAAAATTGGTTTTGTCGATGATTCCGGTTTCACATAACTTAAATACGAATCAGACAAATACTCAATTAAAACATTTTTCGCAGTTAATTCAGATTTCTTCCACTTGTTGTCAGGATTCGTCGGTTCCGGTTTATCGATCACATAAATCACTTCGAGTTCAGTTAAAAGACTACGGATTCTAAACTTCCATATATTATAATTTTCACCGTTAAAAGGTTGAATATTTCTTTTTGATTTTAAATTTTCTATATTGTCTATTAAATAATAGTTTATTTTTAATAATTGGAAATAGTTTATTACTTTCACTGATAAACACTTATAACCACTAACTTTCAGTTTGCACTCACTAATTTTTAATTGCACTTTAAAATTTAATTGTCACCCTTTCACGGAAATTTGTATTTTAATAATGACAATTAATTAAGAACGTTACCCTGCGCACATAACCTGTTGGGATTATGGATTGGGTAACGGTCTATTATTAAATAATTGACATATGTATTTAGATTGATTTATTTATTTAAAATAGAGATTCGGAAGTATGTCTTTGCTATTTCGAGAATCAGAGAGAACTCACTGACTACTTACAACTATGTTACTCTATATGTCATTTTAACATCTGGTTATAATAATAATAATAATAATAATAATAATATATATTGCTCTTCGGTATTACAATTTATACATGAACAAGGTGTAGAGATGGTTACAAATTGTTTGCTTATTATGGTTATCTAAAATTGAAAAGAAGTAAACATAAAAAGTAATATGTATTAAATAAATAACAATATAAATTTAATAGGAATAGAGATTGAGGTGCAATCAGTTATTCATTTATAATGAACGATCTTAATTTCATCGCCTCGCTGAGAAATTGAAATAGGTTTTTCAATACCGAGATATCGTTTGAGGTTAAAAGAGCATCTAAATCATCTGAATGTCTTCCGGATTTAGCAAGTATAGTTCTTAAGCCGCTATACATAGGACATGTCATAAGTATATGTTTGAGAGATTCGGGTGTTAATTGATTGCAAATTGAGCAGGTTAGTTTTGTCCTAATTGTATACGGAGTGTTATTTATATATATGTACAAATTTTCAACATTAGCAGTTCGTAATTGTGCCATTAATCTCTTAATATAGAGGGGAAACGGGTATTTCATATAATTGGTGGTTTCAAATGGAGTGTGGTCTCCTAATAAGAATTTGTAACGAAAATTATATGTGCTAAGTAGAATTTTATTCATGTCTTCCCTATAGTTGTGGCTCAAGAACTTAGATAAGATTTATTCTTTATCAATGTCCCCTATATGGGTAATATTTAATTCGAGCTGGCGATATTTTCCTAAACAAGCTTGAAATTGACTAATCCAATTATATTTCAAGCTGACATTATCAGCGTTATGTAGTTTTCTCAAACGGACAAGAGCTTTATGAGTGTATCTGTTGTTCTCATGATTAGATATTCTATTCAGAAGCTCTATAGCTTGCTTCATAATAAAATAACCCAGCTTGGGAATATTAACTTCAGTTCGGATTACCTATGCGCCTGTACAGTTTTGTAAAAAAAGTAGGTTTTTCCAAAAATTATTTTGCATTTTTTCAGCTTCTTCTAAGTAACGTAGGGCCCAAATACTGCTAGCATATGTAAAAGTTGGTACGACTACGTTTTTATATAGGGTTTTAATTGAGTTTATATCTAAAATGTGTGAACAATTTATGGTTTTTAGAACTAAACCTTGAGACCGTCTGGCTTTCTGCTCACGGCTTTTGAGGTTGTTCATGAAAAGTCCATTAAATGAAAAAATTACACCTAGATATTCGTAGGAATTCATTATTTCTATTTTAGAGCTTTTATATGTGAATTGCGGTTGTTTACCCAAGTTAGATCCTCTCCGGAAGACAATAATTTTTGTTTTTGATGTGTTAACTTCAAGATTGAATTTATCGCAGTATGACTCTAAGATTTTTAAGTTATGAGACATTCCAATTTGTGACTCAGCAAATAGGGCTAGGTCGTCTGCATACATTAGCATGTTAATGTTCGTTGTTTCATCTAATGTAACTCCTTTACTATTATGGTTTTTGAAATAGCTATCCAAATCAGAGATAAATATGGAAAAAAGAAGGGGACTAAGCGAGTCACCTTGTAAGACACCTTTCGTTATTTTAATTTTATCTGAGACATTGCCGTTTTGTTCTATATAAAAATATGCTGTTTATATAAAGAAAAAAGAATTCTGAGGACTTTTGAGCTAACACCTTGTGAATAAAGCTTAACCCAGAGTACGCTATAATCCAAAGAATCAAAGGCCTTTTTAAAATCAACGAATGAAACAAAAAGTTTTCTTGAGGAAAGAGATAAATAGTTATTAATAATTGTATGGAATATAAAAATATTATCGTTGCAATCGCGACATTTACGAAAGCCTGTTTGGCATTCTGGTAGTATATCACTGTTTTCCGCGTAGTTTGTAAGTCTAATATTGATGAGTTGTGTAAACAATTTTGTTTTGTGGTTAAGAAGCGCTATGCCGCGGTAATTGTTTGGGTCGCCTAGTGGTCCTTTTTTATGGAAGTGAATCATTTTAGAAATTGCCCATGTAGTGGGTATTCTCTCTTCATATAAGATTCTATTGAATATATTTCTTAGATAGAATATCCAATCAATGGGCAGATTTTTGTAAAATTCGCCAGGTGCTTTATTATTCTTTGCTAGGTTTAAAACATGATATATCTCTTGTATGGTGAAAGGAGTATCCATATATGGATGCAATACATCTGTGAATTGGGTGTTTACGAGTGGGGTGTTCTTATAAAAGTTTTTATAGAAAATTGAAAATTGATCTATGTCTATAGCAGTTTTTATGTTTTTATTTTTATTCAATTTTATTTCCATCCAGAATTCGTTGGGATTTTTTATATTTGCAAATTTCACTATCTGATTTTTTTGGTAAACGCATTTCTTATGTTTAATTAGTTTTTTATACTCTTTTTTAGCTGTGTTGTAAGATTTTATATTGTTAGGGTTAAAGTTACTTTTCTTAAGACTTTTCTTTGCAGAGTTTAGCTGTTTTTTTAAATTGACACACGATTTGTCGAACCATGGTTTTGAGTTAAAGTGCATGAACGTGTTAGGCTTATATATTTTTTCCATGTTCAAAAACCTACAGGATTTAATAATAGCATCATTCAATTGATTATCAATTTGTTCAATATCATATGTGTTTTGATTTAAGTTGTACTGTGATACTATATTCTTATATGCTTGCAATTTTGAATTATCCCATTTGTACTTTTTTGCAAGGGTTCGGGAGTTTGGAGTGTATTCACTTTCTAAATAATGTTGTATAGCTAAAGTGCTAACGCAGCTTACGTGATCTGATATAAAGTCTGTGTTAAGTCCGAAATTTAATATATTATCAATATTGTTCAAATTAGTCCAAACTAAGTCGATTACACTGCTACCTGACTGACCTATGTATGTGTAATCACCTTGAAAATCGTCGAATCTACCGTTAAGTGTAATAAAACTCAAGTTTTCCAATGATTCCACTAATAGCTTTCCTCTTAATGTAACGGTGCTGTCTTTTGTTTCGCGAGGTTCGATATTTAGCTGTATATTCTGAAGATCGCTATTTTTAAAGCTATTAAGATGACCTATTCTGGCATTGAAATCGCCATATATGATTAATTGATCAGAAGGGAATTTACTGATTACACCTCTTACAGTCTCTTCTAAAAGTTCGATACACATGTGGTCATTTAGGCTTGGTTTTAAATATACGACACCTAAGATAAAATATGTAAAATTTATATGTACCCATATAAATAGCCACATGTTACAATCATCGACAATTTCAACAGATTTTATTTCCTTAATATTCCTGGAAATCAGTATTAAGATACCTCCGCTACCCCTGCCTCTTTGTTTATCTCTTACAGCTGCGCTACAATAAAAGCTATAGTTATTCAGAAACTCAGGAAGTGCAGGGTGAGCGGAGGTAATCCAAGTTTCTACAAATCCTATTATGGGGAATTCACATAAATTACTAATATCTCGCGAATCGAAATCATCCAAACTATTTATACCTTGACAGTTCCAAAACAGAATATTTAATTGGTTAGTGTTAGAATTTTTCCCCTCATTATTTTTTCTTAGCTAGAAAGAAGTCCAAACCACCGC
The DNA here is from genome assembly GCA_963978555.1 of Galerucella nymphaeae. Taxonomy (NCBI): domain Eukaryota; kingdom Metazoa; phylum Arthropoda; class Insecta; order Coleoptera; family Chrysomelidae; genus Galerucella; species Galerucella nymphaeae. The sequence continues at coordinate 12,425,156 of OZ021718.1, forward strand.
TTTTAACTACATTGGCGTCGTCTTTTTTCTTAGTTAAACGTTTCCTTTTCTGGCTTTGCTTTGAAGTTGAGGAAGCTTGAGTTTGGTTTCCGGACTCGTCTCCTTCCGAAGGAGAGTCTTCTGCAGGCAACTTCTGTATACTATAGTTTTGATTCTTTTGTACATTATAGTTTTGATTCAATGATTGACTTTGATCTTTGGCTTGGGGTTTACTATTATTATTAACATAGACTTGATTGTTTCTAATAATAACTGCTTTACCTTGTGCCTTTAAGCCATTTGCAATATTTCTGTTTTCCATTTTTTTAATATAGTCTTCTTTATTCATATCTTCGTTAACACTAAAGGTAACGACAGTTTCTTAAAAGTTCATATTTTTTGTGCAGCGATACTAAACTCAATAGGATTGGCCGGTTTTTATTTTCTTTTTTTCCCAACCTTCGTACGTAATTGATTTCTTTGTAATCTATATTTATTTTAATCTCTTTTTCACAAAATTCCACTATGGTTTGTAATAGCTCTGCATTGTGTTTTTCAAATTCTGGTATACCTCTTATGACTAAATTATTTTTTCGTTTGAGCTCATTGATTTCTTTTTCGTTGCTTGTAACTCGTTTTCCATTATTGTGTAGGTATCTATAAGGGTGGCAACCCTATTATGTTTATGTATTATTGGTTGCCTATAGGTAAGCTCGATAGGACACCAATATCTATTGTCCTACTCTCGCTCTAAAGGCTCATTTACACTTGGAAAGTTTACTAGCGGAAAGTACTTGCCGCCAATAAACTTGCTATCAAATTTATGTTTACACATTTGATAGTTTTGTTTGTCGATTTAATAAAATATATATATATTGTCTGTGCCGGATCCACTTTTTTTAGACTTTAAAACCTTATTCAATTCTTGCCGATAAACAGTTTTAATTGACTTTAATTTAGTTTTAAGTATTGCCAAGTTGGTGTCTTCAAAACCTTCAATTTCTTTTAATTCCCTTAAAAGATTGTCAAAAGCACTTCCTCTCTTTAACTGATTCATGTAATCTTTATTCCGAATATCCCACAATACCTCATATTGTTCATAAATATTCAAAAATGCAATTATTTGGCTACTGTTCCACTTCATGATGCTAAAAATGTCTTCAACTTGCCGTAAACATACTGTTTATACATGGAAACTAACAAGACTTGACAGGAAAGCCGGCCACTAAACTAGCCGGGTCTTCAACTTTACTTGCTACTTGCTGACAAGTACAAATTCATGCTTTCTTTCGATCTACACATAGTAAGTTTAGTGGCGGCAAGTACTTTCCGCCAGTAAACTTTCCAAGTGTAAATGAGCCTTAAGACAATAGTGCGGTTAGGTTATGTTCAATCCGATAATTTGGATCTCTTCTTCGAGAGCTCTTATGAAGAGAGTTAAGTTGTTGGACTGTACAATTTACCCCAAAATGCTATTTGAAATCGGGTTTTAATTAAAAAAGCTACCAAACGACCATACAAAAAAGGCCGGTAAACGATTAGAGATTTACTCACCTCAGAAGATCTCGTCGAAACACACCCTCAGAGAGCTCTCTGCAACGCCGCTTCCAGGACCATAACTTGCAGTGTATTTTTTATATATATCACAAAAGATGTCACATGTAGGAAAATTATAACAAAACTGACTCGTGTTCCATTAAGTGCTATCGATTGAATGAATCAAAAATTGTTGTAAATCTCTAATTAAACACGAGCATAAAATAACCACCACGACTACAAAAGCTTGTTGTTTGGGTTGTCAACCTCGCAGGAATAATTTAAATTATAAGGAAAGCGGATTTCAACATACTCCCCCACCAAAATGCAACGGAAAAGTGCATTTTGAGAAAAAAATGAATAAAAAATAAAAAATAAAATTATTATTACTGGAATTTCATTAAACTAAATTGATTAAATAAGTTCCAAAATATTTATTACCCTACTAAATATATACAAAAAAATTACTTAATTTAGATAGGTAACGGACACAGCTTGACTAGGGGTCGTCGAAGAGTTCCTTTGTTGGTAGTCACATCGACAACTCGTATAATTCCGTCCTGTCCCGGGAATAATACTGATATGCGGCCTAAACGCCACTGCGAGGGAGGGCTGTTATCGTCTCTTATCAGAACCATCGTTCCAACTTCGACGGGTTTCAAATTGTCAGAAGATGTCCATTTACTGCGTTGGTGCAAGGTATGCAAATATTCCTTGCTCCACCGTTCCCAAAAATGCTTATGCAATTTGTTTATCAGCTTCCATCTTATGAGATGGGAGGTAGAAATAGAATTTTCTCCAATCGGCTCAAATACAGCCGAAAGCGGCTCAAGGTTTAAAAAATGGCCTGGGGTTAAAACCGACAAATCGTTAGGGTCTGAACTCATAGGAGTCAGAGGCCTTGAATTAAGATAAGATTCGATCTGAATTATAAGAGTATTAAGTTCCTCATATGATAAAATCTGATCGCCTACAACCCGAGCTAAATGCGTCTTTACAGATTTAATTCCAGCTTCCCACAAGCCACCAAAGTGTGGTGCAGAGGCAGCATTAAAATGGAATGAAATATTTTCTTTCGACGAAGCATTTTGCATATGTTTAAGATAGTTAGCCGCACCAACAAAATTACTACCACAATCTGAATATAAATTCTCAACTTTACCGCGACGAGCTATAAAACGTTGTAAAGCCAACAGGAAAGTTTCGCTGGACAAATCAGATGCTATCTCTAAGTGAAGAGCTTTGGTGGCCATACAAACAAAGAGGCACAAATACACTTTACATGACTTAGCTCCTCGATAGCGATTCATCACTACAAAAAACGGCCCACCAAAATCAATGCCAGAATTAAGGAAGGGTTTGATCTGAGAAATTCTAGCTAACGGTAAATTACCCATAACAGGCTGGTAATGTCTAGGATTTTGCTTCCAACACGAAATACATTTAGCCAAAACCGAGCGTATAGCTCGCTTAGGAGATAAAATCCAAAAGGATTGGGCAAGTAAAAAGTTCACGGTACGTAGCCCGGCATGAAAATATTTTTTATGATAATAGTCGATAAGCAAATAAGTTAATCGACTTTCGCGAGGTAATATACAGGGAAATTTTTTATCCACAGAAACAGGTAAATATCTAAGACGACTTCCAACCCGTAATATCTTACGATCATCGATAAAGCAACACAACTTTCGAAAGGGCTTAGAAAATCCGTTCCCCTCCAGCTCTTTCTCGAAATATCGATGTTGAGTATATTTTACCAAAATCATTAGTGACTCATGAAGTTCGTAGGAACATAATGGACCCGCCTTTTTCTCTAGGGGAAACTTGGAATTGTGAACAAACCTCAAAATCCAAGCTAAAAGACGTTGAATGAACACAAAATCGGAATGGTTGGTTAACAACGTTTCGAGAAAATTACCATCGGCAATACAAACCAAGATTACATTCCGCGCCTCATCTAACATTCCGGCTGAGTCAAAACAAGAAAGTGACGTATCTGGAGAAGGAGGGGAGTTGTAAAGGAACTTAGGTCCAGCAAACCAATGAAACTGCTCCATCATTAACGCTGGTAAAACACCTCTTGAAGCCAAATCAGCGGGATTCTGAGCAGAGGGAACATGAAACCAACTATCAGGAGAGATGCGTTCCTGTATATAGGCTACTCGATTGGAAACAAAAGTTTTCCATCGGTGTGGAGAGGATTTTATCCAACCAAGGGCAATCTCAGAGTCGGACCAAGCCACTAACTTAGAGATTGTAAGCTTAACTTCCAAAATTCTGACTACGAAACACACGAGTCTAGCCAGTAACACAGCGGCAGACAACTCTAAACGAGGAATACTAACAGTCCGAAGGGGAGCCACTTTGGACTTCGCGCATACAAAACAGACACGAATTTGCCCATCGGATAACACAAAACGTAAATAAATGACCGCAGCATAACCCCTTTCACTACTGTCACAAAAGCCATGCATCTCACAACTAACGTAGCTTGACACAGACATGAAACGAGGAACTTGAAGATGCACTAGTGATGAAAGTTGTTCCTTATATTGGTTCCAAGTATCACAAATCACTTTTGGAGGAGGGTCATCCCAATTTATTCCAGATAACCACAAACGTTGAATGAGATGCTTGGTAAACAAAGTCATGGGAGCCAGAAAACCTACCGGATCAAATACTCTGGCCAGTTCGGACAACATACTACGTTTAGTACAAGATTTGTCTAGAGCAGTCACCTGGAAGGAAAAACAATCTGTTTGTGGGTTCCATACAAGACCAAGTATTTTTAAAGGTGACGAACAGCTATTATTATCGAAAGAAATGGGTTTTATGCCTACATGCGACTCAGGTAAACCATCTAACAAACGTAAATCATTACTGGACCACTTGCGCAATTCAAATTGACCTCGGGCTAGTAAGGATATCAACTGGTTCCGAAGTTCTAGTGCTATTTCTATAGTATCAGCCCCACCAACTATATCATCAACATAAGTACTGTTACGTAATAGCTCAGCTGCAAGAGGAAACTCTTTTCCTTCATCTTCACTCAGCTGCAACAAGGTCCTCAATGCCAGAAAAGGAGCTGACGATACCCCATAAGTTACTGTCAGTAACCGAAACTCCTGCAAATTCTCATTAGGAGAAAACCTAAAAACAATTCTTTGATAATCACAATGAGCTTTATTAACGCGTATTTGCCTATACATCTGTTTAATATCAGTGGATAAGACATACCTAGGGAGACGGAAACCTAACAGAATAGTAAATATATCCTGCTGTAGTCTTTTCCCAGTGAACAAACACTGATTCAGAGAATTCTGATTGGCAATCTGCGCAGAAGCGTTAAACACTACTCTCAATTTGGTAGTTAAACTATCAGGTTTCACCACAGCATGATGAGGAATATAGTAGCAAAACATGGGACGTGAAGTCTCTGACACCGCCTCCATGTGATTAAGATCTAAATATTCCTTCATAAAAGCACAATATTCTTTATAAACAGAGGGCTGTCTTAAAAGTCTCTTTTCCAGGGTAACAAAACGACTGACAGCTAAATCGTACATCCCTGTAAACACAGGAAAAGGATCACGAAAAGGTAAAGCAACGGTATAACGACCAGTGTCATCTCGACTGACATGATCAACAAAGTTTTGTTCACAAAGAACATCCTCAGTGGACAAACATTCTACTTGAGGAACAGATTCTAAACTCCAGAACTGCTGAATAGACTCCTCCAATGGAGCCGTTTGATTCATGTAACAAAATAATGATGTAGCCGACGGCATAGGAGCAGAGTTACAACTGCCCATAAGTACATACCCAAAAACGGTATGAATAGCGTCTGGCATCCCAGCAGGTGCCTTAATTTTGCCATCCAACAAAATTTGAGAAAACATTTCAGCTCCAAGTAGTACCTCAATCTTACCAGGACGATGAAAATGGGGATCGGCCAACTTCAAATTAACTAGGTGCGACCACTGCTCTACATACAAACTAGCAACAGGTAAGTCCTCACAAATTTTTGGCAAAACAAACGCCTCGCAATTAAAAACAGGCACATCCTGTTCCACAGGTTTTATCATCATTTCAACTCTACCAACCACCGTACTTCGAACGGCACCAATACCTTGTACGGACAAATTAGCAGAAGAATGTTTAATACCTAGACGCCGCAAACAAGACTGGGATACAAAGGATGTCATACTACCTCCATCAATTAAAGCTCTAACAGGTTGATACATTCCACAACCGTCCATAATTTCTACCACAGCAGTAGCTAACAAAACATTCGAGCTTTTAGAGACAACACTGCTTAATGATGCAACATGCGACCTCAAAGTTCCATCAGCGGGCTGGGGTTCGCGAGAAGCAGAAGCAGAAGGCGCCGAATCGACAGCTGTGGACTCACTATTACCAGCGTGTGAACCACCATCAGCGCTCTTAAAGTGTAAAAGTCTATGATGAGGCATATTACAATGACCACACCGAACTGTGACAGGGCAAGTGCGAGAATCATGCTTTTCTAAACATTTAAAACAAAGACGCGTTTTCTTACAAAAGTTATACCGTTCATATGGAGATTTATTTAAAAATGAAGAACACGTTTGCAAGTGGTGACTTGCGTTGCATAACGTACAAGTAACGGTATTCGGCTTTGAGAAAAAACTATATCGATTACTAGATTTAGGAACACTTTTATTTAAATTTTGTTTAGCAGGCAAGGATTTACATTTTCGACCAAAATTCTGAGTAGGGCATGTTGACAGAGAAAATGAGTCAAAAGAAATGCACTGACTTTCTAGAAACTCGGATAAATCATTGAAAGTGGGCATTTCACCAGACCCATGTAACAAATCAAAACGTTGCCTAGTCTCGTCATCAAGTTTCGCTAGAATTTTATAAGCTAACACGAAATCCGAAATTTGATAACCTAAATTTTCCAAAGCAGATAGATTTTCTGAAAAAGTATCGATTAAATTACTGTAGCTATCAGAATTTTTAAACGTAGTAGTTGGAGCTTCCTCAATTTTGCACCAATGTGCCATTGCACGCAACCGTTTATTTAAATATCTATTTTTTAATTTATCATAAATTCTAATATAATTGTCCCTAGCTAAAGGCAAAGATTTGGCTAATCTCAAAGGAGCACCTTCTAGACTTTGAATTAAGTAACTTAACTTTTCAGTGGCATCGATATTAGGTCGATTGTGCACGAGCGCATCAAATAAATCGAAGAAGGTAATCGCCGAAGTAAAATCACCCGAAAATTTAATAAGTTCTAATTGGGGTAACCGCACATTACTAACTTGTTGTACCGCTTGAGGGACGACAATCTGACTCTTATTGTCGTCATCTTCAAAAATATCCGCAAAATTAGCTTTTATTTGATAATAATCATTCATGTATTGTCCACGAATAATTTCCTCAGATTCTAATTGAGCTTCAGTAGCATCAGCGCCCAACAAAGTGGTAAAAATGCTTTGATGATGTTTATTGAGGCTCTCTAAAATATCATCCAGCTCTGAATACCGAATACGAAAGAGCGATTGCTTACTTAATTCAGTAGCGGCAGCATTCGACAAGCGCAACAAAGCATCTAAATCGTTTAGAGCGGTTCTTCGTTGTAAAGTGTATTTTCTTAATTTATCAGCCATTTTACTCAAATTAGAAAATGGCAATATTTAACAGAACATAAATTTTATTGCACTTGAATTAAACTTGTAACGTGTGTGAAAAAACGTAACCAATCATATACAACATACAAATTTTAAAACAGGAAATCCAATATTTAACTGGAAATAAAATTAAAACTCACGTCCCTTTGTCAAGCTGCCACTGGCATAAGAAAACTAAAGCGATTTATTTATAAACCTGCTAATAATTGTTGATGAATGTACGTTTAGTTGCCTCTATTTAAATTAAAGAAATTCCAGCAAAAACCCTCATCAAGTAATTAGAATAATTGAAATTTAAAATCAGAACCTATTTTGATTCGTATTCCAAAACTGGTTAAGTTCAAGGCCACCACAACTGACCAAAATTAATTTACAACAAAAATTGAAAAAACTGCAATATTTTTTGGACCTTAATCACGTTTCAATCAAGTTTCACTAAAAATATCAATTGTTAACTAGCAATACATTCCAGCGAGGATAACAAGCCACCTCAAGATATTGAACAATTGAATATTAAAGTTAAATTTCTTTAAAACCGAAAATCAAACAAAATTAAAAGGTAAATCAGACGAATCCGTACTTCGAAGGACCAATGTTCAATCCGATAATTTGGATCTCTTCTTCGAGAGCTCTTATGAAGAGAGTTAAGTTGTTGGACTGTACAATTTACCCCAAAATGCTATTTGAAATCGGGTTTTAATTAAAAAAGCTACCAAACGACCATACAAAAAAGGCCGGTAAACGATTAGAGATTTACTCACCTCAGAAGATCTCGTCGAAACACACCCTCAGAGAGCTCTCTGCAACGCCGCTTCCAGGACCATAACTTGCAGTGTATTTTTTATATATATCACAAAAGATGTCACATGTAGGAAAATTATAACAAAACTGACTCGTGTTCCATTAAGTGCTATCGATTGAATGAATCAAAAATTGTTGTAAATCTCTAATTAAACACGAGCATAAAATAACCACCACGACTACAAAAGCTTGTTGTTTGGGTTGTCAACCTCGCAGGAATAATTTAAATTATAAGGAAAGCGGATTTCAACAGGTTAGGGGCAGAAGTCATTATGTGTTACGATCTTATGAAGGGTGGTTGTATGCACGTGTGAGCGGCGCATCCACCATATTATGTTTATGTATTTTATGTGAAATTAAGTAGTGAAATAAATAGTTAAAACCAAAAATATTTATCAAGTCATTCCGCGCTTAACCCGAAGAAGCCCTACAACAATCAGAAGTGGGATAAAAAAGCCGGATGACCGAAATATTGATAGATTGCTAACCAGACCAAAAGCATGGCCGAGAATTCAAGAGCTGAAACACCCGTGGAAACGGGGAATACTCAAGTTAGTGTGGAAGATATAGTCCAAACGACGGTCCAAGCAATTTTAGCCTATGATCAAGGTAGAAATTGTAGGAGAAACGATGATAGTTTGCGTATTACAAATAAGGAGCTGTCCGCGCTCTTGCCTGAATTCCATGGATCTGAAGACAAACAGCAAAACGTTAAAGTATGGCTAGAACGAGTCGATTTAGTTCAGAGGACGTACAATGTGCCGGACGAGACTTTGAAATTGCTAGTGGTTGGAAAATTAAGGGGCCACGCGCTAAAGTGGTATCACAGTAAAACGGACCACGTGATAATGGAATGGAATTCACTTAAATTAGAACTAGGAAGAATGTATATGCCGACTGTAGATCCAGTTACCTTGAGAAGAATAATGGAAAGAAGGAAGTGGAAAAAATTCGAGAGTTTTTCAAGTTACTTTCACGACAAAGTTTTATTGGGAAATCAAGCGGAAGTGCCTGAAAGTGAAATGCTTTTTTATGTGATAGACGGCTTTGAAGATAAGACTTTACAAAACCATGCAAAGATGATGATCGGTTCGACGAATTCGTTAGAAGAACTATTTTCAATAATGAACAATGTATCAAGAGATGGCGCTAGTGGTAGCGGATTTAGAGAGAACCAACATCGTCAAAGTGCCGGAGTTCCGAGTAGTGATAGTGCGAGCCGAGAGAGGGCGCTAGGGTTAAAATGTTTTAATTGTGGTCAAGATGGCCACAGAATAAGTGAATGTGGAAAACCCAAGAGGCCACGAGGATCGTGCTTCAAGTGTGGTTCCCCCGACCACAAAATATCTACGTGTCCCAATAGAAGCAGCCAGGTAGTGACGGCACCGGACTCTACTACTAATAGTACTAATCGAGGTAACGTAGCTTATCTCGACCAGAATCAGAGAAATATGAAGCCTTATTCGGTTGAAGTTCAAATTGTAAGTAGACAATCTAATGTTATGATAGGCGTTTTAGATACTGGTAGTCCAATATCATTGATTTGCGAAGAGTTTGTTGAATCTAGTGATATAATGAGCTATGACAGTGACCAAACTTTTTCAGGTATAAACAATTCCCCATTAGAAATAGTAGGAATCTTTTGTACAGATGTTATTGTTAGTAAAATTAAAATGCATTTGAGGTTTTTTGTCATCAAGAAGAATAGTATCAGTTTTAATCTACTCTTAGGCCGCGATTTTATTACTAACGAAAATATAAAAGAAATCAGATTTACAAAAGATAATTTAGAAATCATAGGAGAAACCGTAGAGAATGTTAATAACGATTTTCAATTTCCTTTTTCTGAGATTTTGTTGATTGACAATGAAATTAAACAAGATATTGATGTAAACGAATCATTACCATTTGATCTAAAATCACAAGTATCCCAGATTATGAATGATCATTATTTCTCTTGTTTAAAACCACAAAAACCAGCTACTGATTTTAAAATGAGTTTAACTTTAAAGGATCCATCAGTTTATTTCAATACTCGCCCGAGAAGACTTTCTTTTATTGAAAGAAAAGCTCTAGACGAAATTGTGTCAGATCTTTTAAACAAAAATATTATTCAAGAAAGTGAATCACCTTATTGTTCTAATATAGTACTTGCTAAAAAGAAATCGGGAGACTATCGGATGTGTGTAGACTATAGAATTTTAAACAAAACCTTGATTAAGGATCAATTTCCTCTACCTTTGATTGAAGATCAATTAGATAGATTGAGAAATAAAACTTATTTCACAAAGTTGGATCTAAAGAATGCTTTCTATAATGTTTCACTAGACAAAGATTCATACAAATATACTTCTTTTATTACACCTACAGGACAGTACGAATTTCTGAAATGTCCCTTTGGTCTTAGTAATAGTCCAGCAACTTTTGCTCGATTTGTAAATAAAATTTTTAAACAGTTATGTGATGAGGGTAAGATTTTAATTTATTTCGATGACATTTTAATTGCCACTGAAACGGTTGAAGAAAATCTTGCAACGCTCAGAGAAGTGTTAGATCTAATGAATCAAAATTTGTTGGAGCTTAGGTTAGATAAATGTTCAATTCTGAAAACACAAATTGACTTTTTAGGTTATTTAATTCATGAGAAGGGTATAAGCCCAAATCCAGCTAATACCGAAGCCATAAAGCTTTATCCAACTCCAGGTAATGTTAAGAATGTTCAACAATTTCTTGGTTTAGCTAGCTTTTTCCGGAAGTTCATTAAAAACTTCTCAATCATTGCAAAACCTCTTTACGATTTATTAAGAAAGAATGCTAAGTTCACTTTTAATGCGGAACACTTATTAGCTTTTGAAACTTTGAAAGAATTATTGACTTCTCAACCAATTTTAGCAATTTATAATCCAAAAGCCGAGACTGAGTTGCATTGTGATGCATCAGCACAAGGGTATGGCTCAATCTTATTACAAAAACAGATAGATGGTAAGCTCCATCCAGTTTTCTTTTTCAGTAAGCGAACAAGCAATTACGAATCAAATTATCATAGCTATGAATTAGAATGTCTTGCAGTAGTTTATTCTTTGAAGCGATTCCATGTGTACTTGCAGGGGATCCAATTTAAAATCTTAACTGATTGTGACAGCTTTAGACTTAGCCAAAAGAGACATAAACCCTCGTATAATGCGTTGGTGTTTAGTTCTCCAAAATTATAGTTATACCATAGAGCACAGACCCGGTGATCGAATGAAACATGTAGATGCCTTAAGCCGTGCTCACTCTATTTTAGTTCTAGAGGGGAATACTTTAGAGCAAACATTAGCAATAAAACAGACAACCGACGAAAATATTGTGCGTATTCGAAAATTGTTAGAAGAATCAGAACACCCATTTTTTGAATTAAGAAGCGGATTAGTTTATAGGAAGTATAAAAATAATCTTTTGTTTTATGTACCAGAGGACATGGAAAATCATATACTGCACTTGTATCACAATAATATGGGTCATTTTGGTATTGACAAAACTTATGAACTAGTAACCCGAACTTATTGGTTTCCAAAGATAAAAGCAAAAATTAATGAATTTATAAGCAATTGTTTAAAATGCATTGAATATAACCCCAAGTCAGGTAAAAGGGAGGGATTTTTGCATAACATTCCCAAGGGAAATTTACCATTTGAAACAATTCACATAGATCATTATGGACCTCTTTCCCCTGTAAATAGACAAAAACATATTTTTGAAATTATTGATGGTTTTACTAAGTACATTAAATTATATTGTTGTAAAAGTACTGATAGTCAGGAAGTTATTAAACACTTACGAGACTACTTTCAATATTATTCAGTTCCGAAACAGATTGTATCAGATCGAGGTTCATGTTTTACGTCCCAAGCATTTTCCGATTTCATTAAAGAATTTGATATTCAACATATTCTCATAGCTACTGGCAGTCCTAAAGCAAATGGACAAATAGAGAGAATGAACAGGTTATTAACCCCTATGTTAGCAAAGATTACAGACGAAAAACAAATAAATTGGGTAAAAGCACTAGGTGAAGTAGAATTTAGTATAAACAATACTGTCAATAGAAGTACAGGTGAAACACCTGCTAAGCTCTTATACGGTAGGAATCAGAGAGGGAAAGTTAAAGATAATATTAGGGAAATTTTAGAGTTTTTACATGAAAGCGATAGAGACTTAATTAAGGTTAGATCAGAAGCTGAAGAGCGAATAGAAAATAATCAGATTAAGAATAAAAATTATTATGATGCCAATCGTAAACCTGCAACAGAATATAAAACCGGACAGTATGTAATGATATCAAATTATGACACTACCCCAGGAATAAATAAAAAGTTGATACCAAAGTACAAAGGACCATATGTTATAAGTAAGGTTTTACCGAATGATCGTTATGTAGTTACAGATATTATAGGATTTCAGAATACTCGAATTCCTTATGATGGAGTTATTGAAAGTGCACGATTAAAACCATACGAAACCTCTGATTGATGATAATCAAAACGTTAAGTGCATAAAATATTTTTTGATTATACTTTATGTAGAATATTATGTTTATTGAATTTTATGTTTCCATTTTATGTTCTAGGTTAGGTATATCATGCTATATTTAGGTTTAAGTTTATTACCTCATAATTATTCAGAATTGTTTATGTTCCATAATTTATGCTGTAACCCTATTATGTTTATAGTTAGTTTAAATCGTAAGTGAAGATCCTGAAGTTTAGACCATTTTTTATGTTTATGTTTTATGCATTATGTTATCTGTTATGTACAATTGAAAAAAAACTAATTAAGTAATTATGTTTATGAGCTATAATTAAAATTTATAGTTGATCGAGGACGATCAAGTGTCAGGATGACCGAGCTGTAGGTATCTATAAGGGTGGCAACCCTATTATGTTTATGTATTATTGGTTGCCTATAGGTAAGCTCGATAGGACACCAATATCTATTGTCCTACTCTCGCTCTAAGACAATAGTGCGGTTAGGTTAGGGGCAGAAGTCATTATGTGTTACGATCTTATGAAGGGTGGTTGTATGCACGTGTGAGCGGCGCATCCACCATATTATGTTTATGTATTTTATGTGAAATTAAGTAGTGAAATAAATAGTTAAAACCAAAAATATTTATCAAGTCATTCCGCGCTTAACCCGAAGAAGCCCTACAATTGCAAATTTATCGGCTATTTCTAAAGATTTTGTATTAAGCTCTGTTTGTAGTTTGTTGATATTAGAGGTTAATTCATTTTTTAATCCTTTAATTTCTTTTTTAATTTCTGAAGAAAAATTGCTTTGTTGGGTTGTTAATGTTTCTGAAATTCTTTGAAGTGCAGCCTCTATAGTTGGTTCCATGATATTTAATAATTACTAGATTTATTCAGGTTTTCGAAAATAACTTTAGTCTGACAACTGTGGTCTGTGAAGCAGGTCTCTTGATACTTGGTAATTAGCTCGTCCAAAGGGCAGATTCCAAAAATATTGTTATTCTCTTGGTATTAGGAAAGTTATCATGTAAAAATGAATTTTTAACTTACAGATGCTCCTAGTATAATCTTGTTTCATAGGTTCACATCAATTTTTATTTTGAATTGATCTATATCACTCAGATTCCACTGTTATCACAACACGCAGAAATAAACTTGTTATCTATAAGCTGTTGCCAACTCTACCTCGGTTATCTGGTTATACTCTAGATATATCGTCTATATTATGCTTAAATTTATATCTGATCTATGTGACTCGAAGATCGAGCACTTCAATTTTTACTTCTAGGAAACTATAACATTAATCTTTTAAAAAGGTCGAAAAATGTATTTACAAAATGTTATAGTTAAAAATAAACTTGAAATATAAAATATAGTATCTTGAAGAGAGAAGGATTTTGAACTCAATATTTCTACAATATGAAAGTTAATATGCCATCATACTTTCAATTTTTTTTAATATCTGTGGGAAGAGATATGTTGGTGATTTGACAAGTAGTGATTTTTCCAGTCCAGAAAAAAGAAAGAAAAATGTCACTTTATTGAAAAATACAATTTCCAATCAGAGGAAAATAATCCATACACTGCAAATGAAAGTCCTGCGTCTCAATATTCGTGTAACTACGTTGACATCTCTTCTAAAAGTTTTACGAGAAAAATCTCTTATATCAGAATCAGCAGAGTTATCTATTAGAGTAAGAAGAGTAATCTTCTTAATTATAGATTATATCTTTATATGAATATATGTTAGGCTTCAGTGACAGGACCTGCAGCAGATATTTTTGAGAGGCTATTGAAGGGATCGAAGAAACAAAAATATAGTAAGTCCTTAAGAGCCTTTGCTTTGCATTCTACTCACCGCAAGCCTACAATTTTGTGAGGAAAACATTCAACAAATCTTCACCACACTTGGGAACTATTTCATGCTGGTATAGATCTGTTGACGGAAATCCAGGTTTTTCCGGAGAAGCCCTCAGTGCTTTAAAAATAAAGCAAAGTATTTCAAAACATCCATTAATTTGTAATCTAGTTATGGATGAAATGTCCATAAGACGTCAAATGGAATGGACTGGCAAAAAGGTAACAGGATATGTTGATATTGGCACGAATATTGAAGGTGATATTCTTCCTGAAGTCAGGGAAGTTCTAGTGTTCATGCTGGTCTGTTTAAATGGTTCATTGAAGGTCCCAGTTGGCTACTTTTTGTTGAATGGCTTATCAGCAACAGAAAAGCTAACCTTGTGTTAAAATGTTTACAGTTTGTCCAAGAAAGTGGAGTGCAAGTCACTTCCCTTACTTTTGATGGAGCTCCTGTTAATCTAACTATGGCTACAAAATTGGGAGCAAATTTCTCTAACCCTATAAATTTGAAAACCTCATTCAAACATCCAGTCACAAATTCGAAGGTGTATATCTATTTAGATGCATGCCACATGATAAAGCTAATTAGAAATTGATTCGCTAGTCAGAGAGGTATTAAAGATTCTCAAGAAAGGGATATTGAATGGTTTTATGTAACTGAATTAGTAGAATTACAAAACTCCGAGGGATTACATGCAGCAACCAAAGTACGCTTGCGATCTTTGCGGTGGGAAAGGGAAAAAATGAAAGTTCGACTTGCTACTCAAACTATCAGTAAGAGTGTCAGTGATGCAATTACTTTCCTACGAGAAGATTTAAAACATAAATATTTTGAAAACTCAAAAGGAACGACTGATTTTTTATTAAAATTTAATAACTTATTTGATATAATGAATTCTAGAAATAGGTTTAACAAATATCGATATAAAAAACCTTGCTGAAATCAAAATGCAAATTTAATTTTTGGTTTCGTCGATGAAATGAAAAATTGTATATTGGGAATTACATTGAATGGTAAGTCAGTCCTTGATACTTCAAGAAAAACTGGTTTCTTGGGCTTCCTTATTTGTATGCAAAGTCTTAGACAAATGTATGAAGATTTGGTAGAAAAAAAGAAACTCCTCAAATATGTTCTAACATATAAATTGTCGCAAGATCACTTGGAATTGTTTTTTGGCGCGATTCGAAGTAGAGGTGGATATAATAACAATCCGACTGCCCGACAATTTGAGGCTGCATATAAAAGGTTACTGGTCCAGAAACCGGCAATTCTGTAAATCTGAAACAAATAACAATATTGACATGTGGAGAGGGTAACCAAGTATCGACTACAGAATCTGGCCAATCTTTGGAAGATACAGGAGAATACAAAAAGTTTTTACAAAGTGTTGAAAAAGAAATAGAAGATAATTTTGTGGAATCCAATGCTTGGGATTTAACTTTTTATTCCCATGACATTGTTGCTTATATTGCGGGGTATGTAGCAAGGAGTTTTAAAAATGTGTCAACTGCTCTAAATGTTTAAATTTAGTCGAAAGCAGTACCTCCACATCATATCTTTTAGAAAGAAAAAAATATGGCAACTTTATTAATGGCAGTCCATTAGTAATTGAAACATGTACAGCAGCTGAACGTTTTTTAGATTCTTTCATGCGACAAAGAATATTTTTAATAAAAATATAAAAAATATATATGATATATTTATCATTAACACATTGAAAAATTTACCCTCTTCCATTTGGGATTGTTTTGGAGACCACATGTATGATAGTGAAATACTGAGTAATCATCACATACCATTGGTAAAATTAATGTTGAAGAACTACTTTAAAATCAGAATTCATCATGAAACTGCCAAAAAATTAGATATGTTGCAAAAAAATTGGATGAGAAGTATAAGCATGAAACTAATTACATTTAGAAATGAATGAATGATCAAAACTATAAGTGCTATATTTTTCTCCGTCGATATTCCAGCATTCAACCATTTTCAAGAATATTTTGTGATAAAAAGATTAAATTAACTTCCTGAACAGTTTCTGTCATTATAGTTCGTAAAGACTATTAATAGATAAGTATCCATATTGTGGGATGTGTCCATAAAATTTGTGCTCCTCAAATTAATAATAAATAGTTTGAACTATTCAATCCAAATGAGGTGAGCAACTTTTAGAATATATCCTTAATAAAAACCTTAATATCCACAATATAGGGAATACACCTCCATTTGTAACAAGGGTAAGGCAAGAAGTTTTAGATATTACACTGGCATCACAGGATCTAAGACAAATAGTAAAAGATTGGAGAGTATCGGGTGAACCGTCTCTCTCCGATCACAGTATCATAACATTCAAATTAGAACTGGGCATACCAGAGGCAAGCCTCAGGAGAATACCAAGAAAAACAGATTGGGACACTTATAACACCAATCTAAGGAAAAATCTAGAACAAATCCAGAGAAAAGGAAGGGCTAAGCACCATTTCGAACTGGAAAATGAACTAGAGGATCTGAACAGGGCAATAATCGATGCGTTTGAAACGAGCTGCCCTCTTCAAACACAACAAAGCAGCAAAGATGCACCCTGGTGGAACAAACATCTGTCAGAACTAAGATCTCAAACCCGGGACCTTTTCAATAAAGCAAAACTCACCGGAGACTGGCAGAGGTACACCGAGGTGAGAAATACCTACTACAAGGAAATTAGAAAAGCTTAAAGAAATAGCTTCAGAAAATTCTGTGAAGATATAGACGCAACACCTGCTGCGGCAAGACTTTACAAAGTCATGGCGAAAAGTAGGGTTAACACAGATATGGCTTTGAGAAAGCCAGACGGCAATTATACCGAAAATGAGGGGGAAAGAGTTCGACTCTTACTAGAAACTCATTTTCCTGGGAGCATCCCAAATAGGGGAGACAATCCTCTCGAAGCTCATAATAGACCTTCGAGGGCAAGTATTACAATGGCCAAACACATTTGTAGTAATGATAGGTTGAAATGGGCTATGAACACCTTTTCGCCTTTCAAGACACCGGGAGCGGATGGAATTTTCCCAGCATTGCTCCAGCAAGCTCAAGACGAAATTCTACCGCATCTGGTTAGAATTAGTCGAAGTAGTTTAGAACTGGGTTATATACCAGAAGCTTGGAGAAGGGCAATAGTAACCTTCCTTCCAAAAACTGGAAAAAGGGACACAACAAACCCCAAATCCTTTAGACCAATTAGCCTAACATCGTTTGTACTCAAAACGATGGAAAAAGCAATTGACAACTACATTCGAACGGAAATCCTAGAGAGACTACCTCTCCACCCATGTCAGCACGCTTACCGGGCAGGCAGATCTACGGAGACTGCACTGGTACAACTGACGGAGGATATCCGAGGTGCTCTAGACAACCAAGAAACTGTAGTATGTGCATTTTTGGACATAGAAGGAGCTTTTGACAACACTCCACATGAGCTGTCAAAAGAGCATTAGGCAGAAGAGGTGTTGACAGTACAACATCCAAATGGATGTCGGAACTGCTCACCACAGGGGTAGCAGAGACAAGGACAAGCAAAGACATTGTCTCCATCTGCACTACCAGATGATGCCCACAGGGAGGAGTAGCATCCCCTTTAATGTGGAGTCTGACGGTTGACGAACTCCTGTGTGGTTTGACGAATCTAGGAATATCCTGCCAAGGATATGCCGACGATATTGTCATAACAGCCAGGGGGAAATTCGAAAACACCCTTTGTGATATTGTACAAAAGGGTCTGAACTATACAAATAGCTGGTGTGGGCAAGTGGGACTCAGCATCAACCCCACTAAAACCATCTTGATAGCCTTCACTAAGAGAAGAAAACTCACCCTCAAAACCATAAAACTTAATGGAAACGAGATTGAATGGAGACAAGAAGTCAAGTATCTAGGTTTGATTTTAGATAGTAAGCTCCTGTGGAACAAACACGAAAAGGAGATTACTCACAAGGCGAAAATGGCTCTTATGGTCTGTAGGAATCTGGCAGGGAGAAATTGGGTTTGCAACCCAAAAATCCTAAGTTGGATGTACACTGCCATAGTGAGACCAATCATCACTTATGGAGCCATTGCATGGAGCAGCAGAACTAGTCTATTGACAACGAGAGAAAACCTCTCCAAAATTCAAAGACTAGCTTGTATATGCATTACAGGAGCAATGAGAACATGCCCAACGGCAGCAATGGAAGTAATTCTCAACCTCACCCCTCTACATATGGTGGTGGGCTTTTTGTCCCACGATATTTTAAATTCTCAACTATGGTGGCACGGTCCTGCCTGGTTATTAGACTCCTCGATTAATCTCGATAATTTTGACAAAAAATTAAATTTGAGCAATTTACCTGAACAAAAAAAGGTAAACCTGAATGCTGTTACAAATATTCCAAACCCTATTGTTATTTTCTGGGAAAATTTGTTTTCAAAATATTCCAGACTCACTCACACCGTTGCATACTGTAACAGATTCTTTTATAATTGTAGAAACCCTGGAGACAAAAAATTAGGCCCGTTAAATGTTGACGAAATTAAATCTGCCATTAATCAAATCTTGAAGAATTTGCAATTTATACATTTTTCAAACGAAATTAGTGAACTTAGGGCTGGGAAACGTCTTTCGAATAAAAATATCTGGTCACTCAAACCATTTTTGAACAAGGATGGATTTTTATGTGTTGGTGGTCGTCTCACCAACGCAGACATACCAGAAGAACAAAAACACCCTATATTGCTACCCTCGAAAAATCACGTTGTTAAAGTTACTTTTAACTCACGAACACAACTGCCTAGGCCACGCTGGAGCCGAGACGGTACTCGCAAATATTAAACTGCATTTTTGGCCTCTAAACTCATCGGGAAATCAAGAGAATCATTAGAAACTGCAATAATTGTTTTAGATTTCAATTACAACCAGTTCAACAAATTATGGGAAATTTACCTAAGGACAGAATTACCTTCACTAGACCTTTTCAGAAGGTAGGAGTAGATTTTGGAGGGCCTCTCCTAATCAAAACGTCTCACTTGCGAAAGGCCACTTTACAAAAATGTTATATTGCTCTTTTTGTATGTATGGCTACCAAGGCCATACATTTAGAACTTGTCACATCTCTTTCGACAGAATCATTCCAATGTTATATTGCTCTTTTTGTATGTATGGCTACCAAGGCCATACATTTAGAACTTGTCACATCTCTTTCGACAGAATCATTCCTTCTAACCCTTAAACGATTTATCTCACGCCGTGGAAACCCTTCAGTGATTTACAGCGATAATGCTACCAATTTTTGTGGGCCCAGAAATGAACTTCGCGAATTATATAATTATTTTAAAAACACTACAGTGAGAGATTCTGTTGAAACATTCGCCTCAGAGAATCAAATTACCTGGAAATTCATCCCACCACTTAGTCCGAACTGGGGTGAAATTTGGGAGAGCTCAATTAAAAGTACTAAAAACCATTTGAAAAGAACCATTGGCAATGCTCACCTCACTTTCGAAGAACTCAGTACTGTGCTTGCTCAAATTGAGGCAATCCTAAATTCTCGACCTATAAATGCTTTGTCAAATGATCCGACTGACTTGTCTCACTCCTGGACATTTTCTTATAGGAACAAGCCTTACTGCATATCCTGAAAAGGATATTTATTTCAAAAATGTTCTCGCATTCAACAATCTTTTTGGAAGAGATGGTCGGTTGAATATCTAAATACTTTACAGCACAGACCTAAGTGGCTACTCCCTTCTCGCAATCTTCAGGTCAACGATCTCGTTCATTTAAAGGAGGACAGTGTTCCCCCTCTCAGCTGGCCAAGAGCCAGAGTAATGGAAGTATTTCCTAGATCTGACAACAAGGTCAAAGCAGTCAAAATACGAACTAGCAGCGGACTTTTCACACGTCCAATCACCAAATTTTGTCTTTAGCCATTTGACCAGGAAGACAATAAAATTGTACGTAGTGTAATTCCGTAATTAGTTTCTACTCTTAGTATTTTATTCGATTTTGTTTTTAATCCTACAACAGACTCTCCTCACTAGCTTTTAGTTTTATTTTGCTTCCCCTTATTTTACCCTTGCTTATTGAACGCGATCCGTTCAACGGGGGGGTAGTATGTTCAAATCTCTAAATTAAAAACATTTTCTCAAGATATTAAAAAGCAACCGAACTTGCAACCACTTTCAGATTGATCATTTGACATTTCATGTAATATGTTTCAAAAATGTTGAGTAGTTTAGTTTAGATATAGACAAAACCTGTTAAGTTTTAGTGTATTATATTTTGTACAAAATCAGGATATCATTCTCCTGTAAGTGTTAGTGTCAAAAAATAAATTTTTCAGTATTGTTCCTATTATTTTGCCAGAGTCTTAGTTTTTGATTCTGGTACCCAAATATATGTTTTGAAGATTCTCCAATCTTTATTTCATTCTAGACACACATTCTCTCAATCGAGAGTTTCGTGTAAATTACGACAAGTTCGTGAAACTTTAGTGTTTGGATCCTGAAAACCAGAGGATCTGAACAACTAAATAGTCGACATACTGTCTGATGGTTGTATTTCTCCCAAGTCAAAAACAAGGCAATCTCCTACTTCGGCGGGTGTAAGATACTGAAGACCAAAAGTATATTTTGAATACTTTCCTATCTCGGAATCTTTATCTCTGTACTCTTTTGCCAAACCTAGTTCTTGAATCTTGCGCCACAATGATTGGCTTGAGTGAAAACGACATCCAATTATGTTTATATCGGACCATATGCTATTTACGGCTGAGTGGATAGCTTGTTAAAAATCAATAGCTATTTAAATTGGCTTAAAAACTAAGTCATTTTATGAAATCAAACTATTTTGAATTAAAATTGTTTGATTTCATAATTTAGTATGGATCTACATCAAGTAAAAGCCTCATCTATTCAACTAAGTCATTTTTTGCACATATATCTAAAAGAAATTTTGAATATTTTTTGTAGGAGTCGGATGTTTTATCTTTAACTGAACAAAACAACAAGGGTAAATATAGTGGCCATTTTTGTAGCCATGAATTGTAAACACTTGCTTAAAATAGCGAGTACAGTATGAAAATGTTCCATCGGCGCAAATAATGTCACAGAAGTTGCATAAAAACTTTAAATTGGTACACACGAAAATATTATAATGTTGTCACTGCTGTTGTTCAATAACACAAAGTTTTCACCACAATTTGTGTTCCAAATGTTTGACTCCAAAGCAGAATGGGTGTCCATGGTAGATTTCGGTAGCGGTGGATATTCTCGGCGTCGGGCATTGTAAATATTCCTTTTGATACAATTCACATCAGAAACCTCGCCTGCGGCTCGTTTCGTATCCTACAACATGCTCGTGTCTTAATGGCTATCATTACATGATCTTTGCATGAAATACTAGTGGGCGTTTTATATTATTCATGTGAATTTTTCCATGTTTTGCAGTTGTAACTGTTTTACGTTTAGTGTTAACTGATTTGACACTAACTGCCGTATGAAATTTATTTGCATTTTTCTGTCTCTTTTTATTTTTAAAAAATACCGTTTTGGTTTGGTACAAATACCTCGGGACTTTCACGGTTTTCGTTTATTGTTTTTAAACGGTCTTCTTTTTGATTTGATAAGTCTGAATTGATTTTTGCATATAGTAGTTATCGCTTGCAATATCAAATGGGCCATTGTCAGTAATATGTCCGTTAATTATGTCCATTGTTTTCAGTTTAGTAGCTGAATGTATTGAGTTGTTGTATTTGCCTATCATATTTACATTGTTGACATATCTCACATTCATTAATAAATGTTTGAATGGATTTTTTCATATCCGGCCAATAGTATTTTTCTTTAATATTTTGAAGGGTTTCATTGATTCCACGGTGATTTGATTTGCTTTCATGATAGTTTGTAATTGTTTCTTGTATTTCGTCTTTGTTTGTTACATCTAATAATTTGGTCGTGCATCTTTCAAATTTTATGTATGACGATCTGAAATATTTCTGTAAGCATACCGAAAACGGTTCGTACAGACTGGGATCCTCAAAATATAGATAGTATTGAACATCTGGAACTATATATTTTTTAATGAAATTAATTACATCATTATCAAAATTATTTTTAGAAATTTGGACGGAAAGTCGTTGTTTGTTTTCGAAAAGAGTTGTTCTTTTTAATTTTGCGGGATAATGTAATACTGAGTGTATAAATATTTGATTTTTACCGAGATTTACGGCATATTCGACTATGGGTATACCTATCATTGGGTTTTCGTCGAAATTTGAGTGAACAGTATTGTCATCTGTCATATTTTGATTTTGTTGATCGTTTTGATTTTGAAAAATTGTCATTGTCTTGTAGAAGATTTCTTGATGTGGTTGGGATTTCGCTTGTCAATCTATTGGTAATTGGTGAAGGAGTATTTAAAGTTTGGTATGCCTGTTCGGACGTATTTGTAACTGTAACTGGTTTCACCTAAAATTTCATCGACATTCTTCCAAAATTGGATGTGTATCTTTAGTATGCAGTTCTTTTCGCGATAAAGAGTCTACATTATTGGATTTACCTTTTTTGTAAAAAATTTGGTAGTCGAATTCTTCAAGTTTAATTCGCCACTGTAAAAGTTGAGAATTTGGTTATTTTAATGAATTTAACCACACGAGAGGTTTGTGGTCTGTTATTATATTGAATTGACGTCCATATAAGTAAAGTCGAAAATATTCAGTTGCCCAAACTATAGCAAGTAATTCTCTCTCAATCGTAGAGTAATTTTGTTTGAATCGTTAAGTGTTCTTGAGGCGTAAGCTATGGGAAGGTCTTGTCCTATAGGACCTTGTGATAATATGGCACCTAATGCATCAGTGGTTAAGTTGAAAGTTTTGTTAAAGTCAGGATATTGCAATATAGGTTCATTGGTTAATATGGTTTTACAAGTGTTAAAACAAGTTATGTATTCATCGTTAAGTTCTATTTTTGCTCCTTTTTTTAAGTATTTTGTGAATGGCTTTGTTATTCGCGCATAGTCATTTATGAATCGTCTATAGTATCCGAGCAATCCTGAAAAACCCTTAATCTGTTTAGGTATTTTGGGAATCGGATACTCAAGTATAGCTTGGATTTTGTCGGGATTCGGTTTGACCCCATGTGGTGTAACCACGTGACCAGGAACTCTGATTTGTCAAGCTGCACTTTGAAGTTTGCTTCTCGGAGTCTCTGAAAAACTGCTTTGAGACGTTCTAAATGTTCTTGAAGTGAGGTTGAATAGACAATGATGTCGTCTAGGTATACTAGACACATTTCGTTTTGTATACCTCGTAATATATTATCGGCGACACGTTGGAGAGTAGCTGGCGCATTTTTTAGACCAAAAGGCATGCGCAGAAATTCCAAATGGCCATTTTCAGTATTGAATGCCGTTTTTTGAATATCTTGTTCTTCCATCTCGATTTGATGGAAGCCACAGGCTAAATCAATCGTAGAAAAGTATTGGCAATTGCTTAGTTTGTTTGATAATTCGGTAGTGTTAGGTAGAGGATATCGATCTTCTATAGTTTTTTCGTTAAGCTTTCTATAATCGATGACCACTCTCCATTTGATTACTAGCATCCATTTTCTTGCTCACTACCCATATGGGAGAAGACCATGGTGAACTTGAAGGACGTATTATATTGGATTCTAACATTTTTTGTATTTTATTAGCAACTTCTTTTTTATGATAGGTTTTTGAATAAACAGGTATTTCTTCTTTTGTATGTATATTATGTTCAATTTTATTTGTGAAGGTTAATGGCTCACCTGCTTTGTAGAATATATCGCTATATTCCTAGCATACTTTTAATGTTTTTTGTTTTTCTTCATCATTTAAATGATTAGTTCTAATTTTATTAAGGTCTATAAGGGTTCATCATCTGATAATTCAATAAGTCAATATTTTGTATCTCGTTTTTTTCAAAATTTTCTACTAAGAATGGTTCTGAGAAATCTAATGATACGGTACTGTCGGAATTGTTTAGTATTGTAGTTAAAGCATAACCATTTTTTGCTGTAGTAAGACATTGTGTGATTTCACAATTACATAATTTTTGATGAGGAATAATTATATCTCCCTGAGAAACACTTGTTTTTACTTTAACAACTTGTTGGGATCTAGGGGATACAGTTACAAGATTAAGATCAGTGTTAACTTCGTGGTAATGTAATTTTATTTTATCAAGTGATAAGAGATCCTTCCTGGAAATTTAACTCAGCTTGTAATATTTTTAAGTTATCTAGTCCAATAAGACCATCCAAAACGTTATGAAATTTGAACAGATGAAATTTTAATTTTATTGGATTAGGAAGATTGAATATTTCTGAAGATAAAATATCTGCTCGATATTTGTTGGTAGATTTTTGAAAAACTGTTGTCACTACAAATGGATCATTTTTAATTCCACTACAATAATATTTATATGCTAAATACGGATTTATGAAAGATCGACTTGATCCGGTATCTATTAAAAACTTTAAATTGTATTCAGGTAAAATTATATAGGGTAATTCACTTGATTTTACATTATTAAAAGGTATTATTTTAATTTTGTTTCTGTTATATTGGTTTTCCAAGGCACTTAACACAAATTTGCGTTTTTGTTATCTGTGTCATCGTTATCGTTATTAAAATTATGACTATTATTATTTGAAGCTGCATTATTGGTATATAGCTGACCAACAATATGATCAGAATATTCGTAATTATTCCCAATTCTCGGGATCATAAGTTTCTGTATCGACATTATAAAGTTCCTCAGAAGTAAAATTCGGACGTTTATTAGTTTGTTTGAAATTATTTGTAGACGGCGGTGGTCATTTAAAAGTAGATTGATTTGGATTATTATGGTATGTATTTCGTGTACTAGTGGACATTGGCGTTGGTTTGAGTAAATTAATGTTTGGATTTGGCCTGAAAGCATTTACGTTTGGATTGGGCCTTCGAAAGACTTGCAATTTTCTAGGAAAATTCTGCTGAATAGGTG
The DNA here is from genome assembly GCA_963978555.1 of Galerucella nymphaeae. NCBI lineage: Eukaryota > Metazoa > Arthropoda > Insecta > Coleoptera > Chrysomelidae > Galerucella > Galerucella nymphaeae. Next base: position 12,450,540 of record OZ021718.1, read on the forward strand.
TTCGATTTATTGGGATTGGTTGTGAAGGGAAATTATTCTGTCTTGAAAAAAAAATTATTGGGAGTATGAGCATTGAATGATTGTGAATTAGGAGGATTATAATTTGAATTATATTTATTTTGTATAGGTGGTTGGTAGTCATATCTAAATTCAGGTGTTTGTCAAAAGTTTTGTCTGAGAGATTGTGTTGGTTTTTGATTAAATTTTGTCGAATTTTGTGAATAGTGCGCAAATTGCATTGCTTCACTTAGTGATGCTGGTCTCATGCAACGAATGGTGGTACCAAATGGTTCTTTTAATCCAGAAAGAAAAGTTTTTAAAGTTAAATCTTGATATAATTGTCGTTTTAAGTTTTTACCCTCTTCCGTTAATTCATGTAACCCAACATAACTACAAAGTAAGTTTAAAATGTGTAAACACCTATCATAAAATAATTGTGGATTTTCATTAGAATTTTGTCGAAGCATTACAGTAGGCATAGCCTCACTTCAGCGAGACAGCCCGCCGGCTCTTATCAGCTCGCAGCCGCTCTTACCAGTGTCAGTGCCGTACCGGATGTACGGAATTGGAAACGTCGGCACGTGGCTGTTACTTCAGCGAGACAGCCAGCTCGGGAGAAAAAACGTCGGCACGGTCATGGCACTTCAGCGAGACAGCCGGCAGCCAGCTCTTTATCAGTTTATTTGATTGTTATAAAAAACTTTGGATTACTCAAATTCACTTCTCAATTATTTTGAAAGTTCTTTTTTTGAAAAGACATAATCTTTTACAAAACGTCATAAGATGTTAAGAATTGTGGTCGGAGCGAAATCAGAAAAAAAAAGACTATAAGATATTACGTAGATATTTTAGCTACATTTGTCCACGCTGAACGTAATTAGGATCGAAATATTTTGCGGAGTGAAAAACACAGACTATAATTGATATTATATTACGTAAATATTTTATCTACAGTTTCATGAATATTTTCACGCACTTTCGATAGATGTTTCGGAGCTTTAGCGAAGTATTCAATCGTAGACTCGTTCACCATAAATTTTTCAAAAATATCAACCATGAGTATATCTTCGAGGGTTTTGCACCCAAATTCATCTTTTCTATGAGTAACTTCTAGATTGTGTGGTATGTAGTGTTGCGTAACAGCTAGGGTGGGGTCATAGATTATATCATTGTGCTCTATCCAGAAATGTGGTGTAATTTTCATGCCATTCGAATAGACCTTTGTACCCAGACATAGTTTGGTTGCTATCCCATATTTTGCAGCCACTTCGTGGAAAATTAAACTTCCCGCCAAACACACACCGCAATAGCCTGCTCGTATAAACTCCTGCTCGATACAACATTTGAGGAGATTGAGTTTGACGTACTCACGCATGGGATCCATGTCTGCTCACGTCAAGTAATAAACGATGAATGATGAACTGTCCAGACATGTTAACGCTTTTAAGTCTTCACCGGCCAGGCTCGATTTAAATGCTGAGATATTTTTAACGACTCCTGTATATTTCCCGACCGCAAAAGTAGATATTCAACTAACACACACTTTTTTTGTTATGTTATAACCGCAAAGTAGAAAAATATTCAATGCATTATGCAAAAACATGAAAAGTTTAAATCAGCGACGTTGCCAAACCATCACTGAAACTAATTTGCCTTGATTGTTTCAATTTTATTATCTACGAACGACTGTTGATTGAAAAATTCTCAGAGACGTATGCCAGCTGTGACACATCTCCGAGGTAGGCCACACTCCGAGACATCCTATGAGGACATAAGTAGGTTATGCTAGTATTTTCATAATGACGTCACACGAACTAGCAAGAACTGTTCCGGAGACGAGACCCGTCGCGATAACCGAGGACATTTTGACATATCAAGCCTGTAAAATTCAAGAATATAACCTCTTTTTAAAAAAAAACGGCGAAGTCTGTGTGATACCCACCCGTAACTCAACTGTACAAGGTTGTTGGTGAAACTAGAAGTTACAAAGTTCTTCGTGATTGGACCCAAATGTACTTGTTGATCGCTTAAAACAGAGTCTGAAGATATTGACTCTAACGAAATAATCGAAGAAGGGCTAATAAAAAGTGGTTAACAACAGGTTGTAAGATCATTTGATGACCAACTGTTTTAAAGTAAAGATGCCTAATTGTACTTGGGGAAGAGCGTGCAACTGCAGCGACTGCAAACCAAGTTTTTGTTCTTTTTGTCGTAAAGAAGAAGTCTACGAGCTGACAGAAGAGTACAACTGTGACCGGAAAGGAATTGAATACTACAAGTTCACAGCTTGGTGTAAAGAATGTTGGCTCAAGAAGAACATCGACATCTAGTTCATTATTGTGTGCAGACGTGTTCGGAAAAATGAATCACAAAAATGCAGACGGACGTATCGGCTAGAGCTTTGGAAGCCCAGACCAACGGACTTTAGCACGGAAACTTTTCAACTTCGGTAAAAAGCTAATTGTACTTATGCTAACCTATGTAAATGATAAATATTTTTCTGATTTGCATTATTTTATTCCAACCACAACATAACATAACACAACGACAACTTTTTCTTATCCGTTTATGGTTCTTTTCGTATGTATGCGATACCCCTGGCTCGTTGAGGTTATCTCATCAAAAGTACTATTAGTAAAAAAAAGGTTTTCTTATAGAGGTAAGCAACAAAGTAACACTAGAATAATTTTGATGCATGATCTTAGTACTTACGGTATACACCACTCAAATTGTCGAAACACCCTCTAAATACGGGGCGATTACTTTTCAAATTGCTGATAGTGTTTTCATTGATATTTAGAGCGAATAAAATCTATGGTTCAAGTATGTACTTCAAAATTTATAGAGAAATACTTACATATACAGGTCGGGCGAAGTTTTATTCGTTGAAAAGGTTTTCTTATAGAGGTAAGCAACAAAGTAACGCTAGAATAATTTGACGCATGATCTTAGTACACACGGTATACACCACTCAAATTGTCGAAACACCCTCTAAATATGTGGGGTGACTTTTCAAATTGCTGATAGTGTTTTCATTGATATTTAGAGCGAATAAAATCTATGGTTCAAGTATGTACTTCAAAATTTATAGGGAAATACTTACATATACAGGTCGGGCGAAGTTCTATTAGTTAAAAAGGTTTTCTGTAAAAAATAGAGGTGAGTAAGCAACAAAGTAACGCTAGAATAATATATTTTCGAAGCACTTCATTTTACACCGTAACAGAGTTTCTTGAAAACTTACCAAAGAAAGTTACTATATGTTCCATGGGTATGACAGAAACGTAACTATTATAAAATCCATCAACGAATATACCCTCAGTACCATTGACTATTTCATAGGTGTGTTCATTAATATAGTAGTTAAAAACTAAAAATCGGGTGCCGGAGCTATGGAACTGTACTTGTAAAACATCCCCTTCACCAAAGTTTCCTCTCAGCACCACTTCCTCCCTATAAAAAACACCGCCTAACTCAAAACATATAAATACAGAGCTACCCCTTTGAACTGGACGATAATAACGGAATAAACTGATATGTGTAAGCGTTAAATCAATTTTTAAGAGATATTCACACTCAGCCATTTTTTTATACTTGTAGTGAAATATAATGCATACAAAATGTTATTTTATAAATTATCAGTTTTGCTACAACGTAATTTGCAGTAAAAGGTCGTAGTTTGCGGATATCATAGTGGTTAGAAATCCGGGAAGAATGAAGGAAGATAATGGCACAAGCGGTGGGGAATCAAATAACTGTTGAATTTTAATATCAATGCCACAAAACATTTACATACGATCAACGACACGAAAATCATAGGTAAGGAACATACATTTTTTATTGTCAAAAAAAAATCTTACTAATCTTTTTTTTCAGAACAAATAGTACTAATCGCTAGGGGGAGGCTGCCGCTGCATCTTGCTGTAGGTATATTACAAAATGTCATATATTTGATATTTATCTTTTGCACTTTACAGTTATTGGATATCTTAACGGTCGAGTTGGGAGGGGGCCTCCTAACTCAGGTACCCAGCCAGTGGATTGGATTGGGGACGTACCAGGGTATGGAGCTCTGGTACGACCCGACACCGGTGTTCTTCACACCGGTGCCGGCGGTGATGGTGTGGGTGTTAAGGTAAGGTATAATTAGTTATACCTAAACGAAATAATAATTCAATATGTATTTCAGAAATTAATAAAGATGCACCACCACTTATAATTATTGTTGTTTTATTAAAAACCAACTATCCATCCTATCCTTGATCGATATAGCTATGACCGCTTTGTGAGGTTGAAGTTGGTTAAATAATAGCCATTTTTCAACAAGCCACATCAAACGTCACGTGTCACGTCAAACGTCACGCCATACGTCACGCTGTCACGTCAAACGTCACGTGTCACGTCAAACGTCACGCTGTCAAACGTCACGCTGTCAAACACCACGTTGTCACGTCAAACGTCACGATCAACGTGGTATACCCACAGAACTAGGTTTTTAGTTACTGTTTTCAGTATGTTATTATCTGTGGTTACTTTTCACCCAGTTAGTTTTGTATATAAGATGAGTAAGATAATTACGCACTTTTCTAACTTTTCAACCCGAAGCGTCTTTTCATTCAGAAAATCCTACACTTTTGTAAATTAAAAGACGCTTCGGGTTGAACAGTTAGAAAAGTGCGTAATTATCGTACTCATCTATAGTAGAAAATTACAGAATACTGACAGAGTCCACGAATCCGTGCGGTAGGAATAAAGGAAGATAATAAAGGTGGAGGATCAAATAAAACTGTGAATTTTAATAGCTATATTACGAGAATAATGGATAAGGAACATACATTTTTATTGTCAAAAATACTCAGAACAAATAACTGTTAAACAAAGGGTTCAATGAAACTCAAAGTCAAACCACAAAGTATTTAATGTCCGTTGGGACTCAAAAATTGCAACTAGTTTCGGTAACAATTACCATCATCGGGCTACATCAATAGAAAATGGTACTTAAAATTGAAGATCTAAGAAGATACACAAATTGTACAAATTGATTTAACAAAGTCGTGATTAATTAACATCATAAAAAGTTATGTAATTTTCATATAATTTCAAGAGTTATTTATTCTATAAATATGACAGTAAATTATTATAAAAAAAAAACAATAAATTTAACTGTATGAAGTTTCACATCAAGCTTGAAAAGAACAACATTGTCATTGATACCTCAGGTGACAAAGTAATAAAATTGTGGATTGAAAAAATGAAAACCTTGAATTAGATAGAAATATGTGTTTTCTCATGAGAAAACTTGTTCTATATATACTTTTTACTAATACGAAGAAATTTTAAATTTAAATTGAAAGTAGATAACTGTTAGGCAGAGGCTGCCCCTAACCGTAGACATAAATATATTTGATGTTTATCTTATGCACAGCTATTGGGCATCATAGCTGTGGAGGTAAATAGGTCTTCATCCCGAATATCGACCATCTTGGTTCTGGCTCTGGTGGTGTGGGCATATTCTGAAATGAAGAATTATTCAATATGTTCATAACCGTGTTGAGAGATTTCCACTTAATGGAGAAAATGTTCAAATGATAATTTATATATAACTGTTAGCATGAATTAAGGTTGGTACTTGTAAATAACAACTCCATCTTGGTATCTTATCGAAAGTTATCAACGTAAATTGTCGAAAACTATGTAAGTAGAATATTTTTCCTATAGCAAAATATTTTTCCTCTGGATCATAATGTTATTTATTACGGGAATTATTGAAAAAACAATCAAGTATTACGTTAAATTGTAAATAAAAACTAATGGGGAAGACACGCAATCTTATACTGAAATTAATATTTAAGGTTTCATGAGCGTTAAAAGATACGCGTTGAGTATAAAAAAGTTTTGTCGAGAAACAGGTATTAAGTTACCTTTGAACCATAATGTTACTTATTACATAAATTATCGGAAAACATACGTTGAATTGTAGATGAAAAGTAAATTTTCCCAAAATATCGAAAGTTTTGTCGAAAACCAAGTGGTCATTAAAGCATACAAGCTGTAAGTTAAACAGTAAAAAGTATTTTTTTCAATATTTTTTCACCTTTTAACCATTTGAATGTTACCTATTATCAATGGAAATTATAAAAAAGCAATGTTAAATTGAAATTAATATTTAAGGTTTCAAGAGTGTTGAAAATACGTTCAAAAGATACTTACACGTTGAGTTTAGTCGTTAAATGCTCACTGTGTAGGTGGAGGAGGATGGAATTTGGTTTTTGAAACTATAGTAAAACTATAGTCAAATCAAAAATAGAGGAGTCCAGCACACGTTATTTTCACTCAACGGCTTGGGTCAGGTACCCCCTCACCTTGTTTATAATTCTATTTTGTAGCTCTGTAAGAAACAAATACCAAAATTATTTTTTCTAAACAAGTCACTACGATTTTTAGAACTTACCCGTTTTTCTAGAAAAATAATAAGCTACTGGTTTGTGTCCTTGCTACACCTTTTATATATTTCGTCAGTTATCAAGCTGTAGTGGTTTATTTCGTTATTGAAAATATCAACCACAGTAACTAAAAATAGTTGTTATCTGTATAAAAATAATTTTGTAGTAAATTTCATAAAACATATTAAAATGCATTCTCCATTTTGTATATCAAAATTGGGAACACAACTATAATAATTATATTTGTAAGATGAAAAAAAGGAACTATACATTTTAGATTTTCTGTTCGATATTGTCACAGAAGAGAAAGAACGATAATGTTTTGCGATGAATATGTAGGATATATTTTTTCAAATTACGTAAATTCAAACTGCAATTCAAAAGTCGAAAAATATAGAGTGTTTCAATAAAACCCATGTTTTTAAAAACTTTATCGGTATTACAAAAATAAAAAAACAGTGACGAAGACACCTCGTAGATTTTCAAATTATCAATATTATGAAGATAAACATTAGTGGCGTTGAAAAACACCTCATGAAAAGATCACGTGATCGTCTCACAAGTTGTATTATATATTGCAGTTTATATTTGAAAATCTGAAAATCGCACAATGTGTGTGGTGGGAGGTTGAGGAAAATTGTAAAATTTTTTATGAAAACACGAATTACACAATGTTATACCTATAGGTTGTCTATATTTCAAGCTTAGGAATTTTTACAAGTATTTTTGTAGGCCTAATTGAAAATTTACATTTCTTTGCAGAAACTCTGAAACAACCGAATTTTGTCTTTTTCTAATACTTATTAAATTTATTGAGAATCGTGACTGACAACCACATAGCTAACTAAATGCTTTTACAACAAATAGAAAAAAATAATATAGATAATAAAACAATGTAAAAGTTTTGAGATTAAAAAGTCAACGCTGTGTAGAAATAATACTGACATTTTCAGAAATAATCAAAGTAGTTAGTAAAGACATAGAAATTGAAAAACTTACTATGGATTAAAGGTTATTCTTCACGGTCGTAAGGAGGGATCCAATTATCCTTATCCCCAACGAATGAAAACTCCCTCTCCCCGTGGTCATAAAATGTCTCTAGAAAACCACCATTTTGAGGGTTCTGAAGGTAGTATGTGTAATACATCGTTAGTTGGTTATCCAAATAAAAATGGATGCTAACGATGGAACCCTCACTTCGATCTTCCAGAGGTATGGTGAACTCAAACATATAGATAGGTATATAGTTGACGCGACTCAACAGCAGATTAACGCATAGAGATCCGTCTTCTTCGACCACTCTCACATGATGACACATTAACGGTTGGTCATCAATACCTGCAGAAAAAATCAAGCAACGAACTAGGTAATCACCCATGGTGTTTTTGAAAATTCTCGGGACTAACTAATTATAATAAAGCCTAACACTATAAATATAGCCAGAAAAACATGTTTTTCTATTTACATAGTATTACCACACACTGACCGCGAAGAACATCGTAACGATTGAACGTTACTCCAAGGGTTCAGTTAGGATCGTATTTTTTTCGATAGTGAGACTGAACATAGTTAACCCCTTTAAAATCTGGTGGTTCTTGTGTTAACTCTCTAACAGTTTCACACTATGGAAAAAACCAAGGGATTAGCTTCAAAGAGGATGTGACTACGATTTGCGGGGTAACTTACATATGTCAATCCAACTCCTTTTGCTTGAAAAATTTCTTCAGTAAAGAAGTTCATGGTATATTGTTTTTGTAGAATTTAAAAATATTTCCACAACTTATGTTGTTTCGCTTTTCCCCTATTTCATACAGCATAGTTGGTACACTTTCACGATTTACATTGTTTTACTTTACCTTAAAAACCACACACATCTAAAAGATTATGTTGTATGTTATCAGATATTTTTTGGGATTCCTTTTTTTATATTTAAACTTTTACAACACCTGTTTTTCAAATTATCATAATTTTTATCACCTTTTCCGGTTTTGTAACGGTCAGCTGTCTTTTATAACTATGCATTATTAGTCTTATTTAGTTTTTCAAATTATCATGAATATTCAAGGTTAAATGCGTTCGAACTACACCGATAAGAGTTTTCAACAAATTTTCAATATATTACAATTTTTCACGCGTACCGCAATGTTTAATTTACACCTGTTATACATTGTTTTTCAAATTATCATAATTTTTCTTATCACCTTTTTCCGGTTCTGCAACGGTCAGCTTTCATATCTATGCAATATTATTTAGTTTTTCAAATTATCATGAATATTCAAGGTTAAATACGTTCGTACCACACCGATAAGAGTTTTCAACAAATTTTCAATATATTACAATTTTTCACGCGTACAGTTTAATTTGAAATAATTACAATCATGAGCTGGACACTTTTGGTGTTTTGCTCCTGTTAATTCCAACATTAATTTTGATGATCTTCGGGGGTTTTTGGCAAACAGAAGCGAAGTCTGATTATGACTTGTATCTAGCAAAATATTTTGACCGGTAAAGTTCTTTATTACATTAATTTCCACTTTGAACCATTGCCCAAAAGGCATAATCATTACAATTTTACAATATGTATCTAAATAAGAATGATTCTCTTCAAATGAAAACAGAACCGTGTATTGCTAAAACGTCAAAATGTCATACTAATCGTTCAGACCAGGGTAGGGGATCTCTGAAGGCGCATGGGTGCTGCCACATAAAAAGTCCCGTCAGTACTAAAATTTGTAATTTGATGAAAACTGTAACGTCATTAGTGGTAGTTGCAGATTTTTCCACATACATATTAGCGCTGACATCTTAACCTGACAACCACTAACAACTGCTTATTTGTGTGTGTGTTGAGTATTCGTATTTAGATTTTATTGTTCATAGTGGGACTTTTACTTTAAGAGACAATTTCAAGAATATGTTTTGTGAAAGACTGTTATGTGAGGTGCATACGGTAAGCTTTATCTTCATTGAAAAACATGTTCCATCAAATAGGAAGTAACAGAAGTAGCAGTTACTCTTCCACACAACTTTGAACTTCCCAGCATTATTGTTGAATTCCTAACATTTATTTTTTTTCCTGTTTGTTATTGAGATATGTTTCATTTATTGTATACTTTTTTTATTCAATAAAATATGTAAAATTTATGATTATTGCTTTATTTTTCGCAATTCAGACATTATATGATCCATTTTTTGACATTTCATTTAATTTTACTTGACTTTTCATTGTTATTATTGTAATATCAATCTAATGTTGAGTAATTTTGAATGAAATATCAAAAAATGTATCGTGAATGTCATTTTGCAATAAAAGAAAAATTACAGTACAGCTTTTAAATATACCGCAAAAAACTGTAAAATTACAGGAATCTTCTTTTTCGGCTGTTAGCGAAGTTCACAACCTGATTTGTGCCAGAGGTACTGACGGAACTCTCATGGTAGCGCCACCCGTATGAATAGAGGGCGCCACGGGTCAGTTTCCCATCTATAAGTAGTTTTTTATCTATGGTTCAGACTTGATCATAGATCTTTCTGTAAAGTTAAAAATTTGCTCAAAATAGTTCGCGTTAGATCTATTGAAAAGAATTTTTCAAGTTGTTTTGTCAATAGCACCGTCCACACTTCATAGTACAGACCTGGCATTTCCATATCTTTCCCAGTCCCATTACTACAATATTGCAAAGATCTAAAAAGTGATTCAGCGTAACAACTGATAAACTCAAAACAGTTTATCGTAAAAGTGAGGTTATCTAACCACACACACACATTATCGTAATAATTGTGGAAAATAACACCTATATATTTATAAAGGATTCACAACAGTAATTCCATGATGAAATATTTTTTAAAACATATGTTACTTTGAATAAACTCGAAATAATTACCTCAAAAGAATGTTTTCTCCTGAGAATATCTATAAGCCACGCCCTCTTTTCCACCCTATTTAAAGAGCTTCTCGGAGCGGCAGAATCATAATCTTTCCAGCTCTCGTTATCTACAGACGTTATCAGTTGCTCTTGCGGTAAGTCTAGAAACAATTTTTGATTTTTCTCAGAGTGGTATAATCTCTCCAGCTCTCGTTCAGACGTTATCAGATGCTCTTGTGTCTAGAAACATACTTTTTTTATTTCAAAAATTTTGGAGATCTTTCAACACAAGATGGAAAAGTTTTTGATAACTAAAGATGTTATTAAAAAAGTTAAAAAATTCAACCTAACTGGTAGAACGGTGGAATTTAAAATCCGCCCAATTCCCGAAGGGGCAGATCCACTAAAATGGGTACGCTCCGGCATGGAGGATGTTATCAATAAGGTGACCGAGGGGACAGAGTCGAGTGATCAAATTGGTTTTACTTTTTGCTCGAAAGAGTTTAGCTGTGGTGATGGTTGGGTGCGGTTTAATCCTGCATCCAAGGTGAAATTTGAAGACATATGGTCGATGATATGTGCTGTCTACCAATCTAATTCGGCAGGTTTTGACACTGAGACTTTTTGTCTAGCTGCCACAACCGTGAAAATGCCTAAAGGTAAAGGACGAGGTCACAAGTACAACAACTTTGACGAAGAGTGTTCTAAACGTGGTGGTATTATAGTAATAAATAATACAGACCATTTATGCCTGGCTAGAGCAGTGGTTGTAGCTAAAGCGTACGCCGACAATGCCCCTGACAAAGAGAAGATAAGAGAAACGAAGGGTCTCCAGACTCAGAAAACTTTGGAATTATTAACAGCCAGAGGTACCGAACTACCCAAAGAGGGTGGTGGTCTGGAGGAGTTGAAAACATTACAAGAATATTTGACTGACTATACAATAACGGTGTACAAGTACGGTAGAAAGGGGGGCGATGTCTTGTATGAAGGAGTAGGGGGAAGCAAGAAAATCAATCTTCTTTATCACGAAAATCATTATAACGTGATTATATCGTTGACGTCTGCTTTTTGCTGTAAATATTTCTGCGAATATTGCCACACACCCCACGAACATATGCACCGCTGTGGAAAAACATGTCCAGCATGTGAACAATCACCCCCATGTAAAGCAAGTGTGAAAATCGTATGTGATGGGTGTAATCGGTATTTCAGAGGACAGATCTGCTACGATTACCATAAACAAAGTAAACTATGTGAACGGTTAATCTCTTGCAAAATATGCCTTAAAACGATTCCCAGAAAGCGGGAACACATATGTGGCGAAGTTTTCTGCAAAATATGTAACGGGTTCAAAGCTTCTCCACACAATTGTTTCATGCCCGTCGACACACGTAAACCTTCAATGCACGGGGTACTATTTATATTTTATGACTAGCATTTGAAAATTCAATTACTAATTTATGTTATTTAAAATAAAAAAAATTTAAATAAAGGTTCATTTCCATACTTTATTTGGTTAATCTTGATATATTTTCAACAAAATGTAACTTGTGATATCTAAAACCTGGTTATCTATACCTTCATATACTTGAAAAGGATTTCAGTTATTACCTTTAGTTTTCTAATGAGTTATTTTAAATATCAAGAACCTAAAATCAATATTCAAGTATTAATCATCAATAATGTTAATGAAATGTATGCTTACCTCTTTTCGATTTCCATTTGTAATAATCATAGTTAATATAACTAACTTATTTGTTTACTATATTGACAAACGTCAATAATAGGAAAGAACTTGCGAATATTTCTATAGTGTTTGTAGGTCAGTGATACTGATTGTTAGATTAGTGGTCGTGTAGAGTTCTATCATTTAGTTGTTAGTTCTGTGATGCAGTAGCTGAAATGTGAAGCAGTCGCAGGCCAAATCTTAGAAGTTGGTCAAGTGTCGTTGTCAATTCTCTTTAGTTGGTAGCATTTGTTAATAACTAGTTGGTTCATTTTTTTTCGAATTTCCTTCTCTTATATGAAAGCATGGAAGAACGAAAGAGGCATTTTGGTGTTCTACTATTAGGGTAAGTTTTGTCAAAAGAATAACTAGTTTCTGTTTGTTATTGAAAACTTCTAGACTTCATTTAAAAACCAGGAGGAGCGATTTGAAAAGCCTCACCCACACCACTAAAAGTTACCAGATTAGTTACTAAAGGGTGTGTTCCGAAATAGTCGTGTTCAAAATCTATGAAATATGCCTTGATTGACTTGACGGAGAAACTAGCCAATCATAGGTAGCCCTTATGTACTGAAAATTGTTCTTAAGATCTCGAGTTGAGATGTAAACACAGGATGTAAACAAACCTGTAAAACTTTTGTATTATTTTGATTGTTTCGTATTTTATGTTCTGAAGAGATTAAAAATAGATCTTTCATTGTAAAGTTATATTAGTTATATAGTCTCTTTTTGAAACTATATTGAAAGTATTTATTTTATAATTGTGGTAATACATGTAAATGTTAAAAGATATAACTTCTATAAATTCCAGTAAATTGGTGTACATAATCGACAAATTAAAGGTGAAAATGATCAAAAACTTGTGTATGGGATTTTTTACAATTCCACAACCTCCACATGAAATTATTATCATACTAAATGAGACCTGGACTTGTTAGTGTTATTATATATAGGGACATCATTAATAATCTCTCTTAGTTTTGATGAAATTTTTCATCTGATGAATAAAATTGTTCCATTGAGTTAACTGTATAAACCCTCACTTCGTGGAATCTACTCATCATATGGTTTTAAATGAAACTAACTATTTCTAAATGACTCCACAATATATTTGAAAAAATTGTAAAAATTGCAAGTAAATTGACAATTGTTTCGATATATAGGTATACCTATATATCGAAACAATTGTCAATTTACTTGCAATTTTTACAATTTTTTCAAATATATTGTGGAGTCATTTAGAAATAGTTAGTTTCATTTAAAACCATAAAATTGTTCCAGTAAAATTTTCTTAATTAAAAGTCAACACATATTGTTAATAATTTATTTATTGAAAATGTTCTACAACTTTTGCTTCACAAAATATATTACAATATTTCATAACAGTAGGTATTAAGTTCCTTATGTATATTCCAAAGTTGTATACAACAAATTCATATGATAAATGTTATGTATAAAATCTTATTCATTGGTTTATATGTATCTTAACAAACAAAAATAATAGTATAAATATACAATGTCTCTACTTAAGCGGGAACCAAATAGGAAACTTTTTTCTTATTTTCAATTAACACACTCTATTTTTTTCACAACTAAGTAATGCATATTTGAATATAACTTCCAATTCAAGATTTTCTTTTGCAATAAGCTCAAGAAATTTGTGAGTTCACTAATATTTTCCTTAGTATTACAACCAAATTGTGACATTTCGAAAAATATCAAATATTAGAAACTTCAAAATAAAATGAATCAATATGTGTCCATAGCCACTTGAAAGTAGCCCATGTTACGTTATCACTATAATATTGACATGATTGGGTGAAGTTGTTCATATGATAAAAAATGAAGAAATTTTATTTGTTATTGGAGCTGTAGAAAAATTTAATTATCTGTATCAGAAGATTCTGTTTCGGATGAGCTTCCAGTGTTGACAGATATTATTAGAGGCTCTATCATGTCATCCATTATTCCATCCAGTGTGGACATTTTCTCTTCCTTGATGAAATGTTGTATACATTTCTGCCAATTTGCAGGAGTTACATTTTCAACTGCACTCAATAACAGGTCTTTGACATCTGCCAACTTAAAAGTTGTGTTTTTAGCTACCACCTTATTTTTTATTTGTGCCCATATCAATTCAATTGGATTTAACTCACAATGATATGGTAACAGCCGTAATACAACTTTGTTAGATTCTTTTGCCATTTCATCGACAACATACAAATTATGGTTATCTTTATGTTGTCGAATTAGGTATAAGAGTTCACACCTCAAATTTTTCTTCTCTATATTGTTTAAGTAGTTCAACCTCCATCAACATATCGTCACAATCTATCAACACACTTTTCCGATTTCTCTTCAAATATCTGAAAATATATTATATGATAATAAACAGTACATTTTACTCTTCAAAGTTACACACTTACTTGAAGTTAATTTGTTTGAAGAAAGTATATAAAGATGACCAGGACAATTGTAACAAATCTGAGCGTTCCTTCAAAGCTTGTAAAATTTCATCAACTGTAGGTAACTTGTTTTTAAAAAAAAACTATGAACTATTCTTCGAACTTAATTTTTATACCCTTCATCAACATTTTTAAGAAGTGAGGGTCTTCCACCAATATTTTTTGGCCTGGTAATTGTTCCACTACTACTGTATTCTTTCAGTGTTCGGTAAACTGTTGACTGCTACTCCTGTGAGAAAAATGATCAGCATTTAATACTACTCTTAATTTGAAGTTATTATGATAACTTACCTGCTGTTTGAGAAATTTTTTATATAATATCAACAACTTAGGTATTCGGCTTATCATCCAAAATTTTACATATTTATTATGTATTGCTTTTCTGACATTCCTAAATGGCCTAAACTGGCCGTTTTCGTGGTTTTGGCGGTGTACGCGAACAACTAGTACTTAGAGTAGAGGGATCCATAATCGCACAAATTCAACACAAAAGTTCTGAAAAGAACTGTTTTAGCGTAATAGAGTGGAAAACTGAGTAAAAATGATGAAATAACTAGGAAACGAAAACGATGATGAAAACCAGGGTAGGGGATCTCTGAAGGCGCACGGGTGCTGCCACATAAAAAGTCCCGTCAGTACTAAAATTTGTAATTTGATGAAAACTGTAACGTCATTAGTGGTAGTTGCAGATTTTTCCACATACATATTAGCGCTGACATCCTAACCTGACAACTGCCTGACAACCACTAACAACTGCTTATTTGTGTGTGTTGAGTATTCGTATTTAGATTTTATTGTTCATAGTGGGACTTTTACTTGAAGAGACAATTTCAAGAATATGTTTTGTGGAAGACTGTAATGTGAGGTGCATACGGTAAGCTTTATCTCCATTCCAAAACATGTTCCATCAAATAGAAAGTAACAGAAGTAGCAGTTCTTCCACACAACTTTGAACTTCCCAGCATTATTGTTGAATTCCTAACATTTATTTTTTTTCCTGTTTGTTATTGAGATATGTTTCATTTATTGTATACTTTTTTTATTCAATAAAATATGTAAACTTGATGATTATTGCTTTATTTTTCGCAATTCAGGCATTATATGATTCATTTTTTGACATTTCATTCAATTTTACTTGACTTTTAATTATTATTATTGTAATATTAATCTAATGTTGAGTAATTTTAAATGAAATATCAAAAAATGGATCGTGAATGTCATTTTGGAATGAAAGTAAAATTACAGTAATTTTGAATATACCGCAAAAAACTGTAAAATTACAGGAATCTTCTTTTTCGGCTGTTAGCGAAGTTCACAACCTGATTTGTGCCAGAGGTACTGACGGGACTCTCAAGGTAGCGCCACCCGTATGAATAGAGGGCGCCACGGGTCAGTTTCCCATCTATAAGTTGTTTTTTATCTATGATGAAAACAACAACATTTATATGTCAGAACTGTCAATTATCAGCTAATGTCAATGTTAAAAAGTGTTGTGTGAAACTGGGCGGAATCTGACCAATCAGAGGTCTACAGAATTGCCAACTTAAATTCAAATCGCTCCTCCTGGTTTTTAAATGAAGTATAATAGGGATCACCGCTACTACCAGAATTCAGCCGTCAGCGGGAACGCAGTTCAGATTGCAGGCCATTATTGGTACAGGACATTGCGATTGTGATTTGTCTAACTACCGATATCCTTATCCGTCTGGGAGCAAGGAAAGACGAGATACAACGTTGGTACCTCCAGAAAAAGTCTTAACGACCCCCTACAAAATTTCAGAAAGAGACATACATCCCATTATAGGTTTGGGCCACGTGCATCGATTTTTTGCATCCTCCAGTTTGTTAGCAATGGACAGATCTCCTCCTTGGTGCTTTGGTGTTCAAGGGTCGCAATTGATTAGAGATCAACCTTCCTCTCCACACCATCATATTGAGTAGTCCGTCAGTAGGATCGTTCCAATTCTTGGATACAGGTTTAATTTTTTTAATTTTTAGTTTAGAATTGCACTTGTATGCAACCATACTTTTAAAGGATTTCCTTTAATTAATGTTAATGATATAGAAATACAATTTTATTTGAGATATTATACGTTGCGAATTTAAAGTTTCATCATGAAACTCAGTATACTTGGATCCATTTATTCTAAGTACTTCACTATTCGAATTTAATTTTCTTATCAAATTGTATTGGTTTAAATATAATTATTTCAGGTATTTTGGTATTCAAACATTTTGTGATGAGTGAGTTTCATGTGTATATATCATGTAAACCTATTATAGCTATAATGTGGTAATTTCATA
Organism: Galerucella nymphaeae; assembly: GCA_963978555.1. Classification (NCBI taxonomy): domain Eukaryota; kingdom Metazoa; phylum Arthropoda; class Insecta; order Coleoptera; family Chrysomelidae; genus Galerucella; species Galerucella nymphaeae. The sequence goes on from OZ021718.1 coordinate 12,467,347, forward strand.
ATATGTTGGGTAAGGATTATAAATAGTAAAGGTCTTAACAATACTTCACTTGACTCCAAGAGTACAAGTTTTGAAATTTTTTTTAGATATCTTAGTTCTGTTAAATTAGTAATTTTTTTAGTATCTAGTATATTATATGGGAGGGTTATCAACATTCGCTTAGGTTTATAATAAAGATGATAGAAAGCAACTATTTTGTGTTATTCTTTGTTTGGTCTACACTTTTAACATATTCTATTCTTTTGATAAACTTATTTGACATTACTTCATTTTTCTTTATTTTTTTATGAGGTTAAAACACTAGTCCAAAATAAAGTGGCGCTCACGGGAAGACTACTTTTTATTCAATACTTTTCAATTGCATAAAATTCATAAATAGGCAACGGTTCCCACGACCTATGCTCACCGATGAACAGTTGCCGTCCGCATTTATGTAGTTACCTTTAGTTGCTACACAAAATCAAAATTTTCATAAAATTGCTACATAAATAAATGGCGCCCAACGTGGGGCCCTGAAAAATTAGAATCTATTTATTGTTGAATAGTAGTCATTAATTAAAATTGTAGACCAAAGTTTAACACTTTAGTTGTATCGTTAAAGAATAATAAAAGGTTAAGCATACATTTTTGGATATAGTAATACCTACATATCACTAATGAATGTAGTAAGTAGATCTTTGGGGAGTATATAGAAGGTATGAACTTATTGTGGGCAAATTTAGGTAAATTCGTTATTTCGTACAAGTATATACAACTGATTTTTGGATTTTCGGATTTTGCTCTAAATTCTTAGCAATCTTATGTTTCTCGTAAATTAATTTTGTCTGTATAACTATCAGAATGGACTCATGTTTCAAGCCTATCCATTTATTGTCTAAAGAGTTAGACTATGAACTAAAAATAAGAGGTGTAATTACAAGCAGGCCAGCTGCTGATAAAAGAAAAGCTTTAGGAAAAATCCTAGATAAAGAAAGACAACAGGGTTTCGATATTCTAACTTTAGTAGATCCTGATTTTTCATTCGACATAGAAAAGGTTGACATTGAATCAACTATCAATTCCATTAAGGCTGTGATCGATGAATTTGAAGGTCCAGAGTCAGATTCAGTTTATAAAAGAGTAGAGTCTAGATTAATACATATTGTTAATAGAATTAAACGCTTAAGGATTGATGATGATATAAATTTTTTGACTAATACAGAATTTAAAAATGAATCATATGCTACAGTTTTACTTATGGAGGCAAATCTCCAAGAAAAAGTCACTAACTCGGACGCTAATGTCAATAATGCTACTAGCTTAAATTATACTAATGCAAATAATTCACCAACAAATTTAAATTCGACTATGTTTCATTCTCAGCAGTCTAAACATGTACCAGTTTATAGGTTAGGACTCAGTTTTGATGGCAACCCCAAATTTCTTCTATCATTCTTAGAAAATTTAGAGGAGATGGCTTAATCTAGAGATATCTCAAAACAACAACTTTTTGAATCTGCTAGTGATTTATTTTCTGATAAAGCTAAATATTGGTATAGACACATAAAAACTTTTGTTCATGATTGGGATAGTTTAGTAGTGAGATTAAAACAAGATTTTTTGAAATCAGATATCGATGATGACCTCTGGGAAACTATAAAAAAACGTTGTCAGGCTAAAAATGAACCTGTTATATTGTATATTGCTTATATGGAAACATTATTTTCTAGATTATCGAGGAAACCCTCAGAACCAACAAAAATTAAACATATTCGGCCTTCAGCCTGAATATAGAAAACGATTAGCACTTCATGATATTTCATCAGTAGAAGAGTTAAGTACTTTGAGCAAAAAATTAGAAGAAGCAGATATTTTAAGCTTATCTTCTTGTAGCAAACCTAATAATTATTTTTTGGAATCAGAACTAGCATATGTCTCAGATTCTCCTTCCTCAGAAACTTCACAAATAGCCCATAATTCCCAAAATACTAAATTTCAAAGTAAATATACTAATAATAAGAAAAATAATGTTGGTAAAAATAATAATAAAGGTAAAAGTAGATACCATGATTCTTTTGTTACTGAACCTAAGAATATAGTTTGTTGGAAATGTAATTTACCCAATCACACTTACGTTAATTGTAGAGCTAATGTGAAAAAAAAATTTTGTTTTAAATGTGGTAAGGATAATGTTACCATTAAAGATTGTCCGGTCTGCTCAAAAAACGTGAAGTGGGTGTTCCTGTAGTTGGCACCCGAACACTTAACAGTTTTAAATTTAAAGCCAGCAATAAAACTTTTCATTTGAGTAATAAAGTAAATTCGTTCTTTGACCAACAAGATTGGGACCAATGGAAATCTAAGGTTAAAGAATTCTATAATTCTATTAATGAAATTTCACCTTTGTGTATTAAGAAAGAAAAAGATAATCGACCTTATATACAAGTAAAGTTGTTAGAGTTGCCTATCATTGCTCTACTTGATAGTGGTGCAAATATTACTGTAGTGGGATCTCAGGGTATTGAACTTTTAGAAAATTTAGGGATTTTAATTGAGAGAAACAATGTTGATATCAAGAATATTGCTACAGCTGGTGGGAACTCTCAGTTAGTTTCAGGCAAAGTATATTTACCTATTTTGATTAATAATACCTATAAAATAGTACCAACTTTGGTAGTCCCTTCAATAAATCATTCAATAATTTTTGGTATGAATTTTTGTGAAATTTTTCAAGTGAAAGTAGATTTCCATGATTTTAAATGGGATATTCAATGTGATTTAACTGACTCCATTATATGCACAGTTACAGAAGTAAATTCAATTAAACATTCAAAGGGAGTAAAAGATTTTGATAATTTAGACAAACCACAAAAAGGTATAGCACAAGAAGTAGTAGAAAGTTTCAAGGAAATTAGTAATGAGAACAAGTTAGGCAGAACAGACAAAATTAAATTATGTATTGAGACAGGTGATGCAAAACCATTTAAAGTACCTCAGTACTTAATGTCACCATATATGTTGGAAATATTAAATAAAGAGTTAGATGAGATGATAAAGCTAGGAGTAGTAGAACCTTCCTTTAGCCCATGGAACAGTCCAGTTCTGTTAGTAAAGAAAAAGTCAGGTGAATATCGTTTTTGTTTTGATGGCAGAAAGTTAAATGAGCTAACCAAACATGATTCTTATCCATTACCACAAATTGATCGTATTCTTAGTATGTTGGGCAAAGCTAAATATGTCTCTAGTATAGATTTGAGAAAAGCTTTTTGGCAGATTCCTTTAGACGAACAGTCAAAAGAGAAAACTGCTTTTAGTATACCAGGCAGAGGCCTATTTCAATTTTCAGTAATGCCATTTGGGTTGTGTAATTCAGCACAAACACAGCAGCGACTGTGTGATTCTATTTTTGGTCCTAAATATGAACCATATCTTTTCTGTTATTTAGATGACATAATAATAGTATCCGAAACTTTTGAAGAACATGTTAGATTACTATCTGAGGTGAAAACAAAATTATCTGAAGCTAACTTAACTATAAATTTAAAAAAATGTGAATTTTTCAAAACTTCATTAAAGTATCTTGGTTGTGTAATTGATGTCGAAGGTCTGCGAACAGACCCTGACAAAATTTCAGTAATGGTAAATTATCCTCGTCCTAAAACTTATACAGATGTTAAGAGATTCTTAGGATTATGTTCTTGGTATCGACGGTTTATAAAGAATTTCTCAGCTTTAGTGTCACCGCTCAATGACCTTCTGAAAGGTAAAAAGAAAAACCATAATATAGTTTGGAATGATAATGCAGAAAAATCCTTTTGTCAGATTAAGGAAGCTCTTGTGAGTGCACCTATTTTAGTTTCGCCAGATTTTTCTAAGTAATTTACAATTCACTGTGATGCATCTCAATTTGCTTTAGGAGGAGCTTTGACTCAAGTAATAGATGGTCAAGAGCATGTCATAGCCTATGCTTCTAGAACTTTATCTCGGGCAGAAAGAAATTATACTGTAACTGAAAAAGAGCTACTAGCTTTATTATTTTTAATTAAAAAATTCAGGGGTTATGTGGAGGGTACTAAATTTTGTTGTATAATTGATCATTCAGCACTTTTATTTATAAATAATTTGAAAGAACCTCAGGGTAGATTAGCTCGATGGGCAATTACTTTAAGACAGTATGACTTTGATTTAATACATAAGAAAGGAAAAGCTAATGTTTTACCTGATGCTTTGAGTAGAATACCTAGTGACATAAGTAGTGATAATCAATTAGGAATTTTAATTTTAGAAATACAACCTAAAACTTCAGATAGTTGGTATAGTTCACTTAAAAGTAAAATTCTAGAATCGCCAAAGTCTTATCCTCAGTGGAAAATTATTGATGAGATTATATACAAGTATGTGCCTAGCACCTTGCCAGTCACTACTAATTGCCAAGAGTGGAAAAGATTAGTTCCAAAATCACAAATAAAGGAAGTTATAGCTAGTTGTCATAATCCTTCTATTGCAGGTCACTTTGGGTTTTATAAGACCCTTGGTAGAGTTCAGGAACTATATTATTTGCCAAAGCAACGAGTAGATGTTTTAAAATTTGTAAAATCATGTGAAATTTGTCAATCTCAAAAGATGCCGAATAGTTCTCGAGTAGGGTTAATGGGTAGTAAGAAATCAGTAAGTTTTCCTTTTGAAGTCTTATCCTTAGATCTTCAAGGACCTTTTCCTAGAAGTACTAAGGGAAACTGTTATTTATTAGTAATTGGGGATTGGTTTCCTAAATATACCTTTTTGTTTCCGCTTAAATCAGCTATAGCTCCTACGATTACTAAAATAGTAGAAAGTCAAATATTTTTGAAATATGGTGTACCCAGGGTGGTAATTTGTGACAATGGTAGTCAATTTGCAGGTAAAGTTTTTAAAAAACTCATTGATGAATATGAAATTCAGAAAATTTGGTTCACTCCTCGTTACAGTCCACATTGCAATTTTGTTGAAAGAAATAATAAAACAGTAGGTACTGTTATTCGTAGTTATGTAAATGAGCATAAATATTGGGATGTAGAAATCAATCAATTTCAGTTAGCCATTAATTCAGCTAAACATGAAGTTCATGGTTATTCACCAAATTTTTTAGTTTTTGGAAGAAATATTCCTACTTCGGGAAAATACTACGGTGAACTCAAAAGTACTCAAAATTTTGAATTATCCTCTGGTAGTAGAGATAGTTATGTTAATGATTTAGAAGGTCTTAAACCTATTTTTGAAGATGTCAAGAAGAAACTTGATTTAGCTCATAAAAGGTATGAGAAAAATTATAATTTGCGTAGAAGAGATCATTCCTATAAAGTGGGTGATAAAGTTTGGAAAAGGAACAAGGTTCTTTCTAAAGCAGTAATGCAATTTTCTGCTAAACTTGTACCCAAATATGTTTTGTGTACTGTAAGACAAAGGATTTCTAAATTAGTGTATGCTTTAGATCATCATGATGGATCTGATGCAGGTAATTGGCATATATCTAATTTAAAACCTTACTTTGGTTCAAATTCTGATGTCTCAGTAGGGTAAAAGATAACAGATAATGTATTAGAAAGTTCTAGTATAATTTGACTTATTACTTGAATAAGTTTGGAGTTCCAAATTAAGAAATAAATTTTTTGAGATAAATTTTTAGCATCATGGAAATTAAACTGTATAGTGTATCAGTGTATATATATTTGTATAGGTAATAGTTTTATAGTTATATATTTTTTTTGTAAAATAATTCTTGTTGTGCACAACATTACTAGTTAGTCTATTAGAAAATGATCTTTAAAAAGACATTCTTTGATTTTAAAAATGGTTTCATAGAAAACCTTTGAGCAAAATAACTTGGTTTATTTTTTAGTTTTATTGAAAGAGATTTCCCTATTTTGAACGATTTCATGAACTTGACTATTTTCCTTATTATGACTTACCGATAGTGTCTCCGTTTAGGACGTGTGGTACGCGCAGCTACCAAATCAATAAAACAAGCTCAAATAAAATTCATATAATCAAAATGGAGTAATAAAACAAGCTCAAATAAAATTCATATAATCAAAATGGAGTAATAAATGTTTCATGAATTTTTATTTAGACATAGCAAATTTGTACATAGAAATTCTTTTTCAAATGAAGATTGTTAAAAATATATTGACAAGTCAACATATTTTTTTTGAGGGAGAAAGGGTGTGTAGCATTTGAAAATTCAATTACTAATTTATGTTATTTAAAATAAAAAAAATTTAAATAAAGGTTCATTTCCATACTTTATTTGGTTAATCTTGATATATTTTCAACAAAATGTAACTTGTGATATCTAAAACCTGGTTATCTATACCTTCATATACTTGAAAAGGATTTCAGTTATTACCTTTAGTTTTCTAATGAGTTATTTCAAATATCAAGAACCTAAAATCAATATTCAAGTATTAATCATCAATAATGTTAATGAAATGTATGCTTACCTCTTTTCGATTTCCATTTGTAATAATCATAGTTAATATAACTAATGGGTCGATTCTGTGTTTTTCGTAAGAGCTTACGAATCTGTAGATAACGAAAGTTCTGTACTGTATAGTTAGATTTCTCTATGGTATAGTTACAGATTATCTTACAGACCTGCACAGAATAGACCTATAACTTATTTGTTTACTATATTGACAAACGTCAATAATAGGAAAGAACTTGCGAATATTTCTATAGTGTTTGTAGGTCAGTGATACTGATTGTTAGATTAGTGGTCGTGTAGAGTTCTATCATTTAGTTGTTAGTTCTGTGATGCAGTAGCTGAAATGTGAAGCAATCGCAGGCCAAATCTTAGAAGTTGGTCAAGTGTCGTTGTCAATTCTCTTTAGTTGGTAGCATTTGTTAATAACTAGTTGGTTCATTTTTTTTCGAATTTCCTTCTCTTATGTGAAAGCATGGAAGAACGAAAGAGGCATTTTGGTGTTCTACTATTAGGCTTAATTGCCTTTGCATTTTTGGGGTCCCCTTTATTTCTTGAGGGTAAGTTTTGTCAAAAGAATAACTAGTTTCTGTTTGTTATTGAAAATTTCTAATAGGGATCACCGCTACTACCAGAATTCAGCCGTCAGCGGGAACGCAGTTCAGATTGCAGGCCATTATTGGTACAGGACATTGCGATTGTGATTTGTCTAACTACCGATATCCTTATCCGTCTGGGATCAAGGAAAGACGAGATACAACGTTGGTACCTCCAGAAAAAGTCTTAACGACCCCCTACAAAATTTCAGAAAGAGACATACATCCCATTATAGGTTTGGGCCACGTGCATCGATTTTTTGCATCCTCCAGTTTGTTAGCAATGTACAGATCTCCTCCTTGGTGCTTTGGTGTTCAAGGGTCGCAATTGATTAGAGATCAACCTTCCTCTCCACACCATCATATTGAGTAGTCCGTCAGTAGGATCGTTCCAATTCTTGGATACAGGTTTAATTTTTTTAATTTTTAGTTTAAAATTGCACTTGTATGCAACCATACTTTTAAAGGATTTCCTTTAATTAATGTTAATGATATAGAAATACAATTTTATTTGAGGTATTATACGTTGCGAATTTAAAGTTTCATCATGAAACTCAGTATACTTGGATCCATTTATTCTAAGTACTTCACTTTTCGAATTTAATTTTCTTATCAAATTGTATTGGTTTAAATATAATTATTTTAGGTATTTTGGTATTCAAACATTTTGTGATGAGTGAGTTTCATGTGTATATATCATGTAAACCTATTATAGCTATAATGTGGTAATTTCAAAATATGTTGGGTAAGGATTATAAATAGTAAAGGTCTTAACAATACTTCACTTGACTCCAAGAGTACAAGTTTTGAAATTTTTTTTAGATATCTTAGTTCTGTTAAATTAGTAATTTTTTTAGTATCTAGTATAAGATGATAGAAAGCAACTATTTTGTGTTATTCTTTGTTTGGTCTACACTTTTAACATATTCTATTCTTTTGATAAACTTATTTGACATTACTTCATTTTTCTTTATTTTTTTATGAGGTTAAAACACTAGCCCAAAATAAAGTGGCGCTCACGGGAAGACTACTTTTTATTCAATACTTTTCAATTGCATAAAATTCATAAATAGGCAACGGTTCCCACGACCTATGCTCACCGATGAACAGTTGCCGTCCGCATTTATGTAGTTACCTTTAGTTGCTACACAAAATCAAAATTTTCATAAAATTGCTACATGACCTCGAGTGTACTCAAGAAGAAGTTATGTCTGACGGCTCTTTACTACACAAAGCCAACTTATGTGTGTTTGAGCAACACTGTGCACTATGTATAGGTACAGACAAAAGATGGTGCGATTGTGGTGTTAGATATCAAGTTTTAACAATTGACCCTGTAGCTCGTTTTATGGAGTATGTAATGAATCAAAGGGCTCTGTTTAAGAAAATAATTGTAGTCGGGCATGCAGGAGGTCTATATGATAGCCAGTTTATGTTAAACCACCTTATAACAAAGACAGGTCTAACACCCGAACTAATAACTAGAGGTACGAAGCTAATACAGATGAAAGTGGGCAATGTGAGTTTTATCGACTCCTTAAACTATTTCCCAATGCCTCTGGCTAAATTGCCTAAAGTATTCGGGCTAAAAGATATAAAAAAAGAATACTTCCCCCACTTGTTCAACAAAGTCGGTAACTGGGATTACATCGGACAACTACCAGCCCTCGAATATTACGATCCTGAAAATCTGAAATACTCCCCTTCACTCGACGAAAAGAACGACGCCAGAAATCAGCTAATCGTTTGGCATAAAAAACTCTCTGACCAAGGGTATGTCTTCAACTTTAAATCAGAAATTATTTCCTACTGTATAAGTGACGTGTCCATACTTGCTCAGTCTTGTTTAAGGTTCAGAGAGTTGCTTTTAAAAGAAGGAGGGGTCGACCCGTTCACAGAAGCCATCACGCTACCTGGTGCATGTAATAAAATATTTAGAAGAAACTTTTTACAACCGAATACCATCGGGTTAATTCCTAAGAACGGATATAGATGTCGCGATAAACAATCTAAGATTGCTACTCAATGGTTGATATATGAAGAACACCAAAGAGGTATCAGAATAGAACATGCAGCCAGGGGTCGAGAAGTTGTATTGAATGGTCTTAAGGTTGATGGATACTGCAAAAACACAAGACAGGTCTTTGAATTTGAGGGCTGCTACTTCCACAGTTGTCCAAAATGTATGAAATATAGACGTAACGAACCGACACATGACAACCCATCACTTACATACGAGCAACGGTACGAGGCAACGTTGGCGAAGAATGAAAAATCAAGATCTCTTGGGTACGAGGTAATTGTAAAATGGGAGTGCGATTTTCGTCGTGAAATGAATCCCGAAATTGAAGCTATTACCGAAAAACATCCTCTCCTCGAACAACTACCATTGGAGCCTCGTGACGCCTTCTACGGGGGACGAACAGATGCCACAAAGCTTTATTATTCTTGTAAACATGGAGAGAAAATAAAATATACTGACATCTGCTCCCTATATCCGTGGGTCAATAAATATGGACAATATCCAATTGGTCACCCGGAAGTTTTTGTGGGAGAAGAATGCTACGCTCTTGATTTAAAACAAACCGAGGGACTAATAAAGTGTCGAGTGTTACCGCCAACAAATCTCTACCACCCCGTACTACCTTATAAATGTAATAGTAAACTAATGTTTTCACTTTGTCGTACATGTTGTGAATCTAACATGTCTAATGAATGTTTACATAACGACGAAGAAAGAAGCTTTACTGGTACATGGGTAATGGACGAGGTTCTAAAAGCTCAAGAAAAAGGATACAAAATTCTAAATATTTACGAAATTTGGAAATATCAAGTGGTACAATACGATAAAACTACAAAGTCTGGTGGTCTATTTGCCGAATATATTTCAAAATTTTTAAAAATAAAACAACAGGCAAGCGGTTGGCCCGCCGAATGTAAAACCCCAAAAGAAAAAGATCTCTATATAAAGGAATATTTTGATCGTGAGGGTGTAGAATTGTCCTACGATGAAATTGAATTCAATCCAGGTCGAAGACAGGTTGGTAAGTCCATGATAACAAGTTTTTGGGACAAGCTTGGACAATGTGAAAACCAGTCTAAGACGTCTATAGTGAACACACCTGCAGAACTATTTGACATTTTATCGCAGCCATGCAAAGAAGTAAACAATATTTTTCCGGTTAACGAAAACACCCTCATTGTTAACTGGTCCTTTAAAGAAGAGGCATATGCCACACTTCCGACTGTGAATGTTGTACTAGCGGCCTACACCACTGCACAAGCTAGACTAAAACTATACACGTATTTAGAAAAACTCGACCATAGAGTAATATATCATGACACAGACTCTGTCATTTACGTCTCTCGACCTTGCACCTACGAAGTACCTTTAGGTAGTTTTCTCGGCGATATGACAGACGAACTATGTGAATATGGGGAGGGAAGCTACATAACAGATTTTGTAGCCGGTGGTCCAAAAATATATGCCTACAGGGTTTATTCAACTGATAAAAATAAAACGCTCGATATTATCAAAGCGAAAGGCATAACCTTGAACTATAATACGAGCCAGAAAGTAAATTTCGACACCTTAAGAGACATGGTCCTGAATGAAGCCCCCGACGAATTCATAACTACTCGTAACATATTAAGGAACTCCGATCATTCAGTTGTCACAAAAAACGTGACTAAAGTCTTCCGAACCAGCTTCACTAAAAGAAAACGAATAGAAAACTTTGACTCTGTTCCCTACGGCTACAAACGCCAATGCTACTAGAAATCAGCCGTTTTCACAGCTACTTCCCTCCTATCCCATCCCCAATATTCGCGAAAATTTTACAAAGCAATATTTCTCCTGAATGTTTGTGTAAAGGTAAGAAGGGCACCTCCTAATTAACTTTGGGAATCTGTGTGCCCCCTCCTTTGTGTAAAGGTAAAAAGGGTACCTCCTAATTAACTTTGGGAATCTGTGTGCCCCCTCCTTTTGTGTGCTAGGGCACCTCCTAACTTTGGGGTGGTGTAAAGGTAAGAAGGGTACCTCCTAATTAACTTTGGGAATTTGTGTACCCCTCCTTCTGTGTGTTAGGGCACCTCCTAACTTTGGGGTGTGCCCCCGTGTAAAGGTAAGAAGGGCACCTCCTAATTAACTTTGGGAATCTGTGTGCCCCCTCCTTAAAATGTCTCCCAGAAGTATGTGTCCCTAATTTTCGCGAATATTCCTTTTTTCCTGAGGGAGAAGTAGTCATTATATGACGAAAGTGCCTACCTCCTCGTTTGGTCTCCCTTGGACAGCGTTTTTGCTGACAAACAGGCACATTTCCTACTGAAACCAACTTTTCAAACAAACTAAAGATCTAACAATTGAAAGACATGTAGTGGTAATAAAAAATAACCTTTTTCATAAACACTCACAATTGTTACTTATGCTAGTTCTTGGTTTTTTCCAAAAAGATCTAACAATTGAAAGACATGTAGTGGTAATAAAAAATAGCTCACCTTTTTCATAAACACTCACAATTGTTACTTTTACTAGTTCTTGATTTTTCCCAATAAAATCTTTTATTGTAAGAATTTGAGTAATCGCTAAACGGCTGCTTATTTCAGAAACATCAAATCACCCCCATATTTAGAGGGTGTTTCGACAATTTGAGTGGTGTATACCGTGTGTACTAAGATCATGCGTCAAATTATTCTAGCGTTACTTTGTTGCTTACCTCTATAAGAAAACCTTTTCAACGAATAAAACTTCACCCGACCTGTATATGTAAGTATTTCTCTATAAATTTTGAAGTACATACTTGAACCATAGATTTTATTCGCTCTAAATATCAATGAAAACACTATCAGCAATTTGAAAAGTAATCGCCCCGTATTTAGAGGGTGTTTCGACAATTTGAGTGGTGTATACCGTAAGTACTAAGATCATGCATCAAAATTATTCTAGTGTTACTTTGTTGCTTACCTCTATGAGAAAACCTTTTTTTTAACTAATAGTACTTTTGATGAGATAACCTCAACGAGCCAGGGGTATCGCATACATACGAAAAGAACCATAAACGGATAAGAAAAAGTTGTCGTTGTGTTATGTAATGTTGTGGTTGGAATAAAATAATGCAAATCAGAAAAATATTTATTATTTACATAGGTTAGCATAAGTACAATTAGCTTTTTACCGAAGTTGAAAAGTTTCCGTGCTAAAGTCCGTTGGTCTGGGCTTCCAAAGCTCTAGCCGATACGTCCGTCTGCATTTTTGTGATTCATTTTTCCGAACACGTCTGCACACAATAATGAACTAGATGTCGATGTTCTTCTTGAGCCAACATTCTTTACACCAAGCTGTGAACTTGTAGTATTCAATTCCTTTCCGGTCACAGTTGTACTCTTCTGTCAGCTCGTAGACTTCTTCTTTACGACAAAAAGAACAAAAACTTGGTTTGCAGTCGCTGCAGTTGCACGCTCTTCCCCAAGTACAATTAGGCATCTTTACTTTAAAACAGTTGGTCATCAAATGATCTTACAACCTGTTGTTAACCACTTTTTATTAGCCCTTTTTCGATTATTTCGTTAGAGTCAATATCTTCAGACTCTGTTTTAAGCGATCAACAAGTACATTTGGGTCCAATCACGAAGAACTTTGTAACGGGTGGGTATCACACAGACTTCGCCGTTTTTTTTTAAAAGAGGTTATATTCTTGAATTTTACAGGCTTGATATCTCAAAATGTCCTTGGTTATCGCGACGGGTCTCGTCTCCGGAACAGTTCTTGCTAGTTCGTGTGACGTCATTATGAAAATACTAGCATAACCTACTTATGTCCTCATAGGATGTCTCGGAGTGTGGCCTACCTCGGAGATGTGTCACAGCTGGCATACGTCTCTGAGAATTTTTCAATCAACAGTCGTTCGTAGATAATAAAATTGAAACAATCAAGGCAAATTAGTTTCAGTGATGGTTTGGCAACGTCGCTGATTTAAACTTTTTATGTTTTTGCATAATGCATTGAATATTTTTCCACTTTGCGGTTATAACATATCGCACAAAAAAAGTGTGTGTTAGTTGAATTTGAGTAATCCAAAGTTTTTTATAACAATCAAATAAACTGATAAAGAGCTGGCTGCCGGCTGTCTCGCTGAAGTGCCATGACCGTGCCGACGTTTTTTCTCCCGAGCTGGCTGTCTCGCTGAAGTAACAGTCACGTGCCGACGTTTCCAATTCCGTACATCCGGTACGGCACTGACACTGATAAGAGCGGCTGCGAGCTGATAAGAGCCGGCGGGCTGTCTCGCTGAAGTGAGGCTATGCCTACTCATTACGAAATCCCTATTTAGACAGACTTCATCCCTTTGATTTGAGAAATTTCTTGTTAAAACATTTTGTTCAGGCCTAGCTTCCCTAGAGCGCGCCCATGATCAACCCCACCAACCCTTCTAACACGAACGAGACCGACCGGGAGAGAATATGCGAAAGCGAGGTGAGAAGTCAGAAGAGAGTCAAGTTCTAGAAAACACACATGCATTTTTATTTTACTTACATTATAAAACTTGCAATAAAGTTCTATTCAATTGTGTTAAATTCTTATCCACTATCACAATCAATACTACATTTTCATCAAATTATACACATTTTTTAATTCATTCCAAGTATACCATGTTTGAATATTAATTACCGTTCTAGCTTTACCTTTAATTTTGGCAATTATAGAATTCAACAAATGAACGTTCTGAAAATTATTAGGACTTGCTCTATCAACAAAATTATTGATCATTGTTCCGCTAACAGAAATAAATCTATTTAGGTCATTTGGGTTCCCATCAAAATCGGGGATATAATTTGAATATTCCCATTTAAAAGGTTGTAGGGCCATATTTATTTGATTATTATTATTAGTACTATCCAAATCTAAATTTGTCGAGTTTGAGTCAGTAATGGTTTCTAAAATTGAATTATTGAGTGCTCTACTTTAATCGTCTACACTTAATTCAGTAGTCATAAATTGTATTTACAGAACAAAGAAGACGATTTTAAACATGCCTTACTAGATTATAAGAATTTGAAGCTGGATTCTTGCAGAATTTGAGCAATATTAGTCCCAAATCTCGTCGAGTGATTGGTAGTGGCTGGAACAGGTCTTCTGTGGACGGATGAGTAATCCAAAGATATGGTGTCTCACTGAACAGTTCACTTCCAAAAATTTCAAAATTTTGATAAAGTGTTCGATTTAGTTCGGTAAATCGTTAAAACGAAATCTCACATTCACATTCGATATGTTTGACCCGAAATATCCTACTGACTGCGTCAAATAAGTCACCACGGGTAAAAAGCTCCTTTTTAAAAACTTTATTTGTTTATTAATTACAATTTATAATATTCCCGACAATAAAATTAGATGTTTTCTACTCGAAATATAATTACTGACTGAATGTTCTGTGTGATTTTACATAAGAAGTAAATTATTTAGTGTGTCAGCTTTTTATACATGATATTATGGAAAGGGGATGACATAATTCATGTGATTCACCTCTCCAGTTGATTTCTAACTCGCAGCTACCTATTACTTCTATATGATTGTAGTTTAATTTCGCTTGGCTCTAAGTTAGGTTTATTTATGAGTTGGTTAAACTTATTGAAAGTTAATATATTTACCATAGACCCCGTATCAATTTTAAATTATTAATTACTAAAGAAGTGACCCACTGTTCATGATCATTGGAAATAACATCCATTTCAATGCTGCCAACAAATAAGTATTCATTATTTACATTATGAACTTCCTCATTATTTATAACATTAATTCCATTTACATTTTCATTTTTCTTCCTATAAACCTTAGCAAAATGGTTTTCTAAATAACAATATAAACACTTTTGTCCATATGCAGGGCACTTCTTGCAGTCTTTTATCATTTTATTTGGAATTTGGTTTCTGTTTCTTGAGTGTTTATTCACAACATCTACTGGTACACTTGCTGAATTTGGGTTTTCCATTGCATGGCATTCCTTCTTTGATTTATCCATAACGTAGCAAATTTCAATTCTTCTCTCTCTAAGATATCTGAATTATATTGTAACAGTTTTTCTCGTATTTGCGAGTTTGTGACTCCGCAAATTATCATTGTCTTAATCAGGTCGCTCAATTTACATTTCTGTTAAGGGTATGGGTTGAATGATACACTGTTTTATAAAATGAAGTAAAATAGTTTTTAATAAAAAAAACACTCGTACATACGTTATGCAAGATATCCAGAGGAAGAAAGGTTTTTCACGCGTGACGGCTTACACTCGGTACCTTGGTCGAGAGGGGAGGTCGGCCGCCGCAGTGGCGCCACAGATACAAAATGACATAGGTGCAATTCCAACTCTCCCTCTCAACTATGTCTCATTTGTATTGAGCTACATTTTAATAATATCATAAAAAAATTACTTGATTTAAAATACTAAACAATATTACATTTCAATATAACATAATCAAGTTTTTATTTTAATTTTCATTACTGTTGTCGTTCTATCGTTTCAGCATTGGCTTCAATTATCCTGTTGGTTACCTGAATAAAAATTATTTTATTTATTTATTTTATTGCTTTTAAGAACTTGCTTATAGCAACGAGTGGCTACATATATACAATTACATTAATATTGTGATATAATCTAATTAGGCTGCTGAGCTAAGAAAAAAATATAAATAAAAAAAACTTATTCATTCAATATGAAGCATCTTAATTTGAGTATATTCCAGATGTATTGACCAATTACCATAGCATCCTCATTTGTAATATTTTGCAAAGCGTTAATTAAAGCATCTACATTCTGTAAACAAGGAATAATGCGCTTCATTACAGTATTTATGGGACACTCAAATACAACATGTAGAAGAGTTTCCTTTTCTCGATTGTTACATATAGAGCAAACTAATTTCGGGTCAATATAATAAACAATACCGTTAAAGGTAAATTTAATTTTATAATTATCAGACATACGTAGTTGGGCCAGAGTGCGTGTGCTTGGATAGGTAACTTTTTTTAAAATACGGACTTGGTGCTTCAGAAACATCAAAAACACTATATAAAGACATATGAGAATACCTAGACACAATATTAACATCCACCTTGTGCAAATGTGAGTAATATTTAGCTAAGACATCTTTAAAGAAAAATTGAATGATGAAAAGTTATTCCAGTAATCCAATACATTCAAATCAATGAAAAACGGTCTCATTTGCCTTGACCAGTTGTACTTGATATCACATGAGTCAATTAGTTTTTATAGCACAACTTTGGGTAACGATCATTTTCCACCTGAGACAGTTTATGGAGCCAGCTGAGTGAACATTTAAAAACGTTGTAAGCCAATTTTACTCTTCCCGTTTCTACTCGAACAATAGCATCGGGTGTATTAAAAGATATTAAAAGTATTTTTTTTTTATATATAGTCGCACTCTTTCAAGAATTTCTAGATATTTAAGTCCACAGACAGAAACACAATTGAACATGGTACTAAGAGCCAATGATTCAAACAGTTTAATTCTCGGGCACCAAGTATCGATTTTAGCCTTAGCCATTATGGAAAGAATAGCTGCTACAGCCTGTTTACCCTTTTCACAAATAACTGTGGCCATTTCATTGAATAACCCACTCGAGTTGAATGTCACACACATACTTGTTCGTCATAGACACTAATTCTTTCATGAAAAAAAAAATTGCATTTAGATTGACGAAAACCTCCACGGCTTAACTGCATTATTTTAGTTTTCTTCAAATTAACAGTCAAGTTATACAATGCAGTGTACTTTTGTAAGATATTCAATTTTTTCGCTACATCAATTTCGGACTGTGCCAGGATAACCAGATCATCTGCATACATCAAACACAATACATCGTTCTTATCGTCAATGTTCACACCCTGAGCTCCATGATCATAAAAAAATTTTTCAAGATCGGCAATGAACAAGGCGAAAAGCAGAGGACTTAAAGGTTCTCCTGTCGTTACCGGGTATGCTTTAGTTAAACCATCAGCACTTTTTATATGCAGATTAGCTTGCCTGTATAAAGCTACAGTTACCCGTAATATTTTTGCAGATACACCCAAATTGAATAATTTTATCCATAGCAACGAATAAGTTATTGAGTCAAATGCCCTCTTAAAATCTATAAATACTGCAAATATTTTTCTTGTTCTGTGTCTAATATGTATGTTCTCAGGAATTTCAACGGGGCCACCTTTATGTAGCATTGAATGTAATATTTTCGACCATGACTTAGGAATTATGCTAGAATCAAATATTATGGTGAACATTGAATTAAGATACAATACCCAGTTATTTGGTAAATTTTTGAAATATTCGTATAAGATACCGTCGGATCCTGGAGCTTTATTATTTTTACACCTATTGAGAACAATATAAATTTCATCAATCGTAAACGGAGAGTCCAAATATGGATGAAGGGCATCTTGAAAATTAGTTATATAATTCACTTGCGGTGGGTACATATTCTCATAAAATTCTTCCCATATCTGTACCGTCAAATTTTTATGTGAATTGACATTTTGAAACTGTTTAACCGTTAACCAAAACTCTTTGGAGTCACATACATTTGACAATCTAAAGAGAATTTGAGAATTATAGTCTTTTTTCTTAGTTTTGACTAAATTTTTATAAGCCAACTTGGCAGTTATATAAGAATGTTTTAATGCGTCAAGAAAGTTTTGTTTTTTATTCAATTTTAAATACACTTGCATATATTTCTATGCATCCCTGCATGATATGTCAAACCAAGGTTTGTTTTTCCTCGTATCATGTTGATTCATGATTGTTACGTTTTCTTTATATAATCCCAGATCCACCGCAGTTTCACTTATAGCAGAGATTGTCAAAAGATTTATCACAATCGGGAATAAAATAAGCTCTATTTGCAGATTGCATTCTTATTTTATATTGTGATGAGATGGTATCGTTCCAACTGAAAACACAATGTTTTTTCATGTTGAAATTATGCTTATTAGTATTTTCTGTAATTTGGTTTAGTGAAATATTAATCGGAAAATGGTCGGATAAAAAATCATTATCACCTACATAAAAGTTGTGTACTTCAGAAAAAAATTATACCACACATGAGTTAAATGTCACTCGTTACATTCATTATCCTATTTGTCAGTCGTTTATGTAACTCAAACGATAGAGGTTTTGTAAATATGTCAGCGACCTGATCTTCAGAGGGTATCCAGTTAATTTTTACCAAATTGCGATCCACACAATCCACTTAATGCTCTCTCGTTTCAGTCATATGTGTAAGTTTATTACCTCCACTTGTTTGTGCACTGGCTTCAGCTGCTTTATTGTCGCACCATAGTTGCATCGGATAAAATGATTTCTCAGGAATTAGCTTTAGGGAATTATTCATCGCAACTAATTCTCAACAAGCTTCACTCATAGCGACATATTCAGCTTGTGTTCCCAAGTTATAGTGTCACCATATAGCTGGATAACATAGCCACATGTTGTTAAAGATCCTTTACAGTCAGCAAGGCTAGCATCTTTGTTACCTATATTTCTCCGCGGTTGTCCCCGTCTTTTCTTTGATTCTCCCTCCGTTTTTAACAGTTCCTCAGAGCAGTCTTTTTCATCTATAAATTTAATAAACCAACTGTCTCTTCACTCCGTTTTCTTCAACCGGCCAGTCTTTGATGCTATTTCGCTCATACTTATCACCATATACTAGCTTTTCGTTAAATTTCACGTCCCTGCTTTCGTAAAATTTGCCTTCCTCCGGTTTCAGAAGCTGGTAGCCAGTGGGAGTATATCCAACTGAAATCACTCGTCGTCCTTCGAATCGAAACTCAGGCCCTGTTGTGCGTTGTACTTTTATATGTGCTAAGCAACCAAATCGTCTGAGTTAGTTGATTAATGTCATAATCTTGATGTGGTGCAAACTTATTCAGAGGTGTAATCATGTCGTTTGACTTATGCGGGGTTCTATTATAAGCATAAACAGCAGCGTTTAAAGCTAAATCCCACATGTTCTCAGGAAATTTCGCATCGTACATATACGTTCTCACTTTCTTTTGAACGGTTTGATTGAAACGTTCAGCTACACCGTTGTGTTCAGGGGTATCAGGACTAGAGAATTTTTTTAAATTTTATTTCAGCTTAACGTGCCTCGACAGCGCTGGTCATTGGCACAGGAAAAACAAATAAAATTAGATTTCATAGTATAGATTACTAGTTTTCAGGAACTGTATGATTTTCTTGATTTCTGTAGGGCAGTGGAGCATTACCTTGAGGTTAGGCCTTAGGTTGAATTGCTGATGTGCAGCTGAAAATTGTTTACAGTCCGTCAGTATGTGTTTAACGGTCAAAATGTCATTACAACTATGGCAAACGGGACGATTTCCAGAAGACTTTAAATACCCGTGTGTGAGATTGGTATGGCTGATTCTAATTCTTCTTATTATAGTAGCTTCTCTCCGGGTTAAGAAGTCGAGGAAGAGAGGGGAAGTGGTTGGATGGATATCATGAAATGCAGTCGTGCTATTGCGCCATAGGTGTCGCCAGGAATGTTTTGTAACATTTTGAAGTGGTTCTTCAGGTAGGTTGCGAGTGGGACGAAGTGTGTTGGATTGATGTTAGTAGTTCAACTGATAATTCTGAACACCCTGTGAAGAGATGTTTAGTACTCAATCGTGGAATACATTCAACGAATGTCCGACTATTGAGCTGTGAGAGGAAATTCGCTAGAATTTATTATATCAATGAGTTATTAATTTTTCTCGAAATGTTCACATTTTTAGAAAAGTCATCATAACTCGGAACCCTCCGTATTTAGGTATGGGGAACCATCATGAAACAGTACTTTATTCTTTGGGTGCAATCAGAAAATGAAATCAAATATAGGGTGTTCCATAAGAAAAAATACAACTTTGATACACCACACTTTATTGGGACATCCTGTATATTTCGAAATAATTTTAAATTGCAGCCTATATGGATGTACAAACTACTAAGGTGGCAAACATTTCAAATTTTTTACCTCCGTCCCGTTAGTCGTGATTCACCCTGTATAATAATTCCTTTGATCTTAACTCTGATGAAAAATGATCATAGAAATTTTCAATTTTTATTTGAGCCGTCAGTTTGTAATCCCGTCATGTGCCCGAATCTTTACTTATTATTTCTAGTTTAATAGCCGCTTTCACTTCGTTAATGACCGAGTTAGTTTCGGAATTTTTTCTAATTTGCTGGTCTGCTCCAGGGCAGTTCTTTTTGCTTGAACGTCTAGATTTTCCTGTTGTCTCTCCAAGTCGTTTAACATTTCCTGCTGTAAAGTTTCGAGGCTTTTAACAGTATTTACCACACTAGTCAACATCTGACTTTGCTGCGTCATAAGTTTATTGGTGGCTTCACAAAATTGTGCGATAATTTCGGCACATGGATTGCCGGAGCAGGAATGGAGTCATTCCTAGGTGAGTCTGCTTCAGTCGTTCCATTTTCGTTTACTTCGTTCAACTCGTTCGTCTCTTAGTGCTGTCGTTCAATCGTACATCCGTGATCGTATCGTCTATATCGATAAGCAGATCATCTTCTTCTTGTTGGCTTATGGCATCATCAAACTTTTACCTGCCTTCTCTTGGCTACTTGTTCGTTCGTTTAATAGCTTCCATTCTTCTTCTGAACGTGTTATTTTGGCTGAAAAAAATTATTTTCGGAAATTAGTTTTTTTATGCATACCGAAACCTGCTACTCTAGCCGTTGACTGAACATCAAGTATGGCCAGGCTGTATATATACATCCGAACATCAGGATTGCACATATACAGATCCTAGTCACCTCAATAACAGCTAAGTACACTGTATCAACCTTGTATCAACTATTATATTGGTGCCCAACACTACAGTAAGATCCAAATAAATTTAATACCTACTGTCTTTAAAATAGATTATGAAATTAATGTACATGTTACGGTGTAAAGAATACATTCATCAAGATATTTACTAATGCAAAAACACGCCTGCTTTATACTCAAGGCCTGTCTGAGTTTTGAGAACAGCATTGCATCCGGAAATCGTTATGGTTATCTTTTCGTTTGAGTGATTTTGGTTAAATTTGAAAATATTTTCATATTTAGTCATCAAGTTATCAAATACTTTATCTGTCGTTTCCTGTTACAGTATTATAAAAATCAAGAAAGTTATCAATACAAAATATAATAACTTATAAAAACTGATCAGTATATTTTTATTTTATTGAGTTTGTAAAACTCAAGCATTTCTGCCGGTTCAGCAAGAGAGGGGTCGAGAGAGGAGGTCGGCCGCCGCAGTGACGCCACAGATACAAAATGACATAGGTGCAATTCCAACAATTTCATTGCCTGTTCTTCGAGTCGGGAGATAAATTGGTCCATTGGTTAGCCTTGTTGTTGTCGGTAGGAAAACTCGTACCTTTGATAGTTAATATTTTCCTTCGGAAGAAAATGTTCTTCGAATAGTTTCAGTAGTTTAACTTATTAGTTTTTATCAGCCTCTGGGACTGTGTGAACGTCCTGAAAACTCTGAACCCTTCCTTCCCAATGTAGTGAAGAAGTTGGGCACATTGTGTTGCTACATCTTTTCTCATTACTTCAGAAGCAATTGAATAGTTTTCGAATTTGGCTATCCGTGTTCGCCAATTTTCAGCAACGTTTCCTATGGTATTCAAAGGAACGATTCCTCTGTGATCTAACATGTTTCTCCATAATATAAATGAATTTATTTCCTGGTTCAATTTTTAATTAATTTTTTATGTCCGCAGCGCCATGTAACAGGTCTGATGGCTGTGATTATTCCTGATTCAAAAATGAAGCATTTACTTAAACACACTTTATACATAATTATATGAATCAAAAATTAACATTTTACAAGTTTAACCTTACAACAATTTAGATCAATTTTTGAAATTTTAAATAATTTGACAATTCAGAAAGTAAATTTAGAAGATTGAGTATGAACATTCAACATTAGCTTTAAAAAGCATTAAGGGAAAGTTATCAAAGGGTATTTGAACATAAGAATTCCATCCATATCTATCTTAAACAAGGATTTAGAGACAAGTAGTATGGAATGAAAATGAAATCTTGCTGAAGTATCAGTACATCTTCTATACGAACAGATAATATGTTACAAACCAAATAGAAAGGCATAATAGTTGTCATATTATGTAAAATTAATGTAAAAGTGGTAGTATAATGTAATTTAGATTCTATATTGAGTGAAAAATGTTTAAATATTAGAAATTGTGAATGAAAAAAGTGACAGGTAGTGGATTTTCAAATGCTTATAGCATCAGTAATATGGAACTTGAAGAACCCAAATTTGGTCAAAAATTAAATTTAATTATGGTTTTTAATTTAATATACACAGAGAGAATGCATCTCAAGATTTTAAGAATATTCAATTGCCAATGATATTTATAATATCGAGAAACGTCAAAAATTTTAATAAATCATCATTATAAAGTTACCTATGAAAGTTTTTTCCTATATGAAACCATTGGGAACTTTCATTTAGTCGATATTAAACCTCTAAAGCGACCAGACGTGTTCCTGAGTTGAGGAAAACAATTGACGACTCCTTTTGTTGATTTTTCTGGAAGTGTGAACGAGATAACCTAATTCTGCGGGTTTACATATAACTTGTAGTTGGATTCCAGGAAGTTCTGTGAGTACTCGATACTTGTAATTGACTACCACTATTTTCTGGATGAGCCAGAAATAACTTTTATATACATTTACAAACCTGTTGAACTTTTCTTGCAAGATCCATAAACTTTTTGACAACATATCTGTAAAGAAATTAACGATTTAAACGCAACTCAAATATTTAAAACTAGCTAATTTAATAATAATTAAAAATAAGAATAATTACCTTGAAACGTTTCAAAGAAGAGATATCCGAAGTAATTTTTTTTCCATTAATAACCAAACCAAATAACATAACCTAACATTATAAAACCATAAAACTATCCATCCTTCATAGTTCATACATACACAGATCTCGGATAGTATCATCTGTCACAAAAATAATAAAAGGCCAAAATATTTAACGATAGTTTATTAATTTATCTACGTATACATTTCCTTTTTCCTTTGTAATAATTTGATGTTACATTCTCATTTGAAAAAGTAATATAGTTTAGTATTGTATGTGGTACATTAAAAACATACAAGTTGAGAGAAGAGGATATAGCTAGAACATACACAGAACTCACAGAAAGAAAAATTACAAAGGAAAATGTAATAAACAAAGGCGTGGAAGAAACATGGAGATACTTTAAAAACAACATTTTAGAATCTGCAAAACAAGTTTGTGGAATATTCAAGTCTAATAAAAACAAAAAACAAACGTCATGGTGGAATCAAAAAATCAGTCAGGAAATTAAATATAAAAAACAAAAATGGAATAAATATTTAGAGAACAGAACGGAACATAATTACCAGGAATATAAAAAACAACGACAAATAGTCAAAAATATAGTCAAAGAAGGAAAACAGAAGAGCTGGGAATTGTTTGGTAGGAAATTGGAAGAAAACAGTAAGGACAACCAAAAACTGTTCTACAGAACGATAAAAAAAAATGAGAGGTAATAAAATATCAAATGCATGCATCGACAGTGAAAGTCCAAAAAGGAGAAATATTAACAAATGATATTGAAATAATGAACAGATGGAAGGAATATTTCCAAAATCTATTAATTACTACTTATGACGAAGAATCAACGGAAAAACCGGAGTCTGTAAGTAAGAAACAAGGAACGTGCGATGATATTACGTTGAATGACATTATAGAAGCAATACGAACACTAAAAAACGGAAAAGCTGCAGGTCACGATAAAATAACTTCAGAAATGATAAAAAATTTGGGAGAAAAAGGAACAGAATTGCTTTTAGATATTTATAATAAATCATGGTCGGAAGAAAAAATATTTAAAAATAATTAGTTTTTTATCAACTTTCCTTTCCTCTAGTATATCCCATATTTTCTTTCTACAAACTCTATCAAAAGCTTTCTCCAAGTCCATAAAGGCGAAGGATGTCTTTGTTTTGCTATTTTGTGTTTTCTCTATGATTTGTTTAACTGTAAATATGTGGTCGTGTACGCTTCTTCCCACCCGAATACCACTTTGTGCTTCATCCAGTGTTGGTTCTATGTGCATTTTTAATTTCTTATCAATAATTTTTTCTTACACCTTCAGGGCTGAACTTAACAACATTATTCCCCTGTAATTGCTGCACTCTCTAATATCTCCTGTTTTATGTATTGGTAAAAGTATTCCTGTCTGCCAATCTTCTGGTATTTTTTCTTACGACCATGATTTATTATAAATATCTAAAAGCAATTCTGTTCCTTTTTCTCCCAAATTTTTTATCATTTCTGAAGTTATTTTATCGTGACCTGCAGCTTTTCCGTTTTTTAGTGTTCGTATTGCTTCTATAATGTCATTCAACGTAATATCATCGCACGTTCCTTGTTTCTTACTTACAGACTCCGGTTTTTCCGTTGATTCTTCGTCATAAGTAGTAATTAATAGATTTTGGAAATATTCCTTCCATCTGTTCATTATTTCAATATCATTTGTTAATATTTCTCCTTTTTGGACTTTCACTGTCGATGCATGCATTTGATATTTTATTACCTCTCATTTTTTTTTATCGTTCTGTAGAACAGTTTTTGGTTGTCCTTACTGTTTTCTTCCAATTTCCTACCAAACAATTCCCAGCTCTTCTGTTTTCCTTCTTTGACTATATTTTTGACTATTTGTCGTTGTTTTTTATATTCCTGGTAATTATGTTCCGTTCTGTTCTCTAAATATTTATTCCATTTTTGTTTTTTATATTTAATTTCCTGACTGATTTTTTGATTCCACCATGACGTTTGTTTTTTGTTTTTATTAGACTTGAATATTCCACAAACTTGTTTTGCAGATTCTAAAATGTTGTTTTTAAAGTATCTCCATGTTTCTTCCACGCCTTTGTTTATTACATTTTCCTTTGTAATTTTTCTTTCTGTGAGTTCTGTGTATGTTCTAGCTATATCCTCTTCTCTCAACTTGTATGTTTTTAATGTACCACAAAAACATAAGTAGCGACTTTTCAGGGGTTAGAGGTTTTCTTCCTCCTCTGAAAGGTTTTTGTAGAATTTTTTTCTGTCGATCCTTGATGAATTTTCAAGAAGTTTCTGAAATTTAGATTTTCTTAATTTAAACAATTCGTAAAACGCAGTGTTGTTGTAATTATCAAGCCAAACAAATTCATTCATAAACATTCTTATGTGTTTCTCTCTTATTATTGCTGACGTTAAGTAAACATTGATATGATTTTCAATTGGAAGAGCATTGTTTATTGAAAACAAGTTTTCCTCAACAATTAGCTCCCAAATTACTGGAAGTAACTGAAAATTTAATTCCATTTTTCAAATTTTCCCGACAAAAAACAAGAACGAACAAAACAAAAACCAACCCTATTATAGATAACCTAATATAAAATATATCAAATTAAGTGTTAACCGTTTTACCACCGTTTGTGTTTTAGCGATCTTTTTCAGTTACTGGTAGTGGGGATGACAAATTACATACCGGAACGATACCGATACAGGTTACTGAACGAATTTTTCAATAACTTATTTCACTATTCATTACCAATTGGGAATAATTTAATCTTCAAATTGTGAAGATTCATCCGAAAACACCTAAATAAAATGTAGCTGCTTACTTAGTTACAGGTTGTTTGGTTTGAAAATTTAAAAACTATTTGTGCTCAGTACTTTAAAACTGTTTCACATATTCATTTCATTTTGACAGAAAGTGTAAACACTGTACACCCTACTAATGTTGCTTTCGTTTATTTGGGCTTCAAGCATTTGTGCGTGACGCCTCAGTCGTCAAGACTTTTGAGAAAAACGAACACGATTTTTAGGATCCTCAAAACCACTTGTCATGTCATATCATCATCCGAACTATCATCTGATATTATTGATGAATTTCCTGTGTTTTTAGAAGAACAGTTTTCGACTATGATGCTATTGATAATATAATTTTGCATATTTAAATATTTTCAGTAAGATTTAAATCGTAATCAGCACAATCTTAACCTTTAAATAAACCTGACAAACGTCAAACATTTAATGTCCATGGCTTGAAGCCCATACTTTTCGGTATGTGCTTAAGAGGCAAGGGGAAGGTAAGACTAGACGTCACGCCCGGTAATAAACGAACGAAATGCAGTCACTACGAGCTGCTACTAGCAGCCAAAAGTAAATAATCGAAAACACCTTAAATTATATTAAAACAAACGTTTCTGGCTGCTAACATTCCCTTTTTGGTTATCATGGATACGTACTTCACAAAACAGTCTATAGGTTAGACTGTTTTGTGACGTACTTGTTTGGCATCTATCTAAATAATGTTATTCTCCATGAAAAGTTTGTGAAAAAATATTATCTTACTCAAGGATACCTTTAAATTTGACAATATCGAATAATGTTACTGGGAAAAATGTATCAGAATCACAAACTACGTTTAAATTATGTGAATTAACTCATTTGGATTGAAACTTTGTATTATTTCATTTTTAACTAATATTTTTATTTTGAATTAACATTTATCTTTTGTTATCACGAAACACATGATAATCTTTTAGGTTTCCGATGTTTTCCAATAATTTTGCATTTAAAACGCGGAATAAGTGCATATTCATTTATTTTGCAAATAATGCAATACAAATACTAACTTATAAAATTAACATATCATATTATTGTTAGAAACAAACAAATTACTCACTTATACTAATGATTCAACATATCCAGCTTTTTTATTAACATTTTTCGATATTGTCAAATTTGAAGGTACTTTACTCTTTTGTGAAACTCTTATTGTTTGACAAACCTCGTATACGACTAAAAATTTTGATATTTTGATGAATGTATTTCAGGTTTTTTGATAATGCAGAGCTTTTCATAAAGAATAATTTTTTATCCAAAAATTAATAATGAAAAGTTTTCCATATGATTTCAACTTAGGGGGGCACAATATTGTATACCAATCAGCAGCAACAGTTCTTTGATCCTGGAAAAAAAATGTATGCTACCTAACCCGCTTTTTCAGCAAGTGTCGCAACCATCTTTGGAAATACTTCAAGAACGGATACTTTTGTTTAATTTGGTCTACAACAGGAAACGAATTTTTCCACAAATAATGTGAATGGTTTTGAATTGTGCTCTTTGAAATACCCAATGATGCTCCATGACATGTCGGTATTCTTGAATTAGCTTATGTACAGTATCGACCTTTTCCTAGGCCACTGTCTGTTGCTGGAACTGTTCTTGGATCGTCATTTTGATCAATTTGTCCACGTTTGAATTCTTCATACCAACGAGAAATTGTCGACTGATGTGGTTGTTCATTGCCGAAAACAGAAACCAACTCGTCGAGGCATTGTTGTTGATTAAACTAAACTATATTGCTCGAAAATTTTCTTTTCTACCTTCTTTTGATGGAAAACCTAGTGAATTTAATGTTTTTGTCAAAGTAGCTACATTATTAAATCAGTATTACGATAGAACAGCCGGTTATGAAAACTGCATCCAAAATATGTTGTTATTACACGGTATAGTTTCAAAAATTATTGGCAAAGCCAAAGAAGTTATTTCAATTTATGGTTATAATGATTGGGCTGATTTGAAAACAATTTTAATACAAAACTTTGGTGATTAAAGAGATGAAAACGCCTTGACCGGAGATTTAGTTAATTTAAGGGGAAATTTCAACGAACATCCGCAACAATTTTATCAAAGATGTTTAAAAATTTTGAATATAATTTGAAATTATATAGATCTTCGTAATCATGATACACATGTAATAAAAAATGAAACAACAATTTTTTCAACAACAGGCTTCAACTACCTTTCTCACAGGTTTAAAAGAACCCTTAGGTTCTACAATTAGAGCTATGAGACCCCCAACTTTAGCAATCGCTTTACAATATATACAAGAAGAGAATTATATCCGCTATTTAGAAAGAGGTAATAATTCACATAATTCACCCCCACATCAGACTTCGTCTAATAAAAGACATCAATTCCCTACGAGACATCAACCTCAGTTTTTTTCAACCCTCTACATCTTTCCAAAATTATTCCAGACCACAACAATGGCAAAATAACCAACAGAGACCATTTCCTCAAGGTCCAATTAACGTAAATACTAGACAACTACCCCCTCAACGATATTTTACAAATGAACAAGTTTCTGGTAAACCCCAAAATGTTTGGACAAATAAAAATTCACCTTAACACAGACCCACACAAAATCCTAAACCTACTCCTATGAGTATTTCGAGTACGCCGTGTGAAGGTAAAGAGCAGTAAGTGCAAAATAATGATTTTAAGTTATCGCCAATTTAGTGTTTTTTGTTCTACGCAATTTATTTTTATTTCTATTTTAAATAAAAAAACATATAACGATACTGGATAGGAATTACTTTTTAGAAAAAAATAAAATTTTCTCACTTTTTCTGAAAATTCAGCAGTTACTGCTGTTTACCCTAACACAATATCAATTTGTTATTAAAAAGCAGTGAATGCAAGTAATATTATAGCTTTATGTAAATCAATAATATCTTCTGCAACACAAATAAAATAAATACAAAATGAAGCAAGAGATAATTAAAAAATATAGCAAAAGTACATTTAATAACATGGAACTAAAAGAAAAAATTTGTAAATAAGTACCTACATAATGGAAAAATGATTAGAAATTATCTATCAAGTCTTCTACGTCATCTTGTTTTAATGAAAGCCAGAACTGTCGTCTGTTTTCAGGCATGATTGGACACAGCTGAGAAATTATACCTGGCTTCTTTTGTATTGGGATACCTCTAGAATCATCTCGTAGTTTACTCGGAATTTCTAGTTTAAAATTTACTTTAAGAAAATTATATTCTTTAAAGCTTTCGTCGCTAATATTATTTTTATAAAATAGTAATCGGCTCCCTCGTCGAAACTGTACCACAGATATATCGCACAGCAAGGGTCTGTCCTTTTGCTTGGATTTAGCCTTTGAATCTCCAGGCATCCAATTTAAAACATCTTCATTTTTCAAACAAATGACGTTCATTTTTTTTCCATTTGAATTTTCTACGGCCTTAATAAAATCGTTAAAGTCGTAAATGTTTCCTCCGTTTGTGGTCTTCATGCTCTGTTCGAACCCGTGATAAACAGAATCCGCACTCATAAATATTGTAAAGTCGCTATGAAAGGCACCTTAGCGTGAAAAATAACCCTGTATAATCCTGTTGTAAGTTTCCATAACTAAGTAACCATCATCAGAGTTGATTAGGGCCTTGAATGGAGAATACTTGTCTGGTCAATGCTGTGTTTAGAAGTTTAGAATATACGAATATACTTGTCTTGAACAATCTAAGGACCATAGCTAACCTACTATGCTGATTATTGTAACAAACAGTGCAACAGTACAATAAATTCGTGGCTGCATGGATCAAGCTGTCCAAAGCCAAAAAAAAAATGTGTGTCCTGTCTTTAAATATTTAAGGGTAATCTCAGAGGCGGAAATTACATTTGAGTTTACCATCGTGACAAACATGGTGAATAAGCACCAATTTTTATTTTGGGCAGAGCAGTTGTCTGTCCAATACAACACTTTATGAGCATCCCTTTCCTCAACTAAAGCTCTACAATATGCAGATGTAATTTCTTCTTTTTTTCTACCAGCTTCATGCCATAAAACTGATATGTTTTTTTTATGTTTCTACTCTTTACGTCTGCCATTGATGCAAATGTTAGATCTTGTAAAAAATGTTTTTTGACTTGAGGAAATCCTTGGCAGAATTATAACTTTTTACAAGTCTACACTCCGTACTACTTCGGTTTTAGCCTTTTTCTGTGCCACAGGAGCTATGGATTACAGGAGTACAAATAACAAGAGAAAACAAAAAATTTAATGTATTTTGTTTTTATCATTCACCTGCAGCTAGTAAAGCTGATATGTTAAAACACATGGACGCTTTTTTGAAGAATATGGTTCAAAAGAGGCAACAATAATTTGCATAGGTGACTATAATATTGATATGTCGAAAAACACGTACTACTCCAATAAAATGGAAAGAATAATATCTGAAAATGGCTTACATCAAAATATTAATAACTTTACTAGAATTACCAACAATACATCAATCATCGACTTATTTATCACTGTTAGAGCTTGGAGACCAATGTGATATTATAAAAATATATAGATACTACAAAAAATTTGATGAAAGGAAGTTTCAAATAGACTAAATGGAGGCAGTATGGGACAGAAATTCTATAAACATTGATGTATTGGCTAAATTGGTTCATACATTAACATGTACACTAAATAGGCATGCACCGATCAAGCAAGAAACTCTTCTAATTAAGTGGTTTAATAAAAAATGGTGGACACATGAAATAGAACAAAATATTAAAGAATGAGACCAATTATATAAAAGAGCAGTTATCACAAAGAATAATGAGGATTTGCAAGATGCAGAGAAATAGGGTGGTGAATATGATAAGACGACAAAAAATGTATTATTACAATGCTAATATTGATAGAAACTAACATAACTCAACAGAACTATGGAAAACGATTAAAAAATCAGTGGGTGGCAAGAGCAGCAATAGACAAACAGATATTTACTTCAATAACACACTTGAGACAAATGCCAATGTAATTGCTAATAAATTCAACTTATATTTCGTACAGAGTATCGAGAAAATAACAAATAACATTGGTGAAGAGGGTATTCAAGAAATAATTCAAAAGATAGGACCCACCGACAAAACGATGAACAATTTTAAACACCTGTCATTAGTTGAGTTAAGAGAGGTAGTGAAAACCCTTAAAAAGAAAAAAAGTAGTGTTGATGGTATCACAACAAGGATATTACAAGTTTCGTTTGAAGTGATTGGAGACATATTTCTACAACTAATCAATACCAGCCTAGAACATGGTACTTTTCCTGAAAAGTGGAAAAAATCTACCATAACTCCCATAGAAAAAAAAGCTAACACTAATAGATGTGAAGAATATAGACCAATAAACATGGTTCCAAAGTACGAAAAACTTCTTGAAAAAGTGGTGGATGAACAATTTATAGATTATTTTGAGAAAAACAATCTTTTAAGCGAATATCAAGCGGGATTCCGAAAGGGAAATTCTTATGAATGTGCATTACAATAGTAGTTTGTGCAACTAGTGTGGATATGATGGCCATATCGCACGAGGACGAAGTTTGAGCACGACGCCGTAGGCGGAGTGCTCAATCGTTCGAGTGCGATATGGACAATCCACACGAGTCGAACAGTATATTTTTTCTACGACCCACTTGAAAAATCTAGAAAATAAACATTTTAATAAACGGTAATCTCGACTGTAATATAACTTCAATCTCAAAATTTTTAACAATTTTTATAATTTTACCAATCAATATCAAGCGGAATAATTATTTAGAAATAAAATTAAAAAAAAAAAATTATTTATTGGGAATCGAACCCTGTACCTAGCGCGCAAGAACCTAATATGCTAACAACTCAACCACCGAAGAATGTTTACACTGATATCTATAACGTCATATGAATTACAAAATTTTATAAAAGCTGACGTCTATCAAAAATCCTCTTGAATACCCATTTTATTCTGTTTTCAGTATTTGTTGTTAATTTATACGGATTATTTTATTTATGTTTATTATTGTTAATAAATATTCTTGATCCAGTGCTTCTAGTGAAGCCTTTTTTCCGATAAGTTATTTTGACGTTTCTTTGAAATTCAAAGAAGGGGAGTTGACGAATACTAAACGCGAATGCTGATTGGTGGATTTCATATACGTTCTAGGATGTATATGAATATATACGTTCAGTTAACTGATATGGCCTACATTTCCATTCTGTAAACTGTGCGAAAAATGGACAATATACATGTGGGTGTAGAAAAACTGTATCAATAAACTGGAAAAGTGCGCTAAGACAAAAAAGATGATCGGTGTAGTGTTCTTGGACTTCCAGAGAGCATTTGAAACTATAGACCGTGAGTTACTTTTAGAAAAATTAAAAAAATACGGTTTGCGTGACAGTGTGCTTAAGTGGTTTGAAAACTATTTAGAAAATCGTACGCAGGAAACAAAATACATGAATAGTATATCATTGCCAAGAAACAATGCATTTGGTGTACCTCAAGGAACTATACTTGGGCCCAATTTGTTTATAGTGTATATAAATGACATTATGAAGAGTATAAGAAAATGCAATATTCAGCTCTTTGCAGATGATACATTATTATATTTTATAGGGGAGAATGTTGATGTGATTGTGAATAATATAAGCGAGGAACTTGTAGAATTATATAAATGGCTAAACCAAAATGGACTAAGATTAAATATAGAAAAATTTATGATTATAAAAAGTAGATTTAATGCTATCCAGACAAAGATTCATGGTGGAATTTTTGTAAATAATGTAAATATACAACAAGTGGAACAATTTAAATACCTAGGTGTTATGGTGGATGAAAATTTGACGTTTTCCAAGCATGCAGAATACATATCAAAAAAAGTGTCAAAAAAAATATATTTCCTTGGAAGAATGAGTTCTTACCTAAGCGAATGGACAAAACAATTAATATATAAAGCAATTATCCTGCCGCATTTCAACTATTGCATTTCAGTATTATTTTTAATTAATAACAATGAGAAAGAGACACTACAGCGAAAACAAAATCAAGCTTTGCGACATATTTTGAAATGTAATAGGCTAAATAGTGTGAAAACAATGTTAGAAATGACAGGGTTGTTAAGTGTTTCACAAGTCATATTCTTGAATACAATGACATTTATATACAAAATAAAACATGGATTATATCCAGAACATTTATTAAAAAATACACAATGTATATCGGATGTACATGATTATCAAACAAGGTCTAGGGATGACTTCTATGTACCCACGGCTCCAAATTCTTATAGTAAGAATGATGTTTTTCATAATGGACTTGTACAATATAATAGCTTACCCAATGATGTTAAGAAGGCAAAAAATGTAAAAATATTTGTCAAAGATTGTAGACAATTTTGTAAAAAAAATGTGAATTAACTATATTTTACTCCCCCGAGGAGCTGTGAGACCTGGTCGTTGGTGGGGGAGCCGAGTAGCTATTCCTTCTCGAAGAAATGAGTGAAACCAAGGACAGCTCAACGGATTCCTGTGAAATGCAGAAATCCGATATCAGGAACTTCAGCGTGGAGAGTGGACTGATGTCCCGACGGGTTTGCTGATAGCCGATCGATAACCGGAGTCAGCGGGATCGTCGGAGCAGCAGACTGCTTGTGGAAACCTGCCTGATATAAACCGTATCTAGTGGAAGGTAGTTGATGAGGTATATTCACTAGATGTGGGGGCTTGCCTTAAACAGCTGGCCAAGTGGAAGGAGATCAGAATAAAAACCCTCCAAGTCAAGGTGGAACAGCATATGCCGAGGACTGCGTGGTCAAGGGAAAGCTTGATCGCTAATATTCGGACTCTGGATACCTGGGGACATCCAGTTTAAATACCCTTACTCCTGCATGCGGGGCTCTGCAGGAGTGGACCTTGTGCTTTCCTAGCTACTCATTTTCCTGGGAGCATCCCAAATAGGGGAGACAATCCTCTCGAAGCTCATAATAGACCTTCGAGGGCAAGTATTACAATGGCCAAACACATTTGTAGTAATGATAGGTTGAAATGGTCTATGAACACCTTTTCGCCTTTCAAGACACCGGGAGCGGATGGAATTTTCCCAGCATTGCTCCAGCAAGCTCAAGACGAAATTCTACCGCATCTGGTTAGAATTAGTCGAAGTAGTTTAGAACTGGGTTATATACCAGAAGCTTGGAGAAGGGCAATAGTAACCTTCCTTCCAAAAACTGGAAAAAGGGACACAACAAACCCCAAATCCTTTAGACCAATTAGCCTAACATCGTTTGTACTCAAAACGATGGAAAAAGCAATTGACAACTACATTCAAACGGAAATCCTAGAGAGACTACCTCTCCACCCATGTCAGCACGCTTACCGGGCAGGCAGATCTACGGAGACTGCACTGGTACAACTGACGGAGGATATCCGAGGTGCTCTAGACAACCAAGAAACTGTAGTATGTGCATTTTTGGACATAGAAGGAGCTTTTGACAATACTTCACATGAGGCTGTCAAAAGAGCATTAAGCAGAAGAGGTGTTGACAGCACAACATCCAAATGGATGTCGGAACTGCTCACCACAGGGGTAGCAGAGACAAGGACAAGCAAAGACATTGTCTCCATCTGCACTACCAGATGATGCCCACAGGGAGGAGTAGCATCCCCTTTAATGTGGAGTCTGACGGTTGACGAACTCCTGTGTGGTTTGACGAATCTAGGAATATCCTGCCAAGGATATGCCGACGATATTGTCATAACAGCCAGGGGGAAATTCGAAAACACCCTTTGTGATATTGTACAAAAGGGTCTGAACTATACAAATAGCTGGTTTAGGCAAGTGGGACTCAGCATCAACCCCACTAAAACCATTTTGATAGCCTTCACTAAGAGAAGAAAACTCACCCTCAAAACCATAAAACGTAATGGAAACGAGATTGAATGGAGACAAGAAGTCAAGTATCTAGGTTTGATTTTAGATAGTAAGCTCCTGTGGAACAAACACGAAAAGGAGATTACTCACAAGGCGAAAATGGCTCTTATGGTCTGTAGGAATCTGGCAGGGAGAAATTGGGGTTGCAACCCAAAAATCCTAAGTTGGATGTACACTGCCATAGTGAGACCAATCATCACTTATGGAGCCATTGCATGGAGCAGCAGAACTAGTCTATTGACAACGAGAGAAAACCTCTCCAAAATTCAAAGACTAGCTTGTATATGCATTACAGGAGCAATGAGAACATGCCCAACGGCAGCAATGGAAGTAATTCTCAACCTCACCCCTCTACATATGGTGGTGGAAAGTGTTGCAGGAAAAACAAGATACAGACTAAGTAGAGAGGAAATCATTAAAAGAAAAATCACCTCTTCACTTCTTAGAAATCATACAAGACGGTATGATGAGAAAGTACAACTTTTCAGAATTCAGCAACAAGAAGGAATGGGATCCGAAAACCATTACCAGAATTGGAAAGAATACTATTCAATGGTACACAGATGGCTCAAAAGCAATAGGAGGTTCTGGGATAGGAGTGTTCGGGCCAGGAACCAAACACTCCGAAAGCTTGGGAAAAACCCCAAGTATCTTTCAAGCGGAAATCCACGCCATAAGAAAGTGCGCCCAGTTCAATCTTGATAAAGGATACAGAGGACAAAGGATTATCATAATGACAGATAGTCAAGCAGCCATCAAAGCACTGAGCTCTTGCGTAATCAGTTCTAAAATGGTTTGGGAATGCCTAGACAAACTAAATGAATTAGGCGAGAACAATATAGTTACCCTACTATGGATTCCAGGACACACTGGAATAGAAGGAAATGAAATAGCAGATGAACTAGCAAAGGGGTCGGAAATACCTTTCTGGGGGCCTGAACCTTTTTGCGGAATCAGCTCCAATGTAATATTGGAAGAAATAGGCGAAGCCGAAAGAAAGAGAAGATCTGACCATTGGAAAGATCTAGTAGGGCTTAGACAATCAAAGATTCTCCTGGGTGACTACAACCTAAGGAGATCAAATGAATGCATAAGTCAAAGCAAGACTGCACTAAGGGTTTCAACAGGGATCCTAACGGGACATTGTCGCCTGAATGGGCACCTGAAAAAGCTCAAATTAGTGGAGGAAGAAGAATGCAGATACTGTGGCATGGAAGAAGAAACCTCCATCCACCTACTTTCCAACTGCACAGCGCTCCAGAATCCTAGAGCACAGTACCTGGGTGATTACTGGATAGAAGAGGAACATTTACCTAAGCTGAAGCCTGCAGATATCCTAAAATTTCTCCGGGAAATAGGACTAAAGGAGCTACTGGTTTCAGAGACTCTCCT
This sequence comes from Galerucella nymphaeae, assembly GCA_963978555.1. NCBI lineage: Eukaryota > Metazoa > Arthropoda > Insecta > Coleoptera > Chrysomelidae > Galerucella > Galerucella nymphaeae. Next base: position 12,503,434 of record OZ021718.1, read on the forward strand.
CAGAAACTAAGTAGAAGTAAGGGGGCACAATAGATCTTTTAGGTCTCAGTGAATGTTACCCCAAACACACACACATACATACATACAACTATATTTTATGATGTGTATTGTATATTGTAATATTTGTTAACACAAGCTATTATCAATAAATAATGATAATAACTGAATACAAAGATGGCAGTTCCGATATTGGAAAATGACTACACTATGTATATGGATTAACCTTAACTTGCCGCATACGGAAGTAGGAGATACATTTTCCTTTGAACTGGCAGAAGACAAACCTGTAGATGAAAGAGTTACGCTGCTCGCAGACTACCTGACAGAGAACTACATAGCTGAAGATTCCAAGTGTTTACCGAAGATTTGGGCAGCAAATACATGTGAAAGTTTTCACTCGAAATTTAGACAGTTTTTCCCTATAAACCACCCAAATGTATATGTTTTCATAAAGGCTATTAAAGGTATACAAACAGATAAGTATATAAAAATGAATAGTTGCAAATCAGGAGACATGCGATATAATCGGAAAAATGTAGAACGCAATTGAAATTTATTAATGGAAAAATTGTTTAATATAAAAATAGAAAAATCTGTTGTTATGATTTCATAGTGTATAGTTACGTTCCTGTACACAATAGAAGCTATAACGAAAGATTTCCTCCAACGAAGCTTTTCTATATCTATATCATGAAACACATAGAATTCTCCGGCACAACCTCTACTCATAAAATATAATCGAAAGTATATTTACCCAGGTAAGTCCTCCTGAGGTTCTTCAAAGGAACGTTAGAATATCCTCTACGTACTCGTAGTCAGGAAAAAAAAAATATATATATATGATGATGTAGCATATATTCTACAAAAGAAACGGGATTCACGGATTAATCATAAAACCCTTTTTGGCAAGAATCAGGAACCAAACAACGGGAAAAACAAAATACTTACATCGACAAGTGAGCTCCTAAAACCAAGTCTTCCTTGGCAGTAACAGTCTAAAAATCAAATCCGACAATATCGGGCGAAATCCTGGTCATCGGGCCAATTCAACAGCTTAAAATCCTCAATACCATTCCCAAAAACTCAGTAATCGCAATATTTACCACATCGGGCCGCTAAATCCAACACTTGTTGCAACTATTTAAAATGGCCACGAGGGGTTTTATAAACTCACAAACAAATTAAGTACTGCTCAGGAAGACGAACAAGAAGGAACTGACCGTCCCGTCAGAACTAACACTCCTCGTTCATCAATCAATCAACACATAGAAACTAAAATTCCCTAAGGGCGATTTTTCGCGTCGCATAGAATAGGGTACAGTGCAGAGCGAATCGGTGAATACTATTGTTTTCTATGACATCGAAAGTACCAAATATTTACGATGAATTTTAACCGTTACAATTCCCCCCCTTTCGTCAAAGAAAATTAACCTCAAGGTTAATTTTCATTAAAGGTCAATAATAATAGAAAAAAATACATGAATCTCGACTAAGTCATCCAAGTTCCTCCAAGTGGACTGTTACCGAGCTAAATAAAACAATTTTTAAATCCCCAAATACGGGCTAGTTGAATGGTCATTCAAAACCCACACTGTAACTTCTACTGCCTAAACCCTACAGACCATCAACCTCTATAATTCCCAATCGGGGTGGCTAAATCCACTTCACTGTGATCGACCCTAAATCGAAATAAAATTGCCACCTAACCGAACAGACAAATTCATTAAACTCGACAACAGTTAGAAAGAGAGTGATAAACAACTTGAACAATACAAACAAAACTAAAAAGCTAAAAAAAAATTAATCTATAAGACCTAATCTTCACTTTCAGGTGGGTGGGTAGAATACGGTTTCAGATCTTTACAGTGCCAAACACCTGCTGGGGTACCATTTTTATCCTTTAACTCATAAGTCCACGGAGACAATCTCTTAACTACCGAGAATGGTCCAACATACCTAGGTGCCAATTTGCGAGTGTAGTACTTCGCTGCTTCCGAAAGGACATAGTTCTTTTTCCACACCAAATCATGAGGAAGATATTCTACATGTCTACGCCTCAAATTGTAGTTCTTACAAGCCTTCTGATTCGCAACCTCCAATCTTTTCTTAATATCGGCGAACAATTCCCTAAATACCTCGTTACGACTAAGCTCAGGGGTCTTCTCACTTCCATCTAGATTCAAGTCAGAATTATCAACATAATCGGCACCAGACAATAGCATAGATCTACCAAAATTTGCGAAGTACGGCGTCACCTCAGTAATTTCATGGGTGGATGTTCGAATTGCACAACCTATCTGGGCGAGATATTCGTCCCAACAACGATGGTTATCTGACACATACGAAGCCATCATAGTTTCAATTACCCGATTGACTCTCTCGCACGGATTAGCCCTTGGATGATAACTGGCATTCAACTTAACACGACATTGATAACGAGATGCTAAACTACGAAAAAGATTACTGCGATGTTGGGGACCATCATCACATACAATCACCTTAGGTACTCCGTACACAAGGAACACCTCTTCTTCCATTTTCCGAGTAACTACCGCTGCAGAAGCTGTTCTAAGTGGGTACACGAGGACATACTTGGTTAAGTAGTCGGTGATAACAAGAATAAAAGAATTACCTCGTTTAGATCTTGGGAGTGGCCCTATCAAATCTGTACATATCATTTCCCATGGCCTACTAGGTTTTGGATGTGAAACCATCTTGTCCACTGGTTTACCTTGTGACACCTTATGCGCCGCGCATACCTCACACCTATTAACGAATCTGGCTACCTCGGACCTCATTTTAGGCCAATAATAGCGTTCAGCTATCCTATGAAAAGTTTTATAAATACCAGTATGCCCAGACGTGGGCGGAACATGGGCTTCCGAGATAATACGCGATCTATCAGACTTAGGAACTACTAATTTCCAAGACTCACTAGGTGACAGTGACAGTGTATATCTATTCGCAATATGTTTATAAAGAAAACCATCTTTCACACGCCATGCCGGAAACTTCAGGGGTTTGCCATTTACATTGTTGACCATCTTACAATACCACTTATCATTGACTGTATTGAACTTCGGCGACGATACCTCTTCGGAAGGGGAAACTACAGAAACCTCATCTACGACAGGGACGGACCGAGAAAGAGCATCAGGTACTACATGTTCGCGACCTTTTCGATGTATGATTTGAAAGTTATACTGCTGCATTTTAACTGCCCATCGCGCTAACCGACCTTTCGGACTCTGTAACTTCTGTAACCACAGTAAACTATAGTGGTCAGTGATAACAGTGAACGGAACACCCTCCAAATAAGGCCTAAGTTGATCAAGAGCCCAAATCACGGCGAGACACTCACGTTCAGTTGTAGAGAAATTCCTTTCTTGGGGAGTAAGGGACCTACTAAGATAACAAACAACCTTATCACCATCCTCATGAGGTTGACTCAACACAGCTCCTAGTCCATAACCACTACTATCAGTTTGTACAACGAAAGGTTTTGTGAAATCGGGACAAGTAAGAATTGGTGCAGAGACCAAACATTCTTTAATACGACGGAATGAAGAATCACATTCAGGGGACCAAATAAAAGGACGGTTTTTCCTTAGAAGTTTAGTAATGGGAACCATAATGGTGGAAAAGTTAGAGATGAACCTCCTGTACCAGGAAAAAGTTCCGACTACCCGACGTACTTCGGTGACACTACAAGGGACTGGTAACTCCAGCATCGCCTTTACCTTATCTGGATCTACATGTAACCCGAACCGATCTACTACATAGCCAAGGTATTTCATTTCGGGCCGACAGAACTGACATTTCTCAACACTTACGGTAATCTTAGCATTCGCCAACCTCTTAAAGACCTCTTCTAACACTCGTAAGTGTTCCTCAAAAGTTTGAGTGCAAATTACGACATCGTCTAGATAAACAAAAACATGGGGTTCGAGATCGTGGCCCAAGACATTGTCTATGAGTCTCTGCCAGGTCGCGGGAGCATTATGTAGACCAAATGGGAGACGTTTGAACTGAAATAAACCTCTATTCGGCACCGTAAATGCAGTATATTGCCTTGAAGACTCGGCGACTGGAACCTGCCAATAAGCGGACTTAACATCAAGACTAGACAAGTATTTGGCCTCACGCAGTTTTTCCAAAGTATCAGTTACCAGCGGAAGGGGATAACTATCTCGTACAGTGACAGCATTCAGTTTCCTATAATCTACGCAAAACCGGTAAGAATCATCTTTCTTTTTAACAAGTAGGATGGGTGAAGCCCAAGGACTATTGCTGGGTTCTACAACACCTAGTCGCAACATCTCGTCCAATTCAGCATCAATGTGTTTCTGAACAATGGGATTGACTCTATAATAACGCTGTTTAATAGGTGGGCTAGCAGTTAATATCACATGTTCAACTTTATCAGTACATCCTAAACCTTTCCCCATAATTTCCATATTTCTGTCGACGACCGCTCTTAACTTCTGCTGTTCCGAAGGAGTAAGTACAGCACTAGATGACATATGCTCTACACTATTCAGCAACACAGGTTCAGAGGAGAAATGCCACTCGTTGTGACGAAGATCTGGTACAATACCCATCAAATTCCAAAAATCAACACCAAGAATCAGGATGTGAGATAACTCAGGAACAACCAGAGCCTCAATCAAACGCATACGCTCTCTTAAAACCACGGGTAACATTACGGTTCCGATACTCTGTAAAACATTACCTTCCTTCCTTTTTACATTTGAAACAAAACTTTTTACTAGGAACTTTAGAACACCCTATAGCGCGATGACCTGGCTGTCTACACCGGAAGCATACAATTTCATTACCTCTAGACGTTGGAGACGGGGTTGGAAGTGGTGGAGTAGCAACCTCGGACACCGGTTCTACCTGTGATGACACATAAGCTAGGTCTGGCTCTAGACAATTCGCCTTCCTTGATGGCACGCTATAATTTTCGATTGCAGATTTTCTAGCCTCTAATTTGCGACCCAAGGTTAACAGCTCACGAACGCTACTAATTTCCACCAGCCCAAGATGATTTTGATAATAAGGTGCAATATTCCTCAACAGAATTTTAAGCTGAGTTTCCTCAGAGATGGGACAAGTCAACCTCTTGAAATAACCCGTCATCACCGCCAAATAAATACCCATGCTTTCATCAGGACCCTGAGTTCTTCGCTTAATTTCCTCGAATAATTTTTCATTATAATTGACTGATAAATACTCCTCCCTTAATAAATCCACAAATTCGTCCCAAGAATTAACCTCGTCTCTGTACGCTAAATAAAATTGATACGCCCTCCCAGTAAACAAATCAATACCACTTGCTAACAAAGTCTCCCTATCTACATTGCGCGAAACCCGATATTCTTCTACTTTTTCTAGAAAACTTGATAAAGAAAGCCCCTTGGAATCTCCAGAAAACAGTAAGCCCCATTTACTAGGTGCGATTGATTTGATATTTGACCTTCCGGAGTTCGTTGTTACATTTCCAGAGTTAGCCGGTTGCCTTATGTTCGAGAGAGTCGACCTACGGTTGATGGATAAATTCGCGAAAGATGGACCAGGTTGAGAAAAAATTTCTAACTGCGGGGGTTGACTTTGACGATATCTCTCCTGTCTGGATGCTTTACTATTCAAGGATTCGAGCAAAGAGTACACTTTTAACAACAACTCCTCTGATTTCGCTTTTTGCACTACACCAGCATCACCTTCTTCGAAATTCGTGACCCGTCCCAGACGACCTAATACATGTACCAGCTGACTTTGTAATTTCTGAAAACTACCAGTCACTCGAGTTTCATTAAACATGTCTACATTGGGTTCAACCTGTTCTAACTTAGCTTCAACCGCATTCAAATCTTCCGTGGCCGTATATGGATATTCTGGCGGATCTATGCTATTATTCTCATTCTCTACTTGCATGGCTAAAGCTAAACTACGCCGCATCTCTGCAACCGACCCACCGGCAATGCCTCTTATTGTCAACTCATAAACGAGTTCGTCCTGTACTAAACGGTTAATTGCAAAACGTGGGGACATCTTAAAAACTCAGCTCTGAATGTGGAAACAAACAACAGACCAATCAACTCACCTAGCCAACCAATAAACGTTCCTAATAACACCTGTACCTCCGGTATGCCTGGAATCTTATCGAGGAATTTAAAACCAATCACCAAATCCTTGAATGCCTAGAAGTCCCTATCTGACAATCAAATCACCAACCCACGGAGTTTCCAATAAATGTACTAATCGAAACCAACACAACGTTCCTTCCCCAACAAGTTAGACCACAGCACCAGAGTTCACGAAGATCAAGTCGCCACCTAATCTGCTAGGTTTGTTCCCGAACTGTTGCTTACTACCGCCAAATAAGGTAAAAATTGAAGTAAAAAAAACAAATACTGATGTAATCACGTGCCTAATCACTCCTATACTTCCAGTATGCCTGGAATCTTGTCGAGGAATTTAAACCAAATCCTTGAATGCCTAGAAGTCCCTATCTGACAATCAAATAACCAACCCACGGAGTTTCCAATAAATGTACTTCTCGAAACTAACACAACGTTCCTTCCTCAACAAGTTAGACCACAGCACCAGAGTTCACGAGGATCAAGTCGCCAACTAATCTGCTAGGTTTGTTCCCGAATTGTCATTTACTACCGTTAAATAAGGTAACGATTGAAGTAATCACGTGCCTAATCACTCCTATACTTCCAGTATGCCTGGAATCTTATCGAGGAATTAAAACCAATCACCAAATCCTTGAATGCCTAGAAGTCCCTATCCGACAATCAAATCACCAACCCACGGAGTTTCCAATAAATATACTAATCGAAACCAACACAACGCTCCTTCCTCAACAAGTTAGACCACAGCACCAGATTATACGAGGATCAGGTCGCCAATACCTCAATCTGCCTGGATTGTCCCGAATCTGTTGCTTACCACCGTAAAGTGAGATAAAATTTTAAAATAATGAAATTTAAAATAGAAAAAAAAATCGAATACTGATATGATTACCCTCTAGTACCTACCAATGTTACGTTTAGTTCGAAAGTCAACAAACGCAATTTACCAGCAAAAATCTTTCACAAATATGGTTATGCAATAAATCAATATGCCGCAATAAATTATACAATGAATACAAAATACAAGTTTCAAAATTACTATCAACCAATTACCTGAAAAAGAAAATATCGTGCGCATACAATTCGATGAGCAACTTTGTCTGTCTTACAATGAAAACGTATATCAAGAAAATCTTTCAATGCCCCACGCTGGGCGCCAAAAATCTATAACGAAAGATTTCCTCCAACGGAGCTTTTCGTCAGAGATTACCAATTGATTATGAAACTAATAAAAACTTCCAAACGTACGTTATAGGTGTTAGACTGTCCCGTAGGCAGTCAGTACTCGCCGTCGACTAGCTTCGAGTCGAAGAAGGGGTGGATCCTTCTATAATAAAAGTTAATAAATAGGGCGCCAGAGAAGTTAAGACAAGTACTAAAGGTTTAAGTTAACCCACAACTCCTCAGTAAGTTAACGAAGGTGATTCCTCATTAGGAAGGTAATTCAGGTATCATAAAATAAAACTAGAAAGTTCCCCTGACTAAAGAATAAATTTAATTATTGGTTAGGTTGGACCAAATGTCTCTTTTCCAATTTAAAGATTACAATTATAATAAAAATTCACAAACCCTGGTTATCGGCTGAAGGCTGATGAACCAGTACGAATATAAAGCTGAAGACTATAGAAATTATTTTACCAAATTGAGGAAAATATTACAACAATAACATTAATCAGACAATACTTAGGTGTACCCAACACTACGTCAAGCACTGTTCAAAGTCTAACCCAAACTCTCAAGTACTAACACCAGAGTGTCATCCCAAGGTACTGTAGAGATGGTTAGCTTACTTGACGTACGAAGAGTATCCAAGTACCCTCAGAATCAAATTTAAATCCAAAACTAAACCCCCCTTACTGTTCAGAAAAATGTTAAAATATTGAAATATTAAAATGTTGAAGGTTACAAGCAAAAGTTAAATTTACCAAATAAATAACAAGTGATAATGAAATTTAAAACAATAGAAACTATAGTAATTATAGTTAATGTACCAAACAGACAAAATTGCTCAATCGATACAATATTTTACAGAAATAATCCAGTAGAAAATCATATACGTGAATATGTAAAACCAATGGTACGTACCAATGGTTGTCCGAATAGGAACAACCCACAATATATGTAAAAATATATATAAAAGTAAACCTTAGTAAATACTGAAAATGTTTAAATTATGGAATGAACCTTAGTAGTTACTAAAATATTTAAATTATGGAATGAAAATGAACTAATATTACGAATAATATTCAAAATTATCTTATAAGAAACAACGGTACTTCACCAGATGGTGAACTGAACGAAGTCTTGAAACTAGTGGAAGGCTCCCAGCTCACTGTCCAAGCTCCTACTCATATCCCGTAGGTGTACAGGAAACTAATACTAGAAACAAAAGTTATTCGGTTTCTAACCAATTACAAGAACCCTAGAAATAAACCATTATTAGTCCACTACTCAGCAACAGTGCTCTTTAACCCCAACTGACTAATAAACGCCCCCGCCTGTGTACTTCTTTCGCAAAAATCCCTTATAACCAATGAAAAGTGAATGAAAAGTCCTATAACGAGTTACGTTTCTCTACTTTAAACTAATACAAGTAAAATCGCCCCTCTATATCATGAAACACATAGAATTCTCCGGCACAACCTCTACTCAGAAAATATAATCGAAAGTATATTTACCCAGGTAAGTCCTCCTGAGGTTCTTCAAAGGAACGTTAGAATATCCTCTACGTACTCGTAGTCAGGAAAAAAAAATATATATATATATATGATGATGTCGCATATATTCTACAAAAGAAACGGGATTCACGGATTAATCATAAAACCCTTTTTGGCAAGAATCAGGAACCAAACAACGGGAAAAACAAAATACTTACATCGACAAGTGAGCTCCTAAAACCAAGTCTTCCTTGGCAGTAACAGTCTAAAAATCAAATCCGACAATATCGGGCGAAATCCTGGTCATCGGGCCAATTCAACAGCTTAAAATCCTCAATACCATTCCCAAAAACTCAGTAATCGCAATATTTACCACATCGGGCCGCTAAATCCAACACTTGTTGCAACTATTTAAAATGGCCACGAGGGGTTTTATAAACTCACAAACAAATTAAGTACTGCTCAGGAAGACCAACAAGAAGGAACTGACCGTCCCGTCAGAACTAACACTCCTCGTTCATCAATCAATCAACACATAGAAACTAAAATTCCCTAAGGGCGATTTTTCGCGTCGCATAGAATAGGGTACAGTGCAGAGCGAATCGGTGAATACTATTGTTTTCTATGACATCGAAAGTACCAAATATTTACGATGAATTTTAACCGTTACAAAGCCCACATAGAAAAATGCAAGCTCAGCAGTCAAAAGATTATAAATAGAAGAAGACACCTTTGTTCTTAGCAATTGGCATTCGTTTTTATCCAAAGTAGTTCATTAATATTATATTGTTAATCATTATATTTATACAGTGTAATTTAAAAGTAAATAAAATTTTTAAAAATAGTATTTAAGTGTTACGAAAGTTAACTGGCGCAGTCAGTAGGATATTACCAAAATTGTACGAACTTTTTCGCATCTTCGAATATCGTACAGTGTCCGTTTCAACGGTTAATTGGTAAAAGCCTATTAAAAACTTTTCAAGTTAAGAAGAATTCAATCGACCAGGGGATCGGAACAAGCATCGTCCACAACCCTATTGGTGAGGCCCAAGGAACAGCATCGTCCGAAGACCATAGTTAAGAAGAATTCAATCGACCAGGGGATCGGAACAAGCATCGTCCACAACCCTATTGGTGAGGCCCAAGGAACAGCATCGTCCGAAGACCATAGTTAAGAAGAATGAAAATAACAATTTTTATGTAAGTGCATCCTTTTACCATTTTCAATTGTTAATATTGTTGTGGTTCTGATTTTTCAAACTGGATCAAATAATTGAAGAATTAATAAATAATATAGATAATTTAGCAGTAAACGAAATGGCTCAACCAAATTTTCAATTAATTAAATATCAAACAGACAATATTTCGCCTTTTGACGGAAATCCGAAACAAATTAATCTCTTTATTAGATCGTGTGAGCATTTCTTAAGTAACCATCAAGATAGGAATAATGCCAATGCCCCTATAAACATTTGTTTATTTGATACTATTTTATGTAAATTAGTAGGAAGAGCTGCTGATTTAATTGCTTCACGAACAGAACTAGATTCTTGGTTGATAATAAAAGATTCTTTATTAGTAACATTTTCTGATCAAAGATCTATAGATTGCATAGTTCAAGATATAATTTCATTGAAACCAGAAAGGAATGAATGTATTCAAAATTTTGGTTTAAAAATCCAGGACGCTAGAAGTATTCTGTGTTCCAAAATAAATATGTTGAATGAACCAAATGAATTAAAGTTACTTAAAATACAACAATACGAAGATTTGTGTTTAAAAACCTTTATAAATGGTCTTAATTATCATATGCAGTTAGTTATTAGACTCAAAAACCCAAATTCAATAGAACAAGCTATGGGATTTGTTACAGAAGAAGAAAATTTTCTTAACTATAAAACGCGTAATAATAATAATAATCATTTTAATAATTCTAGACAAACGAATTATAATATTCAATCAAGACCCAGAAATAATAATGTTAATAACCAATCACATTTTTATGACAATAGATATCCGAATAATAGTCAAAATTTCTCAAATCAACGACCACATTTTAACAATCAAAATTTTTCAAACCAACGAACTAATTTCAATAATCAAAATTTCTCAAACCAACGACAAAACTTCAATAATCAAACTTTCCCACAGCAAAGATCAAATTTCAATAATCAAAATTTTTCTAATCAAAGACCGAATTTCAATAACTTTAGACCAAATAATAATAATTTTAATCCCAATAATTATCGACCACAATTTCAACATAATTTTAATCAAAACCAAAACATACAAAATAAAAACAATCAAATGACCAGACCAGAACCAATGGACACTTCCTCTAGTAATACGCGTAGAACGAATAACAGACCCAATTATTTTCAGAATACTGTAAGACAAAATCCAAATTTTCGTTCTGAAGAACTTTTTACTCAAAACGTAGAATTTGAAGACAATGACAATAACAGTGGTATTATAATTAACCATGAAATATTGAAAACAAAGACCAAAATTTTTATCAAACAGCCTCGACGTCCAACCACAAACGATAAGTGTTAATGCTATATACTCCAATTTACCAAAAATATTTATTCCAGAAATTAACGCCACTTTCTTAGTAGATACTGGCTCCGGTCAAAGTTTCATTAAACCTGAATTAGCTCATAAAATTTATCAAAAATATATAAAAAAGGAAAAATTCTCTGTGAGATCTGCTCATGCTACCTCTTTCCATGAAGAAACAATGACAATTCCTTTCTTTTCAAATTAAAAACTCCCATAAATTTTATTTATTTGATTTCTCCCCGAATTTCGACGGATTGTTGGGTTGGGTGCATAAACTTCGAGGAATTTATTCTTCAAACCCCATATGTTAAGCTACAGTTATACAATGCTTCACAAAAACCAAAAATGCATAAAAATTCTAACGAAATACTAATTCCTCCAGAACTTCCTTAAAAGTAAAGATACCCGTAGATGAACCTTCTGGTATAGGAATATTAAATTATACAAATTTCGGTAAAGCTGAAATGCCCGGAAAAACTAATATTGCAGACCCCTTTAGAAGAATTAATATTAATGCCTTTGATACAGAATCAAATATAAATAACCCCGATAATATAGATTTCGACATTGAAGAATTTTTAGCAGAGTTTAACGAAATTCATAATGTACAAAATACCGGTCAAGCAAATGAGAACAACAATGATAACGAAAATGATAACAATAATAGTTACAATGAACCTCAAACAGGTGGATTATCAAATATTGCGAATCCAAATCCGGAGAATAATAATAATTCTGAAACTGATACAGCTCATAGTGCAGAATCATCACCAGAACAAAGTTTTGCTTTGATAGACGAAATAATTAACAATAAAGCCTATCAAGTCATAGTAAAGAAAGCTCCTTATAATTCTTATCTTAAACGCGACTTAGAAATATTTGATGGCAATACAATAATAAAAGCTATTATTCCAGACAATAAAGACGCTATAATACAGTTTTTAAAAGAAAACGCTGGTAAAAACACTTTGTATATTTATTTCTTATCACCCGAATTACGAAAAACTTTCCAAGAAGTATGGAATAAGCATTTCACGAGATTAAAAATAGTAGAGTGTACTAAATTGGTTAATAATGTGCTACCGGAAGAACGAGAACAATTAATTAAATATAAGCATGAAGGAAAAACGAATCATAGAGGTATTGACGAGACATTAAGAGCATTAAAATTAAATTATTATTGGAAATCAATGAAAAAAGATATTAGTAAATATATTAATAATTGTGAAATTTGTCAAAGAACAAAATATAATAGGAATCCTCCTAATGAACCTCTAGTGTTAACTAACACCCCCTCTAGACCATTCGAAATATTACATATTGATACGTTTAAAATAGGAAATAATAGATTTTTGACAATTATAGATAAATTTTCAAAATTTGGAGAAGCGTTGTCACATTTTTCGGAATTCCTAAGCAAATCATAGCTGATTGTGGAGGAGAATTTAACAATGACGTTGTTAAAGAACTATTGAAAACTCACAAAATTGACATACATTTCACGACACCCTACCATCATGAATCAAACTCCCCTGTGGAAAGATTTCATTCCACTCTAACTGAACATATAAGAATTTTGAAAGAACAAGACAAAAACTCAGACTTAGTTACAATAATGCCCTATGCCGTTATAGCATATAATAATACAATTCATTCATCAACAGGCTTTACACCTTTTGAACTAACATTAGGACACACAGATAGTAGAGACGCAATGTCATTAATACCAACTCAAGCTTATACCCAATATGTGAATGCCCATAAAAATAATACACAAGCCTTATATCAATCTATTCAAGAAAAGTCTCTAAAACATAAACAGAAAATTATCAGTAGACAAAATGAAAAGCGAACTTCAAAAAACCCTCAGTTAGGTGCTCAAGTATATAGAAAAATTGAAACTCGAGCTGGAAAACAAAAGAATAAATTTACTGGACCGTACATATTAACAAAAATATTAGAAAACGGAAAAATTGAAATTGAAAATCCGAAAACAAAAAATAAAATTATAGTGCACATAAACGAAACTAAAATTATTTCAAAAATTTCAGATTCCTCGTCGGAATCCTCGCCGTCAATCTTATCCGAACAAATCCAGTCAAATTCCACGACCTAAACAAATATCCTGGTATTTTACCGTATAAATTAGGCACAGCTAAACTCATTCTTTCACACTGGTCATTTATTCAAATTTATAATTCAACTTCAGTAATATCAGAATTTTATTTAATAAAAACCCGTGCAAAACAACTTCATGAAAATTTCAAATCTCAAGAATTTTTAGCAAAATTCGAAAACTCTTCAATTCCCCTTTTGTCCATGCAAAATAAAATCGAATCACAATGTTAAAATCCATATTTTAACTCATGTAATTATTCGCATACTTTCTTTTATATTTCAAAATTCCCGCCCGCATTACAAATAAGACAACTTAAATCTCAAAATCATGCGGGAGCAACCCGAACTATGAGCCAGCCACCCTGTGCTCTCCCCACTCCAGTTCAAGAAGTCGAAGAAACATGTGCTCCCCAACCCCAGTTTCATTTTAGTGCTAATCTATTTTTTTTGGCAAACATGCCTATAATTTTGTTGTAATATTATTTTAACAATTTAGTGTAGTGCTTCTACAATTTGGAGAATACAGGTAAAAGCCAACCTTTTATTTTTCCCATCAAATAAGAAAATGTTTGATGGCATGGTCCCCATTTTCGCTCCAATTTCGAAGATTGGTTAACCCACGCGGCGTTGCCAAACTCATTTTTTCGTAGAACTTTTCTTTTGTACCGCCGGTATGTAAAATCCTTCTAAGCAACTCGGTTGTTTGTTCTTAGTGAGTGAATGCTCCGCTACTCGGACTTAGTAAATTATGTACATTTGTTCGTTACTTCATTAGACTTTGTTAAGTAACTAAATTGTTTTATTTTTATGTGTAAACCCGGTCCTTAACTCCGGTATAATAGTTAAGTGGTCCTTCGATAATATTTAGTGGGAATAATTATCATATTCCTTACGATGGACGTATGTAAAGTTATAGAACCTCTTAATCTCAATCCACATTAAGTTTGAAATTTATTACAGCCACTGTCTTTTTTGATATACCTTTCGCACTGAACTTTATATATGTTTTTTGGCCTTCGAGCCGGACGTGTACTTTTTTCTATAATTTTGAACTTTCTTCACATTTAAAAACAAAAACGTGATTACAAAATAAGTCTCCAGTGCCGGGAATTCGGTAAAACGTTTGGCAACGCCCGGTACGTCGAATTGAACACGCAGAGCGCGCTGCGCTGCTAGCAACGGAAGGTAACAGCTTTCCCCACCTCATCGCCTACGTCACACGGTCATGCGTAGACTGTACATCGCCTGCCGCTTGGAAAGCTTCGCCGAGGAGCAAGCTGGAGCAAGACACGCTACATAGGCTGAAAAAACGAAATCAGCTGATACATGTGTAATATTTATTTGATTTTCGCCGCTATACTTGTTTAGATACCAATTTGAATTTAGTTTCATCATTGATTGGATTTTATTTATGGTTTTATGTAACTCGCTATTTAATTTGTATTGATATTTTCGCTGCTTATGTGTTTACGCAAATATTTCGCAATTTAATTATCCATAATCGAATTTAGTTTGCATGTAACTAGCTATATAAATTTGATTCTCGCAATTTATGCGCTATTGAAATTTCCTCTTTTTTCGATATCTGAATTTAGTGTTTGTTTGTATTTGATTATTTCTGCCTCATATTTTGTACATATATTATATTCTATGGTTTTGCAAAATTACTCGCTACTGGTTTACAAGGAAAGCTTATATGCCTACTTTGTTTTAGAATTTAAACCTATTTGTTTAAACTGTTCGCTATTTATTTGACTTGTTGAAACTTTAAGGTGTTTGGAACCTTTTCTACATTTGTTCTAGTTAAGGTTCTCGCCCATATTTATTGTTTGATTCTCGCAAATATTGTTTGATTCTCGCGTAAACCTATAAACTATTTATTTTGCAGCCATGGCACTCTCTTTAACTACACTAAAAAATAAACGCAAAGGCGCCAAGTCACAACTAAAACGTTTAGAATCTTTTGTCGCTAATCTCAGTGGAGAAGAGGAAATCTATATTCTCCAAGTAAAATTAAATAATGCTATTAACCAATATGAGCTCTATAAATCGCTGCAGTCCGACATTGTGGAACTTACTTCTCCTGAAGATGACCTGTCAGACACGACAGCATCTGAGGATTTAGTCTCTGACAAATTTGAAGATCTTATAGCTACTTTGACTTCAAAAGTTGATCAACATAAAATCCTAGTTAATACTAATTCGCAACAATCTAATATTTCTTTACCTCAGATAAATGTACCTCCTTTTTCAGGCAATCAAGCCGAATTTACGCAATTTTATGATCTTTTTAATGCTCTAGTTTTAAATAATCCTAAATTTAGTAGTAATAGTGAGAAATTGTACTATTTAAAAAGCCTTCTGAGAGGTCAAGCTTTGGAATTAATATCTAGTTTACAGGTTACAAATGACAACTTGCCAGTCGCTATTCAAATTTTAAAAAATGCTTATGAGGATCGTTCTAAATTATTACATACTTTGTATTCTGAATTAGTTGATTTAAAACCTTTAGCTAAAAGTAATGCCGCTGCTTTAAAGGATTTCTACATATCGTCAAAGAAAACGCTAGATTTGATAAAGAATTTAGGTCTCAAAGATAACGAAAGCTTCGAGACACTCGTAATTTTCCTTTTAGAACAAAGACTAGACTTTCAAACCAGACGGGCATTTGAAAGTGACCGCTTACCTAATACTTATTCTAACCTAGACTCATTTTTTGAATTTCTTAAAAAACGATTTTCAGTTCTAGAAAATTTAAACGTATTCGAACCTTCTGGTAAAAAAGAAAATAAAATTGAAAATAAATCCAAAGTTAGTTTGCACAATAGTGTGGAGGGGAGAGCTAATGTTTCTAATCCTTCGCGAGGAAGAAACAAATTTTCGAGTCATTCGCAAACAAATTATACACCTGTTACTTCCTCTTCTAATAATAATCAAGTTAATTGTAACTTTTGTTCAGACAAATCGCATTCCATTTATAAGTGTAGTAAATTTCTTAATTTAGTCCCGTCGGAGAGACACAGATTCGCCAAAGAAAATAAGCTTTGTATAAACTGTCTTAGTAGTCAGCATTTGTTCGCAACTTGTAAATCACTGCACCGATGTTTAAGTTGTGGAAAACCACACCACTCATCGTTACATTTTGAAAATAATGTTAACGGGAGATTGGTCTCTTCTAATCACGCTCCTATCGTAGATAGAAATACTTCTCTGCCTAGTCGCAATTTTGGTAACAATCATAATCGCTCCAATTTTAGTAGTAATGTTTCTACAGTCGATACGAATTTAAATGCGACGAATAATTCCGCTATAGTAAATTCTGAGCCACAAGCATCCGTATCTGCAGCAACTTTTGTAAATAATATTGTTTTATTACCTACCGCTTTAGTAAATGTATATTGTAGCAACGGTGAAACTCGGACAGCTCGCGTCCTTTTAGATTCAGCCTCTCAAATAAGTGTTATTAGAAAACCATTTGCGGATCTCCTGAATCTTCCTACTCGCGCTTTTAATGTAAATATTTCTGGTCTGGGAAGTGGACACTGTAGCCACACATCAAATGTAGTTGATATTTCTTTTAGTTCTATGATTAAACCATATAGAACATTCAATCTAACTTGTTCAATAATAGAAAAAATTACTAACAAAATTCCGCAATTTTCTATATCACCTAATATATTTAAATTACCTTGCAATGTTAAGCTTGAATTAGGTGACCCGCAATTTTTCCAACCTGGAGAAATTGATATGTTGATTGGCGCTGAACTTTATTTTAGTCTTCTGAAAAACGAGGTGATTAGTATGGGCGCAAATTTACCATCTTTTGTAAATACACATTTAGGATATGTTGTCGCTGGCCCAGTCGCCGAGAATTATCCTTCTAGTTCTCATCACAATAATTCTGTTCTTTCATTTTTAACTCTAAATAATTCTGATTCGGATGAAACTACTTTAACTGAACTTGTAGAAAATTTCTGGCATATGGAGGACGTTTCCAATGACCAGAAACTCTCATCAAATGATGAACTCGCCGAACAAATATTTCTAGAAACTACAAAAATTTTACCTTCGGGCAGGTATCAAGTTAATATGCCCATTGTAGAAAATGTTAATAAAAAATTAGGTCATTCATTTTCAATAGCCAAACGGCGATTTTCACACTTAGAGAAAAAATTTGTAAATAATTCAACTTATTTTGAAACTTATAGAAAGGTTTTATTTGAATATATTTCTTTGGATCATGCTAGAATAGTACCGCTATCGCTTTATCATGGTATTTCTAACGAACTGAAATATTTTGTACCTCATCGTGCGGTAATTCGCGATAGTTCTGTTTCTTCTAAATGTCGTATTGTTTTTGATTACTCATCTCGCTCAGAGTCTGGTATGTCCCTTAACGATCTTACTCTAAAAGGCTACCAGGTTCAAGATAATCTATTTGACATTATCTGTCGTTTTAGAACCTTTCGATTTGTTCTTTGCGCGGATATTCAGATGATGTACAGAATGATCGAAATTAATCCCGCTCAGCGTCACTTACAAAATGTGCTTTGGCGTGACAATCCGTCTGACTCCTTTAAGTGTATCGAACTAAAGAACTTATCTTTCGGTCAAAATTGCTCGCCATATCTCGCGACCCGCGTGCTTAAAGATATTGCAGATAATAACCCTTCTTATAAATTAGCTCAATCCGCGCTTCATTCGCAAACTTACATGGATGACATTCTTAGTGGGGTGTCTGACTTTGATCAACTCAAAACGCTATATTTAGAATTGAATACCGTTCTTAATAAACACGGATTCTATCTTCACAAATGGCACTCCAACTCGCTAGAATTTCTCGAATCTCTCTCGCTAAACCAAAACTTGGAATTTGATTTAAATTTAGAAAATTCTCATTGCAAAATTCTTGGTTTGAAATGGAACCCTTCATCGGATAGACTTCAAATTTGTACCTCTCCTTTACCTAGCTTTTCTGAATTGACTAAAAGAAAAACTCTGTCAATTATATGTAGTACGTTTGATTGTACTGGTATGGTCAGCCCTTTGATCATGTACGGCAAGTTGATTATTCAATGCCTCTGGCAACTGAAACTTGACTGGGACACTCCCATTAAAGATGCCAACATTATTAAACAATGGAATTCATTTGTTTATTCACTTAGTGAAATTTCGCAATTTTCTTTTCCACGGGTTTTAGTAGCAGACAAACCCATATTAAACGTTCACCTACACGGGTTTTGTGATGCAAGTCAGCTCGCTTATGGTTGCTGCATCTATTTAGTCGCTTCTTATACAGATGGCTCCTTTTCTTCTCGCTTAATCGCTTCTAAGTCTAGGGTAAACCCTATTAAATCTAAACTTACAATACCAAAACTGGAACTCTGTGCTATGGTTCTACTCTCTACCCTAATGTCTCGACTTGTTAAAATATTTTCCTCTAATTACAAATTCGCCTCAATTAATCTTTGGTCTGACTCCCTAGTTTCACTAAGTTGGGTGAAACGCAAGGCGAGTGATTTTTCACCTTTTGTTTCTAGACGCATCCTGACTATTCAGCAAAATACATCTGGATGTACATGGCGACATATTCGCTCACAACTTAACCCCGCTGATGTTCTCTCACGTGGAAACTTCTCTAAAGAAGTCTGGCATTTCTGGCTTCACGGTCCAAATTTTCTAATCGAAACTAATCAATTTGATTCTATCGATTCTTTTGTACCTGTATCTCATTTACCTGAAACAAGGCAAGCCGTTTTGATCGCAGTCAAACCCGTCCAAAATATTATAAAGGAGTGGTTTACAGAACTTCCTAAATTTTCTAAATTACAACGATCCGTCGCTTATGTATACCGCTTCGTGTATAACCTTAACCAAAATAATCCAAAACAAACGGGACCCTTGACCATTGACGAGCTTAAACGCGCTCACGATTTTATCATAAAACAAATTCAGCAAGAATATTTTTCAAAAGAAATCGCGCTACTTTCGCAAAATAAACCTGTTGAGGAAAAAGCTTTGTTGCCTTTAAATATTTTTTTTGATTGTAACCAAATCCTGCGAGTAGGCGGCAGATTACAATATGCTGACATTAATTACGATAAAAAATTTCCCATTCTTCTTCCTGCAAAGGACATAATTGTACGCCTCCTTATTGAAAAGGAGCATATTCGCCTCGGACATAGTGGTCCACAAAATGTTTTAGGGAACCTTAGACAAAGGTATTGGACTCTAGGTGGGATCCGACTTATAAAAAGTATAATTGCTAAATGTATTACTTGCTATCGTTTTAATGCTCAATTTTCCTCCCAATTAATGGCACCTTTACCGGTAGATAGATTGTCTCCGGCTCGCGCTTTTTTGAAGGTCGGTGTAGATTTCGCCGGTCCTATTTCTTTACGGTCCTCGAGACTGCGTAAAGCAACTTGTTTTAAAGCGTATATCGCAATTTACGTATGTATGGTTACTAAAGCCGTCCATATAGAGCTAGTTACCAGCCTAACTACTGACGCATTTATTTCTTCTCTAAAGAGGTTTATTGGTAGACGCGGTAATCCTCAAACTATATATAGTGATAACGGCACTAATTTTGTAGGCGCCAGAAATCAGTTAAAGGAACTGGCTGAATTTTTCAAATCTAGTGCAAATATTGTTACGGTTTGAAGGCTTTGAGCTGAAATAAAATCAAATGATTTGGTAATTCGAATTAGTTTAATAAAAGTACCATTCGTCATAATAAAATAAATGTTACCTTTTGATTAATAAACTAAACTAAACATTGAAAAAAAAGATATTAATGTGAATTTTCTCAGCAAGTGGATACATTTTTTAACTTTGGGAATGTAACCAATAGATATTTTTGTTTATATTGTTTACTTAATTAAGTTGGTTAGATTTCAATTGTCAAAGGACAATGTCAAAAGAAGAACAAGTTTTAAAGACAGTATTTGACCTTCTAGTGCCAGGTTGACCACAACTTAACCAGTGATCAAATTATCTGGTTAATTAATTTCAACTGGTTGTAATTAACAAAATTATTAACCTTTTGTAAACTTGCCTAAAGATTTGACTTCAAGAGTACGAAGGATGTCAATGTAAGAACTTCCTGCTTCGTTCTCTTCTCTTGGTTTTTTTTTGAAAAGCATGTGCTTAATTTTACTCAAATTTGAGGATTTATAAATCAAGCTAAAAGAAAGATAGACCTGAAACATAAGAATCAATTAGTTGATTTATACTCTTTAAGAGGATATAACCAGGTCTTACTTGTGAATTCAAATAGAGGCCGAACTCCCATCTACAGGTAGGTCTTTTCATTTTCCGCAGTCCTTATAAAAGGATCATTAAACATACAGGCATAATTGATTTAATTGACATTTACTTTATTCTAGGCCTCTTCCTATATATCAGTTTTCTCTTACTTCTTTGATTGTTAATTGTTGGCTTTCTCACCTGGATTTTCAAAGACAAATTATCTTGGCTTCTTCTAGTTTATAAGTTTACATCCACCAACACTACACAAGCTTCCCAGTACATAGTTTGAAGGGCACAGATAACAACCGTCAGGGTTCATCCCATTAGATAGTCCACACGGCTCTCCATACCGAGTTACTATGAGATGGTAAAACGAGGTAGGATCTAAGCATATATTCCTTAAATCTCCCTGTACTGCTCCCAGTAGCATTCTAATAGTATTGATATAAAATCAATACCAATCTGTAGCAAAGATACAAATTGTCACTACTTACATAAGAGTTCTCTTCAGTTATACATTGTAATTAGTTATGTAAACCAAAAGTATCATTCAAATAGTATTGATAGAAAATCAGATATATATTGTAATTATTTATGTAAACCAAAAGTATATATATATACCATTGGGTTAGTACTCACCTTGTTTGGGACTAATATCTCAGAACTAAAATAGTATTATTATTATTAGGAGAACGAGAGTAAACTATTCTCCCTCGAAGGAATAAATAGCGCAGTAAATATTGTATATTAATATTAATCATATTCTCGTACAACAGTATAGAGTTAATTGACATTGTGATTAACATTTAACTTCAAATTCTTCTTCTTTTTTTTTTGTTTTTGTCAGAGGGTAGTTTGCTTCCCAGAGAAGTAATAATAAGTATATTTGTCTATGGTTTGGACCTAGTGGCCGTAACTAGTCAACCGACAAGAAGGTAAAGATAATAAAACCAAATAGTATAATAGATATTGTTTTTCCTTTATCGCCTACTACTCACCCTCTTTGAACCTGAACAGTTAAGTAGTATTTTTCGATTTTGATTATTATAGATAATCTGATTTTGGTCAAAGGATCAATTCCTTGCCCTATCAGACGGGTAGCAATATTGATCAAATAATTTCTTTCCTTTCACAGACAGAAATTATCTGGAAATTTATTCCCTCCAGAAGCCCACATTGGGGTGGCTTGTGGGAAATAAATGTGAAATCTGTCAAGACTCATTTAGTTAAACTTATGGGATCTTCTTCTTTTACATATGAAGAAACCGCTACTATACTTATTCAGATTGAAGCTATTCTGAATAGCCGTCCGCTGTACCCTTTATCTGACAACCCTAATGACCTTTTGCCATTGACCCCTGGTCATTTTTTGATTGGTTGTCCATTGACTGCTTTTGCTGACCGCGATTGCAGTAAGACTCCTTCTAATCGTCTCACCTTTTGGAAGCAATGTGAGAAAGTATCACAAGCTTTCTGGAAGCGTTGGTCTATAAATTACCTACATCAATTGCAACATCGCCCTGAGTGGCAAAAGCCTAAACGAGACTTAGCTGTTGGAGACCTTGTTCTCGTTTTATCAGAAGACAGACCCCCGTTGAATTGGCCCTTGGCCAGGGTAGTCGAGCTTTTGGCTGGTCGCGATGGAAAATTCCGGGCCGCCAAAATCAAGACTAGTGATGGCGAATATACTTGCCCTATAGTGAAGCTTGCCGTTCTTCCTTTGCCTCAAGCGGAGTAAGCTTCATCGCTTTCTATTTTTTTTTTCTCATTCTCGTTCTGTTTCTTTGCCCCTCCCAGTATGTTAAAATCCATATTTTAACTCATGTAATTATTCGCATCCTTTTTTTTATATTTCAAAATCCCGCCCGCATTACAAATAAGACAACTTAAATCTCAAAATCATGCGGGAGCAACCCGAACTATGAGCCAGCCACCCTGTGCTCTCCCCACTCCAGTTCAAGAAGTCGAAGAAACATGTGCTCCCCAACCCCAGTTTCATTTTAGTGCTAATCTATTTTTTTTGGCAAACATGCCTATAATTTTGTTGTAATATTATTTTAACAATTTAGTGTAGTGCTTCTACAATTTGGAGAATACAGGTAAAAGCCAACCTTTTATTTTTCCCATCAAATAAGAAAATGTTTGATGGCATGGTCCCCATTTTCGCTCCAATTTCGAAGATTGGTTAACCCACGCGGCGTTGCCAAACTCATTTTTTCGTAGAACTTTTCTTTTGTACCGCCGGTATGTAAAATCCTTCTAAGCAACTCGGTTGTTTGTTCTTAGTGAGTGAATGCTCCGATACTCGGACTTAGTAAATTATGTACATTTGTTCGTTACTTCATTAGACTTTGTTAAGTAACTAAATTGTTTTATTTTTATGTGTAAACCCGGTCCTTAACTCCGGTATAATAGTTAAGTGGTCCTTCGATAATATTTAGTGGGAATAATTATCATATTCCTTACGATGGACGTATGTAAAGTTATAGAACCTCTTAATCTCAATCCACATTAAGTTTGAAATTTATTACAGCCACTGTCTTTTTTGATATACCTTTCGCACTGAACTTTATACACAAATCAATCAAATCAACCCAGAATCAATAAATGAAAACCATAAGGAAAAAATCCCTTAGGCTCTTTAATAAAATGTATAACAGGCAATTTAGACCAATCAGATGCAGATAATTTAGAAAATGAAATCAAACAATTACAATCAAGTCAAAATAAATTAAAAACGAATTCAATTAGACAAATAACCTTAGTACAAAGTACTATTGAAAAATTCAATAACCTTATTAGTAATATTACGCATAATCAAGACACTTTGAAAATATCGATAGATTCAGTACAAAAACGCTTAGAAGAACTAGCAATATATGAATATGGAGTCAATGATTATATTCAAACATTTCTGGTAATCAATCAAATTACTATGCTATATCAGACCATATATGACATTTTTGAGAAAATAGAAGTAGCTATTTCTTTCGCTAAAATTAACACATTACACAACTCAATAATAAATCCAACAGATCTATTAAAACCCATGAAAGAAAGTAATTTCATGTTAACTAGTAGTTCTTTTCCTTTTGAAATCACTCTAGATAATATTTTAAAACTTGAAAAATTGATTGGAATCAAAAGTTATTCTATTGGACCAATAATTACATTCATTTTAGAGATACCAGTTGTTGAATCGTAGGTATATCATTATTATCAATTGTTTCCTATTCCAGTTCCTTTAAATCACTCAGATTTCAATTTTTACCTCCCCCGTAAACCTTTTCTAGCACTAAAAAATGAAAGTTTCTCTTTTATGGACAAAATCTGCCAGAATATTCAAGACGATCAGTACATCTGTGAACCAGCCCACAAATCACTGATAACGAAGAATGCCCCTTGTGAAGTTCAACTTATCAATTTCCAATCCAAAACTTCAAGATGTGAAACATTTCCAATTCAGTTGCAAGAAATACAGACTACCAGAATAAATGATGGAAAATGGATAATAACGTTACCTTTTGAAAAAATTGCTACGATCGACTGTACTAATTCAGAAATCAATAAACCACTATTAGGAACCTATTTACTAGAATCTACTCCAGACTGCATTGTGAAAATAGAATCAATAATATTTCAAACTTCTAGAAAAAGTAAAATTAATTTCGTTCATATGGAACTTCCTAAAATAAAACTTAACTCTAACTTTAAAACTTTGCCAAATAACAATACTTATTTTTCTCCAATACATCTCAATTCTATCAATTTAAAAACAACACAAGAACTTCAAAATAAATTAGAAATTCAAAAACAAAGTTTAGAGAAAATTAAAATTCCTGTATATTATAATCGCTCCAGTATTTGGACCATAATTATCTATATCACAATTCTTTGTTTCTGTCTATATTGGCTATGGAAATTCATAAAAAGACGTCACCAAAGAAGACATCCCCCAGTACAAGACATTCAAGATGAATTCGTCATTTAAGAAGCACACCCTTGCAGGCTATACTTCTTTCTAGGGATGGGGGAGTTACGGTCCTGTACACAATAGAAGCCCACATAGAAAAATGCAAGCTCAGCAGTCAAAAGATTATAAATAGAAGAAGACACCTTTGTTCTTAGCAATTGGCATTAGTTTTTATCCAAAGTAGTTCATTAATATTATATTGTTAATCATTATATTTATACAGTGTAATTTAAAAGTAAATAAAATTTTAAAAAAATAGTATTTACGAAAGTTAACTGTATGGCCTATAAATTAGTACTATTGTTTTATAATTATTGAGATGAATCTGTATAACTTTATGTATTATGCATGCATGACTTCTTCACATGTATGTATTCATGACAGTACAGTAGTACAAAAATAGAACTACCATTTGCCATAAATGTCTAGATATTCAAATTCTCTGTTGTGATGTCATGAGAAATAAGGGTCAAGTCTATGGAAAGTAACAAAACATAAACTGGTTATGTAGCCTGTTCCTATACTCGTATGTATTCGCTTACACTTCAGGATCTTATGGGATAGAGCCGTCGAATGTCGTTAGTTTAATTCAAATCAATATTGTGACCAATTCAGTTTATTTAGAAATGTACTTTTTTCCATGAGAGTGTACTGAAGTTTTATATTGGAATATACAGCTGACATCAAATAGAAAATAGAATGTACTCCAGTGTTACCGATGCAAAAAAAATTATGATTCATACAACAGCCTTTTTGGTGTGCGTCAACGTTTGTTAATGTCTTTCTAACACATTACGTGGGAGGAAAAAAAGTCAGGTCTTTGATTAATCCTGATCAAAATATCGCAATAATGAACCGTTCAAATGTATTATAAACGTTAACCCTAATCACTGACTTACAAAACTTTGATTGGTTGATGCTTAAATTCCGCGCAAGGCGTTGGGCGTTCAAAATACATACGTTCCTTTCGTAGCGGCAATATGTCTGTCGTCTTTTTCTAATGTCTCACTGACAATCCCCAAAAACAATAACCATTTTATATATCCCTTTTGCAAAATATTCGAAAAACTATTGAATCCAAATTAGTGAAATTGTCTAAAAATTGGATAATAATCCTCGCATTTTGACAATACTGATACAGAATGAAGAAAATGATGTATGTTGATAACATCACTCGGTCATATTATTTCGATTATGTTAACAAATTACTAATGTTCGTTCGTTAACATCAGCTCCTGATTGGCCCGTTGCAATGAAATTCTTTCATTTCGTATATTTTCCGGGGCCCATGTTTGCTTTTGTCTCGACATTCCGTATTTTATTACAATAATGATATCTTGGAAAATAATAAATAGCGTGTGAAGGTCCCAAACATGAAAAATTTATAACTATTCGAATCTCAGATGATTCAGAGAATTGGCCGCAAATAAACACCTAAACACAGGTCAGTTTTTACCTTGACGAGAACTGAAGTGACAGCTTAACGTACCCTAAATTTTGACACAGGTAGAGTGATTATCCTGTCGGGAATTCGTGTGCGTCCAAATGAGATATTTGAAAAAATAAATCAATGAACCTAATACAATAAATGACCTCATTAAATATGACGCCTATGATATATTTTTCAATGATGTAGGTATGTATTTTTTTCTACACCCACTTGTATATTATCCATTTTCTGCACAGTTTACAGAAGGGAAATGTAGGCCATATCAGTTAACTGAACGTATATATTCATATACATCCTAGAACGTATATGAAATCCACCAATCAGCATTCGCGTTTAGTATTTGTCAACTCCCCTTTTTTGAATTTCAAAGAAACGTCAAAATAACTTATCGAAAAAAAAGGCTTCCCTAGAAGCACTGGATCAAGTATATTTATTTACAATAATAAACATGAATAAAATAATCCGTATAAATTAACAACAAATACTGAAAACAGAATAAAATGGGTATTTAAGATGACTTCTGATAGACGTCAGCTTTTATAAAATTATGTAATTCATGTGACGTTATAGATATATGATTTGAACATTCCTCGGTAGTCGAGTGGTTAGCATACCAGACTTTCGAGCGCTAGGTCCAGGGTTCGATTCCCAATGAAGAAATTTTTTTTATTGTTAATTTTATTTCTAAATATTTATTCCGCTTGATATTGATTGGTAAAATTATGAAAATTGTTGAAAATTTTGAAATTGAAGTTATATTACAGTCGGGATTACAGTTTAATAATATGTTTATTTTCTAGATTTTTCAAGTGGGTCGTAGAAAAAATATACTGTTCGACTCGTGTGGATTGTCCATATCGCACTCGAACGATTGAGCACTCCGCCTACGGCGTCGTGCTCAAACTTCGTCCTCGTGCGATATGGCCATCATATCCACACTAGTTGCACAAACTACTATTTATTGCCATTTAACAGGTGATAATTCCAAAAATATAAAAGACTTGATTTATAACAGGTGTGAGAAAAGAATAATTTTTTCATATTAGATTGGTAATTGGCAATAGATAACACAATTGAGTATTTAAAATGATACGTTTTGACATTCTTTTGTGGAACATAAGAACAATCCTTAGTATAGACAATAGTACTGGCTTCGTATAAAGGTGTTGGGTTAGTTGTGTGTACACTTATCGGTAAGTGATGAAGCTATCAAAAGGATTTCAGGTAGGTATTCTGCTTAGATTTGATAAAATTATAATTTTTTCATTCATGTTTATTGGCTTCATCCAAGTTTATATAATTCAGATTATTCAAATATCTTTTGTACCTATATATTTGTGTTTTTTTTTTCTTTTTCCGGTTTTGTTACGATTCTTCTGAATGGTCTTTTGCTCGATTTTGGAATCTCTTATTGAAATGTATACCTATCAAGAAATTTCAATGATGTGGTTGTTTTTGTGAATGATACACAGGTATGGGATTATCTTGATACTATTCGGGAAATTCCAAATAAGCGTTTCGTAATTCGGTCCGGGTACCTAGCAAAAGGGCTACCTGCTCACAGGGGCCTTGTCCAAATCCGAAAGGGTGATTTCGTTATTCGGTACGCTGTCGAAGCAGGTAGATTTCATGTGGGTATTAAAAGTTTATTTTTAGCAATTGTTCTTCTGAAGTGCAGAGTGTAAGACGTGTTTATTTGTGTCCGTTATTGTGATTTTGTTTGTTTGTTTGACATGGAAAATATTAATTTCACCTCTATGACGAGTGAAAAGGGTAAGCGTTTATTAATAATAGATGGGTTTAAATTTTGTTTTCAAAAATCATTATGTCATTATGTCAAGCGATACATTTGCATTAACAAAACAAAATGTGAAAGCTACATCAAATCAAATGAATCTGATATTACCCATGATTTAATGTAAATTCAACCAAATAATATTGATGTTGAGAAATTTTGTGACTTTGTCCTGAATACTTATATTAAGTTTGATTCTTTATTTCCTCCGCACGTTTGGGCTGAATTTTCGTCATCTGTAACGCGAACCACCAATAACTGCGAATCATTCCACGCAAAATTTAATGCAATGTTTAATGCTCCCCATCCCAATATCCACGTATTTATAAAAGCACTTACAGATGTTCAATGTGAAATTTACGTAAAAATGCGTAGCACTGCGTCAAAAACCAAAATTTCGCAAGAAAAAGAGGCCTTTCTTTCTGAACAAAATTTTTTATTTCAAAATGGTATAATTGACCGTTATACGTTCATTCGACATGTTTCGAAAAAATTCGGCCCCATTTTGTGTTAAGATTTTTAAATATATATATGTACATAATATACGACGATACGCGTTTAGCGTACATTTGTAAATATGCCATTTAATTACTATTTCACGTACTGTTTTTATTTTTGACGATACGCATTTAGCGTAAATTTTTAAACATGCCAGTACAACAACAGTAAGTGTGTACTGTTGGTCCTAAGCCCAAAAAAATGTGAAGGAAAATAAAAGTCAAATTGAACAAATAGTAGATACACGGGACCCAATTCCGAAATCGCATTTTCGCTGGTTTGACCACACTTCGAATTTAATCCGTTACAGGTAGTCCCTTCCGCAGGTAGCGGAACCGAATTCCGGTGCGTCCCAGGGTTTTACTGTAGTTGTTTTTAGTTATGCTCGTTACAGAAATGATATAATTTGAATTTCTTCAAACACAAAAAAAACTTTCTCCGCCATAACCATTACAATGAATATGTATGTTCCTTATTCCAGGTAATGCTGTTTTGGCATTAGACCTAGACAAAAATAGCTGATTTGTAGCAAGCATTTCAGTAAAAATATTAGTCAATCTAAAAGATTACCTTATGTGCCATTCCGCTACATAAGTGATGACAGTTCAGAAAGTAAATGGGATAGAGGAAATTTGGATGAACAAATAATGGAATTGAATGTTTTCTCACCTCCACAATCATATTCAAGAAGGGATTTTATTACCCCGATTTCTTCCAGAAACATTGACGTGACTGTTTCCCGATAGTTCTGTCAGTAACCATGAAGAGGAAAATGGTTGAAAGAACTACAGAACCTCCTTCCTTGTTCTATGGCTAGTGGAGATAAGAAGCAATCATTGCAAGAAGAAAATGAACTGTTGAGGAAAGTTCTAACCAATGCTGGGAAAGTCAACAGCTTGAATACTCTATTGAGAACCACAAAAAATTGCCTTATTATTACTTTATAAAGGTCCTAAGACCTATTGATATTTGCAGCAAAAAAGATTTATCTTGTAAGCAATATCTACAGTGAAATGGGTTGCCCATTTCCGATGCAAACCCGGATTCAATGAAAATTTTTTTATGAATCTCACCTTAAAGGTAGATACTTACGAGAAGAAGTGTATTCTAATGTTTGACGAAATGTCTATTAAAAGGAATCCTGACTACAATATGAGAACATATTCAATTGAGGGTCTCGAAGATCTGCTTTCTTTAGTTAGTTTTATTGTTACGATTTTCTTTAAATGTTTTATCTGAAGTTTTATTGAACATTGAGTTTAGATTTTTGATGAGAATCACCTTATGACCTTTGGGCTTGGTTTCCGGGGAGAACGAGATTATTATGACTTGTAACTGAAAGACGATCAACTTTAAATGTAAATTGGTGAGATCATTTTGGAGAATAAAAACTGTTTAGTTCACCTCAGGGAGTATTATTTAATTTTCCTCTAGACAAACGAAAATAAACCTACATACATATAAACCCGAATTACTTCAAAAAAATGAATGTTAAATTAGCTGCCCTATTGTTCAGCCACAGTGTCCATGCTGCCATCATGACATTTTCGGAAACAGGTGGACTCAACTTAAGTACAGCTAAAAACACGGCCAACTTTGATCTTACCATGAATAATTTATCCGATGCCCTGAATAGTACACGTTTCCACACAACAAAACCCTGCAATTATGTTCTGAGCGACACCAATCCAGTTTAAAGCACGATATATTATTTATTAAGAGATAAATACAATGTTGGAAAAAAAGGAAAATTGAACAGACCCGATAGTTTTGATGACTTCCATCTAACCATCAACTCCATTAAATAATAAAAAAATGAAAGTTTCACAGGCAAACTGATTCAAGATCCACTTGAAAACCAATTTTCTGTTTATCGCCAAAGAGAAGGGTATAATAGAAACCCAACAGTGAAAGCATTTTGACAAGCATTTAAAATGATGAGGCCACCTAAAAGTTCTAATGCAGGCAGTCAACCGGATGATGATGATAACATACTGCTTTTATCGGCAGATGACAATGAAGCCCCTGCTTCATCAAATGTTGAAAAAGAATCATTAAACCTAGAAACGGATGCTTCCATCAATCTCAATTCTTCCGAGGTGCATTCAAATGCAACGTTGGAAAAATATTCTGTCGTATATTTTGGAGGTTATTTGATCAAAAAATGCTTGGATCGTTTCAACTGCAAAGATTGTAAAGACAGTTTGGAAGCTTCTAACGATATAAACAGTGGAAAAATTATCATTTGAATAACAAGTGTGCTTTAAAAACTCCCACATCATTGTTGAAAAATTGCATAGATTCGACGCTAAAATTTCACTTAATCTTTTTCTCACTCTATGTACCTGCTTCTACACCTTTAAATTCGACGCTAGGTACCTCTACTAATCCTTATACCTGTATTATTTTGTTGTTTACCCAAAATGAAGAATAATCTTGATTTGTACATTTATTAAAAATATTATTAAACAATACATTCCAGAAAATGATATCTACAACATAATAAAATACGTTAACGAAAGTGAATGAAAAATGAAAATCGCATAGGTAGTTCGTATTTACTCTATTTCTATCACGCACAGCTTAGAATTTTATAGACAGTTAAAATTTATAGGATATAAATATAAGTGATAATATCTTCAATATTTCTTCGTTTCTTTAATCTCCAATTGTGAGTACATTGAGTTTCTCAAGTACATCTATAACTTCATCAGACCTTTTTGGTTTTCGTCGGTTATTGTACATTATTTCAAATGCAACTTATATCACGAACTGAATATGTGCTGATTTCCCCAATGTGATTTTATACCGAATGTATTATTTTGGAAGACCTTTCATTGTTAAAGCCCCACTGTTACGCACATGGATAGTTCCGAGCGCCAAAAGCTACCCCGTCAGCGGTTTCGAATACGTCCCGGCATGTTACGACTTCTCTACGGTACTTTGTTTAACGAGCATGTGATGGTATTAACTTCTTAATTCGATTATTATGTAGTTTTGTTATATGATGATTATGTGTCCCATTAAAAGCAAAATTAAATATGAATACAGACCACAAAATTTATTTCATATCACAAAGTATTGACCGTCCACAACATAATTTTGATCCTTCGAGCCGGATGAAGTTTTGGTTCTGTGAACTCGATAAAAACTGGCTGGTTAGTGGAGGATTGTACGAGATTATGCAATAGATATAGTGATCAAGAGAAGACGACCATACCTGTAAGTCCTTTCCATTTATTGACACCACCTGTACTCGAATTTACGTTTTTTGACAGAGTGGCCGATAATATTGCCACAAAAAAGCAAAGACGAGGACAGTTGAAATCAAAATTAACGCAATTTCGAACGTTTTTTAATTCAATTGATATTATTAATTTAACGGACTCACTTGTTAAAAATTTTGAACTTAGATTACAGAAATCGTGACGATTTTAATGAACTTCAACATGAAATATTGGCCACAGAAGTGGGGGAGCCCGAGAGGAACGACAGCCTATTTTTCTATGGTCGCGGAAGCAAGAAAGTTATGCGATAATTATTATAAAACAAATAATTTGGATAACAATGATAATGAGTCAGTTAAAAGTGGGTCTGTCGCTAGTTACAACCCTGTTCCTGCGAATTTTCCCTCATAGCTCAATAGTCGGACATTCGTTGAATGTATTCCACGATTGAGCACTGAACATCTCTTTACAGGGTGTTTATAATTTTTGGTTAAACTATTGGATCATCCAATTTGTAATATCGGGCTTATTTTAAATGGAACACCCCGTATTTCAATAATTCACCATGTTCAAAATACTCTTTCGAATGGTGTAACGGTATTATACTTTTCGTGCAATTCACAATTTTCCTAAATTGTATGGAACCGCATCAGTGCCGTATTTAGCCATTCAGTGTCTGATTTATTTATCGGAGAAGTACTTAGATACCTTTCCATTAGCTAGCAAAATAATCACTAGTGATTTTTACATTGACGATCTTCTTACTGGCGCTTACAGTGAGTCAGATATTTTAGATATTCGAAAACACGTTTCATTAATTTTATCCAGTGCAGGCTTTGAATTACGCAAGCGGGTATCGAATGATGCAGATATTTTGAAGAAACGCGTTATCCATGACCATTTGGAAGCCAGTGTTCTACCAATTGGGGATGATATCAATAACAAAACCCTCGATATTCATTGGAATGTCAAGTCAGAATTTATTCAATATTCGGTCAATATAAAGAGTATCGAAACTGACAAACTGTCGAAGCGTAATATTTTGTCGTCTATATGTCAGATTTATGACCCTTTAGGACTTATTGATGCAAATGTTATTGTCGCAAAATCAATTATTCAGAAATTAAAAACTCAAAACCTCTTGGGATACTGAGGTTGCTTCTGATATCGCGTCCCAGTGGATGCAATTTTTCAATGATTCACAATTATTGAATGATTTTAAAATTCCTAGACATTGTATCGCGTCGACTATATATTTCTGGAATCACACGTGTTTTGTGACGCTTTTGAAAGTGCATACGCAGCTGTATGCTATGTAAGAGGTTTTTCCCCTACTAAAGACTATTTTTGCAATTTACTATGCACAAAATCCTGGATAACTCCCTTAAAACGTGATTTTGAGAAAAAACACCAAATTAATTTGCATAAAAATCATTTATTAACGGATATGATCTGAAGATATGAACATAATCGATTATTCCATTGTGGCGTTCAAGCCTTATGCTTTGTCGTTGCCGTTATGCGCTGTCCGTGAACGCTTTTGGCCTTTGTCCTCTCGTAATTTTTGTGAAAAAATAATTAGGCTATGTAATAGATGCTTCAAAATAAAACCTAATAATTATTTAATGGGAAAATCACCTTCCTGTCGCGTCGGTTAGTTTTTACCGTTTCTTAACGTTGGTGTCGATTACGGTGGTCCTTTTTCCATTAAAGATCGCAAATCCCGTGGTGCAAGAATCACAAAGGCGTATATTTGTCCTTTTATATGCATGAGTAGCCGAGCTGTCCACTTGGAGTTAGTTACTTCCCTAACTTCCTTAATACTCCCAAACGGTTTATTTCGAGAAGAGGCAAACCGTGTAATATATTTTCGGACAACGGCTTCAATTTTTTAGGCGCAAATAGACAATTACAAGAGATGTATAACTTTCTTGCTTCTGAGAACGAAAACACTGGCAATTTTTCAGTAAATGAACGCATAAAATGGCATTCCGTCGCGTTCTCCAACGTTTGGTGGTATATGGGAAGCGGGAATTGAAAGTGAGAAGTTTAATGTAAAGTGCGTTATAGGAGAATCTGTTTTTACTTTTGAGGATGATTTTTATACAGTCCTGAGTCAGGTGGAAAGTATTCTTATTTCCCGTTCCATTTATCCTTTGTCCTTTGATATAGACAATTTAAATCCTCTCACTCCTGCTCAATTACTCCTTGGTCTTCCTGAGGCAGATATTAAGACTTCCCGAGAATCGGCTTCGCCAATACCAGAAACTCCAAGCCCTCAGCCAGAGGTTTTGGACTCGATCGAGCAAAGGGTATGTGAACGAGCTCCAAACCAGAGTTAAGTGGAGACAGAATTCATTGAATTCAAATGAAGTTGGCCAATTGGTACTTATCAAAAACGAAAACCTTCCTTCCATGAGGTGGTAACTGGGCAGAGTCACTCGATTGTATCCTGGTAAAGATGGACTTTGCAGAGTAGGAGACGTTCGTACCAGCTCTGGAAACTTACTTAGAGCGTTAACCAAGTTTTGCGTCCACCTTTCAAGGTGGGCGGGATGTTAAGGCCCCACTGTTACGCCCATGGATAGTTCCGAGCACCAAAAGCTACCCCGTCAGCGGTTTCGAATACGTACCGGCATATCAAGGATATTAGATGAGAATGGGATTAATTAAAAACTGAAAAGTGTCAGCCGAGTTTGATGACGTCAATGGTTACCGATGCGCGCGTCGCCTTACGCGAATTATGAAACTGTGGAATTCGTGGTGTTATTTATTTTTTAAATTTTAATAACAAAAAATAAAGTATTTAATATATAAGCAAAACCTCTTAAGTCACATGTTTTTTTTATGATAAAATCATTTCTTTAAGGTAGATGTACTCTGGGTATAAATCATGTCAAAAGACTTTAAATAATAATAATTAATTGCGCGATTCAAAAGCAAGTTCAGGGGATAGTATTCTGGAATGGAATGTTTAAGATAATCCGGATAAGAATGATGGAAAATATGTTTATGCACCTCAGAGATAATTATAACATGATGAACTTCCAAGTGTAATTTTCAATAAACAATAAAAAAAATTATTGTTAAATTATGTTCCACTTACCCTATTTCTTGCTAAAACAACATGTCATGATCAGTTTTTCAGGTTTCTTCCATTATTATTATTTATAGACTGTGTAGGTTATTCAATATTTTAATTTTTTGTAACTCAAATATGTACTTAATTTAGAGTAAAAAAGTTCTTTGTTAGTGTACGAAATAGCTTTTATTGATTTCTAAAAAAACTAATTGTGTGATTTATGAGGTTTTTGAAATGGCTGATTCATTTTCTCGACTCATTTTTATTAATCTGCAATTATAACAGGACAAAACTGGTATTTTTACATGAAAATAATATAACACTATATAGATATTTTATGTTTTATATAGTTGAAGAACATGCACAAATAAAGCAAAAGCTATTCATACAAAAAAAATATTTAATTGGCAATATATTTTTATATTTTTTATTCAATGAACAATTTTATCAAGTTCCCTCATCTTTGCCTTTGAGAATTTGAATTTTCCGCAGATTTTCTTTTTAATGTATTTTTTTTAGTTTTTTCGGTCTGGAGGTTTCTAAAATTCAGCCTTATTTTTGTTCTTAATTTACAAAAATCGTAAATAATTTTAAAT
This sequence comes from Galerucella nymphaeae, assembly GCA_963978555.1. Classification (NCBI taxonomy): domain Eukaryota; kingdom Metazoa; phylum Arthropoda; class Insecta; order Coleoptera; family Chrysomelidae; genus Galerucella; species Galerucella nymphaeae. The sequence continues at coordinate 12,538,786 of OZ021718.1, forward strand.
GGAAATTCTTCCTTCTTTAGAATTTCATTTGCTAAATTTTTAACAATTCCAGGTCCCTTTCGAAAAGAATTTCCGTGGTGTTTTACGAAATATCTGTTCCATTTAACAATCGTATTCAGCCATTCGCTTGTTGGTTTTATTAAACCTCCATAAGAAAGTTGTTGTACCCATGATGGAATAACATAAGAATGATCACTTTTCATTTTATATGTAAAATCACCCAAATTGGGTAACGTGTCTTTATATTTTTTTGCTAGGTAACCTGCTATATACTCCAATGCATCATTAGAACTTTCTTCCATTGTTTAAATTTCAATGCTTTGCTTAAACATTGAATTCCCTGAGGCCGATTATGAGAAAGAGCTTCCTTGGTTATCACTAAAGTTGGGTGTTTCACTGGGAACATTAATTTTGGAAGCTGCTAACACTTTAGGAACAATATTTTCCTCTTCTTTTGATGCTTCAGTATTAACATTGGCGTCAAGTATGCCTGGGTTTTTACCTAAAATAATCATCCTCATTCTGTAGATGGCAGTTAAAGGTGTTGGATGCTCATCGGGACCTCTACTACGGACTTGGAAAAAGAATTCTCTAAACAATCTTGGTTAAGTTTGTGGGTGCAAATATATGTTATTCCTTAATTTTCTTTTGAATCATTGTATAAATTTTTCGAGGATTTTATTGATATTAACATTCCTTTTTGGAATATTTGTAGTGTATTTTTTCCAATGGCGTTTAAATTTAAAATTAAATCATACACTTTATCTAAATACTCTATTTGTGTATTCAAATTAATACCAATGGCATCCTTTGATGGAATAGTTCCTTTTGACGTATAACTGTTGAAGATGTCAAACCAAATATTAATTGAATAAATAAAATTTCCCAGTTCTTCAACCATCTTCTGGTTTATAATGTAGAAGTGCAGTGGCAGTGGTATTTGACAATAATTGTGCTGCCAACCTAACATTCTGCCTTTGTACTTTTTCAACTTCTAAGTGCTTTCTCTTGATATTGTAACAAGCATTAACTTCAGTGTTTGTAAGGTCAATTGATGCTATTAAAGGTTCTTTTGTTATTAAAGTACCATCTTCAAGCTGAAAACCAGTATCCAATAACCAATTTCTAATTAATTTCAATAAATAGGGTGCATTACCAAATACATATTGTTGCAAGTTGAATCTAAGTGTGAATTATTTAAATAAATATAATATGAATTTCTCCGAATTTCCCGCTGGGCGCCAGTCCTTGAGCTATGACGAAAATAGATGTGTCAAGCAACAAAGACAAAATCCTATTTATCGTTAATAAAATAAAAATGATTCCAACTACAACAATCTTATTTTCATTATGGGTCGTGCTTCAGTACTGTCATCCTATAACATGAGTTCCTTGAAAAAATTTAACCTTGACCGCAATTCTATTCTATGATTCTGGCAAACAGTGGTGTCATAGAAATATAAAAGGGTGGTGTAATTTATTTTTATGGTGTAACGTTTAGCAAATAGATGTTTTGTGCAAATAGAAAAGAAGAAAAGTTATTTATAGTAAAACAAATCTGTAGTATTACAAATTACAATGGAAAGTATTTCTTATTATAACGATATGATTTCATGCGTTGCTGAAATACATAATGAGGAACAAAACAAAACATGTAACTGCATTCATAAGAATAATGTTCAAAAAGTTTACGTGATTTTATATCACGTACATAAATTCTTATGTGATTTTAAACAACAGGTAAGTCTATTAAGTTTCAAAATATTTCATAAAAATTAAAATAAAACCATCTTATGGGTGTCGAATAAATATTGTGATTTTGAATTTCGTGTTGTATTTAGGAGTCCTTTTATTTTTAGAGGTTATGTTATGTTATATTCTAGTTTACAATTTTAAATGCAACAACACGTAATTCAAATTCAATTAATACGAACTAACTTCCACTGAAATTAATAATAAGTTTTTCAATAAATCTGATCAATATTGACAGCTGTTAAAAAAAAAGTCTTCCAGAATTTAGATAGATTTGGCCAAATTAACGAATATGTACGTACTTATAAGTATACTATGCGGATATTTTGCAAAATATTATGGGGTTGATACCTGGTAATCTCATGTATCTGTTTCTTTCAGGTATGCTTCAGAAAATATTGTGGTTTCAGCTACTGGACAGTGTAAGTCATTCCTAGACCATGTGTCTTGAACTTTGGAGCTTTATCGACTTATCGAAATGGTGAAAATGGTACTGGATATAATCAATCCGTTATATTTTTAAAATTTTTCAAAAGCACCAAAAAAAACAATATGACTCTTCCTTCCTTTCAAAAAAAACTTTTCGTCCCCTAGCAACCATGTAATAGCTTTTTCTTTTTTCTATGTTCATTCTGCCAGGATTAAAACAAACCTACTCCAAGTAATTCCTGTCCCACTTTATGAAACAGGTAATCAATAAATACATTCTTGTCAAAATCAAATATTCAAAAGTTTGTTTTCTTTTGTAGAATTTTGACCTTTGAATGTTCACTTGAGAAGAAATTCACTTTTATTTGTATTTCTCAAGAATCACTTTGGTACCACTTACACAACTTAAAATTAGTTACAAACAATCCTATGATCTAATATAATCCTTTTTCCCCCTATATTCTGGTTTCATTTTACTATTTCTATGAAATAGAATCTATAAAAAATTTAGTAAATTAAATGATAAGACTTGTTTTACCATAGTAACTTATTATTATTAAGATTCAACATGTTACAACATACCCCAAATTTTTTTGTAAACATTCTAACTTCTTGAAGTCTAGAGTTTTGCAAATAAAATTTCCTACTTTTGTAATTATTACTAGGTACTTGAAAAATTCTCTAATCTGCCATTTTCTTCAAATTACACTATCTTATGATTTAATACTAATATTTACAAATCTTCATTAATTTTAGTTAATTTCTAATAGAAGGTAGCCATCTGTACAGTACGTCCACATTAAAGATACCCCTGGTTTTTCCATTATCAGGATGGACTAAAAGATAGCTGTTTACCCCATTTTGAGTTTCACCCTATATGTGCCTTCAAAAGGTAATTGCAATTTTGCACAAATATTTTGTTTTCTATTAGGAACCCTTGAAGCTTTGACTATTACCAAGTCCCCTTGACTAAAAGTTGTTCGCTTTTTAATTTGTTTGTTGCGTTCCAACTTATATTTTTCAGCTCCTTTGACTATCTTGTTGTATGTTTCTTTAATTATTTCATCGTATGGTTTTATAGTATCTAACTCCCAAGGTCTGTCCGGAATCATATTTTTCATAATCCTTATTGGTGCTATTTCTGTAACCTCATGTGGTAAATTATTGATACTATTTTCAATCATTTTTAAATTACTTTCCCACATGTATTGTTCCTGATGTACAAGTATTCTTAAACATTTTACCACTTCCCTGACATATCTTTCAGCTTGTTTTGAACGAGGGTTTCTTATGCTTGTAAAAATAGGTTTTATTTCTGATTTTCTCAACCAATTTTTCAAATTTTCATTATTGAAATAGGTGGCATTGTCCATTAGACATTGTTGTGGCATACCTACTTCTATGATATAATTGGTCAAGCATTTCTTCACCACTTTCTGGTTTGTACGTTGACAAGGATACATGGTTACAAATTTTGAAAAGTTATCAATGATAATGAATATGTGTCGATTACCTTCTAAACTCGGTATCAAGTTAGAAATAAAATCAACTGAAATTAATTCTAAAGGATGAGTTGTAACAATTGATTTTGGTATATTTCCATTGTGAAAATTCTTGTCTTTGCTTAACTGGCACATCTCGCATTTTCTAATAACTTCTTTCGTTATTGCCAAGAGTGCTGTTAGGTTGGCTCGGAGAGATGCCTGGCGGGCCTTCTGCGAGGATATCGTATCGGTACCTCAAATGTCAAGGCTGCGCCGGATCTTAACGAAATCACCGGACAGTGCTATAGGCTGCATGGAAGTCGAACCGGGTGTTTTCACCGAAACCCCGGTGGATACCTTGCGGCATCTACTAGAGACACACTTCCCCGGTTGTGAGGGAATCGGGCGAGTGTGTCCTGACATGGGATATGTGAACATACAGCGACCATGTAAAGAGGACTATCTTCTAGCAAAAGAAATAGTCACATACGAGCGGTGTACTTGGGCGATACGGTCATTCAGACCGTACAAGTCTCCAGGAAAAGACCAAATCTTCCCGGCTCTGCTTCAACAGGGCTGGGATGCAATTGGCACAATCTTGGTACATATCTTTCGGGACTGTCTGGCACGCAGGTATGTCCCTGAACAGTGGAGGCAGGTGAGAGTCGTCTTCATACCCAAACCGGGTCGTACCACATATACGGTGGCTAAATCCTTTAGACCCATTAGCCTAACATCCTTTGTGTTGAAAACATTGGAGAGGGTGGCTGATCGGTACATGCGTTCAGGTGTGGCAAGTCAACTGAAAGTGCCTTACACCAACTGGTAACCCAGGTGGAGAAGGCGCTGGAAAATGGCATGATCGCCCTGGGAGCTTTTTTGGATATACAGGGGGCGTTTGACAGTACCTCTGTAGAATCTATTTGTAGGGCTGCGACAAATCATGGAATAGAGCCAATGATCACTCACTGGCTTGGGGCCATGTTGCGCAATCGTACAGTAGTAAAGTGATCGTCGCTAGAGGATGTCCGCAAGGGGGTGTTCTCTCGCCCACATTGTGGAACCTAGTCATTGACGAGCTAATAACTCTTTTAAACGGTGAAGGCTTTCTAACGATAGGGTATGCCGATGATATCGTTGTCCTTGTTGTTGGAACGCATATTACCGTTCTCAGGGACCTCATGCAAAGGGCTCTGAATAGGGTACATGGGTGGTGTAACGAACACGGACTTGCAGTAAATCCTGCCAAGGCTGAGATAGTTGCTTTCACCAAAAAAAGAGGTATAAGACCTGAGGGTCTAAATCTTGATGGAGTACCACTGTCTGTGGTTGAGCAGGTGAAGTATCTGGGAGTGATCCTTGATAAATCACTGACATGGAAGGCTCATCTTGACAGTCGCCTAAGCAAGGTGACAAACACGTATTGGGCCTGTAGGAGAGCCATTGGTCCGAAGTGGGGACTGACCCCCAAAACGATCATATGGTTCTATAGAGTGATCATGCTGCCTATGCTCACATATGCGGCTCTGGTCTGGTGGCCGAGGGTAACCTTGGTCACGGCTAGATCGCAGCTGACACGCCTTCAAAGGGTGGTCAGCTTGGGGGCAACTGGCTGCATGAGAACTACACCAACTGCTGCGATGGAAGTGATCCTTGGTCTTCGGCCTCTTCACCATGTGATCGAGGCTGAGGCGGGGAGGGCTTTTCTGCGCTTAAAACAGCTGGGATACGTGTGAAGAGGGGAAGAGTGCAGGCACGTCCAGAAGCTCCGGCTACTTGAAGATATTCCAGTTCTGGCTCGAGCACCTGATGAATGCCTGCGAAAGTACTACTTCGCAACTCCGTACAGGGCCATGATCCGGGATAGAGAATCCTGGGAAAAAGAGAGGAATACACAGCCTAATGGGACTGTCTGGTACACAGATGGCTCATGCTCCGGTGATGGAGCAGGGGCTGGAATTTACTCTAGGAACCCAAGAACACAAGTTAGTGTACCATTGGGTGATGGTGTATCTGCATATCAGGCCGAGTTATATGCTATCTTGGAATGTGCGCAGATAAACCTAGACAGAGGTTATGTGGATCGACGCATAACCATATACTCCGACAGTCAGGCAGCAATTAAAGCCCTGAGTGGGTGCACCAGCAACTCAGGACTTGCTAATGAATATCGAGAACGACTTGCTCATCTTGCAAGGCACAACGTGGTGCGGCTAGAATGGATTCCAGCCCACTCTGGTTTTGAAGGCAACGAGATGGCGGATGCACTGGCTGCGGAAGGGGCGGCAGCTCCCTTCTGCGGCCCGGGCCCGACCTTGGGCCTAACAAAACAAAGTATAAGCAAGGAGACGAAGAAGTGGCTGAAGAATCAGCACCTCGCTCATTGGAATGCTCTGCAGGGTCCTAGGCAATCCAAACTTTTACTGAAGGGATGGACTGATGGACACGCTAGAGCAGCTACTGAACTACCAAGAAGTAGGCTAAGGAAGATAGCAGGACTCCTAACGGGGCACTGCTGTATGATGAAACACCTCCACAACTTAGGAGTAGAGGAAAGTTCCCTATGCAGGGGTTGCGGCATGACTGATGAAACGTCAGTCCATGTTCTCCTAGAGTGTCCACACTGGGCTGTACTACGCAGACGAATCTTCGGAGTCCCTGTTTTGGCCCCTGGAGACACAAGCAGGCATCCATTGAAAAAGGTTGTGGCCTTTATTGAAGGGCTCGGCTTTATGGATGTCTAGGTAGCAGGAATGGCACAATGGGCCCGCCAGTGGCCTCAGTGCCGGAACCTTGGCTTGAGTTTGTCCAGGACAAGGTTCGCCTGCAAACTTAGTAGTAGTAGTAGTAGGGGTTGCGGCATGACTGACGAAACGGCAGTCCATGTTCTCCTAGAGTGTCCACACTGGGCTGTACTACGCAGGCGAATCTTCGGAGTCCCTGTTTTGGCCCCTGGAGACACGAGCAGGCATCCATTGAAAAAGGTTGTGGCCTTTATTGAAGGGCTCGGCTTTATGGATGTCTAGGTAGCAGGAATGGCACAATGAGCCCGCCAGTGGCCTCAGTGCCGGAACCTTGGCTTGAGTTTGCCCAGGACAAGGTTCGCCTGCAAACATAGTAGTAGTAGTAGTACTGCCAAATCATTTCTAGATACATAGTTCTCTCTGAATATGTTATAAATTTTTCTTATTCCTGCATGCTGGTATTTCAAATGTAATTCCTTGATTGTCTTCATTGTTAAAGCTCTAGTTATGACATATAGTTCCTTGTCAGTGATGATCTTGTACCTTATATTGTTTGAATTGACTTGTGTTCTTTGTTTTTCCATTTCCGTTAAATTTTGCTGATCTTCTAAAATTGTTTTGAGTGAGAATGTTCCGGTATCCTTTTTCATGATATTTACTCCTATTAGTTTGTTCCTATTTTCTTTATTCATTTCTCCATCCATTCTAGTTATAGCATCTGACACTACATTTTTAATTCCTGGCACATATTCAATTTGGAAAGAATATTCTTGTAGGAGTAATGCCCATCTGTGAATACGATTGTTTCCATATTTATTTTTCAGTATTGTAGTCAGTGCTTGATTGTCAGTTTGTATTATAAACTCATTTCCCAATAGAAAAAACCTAAGCTTGTTTACACAGAATAGGATGCTGGCAAGCTCAAGCTCACTAACGCTATAGTTGCGTTCTGATTTCTTAGTAATTCTTGACACAAATGATATGGGAACTTCTCCTTGTCCTTGGTTTTGTACTAGGTTACCTGCAAATCCCTACCTTGTTGAGAAGCGTCTGTCCTAAGGATGAAAGTTTTTTCATAATCAGGATGAAAGATTTTGATATTTGTAGTAAATTCTGATTTGATATTTTGGAAAGCTGTTTCCCTTTCATGAGTCCATTTCCATTTTACATTCTTACGCAGAAGTTCAATAAGTGGGATTTCTTTTTCCGTTAGATTTGGAACTAATCTTTTGAAATAATGAAGTATGCCTAGGAATCTTCTCAATGTCTTCAAATTCGTTGGTCTTTTGTATTCTTGTATTATTTTGATTCTGTCTGGATCCATGCTTATTCCTTTATTGTCAATTTTGTACCCCAAATAAATGACTTCTTTCTTGAAGAATTCACACTTTTTTATGTTCAATTTTAGACCTGCTTCATCTAACGCCTTTAAAATTGTTTCCAGATGTTCTAGATGTTCTTTCGAACTCTCAGAGAAAATCAGTATGTCGTCGATATAGTGAAGGGCAAATTTCTCATGCTTGTTGAGAACTTTATGGAGTGCCTTAAGTAAAGCTGAAGTAGCTGACTGCGTTCCAAATGGAACAACTCTGAATCTGAAAACCTCGCCATCAACCATGGAACCTGTATAGTCACGGCTTTCTTCAGCCAATGGAATTAGCCAAAAGCTGTGCTTCAGATCTAATTTGGTAAATATTTTTGTCCTCGAGATTCTCCCTAAGATAGCTTCTATGGTTAAAGGTGCCTCATATTCAGGTACACATCTTTCATTGAGGTCCCTAGCATCTAAACAGATACGTATATCACCGTCTTTTTTCTTTACAATCACTATTGGATTTATAAAGGAGGTAGTACTGTGTTCAATAATTCTATCTTTCAATAGTTTACTGATGGCTTCTTGCACATCATCTTTGTACTTATAGGGTATAGGATAGTTTTTGATTTTAAATGTTTCCATACTTTTAACTTTTAGACTGTGCAGTGTGCATATAATTGTGTGCGACTCTGGGCATTTCATTGTATAAATCTTTATATTTTTCCAACAATCTTTTGACCTTCATTCTATTTTCATCATCACAATTCAAATACAATCCATTCCATTTATTATCTTCTTTAAGATCCATTTCATATTCATAAAATTAATTAATTGATTAATTATTAACTTCTTCTTTAAAATATTCTTCATTAAAATTATTTTCATCATACTGTCCATTTTTCCCAGGTGCTCTCTTTTCATTTTCCTTCATTTTGATATTCATTATTTTCTTTACCCCTTCTTGCTCTTCTTGTTCATTAAACTTCACACTTATACCCTTCAAAGTTACTTTCCTATTTTCATAATTGATGTCTCCATTATTTTTGTACAATTCATCTGAACCCAATAAAACATCAAATTCCATATTATTAACAATTAGTAATTGTACTTCAACATCAGTACTCTCCAATTTTAATTGTAGTATTATTGATCTGTTTACTTCACTTATTTTCTTCAAGTTTAAACCTATTAGATTTACTTTAGGAACCTTCATTACATGTTCTTGTAATTTCAATTTATTTATAATATTTTCATTTATCAAAGATGTTTCTGAACCACTATCTATTAAAATGTTGACCTTTGTATCATTTATTTTACCATTTATTGAAACTAAAATATTTTTATTATTATCGTTAATGCAGTCTCGTGTTTTTAGAAACTCTCTTGGGTGAACGTAACTGTACAGACTGCTGATTACTTCACCCGTTAATGAAAATTCTGTGAGTCTCCAGCACCATCAAGATTAGTACTGGAATTTTGAGCATTGGAAGAAAAATTAGAATCTTCACTGCGAACATTATCTCTATTTATAGAAATTGGTGAAGATTTTCTACTACTTGGCCTGTTTACGCTGCTAGATCTTTGAAAGTGAACTCTGCGGTTATCATTACATGTATTCTGAACATTTTGCGATAGGTCACAATCAGAGTTCCTTCTCATGAAGGTGCGATTATTATCATAATTTGTTTTGTTACCTTGAATATTATATCTGTCATTGTTAATCTGTCTATTATTGTAATTATTGCTCGATTTATAATGGTTATTACAATTATTATAGTTTGGATTTGAATTCTGGTTGCTCCTTCTATAATTGTGATCATTATTTATGTTATTGTTCATACTGTTAGGATAATTACTCACTCCTGTATATTGTGGTCTGTTTCCCCTAAAGTCATTGTTATTAAAGTTTTGCCTTCTGTTGTTATTAAAGTTGTTATTATTTCTAGAGTCAGTATTTGAGTTGTTTCTGTAGTTAGAATTGTTAATGTTTCTATTGTTATTGTGATTGTTTATATTTCTGTTACTATTAAAATTATTAGATGTATTGTTATTAATATTAAAGGCATTATTGTTGTTAAATCTTTTGTCCACGACCACCTAATAATAAGCCGATATTTTACCTCCTAACAAAAGGTATATGGTACCCATATATCAACTGTCGTGAATTATGAACCATAATGCACTACAGTGTATTATGAACTAGAGATGGGGGTACCTACAATATGAAATAAACTATTAAATCTGTGTATTTTGTTCAGGAAATTTGTTTCTGACATATATCGTATCGATAAAATATTGTAATTTTTAGTATTGAAACTTTTCATAGCGATATTTTCTATTATTAAGTATTTTAAAACAATATATTTATAACAGTACGTTGTATTGATACATTCTACAGTATCGCCCATCTCTATATATGTCAAATTATATTTTTTTGTAGCTGTCAGAACATTTTGAAGTTAGTATAATACCAAATCGTTACTGACTTTTATACTACTACTACTACTACTACTACTACTACTACTACTACTACTACTACTACTACTACTACTACTACTACTACTACTACTACTACTACTACTACTACTACTACTACTACTACTACTACTACTACTACTACTACTACTACTACTACTACTACTACTACTACTACTACTACTACTACTACTACTACTACTACTACTACTACTACTACTACTACTACTACTACTACTACTACTACTACTACTACTACTACTACTACTACTACTACTACTACTACTACTACTACTACTACTACTACTACTACTACTACTACTACTACTACTACTACTACTACTACTACTACTACTACTACTACTACTACTACTACTACTACTACTACTACTACTACTACTACTACTACTACTACTACTACTACTACTACTACTACTACTACTACTACTACTACTACTACTACTACTACTACTACTACTACTACTACTACTACTACTACTACTACTACTACTACTACTACTACTACTACTACTACTACTACTACTACTACTACTACTACTACTACTACTACTACTACTACTACTACTACTACTACTACTACTACTACTACTACTACTACTACTACTACTACTACTACTACTACTACTACTACTACTACTACTACTACTACTACTACTACTACTACTACTACTACTACTACTACTACTACTACTACTACTACTACTACTACTACTACTACTACTACTACTACTACTACTACTACTACTACTACTACTACTACTACTACTACTACTACTACTACTACTACTACTACTACTACTACTACTACTACTACTACTACTACTACTACTACTACTACTACTACTACTACTACTACTACTACTACTACTACTACTACTACTACTACTACTACTACTACTACTACTACTACTACTACTACTACTACTACTACTACTACTACTACTACTACTACTACTACTACTACTACTACTACTACTACTACTACTACTACTACTACTACTACTACTACTACTACTACTACTACTACTACTACTACTACTACTACTACTACTACTACTACTACTACTACTACTACTACTACTACTACTACTACTACTACTACTACTACTACTACTACTACTACTACTACTACTACTACTACTACTACTACTACTACTACTACTACTACTACTACTACTACTACTACTACTACTACTACTACTACTACTACTACTACTACTACTACTACTACTACTACTACTACTACTACTACTACTACTACTACTACTACTACTACTACTACTACTACTACTACTACTACTACTACTACTACTACTACTACTACTACTACTACTACTACTACTACTACTACTACTACTACTACTACTACTACTACTACTACTACTACTACTACTACTACTACTACTACTACTACTACTACTACTACTACTACTACTACTACTACTACTACTACTACTACTACTACTACTACTACTACTACTACTACTACTACTACTACTACTACTACTACTACTACTACTACTACTACTACTACTACTACTACTACTACTACTACTACTACTACTACTACTACTACTACTACTACTACTACTACTACTACTACTACTACTACTACTACTACTACTACTACTACTACTACTACTACTACTACTACTACTACTACTACTACTACTACTACTACTACTACTACTACTACTACTACTACTACTACTACTACTACTACTACTACTACTACTACTACTACTACTACTACTACTACTACTACTACTACTACTACTACTACTACTACTACTACTACTACTACTACTACTACTACTACTACTACTACTACTACTACTACTACTACTACTACTACTACTACTACTACTACTACTACTACTACTACTACTACTACTACTACTACTACTACTACTACTACTACTACTACTACTACTACTACTACTACTACTACTACTACTACTACTACTACTACTACTACTACTACTACTACTACTACTACTACTACTACTACTACTACTACTACTACTACTACTACTACTACTACTACTACTACTACTACTACTACTACTACTACTACTACTACTACTACTACTACTACTACTACTACTACTACTACTACTACTACTACTACTACTACTACTACTACTACTACTACTACTACTACTACTACTACTACTACTACTACTACTACTACTACTACTACTACTACTACTACTACTACTACTACTACTACTACTACTACTACTACTACTACTACTACTACTACTACTACTACTACTACTACTACTACTACTACTACTACTACTACTACTACTACTACTACTACTACTACTACTACTACTACTACTACTACTACTACTACTACTACTACTACTACTACTACTACTACTACTACTACTACTACTACTACTACTACTACTACTACTACTACTACTACTACTACTACTACTACTACTACTACTACTACTACTACTACTACTACTACTACTACTACTACTACTACTACTACTACTACTACTACTACTACTACTACTACTACTACTACTACTACTACTACTACTACTACTACTACTACTACTACTACTACTACTACTACTACTACTACTACTACTACTACTACTACTACTACTACTACTACTACTACTACTACTACTACTACTACTACTACTACTACTACTACTACTACTACTACTACTACTACTACTACTACTACTACTACTACTACTACTACTACTACTACTACTACTACTACTACTACTACTACTACTACTACTACTACTACTACTACTACTACTACTACTACTACTACTACTACTACTACTACTACTACTACTACTACTACTACTACTACTACTACTACTACTACTACTACTACTACTACTACTACTACTACTACTACTACTACTACTACTACTACTACTACTACTACTACTACTACTACTACTACTACTACTACTACTACTACTACTACTACTACTACTACTACTACTACTACTACTACTACTACTACTACTACTACTACTACTACTACTACTACTACTACTACTACTACTACTACTACTACTACTACTACTACTACTACTACTACTACTACTACTACTACTACTACTACTACTACTACTACTACTACTACTACTACTACTACTACTACTACTACTACTACTACTACTACTACTACTACTACTACTACTACTACTACTACTACTACTACTACTACTACTACTACTACTACTACTACTACTACTACTACTACTACTACTACTACTACTACTACTACTACTACAGTTTGTACAACTTCTTCAAGATATTGACGTCGTTTCCTGTGTTAATATGTTTTACGAGATTTTGTTGGTTTCGGAATTCCATTTTTTTGGCAGTCGAAGATGTGAGGTAATATTCCCGGTTTCATTTCCACGTTTACATTTTCCTTTTCCCATAATTTTATAATACTGATAATTTTCCATATCCTTCTCTAGCTGAAAAACAGCAAACAGTTTATAATGCACATTTTCAATACTTTAACAATTATATAGAATAAAAAGACATTAAAAAATGTTCGGTTTCTTCATGAAAAAGCATATTTACTTACATTAAAATGATCTTCACACACATATTTGTTTGATTTTGGTCCAAGAAATATATCGCGTTTCATTGCTTTTTGCCACTGAGTTCGTACTTTGGCATTTTTCGGTAAAGTAATAAATAGTTTATCTGGACATTTTATTGATGTACTTGAACATTTTGGCACAATACAATATTTGAAAGATGTTCGATTCTTCTTTCCCACTTCAGCATCAACATTGTCATTATTACATTCTTCCATATTATTCATAATAACACAAACAAGAATATTTTAGAAACACTCCGCGGTGCTACGACGGCCTACCCTATTTCTACTTGAAAATGATTCAAGCATTGGCTCGTGACTACTGTATGTGGGAGACTCTGACGTCACGTAGGCTTTCGGAGCTAGTGCGCGGCAAGCGATGTTTAATAAGTATTTTGAGGAGCTAAATGGTTTCAGAAAATTCTAATTTTTTGCATCTTTTGGAAAATGCAATTTAAAAAAATTCTAAATGAGCCCATTGTATCATACAATTATAACGCCTTACATATTTGAAAATTACATTTAAGAGATTGGACCGTTTATTGAGAACAATCATATACTTCTCGGGCTACCTGCCCCAACAGACATTGAATCATAGTTCCAAACGGGGTTGGGATATCTACACGATATAACCAACTATTCTGGTTTGTAATTAAAACAAGTTATCCTAAATAATATTTTGTGTGTTGAATTACCACGTTGGTAGGTGGTAAGCTCATTAATGTTCATACAACACAACTACAAAAAATATTTCTTCATCATTTACTAGACTACTATTATTTTAATATACCTATTCATTCAAAAAATAACTGCGTACGTTCAGTTTATATAATTAACCACTAATATACCTACACTGTTAAATTTGTGGTATGAAAATATTTTTCACAAAATTCATATTTTCTTCGATATTTGTCCAGTCCCGGACTTTTGCCAAACTCTGTATAATTAACCACTAATATAGGTACCTACATTGATATTGAAAAAAAATATGATTCACAGTTGATTACAATCAGTTTCAATATCAAATGCGTATTAGTTGTGTCCCGCTCTTCACAAATAAAAATTATTTTCCCATTTTACTTATTTTTCTGTAATATATGTGTAAGAACAATTTTTTTAACCTCCCTATATATAAAAATCTATAAAGTTTTAAAATACCAAACATCGGCACCCAGACACTTGAAATCTTAATATCCTTAAGAGTCACATCTATGTTTATATTAACAACATTAAAAATACGGAGATATCAAATTACCTAGGTACTTTTGGTAAAATCTCACGGAAAGGCGTGAGAAAAAGAATATTGTTTTAAAAAAACCTTTGCTGTGTAAAGTTGAAATTAGTTCAGTCGTTATTTAAACTTGGTGACCAAGGGTGATTTCTGTGTGTGGCTGTTTGCTGATAAGAGTGAGTTTTCTCACTGAGTAATTAAGTATTATATACTAGTGCAATTACGGAAAAAATTGGCTAAAATCGGAAAAATTAGTAAGAGCCAGGGACCTTTAAAACAGTATACTAGAAAAATAATTTAAACAAAGTTTGAGTGGAAATGTGTAAATGGGGAGGATTTTTAAGGGTTGAAAACTTACTTTTGCATTTTTAAGGCAGAAAATGACTTTTTAGCGCAAAATGTTGTACAGAAAAGTTGTAGATAATAAAAAAATGAACAACTTTTGAATAAAAGATTTTTCAACATAACCTCAAATTCAAGGTGAAAATGGCAAAAAACCGTTTTTTTTATTTTTAATTTTTTCTCTGGCAAAAAAAATGCAATTTGCATGAAACTTGGTGAAAGTATATCTTTTTTTATGTTACATAAGCACAATTTTTTTGCACAACCAAAAAAAATTATTTTCCGAAATATTTAATATTTTTCGAAAAAAAAGGTTCATTTTAAAAAAAAAATTGCTGCAGTCAAATTTTCGATTTTCGAATTCTGCTCCCACGCAATTTGTTCGTTGGAATGTCAACTTTAATATGGCTTATCTATGTTGGGGTCGGATTTTGCATTAAGCCTCTTAAAAATTGAAAAAACGAAAAAAAACGACTTTTTCATTTGCGTATTTTTTAATATGTATTATACCATGCATTATTTTCAATTTTAATTTTTAGTACTTACGTAAACAAATAATTTTTTTACAGGTATAATTCAATAAAATAATTTAATTCAAAACGTAATGCGTTCAGCGACACATTTGATTTTTTATTTTTATTTTGATAAATATCAGCGATAAGCTGACAACCATTTTTTGCAATGATTTCTTGATCTGCATCCTTATCAAAGAAAGCATTAGCTAAGTGTAATAAATTATTATTATTTAATAATAATTTAAACAGAGATTTTTTTCCTTTACCAGCTAACCCAGAAGTAGAGTCACAGCCGGTGAAAGCGTGAATAAATGCAATTATTTTTTTGTAAGTTTTGTGTACAAAACAATCAGACGAATAGAACGCATCCTTTTGTTTGCCTGACCCTGGTTTGTGGAAAAAAATTCTTTCATTTTGAACATTTAATTGATGCAAAAGTACAAGCAAATCAATATCTTGACCTACGATGATGACAGTTTTTGTAGTGTGCTTCGCTACTTCAATTGCCGTATTAATAATAAATGCATCGGCGTCTTCGGCAGCTTGTTTGCAGATAAAACCGTGTGACTGCAATCTATCTGAGATACTTTTTATTAAATTATTTTTGTTACTGTCATTTGATAAAAACTTGTCTTGAGCAAATGGTATTTTTGTAATTTCTTGGTATTGGAACGTAGGAATAATTATAGATTTCTGACGACGTGAACGTTCACTTTGTTTTGTGCCAGTCGAAGTAGAAGTACTTGCTGTTGAAGTAGAAGATGAAGTTGCGTTTGCGTAGGGGTAACCATCGAACATGATATAACTATTTCCTGCGCAATGGCTCTGAACGTACCTGAGATATTTATTTAAAATTTCATCTATAGTTTCATTTTTCTGCCAAATTACCTTATGGAGTAAGAACCCGTCGTCTACAACATGTAAGACATTGTCCCAAACTGGTACAGCAGAAACTTCTGTAAATTCACTATAGATCTCAGACTTTTTGTTTCTTCTCATTCCATTTTCTGTAAATAATGACAGAGGGAATGGAGCGAGTTCGTACTGCAAAAAATCTTTCATGTCATCTTTACTGTTAATGTTGAGTGGAATCCTTTGAAAAAGTAATAAAGGATTAATTACAACTTTTTCACCATTTACTTTAATTGATGACTGAACGGCTTTCAGAGACAGCACTTTGGTTTTTCTTTGAAATTTAACACTGCCAAAATTGTTTCCTACTAATAATCCCATGGAACTCTCACCTACTACGCGCGCTTTATAGCAGTTTATTTCTCCATCACCTACTATTTCAGAAAAAATAGAGATTATGTTTTCGTTAACTGGAAATGGATCATAACGATCGAAAAAATCTAATAGTTTTTGAAGGTCTGATACATCTCTTGTAATTTGATATTCTTTTGAATCTACATGCTGCTCTGATGTCGCAAAAGAAGTATCACAAAATTCCTCCATTTCGTTGCATACATCAACTAAAATTATCATTGTTAAAACAAACTTCGCCAAATTATTTGTTTACGTAAGTACTAAAAAAAGTTGAAAATAATACATAGTATTATACATATTAAAAAATACGCATATGAAAAAGTCGTTTTTTTTCGTTTTTTCAATTTTTAAGGGGTTTAATGCGAAATCCCACCCCAACATAGATAAGCCATATTAAAGTTGACATTCCAACGAACAAATTGCGCGGGTGCAGAATTCGAAAATTTGACTGCAACAATTTTTTTTTGAAAATTAACCTTTTTTTTTCGAAAAATCTTAAATATTTCGGAAAATAATTTTTTTTGGCTGTGCAAAAAAATTGTGCTTATGTAGCATAAAAAAAGATATACTTTCACCAAGTTTCATGCAAATTGCATTTTTTTGCCAGAGAAAAAAATTAAAAATAAAAAAAAAGGTTTTTTGCCATTTTCACCTTGAATTTGAGGTTATGTTGAAAAATCTTTTAATTAAAAGCTGTTCATTTTTTTATTATCTACAACTTTTCTGTACAACATTTTGCGCTAAAAAGTCATTTTTTGCCTTAAAAATGCAAAAGTAAGTTTTCTACCCCTAAAAAACCTCCCCATTTACACATTTCCACTCAAACTTTGTTTAAATTATTTTTCCTGTGTTAGTTATACCCCAAAGTATACTTTTTTAAGGGTCCCTGGCTGTTACTAATTTTTTCGTAAAAAAAACTAATTGCACTGGTCTATTATCCATGAGCATTTGTTTTATTTCACAATCAAGTAATTTCTTTTAATAAATTAAATATTATCATCAATTAATATTTTATAGTCAATTTGGTTAACACTGCTTTAGACAACCTTATTTTTAAAATCTTACAGGGTTGTATTGTTTGATTTATATATTTTCACCTACGAGGTGTAATGAAAAATAAAGTGATTAGTAATATAATATTGTTTGTTCCGGCGTAGTACATTGCGGTCAGTGTATGCGTTTGTGTTAGGATTACTGTGGTCAGTTTTCCAGGGGTCGTACTGTGGTTTGTACGGGCTAGTGACATTGCGGTCAGTGTGCTAGTTTTCATACTGCTATGGCACAGGAATGGTTGTTTATTATTCCTGTTGTTATAGTTAGTGTTGTTGCCCTGTTTTTCATCGATCGATAGGGACACTGCGGTCAGTGTCAACGGAATGGAGAATTGATATTTGGTCAGTTCTTTACTATGGAAATTAATCCAATAAGATCTTGACATGAATCAACTTTATTTTATTCATTTTATTTATTTTCTTTATTTTCTGTATTTCATTTATTTTGTTGTTTTCTGGCTAAATGTCACTGAGAGAGATAATGGGGTCAACTATTTACCAATGTCAATTTTCAATTACTTTCTTACATTTAATTTGAAAATACTTTTGCTAGACTTGATTGCTCATCCGTTTCTCTTTAATTTCAGGTACGACATCTCATACATATCTGCCTCACGCCTAGTAATTGAGTATTTTAGTATTTTTATTATTATTATTCAATATTTTATTCACCTTTTGACAGTTTTTATATTTTTCCCTATTATTCAAGTATATATATATTTTTTTATTATTCAATATTATCCATTTTATTTACGTCTTTTTAACTTGAATATCTATACAACTATGTATGTGATATACAAAAAAAAAATTAAATTATTATCTTTATTTTTATTTTTTTTATTTTACAAAATCAGAAGTGGGATACACAAAGGCAATTTTATGAGATGGCGTACTTACAAAGTTTAAGCTTTGAGATTTTTGTTGGATTTTATATATGAGAGGTTATACAGTTGTAAATGAAAGTGATATTATTAGTTGTCAACACCATGAAACTAGCCCAAAACCAAAACATTTCCTCACCAACGATCAAATAGTATAGTTAACTTTCGTAACACTTAAATACTATTTTAAAAAATTTTATTTACTTTTAAATTACACTGTATAAATATAATGATTAACAATATAATATTAATGAACTACTTTGGATAAAAACTAATGCCAATTGCCAAGAACAAAGGTGTCTTCTTCTATTTATAATCTTTTGACTGCTGAGCTTGCATTTTTCTGTGGGCTTCTATTGTGTACAGGAACGTAACTCCTCCATCCCTAAAAAGAAGTATAGCCTGCAAGGGTGTGCTTCTTAAATGACGAATTCATCTTGAATGTCTTGTACTGGGGGATGTCTTCTTTGGTGCCGTCTTTTTATGAATTTCCATAGCCAATATAGACAGAAACAAAGAATTGTGATATAGATAATTATGGTCCAAATACTGGAGCGATTATAATATACAGGAATTTTAATTTTCTCTAAACTTTGTTTTTGAATTTCTAATTTATTTTGAAGTTCTTGTGTTGTTTTTAAATTGATAGAATTGAGATGTATTGGAGAAAAATAAGTATTGTTATTTGGCAAAGTTTTAAAGTAAGAGTTAAATTTTATTTTAGGAAGTTCCATATGAACGAAATCAATTTGACTTTTTCTAGAAGTTTGAAATATTATTGATTCTATTTTCACAATGCAATCTGGAGTAGATTCTAGTAGATAGGTTCCTATGAGTGGTTTATTGATTTCTGAATTTTTACAGTCGATCGTAGCAATTTTTTCAAAAGGTAACGTTATTATCCATTTTCCATCATTTATTTTGGTAGTCTGTATTTCTTGCAACTGAATTGGAAATGTTTCACATCTTGAAGTTTTGGATTGGAAATTGATAAGTTGAACTTCACAAGGGGCATTCTTCGTTATCAGTGATTTGTGGGTTGATTCACAGATGTACTGATCGTCTTGAATATTCTGGCAGATTTTGTCCATAAAAAAGAAACTTTCATCTTTTAGTGCTAGGAAAGGTTTACGGGGGAGGTAAAAATTGAAATCTGAGTGATTTAAAGGAACTGGAATAGGAAACAATTGATAATAATGATATACCTCCGATTCAACAACTGGTATCTCTAAAATGAATGTAATTATTGGTCCAATAGAATAACTTTTGATTCCAATCAATTTTTCAAGTTTTAAAATATTATCTAGAGTAATTTCAAAAGGAAAAGAACTACTAGTTGACATGAAATTACTTTCTTTCATGGGTTTTAATAGATCTGTTGGATTTATTATTGAGTTGTGTAATGTGTTAATTTTAGCGAAAGAAATAGCTACTTCTATTTTCTCAAAAATGTCATATATGGTCTGATATAGCATAGTAATTTGATTGATCACCAGAAATGTTTGAATATAATCATTGACTCCATATTCATATATTGCTAGTTCTTCTGAGCGTTTTTGTACTGAATCTATCGATATTTTCAAAGTGTCTTGATTATGCGTAATATTACTAATAAGGTTATTGAATTTTTCAATAGTACTTTGTAATAAGGTTATTTGTCTAATTGAATTCGTTTTTAATTTATTTTGACTTGATTGTAATTGTTTAATTTCATTTTCTAAATTATCTGCATCTGATTGGTCTAAATTGCCTGTTATACATTTTATTAAAGAGCCTAAGGGATTAAATAATCCTCTTTTTTCCTTATGGTTTTCATTTATTGATTCTGGGTTGATTTGATTGATTTGTGATTCGATTTTATTTTGCATGGACAAAAGGGGAATTAAAGAGTTTCCGAATTTTGCTAAAAATTCTTGAGATTTGAAATTTTCATGAAGTTGTTTTGCACGGGTTTTTATTAAATAAAATTCTGATATTACTGAAGTTAAATTATAAATTTGAATAAATGACCAGTGTGAAAGAATGAGTTTAGCTGTGCCTAATTTATACGGTAAAATACCAGGATATTTGTTTAGGTCGTGGAATTTGACTGGATTTGTTCGGATAAGATTGACGGCGAGGATTCCGACGAGGAATCTGAAATTTTCGAAATAATTTTAGTTTCGTTTATGTGCACTATAATTTTATTTTTTGTCTTCGGATTTTCAATTTCAATTTTTCCGTTTTCTAATATTTTTGTTAATATGTACGGTCCAGTAAATTTATTCTTTTGTTTTCCAGCTCGAGTTTCAATTTTTCTATATACTTGAGCACCTAACTGAGGGTTTTTTGATGTTCGCTTTTCATTTTGTCTACTGATAATTTTCTGTTTATGTTTTAGAGACTTTTCTTGAATAGATTGATATAAGACTTGTGTATTATTTTTATGGGCATTCACATTGGGTATAAGCTTGAGTTGGTATTAATGACATTGCGTCTCTACTATCTGTGTGTCCTAATGTTAGTTCAAAAGGTGTAAAGCCTGTTGATGAATGAATTGTATTATTATATGCTATAACGGCATAGGGCATTATTGTAACTAAGTCTGAGTTTTTGTCTTGTTCTTTCAAAATTCTTATATGTTCAGTTAGAGTGGAATGAAATCTGGAGTTTGATTCATGATGGTAGGTTAGGTTAGGTTAGGTAGTGTGTCGTGAAATGTATGTCAATTTTGTGAGTTTTCAATAGTTCTTTAACAACGTCATTGTTAAATTCTCCTCCACAATCAGCTATGATTTGCTTAGGAATTCCGAAAAATGTGAAAAAATGTACTAATTGTTGACAAGCCGATATGGACGTTCCAAAATATGACAACGCTTGTCCAAATTTTGAAAATTTATTTATAATTGTCAAAAATCTATTATTTCCCATTTTAAACGTATCAATATGTAATATTTCGAATGGTCTAGAGGGGGTGTTAGTTAACACTAAAGGTTCATTAGGAGGATTCCTATTATATTTTGTTCTTTGACAAATTTCACAATTATTAATATATTTACTAATATCTTTTTTCATTGATTTCCAGTAATAATTTAATTTTAATGCTCTTAATGTTTCGTCAATACCTCTATGATTCGTTTTTCCTTCATAATTATATTTAATTAATTGTTCACGTTCTTCCGGTAGCACATTATTAACTATGGGATTTTT
The DNA here is from genome assembly GCA_963978555.1 of Galerucella nymphaeae. Classification (NCBI taxonomy): domain Eukaryota; kingdom Metazoa; phylum Arthropoda; class Insecta; order Coleoptera; family Chrysomelidae; genus Galerucella; species Galerucella nymphaeae. The sequence continues at coordinate 12,561,089 of OZ021718.1, forward strand.
ACGATAAAAAGACGATGACGTTGCAAAACAAAATATTGTGATGTTGCCAAGCTGTAGTTTTTTTCTTTACTTAACGAAAACTAGTAAAGTCGATCTGATATGTTAGATTGACATTTACATTTATGTAACAATAATATTAATAATAATGAATAAAAACATCGAATACTATTACTTACGTCTCTCAATAGTAAGCGGGGAAAGCGGGCCCTCATTTCGGCAATCTGGTTCAAAATACCTTAAAAAAGATGTTACCACCTCTTGACATTTACTGTTCAGCTGCTTCGGCATTTTATTAACTACACACTGCAGATTTGCGTAAATAATTAGTTGTGAAAATAACTGTTTTTTTTAATCTCAAAGAAACAATGAATTTAAAAGCACCAGAAAAACTTTTAAATATTAGACGATGATCGAATGTCAATAAACGTCAAAACAAATTGGGGAATTTCACCAGTTTATCTGACAACGTCTTGAAGTTTTGCCAACCCGTTAGCTGTAAATTGCACTGACTGTTAAGGATAAATTGTATTTACGGTTGGTAAATTATTATTTATTCTGATAAGCAGGAAAGTAACTAAATGTGACGTCATCGTCTTTTTATCGTAAAAATCCCATAATTTAGTACACTCTACTATTTTTAATCCAGTGAAATGCTTATTCCATACTTCTTGAAAAGTTTTTCGTAATTCGGGTGATAAGAAATAAATATACAAAGTGTTTTTACCAGCGTTTTCTTTTAAAAACTGTATTATAGCGTCTTTATTGTCTGGAATGATAGCTTTTATTAGTATTGCCATCAAATACTCCCAAGTCGCGTTTAAGATAAGAATTATAAGGAGCTTTCTTTACTATGACTTGATAGGCTTTATTGTTAATTATTTCGTCTATCAAAGCAAAACTTTGTTCTGGTGATGATTCTGCACTATGAGCTGTATCAGTTTCAGAATTATTATCATTCTCCGGATTTGGATTCGCAATATTTGATAATCCACTTGTTTGAGGTTCATTGTAACTATTATTATCATTTTCGTTATCATTGTTGTTCTCATTTGCTTGACCGGTATTTTGTACATTATGAATTTCGTTAAGTTCTGCGAAAAATTCTTCAATGTCGAAATCTATATTACCGGGGTTATTTATATTTGATTCTGTATCAAAGGCATTAATATTAATTCTGCTGAAGGGGTCTGCAATATTAGTTTTTCCGGGCATTTCAGCTTTACCAAAATTTGTATAATTTAATATTCCTATACCAGAAGGTTCATCTACGGGTATCTTTACTTTTAAGGAAGTTCTTGGAGGAATTAGTATTTCGTTAGAATTTTTGTATATTTTTGGTTTTTGTGAAGCATTGTATAACTGTAGCTTAACATATGGGGTTTGAAGAATAAATTCCTCGAAGTTTATGCTTGCTTTAATATGTTTTAAAAAATCGTAACCCAACAATCCGTCGAAATTCGGGGAGAAATCAAATAAATAAAATTTATGGGAGTTTTTAATTTGAAAAGAAGGGAAAATAGGAATAGTTATTGTTTCTTCATGGAAAGAGGTAGCATGAGCAGATCACACAGAGAATTTTTCCTTTTTTATATATTTTTGATAAATTTTATGAGCTAATTCAGGTTTAATGAAACTTTGACCAGAGCCAGTATCTACTAAGAAAGTGGCGTTAATTTCTGGAATAAATATTTTTGGTAAATTGGAGTATATAGCATTAACACTTATCGTTTGTGGTTGGACGTCGAGGCTGTTTGATAAAAATTTTGGTCTTTGTTTTCAATACTTTCATGGTTAATTATAATACCACTGTTATTGTCATTGTCTTCAAATTCTACGTTTTGAGTAAAAAGTTCTTCAGAACGAAAATTTGGATTTTGTCTTACAGTATTCTGAAAATAATTGGGTCTGTTATTCGTTCTACGCGTATTACTAGAGGAAGTGTCCATTGGTTCTGGTCTGGTCATTTGATTGTTTTTATTTTGTATGTTTTGGTTTTGATTAAAATTATGTTGAAATTGTGGTCGATAATTATTGGGATTAAAATTATTATTATTTGGTTTAAAGTTATTGAAATTCGGTCTTTGATTAGAAAAATTTTGATTATTGAAATTTGATCTTTGCTGTGGGAAAGTTTGATTATTGAAGTTTTGTCGTTGGTTTGAGAAATTTTGATTATTGAAATTAGTTCGTTGGTTTGAAAAATTTTGATTGTTAAAATGTGGTCGTTGATTTGAGAAATTTTGATTATTATTCGGATATCATAAAAATGTGATTGGTTATTAACATTATTATTTCTGGGTCTTGATTGAATATTATAATTCGTTTGTCTAGAATTATTAAAATGATTATTATTATTATTACGCGTTTTATAGTTAAGAAAATTTTCTTCTTCTGTAACAAATCCCATAGCTTGTTCTATTGAATTTGGGTTTTTGAGTCTAACAACTAACTGCATATGATAATTAAGACCATTTATAAAGGTTTTTAAACACAAATCTTCGTATTGTTGTATTTTAAGTAACTTTAATTCATTTGGTTCATTCAACATATTTATTTTGGAACACAGAATACTTCTAGCGTCCTGGATTTTTAAACCAAAATTTTGAATACATTCATTCCTTTCTGGTTTCAATGAAATTATATCTTGAACTATGCAATCTATAGATCTTTGATCAGAAAATGTTACTAATAAAGAATCTTTTATTTTCAACCAAGAATCTAGTTCTGTTCGTGAAGCAATTAAATCAGCAGCTCTTCCTACTAATTTACATAAAATAGTATCAAATAAACAAATGTTTATAGGGGCATTGGCATTATTCCTATCTTGATGGTTACTTAAGAAATGCTCACACGATCTAATAAAGCGATTAATTTGTTTCGGATTTCCGTCAAAAGGCGAAATATTGTCTGCTTGATATTTAATTAATTGAAAATTTGGTTGAGCCATTTCGTTTACTGCTAAATTATCTATATTATTTATTGATTCTTCAATTATTTGATCCAGTTTGAAAAATCAGAACCACAACAATATTAACAATTGAAAATGGTAAAAGGATGCACTTACGTAAAAATTGTTATTTTCATTCTTCTTAACTATGGTCTTCGGACGATGCTGTTCCTTGGGCCTCACCAATAGGGTTGTGGACGATGCTTGTTCCGATCCCCTGGTCGATTGAATTCTTCTTAACTATGGTCTTCGGACGATGCTGTTCCTTGGGCCTCACCAATAGGGTTGTGGACGATGCTTGTTCCGATCCCCTGATCGATTGAATTCTTCTTAACTTGAAGTTTTTAATAGGCTTCTACCAATTAACCGTTGAAACGGACACTGTACGATATTCGAAGATGCGAAAAAGTTCGTACAATTTTGGTAATATCCTACTGACTGCGCCAGTTAACTTTCGTAACACTTAAATACTATTTTTAAAAATTTTATTTACTTTTAAATTACACTGTATAAATATAATGATTAACAATATAATATTAATGAACTACTTTGGATAAAAACTAATGCCAATTGCCAAGAACAAAGGTGTCTTCTTCTATTTATAATCTTTTGACTGCTGAGCTTGCATTTTTCTATGTGGGCTTCTATTGTGTACATGAACGTAACTGTATAACATACTACAGGTGCAATAAAGCTAGGCACACCGTGAATGTTTGTCAACTGTCCGATAAAAAGGAAGTGTATGTTTTGTCAACAAAATGGAAACTCTGAGGAAGATTGCTTCACGATTAAAAAAAACCGAGAAAACAAATAAAAAAAAATTTTTAAAAGTTTGGATAGTTCATGTAGTACCATTCGTGTAGGTGATGCTGAACGAATTAATTCACCCATTGACATAACTTGTACTACTGTACTTCATGGTTATGGCAATGGAAATATATCTACAGTGGGAGTGGTTGATTTTATTATTACCATAGACAAAGATAAAGAAAGAATTTCCGCTCATGTGGTACCCAATTCAGCACAAGATGTCCCAATTTTATTAGGAAGAAACTTCACAGAGAAACCGAGTATATTGATAGTTAAAGATGAAGTGTCACTACAATTTTTCAAACGATCACAAGAATCACATATACCCACTATAGAAACCAGCCTAAAAAAATCCAAAATAATTCTACGCATTTCTGAAAATTTTACAGTGTTGCCAAATCACTGTGGAAATGTACCAATATATGGTGATGGATTTGAGGGTGATGTATTTGTCGAACCCAGTATAGAGTCTCCAGAAAATAACGATTACTGCATTCCTCATACGATATTAACACTCAAGAAGAATGTTTGCTCAGTGATACCATGTATAAATTTAGCAGACAGCAATATAACTTTGAAGAAAGGTGTCAGAGCCTGGCCTTGTATCGAAGAATTAGAAAAGCCTATTGAGAAAATAATGTCAATTGAAGAAAAGGAAGTATCACCCTTGCCGTTAGAAGATGTTCAGGTTGGTCAAATCGACGATGAACACAAACATCAACTGTTTAATCTTTTAAATGAGTATCGAGATTGTTTTGCTCTTGACACAAGTGAACTTGGTTGCGCAAGATCAGCTACCATGACAATTACATTAAATAATGACAAACCATTCACTTACAGACCATACAGAATGTCAAAATCTGAGCAGAACGTAGTCAAAGATATTGTAGACGATTTATTACTGAATAAAATAATACGAGAGTCTGATTCACAATATGCTTCTCCTGTGTTATTAGTTAAGAAGAAAAATGGAGAACAAAGACTTTGTGTAGATTACCGCAAATTAAAATCTTTTACAGTGAAAGATAATCATCCCTTACCACGTATAGATGATCAAATAGATGAACTGCAGAAAGGAAATTATTTTATAAGCCTAGATTTAAGATCAGGATATCATCAAGTACCAATAGAAGAGTCTTCAAAACAATACACTGCCTTCGTAACTGCTGAGGGTCAATATGAGTATAATAAAGTTCCTTTTGGATTGTCTAATGCTCCAAGAGGTAGTTGCTTCACTTCGAAACATATTAAATCATTTTGTAAACAAAACAACATATGTCATATTATCAATGCAGTAGCAACACCTCGGGCAAATGGACAGGTAGAACGATTAAATCGTACAATATTATCAGCATTGTTACCATCTGTTCCAGAGGAGGAGTTATGGGATCAATATGTTCGATCTGTACAATTTTCTATAAACAATGTAATAAATAAGTCTACGGGTAAAACACCTAGCCAACTACTGTTTGGTTATATACCACGTGGTGGAAATGATTCTTTATTAAAAGATGAGATACAACAAATTCCACAATTAATTGAAGATTTAGTTGAAATCCGAGAAGAAGCTTCCAATAAAATGATTTCAGAACAAGTGAAACAAAAGTGCAGTTTTGATAAAAAACGGAAAAAAGCCAAACAATACAAAGAAGGTGATTTAGTAGTCATCATGAAACAAACGCCAGCAACTGGAACAAGTCGTAAACTAGCACCAAATTACTCTGGTCCAATGGTCATTAAAAAAGTATTGCCGAATGACCGATATGTGGTCAAAGATATGGCAGGGTCACATCGCACAAAGATCATCGAAATATGAGAAGACGATTGCAGTAGACAGCATAAGGAGGAGTTTCCGATGACACTGGAAGTGGAAGCGAAGGAGATGGAGTGGTTCTCTCTTCTTCTGGAGACGAGGAAGCATCTCTGGACTAGGACCCGTATCTCGAGGCGAGATATTTGCAGGATGGCCGACTGTGAGAACAATTTTTTTTTAACCTCCCTATATATAAAAATCTATTTAGTTTTAAAATACCAAACATCGGCACCCAGACACTTGAAATCTTAATATCCTTAAGAGTCACATCTATGTTTATATTAACAACATTAAAAATACGGAGATATCAAATTACCTAGGTACTTTTGGTAAAATCTCACGGAAAGGCGTGAGAAAAAGAATATTGTTTTAAAAAAACCTTTGCTGTGTAAAGTTGAAATTAGTTCAGTCGTTATTTAAACTTGGTGACCAAGGGTGATTTCTGTGTGTGGCTGTTTGCTGATAAGGGTGAGTTTTCTCACTGAGTAATTAAGTATTATCCATGAGCATTTGTTTTATTTCACAATCAAGTAATTTCTTTTAATAAATTAAATATTATCATCAATTAATATTTTATAGTCAATTTGGTTAACACTGCTTTAGACAACCTTATTTCTAAAATCTTACAGGGTTGTATTGTTTGATTTATATATTTTCACCTACGAGGTGTAATGAAAAATGAAGTGATTAGTAATATTATATTGTTTGTTCCGGCGTAGTACATTGCGGTCAGTGTATGCGTTTGTGTTTGGATTACTGTGGTCAGTTTTCCAGGGGTCGTACTGTGGTTTGTACGGGCTAGTGACATTGCGGTCAGTGTGCTAGTTTTCATACTGCTATGGCACAGGAATGGTTGTTTATTATTCCTGTTGTTATAGTTAGTGTTGTTGCCCTGTTTTTCATCGATCGATAGGGACACTGCGGTCAGTGTCAACGGAATGGAGAATTAATATTTGGTCAGTTCTTCACTATGGAAATTAATCCAATAAGATCTTGACATGAATCAACTTTATTTTATTTATTTTATTCATTTTATTTATTTTCTTTATTTTCTGTATTTTGTTTATTTTGTTGTTTTCTGGCTAAATGTCACTGAGAGAGATAATAGGGTTAACTATTTACCAATGTCAATTTTCAATTACTTTCTTACATTTAATTTGAGAATACTTTTGGTAGACTTGATTGCTCATCCGTTTCTCTTTAATTTCAGGTACGACATCTCATACATATCTGCCTCACGCCTAGTAATTAAGTATTTTAGTATTTTTATTTTTATTATTATTATTCAATATTTTATTCACCTTTTGACAGTTTTTATATTTTTCCTTATTATTCAAGTATACAGGGTGAATCAAGACTAACGTGACGGAGATTTATGGCGAAACGGTAAAAAATTTGAAATGTTTGTCACCTTAGTAGTTTATACATCCATATAGGCTACATTTTAAAATTATTTTGAAATATACAGGATGTCCCAATAAAGTGTGGCGTATCAAAGTTATATTTTTTCTTATGGAAAACCCTATATTTGATTGCATTCTCTGATTGCACCCAAAAAATAAAGTACTGTTTCATAATGGTTCCCTATACCTAAATACAGAGGGTTCCGAGTTATGCTGACTTTTTTAAAAATGTGAACATTTCGAAAAAAATTAATAACTCATTGATATAATAAATTTTAGCGAATTTTCTCTCACAGCTCAATAGTCGGACATTCGTTGAATGTATTCCATGATTAAGTACTAAACATCTCTTTACAGGGTGTTCAGAATTATCAGTTCAATTATTAGATCATTAAATGTGTTATAACGGGCTTATTTCAAATGGAACACCCTGTATTTCAATAATGCATCATATTTAAAAAAATGTCCTCTTTCGAATGATATAAGGGTGTTCTATACCTAGGTACTATACTTTTCGCGCAATTTACAATTTTCTTAAATTGTATGGTAAATTGATTTTAAAACATCTGCAATTCTCTCTAAATTTTATACTAATTATCTTGACAAAGGTATTGTGAAGAAAAACAGTGAAACTGCTAATAAATATGCACACTTATTGTTCCTGAGGTAAACTAATTCTTTTTTTACGGATCAGTATTTGAGTACATAGTAAAACAAAAACACATTATTAATAAAGCAAATACATAAATACTACGAAACGAACAACTAATTATTAAAAGCAAAAATTGGAAAATAACTATAATGGATGCTCGAAATGCTTGTCATCTTATGCAATGCAACACGTGATTCTGGCTTCAAACTATGTACTTACATTATTCATACATACCGTGTGTTATAGACGCGAAAGCGTCCGAAATTATCAATTTCATATTGTAGGATATTTTTATTATTACCCTATTCGAAGAAATCCATCTTGGTCAGTTCTGGTGACCTAGCTGGCCAATTACAATTACCTATCCATTAATCCATTTATGTCTTAATTTTCTATTAAGGTAATTCCTAACAGCACGAGAAAAGCGAGTGAGAAAAGTGATCTGAAGCTACGTCTAATTGTAACCACATTTTCTTTTTGATGCTAAGTGGTAGGTTTTCGAAAAGGATCTAGAAGATATTTTCCAAAAAACTCAAAAATTTTCTTCTGTCCAGGTGTCCGTCAAAAACATACGGGCCGATAACATATTATCCCACAATCGCTTCCCAAACGTTTACACTCATCCGTGTTAGGGCTATCATAGTCATTTTTCATCTATTGCTTTTAATAATTTGTTGTTCGTTTCGTAGTATTTATGTATTCGCTTTATGAGTTTTTGTTTTATTATGTACTCAAATACTTATCGGTAACAAAAGAGTTAGTGTACCACAGGAACGACAAGTGTGCATATTTATCAGAAGCTTCACTGATTTTCTTCACAATAACTTATTCAAGATAATAAGTATAAAATTAGGATAGAACTGTAGACGTTTTAAAATCGATTTAGCATACAATTTTAAGAAAATTGTAAATTGCGCGAAAAGTATAGTACCTAGGTATAGGACACCCTCATATCATTCGAAAGAGGACATTTTTTTGAGTATGATGGATTATTGAAATACAGGGTGTTCCATTTGAAATAAGCCCGTTATAACACATTTAATGATCTAATAAATCAACTGATAATTCTGAACACCCTGTAAAGAGATGTTTAGTACTCAATCGTGGAATACATTCTACGAATATTCGACTATTGAGCTGTGAGAGCAAATTTGCTAGAATTTATTATATCAATGAGTTATTAATTTTTTTCGAAATGTTCACATTTTTAAAAAAGTCAGCATAACTCGGAACCCTCTGTATTTAGGTATAGGGAACCATTATGAAACAGTACTTTATTTTTTGGGTGCAATCAGAAAATGCAATTAAATATAGGGTGTTCCATAAAAAAAAATATAACTTTGATACGCCACACCTTATTGGGACATCCTGTATATTTCAAAATAATTTTAAAATGTAGCCTCTATGGATGTACAAACTACCAAGGTGACAAACATTTCAAATTTTTTACCGTTTCGCCATAAACCTCCGTCCCGTTAGTCGTGATTCACCCTGTATATATATTTTTTTATTATTCAATATTATTTATTTTATTTACGTCTTTTCAACTTAAATATCTATACAACTATATGATATACAAAAAAAAATTAAATTATTATCCTTATTTTTATTTTTTTTATTTTACATATGGAAGTATAATGTTGTCTTATGGGTATAAAAAATACTTATATTTGGTAAAAGTACTCACACAACCCTGTATAACAAGACAAAATAATAAATCCAATATTTTTCAAGGAAATTGGTCAACTTATTAGACACTACCAAAGTAACTGGTCTCTGACAAATATAAATATATTTCTATACAAAAAGAGCTCATGAGACACGTCTGCAAACATAAAATATCTATAAATATATATTGCTCTATTTTAGAATTATTGAAGCCCTGATTTTGCAATATGTTTCTAAGACGGATGTAAAATTGTTTCACGTTTCTAAATTAAAAGTGTAGTTTCCACTTGAAAGCCAGTTATCGAAAAACTCTGTCGTAGATAGTGTGTGTATAATGTGTATCTTCATTTAAAAACCAGGAGGAGTGATTTGAAAAGCCTCACTCACACCACTAAAAGTTACCAGATTAGCTACTAAAGGGTGTGTTCCGAAATAGTCGTGTTCAAAATCTATGAAATATGCCTTGATTGACTTGACGGGGAAACTAGCCAATCATAGATAGCCCTTATGTACTGAAAATGTTAAGATGAGATGTAAACACAGGATGTAAACAAACCTGTGAAACTTTTGTATTATTTTGATTGTTTCGTATTTGATGTTCTGAAGAGATTAAAAATAGATATTTCATTGTACAGTTATATTGAAGGTCTCTTTTTGAAACTATATTGAAAGTATTTATTTTATAATTGTGGTAATACATGTAAATGTTAAAAGATATAACTTCTATATATTCCAGTAAATCGGTGTACATATCCGACAAATTAAAGGTGAAAATGATCTAAAACTTGTGTATGGGATTTTTTACAATACCACAACCTCCACATGAAATCATTATCATACTAAATGAGACCTGGACTTGTTAATGTTATTATATATGGGGCAATCATTAATAATCTCTCTTATTTTTGATGAAATTTTTCATCTGATGAATAAAATGGTTCCAGTAAAATTATTGTTAATTAAAAGTCAACAAATATTGTTAATAATTTATTTATTGAAAATATTCTACAACTTTTGCTTCACAAAATATATTACAATATTTCATAATAGTAGGTATTAAGTTCCTTATGTATATTCCAAAGTTGTACACAATACAAATTCATATGATAAATGTTATGTATAAAATCTTATTCATCGGTTTATATGTATCTTACCAAAAATAATAGTGGAAATATACAATGCCTCTACTTAAGCAGGAAACTTTTTTCTCATTTTCAATTAACACACTCTATTTTTTCCACAACTAAATAAATTTGCCATTTTTATTGTAATTTTATAAATACTTACTCACTCTGACATTCACTGAGAAATACTTGATATCGGTTTACATTGAATTGTGTCAGATAAAATCATTAATACAGAAAGACTGATTAATAAATAATCACAAAGCCTTAATTTTCATGCTAAATAACTGGAATTTGAATATTTGCACACATGGATATTTGAATATAACTTTTAATTCAAAAAATGAGGAAATTTTATTTGTTCTTGGAGCTGTAAAAAAATTTAATTATCTGTATCAGAAGATTCTGTTTCGTCTGAGCTTCCAGTGTTGGCAGATATTATTAGAGGCTCTATCATGTCATCCATCATTCCATCCAGTGTGGACATTTTCTCCTCTTCCTTGATGACATGTTGTATACATTTCTGCTAATTTGTAGGAGTTACATCTTCAACTGCACTTAATAACAGGTCTTTGACATCTGCCAACTTAAAAGTTGTGTTTGTAGCTGCTACCTCATTTTTTATTTGTGCCCATATCAATTCAGTTGGATTTAACTCACAATGATATGGTGGCAGCCGTAATACAACTTTGTTTTTGCCAACATACAAATTATGGTTATCTTTATGTTGTCGAATTAGGTATAAGAGTTCACACCTCAAATTTTTCTTCTCTATATTGTTTTATGGAACTTAAATAGTTCAACATCTATCGACATATATCGTCACGCTCTATCAACACACTTTTCCGATTTCTCTTCAAATATCTAAAAATATATTATATGATAAAAAACGGTAGGTACATTTGACTCTTCAAAGTTACACACTTACTTGAAGTTAATTTGTTTTAAGAAAGTATATAAAGATGACCGGGACAATTATTATTGTAACAAATCTGAGAGTTCCTTCAAAGCTTGTGAAATTTTATCAACTGTTGGTAACTCGTTTTTAAAAAAAAAACTATGAACTATTCTTCGAACTGAATTTTTATACCCTTCATCAAAATTTTTAAGAAGTGAGGGTCTTCCACCAATATTTTTTGGGCTGGTAATTGTTCCACTACTACTGTATTCTTTCGGTAAACTGTTGACTTTGCTACTCCTGTAAGAAAAATGATCAGCATTTAATACTACTCTTAATTTGGAAGTTATTATGATAACTTACCTGCTGTTTGAGAAATTTTTTATATAATATCAACAATTTTGGTATTCGGCTTATCATCCAAAATTTGTTTATAGGTACATATTTATTATGTATTGTTTTTCTGACATTCCTAAATGGCCTAAACTCAGCCGTTTTCATGGTTTTGGCGGAGTGCGCGAACAACTGGTACTTGGAGTAGAGGGATCCATGATCGCAGAAATTCAACACAGGAGTTCTGAAAAGAACTGTTTTAGCGTAATAAAGTGGAAAACTGAGTAAAAATGATGAAATAACTAGGAAACGAAAACGATGATGAAAACAACAACATTTATATATCAGAACTGTCAATTATCACGAGATGTCAATGTTAAAAAGTGTTGTGTGAAACTGGGCGGAATCTGACCAATCACAGGTCTACAGAATTGCCAACTTAAATTCAAATCGCTCCTCCTGGTTTTTAAATGAAGTATAGTGTTTGGGAAAAAGTTTAAGGTAAGTGACCACTCTTTTTTTATTTAGTACCCAAGAAGGGATATCTATTCTGTGAATCGTTCCAACTAAAAACTGATGCGGAGGTAACAAGTTATTGATCATTATACATATAAACATGAATTGGACTTTGAATTTGAGATTATGCTCAACAAAATCTAACAAATTTATTTCAACCACAAATATCAATGAAACTTTTACAATATAATTATATGATGGGTAATTGAATACCCGACTCAACAAGGAATTTTGCCGGAGAAATGTAGATAAATGATTTTGTTCAAATAGCTATTTTGCGAGGAATATGTAATTGGTTATTATTGAGAAAGCATTTCTATTGACATAACAGAACCGCACCTAAATGACCGACCTAACGTTTTGTTTCTAGATCAAATAGATTCATATTTCACCGGCATCACAAAGTTTCATTTAGTATTATTCATTTCAAGTTATTGAATTGACAATACTCAATATTCAATAGATAATATGTATGATTCTGATGCTTTGAATGATATTATGTATATATACAGGGTGTTTTCAAATGACACTCACAACATTTTGTTTCTCTACTCCGAAAACCTGATTACCTGATGGATGAAGAATGAGGGGAATGATGGTAGCAGGAGAAGAAAAAAGAAGGAATGCAAACGTGAATCCAGTAAGAGAACAAGGTAAGGTTGAGTGGACTCTTGCTAAAAAAGGTGAATCATTATTCATTAATTTTTAAGGTATGCAGATCGGGATCCTGAACTTGAAAACTTCAGACGTCCTTGTAATCACAATGGCCCCACATATGAGTGTGCCAAAGTGGAAATGGAAGATATTTCGAGAATCAGGAAAGACTTTCACGAAGAAGTCGACAAAATACGACAGGATATTAAGCTATGTCACTTTATATCCGTTATGCCTGTCAAACGACATAGATCTACCCGAGAAATCAAACAAAGGAATGCAACAGTTGCTTATTTGCTCAAATCTCGCAAAACTGCAATGAGAGTTTTTAAAAAGTTTTTTATTGCTGTATTTGGAGTAACAAATCAGAGAATAGCTACAATTTCTAAAGCATTAGAAGAAAGTGCAGTTCCAAAAGAGAGAAGAGGGGGAGACAAAATTTCTCACAAAAATGCTTCAAAGAAAGAAAAAGTTCGCTCATTTATTGGACAACTGCGTGGTAAGGAAAGTCCAAATCAAAACGTATTTATTTGTCAGCAAATCTTTCTGTCGCAAAACTACAGAAGTTATAAAATCGAAAGTGTGGAGCTGAATATCGTGTAAGTTATGATATGTTTAGGAACGTCTTCATCAATGATTTCAAGATTGGATTCTCATCGCCAGCATCTGATGTTTGTTCTAAGTGTACAAGGTTGAAGCAGCAACTGAAACATGAAAATGATCTTGAGAAAAAGAAGGAAATCATAATAGAATACCGAATACATAAAAAAAGAGCGAATACTTTCTTTGAACTAGCTAGAGAAAATCCTGACAATACCATCTCTTTCTGCTTCGATCTACAATAGGTGCAGCCTTTACCTCGTACACCAATAGGAGATGCCAAATCAGCTGGCATGCTTTCTGCTGTGTTTCAATGACTTCAAGAAATCCAACTTTCTACGTCTGGACTGAAGATTTAGCTGGAAGGGGAGCCACACAAATTGGTTTAGCATTGATGCATCATCTAGATATTCTAGATGGTCTGAATTTTGATGGAAAGCACTGCATCAGACTATTCTGTGATGGTTGTGGGGGACAAAATAAAAACTCTCACATCATTCACACTTTGATGTACTGGCTGAAGAATAAGTCCCCAGAAAATATATCGGAAATAATAATAACATGTCTTACCAAGAAGGGGAAATCTGAAGAAGATATCGAACTTAACACAATTCCATTGGGCAAGTCCATTCCAGATAAGAAGAAGAGTTCACGTCACTTGAAAGAAAATTTTGGAGAAGAATGGGAAAATCGAGAAGATCTAGAATGGTACAAAAACTTGTTGGTCCAACGTGAAGAAAATGATAATGGTGAACAGAATAAGGAAGATGAAAATGACGGAACATGCGATTGTTTGGAGGAATCATCATATTTGAAAAAATGATAATTTGATTATTCAAGTGGAAATAAACGTTTTTTCCAAGATTTTTTTTCGATTTTGGTGCAAAACAAGATATATCCATTTGTTTTTTCTGTATATTGGTCTGGATTTTCAATTCACATCATTCGAAAGTTTTTGATCCTATTCATCATACAAATTGTCATCTATCTACGGTGGAATTTTGATCAATTGAATCTAGCAATAGATTTGCCACGTTTTTCTCGTTTCTTGAAAAATTTAGGAAATTGGATGTATCTGGTTTTGTACGCGAGCTCCTCAACTGATCTATTTGTTCCATTAAGTTCAAATACATCTAATATTGGGATATTATCCACACGCGAAGTAGAGGAGCCTAAACTTTACAAGTACACCAGTTACAAGTAGTCAATCACATCAAATTTCAATTCCTGAGGGAGATGTATCAATTGATGGGAATTAGTTGATAGTCAATTCGAATATTGGGAGACCTGCTGATTTCAATGATCTAAAATGATACAACAAGTAACAAGTACTTCAAATCATAACATCTCTGATCTATTATCAAACTGGGCTACTTCACAAAAAATCCCTCATAATGCAGTGACACATTTGTTGAATGATCTCAAAACCTTTCCAGCATTGAAAGACTTGCCTGCAGATGCTCGCACTCTCTTGCATTGCCCCCGACATTCAAAAATATTTTTCCTGGACAGTATTATCATCTCGGTTTGGCAAAAAGTTCTGGTAGCCAGATTTATCCCATATTTTGTAATTTGTATGTGAACCCTAAAGAAGTGGGAATTATTGGTATACATCATGGTTTTGAAAAGCCAAGAGATGCCAATGGATTTTTGAGTGAGTTCATAAATGAAGATGTCAGTTTAATCAACATATAAATGAAGAAAAGTCCATAAAAACGAAACCAGTGAGAGGAAAAATTTTAATATTCCTGGACTGAACAATGTTAGAACTTATAAAACTCTCTGAACTTCCAGTATCCACCAAAGCATCAACATAAAAGCCATCGACTAAAATTTTAATTGTGGACTAGATAGAATAGGGTGAAAAGCATCTATAATTGAATTTCCTATAGCAGATGTAATAGTATCTTTGTTGGACTGTTTTATTTTTGATGATTGGCATACGGAGACCCAGTGTCCTTTTTTCTTACAGGCAGAGCAAGTAGAATCTTTAGCAGGACATTTAACTCGAGGATGCCATCTATGTCCGCAAAAGAAGCACAGGTTAGTGGATTTGAAGCGAGTTTGTGTGGCACTTAGTTAAGGGTCCTCAATTTCTTGCTTATTTTCTGACGTATAGTTAGATGTAGAAGCATTTAACGAAGGTGGACAAGATATTTCTTCGTAGGCATTTGAGTGAAGGTGAGCCGCTTCCAAAGATTTCGCTTGATTGAGAGTTTGATGCAAAGTTGATGTTTTATTTTCCAGTAGTCTTTGTCTTATATGTGGAGATATTAAGCCACGAATGAAAGAATCTCGAATATACTCGTTGCGATATTCGTCGGCAGTAACAGCTTTAAATGAACAGTCTTTACTAAGGTAATATAAAACTTGAGCGTATACATCTACAGTTTCACAGTTTTCACAGTTTCATGCTGCTGCTTACGAGTTGCAAGTACGTGTCTAGAGTATATTTGATTATTTTCTTTAATATAAATGTTTCCTAGAATGTTCAGTGCCTCCTCATAAGAAGAACACTCAGATATGTGTTTTGATAAGGATATTTAATTTTATGGTACTTGCCTCGTTTTCAGAGGATTCTTCCGTCAAAGTGACAGCAGATGCCAAAAAGTTTTGAAAAGTATGGATCCAATGTTTCCATTCTTTGGAAGCTGTGGGAGAGTTTGGATCACTGGTAAATTTTTCAGGACGAAGCAAACGATCCATCTTCACTCTTCACCAAATTTTGTTCATTAAATTGAAATAAAATAAAATAAAACCTCAAGATAGGTTTTAATGAACAAATTTGAACAAGACTACTAAAATAAACAAAGCAAAAATACCCTAGTAACAATCTAAGAATAAGTAAAAGTATATACTACATGTTTTGATACAAAATCTGGCAGTAAATTATCTCAAAAAGATATATCAAGAATTTCACAATCCTTAGGAAGGAAAAGGAAAAACATACCTAGTGATTTTCAAGAAAACCTAGAACACTTTCTGAAGCGAAGCGTAGGAAAGCAACAGACTTTCGACAGTTTCTTTTGTATACTGGTCCTGTGATTTTGAAGTCTATTTTACCACCAGATAAATACAAAAATTTTATGTCTTTGTTTGTGGGATATTTTGACAAGCTCTAAATACATTTCCAATAGAGATAACGCTGATACTATGATGAAATATTTTATGGGTAGTTTTCAAATTTTATATGGACCCAAAAATGTATCTCATAATATACATAATATGCTTCACATAGCTGATGATGTTGAATTTATGCGGGTATTGGAGAGCTTTAGTCCGTTTCCCTTTGAAAATAAACTTCAACAGTTGAAACGTCTTGTACGAAAAGGCGATAATGGGTTACATGAAATAGAACACTGTGAAATTTCAGAAAACTCTGAAAATGTTCAGTGTTTTAAAGCCAAAAAATATGATCTGGGACCCCTCCTTCCTGGAACCAACTCTCCTCAGTATTTGGAATATAAATTCAATAATTTTACCTTAAACATTTCTGAACCTAACAACTGTTGCTTTTTGAGTGATGGAAAAATAATAATAAGAAACTTTGCATCCCAAAATAATCTACCTGTTATAATTGGTTATGAGTATCTAACAAAAAATGATTTATTCATAAATCCATGTAAATCTTCAAATCTTGATATATATGTTGTGAGTAGCCCTGAATCTATTCAAATATTTTCATTACGATATATTTCCCACAAATGTGTTAAATTAGATTATGGAATAAGTGGATTCACTATTTTCCCACAACTCCATTTAGATTGAAGATTTGAATTGTACTTCCAAATAAAAACAATTTAGTAAAAATATAATAAAATAAATAATATATCCTCATTCCATTGATAATACAGAATAATTAAAATAATGTTTTTTTTATTAAACCACTTAAACCAAAAAATGTGAAAAGTGCAACGACCTCCAATTGTAATAAAAAAGACAGAAGCGTTGTTACCATGTTAAATTCTAAATTTTCGTTATCCTTGTGAATAATTTGGAAATACCTTTAAAAATAAATAATAATATCAACATTTATTCTTGAATTTTTTTAAATTCAGATTTTAAATTAAGTTATGTATGTAAAACGAAGATTTGCCACACGACAAGCTCTTGCTACTTTATCAGCTGATTACTATGAGTTGAGTAGACAATCAATTGTATACCCACCGAACCATGGAATGCTGGTAAATAATTTTAGAGCCAATCTTGTGGTATTCCACTCTTGCACACACAATATCTTATTGTTTCTAGAGATACCATTGTCGACCAATGAAACCATAAATATCCTAGTTTCACGGCATTAAAATTACATTAGATAGATATCAGGAGTTACTTTCTGTTAAATTATTTTACATATATATTTTTGTTTGACTTTTGATGCTGCACATGATATATTTCAGGATTCTGCACTATTTGAAGTAGCCAAGTAGGTACCAGTTTTTCATTCCTTGCTTCGTTTTTCATTATAATTGAAAAAATATGTCAGCTACATGGAAAATAGTAAAATTCATCTTAGACAACTCTGTAGAAGCTGTTTCAACTTCATGGGTTGCAGATGGCAAATGTGCTTGGCCAAATTATATGAGGGAACGTATAATGAACTTGTGAAATCCCTATGTCCTGTTGGGATCACCATGATATTAATCCATTCAGGAATGCCACATATAGTATGTTAATGCAATAATACTTTGGCACAATGTTACACATTAATATTTTTTCAGATAATTATATTACTGCTAGATAAAAATCTATGCGGGCTGAAGAAACTTCAGATCTGAATTCGGAATGTGATAAAGCAAAGAGAGTATCGGATTAAAATATATCATCAGATTCTGATTATGAACAATCTGATGATTCATCCTCAGATAAACATACTAATGTGGAGGTTATTCCTAAATTCCCACAAAGAGCAGGTATGTCCATCTCCATTATGTAAATAATTTGTAAACCTATGAAAACAAAATTTTCCCAATTTCAGATAAAATAGAGCAAGAATCACCAAATAACCTTGGGTGAGTACATATTTTCAATTTAGCTTGCTGTAAGAAAGACACTACACGACTATTATTTTAAAAAATTAAAATTATTCTAGAGATACTAATAATGAAAACCATTATATAAATATATACAGTGATGGGCAAATGTGTGGAACCAAGTAAATACCTCTGGAATTATTAGAGATATCAAACTGAAATTTGGAAGGTGGATACTACAGTAGATTGTCTAATTGTTTTCATATTTCTTAACAATTTGGAATGGAACACCCTGTATATTATTCTGATGAAACATTTTATCACGAATACAAAAATATTGGTTCGATATTTTTTATTTCAATACCTACCGAGATATCAACAGAAAAGTAACTAAGGAAAGGAAAAATCTAATATCCATTTTAAAGAAATAATAATAATTATTAACTGAAATTAAGTGATTTTTAAAACATTGGAACTTAACTAAACTAAAATCAATGTATTAGATGTTCAAACTAAGCACCGTTCACTTATTGACAATAGGCAAGTCGGTTTGTAAATTCTCTAGTAACATTAGGCGGAATTCTCTGGATCTCTTGAGAGTCTTGAGTTATTCTTGCAGCTAATTCTTGCAAATTATTTGGTCTGTCAACATAAACCTCAGACTTTAAATAACCCCACAGAAAACAGTCTAGTGGATTAAGGTCGGGACTTCGTGCAGGCCATTCATAAGTACCCCTTCTTCCAATCCATCTGAGATAAAATGTCCTATCTAAATGATCTCGAATAATGCGAGCGTAATGGGGTGGTGCTCCTGCTGAAACCAGATATTATTTGGTAATTCTCCATATACCTCCAATGCCGGAATCACTTATGTCTCTAGGAGCTGTGAATACCTATCTCCTATCTACTAGCTACCATCAAATGTTTCCTTTCCTTAGTTATTTTTCTGTTAATATCTCGGTAGGTATTGAAAAAAAATTATCGAACCTGATATTTCTGTATTTGTAATAAAATTTTTCATCAGAAACTAAAATAATATACAGGGTGTTCCATTGCAAATTTTGAAATCGACATTACTTCCGGGAAAACCGGAGTTCAAAATTGTTGAAAAATATAAAAACAAATAGGCAATCTACTGTAGTATCCACCTTCCAAATTTTGATATCTGTAATAATTCCAGAGATATTTACTTGGTTCCACACATTTGCCCATCACTGTATATAGAAACTTTTACTTATAGGTATTAAAGTTAGTTTTTTTATTTACCATTTGAAAGTCCATTTTTTTATATTTATACAAAAAACATAACCTATATTTAGTGAAAAAAGTGATTCCTTATTGCACCCATTTCACTTCAGCGTTTTGTAATCATGACAAACAAATATTTTCAAAACGTTTTGTTTTTACATGACCCGTAGAAAAAAAATTATGCAACTTGTGCAAAAGTGTTGCCCAACTCGATCGGATGGTGTTGTTGGACAATTTTACATTGTGTGCGATAAACACATACTTTTTGTATAAATAACTATTTTCTCCGATTGGCAGCAAATATTAATTTTGCTGACATATCAATCAGCAAAGTATTACTTTTCCTGCCTAGGCAGCAAAGTGATTACTTTGCTGCCTGTGATTATACATTTCCATAGCAACCAACCAAAATAAAGAGATTGTGGGAATTGTAATAATCCTCATGAACAATCGGAGAAAAAATTATATGTTCAACTTGGCAGCAAAGTAGATTGACTGCCTAGTTTAACAAATAACTATTTCCATCAAAATTGCATAATCAATTTTTGTGATGGTTTTGAACAAAACCTTTTTTCATTTTATACCTCTGAATACAAAAAAGATTTTGGAAGTTAACAGCAATCAAGAAGAAGTGTAGATAATGCATTTTCATGAAATTTTGAGTAAATAAATAAATTTTCTGGTAATTTTGTCTTTACCAACCACTCATAATTTTCCTGACTGCAAATGTTTTTCCAAAATTATGAAGTTTTTGTTTCTTACATAAATTAGGAAAATACCAGTGGATCTAGGTCTAGCAGCACAATAATAACCAAAGAGCTTCCATCGGGTCCTCTATTTGTTGAAAAATGTACTTGTTGTGCAATTCACAAGCACGAAGCTGCTAGTACTAATGGTTTAATACCTTAATTAACAATTATGGAGATGGATATATGTGATATTAAAAAAATATTAGATAGAACCCCTGCTACTATCCCCGAAACAGAATATGTTTGGACAAAATTCGATATTTCATTCACCACTTTAGAAGGCTTGACTTCTTTCAAAGAATATCTCAGCAATGAAGAAAACAGGACAAAATCGGTAAGCAGATTTGGTTATTAAATCAGAATATCGAAGAAGCATTCAAATAAAAATATGGGGATATAAGAAATGGTAACAATTAAGTTGTTTTAGTTGCAAAACTTCTCACAAGATCCGAATGGATTGAAATAATAATGATAATGTGTATTCAATTTTAAATTGCAGATATCTGAATTAGCCAGAATTGGGGGCGATAATGCTAGTGAATTTATAAAGAGAGATTGAATAGATGAGGCTTTTACTCGATGTAGATCCATACTAAATTATCAAATCAAACAATTTTAATTTGTTAAATCTACCGTTATTCAAACTTAAAGTTGTGATGCGTTGCGCTAACACAGTAGCTTTTTCAAACTATATACTGATACGCCAAGAAGAAGAAACTAATAATAGTTATTTTATCTATAATAGGTTAGTAAATAAACTTTTGAATAATGAAATTGTAATCAAAAAACAATATTTAGGCTTGAAAATGATATAATTGAAATGAAAAATCAAATAATCAACATCACTAATGAATTCGTTTTTGAAAATTTTTCTAGTAGACAGCAAGTGATATATAATAAATTATTTTTCGAAATTAAAAAGAAACTTGATAATCTTATCAACAAAAAAATAAATTCAGTCCTTAAAACCCAAGATAGTTGGATTAAAAATATTTCGAATACAGATATACCTAAGGATATTTTACAGTTTCTATCACTAGGCCCAAAATTTAGCATTGAACCTATAATAACAAAAGATATTTCTATAAAAACTATGTTAGCTAATATTGATTATATATCATCTTTCATACAAAACGAGCAAGAAAGAAATATCGTTATAGCTAAAACTACAAATGTTTTAACTAATCATATTCACGAACATAAGCAATCTTTTATATTTAGAGAACTACTACATAAAACAAAAAAAATTTTAAAAGAAAATCCAAATTTAATAGTCATACCATCAGACAAAGTAAATGTTACAGTTATAATGGAAAATGTACAATATTCACAACTATCCAAAGAACTAATTGATAATAACACGACATATAAAGAACTTACTAATGACTCAACTGCAAAAACAACTAGTAATTGTAACAATTTAATTAAAAAATTATTCAATAAAAAACAAATAGACAAAAATACGAAAGAAAAACTAACGAACTATAACGGTATTTCAGCTAAATTTTATTGTTTACCAAAAATTCATAAACCCACATTATCAGCTAGACCAATTGTAGCTTCTATAAATACTCCAATTGAGCCTCTTACTCTTTGGTTAACTGAAATATTAACAAAATCTTATGACTATGATAATGAATATTATATTGAAGACTCCTTCGAAATTAACAAAACATACAATAACATGATATTGCCACCGAACTATTTTCTTTTAAGTTTAGATGTAGTATCACTTTTTAGTAATGTTCACTTAAGATTATGTTTAACTGCTCTTGATGACAAATGGAATGATATAAGTAAAAACTGCAAACTAAACAAAGAAACTTTTTTAGAATTAATATCATTTATCTTTAATAATACATATTTTTCTTATAATAATAAAAATTACCAACAGACTTTTGGAACTCCCATGGGATCTTCAATATCACCAATACTAGCAGACTACGTAATGAATTATATCTTAGACTTTGTTATATCTGTTTTACCATTTCAGTTGTTTTTCATAAAAAAGTACGTCGATGATATAATTTTATCTCTTCCTTGCGATGAAAAAGATAATATACTATTCTACTTTAATACATTTGATCCTTATATACAATTCACTATTGGAAAGGAAAATTCAGAACAATCTTTACCTTTTCTTGACACCAAATTCATCAGAGATAATGATAATAAAATTTCCATTGACTGGTATAGAAAACCAATAAGTTCAGGAAGATACACGTTTAAAATTTTATTAATGTGATTCCTCCATTTTATGTCCTCATGTTTTATACGTTGAGTTAATTAAATTGTTTACTAATTTGAATGCCATGCTTATTTAATTATCCTTAAAATATTTTGCGGAAAATAAAGGCCTTACTCATAATCCTGTGTGTTTTTAAAATTATTAATAAATAAAAATTGATATTAGATTTAATTGAAAAGTCCATGCCATCTATTGAGCTGTAGCCGAGGTATTGAAATAAGTTGAAAGAGCCCAAAACAAATAAGTGTATGAAATAACAGTAATTGGTAATTATATTTAAAATAAAAAATTCACTGAACAAAATCTATTAAACATACAGGGTGTCCCACGACGAGTGAAAACTATCTGTATATGGCAAAATACTTATAGTAAAATCATGAAAATTCCTACGTTTGGGTTTTCGGATACGATCTTTTCAACTAAAATATTTTCAAAGATGGCCGACTTCCGGTTCTACCGGAAGTCGACTGTAACTTTGTTATTTTAAATGGAGCACCCTGTATATTAATACATTTTTGAGATCTACGTAATATTTTAGTATACTTTTGTTAACAAACTTTTTTTTAAAAATGCACACTTTTTGAGTTATTGATTTTTTTGTAGAAAATTTGACCGTTGAAGACACTTATAAATTATTTATATTATATTTTTTTACGAGGAGACCCTTGAAGATATGAAAATGGTTTCTGTTCGGTTGCCTTAAGCGAAGTGAAACGTAATCGAATCTATGTTGAAAAATTTTTCATTTTATACAGGGTGTGTATGAAAAGTGTTCAAAGTTTAACTTCATAAATATCAAATTTCTTCATTTTTTTAAATAGAACCACCCTGTTTTTTCCATTTTAATGCATTCATGGGAAAAAAATAAGGAGAGTTCATGTATACTTTCCTATACCTAAACCTTACCGTTATCCAGATATTGAATGTTTTATGTAAATTTTTAGAGATGCAGGTGTGGTCTAAATTTTGATACAAGCACTAAGAAATAAAAATTATTATGTGAATTTACATGGTAAATATGACAAAGTTTTAACAAGAACATGTGCTTTATTTGCAGTAAGATATCCAGATTGACTGCGATCGAAATCGCACATTGTTAAAAGAATACTATAACAATTTGAAGCTTTTCGGTTCATTTTAAGCAAAAGTTAATCGAGTTAAACCATTTGTGAGGATAATAAGATATGCTACAAAATTTTATGGGAAATTAAAATAAAAGAAAAATAGTCTGATGTTTTAAAGTAAATGTTCAAAATTGCTCGCTTGAACTTCAATGCATTTTTCAACCCTTCTCAGTATACCTTCATTCGTCGCACGGCTAATCATCATCTCAAAAAGGGAAATGAAGGAATTTCGAACTCTTAGCACACAATCTTCTCTAGGTGTTAACTAATGTCAGTTAAATAAGTGGCATTTATTACAAAGCCTACTAAAAGTACCTATACATGAAAAATTTAAACTTGTTAAAAATATAACAATTTAAAACCTCAAATATCTCGGAGACGACTGAAAGTTGGAATAGGATTAATGAAAACAATTTGATTTGATTTTTTTTTAGACAGATGAAGAAAAAGACTTTTTTATTTCTTAGTGCTTGTATCAAAATTTAGACCACACCTGCATCTCTAAAAATTTATATAAAACATTTAATATCTGTATAACGGTGAGGTTTAGGTATAGGAAAGTATACATGAACTTGCCTTATTTTTTTCCACTGAATGCATTAAAATTGAAAAAACAGGGTGGTTCTATTGAAAAAAATGAAGAAATTTGATATTTATGAAGTTAAACTTTGAACACTTTTTATACACACCCTGTATAAAATGAAAAATGTTTCAACATAGATTCGATTACGTTTGACCTTGCTTAAGGCCACCGAACAGGAACCATTTTCATATCTTCAAGGGTCTTCTCGTAAAAAAATTATTTATAAGGGTCTTCAACGGTCAAATTTTCTACAAAAAAATCAATAACTCAAAAAGTGTGCATTTTTCGGAAAAAGTTTTTAGAAAAAAGTATACTAAAATATTACGTAGATTTCAAAAATGTATTAATATACAGGGTGTTCCATTTAAAATAACAAAGTTACAGTCGACTTCCGGTAGAACCGGAAGTCGGCCATCTTTGAAAATATTTTAGTTGAAAAGATCGTATCCGAAAAACCAAACGTAGAAATTTTCATGATTTTACTATAAGTATTTTGCCATATACAGATAGTTTTCACTCGTCGTGGGACACCCTGTATATTTATTATACCAAGATTATGAAAATTTAACATAATATATTAATTTGTTTCGGCATTGAACTGTAGAACTAAAAAAACTATATGTTGCAGGATCAGGTCAACAAAATGTGAAAACTTTCTCATCATCCATGAAAGAAATGGAAAATGACATAAAAAATGTTTTAAGGAGAGCAGCTGATAGGGCCGTAGCCGAAGAAAAGAGAGCTATTAAACAGTGGATGTCTTTTTATAATGAAATATTCCATTCAGAGATTAAGATTAATTTTAACATTATTTTGTTTTAGAGATCTGTTGTTTTTGTTGGAATAAATTTTATTTTAACGCAATTTCTTTTTCTTTTTAGGAGAAAAATATCCTGCATGGAAAGGGGGTTCTAGAATAAAATTTGAATGAAAAGATTTTCTGAAAATTGGAGAAATCCATGATAAAATTAGGGTTATTTTTGTGACATCCCTCAAAAAACAACTACTTCCTTGAATTAAATTTAATAGATATTGGGAACGTGAAATATAAATTTTCGTCGACAAAAATGGACGTTTGATGGACTTCCGTCGGGACGTTCGATGGACATCCTTCGGTTCTATCGATGGATGTCTGTCAGGACGTTCTATGGACATCCCTCGGGTATATCGATGGACGTCCAGTAGCATTGATAAGGACGTTCGAAGCATATAGTTAAGGATGTCCAATAGGGTGGAACGAAAAAACTTTTTTTCTCCAAGTAATGTGACATAGTTTTCAAAATATGCGTATGAGTAAACAAAAGAAAATGGCAAAAGTTCCCTAACCGATTTTAATATTTTGGGGTTCCTCAAAGCCTTCAAAATTCCTGAATTTTACCGATTTTCGATAAAATTGCCATAATGAATATAATATTACAAAAAATCTTTTTGTAAGCTGTCATAGCGGAAAACATATATATTTAGTAACTTGAAATAGCATATTGAAAAATGTTTTCTCTACTACTAGGACTTCAGGTTCCTCAAACTTTCCTAATTTCGCTAAAATCACTTATTAATTCTTAAAATGACCTGCCACTGATAGCGGGGCTACCGCGCAAGTCATAACATGTATGAACTTGTTCGAGTGTCGACATATCATCTCTGGTGTATTGTTTTTGGATATCCAAAGTTATTTAGTGGTAGAGTTTTGCCAACGTTTAACGATGTTATGTGTCATTATTTGTTTGTGCAACATGACTTGAAGGAAAGGTATTCCGGAAAGGATACTTCTGTTTGTGAGATTCTGAAACAAACTGTGCCGAAAATTGAAGAGATTTGGCTCAAAGCTTCAATTCCTGTAGTGAGTAAAAACCGAATATGGGACAAAATCAAAAAGTTTCATCAACGTTACAAACTTATTCAGAGAAATTTAAAAAGCAGGAAGAATACCGAAACGATTGAACTGAAATTGGACTCATTTGAAGAAGAGGCCTCTAAGTTATATGATATAGCTGCTTGCAAGTGTGAGTTTCAAACATGTAAGTGTGAAAAATCAAAAAAAGTACCCCAAAGAGAACAAGCCTTTCTTACTGACCAAAGAACTAAGAGATTAATGGCTATTGGAACAGTAGACATAAAAGTCAGCACGAAAATTGCAAAGTCTATGAACAGAAAAAATTTTCCCTTTAAAAAAGAAGACCCAAAACCTACTTGCAGTTACTCAGATGTACCGGAGAAAGTTTTAGAACTTAGTACCAGTGGTGAGGACAATGAAGAGGAGGAAGTTGAATCTGATAGCAGTATTGTTAAAAATCTACGTAAGTTTATTTAATTTTTATTTGAAAAAATTATAGTGATTTTATTGTTTAGGTCAAACAAAATCAAAAACGACAACCACCTCAAATTCAAGATTGGAATCGGTAGCATCTACCCTTAGCCAAAAAGAGAAAGACTATCTTCTTGATAAAAGCTCAGATCGAGGTCCAGATGATGTCTTAGGTAATTTCAATTTATACTTTTTTTAAACTGCAAAAACATGAAAACCAATTTCTTCTTTTTAGACAAAACAAATCCTGAAAACAAAATTTTATCACAAATGAGGATTAAATTGCCATCTGTGGCACTTGCCTGTGACAGAACCGGGGTGTCAGATCGTGCAGCAGCTATAATAGTTAATGCTGTTTTGGAAGATACGGGTGTTTTATCAAAAGCAAATGCCGCAATGACAATAGATAGAATGAAAATCAGAAGAGCGCGAAAAGTACAACGAGAACTTTGTATGTCCAAAACCACGGAAAAACCTGCTATTATAGGATTATTTTTTGACGGCAGAAAGGACCACTAATTTATAATTTATGAAACTACTCCAAAAAACCGCCGGCGTATTACAGAGGAGCATATATCTCTTGTAAATGAACCAGCTTCCCAATATATAGGACACGTCGTTCCAGAAAGTGGTTCAGCAGTGAATATAAAAGCATCAATTCTACTTTTTTTACAAAAAAAGTTTAATTTAAACGGCCTAATTGCTGTTGGATCAGACGGAACGGTAGTAAATACTGGAGCAAAAAACGGGGTAATTCGATTGTTAGAGAAAGAGCTCAATCGTCCCTTGCAATGGCTTATCTGCTTATTTCACTTTAATGAGCTTCCCCTGCGTGTTCAATACAAACCTTATATTTAATTGTGCGTTACCCTGGAAACGATATGTTTTTAATAAAAAAGACACTTCGCGTCAAAACTTAAAAGGCAGAAACACGTAAAATACTTTTGCTCTTAATATTTACTCGTAAGTAATAAAAAAATATAAAATACAGTCCACTTTCATCATTTATCAACCAGCGTTGGCGTTGTACGCTACATATTGGTCCTTCCATACCGGATAAAAAAGTTAAAAACTCAGTTCCCGAGTTGATGATAGAGCAATACTTTCCGAATGTCAAAGTGTTTCCAGTGCCGAATGAGATTAGAAGTCAAAGCAGAATTACAAACTGCTAAAAACATTTAAGCAGAGTAGGGCCAGAAGAAGCCGCTTGCATTACAAACTACTCAACAAGAAAATAATATTTCCTTTATTAGAGAATTTCAAGATTGGTACGAATTTGGTGATCCGAACATAGCTGTCAGCTACTCCATTTCCTCTTTCAGGTTACTTCATTATACCAGTTTTATAAAATTATATATACTTATATATAACTCCATACATATTGTACAAATAGTTTTGTAATAATGGTTCCAACTGCAAAGGATAAGGAAATTGCCGAAATAAAGGTAAAATTTGACAAATCTGTCAAAAATATCAAAAGAATCAAAAGATTTATCAATGAACATGAACAAGATGATCCATCTGAAGATCTGAAGGGTAAGCTAGTTGTTAGAAAAAATAATTTACTTGAATATTTTCGACAAGTGCAAGATTATGATGCACAAATTACTTGCATAGATAAAAATTCTTCAATTAGCGATGTTCAAATTGATGAGCTCTCAGATCTTTGTTATGATTTGTTAGCCGATATTGAGCAATTTATTTATAAATGTGAACCAATTATTGGTCCAAAAGAAATTAGTTCATTGCCAAATCAATCTTTGGATAACATTCCAAACATTAAATTACCCGATATAAAGATTCCTGATTTTGATGGGAAAAATATCAGTTTATTTAAACCGTTTATGGACATGTTCGAAGCAGTCATTGATGCAAACACAAAACTCCGCGATGTTGAGAAATTGTATCATTTAAAGAGTCACCTGCAAGGTGAAGCGTTTAATTCAATAAGTAATTTACCTCTCACCAACGAGTCATATAAAGAAGCTTTAAGTATTTTAAAAGACACCTATAAGAACGAAACTGCTTTGTTGAACAATCATATTGATGCAATATTGAATATACCTTCCATTCAAAAAAGTAATCCTATCATTTTGAAAGATTTTCTCTCAACTGTCAAACAGCATACAGGTGCTTTAAAAATGCTAGGGCAGCCCATTGAAAGTTGGGATGTCATATTAGTAAGAATTTTAACTAAAAAATTAGATCATTTCACCAATCAGGCATACCAATTGCATAGAAATAAAAATACTATACCCACATTAAATGGTTTCTTAGATTTCTTACATGAAAGAATTCTCTCATTCCAGGAGCTGCCAGAATCTCAAAAAGTGTTGGTGAAAGAAAAGGCTCATGTTCATATTGCAACTAACAACGTATCAAAAAAATGTATGTTTTGCTCGTCAATTAATCACAAAATTCAGAATTGTGATAAATTCAAACAATTAAACCCCAAAGAAAGATTTTCTTTCGCCAACAAGAATAAATTTTGTAAAAATTGTCTTAATCGTCATTTTGGAAGTTGTAGATCATCTATAAAGTGCCAAAAATGTAACAAAAGTCACCATTCATTATTGCATATGGAACAACCTGCTCCTTCTAATAAGGAAGCATTTTCCGATGGCTTAGAAACTGAACCCTCTACTAGTGTTCAACTTTTCAACAAGGGTACAAGACCTACTGAAAAAACTTTGTTACCAATTGTGAAGGTAAAAGTAAAATGTGCTTCAGGTGATTTTATTCATGCACACTGCTTGCTCGATTCAGGGTCACAAACTTCATTTGTGTCAAGCCGATTAGTTTCAGTACTCAAATTAAAACCTTTTAGTAATCCTTTAACTGTTGTTGGGATTTCCGAAAATGCCACTCACATAAAAAACGCCGTAAGTGTTACAATAGAGTCGTGTGTGAACAATTACAAAATCAATGTTGATTGCTATATTGTAGATAAAATAACATCTAAATTTCCTAATTTTAAAATTGATATTTCAAAACTGAAATTTCCAGAAAATATTACTTTTTCTGATCCCGATTTCAATATTCCAAAAGATGTAGATTTACTTTTTAGTTCTGATATTTTGTTCAAAATATTATGTACTGGCAATTTTAAAGTTCCAAATAACAATATTATTTTCCAAAATACATTATTTGGTTTTGTTGCGGGTGGAACTGTTTGTTCACAAGATAAAGATTCAATATGCGGTTTGATTTCTCATTCATTTCATTCAACTTCTAAAATCGAGAATTTGATAACAAAATTTTGGGAAACCGAAAAAATACCCGAGCTATATAAAGAGTATAGTTCAGAACAAGAAGCTTGTGAAAGCAGATTCTGTTCTTCTTTGTCTCGAATAGGCAATAAATTTCAAGTCGAACTTCCGTTGAAGCAAGATTTGCACACACTGAATTTAGGAGATTCATATTCTGTAGCTTTAAAAAGGTTTCAAAATCTTGAAAAAAGATTAAAATTAGATCCCGCTCTCTTTGAGCAGTACAACACATTTATCAACGAATATATTGAACTTGGTCATGCAAAAATAGTTGATTTAAATGATTATAATCTAAATAATGGAACGGTCTATTTCATGGCCCACCATCCTATTATTAGAGAAGATAAGATTACTACCAAACTTCGAGTAGTATTCGATGGTAGTATGAAAACCAAGTCCAATAAATCCATTAATGACATGTTATTTAACGGTGCAGTAGTGCAAAAAGAACTTTTTGAGATTCTTATGCGCTTTAGAACTTTTCAATTCACTCTCTTGTGTGATATAAGGCAAATGTATCGAATGATTTGGGTTGATCCTAAACACAGATGTCTACAAAATATTTTATGGCGTTCAAATTCAAAACAGCCTGTGCAATGTCTGCAATTACAAACTGTAACTTATGGCCTCAAAAGCAGTGCCTTCCTCGCTACCAGATGTTTACATGAACTTGCAATTAACAATAATGATAAATTTCCTTTAGCATCACAAGCGTTGCTTGTGAATACATATGTTGACGACATCTTAGGAGGTGGTGATACCATAGAGGAAGTCCTGACTTTAAAAAATCAGTTAATTGCCCTTTTAAAAACTGGTGGATTTGAACTGCACAAGTGGAGCACCAACAATTCTTTTATTTTACAAGATTTAACTTGCAAAAACGATATTATTAAAAATTTCACCATTGACAAACATAGCTCAATAGTTAAAACTTTGGGTGTTAATTTCAATGTACACACTGATTGCTTTGAAATAACAACTCCCAAATTAAATTTTGAGGAATTCGTAACAAAAAGACATGTCTTGAGCTTCATTTCTTCATTTTACGATCCTATGGGATTCGCAGGGCCAGTAATAGTTACTGCCAAAAAGTTTATGAAAAGGCTTTGGGATTTTAATTTGCAATGGAATGATGTATTACCAAAAAATATACTAATTGAATGGCACACATTTGCTAAAGATCTTATTGAAATGCCCCGTATAACAATTCCAAGATATGTACATTCGCACAATGCATTAAGTTTAGAGTTGATTGGTTACTGTGATGCTTCATCTACAGCTTATGGGTGTGTAGTTTACATTCGCACTATCTTTTCTGATAAAGTTAAGGTTTCTCTTTTATGTTCGAAATCAAGAATTGCTCCCAGTAATAAAAATAAAGTGCTTTCTATACCGAAACTCGAATTAAATGGAGCTTTGCTTCTTTCAATTTTAACAAACAGAATATTTGAAATATTCAACAATCAAGTTAACTTAAAGGTGTTTCTTTATTGTGACTCCCAAGTCGTTTTAGCATGGTTTAAAAAAGATCCATTGCATTTAAACCCATATGTAGCCAATCGTGTTTTAAAAATACAAACCTTAACTTCTCACTTCAGTTGGCTATATATTGAGTCGAGAAAAAATCCCGCTGATCATATATCTAGAGGTTTACAACCTTCTGAAATTCATACCATCAGTTGTTGGTTCGATGGACCAACAGAACTTACAGATTTAGACTATTGTCACAATTCTAATGTTGGTATGAAAGAACCCTCCGTATTACCTGAATTAAAAGTGTTTGTCGAGCAAACTATGGCTAAAAATTCATTCTTTGAAAACTATTCAAATTTCAACAAATTGCAACGTATTGTTGCTTACATTCTTAGATTTTATGCCATCACTAAAACAAAAAACAAAAGCAATGGACATTTAACCGTAAAAGAATTAGATTTGTCGTTAAAGTGTATTGTTAAATGTGAACAGAACTTTTACTTTTACAAGGAAATACGTGATTTAAAGTTGAACAAAAATATCAAATCCAGTTTGAGTGGACTTTATCCTTTTCTTGACACAGAAGGCATTCTTCGCGTTGGAGGTCGACTTCCTTATGACCAAACCTTATGACCAAAAACACCCTATGATATTACCAAAGAATAGCCATATCACTAATTTAATAATTAAACGAGAACATTCAAGGTTACTCCATGCTGGACAAAAACAAGTTCTTAGTAGTCTAAACCTCAAATTCTGGATAACAAACGGAAATAGAGAAGTCAAGAAAAACATTCACAAATGTGTCACTTGCTTTAGACACAAAGCTAGTTGCTCCAAACAATTGATGGGCTCTCTTCCCGAAACGCGGGTAAATGCTTCAAAGCCATTTGAAAATATTGGAATTGATTTTTGTGGTCCTTTTTTCGTCAAACAGTCCAGATTGAGAAAAACTATATTAACTAAAGCATACATTGCTCTTTTTGTTTGCTTCTCTGTTAAGGCAGTTCATATGGAACTTCTCTCTGATATGACAACAGAGAATTTTTTAAATGCCTTCAAAAGATTCATTTTTAGAAGGGGAAAACCTAGTCGAGTTTATTGTGACAATGGTTCGACCTTCAAGGGAGCTGCAAATCAACTGAAAGAATTTTATGAATCAGTAGATAAAAACAAAATAATTAATTATTCTTTGGATGACAAAATAACTTTTAATTTTATACCCAGCTATTCTCCAGTCTTCGGAGGTCTTTGGGAAGCTGGTGTGAAAAGTGCCAAGCACCGCATTAAAAGAGTGGTTGGCAATGATCACCTAACCTATGAAGTATTCAATACTCTTATCATTCAAATTGAGGGCATACTAAATTCCAGACCATTAACTCAAGTGTCCAATGATCCTCTAGACCTGACGTTCCTCACTCCAGGACATTTTTTAATAGGTGCTCCGATCACCAGTTACCCTGAGCCAAACCTAACTCCCATTCCAGAAAATAGACTGAAATTCTGGAGAAGGTGTACGCAAATGCAACAGCATTTTTGGGATAAATGGCACAAGGACTATTTAAATACTTTGCAGAATAGGCCGAAATGGAAGCAAAGTTTTCCAAATTTAGAAAAAGGTATGCTTGTCCTACTAAAGGATGATAATTTGCCTCCATTAAAATGGCCAATGGCCAGAATAGAGGAAGTTATTTTTGGCAAGGACAATAAGGTAAGGGTTGTTAAGGTAAGAACATCAACAGGGCTATATTTACGCTCAGTTACAAAAATAGCCGTTCTGCCTATAAACTGATATATTTCTCCAAAATACAGGTAACTTTACATACAATCCTGCAGTTGGAATCATGTGGTTCTCCGTTATTAGCGTATTAATTTGTTTATTAATTGTATTCAAATTCTGAAAATTGTATTTGTTATAATAACATATATGTTTATTTCTTGTACATATCTGTCTTAATTCCAATTTATGTGTTTTATATTTCATATTAGCGAAAAGCTAAGGTTTTTGTAGTTTGTTACAATATTATTTGTATTTAATTATTTTTTTAGTACTTTGTAAGTTTCTACCGAAACACCTTCTGCCCCCCCAGTTATGTTCAATACAAACCTTATATTTAATTGTGCGTTACCCTGGAAACGATATGTTTTTAATAAAAAAGACACTTCGCGTCAAAACTTAAAAGGCAGAAACACGTAAAATACTTTTGCTCTTAATATTTACTCGTAAGTAATAAAAAAATATAAAATACAGTCCACTTTCATCATTTATCAACCAGCGTTGGCGTTGTACGCTACACTGCGACATCTGATTAGAGAAATTGATGGCGAAACTTCAGGTCCCCGCGGACACAAAGGTCCAATTGGGCAAAAACTAGAATCTTGCGAAAATCTTCCAGTAGAAAATTTTGAAAGAATAGAATCAGATCTACCACAGCTGGATGGCAACGGATCTGATTTAAGTACAGATCAGCAGTATTTTTTAGACATAGTGCAATCGGTTGAAACTGGAAATGTATCTGCTTCTTTGGCCTCAAGAAATCCAGGGAAACTGTCACATTCTAGATGGCTCACAACAGCTAACCGAGTTATGAGGCTTAACGTAGCAACTAACGTTCCAGATGAAAATCTTTGCCTGTTGGCAACTTACATATCCAAAGTCTATGCCCCATTCTGGTTTAGAGTGAAACTTTCCACTTAATCCAATCATGTAGCATACTACCTGAAAAGGTTCAAAAAATAATTCATCCCGTTATCCAACGTAATGCATTTTTCGCTCATCCGGAGAACATATTGTTGTCAATGCTTACGGATGAAGATCCGCTATACAGGGAGCTTGCTATACGACGTATTCTAAAGGCGAGAAGTGAAGGTAGACAAACTATACGGGAATTCAATATCCCTGCGATACGTTTTGATGCCAAGCATTATTCTGAGATGATTTCTTGGATTGAAGTAAGTACTACTGAACCACCAATGACAATTAATATGGATATCAACCTCGATTTAGTATCTAACATAAGTCCTTCTGATTTTCCATTGTTACCATGTACTACTCAAGCAGTAGAACGTTGCGTTCGTCTGGTAACTGAAGCATCAGCTGCGGTGTGTGGTCAGAATAATCGGGATGGGTTTATCAAAAACAGGATTCAGTCAAGACAAATGTTGCCATGTTTTGAAAAAAATCTGACTACTTTAGAAATAGAAATGAGTAGAGTAATGTTAGCTGGTTCAGTTACCTACAAGTTTTAGTGCTATTTCTATGTTTTTTATTATTCCGAACTTAAGGTTAATAAAATTATAATTTAACTGAAACTAGTCTTTTTGTTCCATTTTGCTATATTTGAGGAACCTTAAAATTTTGACATTCCAATTTGAGATTTGGTGGGTGTTTTTCTACAACCTTAAGCAGCACATTAATATGTATGTCATGACCATCTTACAAAAATTGAAAAAAAATTATAAAAATTAGATAAGAGGCTCAAAGCCATATATTATCAAAAATGGCATCCCTTTGAGGAACCTCTAGACATAAAGTCACTGGGTTTTTATTTGGTTTACTTGACTTTGATAGGAAGAAGCATATTTTTTCAACTATGACACATGCTATTAAACTTTTTTGTTTTTTCGTTAATTTTCGTTCCACCCTAATGTCCAATTCCCTTCTAATAGATGTTCTTGCTGCCCAAGGATTTGGGTCCTTGAATGACGTCCTATGGACGTACACGGTACCAAATTTGAACGTCCCATGGACGTTCTGAATGTCCCAGTAGGACGTCCATTGGTTATACTTGTGCTATTAGGAGTATGAAAGTAATATAAAGCTTATATTCTATAGAATTATATTTGTTAATAGGAACATTTTTACAAATGATTATAGAACTAACTATGGAGGCTCCCCCTTAAGAACCGCAAATAAAAGACAAAAGGTATCAATTTTAAAAACGCGAACACTTTCGAGAATCAAGTGTTTTTAGGTTCACAGTACTATTTAGTGTTTCAGCTGATCAAACATGTTCACAAATAAACAATACATTATTGATGATACACATAATCTCCTCAAAAATTCACTAAATTATCCTTGTGAATTATCATTTGTTCATAGTATACAAGTTTGGAAATAAAACATTCCTTTGTTTTATTACTGTTGAATTTATCATTTCAATTATTCTTGCAATACACAGTGTTGGTAGTTTTATTTCTCTATTTGTTCGTGAAACATACATTTTCAACTCATTTGTCATAGGCATAATTGAAATGTTTCCACTACCTTATAGCACATGCTGAGCTATTTCAACATTATTTATTGAATTATATTCCTTAGTTAGATATTGTATTCTTGCTAAGCTCTTAAAATGTTTCTTTTTGTTTGTCATTGAAAAACAATGAAAAACTATTATCTCAATGTGTTGTTTTTGATAATAAATTGAAAATACATAAACTATTTGATAATTTTTGATTTTTCCCATTATATGATCCATTTTTTTGACATTTCATTCAATGTAACTTGACTGTTTGTGTTATTATTGTAATATCAATCAAATGTTGAGTTAATTTTAATGAAATCTCAAAAAATGGATCATAAATGCCATTTTGCAATAAAAGTAGTATTACAGTAATTTTGAATACGCTGCCAAAACCTGTAGAATCACAGGAATCTTCTTTTTCGGATATTAGCGAAGATCACAACCATCTCAAAGGTGCTGGAGTTACTGATCCAGCCCTCAAAATGGCGCCACCCGTACAAGTAAGATTTATTTGCATGCATTTTTAGTAAAACTCAATTGGTCAACTCTTGGAGAGAACTTTTCTGTGATCCAATCAAGTGTACACCTCCTAGCAGACAGTATACAAATTGGTGAATAATCTCCAGAAATTTTTCTGGGATACCTTCGATTTTCAATTCGACAAACTTAAAGCCACAATTTCGAGATTATTGGGAAAAATTGCCTATGCTTCAAGTGTTCCATTGGGCCTAATAGCTTTCTAAATACCAAATATTTCATGTTTTTCTAGCATTACGCTGTTTGCAACTGGCCTTTCAAAGCTTCAATTTCACGTTATTAGTATTAATCCCAAAAAAATATTACAATGCCATTAATTATCAACTAACAATATTCAAGTGTCTTCGAGTGCTGACTTTAGATAAAAGTTCTCTCATTAATGTCTTCAACTTGACATTTCATTTAAAAACTGTGTAGCCACAATAACGTAAGAAGTAATGCTTCCAATGATGAATCCAATCATTCTTGAATTAATAACAAAAAAACCGGATACAGTAAGACACGGTTTTCTATGCACAGCTTGTTGAATGAGGAAGTTTAGTTCTTGTTTAATTCCATCAATGTTATAATCTGGACTATGCTCCAAAGAATTAATCATTCCATAACATATACTAACAATTTTAATAGCTTCACTTGAAAGATTCTCGCCTAATAAAGCCAATACCATTATCTTTGTCTGGAAATATCAAAAATATGAAATATCATAAGAAAACATCAAATTTAAATGTGTATTTTAGATAGTGAGACTATGCCGTTTATCCATTCGTCTACGTCATGCGGCTTTTTCAGGGGCAAGGCCAAATATTAAATTAAAGATTTGGTTTCTCACTCCGCTAATACATATGAATGGTAAACAAATGAATCTGGATTTGAATGATTAGACAATTTGTGTGCTTACTCTTTTAGTAGGTTTATTACACGTTTTCATTAGCAAGTTTGGTTCATAACAGGAAACTATAATAAAATAATAGCCAAGGACAAAGCAAACTTGCTTGCAGCTAATGTTGGTATATTATAGTCTAGAGTGTCCCAAGAAAAATCGCATGTAAACAAAGACCACACGTGATCTAGCTGCGTATTGGACGACTTGTATTCAACATAATAAGCCTCGTTCAACCTTATCCACTTGCCTAGGTTGAATATTCACGTGATTTTATGTGTGGCCGTTTTTCTTAAAAACGAACCTACTTTAGTTCTACTCCTCCTACGTTTGCGATGTTATAGTTGGGCTGGAAACATTACAAACAAGGAACATATTTCAATTACTACTAAGCGGTATATGATGGTATAAAGTGATGGCTATAGAAAACATTCCACCCCGATATTTGACAGTATTTATTGAATTTTGAGAAAATGCTAAGAAAAAGTCGACATTTTCTTTTTTTCTCAAACAATAACCCATTATTTAGGGTAAACCACTTTTTAGAATGTCTTTTTACAAAAGTATTGACTATTTTGCATGACGACTTCTCTTGTTCGTATACGAATCCTAATTTGTAGTATTTTCAAATTGTTTGAGAACTATGTTATTAAGCCAGTGGAAGATCTTTCGATTTTACGAATAATACAAAAGATACGAAAATAATCATATTTTCCATATCATCAGTCAATCAATTCTTCTGTATGTTCCTCGTGGTATATTATTCATTCTTTTCTTTTGAATTACTTGGGAAATTAAACCACAACATTTTTAAATTATTCATTTCAACGTTTCGGTAGCGTCCCAGCTACCGTTGCCAAATAAAATGAGTAGAAATTAATTTTTATCCCTATCTGACACAACGGAAAAAATTTGACAACTAGACAATCAAAAATATTTTGAAGTTTAAGACTGCAAAATTTATCAAATTTTTATTGAGGTCCATTCATAGTAGATCATATCTCTGGCAAAATGTGAAATAAAATATTTCATTTTATGACATTCCAACGATATGATAGTCTACTAGAAATGGAATTCAGTGAAGTGCACGTTCCAGGAACGGTTTTTATTGGGATAGCGCGTTTTTTTCGCTTATATTGGAAATGTTGTTAATAAAACGCGTTTCTTGAAAATTTTTTTGTGTATGAATATTTTGGTTTTCAAAATATGTATACTCAGTTTTGTGATTTTGTGTATTGAAATGTGTATCGATTAACAACTATTCAAATTATAAATCATAAGAAAACCTGGATAAAAACTTATGATGCTATCCAACGTGCAGCGCTAATCACGGCCATTTTTCAACCACAACTCTAACATCGCAGACGTAGGAGTTGAACCTATACGCCTACACTCTCGGGAAACAAGTTAGCTATTATTCTCATACATTCCAGTGTACCTACTAGAAAAGTAAGTACACAAATTTTCTAACGACACTAATAATTGTTGCTTATCACGACTAAACAGGAAATGAAAAATCAAGATAGTTTGTCCTTTGCGAAATATTCAGTAGTTCAATCCACTTTGGATATATAAAAGCATTTTTTGTGATTTGTACATACACTGTGTTATTTATAAGATGTGACAAGGAATTCCTATACAATATTGTCAAACGCGAGCTAACCTTTTCACCAAATAGAGTCCATACAAAATAAAAACAGATTTGGAAAGGTCGTTGGAAAATAAGTTCAATTTTCTTAAACTTGCTCTGGTTTAATGAAAAAATTTTACACATCACTCTTGAATAATCTTAATTGCTAAGGAGATAATCAGCAGAGTAACGGTAACGGGAAAGTTATACTTGAAGTATAGTTCGATTAACCGCTGTGGTGGTGTTCATTCTCAGTTCTTTTTCATTATTTGTGTTTGAAAAACATTAAATTTGAAATAAAGCAAAGTTATTTGTTTAAAAAAATGTGGAAAAAGAACTAAATAGAGCTCATTTTTTCAAACATAATTATCCATTTTTTCATTCGAACAGAGCGAATTCAAAGAAATTAAGCAATCTGTTACATGTTTTGTACTGTAAGGAATCCCTTTGTCGCATCTTATAAAAACCACAGTATGTTTAATGGCTTATACTTTTTAAAATATTATACTGCAATTATTCTGCTTTTGTCAGAAACATCTGTTTAAGTTTCAGGCTATAAATTATGCATTAATTTACTCTTTGCTTTATTGTTAGGCGCATCCACACTATGCCAATCGAAGTGAACCCAAAACCGCGCGACCAGGGACTACGTATCCGATTCATGGAGATACTACTGAAGACACTCTTTTATTTTTTGGATTTACAGAGGCAGTACTGTTAATTAGAAGTCCGTATTAAACTGAGAGTTCACGAATGGGTAGAAAATAGATATGTACTTACAAAATTTTCAATTATCCAAACGATGCTAGTATATATTATGTAGATATTTATAGCTGATTTCTCCGAATCGAAAACCGTATAATTGATAAGTATAATACTGTACAGCAAAACATAAGATATAGTAAAAAGAACGAAAATTGATAATCCTGTACCAAATACATCGTTTATTAAATCCAACACATCGCAAATTCCGTTATATAATGCTTTTATATGCTTGATTTCGTCTCTTACTTTACAAAGGTTCGTCATTTTGGAAAGCACATATTCGTCATTTCTTGAAAGAATGCTGCGCGTCGGTATCAATTGTATCAAATATCGATTTAATGAAACGAACCTTTTTTTAATTTCCAATGCAAACCATACCCATAAAAATATAACAACGTTCAGCTGATAATACTGAACATTTCTAATGAAATAAGATTTATATGTGTTCAAGTCAAAAAAATATATCCATGACAGAGTATCCAAAACTATTGGAAACAGTACGACTACATTTGCAAAAATTGATAAAGGTATAAGCGTCGTTACTGCATATGGACACGTGAAATTTAATAAGTAATCAAATCTCTTTAAGCTGTTTATAGCTTCCACAATTTTTTCAGGATACACGAACGTGGAGGTAATACTGAAAGTCACTGTTGCTAAACAGAGAAAACCACACGACACCTGATCAGGTATTATAATAAAAAAATTGAACCCTCTTGACAGAAAACTAGTTTTAATATAAACGGAATATATCCATCCAATGGCTGAAACTATTGCCAAAAGTATCACATATATTTTAATAATTTTATTTTTTGTACTAAACGGACAAAATCCTGCTACAGTGCATATTTGTATCATATAATAAATGCATGACAATTTGGTTTCTTTTTCCTTACTTGTTTTTTTCACAAACATCGTTATCATACTGACTCAAGTCTGGTAGGTTATAAATGTGCGTGTTGTGCTAGTTTTTCCAAGTCTATTAAAATAATGTAGTGTAAATAGATAATCATCGATATATTTTCCTAGTTGTTTCATTAATAGCAAATTACCTGATAATTAATGCATTATTCTGATTTGAAAATGATAACCCCTCATTCGTTTTTTTTTTTCGAATAAAATGATGTATTCATTGAATGTTTATTACTATGTTTAATATTTTCATCTAGCAACAAATATGAAATTATTTTTAAGAGTAGCCATGTAAAAAATATTGAATAGTTGTCTGAATTTATGAATAATAGGGAGTCGAAATTTTTTTATTGAAAATTTCCATTTCTCCGAAAATCCTCTTTCCTTAAATATTGATAGTTTTCGAGTTATCAACAGAAAACTAGATGCTATACTTCAAATACATTTTTCTAGATGTAATTTTGAAACGAATAAGCCATCGTTTCCATGTTTGGAAGCTTAATGAATTATAACGCGTTTTCCTGTTATACGTGGTCTTCTACCACTCGAACACGTCACTATGGACACCCTTGACTAAACATCTTTCGACGAAATGCTCGAGCGCCAGATTTTAAATGTGGTTTGCTCCACGGCACCTTGACCCTTAGCGACAAGAGTTCAAGATAGCCTCAGATGGAGGTTACGGAAAATTCCAGGGGTCTTGTTGAACTTACTTCAATATCGGTCTTTCAGTTAATGTTTTACGGTTGGTAACGAATGAAACAAAACTGAAATCCTCTAGTTTATTAATATTAAATATAAATGTCTTGTAACGAAAACACACAAACTCGTATCTTCAAGAGAAAGCCGGCGAATATTCAGAAAAACCTATTACTTATTTAGCAATAAAGGAAAAAAAAAACAGTTTTATATAATAAATGAATTTTTATTCACAACGGTATTATCATAAAAATAACTCAAACAAGTATCAATCCGGGAAGTATATAAAAAAATTAAATTATGAAATAAAACAATTTCAATTTGTCAAACGAAGCTACTGTGTAAGCGAAACGCGTCACAACTTTTAGTTCAATATAATGTAGATTTTAACAAATTGAAATTGTTTCATTTCATAATTTAGTATGGATCTAAATCGAGTGAAAGCCTCATCTATTCAAAAAAATTAAACTTCTCTACCATTCATAACTAATTACTAACATGAAAATAAATTTCCTAAGAACAAATTACAATAATCTAATATTGCCGGTTATTTGCAAAACAAAAAGAAGAAACTGGACAAAGTAAAAAAAATCAACCGGTCCGGGAAAAAATTATCAAACTATTTCTAGTGTACGAAATACGGAGGTACGGAAATTGTTGAATATACGGTGATTTTAACAAATATTTTTCCTTCTTAAATCGGCTTCGGTGTTCTGCAATTTTCAACAGACTTATTTTTTTTTCAAATATAGACTCCGAGAACCGGAACGAAACAAACTCTCGGACTAGTACGGAAGCACGACGGTTATAATAGCAGCGGTTGCTGATAGCGGAGATCTATCAGTTCAGCACCTCGAATCAAACTCTTCTGCCCTTTTATATTATCATTTGTAAAATTTTATTGAGGAACTACAAAAAGTTTGTC
Source organism: Galerucella nymphaeae (assembly GCA_963978555.1). Lineage (NCBI taxonomy): Eukaryota > Metazoa > Arthropoda > Insecta > Coleoptera > Chrysomelidae > Galerucella > Galerucella nymphaeae. The sequence goes on from OZ021718.1 coordinate 12,603,071, forward strand.
ATGTACTAGACGTCTTTCGGAATTATTAATTGAATAAAATGGTATATATACCAAATGTCCTTTTTGATTGAAAAATCTTAACTTCGGAAATGACTAAATATTATGATTCAATATAAATTTGCGTACCTCCGGTCTAATACAAAAAATACTAAAACTACAATATAACGGTAATTATAATAAAAAAAAATCTGTAACAAAAGGGAATCAGAAAGTAAGTAACGAGTTATTGAAAATCAAGTGGCAAAATAAAAATACGAAACGGGAGAAAGAAAAAACTTAAATCAGTGTAAAGAAAATAACTCGTTACAGAATAATTTATAGACGTTTCCGAACTTGTTGATTAGACAGATAAGTTTGTATTTTCCATTAGCACATATCGACTTATTTAATGCGATTTATTGCTAGTATCCATTTCTGTCGACGCTCCAATAATTGTAATGAAATAAAATTTTATATTTTCATCATTTCCACTATTTTGACATATTTTCAACATAATTCATATTCATTATCACTTTGCTTTTGTTATAATACTAATATTCCTTGTTCCAATCCACTCATTCCAATATTTATTAATCAAATTCGCACAAATTGGAGAAAATATCAGAAAAACTGAAGACGTACTAGTGCATTTATAATTTATGTTGTTTGTAAACAACTTGATCTCGCGTATTCCCAAAATTATCAGAAAAGGCGCCACTAGTCTTCACGCAGATAAAAGAATTATCACAGTTTCTTGTAATATTGTAGTATTTAATAAAGCGCGTTCCCAATAGATATCTCAGATTAATATTTTTTTTCCATTAGTAATGCGTTTTATCGTTGGCTTCATTGAATACGACAATATTACAGGAGACTATAATAATACTTTATTGCTTCAATTAAGCCCAAGCGGTTTGTTGTTGAATTTTTCGAATTTTGGTTTGCAGTTGAAGGTGGAGATGACTTCCGTTACAGGAAGACAGGTATATTGATTATGATTTTAGTGTCTTCTTCAGTCCGTGATTAAACTCCTAGAGCTCGCAAACGGGAAGAATATACCTTGTACTGATGAGGCACAAATACGTTGAAACTGTTCTACAATATTTTGTCTCTAGTCATTGTATTTGAAAATGTTTTTCAAAACAAAGCGTAAGAATGATTATTATTTTGCGATATCTATACTTTACGCAGCTTCTGTGTACTTAAGCTTTTTGTTGTTTTTTGTATTTATGTAAATCAGTTATTATTTATTATGAATCATTATCAAAAAAGACAATGTCCAAATTTATTGTTAAGGAGTACAGGGTGGTCCTCAAGTAATTGTACATAGAAGCACAGTACAATCCATACTTCAGTACAATCTACACTTCAAAATATTGCGATATCAACTCAAATAAACTAGCCTCAACAAAATATTGATATAAAGAGTGATACAAAGTGTTGAGCATGGAATTTTAGTTTTCGTTTTTCACAATAACTTTAACGCTTTTTGACGTATGTCCATCTTTTTAATTTCAGATTATGTTATGCCAGCCGTAATCATGATGGGGCGAAAGGGGGTGCGCCCACCCTCGTCCACATCCAAAAATATAGGGACCGTAGATTCCTTTTGTATTTATGTAGAGGTAGGGGCAGAATTTATCACGTTCTGGGCGTTAAATGGTTTGTTTTTATGAGTATGTTAAAATACATTGTATTATAATTATTGTATTTTTTCACAGATGATAAATTTTTCAAAAATATTTGATTTTTATTCTTCATTCCGTTCCCAACAAATATAAGTAAACAATAGTTATCAGTAAATTTTCAAACAATTTCGAATGTTCTAATTATTATAGTTATTATAAACGGCTGAATCCTAGTCAAATTCGGCTTCCTATACTAATGGTTGAAGTTAATGATGTACGTCATTGATGTTATTTAATGATTTTCGCCTACAATAAACACAAAAAATGGAAAATATATAAAACAAAAATTTTCACAGTTCTGTTCTCTCTATTCCAATCTTTGATTTATACCAGCATTCAATTAAAATTTATGTTGAACGTCAAAACACGCATCACGCAAGTGACTGTCAAAGGTGTATGGATAGTGAAAATTTACAAAATCGTGTTGAAATGAGTTTCGCAGCCCAAGGGACGAAATAGATTATATCCGGTCATATTTATAGATTTAATATGATTCATTTACAGATATGGTAGGCAAAAACATATTCCATTTATTATTTACGACCCAATATTTTCAATAATGTATGAATTATAGGTTGCTGATCGCTATGTTTGCCACTTTAATTTTTATCTTTAGAAACAACCCACGACATCTCTGGGTGGCGCTAGGATATTCTAGTTGCAGCGCCTCCGTATCAGGTGATTTAGTTGTATCGTATTATGTTATCTATGGTTGTATCCCAGCGTCTAGTAGTTACGCAGCATGGATTTATTTGAAGTGGTTCCCATATACCACTGTCCGTTAAGAAAATATTGATTTTTTTCCCAATTTTGAAGCTTTTTTGTATAATTGACACATGTCATCTAAAAATAAGTGGGTAAATATAAAATATTAATCTACGTTGTATACTGGGTGTACCTTACCAATCCACCTTGAAGCAAATTCTAGAGCAGCGGAAGCACTATCAGTCGCGAGAGGTGAATATTCCCTTTGTGGAAGTTACAGGCCCTGGACAAACGATGGATCTATGGCCGAGTTGGATAGGGTGGATTTCAAACATTTCCTAGGGTTTAGACAGTTTGTTATCTCGGCAGCGGCGAGGAGAACCAAAACTTCTCACAAACTTAGGAACCGCCGGCACGTAGTCAAGGCACCATCCAACCAAAACCTGGGAAAGCTGGATTTCCCAGGTTGAAGACGGCTAAAGTCTCTTCTGGAAAATGGACAGAAGAGACTGGACCTGGTGTCCTGAAATCGAGGCACCAAAAAAAACCAGCTGGGCCGGCGACGAAAGGTGATCAAACCTCGTCGACAGCACAAACACAGCCTTCTCATTGGCCGGTGCAGATGGTGGTTAATTGATCCACCGACTGATCCTTCCAGTATTTGAAGAGATATAAGTTTGCCTGCGGCACTCGCACTCGGCCACATTCAATTGTTTACAGGCAAACTTACAGCATGCCAAGGCTGCTTCTTACAACCTAGGCAAAATGTTCAAGGACGAATTGATCGACCTTGCCTTCCTGCAAGAATCATGGACAGGAAACACAAACCGAGTAACCGGTCTCAGCAATATTCCTGGTTAGGTAATAACCTGCTCTGAGGGTGAACCATAGAGCATGTCTTCTCATCTGGAAAAATATGATCCATTCTTTGCTTACAGGTTTTTGCACTACGGATGTAGTAGCCATTCAGATGGCGGAGAAGAATGGTATGACAAACATAGTCGCCTGCTCTGCGTACTTCCCAGAAGACATGGATACTCTACAGATTTCAACAGACTTCAGTTAGTCATGGGATGTTACGCAACTCAAACCAAATCCTTTCAAAGTTATTGTCGTTCAACAACAAGATATTTTGTATTTTAAAGACTTACAGCTTCAAATTACAGAGAAAAGTCAAACTGATAATAAGGAGAAACTTAACTTCAGTACAATATGTGCATTTAAATTCGTAAAAGATAGTCCAAATGTAATGATTTTGAAACATAGTAATGAAAAGTTCAAATCCGCCAATATTGGTAAAAGGGGTATAAGAACATCAATAAACCTTACTTTAACTGATTTACAAGTAAAATACGATGCTCCTATTCCATTAAATCCCAAAAAAATCTCCAAGCTTGTAGCACTACTGAGGTACATTCCACCGATTTATCAAAACTACTACACAGAGATTGGCGTTGCTGAGAATATTAATAATACAGACGTTGCTCAGGCTATAGATGTAGATGATGAAATGGAACATTTGGACAACTTTAGCGATATTGACGATTCTTAAGTTGTTATTCAACTTAAAGAGCTCCAGTTCATTTTAAATTAGTGTTGTTATTTTTGCTTTAATTAAAATACCTGTTTGTTCTTGGATCTCAATAAAAATGCATATTTTATTTTCGTCAAAATAGGATATGTCGTTTAAAAACTGTTTTTTAACTTTAGATATTATTGGAATAGAAATAATGCTGTTATTTCATTATTTTATTTATTTTAGTTCATTTTAAAATGTTTGTTGTTTATTTATTTTGTGTTTAACAATTTTTATGATCGAAAAAATATTTGAAAGCAATAAAGGGATAAGCCACATTTTTAAAAATGGTGCATTTTTCGAAGAACGCTGTTCACATTTACATGGCAATTTATGATAATTGAATTCCGTAACTTTGTAGGGGTTGACAGGTCGTTGTTATCAAACACTTAGTAAAAGTCACTTATATCTTTATTCAACAACTAAATAATTCTAAATACAAATTACGTTGACCTATCGGTATAGAACCGACCTCGTTGAAGTTTATTGTATTAATCTAATTATAAATGTAATTGTACCCGTCTCATCAAAATGTCCAAACTATGTTTATATTTTTATTTAAGCTTACTAATTCTTTCATATCATTGCTGATAGACATATTTATAAAAGTATTAATTAAGCTATTTCGTCAATGACCCAATACATTATACGAGGGGCATTACATCCCTCCCCTTAGGGAGAATGGTTTCAGGGTTGGCCAGCCCTTAAACCATTTATCTAAGGGTATTTTCAAACGCGTAATAGTTTCGATCTGATGGATGGTTACTTCCTGTTAACACAATAGTAATAATAAAATAATAATAATATGAATTGTACCTGTGGGGCGCCTCCACTAGATACTTATTTTAATAGTGAGGGTTAGCCATTAGCACCCCCCCCCTTGAAGCAAAACCATATATATAGAGAAAAAAATACAAAATAACATACATAGGAGCTGAAAGGAAGAAAAAATATAAATATACACATATAGGAAAAATGTTCCTGGTTTATTGTCAAAGTCACTGTTCTGGATTATATATATCCAGCCGATTCTTATGTACTGTGGTATGTTTTCCATTTTCTAACGCAACTGTGCAGTTTGGGTCTGCGAATTCTACCACTACATGCGGGCCACTGTATTTCTCACTAAATTTAGTTCCGTTCTCTTTTTTCAGAAGAACAAGATCTCCTTTATCCAATGTAAAATACTTGGCTGTTTTATCCCACGTTTTTTTTCGGTCTACTTTAATTTTACCTAAAATTTCTCTAGCTCTCTTATGAGTTACTTGTAATCTATATCGAATTTCCTGCTCATAAGCATCAATGTTGTATATCGGTTCTATTGTATTCCCTTGTAGTTCATTTGGTAGTGTTGCAATTCTACCGTATACTAACTCAAAGGGAGTATAGTTATGATAAGTGCTGGGAGTGGTATTGTAGCAAAAGGCGTAATATTGACACCACGTATCCCAGTCTGTATGAGTTTCATTCATATAGCTCCGAACATATTCATTGTAGGGGAGAGTGGTCGAATATCAACCGCTGTCCAATATCGATCACACACCCCTACCCAATTCTTGAAGCTTTTCAACTTCTTAATAGAGCGAGACCGCATGCGCTGGGATGGTATTTACTATGTATACAGTCATCTACGCACTTAGTCGATGTTTGACCGTAGTGAATGCTTGATGTTAAATTTTGCCTTATTCCTTATAATATTTGTGACACCGATACGAAAGTAAGTAATGATTTAATTTGATTGTAGCTTTGATTTTTGTGCAGTAAGGTAATTATCGTTACATTTTCACAGATTTTTTTTGTAATTCATCTTTTTTGTCTACCACGTGCAGTCGGCTAATGTCAACCGGGGTGATCGATATTTTCCTACTGTGATCGATATTGTACCAATGGCGTTTATTCTTTTACAGATGCCTCGTCAAAAGTATACACGCAAAACTTCTCGCGCTTCGTGGTCTGAAAAGGATATGGAACGTGCGCTTAAGACAATACATGACAAAGTTGCTTCCATACGAAAAACTGCACAAATGTTCAATATTCCATATGGAACATTACAAGACCGTTTAAAAGGTCGCTTCGCTACAAAAAAGTACAAAATGGGCAGAAAATCTGTTTTTACTGTTCAGCAAGAAGAAGATCTCGCGAAACATGTTATAAACCTCTCTCGCCTTTTTTATGGACTAACATCTTCGTCCATAAGAAAACTTGCATTTGAATTTGCACAAACCAATAAAATTAAAAACACTTTTAATAAAGAGAAAGCAATGTGTGGAAAAGATTGGTTCTATGCATTTATGCGGCGCAACCCGACATTGAGCTGCCGTAAACCGGAAGCCACAAGTCTGAGCCGTGTGTTGGCATTCAATAAAGATGAAGTTACGATATTTTATGATAATTTAGATAAGCTCTACTCTGAACACACTTTTGAAGCTCATCGCATCTTCAATGTAGACGAAACAGGGATTAGTAACGTTCACGTGCCAAGCCGCATTATTGCCCAGAAAGGTCAAAAACAGGTAGGAGCTGTCACAAGTGGTGAGAGGGGCCAACTTGTAACTGTTGTTGTAGCGATGAGTGCTGCAGGTTCGTTTGTTCCACCGATGTTTATTTTCAAACGAATGAGAATGAAAGAAGTTCTAGAAAGAAACGGGCCAACTGGTGCTGTATATAGGTGCTCTAAGTCTGGATGGATTACTGAGGAGACTTTTGAAGACTGGATTCAACATTTTGCAAAATTTACAAAAGCTAGTAAAGATGATCCGGTCCTGTTATTAATGGATAACCACTCCACTCATTCAACTTTAAGGTCATATCATTATTGCAGAGATAATGGCATTAAAGTTGTTTCAGTTCCGCCCCACACTTCACACCGGTTGCAACCGCTCGATGTTGGTTTTTTCGGACCATTAAAGAGTGCATACAATCAAGAATGCGATAGATATATCAAAGCAAGAAAACACGAGAAGATTCTGCAAACGGATATTGCGGAGTTATTTAAAACTGCTTTTAATAAAATGGCAGCTGTAGAAAAAGGGGTCAAGGCTTTCGAAACTACTGGCATTTATCTTAACCGATCTGTATTCAGTGATGAAGAGTTCAGTACCTTACTAGTCGATCCAGCGCCAAATGCTGAGCAGAATCAAGAACCGATAATTGCTGAAACAAATGCAATAACACGATTAGAAAAAACACTGCATCCTGTACCTGGACCATCTAAGATAAAACAACACGATCCACCTTCCATGAAAAGAGCACTTCCTATATCACCTACCTCCACAGTTCAACAACCATCTCCATTAAAAGCTCCGTCGCCTATCCCTGGACCATCTAAGACAAAACGTCACCGTACACCTTCCTTTGGTAGTGAATCTTCAGAATTAGAGCTTGAAGAAATTGTAGACGATGGATTGACCGACGATGATGATCCGACACTTCAGCTACCCGTGGAAAATAGAAGCTTTGCAGAACTTCTACCCTTGCAAACAGTAACAACTAGAACCAAATCGCGAAAAACCAAGAATTCCCAGATACTGACCTCAACGCCATTAAAAGAGCAATTGGAAAAAAAGAAGAGAAAAAGCAACAAAAACTGAAGAAGTTAGAAAAACAAAAAGATATTAAACAGGAGAAGCTGAAAAAAGCTTCACGACGTATAGTTCCCGAAAAGAAAGATAATTCTACAAATGCCGACATATGTTCTGTATGTCAAGAGTTTGGAAAATCAAATGAAGTATGGTGGAGATGCCGTTCATGTGCCGTGTGGACGCATGCAGATTGCACAATCATTGAAAATGCTAAAGATTATGTTTGTAGTAAATATTAAAAAGTTTGTTGTAACCTTACTTTTTGAATAAACTAAATTTAAAAAATTTGGTTGATATTACCCGATATGGTTAGGTTAGGCTTATTTATTTGACATTAATGACAAGTTTTTATGAATTCGGCTACTTCCTTTGACATGTTTGCCCATGATAACCAGATTTTGATTTTTTTATTAACCTTTTTTGTCCACAGTGCCCTCCTAAGAGTGAATCATTGTGGTATCTCTTGATTGAATCAAGTTTTTCATGTGTGTTTGTAATTCGTATTGGTGCGTCACATAACGCAATTGACAGGTGTTTCAAAACTTTATTACCTGTACTTTTGAATTCTTGTTCAGTGCATTTTTTGAATATAAAATCATTTGTAAATAGTTCAACTTTCCTAACATTATTTACAACTGCCGACCTATCTAGTCGGTACAACGCTTGGCCTAGGTCAAGGTTGTTTCCTACAGTTTGCAATATTTGTTCCTTCATCAGCAATTTACCCTTATGTTTCACAGTCATTTGTAATGATGCGGAATTCCATTGTGTATATTGTAGATTAGGCAATTTTAGCACTTCGACATTATTATTTATTTCAATAACTTTTAAATAAGTTGATTCTGCTTTTGCGTTTTTATACTTTCTTTGCCAGTTACTAGGTTATTTTTGACCATTGACCTTGTTAATGCTAGTATTTATGAATTTTCTACTTGCATTTGTTTTAAGTCTGATATAGTTATTCTGGAAAGAGCATCAGATACATTATACGTACCCTTAATGTATTCTGTTTCGAAATCATACTTTTCCAATTCGTGTTAGTTTAGAAGAAGGATCTTTCAATGCGAATAAATGTTGTAATGGTTTGTGATCAGTTTTCACTAAGAATTTAGGTGCTCCGTATAAGTAGCGCTTAAAATAATTTATTCCCCAATGAATGGCGGTTAACTCTTTTAATATGATTGGTTTATTAAGCTCACTTTTATTGAAACTTTTTGACGCAAATGCTATAGGTAAATCTGTCCCGTTGTGATTTTGACATAATATTGCGGAGGCTGCAGAATTGGATGCATCCGTAATTAAAACAAATTGTTTGGCAAAATCAGGATATTGCAGGATTGGCGGTATAATGAGTGACTGTTTCAACTTATTAAAAGCAATCCCGCAATCTTCTGTCCATTGAAATTTTACGTTTTTACGTGTTAGTTTATTTAATGGTAAACAAATCTCCGCGAATTTCGGGACAAACCTATAGTAGTTGCAAAATGCTACAAATCTTTTCACTTCTTCCGCACTAACTGGTGTAGGGTATTTTTCCACTACTACGAATTTTGATTCATCAGGCTCAACTCCTTTGTCCGAGATTTTATGACCCAAGTAAGTAACTTCCTTACGGAAAAATTTAAATTTTTGTGGATTTAATTTTAAATTATGAGTTCTACATGTTTCAAACACTTTTCTCAAATTTTCAAAATGGTGTTTTTCAGAGCAACCTATTACTATTAGGTCGTCCATATATAAAAACGCCTTTTCTGGAGTTAGTCCAGCAAACGCAATTGTCATCATTCTTTGAAAACTGTTGGGACTTACATTTAGCCCGAAGGGTAGCCTTGTAAACCTAAATGCTCCCTTGTCTGTACTGAATGATGTGTAATCTCTGGATGTTTTATCCAGAGGGATTTGATGAAATCCCGATATTAAATCAACAACCGAAAACCACTTTGCTCTACCTAATTGATCCAAAATGTTATCTATTCTAGGTAAGGGAAATTTATCAGGTATCAACTTCTTATTTAATTGTCTAAAATCCATACACATACGCCATGCTTTGCTCCCATTTTGAGATTTTTCAGGTACTAATAGTACAGGACTATTGTACACAGATCGAGACGGCTCGACTATGCCGTGCTCTAATAGTTTGTCAACCTGACTATTGATTTCTGACACATGTGCGTGAGGTGTGCGATAGTTTTTTATATATACTGGAGTGTGGTCGTTGACTCTCAATTTTTGTGAATAAAAATTATTTGACGTTATTTGATCGTTTTTTAAAGCAAATACATCAGAAAATTCACTACATAATTTTTTTAGCTTATCTTTAATATAATGTGACATATCTTGATCTATTGCCTCTAATAATTCTTTCTTTCTTACTTCCGACTTCCCAGTCATCGTGTATACATTGAAATTGCTAATACTGGTACTGAATATATTATTAGTAGATACATTTACGCTTTCCTCTGTTGTTTTCAATATCCTAACATATGGACTATTTCTAGAAACTATTCCTCTGGCTATGAATATGCCCTGTTGTAATTCTTGCTGTTCTACCACAGCATCCTCTTTCAAATCTTTGAAGTGGTCTACAACTCTCATTACCTCACATCTGGGAGGTATTGAGAGAGTATTGTCTATGGGGCTGTTAAAAATTGGTACCGAAAAATAGTTATTGAAATTATTTATTGTCATTAACCAACGTGAGTAATCTAGATTCCATTCAAATATTGAAATAAAATCTCTGCCTAAAATTGCATCAGCCGGGATAGAAAAGTTTTTTGACACTACATGAAATCTATGCGACACTTCATTATTTTTTTGAAATAATGTGGCATTGATTGTACCCATGGACTTTGCAATTCCAGCTGTTACACCTTTTATATTAATAGTGAGATTATTGTTTATTAACTGAGGGTTATTGACACTAGTTTCTTTGAAAATTAAAATATCTGCGCCAGTATCCACTATGAATGTGCACAGTTTGTCCGATATGTATACAGTTTTACAAAGTTGGAAAGCGTCAAGTCAATGTGGAATATATTTTTCGTTACGTTTGATGGTCCCCCTGTTGTTCCTATGGTTGGTTCTCCAACTGCTACCCCTTGCATTGTAACCCTTGTATTGATTACCTCTGAAGTTATTATTCCTCCTAATGTAATTATTTGACCGGCTGTCTACATTAAATCTTCCATTATGATTCCTGGCCTGATTGTACCTTGACCCGACATTGCTACTAATTCTGCGCCCATTTACCCTATTGCTCTTATAACTAAGGACTGTTGTTAGCTGATCAGAACGTGTATTCACCTCTACGAATTTTTTAAGGGCCTCTTCTGCCGTGGAAAAGTTACCTGCCTCTAAAATCCACCTAGTTTTCTCCTGATTGGCATTTTTGCTTAACGCCGTGACTGCCGCTTCCTTGGTGTACTTTTCTGCCAGCAATCTCGGCATTCCTTCCGAGATATACGAGTTCCTAAGAGATTCGACCAGCTTCTCCACCTCTGTTGTGTACTTCACAGCGTCTTTGTTGTATTGCCTCAGATTATTTAATTTTGCTGCCAACAATCCTGAATTTTCACCTTTCACCTTACTCTTGAGAGCGGTTATTATTCCCTCTAAAGTACTTTCATCAGCTATCACTGCTCTGGCCTTGCCTGCCAACCTAGTCTTTACAAAAGCTACTGCGGTGACTGATAACTCTTCAGTAACATCAGTCTTTAACAATTCCAATGCATCCAGAAACCCAAATAAATTTTCGAAGGATCCATCGAATTGTTGGGGTATGAGTTTACATGCTAAATTAATAAAATCTACTTGTGACAAAGGCATTATGTCTAAGGGTTCGCTCTCATCGCTCTCTATATCCTCCTCAAATTTATTTGTGTCAATTAATTGAACACATGAAATAGGAATTTTATACTTCAACTTTAGCACCTGGAAGGACCTAACTACCCTGTCCCTGACTAATAAAAATTTCGAATTGCACTTTGCTTTGTAATTATTATCAAGTGCATCCCTTGAAAGAGCTATGTTACGAGTAAATTCATTGAATAACGAAATCAAATTATTTTTAATTTCTTCCCTGACTGACTCGATTTTTGGTATAATAATTTTTGAGTATAATATCACATCTAAACTCTTGTGATACATACGCAATTAATAATAATAAGAAAAATAATAATAAGAATAATAAAAGATATAGACACAGTAAATCAGTAATTATAAGAATCTGTAGGAATTATATATAATCTTACCACTTGTTACACTACACTGGTTCTGGACTGCGTCAAGTTCCTTCTGATAGTCCTCTTCATGTTGCGCCTGTACATCGCCCAGATGGAAATCATCAATTTCACCACTACTGCTGCTGTTAATACATACATCAAAACACGAGCGTCTCCAGATACTTGGATTTGACTCTCGTACTATGAAGTTGGAATTCACTACGCCATTCTCCTGTACATCTTCATGCGTGGAATAGGATTTCCCCATGAAAATTGCTCACCATACACTAGTCTAGTTCAAAATCCTGGTATCTTCTGATGGCAGGATCGCCATGTAAGGGTTGACAGGTCGTTGTTATTAAACACTTAGTAAAAGTCACTTATATCTTTATTCAACAACTAAATAATTCTAAGTACAAATTACGTTGACCTATTGGTATAGAACCGACCTCGTTGAAGTTTATTGTATTAATTTAATCATAAATATATTTGTACCCGTCTCATCAAAATGTCCAAACTATGTTTATATTTTTATTTAAGCTTACTAATTCTTTCATATCATTGCTGATAGACATATTTATAAAAGTATTAATTAAGCTATTTCGTCAATGACCTAATACATTATACGAGGGGCATTACAACTTCCTATTTCAGGATTTGATTAAAAACTCTGAACTCGATTTTCTCGGAAACTCAGTTTTGTGGCATGTCTCGTTGTTACTCCTAAAGCATCCATAAGTCGGTCTATAACTATTGGTTCGATAAAATTTATTGGTTCCATAACTGTTATTGGTATTCCCATTGCTCATTTATGGAGTCCATAACTATTGGTCGATTTATAGAATCAATATATATGGACTTCATAAAATTTGGGGAAATTTCAAAATTTTCGATGTGTAACTATGGAAATCAACAATTGCGCTTGTGCTTTTAACGATATACAATTTGTCATTTTGACATTTTCATTCGATTGTTCAGTCTGTTAATTTAATTGTGCAATGGAAGAAAAAAATAAGAAGAGGAAGCGTTCTCGTAATTACACGGAAGACGAAAGGGCTGAGTTATATGAAATAGTGAAGAGACACGAAAGTGTGATAGAAAATAAAAAAACCGACGGTGCCTCGGTGAAAGCTAAGAAAGCCGCGTGGGACGCCGTGGTGAACACGTATAATTCACTGCAGAAGACGGGAGTTAGAAATGTGGGGCAACTCCAAGCATTATATGATGAGATGAAGCGGAAAGCAAAAAAAAGGGTAGCTGATGATAAGGTATATTTTTCAATTCGCAAAGGAATATCAAAGTAAACTTCCATTTCATAGGTGCAGTTGTATAAAACTGGAGGAGGAAACTATTTTAAAACCGCAACCGCTCTTGATGAATTGATTATTTCATCAAATCCAATGCGATTTCAAGGCCTCGTTAACCCTGCCGATGAGCTAGAAATTGAGGTAGGTGAATGCTTTTAAATATGAGATATTGTTAAGGCATCTGAAACATAAAACACTGCAGAGTAGAAAATATTTTACAAGGATAAATTCGTTAAATTGATAATACAACCGTACTTTATAGCTACCAGATTCTAGAGTTTTTTTTTGTAGGTTGACAACAGTTTCAGCCCCCAATTTTATTCAAACTCCTTATCAGCAGCGTCAGGTTTGTGTGAACCATCAGCCTCTTCTGCTCCTGTATTGGTAATTGCTTCGACTTCACGGGCAACCCTTTCCGATCTGGAAGAAACACCACAAGAAGAAGAAGAAGTAGTAGAGGAAGAAGAAAAAGTACCTGAAGCAATTCCAGCACAGCAAGCACATAAAAAGATACATAAAAAGAACAAAAAAAAATTGGAGGAGGAAGCGCTCGAGATAATAGCTTCAAAAGAAAAGGTCTACTTAAACATTGCCAATGTTTTACTTGAAAAACATAAAGTAGATTTAGAGAGGGCTAAAGTAGATCTTTTGCTGAAAAAGAAGCAAGTTGAAGGAACTAACCTCTCAATAGAGAACAAAAAATTAGAACAGCAACTGTTCTTGAAAAAATTAGAAAAAAATATATAATAAAATTAAATTAAGTAAGAAATGTGTCTTTTTTTTCAATAGTTGTACGTAACAATTTATTTAACCGTTTGGGTGCTAACTTAAATAATTGGTCTTATGCGTTTCTTGTTGATGTAGCAGCACCGCAAATTTGGAGTCATTCATCTTCTTCGCTATTTCAACTAGTCGCACTTTATTAAAAACTCTATTTTTCATGAATATTTTTGGCTCAATAATAATTCCCAGGAATCATCGATAAACTGAAGTTCTTAATTGAAATTAAATGGCAACTATCTCAGGATGAAAGATTTTTAATAAAGAAAAAACCTACAATGCATGATATTTCATAGAATACTTTATTCGCTGAACAAAGTGTTTATTAAAGAAGTTCTCACTGCAGTATCAACATTATTCCTATCTGGAGTATTTTCTTCGTCACCATTATTTGGATCTTGTTCAAATTCTTTTTCTTCTTCGTCTTCAAAAAAATCATTTTCACCTAGGCAGATATTGTGGAGAACAGCAGTGGCAGTAATAACAGTTAATGCTGTTTCCACATTGATGGCCATCCCTACAGATAGACAAGGAAATCTTCTTTTTAAAATGCCGAAACACCTTTCTATTGTGTTTCTAGTAGAGCAATGTGCCTTGTTGTATTTCTGTTCTGCTGGTGTGGTTGGGTTCAACAACGGAGTTAACAAATACCTGGAACATTAAATAAAGCTGCACTCTACTATTTCCTTAAAAGAAATATGTAGTATTTTTTCTATACGCTTATTTATTATACTGTTACCTTTTACAAGCATATGCACTATCCCCAAGGAGATATTTCTGTCCAAATTCTTCATTTTCTAACTGTGCACGTAGATGACAGTCATTAAAAATGGTGGAATCATGTGTTGAGCCTGGCCATTTTGCAACAACATTCCAGATGTATAATTTTGCATCGCAAATCATTTGGACGTTAATACTGAAATATCCTTTTCGATTCCTGAATACTTCTCCATTTTCGCCACCAGGTGAGGTTATTTTGACATGTGTACAATCTATTGCACCTATGACACGAGGAAACCCTTTAATGTTAAAAAAATCTTCTGCTGCTACATTAAGGTCTTCAGGAGTGGTAATAAAATGTCTCTGTAATTGTCCAATAGCAAGAGACACCTTTTTCACTATCCTTGACACTGTTGGCTGGGACACACTAAAGAAGTCTCCAGTTACCAATTGAAAACACCCTGTTGCATAAAACCGTAGTGCAATTAGCATTTGCATCATGGGGCTGATAGCACCATTTCTCTCCGTAGGTTTTTCCAACTTGCGTCCAATAACATCAACTATCCGACTAGCAGACTGCTTCGAAATTCGAAAGCGCCTTTTGAAATCGGCTTCATTTAATTGGGTGAAATAATCTGGCCGCTTGTACTTTCTTGCCCTAGGTTCAACCTCATCTTCAGAAGATGACGAACCCTCTAATAAGCGGGTAGCAAATCTTGGTAACAGATAATCCATCTACTAGAAAAAAATATTACTTAAGTTGAAACTGTATATATGAATATCCATTGATAATTTCAAAGCATGGTAATATATGGAAATATATTGTTTCTCACTCAGTATAATGGTATAATATTTGCAAACACAGAAATTTCAGTATTTATGCACATATTTTTTAAGTTATGATTACAATAAGTAGCGATTAAGATCAAATAGTTCATTACAACCATCTGTCAATTTACTTACCTTTGATAATTAATTGATTCGATTTATTTCAGCACAGTACCGTGAAAAAACATGAAAATTCATTCATTCAATTCATTCATCTACTCCAACATTACCGCTAATTGTCATATAGCGTCACTATTGTGACATTATTCGATCTATAGCTTATGGGTCGATTTATGGAACCAATAACGCCTATTAAGCGTTTAGGAATACGAAAACACACGATTCGGCCGTATTTATGGAACCAATAGCGCTATTGAACCAATAAGTTTATCGGGTCCTTTCTGAATACGGATAACGATTTTATTGAACCAATAGCGGATTTATGGGACCAATAACTCTTATTGGGCGTTTAGGAATACGGGCATAAGGGCTTCAATTGTTATAGGTATTATATAATTAAGGTGAATATCTTTAAGCTGAGTACACATGACACAAAGTCAAGAAAACAATTTTTTTGTATTCTGTGTAAAAATTTTTTTTTATTTTTTTATTTCAATTGCAAAGCGCTTTCGGCTGTTAAGCCATCTTCAGTGCCTCACCTGCAAGTAAGCAATAGTTGTTTCAAAAGAAAAGTCAGGAAATTTTTAAAAAAATTACTTACTCGTCAGGCGATTACAAAAAACTTCTTCCATTTAAAAAGTTCACAACACATTTTTTAAACTTTAAAATTTCAAATTAAAAACACATGTAAATTAATAAAATTGTTTTATCCCTTATTTAGGGTACTGTCATTTTATATGCATTATTTTAACATTTGATATTTAGGTACACCTATCAGTGTAACAGTATTAGAAGTGACACTGAATTGACTGAATTATAATTAATTTGAAATCAACAGAAAACTTACATGGAACTATGACAATTGACAGTCGACCTAGACACAGAGTTAAAGTTATCTAAAGTGAGCATAGAACTAACATATCAAAACTTAGGTTAACTGCAAAATATTTTAAGGGATATATCAAGTAAATTAAGTCAAAATGATATGGTAATTGACAGAAACCACCATGTAAATTTGTTACAATTATTTAACAAATAATAACAACAGAATATCCGATGAGAGTATACGAGAAGGCTCGGTACCGTATGAAACTAATTCCGAATCTGATTACGAAAACTACCCAGAGAAAAGCAAGAAAAGGAAGAAGCGTGTTCGGATTCAAAAATCAAATTGGTTTGCTGAAAAGAAAAAGAGGATTTTCAAAATGTTTCACATTAATAGAAACAGATAGGCAGAATATTTTCAAAGAGTTTTGGAGTATAAGTTGGCCTGAAAAAAAGAATACGTAAATAATCTTGTGATATCCTCACCTGTTCAGAGACCAGGGGAAAGAATAACCGATGAAGGATCGAAAAGAACACAATCGTTGTTCCACTATTTGAAAAAGGGAGATCAACCAATCAGCAGAACCATGCTTCTGAAACTCTGGGAATCAGAAGATGGACGGTTCTTATGGAAAAAATAAACAAAGACCTGCTTCTTAAGGGAACAATGAAGATGGTGATTTGCGTAAACCTGAAGATTCCACTTCTAAGCCGTTTGAAGTAGAACGTCAGGAGCTCGAAAAATTTTCTGGATCATTTCCAGCAATGGAATCGCACTACTGTCGTGCCAGTACACAAAAGAAGTATTTGTTTTCAGAATGGCGATCAAAACGATCCCTTTATGATTTCTATGTCAACGCAACGTGCATGCTTTGTCCATCTGTAAGTTTTATGAAGAATTTGATGTCCACAATCTTGAATTGTACTATCCTAGAAAAGACCAATGTGAGATATGTGCCCTCTTTAGGCCAGCCGCAAAATGAGACGCAGCTTGGTGAGGTGCCGCAGTGTGTGTCACGGCGAGATTTTGAGGGGGTTAACTGCTAACGCGGTAACCTCGCAAATACGATCACAGTTCTACACTTGCTTGTTGCAGTTGATTGAAGGTCCACAAAGGAAATAGCTACGGATTAAATCGTATCCGAATTGGTATCTTTTACCTCCAACAGACCAAAAGAAAGGCAGCAAGAAGTTTGTATTTAAAAAAAAAAAGAAAAAGTCACGGAGAATTTGCTACGACCAAAGAATTTAACGACGAGCAGTTTGAAAATTATTTTCGGCTAAACCTAAACAGTTTATCGAAGTGCATGAGATCATCAAAAAATAAATTGACGCAGAAGGATGTAACGCTACAAGACCCATCGGAACGGAAGAGAAACTAGGTGTATTTCTGAGGTAACTTTATTTTATTAATTTTAATAATCAAATTATTCATGTGAAAAAGAAGTGATCAAATCAATCAGCTCGTCTCGACCGCTACCTGTGGAGTAATCGTTTTTCTCCGAATGAATGTCAGGGAGGCTTACAAGTGACTGTTCCGAATAGAAACTGGTTGATGTTGATGCTCTGCTGCAGGAGGAGACTGTAAATTCTGGTAGTAGGGCTGTTGCTGGGCAGGGCTGCTGGGGGACAGCAGGATCAATGCCCAGTAACATGGACCCGCTTGTGAAACTTCGTTAAGCAAACGATTTTTAATCATGTGTTGGTATGAGGGTGGCATTTGTTTAGTAGATTGATACATCGCCAAAAAAAAAGTGAAATAGGGGATCGTTTTGTGTAAGATTTAACATTACTGTAAATTTAAATTACTGAATGCAAAAATAGACTTTTCCAATGAAGAATTTCATTTTTTACTGAAAAACTAATAGCCGCTTCTGAGCATGTCTTCCAGAAAAATGTAGCAGTGAATGGGTTAAAAAGCCCGGTAAAAGTGGATCCTCTTATATTGATTATAAACATACTTTTTCTATTGTGCTAATGGCTGTCGTCAACTCAGATTATAAATTCATCACCATTGATGTAGGGTTACAAGGAAGATTTAGTGATAAAAATGTTTTCAGTACAGGCGTTCTGGCAAATTTATTGCTGAATCATACTCTACATCTTCCGGCACCTTCTGTACTGCCTCCACTTCTGGACCCAATGCCATATGTGTTTGTAGGAGATGAGGCCTTTCCATTGTCTGAGAATTTGATGCGACCTTATCCCAAACAAAGTGTCACCGATAATTTTGAAAACAAGGTCTTCAATTACCGATTATCGCGAGCACGTCAAACCGTTGAATGCGGTTTTGGTATACTTGCCTTGCGTTTTCATGTTTTCCGAACACCTTTTGAAGTTAAAGTAGAAAGCGTAATTAACGTTGTTGAGGCAGCGTGTGTATTGCACAATTTTTTAAGAAAATATTCAGTATGTCGAAGTGAAGAGAAAGACACAGACCACTTACCTTATAGGCAACCCGCGCAGGTTACATGGCCTTGAACAAAAATATAGTAATAATCCTGTTCATCGGATGTCGATAGTAGTCTGAGTAGGCAAATACCATAGCTCACGTTTGTAATGCTGGTTGCCATAATCGGAATACAATATAAGAACTTAATTTGCCTTGAAAAACTAATATGTCTATATTATCTTTTAGGTGAAGCAGTAAATGTGCTGCCATCAACAAGTTCACCAAACAAAATCATCTAGCAGGCCATCTACATCACAAGGTATATTTTAACTGTATACCTATATTATTTTTAAAATTTAAATAAAATTCAATTATTTCAGAGATTTTTAAGGCTGGCCAGTTCCACTTGGGTTCTGACGATACTTGGCTAGCCCAAGTAAAACCAGTCAGCCTTGAAACTATTCAAATGCAGTGACACTTAGAAAATCTCTACAGATGTTTTTTTAATCTATTAACAGTATTCATAAATATAATATGATTATATTGAAACAAATTTTTTTTTCAGATACTAAAGTGAATTATTTGTTTTCACCTTTGAAAATGCTGCAAGATGAAGAAAGTATTTTCTGCCTACCGAAATCTGTATAGAAGATATAGCAGAGTCCGATCATGCCAAACATCAATAAAACGGAGATTATTTCAGGCAGAATAATTTAAAAACAAGCAAAATGTTGAATATAATTTGAAGAAGTGAATTATTTGTTTTCACCTTTGAAAATGCTGCAAGATGAAGAAAGTATTTTCTGCCTACCGAAATCTGTATAAAAGATATAGCAGAGTCCGATCATGCCAAACATCAATAAAACGGAGATTATTTCAGGCAGAATAATTTAAAAACAAGCAAAATCTTGAATATAATTTGGAGAAGTTGAATTCAATGGCCACTATTTTAATCAACTGCCAATTTAGAGAGACTGGAAAATCCAAGAAGGTTTACAATAAATGAAAAACTGTCCCTCTATAAACAAAGCCCAAGATCGTATTCATTTTTATCCACATTTTTCGTACTGCCAAGCAAAACGACCTTGTCTAGACTGATTGAACAAGTTGTAGGAGGACCAGGCATCCATAAGGTGATTTTTGAGTCGCTACAAGAAATTGTGGGTAAAATAGATGAGAGCGATAAGTATGTAGCAGTCCTTTTCGATGAGATAGCAATTATGCCAGGGCTGCACTTCAATGAAAACCTAGGCTTAATAGAGGGTTTTGAAGATATGGGCGATGGAAGAAGAGAGGACCACAGAGCAGACCATGCTTTGGTATTTATGGTAAGAGGCATTAAGAAGCCATGGAAAGCACCCTTGTCATTTCATTTGACCAGTAGAGGTGGCGCAAAAACTCCACAAGTAAAAAATCTACTGAAACAGGTTTTAGCAGAACTTATCTCAATAGATTTAAAACCGGTGACAGTGATTTGTGACCGGAAAAATTCAGCAGTCCTTAATCAGCTAATGGAGGAAACTAAGCAAAATTATTTAAGGAACAATAACGGCAACTACAGAGAAGGTTCTTTTTAAGTAGAACAATGCCAAATATACCCTATTTATAATCCTCCCCATTCAATTAAAGGTATGAGGAACAATTCAATTGAAAAAAATCTAACATACATAAAAGTTAACACCACAAAAACTGCCAAGTGGGAAAATATTCGGAAACTCTATGAGTTTTACGGCCTGGCATCTGATGGATTGAGAGTTCTACCCCACCTAAATGATGAACACATTTATGAAAGAAAAAATGAAGAAAATGAAGGTACGATCTGCGGATCAGATATTCAGCCAAAGAGTTGCTGCTTCTCTTCAACTAGTTAGCAGGCTAGGTAAGTTACCCATTTAATTTATTCATTATAATACTTTCACAGTGTATTCCAAATAGTGATCCTATTTCTATTGTATCAACAAAAAGTGTGTAGTGTGAGGGATGAAAATAGAAACTGCAACTAAATTATTCAACATGCCATCAATAACATCAAGTTTTAAGAGACAAAGGATGCAATAAGAAAGTTGAAATGTGAAAGGTATCAGCCCCATTTTCCCGGAAATAAATTGCATTTTACTTTTACTGACGATCGACACGTAATAATCAAAATATCTGATGGCATTTGAAAAGTTTTGTCATGGTAACACAACTTTCATTAGAAACAAACCTATGTGATTGCAATAACTATAGGGTAGCTATTTTATAATGAATGAGGCATGGTTTTGGTTATCGCTATAGCTGTCAGCTTAACAAATCAATGAATGCAACCTTTGTTGGCATATGCTATATCGGTTTGTAACACTATGCACATCTACATTAAAATTACTATATGACTATAACTTTTTAATGATTAATAATAGGTCATTGGAAGCAATGCAGAGGATACAGCAGCTTTGTTGTCATTCTTTGATCGTCTGTTCGATTCATTCAATGGATCTAACAAGAATTCGGACAATGGAAAAATATTATGGTGCGGTTTAAGCGAGACATCTGACCATTTTCGCTTTTGGAAGGAAGAAGCATTACCTCTGCTGAACACTATGAGGTTCCAGAAAATCTAGGACAGGGAACTGGCAATACCACCAAGCTTTAAACATTGGGCATTCAATATTAAAAATATCAAATCACTATGGAACATATTAAAAGTAAACGGGTTTCAGTATCTCTTGCCAAGGCGTTTAAACCAGGACCCACTTGGAAACGCGTTTAGGCAGTTGCGAAGTTTTGGTGCCCTAAATTCACACCCTTCAAGTGCTCAGTTTGTAGGTATTTTTGAGACGTTGTTTTTCAACACAACAATGTCATTTTATAAGGGCACATTTAATTGCGAAAATGACACTTGTGAAAATATGTTTATTTCACTGGGTAAATTGTTTAATAATAGTGTTCCTCCAGCCAAAAAATTTAATGAAAATATAAGTTTACAACTAAATCCACCAAACGACATGACACTGTCTGCAACGCTGCAGCAGTTGTCAGCAAATTATGTCAGTGAATTTATTTTGAAAAAAATTAAAAAAGGAAAAAATGCTTAAACTGCCATTCATCTTTATATCACACAGGCACTACAGCACGTCATGCACTCATTTCTGCTAGAGAGTATGGTGGTGACATTGCTAGAAGGTTACAATATCCAACTCCTGCATTTGCATTTGCCTTTGATTGGATAATTAAAATGATATATGGATTTTTAAATAAGGAGCCATATAGTAGTTTTTTGTCACAAGAAATAGGTAGTTATATAAAACAAACAGTGCAGTTTGATTTTATTTCCTGTGGGAAAGATCATGTATCGGACTTGATTAATTCAATTATTAAATTTTCGATAAGAACAATTTTACATAATTGGTGCAGAAATGTAAACCGTATATTATCTGACAAAGCGCAGTATTCAGGAAAAAATTGAGTAAAATTGTAAGCTTCTACAATTTATAAAAATTGATTAAAAAAACAAAAAAATAAAAAACCTTAACACATAGTCTCAGGTACTGTTTAAGTAATCATTTATTTCAATTTATTTATAAAAACGCTATTTGTACAGTTTCTTAATATACTTAATCACATTTATATATATATTATATAATTGTTAGATTTGTATTATTGCAATAAAAGAATATTAATTGTTTTATTTTTTCCGTACTCTCCCGTTATTCTTATTGGGTTTGAATTTCGCGCTTTCGTTGAATTTGAATTTTGCGCCATTCTAGTTACTTTTGACACAGAACAATAGATAAATCTTGACGCTCCTAAAATTGTAAGTTGCTAAACAGGTGCCAGAAACTAGTAATGACATCCGATGATCAAGATTAGAACTATATAATGGGTACGACGTTTTATAATGGGCGTGGGGGGGCCAAAGGGTAAGTGGTCTGTGCAGGAAGACAACGAAGATATGCCGCAAGATCAGCTGCTCTCCTTGCAATCGAGCAATGCACGAAGTACAAGGAAAGCTTTTGAAATTCGAGAAAATTATACGAATTATTTTAACACCGCAGGAGTGGTACCTTGGCAGAGGGAAAGTGTTGCTAGAGGGAAATATCAAGATATTATGTGCAATTTATAATAAACAAATGAACTTACCACTTTTCATTCCGATTTCTTAGGCGATTTCCTCTCACTTCCAAGCTTTTATTTTTGTCCTCATATAGTCTGCATGACTGGTATCGTACAAAACTTGCCGAATCCGCACGGCTTCAATTAATTTTTCTTCCATTTTTCACTACTACTCACCGTGAATAACAACAAGAAACTGCGGGATCGACACAGCGTTCCGCAGGATCACGTTAGGAATAAACTGCGTCACGTCACACTGCTAATATGTATTGCGTCACCTCACCAAGCTGCGTCTCATTTTGCGGCTGGCCTTAGAGTTGGCAATAAGTCTCAAGAAGATTATTAGAACATCAAAGGAAGAAAGAAGAAGCTCGGGCAGTGGAAAAAAAAGCTGAAGAAAGTTTTGTTTTTACTGTTGACTTGCAGGTGGTTCTGATGGCACCCAAATCTATATAATCTATAAAACAAAATGCATAATCTTGCGTTTAGTTATGAACTTGGAGTTCCCACAAAATAGCTGACGTTGCTGAATCCAGAGCGTTCCCCCACTTGAGGATACCGCTGAACAAAACCAGGCGCGAGCCGGCATTTTTAGCTTTTTAACTTTTAACATTTACATTAATACAACTATTGTTTTGTTTCGTTAATAAAGTTCCGCTTTTTCATAATTTGAATTTTTTTTAAAAACGAACTTTTCACGAGTGAACTTAAAATTGGCGGGGTCAGTAGGATTGCCAAACGGAGTGACAACAAAAATCGTGTCAAACCGGTCTATATCAATAGTTTATTGGCAATAATAATCGATCGCGAAAAGTCGTTAAGAAGAAAAGAAGTTCAATAACTGGAAAGTGTCAGTCCAAACGAAGGATCCACATCGCCCAAGTTTGGAAACCCCGGAAGAAGCCAACTTCGCAGAAGCCGGTTAGATTTAAGATAAGCCGATTTAGGAGGAAGAAACCGCATCGTTCAACCCCTTGGCGCTAGGTAGATAAATGAAGCTAATCAATTTACTTTGGTAAGAAATTGTTCTTCCTTATTATATTCCTTTTATATTTTTCCATTGATTATTGAGTGATTTTTTATTTTTACATTTTGATATATACCCAGCAAACAATGAATCTCTGGCCGTCTTCTGGCCCAATGCATAATCGGTCGGCAATATGCTGGCAACGTCAAAGCTACATCGGCAAAATGTCGGCCCAATGTATGGCATATTGTAATCGGATACCTACAATCCAGCCAGCAATGGGCCACTACTATCAGAAATGTGTCTTTCGACCGACATAATAAAAATGAAGGCCCGTTCAAGTATTATTGTAAAAATATATAATTTGCCAGGGACCATAAGCTACTTTAGAAATGAATTTATTATCTCGAGTAAAATTTAATTGTCGTATAAAGATAAAATTATTTCTGTTGCTTTCTCAAGTAAGGATTAATAAAACCTACTGGACCCAATATATATCACACATACATATCCCATCTATGGTTGACCCGTCGTCCCGTCCCGTGACTATTAGGAAAGTTTCAACCAGCACTGACGCCAGGTACACATGCTTGCTTCAGCTTCTGAGGTTACGGCGTATCATCATCTGAATGATTGAATAAAAATCTATCAGTCAACAGCCAATTGAAAACGAGTATGCGATAATCGAAAGCGGTCATGTGAACCATGAACGTATGAAACTGATTCTGTCGACGGGATTGACATTTGACAGTTTTGTCACATACGTGCCTCGTGGTTAGAGTTTCGATTTGTATCCTATTTTAATGTTTATTATATTATTTATATTAACTTTTGCGATACTTTTGTGAACAACAAGATCCTGTGTGGGTAGTGAAAACAAAAATTATGACGACGTCTCCTGATGAATTGAGGTAAGTTGGTATATTTATAATCTATAATCAATTGTAGCGGCAACCTTCATTAGTTTTTTTAAGGTTAAGTGTATTACCTCCAAAATTACGAAAATGTTCAAGAATTATTCCAAAAGTTATAAATATAAACTCATTAAAAAAAATTTGAAACAATCTGTAGTCTTGAATGGAATTGACGAAACAGTGACAACGCAGTACAGAAGTCGAGGTTCTGATATGCTCATATCTACCTCTAGGGAATCTAGGGTACAATCAAATCAATCAAATCAAATTTATTTGCTTAGTAGTAAATTACAATAAGGTATTTAACAATAATATATATAATTGAACTAAGTTTACTAAGCCTTAAACCAGCACAATGGATTTTTAAAATCTGTGCATGCTGGTCTTTACTTACAATTATAATAACTAGGTTATGCCATGCAATAGCAATTTTAATAAATCTATAATAATTTATACTAAGGCAATAAGCCTGATAAGTAAATAAATAAATATAACTATTCTGTACAAACTTTGTTGTCATATATATGTGATATGGATCATTCGATGAGTGAACCACCAGCTTTAATGGATGAACCGCCTGCTTTAATGGATGAACCACCTGATGAATTCTTCATTTCAAGTGTCCCTCGCCCGGTTACTGACAATGATATTAGTTCCACTGATTTTTTGACAAAGTGGTCTTTAAAAAACAATATTACACATACAGCTCTCTCTGAACTTTTAGCTTGGTTTGCAAGCAAACCAGACATCACCCATTTACCAAAAGATGCTCGCACACTTTTAAAAACACCCAATAAATTGAATTACGAAGTTCTTGGGTCTGGACAGTTTTACTATTTTGGCATGAGAGAAAAATTGTGTAAAATTGGAGATAAGCAAGATGTGTCAAATTTCATTCTAGATTTTGGCATTGATGGAATTCCTCTCCATAAAAGCACAAATTATTCATTTTGGCCTATATTATGTAGAGTCAGAAATTTATTAGATCCCGTTATATTTACTGTAGCTATATTTTGTGGACCAGAGAAACCTGAATTAGATCAATTCTTGGAGGCATTTGTTAAGGAGTTGGTGACTTTGAAAAATGAAGGGATAAACATTAATAATAAAATATTACAAATTCAAATAGGTGCATTCTGTTGTGATACCCCAGCTAGGGCCTTTGTAAAAAATATAAAATCACACAATGGTTACAGTGGTTGTGATAAATGTGTAGACAAAGGGGTTCATTGTAACCATAGGATGCTCTTTTTGAAACTAGATGCCCCCCTCCGCACTGATGAAGATTTTAAAAATAATTTAGATGAAAATCATCATCGAGGAAGAACACCTCTAAGTTTATTGGAAATTGGGATGGTTTCTAGCTTTCCTGTTGACTATATGCATTCTGTCTGTTTGGGAATAATGAGAAAATTGATTTTTATATGGCGAGATGGCAGTAGGCAATATAAATTTCCAAGATTGGATAGGAATGAAATAGAAGCTGATATGAAAGTTTTTCGAGAATATTGGCCTTTCGAATTCAATAGGAAACCAAGATCTTGGGAAGAATTAGAAAGGTGGAAAGCAACTGAACTGAGACATTTTTTATTATATATAGGACCAGTCATATTGAGAGAAAAATTACCCAAGAGAATGTATGAACATTTTATGTTATTGAAATTTTCAATTACAATCTTACTAAATGAAAAGTTGAATGAGGATTATAATGCATATGCCAAAAAATTACTTGTCAATTTTGTCAACTTTTCCAAAAATATCTATGGACAGGATTTCTGTATATATAACACACATTCTCCAATTCACCTCCCAGAAGAAGCTAAACGTTTTGGAAGTCTTAATGTTGTCAACTGCTTTCCATTTGAAAACTTTTTACAAATACTGAAACGTTTACTCCGTAAATCAAACAATCGTTTGCAACAGGTAGTGAACAGATTGTATGAAATAGAAAATATTGAACCTAAAATTAATTATGAAAAAGGAAGCTTTCGTGTTATAGGAAAACCTGTTACAGTTAGCTTTGAATCACATATTCTTGAACATTATAAGGATTACACATTTTGGAGAAAAGTAATATATAACAATTACATTATCTCTACTAAAGGTGGTGATGAATTTTTAATGATGAAAAGTAAAAAAATTATAAAAGTGTTTTTCATAGCCACAAAATCTGACAAAAAAATAATTTGTGGGAAGCAGTGTTGTATTAAAGGACCATTCTCAACATATCCCACAAACTCTGATTTTCTGTCTATGTATGAAATAGAGATTGAAAGTGGTTGCCTGGAAGTTTTCAGTTTTGAAAAGGTTCTCTATAAAGGAGTGGTGCTGCCCTATAAAAACAACCATGTTTTTTTCCCACTCATTCATTTACAGTGAACTATTATTGTGTTTAAATATATGTGAACATTAAAATATTAAATTTCCAAATAAAATAAATATTATTTGAAGTGCAGTGCATTCAACTCAATTGTATTTTTCACAAAGATTTGAGTACAAATATTAATGAAAATTGCTGTTACAATGGGACTAGTTAGTTAGCAAATTTTTACTTTAATATATTTAATTTTGAGAAAGTTGAATTTATTTATCATTATTTGCTCATTATTGTTTCATTTGAATTTTTGTTCACAGTTTTAATTGGTTCAGTTGTTTCCTTTCAGAACCATTACATAAAGTGTAGTGAATTGTTTTATGTCATTCATTTGTATACTTTGCAACTGTTGGAATATATTTCATTTTTTTCAGAGACTATTTGATTGTTGAGTTTCCTGATCAAGCCAATGAAAACTCAATACCACTATCTGTGGTACCAAAGGTGTGGGTTTCATCTAGACGAAACATATGTTATTGGCCCAATTTAAAAAGTGATGAAGAGAGAAGGAGGGCAGTTATAAAAAAAATTCAATTTAAACAAGAGTCCTGTACCAGTTGTCCAATAGTTGTGAAATATAATACAAGTAAGTATAACTTTACTTGTTCCAAACAATTTACTGAAATACTCAATATAATTTTTTGGAAGGTGAATTCATGAATCCATTTTTCAGATTCTTATGAAAAAGCTATGCAAAAACTAAAACACCTGGAGAGGTCGGATTCAACCTCTGTGACAAGTCAATCTGAAGATGATATATGGTCAAAACGTAAATCGAAGCCAAATTTATTGTACAAAGATTTTCAGACCAGGCCAAATAAGGATTATTCCCAACCAAATGATTCGATAGGGAAACATAATACCTCATCATCAGAAGATGACCTTCCTACTTTTTCTCCTCCCACAATTAGAAAAAAAAACTAGCAGAGTTATTGACTCTGATGTAACTGATAGTGAATTAGATGACACTATTAAAAATAAATCAAACAATAACCAAAAACTTCCAACTTTACAGAATTCATGCTGTAACTGCAAGAACACATAAGGTAACTAGTTCAGCATGCTTATATTTTTAAATTGAGTTTTTGATCCCTGACATGTGAACTATATAATTATTTTATTTTTTTCAGTTAAGCTGGATTCTACAATTCGAAAAATTGATTTACTTGCGCATGATGTTAAATTTTTGTTGCAAATAGTACAGAGAAATGCTATCGGTGAAGATGTGGAAACTCCTGAGAATATTCACTTACCAATTAATCAGGAGTCTGAGTTGAAAGAATTCGATAGGAAATTGGGATTTGAAGATTTTTTTCGAAATATGGTATGTATTTTGATTCAATAATTGTTGACTATATTTTATATATATAGGGTTGTCCAAAAAAAACCGGAATTTCCTTTTTTATTGATATTTTTTTTATTTATAGGTCGATTTTATTGATGTCGGTTTTGTTTAAAAGATAATTGATCAAGACACACTACTAATCTAATATTTCGCGTTTTGTTTAAAAAACAAAATGGCGGACACATCCAAACTTTATCAAACTTTAAAACTGACTGGAAATTTTTTGTTTCGCACTGTATATGTTTGCGAATTATTTTACGAAAGTTCAGACATTTGTGAATGTAACGAGAGGTCAAACATAGAAATCGGTCAAAAATTGTCTGATGTATGGCTAAATTAAATTAAATTAAAATTCACTATGTAATAACATACTTGTTTTTTCGAGCCATACATCAGACAATTTTTGACCGATTTCTATGTTTGACCTCTCGTTACATTCACAAATGTCTGAACTTTCGTAAAATAATTCGCAAACATATACAGTGCGAAACAAAAAATTTCCAGTCAGTTTTAAAGT
This sequence comes from Galerucella nymphaeae, assembly GCA_963978555.1. NCBI lineage: Eukaryota > Metazoa > Arthropoda > Insecta > Coleoptera > Chrysomelidae > Galerucella > Galerucella nymphaeae. The sequence goes on from OZ021718.1 coordinate 12,632,001, forward strand.
TTGATAAAGTTTGAATGTGTCCGCCATTTTGTGTTTTAAACAAAACGCGAAATATTAGATTAGTAGTGTGTCTTGATCAATTATCTTTCAAACAAAACCGACATCAATAAAATCGACCTATAAATAAAAAAAATATCAATAAAAAAGGAAATAAGGAGAATAATGGCCAAACTAGTCTCCCATGAGTTATCTCTCCAATATAATTGGACTGGAAGGGGTAAAAAAGAATTCAAAAGTTTGGGAAATGTTTTAAGACTGATATTAGGTGAGTTTCTGTCATGAATCATAAATGTGTATTCAACACATGATATTTTCATGGTTCTGTATTTCAGACCCTTAGGACTAGTTGTACCAAACACTTAAACTCAGTTGATGTATTTATTATATCAACAATTATGTATATCAGTCTAAACATCAATTATTAATAAACTGAGTTAATGTGTTTGATACAACTCTTGACGTTATTACTCACTAATTGACATAGTTTTTCTTGAAAATAATGAAAAAATGGAAATACTAGAATTTCACTAAATCCAGAGAAATCAATGTCAATTGCATGAACCCTTCATGTGTCAGTTTCATTTGCACTTGACCCCAGTTAATTCTTTTTTTCAGTTTGTCTTCGAAAAAATCCATTTTGTCGAAATGCCACAGAAGCTGAAATTGCTAGTGTTATTAAAATCTGGCTGAGAACTGCTTCTGACCGTCAAGGAGGGAGGAACAGGAGGAGGACAAAGCCAGCTGAAGAAGAGAAAGATTGACAAATTTAGTGATATATTTGTTTTTTTTATACAGAAGAATTGTTTTATGTTATTGATTCCTTTATTTTATTTTTTATTATTATTATTTCCAAACCTAAGAATTTCTTTATGTTGTTATGTTATGTTCATTAAAGTATGTATAGACTGAAGAAGAGAAGGATTGACACATTTAATGATATATATTTGTTTTTTCATACAGAAGAATTGTTTTATGTTATTTTTTCCTTTATTTTATTTTTTATTATTATTATTTCCAAACCAAAGAATTTTTTTTATGTTATGTTCATTAAAGTATGTATAGACTGAAGAAGAGAAAGATTGACACATTTAATGATATATATTTGTTTTTTCATACAGAAGAATTGTTTTATGTTATTTTTTCCTTTATTTTATTTTTTAATATTATTTCCAAACCAAAGAATTTTTTTATGTTGTTATATATGTTATGTTCATTAAAGTATGTATAAACTTAATTGGATTTTTGTGATATTTTCCTAGAAATTCAAGTTTATTTTGGTTGAATTGCTTCAGGTAAATTTGAATTTTTTCCTCACTCAAAATATATTGAACTTTATTCATTACTTTTCATTTAAAAGGCATCATTTGATGTGTATAATTTTCAGTGGGCCAAACTACTGTGTAGGTAACTTCCATTGCAATATTTCCACTGGGCCATCAATGATTTCCGCAGTTTTGCCATCAGAGGCCCGTCGTTCACTGTTGGCAAGCATTGGCCCTGATGATGGCCGGTGTCTCCTATTTTCACTGGCCCGCAATACGCCATGGGTTGTGTAGGTAACTTCCATTGCAATATTTCCACTGGGCCATCAATGATTTCCACAGTTTTGCCATCAGAGGCCCGTCGTTCAAAAGACACTGTTGGCAAGCATTGGCCCTGATGCCGGCCGGTGTCTCCTATTTTCACTGGCCCGCCATAGGTCATAGGTGCTTTGCCGTTCTGACCTAATCTGGCCAGCATATTCTGGGCCGTAATAAGGCCGATCAAAATTGTTTGCTGGGTACATATATATGTGTTTTATTAACTGATGTCAGATATCGAAGACTTAAGTGATTTGTATCGATCACTGGATTTAAGTAGTTCCAATTTAAACTCGATCAATTTTGAGAATTTATCTTCAGTAGAAGACCATTTGGAATTTGGAAATTCAAATACAGAAATGGCCGTAGCAAATGTTAATTATTCACTTTTGAAACTATACGTTGATACTATACCACAATTTGAGGCAATACTCACACATTAGGAGTATTTTTAGATGCTTGTGAAAGTTTGATAGCTCAATTTGCAGATACCACAAATATTAATGCTCAAATAAATTCTTATATTTTACGGGCAATAATAGGTAAATTAACAGGTAGGGCCATAAGTTTAATAGGATCTCGTACCGAATTAACTAGATAGGATGATATTAAAAAATTATTAAATTCAACTTTTGGAGATCAAAGAAATCTTGATTGTCTCGTTCAGGATTCAATTGCTTTACATCCATTCAAAAATGAAACCCCATATAATTTTGGCATGCGATGTCAAGATTGTAGGAGTTTAATTGCTTCTAAAATAAAGCATCTCGTCTTCCAGCTCAGGAGAAATGTATTCGATTAGAAAGTTATGATGAATTAGCTTTAAAAACGTTTATTAGTGGGCTAAGTGGCCAATTACAAAACGATATTCGCCTAAGAAATCCAGACAGCTTAGAAATGGCAATGTCTCTGGTAATAGAAGAAAATTTTCTTTATAGTACTCGTAAAAATAATTATTTAAACTCACAAAATTTTAGACCAATTCAGAGAATGGTACCATCAACCTCCAGAACAAATAATATGTCAACTTCTAGACAATCTCAACCTCCTAGCAGACAATTTTCTCCCAATTTTAACAGAAATAATGTTAACGATTATAATACTCCAATTCAAAATAATAATAATTTTCGTCAAAATAATACTAATACTCAGCCAAATAATTCCAATAATTATTATCAAAGATCTTTTCATGTCCCTCAACAAAATCAATCACATCCAAATACTAATTTCCAAAATTATAATTCACACCCAAATAATTTCGGTAGAAATACCCAAGTATCTAGAAATTCGAATTATAATAGGAATAGATATATTCACGAACCAATGGATACATCTTCTGGTAACACACGTATCAGAAATAATCATTTATCAGAATTTTCAGAAGAAGTTGAATATCCTGAAAATTTAGACTCTGCTAATAATAAATTCCTAGAAAATAATAACTGCAGATATTCTCACACTCAAAATTATCAAGAAACTGATATTCGCAATCCTTATCTAGAACAAGAAAATTACATAAGTACACCTGTTATGCATTCTCACGGTCCCACACAAAATGCAACGTACAACTGTGATAACACAGATATAAATTTTCGCGTGGTCGCGAAAGACAAGCTGATAACGTAATAAATATCAACTTACTAAAATCCAATCTTCCTTACATTTTCATTCCCGAACTAGAAGCAAATTTTTTAATAGATACCGGCAGTAGTAGAAGTTTAATTGATCCGAAATTAGCATATAAATTCTATAGAAATTACATTTTTCACGAAAATTTTAGTATTCAAACAGCTCACAGTATCAGTTTTCATAATGAAGTTATGGAAATACCACTTTTTGAAATTTTCAAAGTCAAAGAAAAGCACAAATTTCATCTTTTTAATTTTAGTAAAAAATATAATGGACTTATCGGTATTGATTTACTTAAACAATTATGTGCATCTATTGATTTACATAATAAATTGATTATTATACCCAAAACTCAGATTCCGATAAATTATGATTGTGAAGGAAAAGCCAATTCAAAAAATTTAATAAAAATAGATAACTACCAACTTGATATTCCGGAAAGAACAACTAAAATTGTTAAATTACCAGTAAACATAGAGAACGGTTAAGGATACAGGATATTAAATTTGATTCACAATTAGAATGCCCTCAAGCTCTCGTTAATATTGAAAATTATTTTGCGTATACATCTATCACAAACTCCAGCTGTGAACCGAAAGTAATAACTGTTACAAACCCATTTATTATCGAAAAATTGGATCTTACAGAAATTAACTTTATAGACACACTGGAATCAAATAGTACTTTAACTGAAAATCATGATAAATGATTGAAAACCAATTTAAATCAAATTCGATTAGATCATTGTAATTCCGAGGAAAGACAAAAAATACAAGACCTATGTTACGAATACAGAGACATATTTTACTGTGAAAAAATCCCTCTTTCATTTACAAATACTGTTAAACACAAAATTAGACTAACAGACGATACCCCTGTTTATACTAAGACATACCGATATCCCGAAATTTATAAAAAAGAAGTTAAATCTCAAATTGACAATATGTTATCACAAGGTATTATTAGGCATTCATCATCCCCCTATAACAGTCCAATTTGGATTGTAGAAAAACGTAAAGATGCATCTAATAAGAAAAAATATCGATTAGTTATCGATTATCGGAAATAAAACGAGAAAACAGTTGATGACAAATATCCACTACCTTTAATTAGTACAATTCTTGACCAATTGGGAAGAAGCCAATATTTTACTACGCTAAATCAAGCGTACTAACGGTTTTCACCAAATAAAAATGGAAGAAAATGATATTCATAAAACAGCATTTTCTGCCGAAAATGGACATTATGAATTCGTAAGGATGCCTATGGGAATGAAAAATTCCCCAAGCACCTTTCAAAGAGTAATGGATAACATACTCAGAGGTTTGCAAAACGAGACATGTTTAGTTTATCTTGACGATGTTATTGTATACAGTACGTCTCTTCAAGAACATATTTTTAGAATTAGACAAATATTTGACAGACTAAGAGAAGCTAATTTTAAAATACAATTAGACAAGTCGGAATTTTTACGGAAAGAAGTAAATTATTTAGGACATGTAATAACCCCCTCTGGTGTAAAACCAAATCCTGATAAAATTTTTGCAATAAAAAACTTTCCAATACCAAATTCCACGAAGAACATTAAAAGTTTCCTTGGATTAATTGGATATTACCGTAAATTTATTAGAGATTTTGCCAAAATAACAAAACCATTAACAAAATGTTTAAAAAAGGGTTCTAAAATTATTCATGATCAAGAGTTCATTGATACCTTCAATACTTGTAAAGATTTATTAACTAACTCCCCTATTCTTCAATACCCAGACTTTAATAGAAAATTTATTTTGACTACAGACGCATCAAATGTGGCTTTAGGCGCTATCTTGTCACAAGGGCCTATTGGTTCAGACAAACCCATTGCCTATGCCTCTCGTACTTTAAATGACTCAGAGCAACGGTATAGCACAATAGAAAAGGAACTATTAGCTATAGTTTGGGCATGCAAGTACTTTCGTCCTTATTTATATGGTCGAAAATTCACAATAGTAACTGATCACCGACCTTTAGTATGGCTTTTTAAATTACGCGAATCAAATTCTAAATTAGTACGATGGAGACTAAAACTCGAAGAATATAATTATGATGTAGAATATGAAAAGGGTAAAACCAATACCAATGCTGACGCTCTTTCTCGAATAACAATAAACGCTCTAGAAAACGAATCAATTATTAATAATCGCGGAGATATTGATAGCGATACTCTACAATATCTAAGACAGTTATCAGAAAATCCTTTAGATGACGCTAATATTCAAAATATTCAAAATCAATCAAGCACACAATCAAATATCAATATAGTATCTGATGTACAAGTTAGACCCCCTGACCAAGAATCTGGTGGCTCTACACAACACACGACAGCTAACGAAACGACTAATGAAGGAATAAAAATTCTTGACGAAATTATCAATAATAAGGTCAATCAAATTTTAGTTTTTGGACAGATATATAATAAATTAGATGTCAAACAGGAAAGTTATGAACACCATAAAATCATAACAGTAGAAATTGCCACGGAAAATAACCACGATTTAATTTTTGAATTTTTGCGCAATTATACTATGCACAATAAAACTTATTGTATGTACTTTCATACTGACAGTTTGTATAAAAATTTCAATGAAGTTTATTTGACCAAATTTTCAGAAAAAGGTTCTAAATTAATCAGATGCACGCAATTAGTTAATACAGTGAAAGATAAAGAAGAGCAAATTTTATTTATTAGAAATCATCATGAAAGTAAAACTAATCACCGAGGAATCTCAGAAACTATTGAACGTTTAAAGAAAAATTATTATTGGATAGGAATGAAAGAATCAGTCATTAAGTATATAAATTCATGTGATATTTGACAAAAAACCAAATATGCTAGAAAAAACCAATATTCGCCACTATTGCTGACCGAAACAGCTTCTAAGCCATTTCAAATTGTTCATATTGATCTTTTCTTTTTTAATAACAAAATATACGTAACACTTGTTGACACGTTTACCAAATTTGCGCAAGCTTACGAAGTAACAGCTAAAACCGCAATTCACATTAGTAATGCTTTAATTGAATATATATCTTCATTTGGCGTACCCGAAAAATTTATTTTAGACAATGGTACAGAATTTAATAACGAAGTAGTTCAGGAAATTTTAAAATTACATAATATAAAAATACATTTCACCACTGTAGGACATCATGAAGGAAATGCTATAGTAGAACGCTTTCACTCTTCAATAATAGAACACCTCCGAATACTTAGAGAAATGAACTCCAAAGAAAATGAAAATCTTATGAATTATGCTATTTTAGGTTATAACAGTAGTATACACAGTGCAACAAATTACACACCCTTTGAACTGACTTTTGGTCACACTAATTCTAGGAATCCTAATGAAATATTTTTACCAACAACCTTTTATTCAGATTACGCCGGAATTCATAAAAATAAATTAGAACATGTTTATAATAAAGTTAAAGAATCCTTAGAATCAAAAAAATCCAAATTAGTATCGAAGCACAACGTAAACGGTGAGAAAAATGAAGAATTCCAGGTAGATCAAGTGGTATATAAAAGAAATTCGCAATATAGATGTAAGAAGAACAATAAATTTGTAGATCCATTCAAGATAATTAATCTATTAGATAGAAATAGGGTAGAGATAATAAATACTAGAAATAATAAGAAAGAAATAGTTCATATAAAAGAATTAAGAAAACATTTCGTTGCAGGTTCCTCACAGCCTTCGACATCGGAAGTTACGGACTAACATATCCAACCTTCCACAATGTAACCAATAACCCTGGTATATTACCACTTAAATTAGGGACCAGTCAAAATGTAATTGACTTTTGGTCATTTGTAAAAACTTTTGATACGTCAAAAGTATTAAGCAAACTTAAATCATTACAGTATAAACATAACAAATTACAAAACTTATTTTTAAGCGAAATTTCTAATAACTCCGATATTTCAGATATAGACGAAATATCAAATACATTTCAACTAGTGAATACAATTGAAAATGAAATTAATCTTCAAATTAGTCAGTTAATTCCTACGATAAACCAAGAATTCAGAACAAAACGAGGAATAATAAATGGTTTAGGTTCAATAATAAAATCAATAACCGGAAATCTAGATAGTAGTGATGCCGAAAAATATGATCAAGTTATTGAATCCCTTTCAACAAATCAAAATAAAATTAAAACATTAGTAAAAAACCAAGTAACTATCATACAAGAATCAATTGATATTTTTAATAGCAGCACTCAAGTCCTAGCGAGAAATCAGATAACCTTAGAATCCAAAATGAAAAATATTGAAAATATAATAACACAAGCGCGAACCCAAAACTATCAAACTACTGAGCATTTTTATATGAAAGATGTGTTGTATCAAATGATTACTTTTTATCAAAATATGTACGATTTATTTGAAAGAATCGAAACAGGTATCACATTTTCTAAATCAAATATTTTTCATAATTCAATAATGGATCCAAAAGATCTACTACATCACCTAAAACTTATTAACGCTGATTTAACAAATTCTAAACTGCCGTTCGAACCCAATTTAGAAAACATTATCAATTTCGAAGAAGTAATGAAAATTAAAAGTTACTGCAAAATGGATAAAATTATATTTATAATAGAAATACCAATAGTAGAAATCAAAAATTATGAATTATATCAACTTTTTCCTTTACCCACTCCTAAAAACAATATGTATCATATAATTATACCAAAATCCAAATTCCTCATCCTCAATGAACAAAATTTCATGCCTTTTGACAACGAATGTCAAGAAATTAGTAATCAAGAGTTTATCTGCCATAAATCGACCCCAATGTCAGTTGAAGAAGAAGATGTCCCTTGCGAAGTACATTTGTTGAAATTTTCCAAAATTCTGAACAACTGTCATATCATTTCAGTCGATATCAAGAAAATCAGCATTCAAAAACTTCAATCAAACAAATGGGTTGTCGTCTCTCCTCAGGTTGCAGTGGCTAAACAAATGTGCGGTAATAATAAAGACAAAGTGCTTTTAGAAGGAACTTTTATAGTAGAATTAGTAAGAAATTGCATAGTTAGAATAGAAAACGTAGTTCTTCGTAATTATTAAATGGACAAAAGTGAATTAAAAATAATAGAACTCCCGAAACTAACCATAAAAAACTTTGTGAATGAGAAACCCCTAAAATTCAACACTCATATACTTGAAAGTGTTGATTTGAGTAAACTTAATAATCTTGAAGACTCTTTGGACTTTCAAAATGGAAACTTGAGCGAAATTTTTCAAAAACCTGTATATTTTAACAATATTAGTGTATGGACCTTACTTTTATATATTTTAATTCTTATTATTGTACTTTATTTTATTTACTACTATTTTAGATATTACAATAAGAAAAATATAGAACCAGCTACAAGGGATGCAGAAGTATCGAATATCAAGAAATAAGGGTGAAGGAGTTATGAACTTGGAGTTCCCACAAAATAGCTGACGTTGCTGAATCCAGAGCGTTCCCCCACTTGAGGATAACGCTGAACAAAACCAGGCGCGAGCCAGCATTTTTAGTTTTTTAACTTTTAACATTTACATTAATACAACTATTGTTTTGTTTCGTTGATAAAGTTCCGCTTTTTCATAATTTGAATTTTTTTTAAAAACGAACTTTTCACGAGTGAACTTAAAATTGTTTTATAATTTGAACAACAAAAATGGCTATTGCTATTTATGGAACAAAACCGAAGGAGGCTTTAATTCTGAAGAGTTTGCAAGTGTATGCAGGATTTTACCACAAAATAAATCAGAAAAACCAACTAAAATAATTTTTTATAGCGATGGTTGCACCTATCAAAACACGAACTGTGTAATGTCTAATGCGTTGCTATTGTCGGCTATAAACAACATGATTATAAAACAATGGTTTCTTGAAGTTGGACATCCATTCATTTGTTGAGCGGGCTAAAGATACCGATATTAGAGCTCTTCAGCACTGTGGAAGATACTACCGCAAGGAAAATTACCGGCTGTAATTGCGTTGCCTTTTAATGCTTTACGGAATCAGCACCTAGCGAAAAGAAAAATTACAAAGAGGAAATTGAGGACAGGCAATATTTGAACAGCACTTTACCTGAGGACTTCCGTCATTATTATGATAATTTACCACAAGAATAGTCACTATTACTATCATGTAATTGTTGAGACTGACTAGTGTACCCACCAATTAATTTTATTATTGTTTTAGAAAAAAATTTGAGTGAATATTACCTAATGTTAAAAAGGTATGAAAGACTACAAGAATATTTTTCTTAATTTAAAGAGAATTTTTGTTTTGTCCTATTATAATTATGCATTTAGTACTAGAAATCAGTTTTGTGACAATTTTTCTGGGCCAAAAAATTGTTATTGAGTCCATTGATATAATTATAAAGACTGAAAAAGGTGTTTCTAATCTATGTGATTATTGTTATTATTATTACCTTATTACTATTATAACTTTTAATAATACCTAAACTATAAATAGCATTTCTATTTTCAGAATATGGGGAAGAAATATGTCCGCAAGACTACGGGCTACATTTAGTAAAGATTCTTTGGCAGAGGCTATGGGAAAAGTTATATCCAGAGAAATGGGTGTAAATGAAGCAGGTAGAGCCTATAGGATTGCATCTCGAACCTTGAAACATCATTTCCCCAGAATTAGGAATAGAACATGAACGGAGGCTTAATATACACATAAATGCTCTCGAAAAAGTCGGTTTTGCGCCAGACTCTAGTAGTGTTGAAAAAATGGCTTTTTTATTTGCTGAGAAGCTTGGTTTGAATCATCGATTTTCTAGAGCAGCAAAATCAGCCGGTGATGAATGGTTTCATGGGTTTTTGCGCCGCAACAAGGATCTAAGGATTAGAAAATCGGAAAATCACTTGCGAGGGCAAAAGGAATGAACAGGACAGATGTTAATAATTTCTTTACTTTGTTGCTCAAAATTCCTACAGAAAACCAATTACTTGATAAACCTGGCAATACATTTGACGGGACGGGCATTCAAATCAACAATAAGCCAGGAATGGTACTGGTCACAAAAGGCGCAAAAGATGTTTATTCATTGACAACAGCAGAAAGAGGGGAAAATGTCTCTTTAGTTTCATGCTGTAGTGCAGAAGGATCTTTTTTGCCACCTGTTTTGATATTTGAGGGGAAAACAAAAAGGATGAGTTTTTAGATGGACTACCTCCAGAAGCCGGTGTTCTAGTGAATCCTTAAACATCCTATAGCAGCTCGGAACTCTTTTTGAAATGGTTCCAGGAATTTTTCCTTCCGAAACAGCGACCTGGGAAAGCCCTTTTGTTATTGGACGGACATGCGTCCCATTGTAATGCAATCGATCTACTAAATTTAGCTGCTGAAAATGGAATAGTTTTACGACGCAAGCTTCACAACCCTTGGATAGGCATTTTTTTAAGCCACTCACATCACTCACATCAAGCTACTCCGTCCACAATCTTCCTACATCTACTAGAGGATCAGATCCAGCTAAACCTTCAACTTCTGGTATTTCGGTACATGAAAAAACCCTACATAAGAACAGAGAGCCTTCTTCCACCCCCTCCATACATTCAGAGAATTCAGATGTAGAAGAAACTCCTTCCAAATTTTTGAGAGAAGATAATCCCATTCCCTTGATTCCTCACCAAATTGGTAAAAGAAAACAGCATGCTTTAGAGCTAACGTCTAGTGAAAATCGTGCCAAAAGGCAAAATTTTTCAGACAATAAGAAAGCCATCGCCGAGAAAAAAAAAATTGAGAAAAATGCGAAAATATCCAATGATAAAGGCAGTGTGAAATCTAAAAAATCTAAATCACGTATTTCAAGCTCCGAAAGTGAACCCTCTTCTGACGAGATGTAGGATGATACTGAAAACTTTTGTGTCGAATGTAGCGAATACTATTTTACTACAAAGTCTAAAGTTGACTGGATTCAATGTCCTATGTGTAGTGGTTGGCTACATGAGACTTGAAAAAGTCACTTAACTACATGCAGTGGTGATGCCAATAAAACACTTAAAAAGGTATAATTTTTCGAGTGGGGCGTATTTAACGACTATAAGAGGGAAAACGCCCTATCGCATTATTTCTTTAATTTATTTTTCTAAAAACTATGTTACTGTTTTGTCAAATGTTGTTCAGCATAATGAAATATACCGTTTAGTTGATATGTTTATGTAACTGAAATAAAAGATAAGTTTGTATTTTTGTAAAAATGAATTTTTTTCAAAATGTGGGGCGTATTTCACTGGTTTACCCTACCATTAGAAGAAGGATCATTTTTTTTGTTATTTTTGTTCTAGAGAAAAACTGCTGAATCCTATATTGAAAACTTTAGTCAATTACAAGATCCTGCTAAGTCACAGAAAAGTTGATAAATAAATAAATACTGAATTTAGTAGCTCTCGTTTTATTTTATACCATAAAGAAAAAAAAAATGTACCAACTGTATCAAAGCACTTCCTTGAAATTGATTTATTTCTTACCAAAAATGATTTCCGCTCCTCCGCTCCTCTTGCACTCTAAGCCAAATTTTTATTATATTAATTGATTATATATTTCGTCGAATAAAACTGTTTGGAGTCACTTTTATTAATTTTGTTCAAACAACAGTTTGAACACAGTGTTTCCTTTCCTAGCGAATTCGCCCCTGATCTTAAAACCATTCGCCTTCGAACGCAAGACCGACAAACCCCTAATTCCCCGCTTCTATGAAATTAGGTAAAAAACATTAGCAGTCAGTAAGTTGATCTTGAAGGGAGTGGTAGCTCTCTTCACATCATTATAAATGTCGATAGCATCGATTACCATGTTTTATTTCTATTAATGTGTTTTTTAAGTGTACCGTAAATATGTTATTATATGAATTTTCGCGAAGTTAGTGTCTGTGAAAGGTCAACACCTTTTTATTTACAATTTCTAAACGTTATATACCGGCATCCGCTATGTTGCCCAATTGCTCTACCAAGCTTATGTGATTGTTCTATATATCATTTGCCTGTAACTGATAAGAATCTAAGAGAACCCTTAGATTAAAAGATTTGTATGCTATATTTTCCTTCTGTACCTCAGGACGAATAACTGTCTAGTTTGTTTTTTACATTTTCTCTCGCTGCCAAGTATTGCACTTGTATGGTTTTGTATGCCTTTTCCAGTGCGTGGCAGAATGTAATATAAGGTATAACCGGAAGTGTGGTGTGTACTTTCTAACCTGCTCCGCAATCCTAATCAGATGGTTGTTCCCAGACCTCTGATCTCGTTAAAAGTATGCAGTCTCTAGCTGTTTAACTAGAGAGATACATATATTTGTTTTGACCCGCTCAAAATTATGTAAGGAAGCTCACCCAAAGCAAGCAACTTTGAATTCATGTTTTGGAACCAGCAGTAACTATTAACTCCGTTTTCTAACAAATTTATTTCAAAGGGGGCCGACATGGGCAGATAAGTATATGGCAATGGTGGTTTTTTTTTTTTCGAAATACTATGTAGGAAATTAATTGATAAAACATTCATTCTGTACTATGATAAACATAAAACCAACTATATATTTTCATATAAAGCAAAATAATAATTGCGAAACTCAAATAGATATAATGATATTTCCTAAGAGGGTCCATCATAACTTAGGCACATTTACCCTATGTGTCTGATAGCACGATTTCAGGTAAGAGAACCTGAAATAGCAATAAACCATAGGTGAATATAAAGCTTCTAGCTAAACAATTATTTACATGAAGAAGCGCTTACAATGGGGTACACGCATATTTCAAATTTAGCTTAGATATTAATTTGTAATAATAAAGTTGATATCGAAAATAACTGAATAAACCAGTTTCCATTTTAAATTACTTCTAAATTTTAAAATAAAATTCAAATTTTAATGCACTTTCCGACCAACACCCGATAATTTCCGAGCGCTACCGATAATACGTGTGATTTCACAATATTACTTCTGTCAATATATGGCCGGTATTGCACTAGATTATGTGTAGTTTTGTGTTTATATTGTAGTTCAATTAACTATTAATTGTGTTGGAACACGCTTTGCATCCTTTTACAACGCTTTTACATAATAGACTATGTTTTATGTTTTTTTATTATTACTGTAACTAGAATAATTAATATTGTCAGTTAGAAGTTGTCAATTAAAAAAGTTAATTTAAAAGGTCACCTTCTCAAAGAATTTATTTCATCTAAAAGAACCGCGAACCCAACATTATTGGCATCCCTGGTAATTTGAAAGGAAGAAAATGCAGTCTATGAAACTAGAGAGAAAAATAATCAAAGACGCTGCAAGAAATTGAGAAGGTAGGATCGGAGAAGATAAATGAATTACTGCAACAAGCTTTATTAAAAGCAGAAAAGGTATTCTCCCTTGACAACAATATGAAAGAATTGCTTTGTAATGAAGAACCCAGTGACAAAGATTTCAATGAAGAAATAATAGAAGAAATGGAATTTTGCACTGAAGTAACAAAATATACAAGCGAATGCAATTTTTATTAGAAAATTTGAAAGAAGTAAAAATGGAGATTAAAAAAGGAACAATGAACACACCAAAAAATTTTAACCTGCCAAAATTAGAAATAAAAAAGTTTGACGGAAATGTCAAGAATTGGATCAATTTTTGGGATCAATTTCGAAAAATAGATGGAGATCCAGATTTGCCAAATGAAGACAAATTTCAGTACCTCATCCAATCCACCGAAGAAAACTCGCCAGCCCGAAATTTGATAGAAAGTTTCCCACCCTCAGCAACCAACTATAAGCTTGCCATCGACCAACTCAAAACTAGGTTTGCACGAGACGAAGTTTTAATTCAGGTTTATGTAAGAGAACTTTTAAGCCTAGTTTTAAATCAACATATTTCACCGGAAAAAACAAGTATGGCCTTATCTACTTTGTATGATAAATTAGAGACACAGCTCAGGGCGCTGGAAACATTGGGTGTGACTAGTGATAAATACGCCGCAATGCTTTTACCATTGGTTGAGTCAGCTATACCACACGAATTGCTAAAAATTTGGGAACGAAACCGTTTAACTAATGATAAATTTATCAATGAATTACAGGGTCTTTTGCAGTTCCTAAAAGCCGAAGTGGAAGCAGACGAGCGAATAAAGCTTGCACAAACCAGTTTTTCTTTGAACAATGCAGTCAAAATGGGTACGGATAGGTGCTCTGTAGAAATGTTGCATGTAAAAAATACTTTCCCCAAAGGTAAACCCAATTTTTCTTGCATATTTTGCGATACAAACACTCATAACAGTCAGGATTGCATAAGAGCACAAAAAATGACATTGGAACAGAAAAAGACAGCAGTAGCAAAGAAAAAAAGAGGTTGTTTCTCGTGTCTGAAACCCAATCATAGTTTTAGAACTGGCAAATATACAGTTAAATGTATAAAATGCGCGCGAAAACATCACACTCTTATGTGTCCTGATCTGCATGAGAAGGAGAAAGAAAACAACGGTAATAGGCAGGAAAAAATTGAGCAAACGATGACAACGGTGAATTCAGAAACTTTGCTTCAAACAATTAATGTAAAAATTGTTTCTGATGATAATAGATCTAAAACAGTAAGGGCTCTGCTAGATACCGGCTCACAGCGTTCGTATATTTCATCAAAATGCGCTGAAGAGTTAGGGCTTATTAAAATCGGTGAGGAAAATATTGTTCAGGGAATGTTTGGCGGCTTGCGAAGTGATCCAAAAATTCATAGATTATTTAAAGCAAATGTTCAAAATTTAGAAGAAACTTTTAACATTGGTATGTCTTTGCTTGAACAAAATAAAATATGTCATTATATACCAAAGCTAAACGATATAAATATCATTAAAGAGTTGAAATAAAAAAACATAGTGATAAACGACATTGCTTCTAACAATTTTGAAATAAATTTATAAATAGGAGCAGATATTTTCGGAAAAATTCTTACAGGAAACATATTAAAATTAAATGATTCTCTAGTAGCTGTAGGTACAAATTTTGGATGGACCCTAATGGGTCAACAAAGCTGTATAAAAAACAATTTGTTTGTCTCTACTTATTTTTCTGATTCTTCTTTGGCAAATTTATGGAATTTAGACGTGTTGGGCATAAAAGAACCAGCAGAGAAAAAATTCCAGGAAGAATTGGAGATTCAGACACTGGAAAAACTCGTGGAGAGCACCAGAATGAATGAAGAAAACAGGTACGAGGTGTCTCTACCATGGGTCGACGGTTTTCCCAATATTACGTCAAATTTTAAACTTGCGGAAAATCGATTATTTTCAAATACAAAGCGTTTACTGTCAATGAATAAATTTGAGGATTATGAAAAAATATTTAATGAATGGGAACAAATGGGAATTATCGAAGAAGTCGAGCTAGATGAATATGAAAATGAAGATGGACACCACTACTTGGCGCATCATGCGGGCATAAAGAAAGCAAGTTGCACAACAAAAATAAGGCCAGTATTTGATGCGTCACAAAAAGATAAGAACGGTAATTCTCTTAACGATCTACTAGAAAAGGGTCCTAATATGATAGAGCTAGTAATTCCACTTATTCTAAAATTTAGATTACATAAAATAGGGGTAACAGCAGATATCGCAAAATCATTTTTACAAATTAGTATTAAAGAAGAAGATAGGAATTATTTGAGTTTTATTTGGTGGAAAGATTACGAACAACGACAAATTAAAATATTCAGACATTGCAGGGTTGTTTTCGGGTTAAAACCTAGTCCGTTTCTTTTAGCAGCTACACTAAATTTACATTTGAAAAACGAGACAAAATTTAGAGAAACAGCAGAACAACTTTTAAATGCATTTTATGTTGACAACTGTGTTTATAGCGTCAAAAACGAAAAGGATTTGGAAAAATTTATGGGGGAGTCAAAAGATATCTTGACAAGAGCAAACTTTGATTTAAAGGGGTGGACTTATAACTTTGACCCCATTGGTTTCATAGCTCCTTTTACATTGTTACCAAAGCTTATGTTACAGGAAACCTGGAGCTTGAAACTTACGTGGGATGAAAAATTGCCTGAGGATTTAAAAAACGATTTGAAAATTGGTTGAATAGTGTAGATCTTTTAAGTTTTTGTAGTATCCCTAGATATTTGATAAATAATGTAGAAGATGAAGAAATTATAACACAAAAATCTCTTCACGTTTTTGTAGACGCATCAAAGTTGTCTTATGCGGCTTGTGTTTTCCTTAGGTTTGAGAATCAAAATTCAGTTTTTATTAGGCTTTTGTTAGCAAAAACTAGGTTAAGTCCCAATCAATTACTTTACCTAGACTCGAATTAATGGCTGCTTTAATAGGAGTAAGACTAGTCGAAACGGTTAAAGAAGTAGAAAATTTCAAAAACCTGGAAACTACTTACTGGAGCGATTCCATGATCGTTTTGACCTGGATAAAAACAAAGGGGTTGTGGAATACCTTTGTTGGAAATAGGATCAAAGAAATAAGGAAATATAGCAGAGCAGATGAATGGTGTCACGTACCGGGAGAAATGAATTCTGCCGACGTTTTATCACGTGGTTGCAGTGGAAAGCAGCTTATGGAGAAAAAATGGTGGCAAGGTCCAGAATGGCTAAAAGAAAGTAAAGAAAAATGGCCAAAAGGGAAAATATATGGTACAGAAGAAGAAATTGAGAAAGAACAAGAAAATGTCATATGCTCAAATTTAGTAGAGACTTCAGTAGATGAAGTATTTTGGCAGAAAATGAACCAAGTTTCAGAATATAACAAAATTAAAAGAATTATTGGATGGATTTTGAGATATGGTAATAATTTAGAAAACAAATTAAGTAAAAAGTGCCTTGAAGCAAAACGAAGAAACAAATACGTACATCTTAGCACAGAAGAACTTGAAAGAGCAGAAACATATCTTTCAAGAATAGTGCAAAGGAAAGATTTAGGTAAAAATCTGAAAGGAATGCGTAAATTTGAGTATTTTAAAGACAGTAATGGGATTTTAAGAATAAAAACAGGACTGGAATTTGGCGATTTTACTGAAAATTTTAAATACCCGATTATCCTTCCAAGTAAAAATGAAATTGTTAAGAAAATTATTATAGAAGAACACGAAAATAGCTGTCATGTAGGACCAAAAGTTTTATTGGGAGTCATCCAAGAAAAAATAAATCTTTGGGAACATCGACAAAATCAAGTAGTAAGCACGTTATCACTGCGGAAAAGGGACAAGAAGTTAATAAAGAGAAGAACCAGAAAACAGAAAAGAAAAGTGAAGAAAAAGTTGGAAGATCGAGGTTTGGTAGGATTCTGAAGGCTCCAGTAAGGTTGGACGAAGAATAAGCTTGGGGCCGGAAAATGTAGGAACACACTGTGCATACTTTTACAACGCTTTTACATAGTAGACTATGTTTTATGTTTTTTATTATTACTGTAACTAGAATAATTGATATTGTCAGTTAGTTAGAAGTTGTCAATTAAAAAATTTAATTCAAAAGGTCACCTTCTCAAAGAATTTATTCCATCTAAAAGAACCGCGAACCCAACAAATTGCTTCATCGACGTAAAAATATCATTTATATGTTTTTTTGAGACCATTACGTAATTGTGTGTGCTTTTTTTATTTCTAAAAGTCAACGTAAAGTGGAAAGTGGACATAAATATTCGATATATCCGAGGATATTTTGAAACCTTTGAAAGAAAATATTTTATTTACTAGTTCAGTGACGATTCTTTCGTATTTTGTGAGTAAAGATATGGCTAGCGAAGGTTTCGTAAAAGCACAAACTGATAACTTGCCCAAAGTATACTCATTAATGCTGCTTGAATTTATTAAGTTGAACAGCTGCTTTAATGCAAAGGAAATGAAAAGAGTTGATATTTCATAAATTGATCATAAATTGAACTTCTATTTCAAACTATTGGAATATGTTCGTCTAAATGAGCTTTACATAGACTTTTCTTATGGTTATAATGATAATGAATCATTCCATGTTAAAAAAGTTTGGTTAGATGAGAAAAAACTCAATTTTTTTCAACTGATTCAGTGTGTTAGTACTTAAGTGTTAATCGTGCTTTTCGAGTACCCACTGAGAAACCACTGAATTTCACTACTGTTGAATAATATTTCTGCACATATTCAGTGAAAACTTGATGTGTGGTCGTGAGAAAAAAATGTTTTTATGGTTTATTCCTAGACATATAGGTACATAACCTCCAACTATTGGAGAAGCAAAATTACCAACACAGAATTAGGCACTTACATTAAAATGGTCTTCACAAACAAAAGATATAGTATTTGTCGAAATATTGTCTTTATTCCCACGCATATAAAGCTTGTAACCACATTCTCTCAAGTGCATTTTTGCTTGTGCCACCAGGTAAAGTGAGAAATATTTTGTCTGGAGTTTTAATAGACGTTGATTTACACTCTGGAACAATGCAATACTTGGAATGTGGAGTTTTTTGGCTTTATCCATTTTTAAAGCTTTATCCATTTTAAAGCAATTTTTAAAGCATTGAGGGTTAGAATAAGCCCGATGAAAATAGTGTCAAAGATTTACATTTCAAGGAAACAAGATTGTTTTGTCGGATTTCATCAAAAAATTTTTTTTTCCATTTTGGTGAAGCTATTTACAAATGAAATATTATTTTATATTACTGAAGAAAGTCACTTTCTTTGGATTGGTTTATAATGGAAATCGCTCTAACTTTAGGTATATACTTCATGAAAATTATATTGACTGTTTTGCTGACCAAAAAATATGCCTTGGCTCACGCCGATTTAGATAGACATTCCAGACGTAGAAGGGGTCGGGTATTTTAAAGGCTTTAAGTGGACATGTTTGTATAGGGCAGCCGTATATTTTTAGTTGGCATTTCTGCTAATGACAGCTACGATCTTGTCAGCATGTCAGTAAACACATATTATGTATGAACTAACACTTTTGCACTGAATATTTTAGAAAAATGAAGAATTACAGAAAGGTTGTAGTTGTATCTCTGGGTGTATTTTCTTTATAATACACAAGTGCTAGCTAGTAAACTAAAAATTAGCTTGAATGGACAAATATAGTTTCCGATTTTCAGGAAACATGGAGGCTGGTCCTATATTGAATTTATATCATAAGGACTTGACACAATCTTGAAATGATTGCCAAATTATTCAAACAAAAATTAGGGGAATTTAAAAAATATATATATATTCCAGTTGTCGAAGTTGAGGGATCTCATAAATTAGAATGTAGCATTCGCTCAAAGTATAAAGTAAAAGCAAATGCATAGAGGGAAAAGCATTTTCTTCGATTCGTGTGAATAATGTCCTAGTCCTTAAGATATTTTCAGATCTGAACGTAATTCAAGATTCAATACACCCTCTATACCATATAAAGTAATAAATAAAACATACGGTTCGACTTAGATATATATCAACATGAAACCAACAGTCCAATATATGTAGCTGGGTTTTTGATTAAAAAATTATGTTAATTAAAACATGCGAAGAATGGGCTGCTAACCTAACTACCGACATATTCAATATTCTCAATATTCAATAGTGATAACAAAGAAAGGTTAACTTACGTTACTGAAAATGTTCCCTTTGTTTCGACAATAATAATACACGATATTTCGAATTTCATTTCACCTAAGCTGGGCTAAATCTTCAACATAATACAGAAAGTTGAGCTTTTTTTGTTGATACATATATCTTTTGATTGGTTTACTTGTGCTGAACACTTGGATCAAATTAAAAGTCTAATACTTGATGTGTCAATTCACTTAATCATAAGAAAATATTATGAGGATGTACATTGTACCGGGTGGTCCAATAAGCCGATCTCTCGGCTATATATCAGAAACCATTCATGTTATAACTTCGGGAGAAAAAATTTCTTGATAAAAGTGGCCAAGAGAAATTGCTGGAAATTACTTTCAAGTTTCTATGTTAACCGCTAGGGGTCGTAACCTGTGAAGAAAAATTTAAAAACCAGTTTTCTGTTGAATGTGCCCAATTAAACCAATAAGAAAAATAGAAAGAAGACTGAACTCCTCACAAATTTGTTCAAATGCATTTTTCTCAATTTTTACAAATAAAGGGTGGGGGAAAGTGTTTTTGGATAAATACATATAACTTTGGTTTGAATCAACCGATTCCAACAAAATTAGTGTCATTAGAAAGAGGATGGATGCATTAATTACATCTACTATGAAACAATTGCAATTCGTTTCAATTGTCATAGGTATAGGGAACTTTCGAATGAAAAAAATTAAAATTTGTTTTTCTTGAAAATGTTTAATGGAAACACCTAACTATTGTGAATTATAATAAAACTGTATTAAATTCTCTACAAAATGGCGCAAACCGCATGTTGATAGCTTTTGTCAAAATCGAGATATAAATAAAAACGCATAAACATAAATACCTAAGAAGTATAGTATTTACTCACCCTGTATTGTAACTTAAAATTAGATATGTGAAAGGAAGAAGATGTATGAAGAAGATGTATGATATTTCAACATGACGGGTGTCCCGCGCATTTCTCCAGACAAGTTACAGACTATTTAAATGTAAATTATCCAAATAAATGGATGGGAAGGGGAAGTATATTTCCATGGCCAGCTGGATGTCCAGACTTAACATGTCTGGACTTTTATCAGTGGAGAAGATTGAAGGATTTAGTGTACCAAACTCGACCAACCACGCGAGACGACATGAAACAGCGCATTAGAAACGCAATAAATACCATATCAACAGCTGAGATTCAGCAGCTGTTATGTCTAAGTGCGATAGATTGCAGCTTTGTGTAGACAACGATGGAAAACAATTTGAACATTTAATTTTAATGATAAATATATCTGTATGGTCTTCCTTTCACATATCTAATTTTAAGTTACAATACAGGGTGAGTGAATACTATACTTCTTAGGTATTTATGTTTATGCGTTTTTATTTATATCTCGATTTTGACAAAAGCTATCAACATGCGGTTTGCGCCATTTTGTTGAGAATTTAATACAGTTTTATTATAATTCACAATAATTAGGTGTTTCCATTAAACATATTCAAGAAAAACAAATTGTAATTTCTTCCATTCGAAAGTTCCCTATACCTATGACAATTGAAACGAATTGCAATTGTTTTATAGCAGATGTAATTAATGCATCCATCCTCTTTCTAATGACACTAATTTCGTTAAAATCGGTTGATTCAAACCAAAGTTATATGTATTTATCTAAAAACACTTTCCCACTTTCCCCCACCCTTTATTTGTAAAAATTGGGAAAAAAACATTTGAACAGATTTGTGCGGAATTCAGTCCTCTTTCTATTTTTCATATTTAACACTTGGTTTAATTGGGCACATTCAACAGAAAACTGGTTTTTAAATTTTTCTTTACAGATTACGCCCCCTAGCGGTTAACATAGAAACTTGAAAGTAATTTCC
Organism: Galerucella nymphaeae; assembly: GCA_963978555.1. Classification (NCBI taxonomy): domain Eukaryota; kingdom Metazoa; phylum Arthropoda; class Insecta; order Coleoptera; family Chrysomelidae; genus Galerucella; species Galerucella nymphaeae. The sequence continues at coordinate 12,653,671 of OZ021718.1, forward strand.
AGCAATTTCTCTTGGCCACTTTTACTAAGGAATTTTTTCTCCCGAAGTTATAACATGAATAGTTTCTGATATATAGCCGAGAGATCGGCTTATTGGACCACCCGGTACATATATAGAAATTTCCAATCCAAACGGTATTCTCCGTTTTTTAAACTAACTGTCAAAGTTATGTGACGTCAGAGCTCAATGTACTTGTACTTGATTTTTTTAAATGGCAACGTAGGTTGAAACATATATCACAGAAAAGCTTATTATTTCGTCCAAAAATAAGAAAATCTAGTGATCTATTGAGAAACTTTATTTTTGGTGAACTTTCCAAAAGTACTCAAACATCATTTTTCATTCGTCTTATTCCAACTATTCCAGAAATAATATAGGAAAAGAAAATTCATATGACAGTTCGCGATAATAACTTGACATATCTACTCTGTGGATAAATTATTGAGACATCTTTTCTCCAGAGGATTATGCTCCCACCTCTAACGTCTAACATACACCGTGCCGCACTCTACACTTTAACCCCATGTTCAACAAACCCTAACAATCTCCCAAATCATCAGTAGAAATCGATACTCCATAGTACCCAGACCGTATCCGGGAGCTATCGCACCCCGCAAACGCTTAAACCAATCTCTCATTGCCTCCGGTCTTTTTGCAATAATGTAAATGCATATAACTCCTGTAAGTAGTGAGGAAGTCAAGTTTACTTGTGTTTTTATAGTATTACTAATGTCAAACTGTGAAGGGAGTAAAGTGATTTAACCGCTAGAATTATTTGTGAGAAAAGTGAACAACAGATGTTTTCAAGCTATTCAGCTTGTCAGAGAGCTTGATTCATGTATTTATTTGTAACCGGGAAAGTGTGTATCTGTGCATTTTCTAATTTAATAAATATCCAATTATCAATCTCGTTAACATCAACCAGTGTTCCTTATTTCACTCTCGGGTAGCCGAGTGGTCCTTCACCCGCTACTCTCGAAACGCAATGGAAGAATAAGGGACGCTTGGGACGCAACACCAACGTTATACAAATACATCCACTGCTTTTTTTATTCCACCCTATCTATGCACTTTGAGTACAAAATATCAAACCGTCCCAATTGTTGAAATTTTATCAATTTTTCTATGATATGCTATTTTAATTATTGTTGCGCTTACGCAACTTTGGGATTACTGAGCATTACGATCCGGCAATGTTCGTGGAGGGAAGACACGTGGCGATCGTGCGTGATAATATGAATCCACAGCTTGTTGGTTCCTGTGTAATTTAAATTGTTTGATCGTGGAGTTGTGCTCATTAGTATCACTGGATTAAATTATTGATATCAAGTGAGTATTTTCATCTATTGCAATGCTTACATTACATAATATTATGCATGGTTTCATTTTTATTGTTTTTTGCAGGTTATGTCTGGGGAAAACAAAAAACCGTTATCTACCGCAGAAATTATGGCATTATTAGAAGAGGACGGTGGATTACAACAAGCTGGCAGAATTGACGCCGTATATATACCACCACTGGTTATGAACTGACAGACGAGAAGATTGATGAAGGTATAACCAAGAATGAACTGGATATTCCAGACGTAGCTGAAGCTTACGAAATCCACACAAATTATCCTTATGAATCTCAAGTTGATGAACAATCGATCTCACCAATTTCAAATCTACACTCACCGGCACGAAAAACGGAGCAGTTGAATTTTTTTATAAAAACTTCAAATTTTAATGCTTTGTGATGTTTCATTATTATAATATCTTACACACAAATAAAACAAACTTTTTAAAATATTTCCCAACTATAACTGAACATACAGTTGGTTCGTTGGATCTTTTCCCATGCGTCATCATTAATATACAAACGCAATACATCAATACATTAAATAACACGTAGGTCGTAGTTGTGAACAAAGTCTTTGGTCTGTCAACGACGTCAACGTACAGATTCGCGTTAAACCTATCGCCGACATTCATCATATGGCTATCTCTGTTTGATATATTACGCTGTAATGAAACAAACGGTTTCATTTCGGGGGTTAAGATTCTGTGAGTAGGAAAGAGACATAATACAAAAAGTAGTAGGTATGTGAATCATTTCATACATGGGAAAAGATTCAGCGAACAGACTGTATATTTAAAGAAAAAAAGTGTTCCGAACAATTTGAAAAACGAGGACAAAAAACTTTCTGTAGCAATTTAAAAAACCAGAACGAAAATAAATTTCTGATGTGTCACAACGACGAATTATTCAAAACTGAAACGACTTGCTATCCCAAACTTTGGAGCCGCATTATTAATAACGAGTGTTGCCCCCACGTGCTCGAATTAATGCCTGTATCCTTCTTGGCATGCCTAAAATCGAGTGCCGAATGTCCGCTTGTGGAATAAGTTCCCATTTCTCCAAAAGAGCTTGTCGCAGCTGATTTAAAGTTAAAGGAGCAGGTACACGACTTCGCGTTCTTCGCCCAAGCATGTCTCAAACATGTTCTATGGGGTTGATATCTGGGCTTAACGCTGGCCAGTTCATAACAGGAATGTTTATCTCGTTTAAATATTGTTGAGTGATTCTCGCAGTATGAGATCTTGCGTTATCATGCATAAGAAGAAAGTAATTTACAATAAAATCAACATAAGGGACAACAAAATCTTGGAGAACGTCCTCAATGTACCTGGCAGCAGTTAAGGAGCCTCTCGGAAGGATGTACAATTCTGTGTGTGCCTCCAGAGAAATTCCGGCCCACACCATAACGGATCCCCCTTAATATCCTACCCTAGGACTGAAGGTACATTCAGCAAAACGCTCGTGTGGCCTTCGCCATACTCTCTCACGGTCATCTGGAGACCGTGAGCTGAATCTGGACTCGTCAGTAAATAAAACGTGCCTCCATTCATTTCCACCCAAGTGCTAATGAATTCTGGCGAACTGAAATCGTACAACACGATGATGCCTAAGACGGTCTACGACTGGTTAGGTTGGCTTCTCTGAGTCTTCGCCTAACTGTCCGCTCGCTTACATTAGTTTGCCGGACGTACTGGAGTTGATTTCTGATTTCAACAGCTGTAGCAAGACGATTTCGTAGACTTTGTAAGGTGATAAAACGATCATCACGAACGCTAGTTCTGCGTTGAGGACCAGTTCCAGGTCGTCTATTGTAAGCTACAGTTTCCAAAAAACGTGTTAAAATACGGTGCACAGTGCTATTGGATACATCATACTGTCGGGCAACATATCGTTCACTCCTCCCATCTTGAAGCAACGCAACAATAGCAGCCGCTGTTTCGGAATTAACAGACATATTTTTTAGATTAAATGAATGTATCACTATAGATTAAATAAACGCAGCACAAATTTAACACGTATCTGTCACGTTGGATCTGTCACAATTCTCAAAATTCATGGCCAACTATGCACTTGCACTTCACGGCCAAGTAATAAGATCTATGGGGCTTATCATTTCAACTCAAATAAAGGTTCAATTGCTGTTAAGAAATATTTTAAACATGTTATTTCATTTGTGTGTAAGATATTATAATAATAAAACATCATAAAGCATTAAAATTTGAAGTTTATTTAAAAATATTCAACTGCTCCGTTTTTCGTGCCGGTGATTTCTCCTAAGACGGTCAAAAAGGTAACAAAAAAAAGTGCCAAGAAACCTATTCCAAAGTGAAAGAAAGTACATCCAACGAATACAACTGCATCAGAAGAGGAAGAACATTTGAGACTAGACTCTAGTCATGGGCAAAGTACGGCCCGCGGGCCAAGTGCGGCCCTCGGGCTAGTCTGATCCGGCCCGCGACACGATTTTGATTAACCCTTAAAATTAACTGCACATAGGAAGTGATAATTTTTGTTGTGCAGCTATAATAGTTAACGGGAGCCTTAGGTGTGGTATTATCGCATCTAACACTAACTGAGTTTGCATCGTGTGTTTTCTTTCCGTAGAAAATGTATGTATATCGGTAGTATGGCGATTTAGTGCGATGCGTGTGGATATGGATATGTGTTGGATATTCAATATTAAGTAATCACCCTGTTTATAGATATGTTGATTTATAATATATATATGAGTTGTCAGATTTTGATTAATTATAAAATAAAAAGTCAGTTATAAAATTTCTTCTTTCAAAGTTATTTTTCGGTGATATCTGATTGTAAATTCCACTAAACTCTACAGGTTACGGGCCCAGTTACTGAGAAAGTAAAATAAACTAAAACGTAACACAAGATGTCGGATATCACAAAATTTAATATTGTAAAGTTGAATGGAAATAATTACGGGATTTGGAAGATGATTTAACACTGGATATTGTTAAAGATGAACTTTTACAAGAGTATAGACGCAGAAAAGAATTTATTGCGGAAGGAACCAGCAATACTGAAGAAACAGTAATGAAAGCAAAAAGTTTTAATAAAAGCAAACTTAAATGTTATTTCTGTAATAAGGAAGGTCACCTGAAGAAAGATTGTTACTGTTATAAGAAATCTACGAGGAATTTTAAAGGTAAAAACAAGGTGAACAATGTTCAAGATGAAATGAAAAACGTTACAGAAGATTCTGATAAAGAATGTTGCTTCAATAACAAGGAAGAAGAAAAAGGAAAAACCGATATTTGTTATATAGATTCTGGATGTACATGTCACATGGTGAATAATAGAGAGTTTTTTGATGATTTGAGGAAAAGACTAATAAGGAGATATTTCTTGCTGATGGTAAGAAATTAAATGCAAAAGGCATCGGTAAAGGTACAATTAATAGCCTTGTAGATAAAGAAATGTTAAAAATAACTGTAAAAAACGTTTTGTATGTCCCACAATTAGAAACTGTCTTTTATCTTCAAGTGTCCTTGAAAGACAAGGATTTGAAATTAGTTTTGCAAATAAAACATGTAAAATAATGAAATCGAACAAAGTATACGCCATTGCTAAACTGGAGAATAAATTATACAGACTACAATGTGCAGAAAAGGTCTACTCAGTATGGGATAAGCAGGATATGGCTTGTATTCATGTTTGGCATTGGAGATTTGGTCACAGAAATCAAGAAACAGTAAAAAGTATGTTTGATAAGAATCGGGCTCAAAGAATATCATTGAAACCATGCATTGAAAAGTTGAACTGTGACTGCTGTATTCGAGGAAAAATGTCGAAGTTACCATTTCCAAAGCATTCTGAGAAAAGAACAAAAAAAACTTTGGAAATTGTACATTTAGATGTTTGTGGGCCAATGGCAAATGTTACTTTTGGAAGAAAAAGATATTTTTTAACCATGATTGATGATTTTAGCCGTTTTACCAATGTTGTTTTAATGAAACAGAAAAATGAAGTTTTTAGAAGTATGAAAGAATTTGTGGAAAGCTGTAAAAATCAGTTTAGTAAGAAACCAAAAGTTCTACAGTGTGACAGAGGAGGAGAATTTTTAAGTAATGAAATGAAAGACTAATGAAAGAGTGAAGGCATAAAATTACAACTCACAGCACCTTTTTGTCCACAACAGAACGGAGTAGCCGAAAGGAAGAACCGATCTCTTCAAGAAATGGCACGTTGCATGTTGCTGGATGCAAATCTTGAAAAATGTTATTGGGGAGAAGCAATAGTTACAGCTACCTATCTGCAAAATAGACTTCCTACTAAAGGTAATGGTGATAGAATTCCTTATGAGCTATGGTTTGGAACAGAGCCTTCATTAAACCATATTAGAACATTTGGATGTTATGCATATGCTTTAGTTCCCAAGCAAAAGAGAACTAAATTGGAAGACAAAGCAAGAAAATACAATTTTGTAGGTTATGACGAAAATTACAAAGCATACAGACTATTAAATAAACAGACCAATAAAATTATCATTAGTAGAGACGTAAAGTTTATTGAATCTGAACACGAGGAAAAGGTATTTGTTAATCAGAAATATAAAGAGGAAGACGAAATCGAATTTGAAGTAGAAGAAAAGAAACAAAGTAACATTCTACAACCAGAGATAAAATCGCAACTAGAATTGACTGAAACTGAAGAAGAAGAAAAGGACAATGAAAATAAAGAAATTCGACGATCAACTAGAAAGAATAAAGGTAAACCACCAGAAAGATACGAGGAGAACGCAGTTATTCAGCTTGTAACCATGATTTTGAGATTGAAGAACAGGAAGAACCCAAAACATATGACGAAATTAAATTAAGAAAGGATAGACTTCATTGGGAGAAAGCTATGAAAGAAGAGATGGATTCTATGGAAACTAACAGCACATGGACGCTGTGTTCTTTACCTAAAAACAAAAATCTAGTAGGTTGTAAATGGATATTTAAAATTGAAAGAAATAATTTAGGTCAAATAGATCGCTACAAAGCTAGGATAGTAGCGAAAGGATATTCACAGAAATATGGACATGACTATGACGAAATTTTCGCTCCAGTAATCAAGCAAACTACTGTGATGCCTTTTGGTCAATATAATAATATTTAAATAACAAAATTAAATTCCATTGAACCAATTTCATTAAATCATAAAACAGCACACGAAGCAAGGTCTCACGTTTATGATTCAAGATCAAAGCGTGAAATAAACATAAACAATATTACATATATCTACTTACGGTGAACTTGAAGAGTAGATATAAAATATACAATCGAAAGTATTTTGAAAACATTAATTAATTAACTCATACATTCATTCAGTTCGTTATAAGATCATTATTAGATTGTTAGTAGATTAAATGCGTTAGTAACATTATAAGTATTAGTATTAAATCATCAGTAATTAGTATAAGTATTAGGATAATGTTTCATAGTGAGTTTAAGTAATAAATATCCCAGTCCTACAAGTAGTTGTTTGATTACTATAAGATGACCCTTCGAGTGACCAGAAACACCATCAGTTGAGAGGCCAATTACCACCGCACTACCTGGCTACTCTACCCATAACCAACATATATTACATGGCGATCCTGCAAACAATTGGAATTCTGTGAAACATGGGTGGTACAGAGTCAAAACAAGCAGTTCAAGAAAATGGTATGGTCAACGGTAATTTCATAGTCCAAGAGGAGAAAATGAAAGCTGATCTACAGAAGACAGATGAAGAGGGAGATAAGAAGAAATCTACAACAAAGCACGCTGACTATTTAGGATTGGTGAAAAATTTTTTTTGTAAACTTTAAAGGTATATTCTGTTTTGTGTTACTATATGATATTTTATTTAAATTTCCTTTTATTGATAATGAATCAATTAATTTTAAATGTCCTCGAGTGATGGAAATGCAGTAACGTGGGATCAATTTGAGATTAGATTGAATTTAATTTTAGAAGATGTACGTAAGAATAGTAAGCGAGTGTTAAAAAAAAGAAGTTCCTAAAAGTTCAGAAATTCATATAGATATAATAAATAAGTTGTGTGATTCATTTAATAGTTTCTCTAGTTTGATAAATAAGAATTGGCATAAGTTAGATGAAAATCAGCAGAGTACATGTATTTTATATTTTGACAAAATCAGAGATAAGGTAGAGAAAGCATTTCAAGTGTTAGATTGTCGGTATAAAGTTCCGTCTCAATTGATTACACGTAATAATTTAATTAATAAAGAAGTATTAGAATCAATGAGCAAAGATAAAATGGCATTAAGTATGAATGATTTTTTCAATTTAGCTAGTAAAATATTACCAAATGAATTTAATGGCGATACAAGCAAACTACAGTCTTTTATAGATGCGGTTAGCCTACTACAAGTATACGCAGCAGAGCATGAGAGTAATGCTGTGTTATTTGTGAAAACAAGACTAACTGGAAAGGCCAAGGTTTTGATTTTTGATTACTACGGAGAATACTGTCTGCATATACCTACGACAGTATTTCAAGGATATCCATAAAGGGATTAAAAGATTTGTACATTGACAATGCTCACGTTTTAGCAATAACGAGGTCAAAAACTCGTCAGAATAAAGCTCAGCCTACAGGAGAAGATAAAATAGTTTCCACAGAAATAAAAAAAGATATTCGCAAACCAGCAGTACTGAATAATTTAGAGGCGCATAAATTACCAATTCTGAAATTTGAAACTAACCGTGTTTCGCTAAGGATGAACATACGGATCAAAAACAGAATGAGATTTAGCCAAGCCTTATTAAATACCGATATAGTTAACTTTGATTTAGGTCAAACGTTAGTTCAGCTTGATAAGCTAGCGGTAAAAAATGGAATAAAAAGGATGAAAATTTATACGAATGATATTATTTTCACACAGTGCACTATAAAAGAGTTTATAGAAAAAGGAAACAATACGTTAAAAAACGTACAAATATGTATTTGCGATATACCAAAGATAGTGGAAGAAGAAAAAGAAAAACAACAGATTTTAAAAACTTACCATAATGATCCTTTATTTGGAGGTCACGTAGGAAATAACAGGCTATTGAAAAAATTAAGAGCGAATTTTAAATGGAAAAACATGGAAAAAGACGTAAGAAAATACATTAAGCAATGTCACAAGTGTCAAATCAATAAAGCAAAGAATAATCACAAAGAAGAATTTGTATTAACGGATACAGCAGCAAAACCATGGGATATAACGTACATAGATACGGTCGGTCCTTTTCCACAGAGTGAAAATGGTAACCGTTATTGCATAACAATGTTATGTGAATTAACGAAATATGCAGTGATAATTCCAGTTAAAAACAAAGAGGCAAACACGATAGCTCGTGGAATTTTTGAAAATTTCATACCAAATTACGGTTTGATGAAACAGATTAGGACAGATTTAGGGACAGAATATAAAAATTAAATATTCAATGCTTTAACTAAAATGTTAAATATTAGTCATAATTATTCAACAGCATATCATCATCAATCTATAGGAGGTTGTGAGAAATTACATAGAACGCTTAACGAGTATGTTAGACATTTTATAAATGAAAGTAAGTATGATTGGGATGAATGGTGCAAATTATTTGCTTATTGTTATAATACGACTCCTAATTCTTATCATGGTTATACGCCATTTGAATTATTGTTTGGAAGACGTGCTAACCTACCCGATAACCTCACAAATGACATTGATCCATGCTATAATATTGATGAATATCATAATGCGTTGAAATATAAACTACAGGTAGCTCACCAGAGAGCAGAGAAATACTCAATCAAATATAAGCTGAATAGACAAAGTCAAAATAGTAAAGTAGCTAATCCAGTTGATTTTAAAATAGGAGATTCAGTTTTAGTAAAAAGGTAAAATAGAACCAAATTCGAATCTCAATATATAGGTCCATTTACAGTCACAGATGTGAGTGAAGTTAACTGTAAAATCAAATTAGAATCAGGTGTGATTAAAGAAATACACAAAAACAGACTGTACCCTTATTGTAAAATGAGGTAAAAATTGTAAAAGTGCTAGAAACAAAAGTGCGAGTGTGCTCACAAACAATCGCGAATAATAAACAAAGTATAATAACAAACACCATAAACAATATTAGTGATAGTAAATAAATTCGGATAACAAGCGATAAAAACATTAAGTGAAAATAAATAAACATTACAAACAACTAAGTTATCGTAAACAATTTCTAAAGACAACAGACATTCATTAATTTATAAATATATGTAACTTTAGGTTAATGACATTATTTAATAATCATCTACCATTTATTTTTTAGGAGATTTGTAAATTCATTTCATTAGGGGGAAAGGAAGTTCAACGGAATTTATTCTTTTTGTAAAAGGGGAAGGTGTGATGCCTTTTGGTCAATATAATAATATTTAAATAACAAAATTAAATTCCATTGAACCAATTTCATTAAATCATAAAACAGCACACGAAGCAAGGTCTCACGTTTATGATTCAAGATCAAAGCGTGAAATAAACATAAACAATATTACATATATCTACTTACGGTGAACTTGAAGAGTAGATATAAAATATACAATCGAAAGTATTTTGAAAACATTAATTAATTAACTCATTCATTCATTCAGTTCGTTATAAGATCATTATTAAGACGCGTCCACATTATGTCGAATGGTGTCGATCGACAAAGTCGATGCAGTGTGGACGGTCGCCCGACATTGTCGATCCATGTCGGGTCGAATCGAATGCAAACCCGGACCAAGTCGGTACGGATAAAAGGAAGTCGAATCGACATGGCTAGTATGGACGTGTCGAAGCATGTTGCTCAACATTTCCCACACGTACCTATTCATTCTGGTTAGTTTTGTGCGCTGTGTAGTATCTCAATATGGATTGGAATGAGGAGCAAACGCTAACTTTCATTGAAATATACCATCAACCTCATCTAGCAGTAAATCCTTTATAAATTTCTTTGTAGGATATTTTTTCCTACCATTAACAAGGCTGGGTCGTACCCAAAATCTTCGAGGTCGACAAAAACGCTGTTGCTAGTTTCCAACAACTGCAAAAATAATTGTAGCAGCAGCTGCTACTACAGCATCTTCTTCATCACTCATAAATGAGAATTGTAATGACGCAAAACGAATTCAAAGTATTTTCAGTTTTGATGTCGGCGATGTATGTCGGTCAACACGTCCACATATACTGACAATGTGGACGAGTTGAAAGTCGAACATGTCGAATGAGATTTGTCGATCGACCTTGTCGATCGACACCATTCGACATAATGTGGACGCGGCTTTAGATTGTTAGTAGATTAAATGCGTTAGTAACATTATAAGTATTAGTATTAAATCATCAGTAATTAGTATAAGTATTAGGATAATGTTTCATAGTGAGTTTAAGTAATAAATATCCCAGTCCTACAAGTAGTTGTTTGATTACTATAAGATGACCCTTCGAGTGACCAGAAACACCATCAGTTGAGAGGCCAATTACCACCGCACTACCTGGCTACTCTACCCATAACCAACATATATTACACTACAATAAGAACACTGCTTGTTATTGCCGGATACAAAAATTTATTGGTTTATCACTTTGATGTGAAAACTGCATTTTTGAATTGTGAACTTGAGGAGGATATTTACATGTCACAACCGGAAGGATTTATTAAAGAAGATGAGAAAAAAGTATGTAAACTCAACAAAAGTATTTATGGTTTAAAGCAAGCAGCAAGAGTTTGGAACGTTCTTTTAGATAGAGTTATACAAAACTATGGTTTCAGAAGGGGCTTAGCTGATCCTTGCTTATACATTAAAGAACGAGATAATGGAGAAACTATTTATATTTTGACTTACGTCGATGATATTTTGCTGGCTTGTTCACAATAGCGAAACAATTTAAAGCAGGTTTACTTTCCTAGAGAAGCAGAAAACAAGACACCGTGGCTCTATCTTCAACAGAGTCAGAAATAATAGCTCTTTGTGAAGCTTGCAAGGAAACACTTCTGTATCTGTATCTGTAGAGTAGGGAGGGTGAGTGTAGGCTCACAGCACTTAGGCCACATATGACCCATTGTACATCCTCCCGAGGAGTTGTCCTCCTAGGTCATCGTCCATCCTGTCCTTCTCAGGAAGGTGAACAGGTCACCAGGAGACATCTCCTTTATATCGGCAGGTGTAGGCCAAGACTCACCGAACACACACTCTCTTATCGACGATAACTCCGGACACTCGCATAGGACATGCCTGACAGTCTCATCTTCCTGTTCACACATCCTGCATAGAGGTGTGTCCACTAGCCCCATAGTATGGAGGTGTTTCCTTAGTTGACAGTGGCCAGTCAGGAATCCCACTGTTATACGTAGGTTTCTTCTGGTCATCGCCAAGTATTTTTTCGGCGCCATCTTCCCAGGGTCGCCCAGGGTGATCCTGGCAGAACTGCATCCTTTGATTGCCTCCCATCTCTCAAGGGATTGAGCATGGGTGTAGCGTTTGGCTAGTTCCGCAATTGTCGAAGTCGTCAGGCCGTAGGTGTCACTGGGTCCAAGAATTTTCAGTCCAGCGGCTTCCCTGGCTAAAGAATCAGCAATGCGATTTCCTTTACTCCTGTCGTGCCCTTTAACCCACCTCAGGATAATATTGTTATCTGCCGAGGCGTTAGCTAAATCTTGGTGGCACTCTAGTACTAGTCTTGATATAACACGTTGTCTGTTCAAGGCTAATAGGGCTTGTCTACTATCAGTGCAGATTATTATGTTTTTGTCAGAAATTCCTTTTCTGGTTAGTTCTTTTGTGGCAATTGAGATACCAGCCAGTTCTGTTTGAACTACGCTGGTATTGTTTCCCATTCCCCACTTGATCCTTAGGCTTAGTGCTCTCGAGTAAACTCCACATCCTGAGCCTTCATTCATTTTTGAACCAACTGTATAAATGCGTATTGCATCTGCCGCATCTGGCTCTGTGTTGTGTTTTATTTGTATTTTGTAGGGTTTATTAAACAAAAACCTGGGTTTAATTGCATCATTGGCTGCCTGCAGCAGAGGTAGCGCAGTAAGCGCTTTCTGCCATAGGCTTAACCGCAATTGGCCCACTCCTACTTCGGGATTTACACCAGCCGTGCGCAATCGTACCATGGCCATCAACGCAACCTCCTTGACATACAGGTCCAGAGGGGTCAGACCAGTAATAAGCTCCATTGCTGCGGTTGGTGTTGTTCTCATGGCTCCTGTGATGTTTAAACAGGCCATTCGCTGTATTTGATATAGTTTTTGAATGGCCGTTGCTTGTAGAACCTTCGGTCCCCATGCAATTGCTCCATACGTTAACATAGGTCTTATTATTGCAGTGTAGATCCAGGAGACCACTCGGGGTGACAGCCCCCATGTGCGTCCCACTGTTCTCCGACACTGTTCATAAGCCACATATGCTCTTTTTGCTCTGCTGTGTAGATGAGAGTTCCATGTTAGTTTCCTGTCGAGGGTAATACCAAGGTATTTCACCTCTTCAGAAAAGTTTAGTTTGCTTTTGAAGATTTCGGGGGATTTTAAACCCGATAAACTCCTTTTCCTGGTAAAAAGGACCATCTCAGTCTTCCTGGGATTGATCGAAAGTGAGTGTTCCTTACACCATGTTTCAATTAATTTGAGCCCATCCTGCGCTCTATCGCACAGTGTGTTCACAAATTTGCCTGTCTGCAAAATAACTATGTCATCTGCGTATGCAATTGTGTAGATTCCATTGTTGTTGAGGTGATTAATCAGGGTGTCCAGGACTATGTTCCACAGAAGGGGTGATAAGACTCCTCCTTGCGGACATCCCCTCATGACTAGTCCTCTTACTGTGATGTCTTCTACATTGATACTTATTGCTCTACTAGAGAGCATCTTGAGTATCCATTCTCCTACTACCAGAGGTACATTCCTGGAGTTGAGTTGCTGGGTAATTGTTGGAAAGGTTGTTTTATCAAACGCTCCCTCGATGTCTATGAATATACCCAGGGTGGATTCTTTGTTGTCCAATGATCTTTCGATTCTGCCAACCACTTGGTGAAGGGCCGAATCAGTGGACCTCCCCGGAGTATATGCATGCTGGTTTGGATGAAGTGGGTGGTGAACTAGCACTTCATCTCTTATGTACCGCTCGCATAACCTCTCCATTGTTTTTAAAAAGAACGATGTGAGACTAATTGGTCGGAATGCTTTTGGTAAGGTGTAATCCATCCTACCTGGTTTTGGTATGAATACCACTCGTACTTCTCTCCACTTACGAGGAATATACCTCAGAGCCAAAGTGGCTCTGAAAATTCCAACCAGGTGCGGCATAAGAATATCCATTCCCCATTGAAGTAGGGCTGGTCTTATTCCGTCAGGTCCTGGTGACTTGAAGGGGGAAATGCCCGATATGGCCCACCTTATCTTGTCCTCGTCAATTACTGAACTAGCAAATTGCCAGTCGTATTGTGAGGGTGTTGTTGGTACTTCCATCCAGTTTGACGTTCCGGGAGAGACAGAACCTGGGAAGTGAGTTTCCATAAGAATCTCAGCGCTCTCTTGAAGGTTGGCGGCCTTGTCGCCATTTTCCCTTGTAAGGATGCCGATACTCTTATGTTGGTCGTTTGAGAGCGCCTTCTGTAGCCTAGAAACTTGTGGGAAGTCTTCGACTGCCTCACAATAAGCTCTCCAGGCTTCTCTTTGCTTTTGTCTGCAGACTTTTTTGAACTCTTTGAGGTTGGCTTTGTATATTCCCCAGTCCTCTTTGAGTGTTGTTCGTTTTGCCTTGTTAAAGGTCGTTCTCGCTGTCTTTCTGAGGTGTTCCAGTTCAGGGCACCACCAGCTATTGGTCGTGCCACCTGTCTGAACCATCCTCATCGGACAGGATTCCTTATAGGCAATGTCCATTTTGTTTTGGATAGATACTGTGTACCTTTCCAGTTCCTCATTATTGCTAGGAGTCAGGACCTCTGTTTCCCGCAGAGCACCTTTTAAGAGTCGATTGTAGAGAGCTACATCCGTCCTCTTCGGGTCGCGAGATTTTACAGTGGTCCTGAGATCCTGGCTTACCGTGTAGGTCAGCCAGCGGTGGTCTGACATAGAGATATGATCTGACACTTGCCAGTCCTTAATTTGGTTTGATATTTTGGTTGTCGCCAGCGTAATATCTATTAATGTTTGTCTACGGGCGTTAATGAATGTCGGCTCCGTGCCTCTGTTTAAGATTGTTAGATCTTTCTTAATTATATATTCATAAAGAGACTTACCTCGGGCGTTGATATCCTTGCTGCCCCAGCTCAAGTGGTGGGAGTTTGAGTCACAACCCAATATCAGCTCCACTCCCTGGTTGTGGCAGTAATCCACTAGTATCTCCGTCTCTTTAGTCGGTGGTAAGGTGGCTGCATCTGAAGGTAGGTACACCGATGCTAGTACCAACGCCGTATATTTGCCTCTTCCATCTGGACATTCCACTTTAACCGCAGTAAGGTCTGAGGTGCAGAATTGTGCCATCGAAGAGGCTCTATATTTCCTTGGGACGTAAACAGCTGTCCTAGGCTGCTGATTGCTTGGTAGGCTGAAAATTTGACCCTTTAGACTACTAAAACCAGTAACTTTGGTCTTTATTATCCAGGGCTCCTGGATCAAAGCTATTGCATCCTCCAGTACATCAAGGTGCCGACATAGTGTTGCCGTTGCTGCCTTTTTGTGTTGGAGGTTGCATTGTATGATATTTACCTTTTTTCCAGCGTCCTTGCCCATAAGTAGGATGGATGGAGTTGGATTTTCTTTAGAGGTCCATCCGCTCCTCCGTTAGGGGAGAGGTATCCTCGCTATTTTCGGGTACCTCCTCCGTCAGGTCATCGACTGCTTCGACGTCCTTTCCGGAACCCATGGTTGCCTTGGAGACAGTATCCACTTTAGGTGGCTCGACTGCCAAGGACCTCGGGTCTTCAGAGGTACCCCCTGCTTCTTTCTTCGAAACCCTGATGGTCAATGAGGTGAACGCATAGCTCATCCTCATCGACTTCTTCCTGAGGACAGCCATATCCTTGTCTCCGATCCCGAAGACGAAGAGGTGTCCTCCTGGGTTCACCTTAACCTCATGGTGGAAAGTGCACCATCTTGCAACCGTCAGATCAGGGTTCTGCGCCCTAAGCCGACCAAGCACACTCTCTTTTTCACCGGATGTCGTCTTGTGGACGTCCTCCGGGATCCAGAGCGAGGCCTTGGTCAGCCTAGGGAGCCCATCCACGCTGACGACCGCCAGTGATGCTTCCTCCCACGGCTTGAGGTTTTTTGTGGCTTTTTTCAGCCACTCTAGCGTCCCGTCGTCATCGCAGACCACTCTGATGATTTCACCAGAGTATGTCCACGACTTAAACGTGGGCGTTTTGCTGTTGGTGCTGGAGGCGGAGAAGATGATCTTGTCCAGTTCCTCTAGCAGTTGGTTTTTGATGATTTTCTCCCGTTCTTCGGTAACCTTACCGTACGGGTTAGTCTCATCTATAATAGCAACCTTGAGGTGTCTCAAGGCGGCATCCGCAAAGGTTTTAGAAGGAGCGGCGACATTTCTGTCGGAGCGCGGCTTCTTCAGCCTTCGCGGAGTCCCCTCCGTGGAGAAGGGGTGGAGAAGGGGTGTTGGGTATTCAATATTAAGTAATCACCCTGTTTATAGATATGTTGATTTATAATATATATATGAGTTGTCAGATTTTGATTAATTATAAAATAAAAAGTCAGTTATGAAATTCCTTCTTTCAGAGTTATTTTTCGGTGATATCTGATTGTAAATTCCACTAAACTCTACAGTAGATCGTTCGGTGTTGCTCAGTCAAGTTCGGGATGAATCGGCGCTAGCAATATTGTTTTGTCCGTCGGCTGTTCTCAAGGTCAGTGTAGTTCAGACAGTCACATAGGCCACGTCACCTCTGCAACTCTTATTAGTCTGACTTTATATAGTTGAGTTTGTCGGTAGTGTGCTTTTTGACCGGTACAATGGCAACTAAAAAACGTAAAGTTGATTCAGAATGTCGTGTTTTTAAAGATGAGTGGACTTGGAAATACTTTTTTACACCTATTAAGGATAAACCTGTGTGCCTAATTTGCAATGAAGCTGTAGCCGTATTCAAGGAATTCAACCTCTCTCGACATTTCATGACAAAACATAACAACGCCACTTATGAAAAGATGACTGAAGAAGAACGGAAGCAAAAATCAGGAGCTCTACGTAAGCAAATATCAGGTCAGCAAAATATTTTTAAAAAGCAGAACAGCTCTCAAAAGCTTGCTACACGTGCCAGCTATGTTGTAGCATACAATATTGCTAAAAGTAACAAAACATTTTCTGATGGCGAATTTGTAAAAACTTGTTTACTTCAAGTAAGTGGTATTTTGTGTCCTGAAAAAACAAAGGATTTTGATGCAGTAAGTTTGTCCCGAAAAACAATTACGTCTAGAATTGAAGCTATTAACAAGCAGTTTGTAACACAACTAGAATCAAAGATAAGCACGTTTAAATTCTGTTCTTTTGCGTTGGATGAAAGCACCGACATAACTGACACAGCTCAGTTACTGATATTTATAAGAGGTATAGATGACAACTTTGGTGTTACTGAAGAATTAGCCTCCATGCGTTCATTAAAGGGAACGACAAAAGGATCAGACATTTTTGAAGAATTTCAAGAAACTATCACATCTTTGAAAGTACCTCTGACCACTATTTGTAACATTACTACTGACGGAGCACCAAATATGACAGGGGCAAAATCTGGTTTTGTCGGCAAATTTAATGAATCATTTCCTGGGAACGAAGTGGTGTTTCTTCATTGTATCATCCATCAAGAAACTCTGTGTAAATCTGCTCTAGAAATGAAACATGTGCTTGATGTTGTTATTAAAATTGTTAATAGCATTCGTTCGCGAGCACTCAACCATAGGCAATTTCAAGAGTTTCTTTACTCATTGCAGTCAGAATATTCTGACGTACTTTACTACAGCAAAGTAAGGTGGCTCAGTGCAGGGAGGGTTTTTGAACGAGTTAGGGATCTAAAAGGCGAAATTATCTCTTTTATGGAAGAAAAAGGAATGGACGAGTGTGATCATTTGAAAGATATGTTATGGCTTTCAGACTTTGCATTTTTTACAGATATTTTTAGCCACATCAATAAATTGAACCTTAAACTCCAGGGAAGAAATCAATTGATTCATGATACTTGGGTTCATATCAGGGGTTTCAAACTGCAGTTAAATCTATTTTCCAAACAACTACTCAAGAAAGACTTCACTCATTTTCCAAGGTTAAATCCATTGCAGTTACAGAAGACAAAGTTAAGAGCTATGAGAAAAACGTAAAATGTCTTCATGAAGAATATGAACGAAGATTCCAAGACTTCAAAGTTATCGAACAGGACCTGGAGATTTTTAGCATGCCATTTAATTTGGATTGTGAATCAGTTAAACCAGAACTGCAGCTCGAACTAATTGAGTTGCAATGTAACACTGAATTGAAACAACTATTTCTCAATGTTTCGAAGATTGAGTTCTACAAGGCCCTGTCAAAAACAACTTTTCCAAACCTTAAATCTCACGCTCAGAAGATAATTTCGATGTATTCCTCTTCTTACATCTGTGAACAGGTGTTTTCTACTATGAAGCTTCGCAAAAACAGTGTTAGAAACCGATTGACTGACCATAACTTAGCTTCACTACTGCGAATCAGCTCATCTCAGTTTCTACCAGATTCTGATCAACTTTTACAATCTCAGTCACAGTTTCATCTGTCTCATACGCCTTCATGCACTTCTAAAGATTAATCATTTTTTGTGACTTGTTTGGAGGTTTTTACCATTTTAGTATATTATAAGTTGTGTATGATGTAAAATTAAACAATAAAAAGGTTTAGTTTTTTTTTTGGCCCGCTTGTAAATTTTTGAATTTTATCTGGCCCTCCTTTTAAAAAGTTTGCCCATCAATTAATCTTTTATAGCCGTACGTCTGTGATAGTCGTCTAGTACAACTCAATCGAACTGATTCGATAGACAAACCGTATACATGGCGAGTCCAAACTCGAATACATTGGTATTCTGTATTTTATATCGGTAAATAAAAGTAACCTAACTATACTTCAAAATTTATTGAGTATTCCGTATACCCAAACTGAATAGTTTTTGTGATATTTTTATTTCGTTATTAAAAATTTCATTTCCAACAAAAAGATAAATGAGAAGCATAATAAAATAATGTTAATTCACAACAATTAACATGTTAGGGAAGTGTGTTAAAAAAAGAAAAAAGTTTCAAAAGATCGATAACAGTACCACCAGACATGCAGATGGATCAGGTTTATTAGGTAGCTCTTCTAAATAAGTTAGAACCACATCTTCATTAGCGTTCTTAGTATTTATATTTCGGGTCCAGTCTTCAATATTACATAATTGTATAGTAGTGCCTTTCCGCACTTATTACCACGAGGTTCAAAGTGAAAGCAAAAATGGCTCATCCGGTCTCCAGCTCAAAGAAGAAAAAATATTGTGGCAATTGCAACAATTTATTCGACAGAATGGAGAAACTGGAGACTTTGTTAATGAATCAGTAAACATCTTCCTATACAGCGCATTCTTTCCGTAGTCGTTTGCCACGACGTCGGACTCATTCGGAATCTCGATCTCCGGACTTCGAACGAAGTGTTGGGCCGCACAACATGGCATAATGTCTCGGTCTCCAAGCCGCCACTACAGTCGTTTTACCTCGTGCATCAGCTTATGATCAGCTTCTCCTCGAAATCGAGTTAAATATTCGCCATCGCCGGCTGGTACCTTGTCGGTTCAGTCGCATGGTCTATCTCTGGGTCTATCTCCCCGCATGGCAAATACAACGCTGCCACGTACAGACGCAATTACCCACGTTACGGATGACGAAGACGAAGCACTGATTTTAGATAATGATGTAATATTGCCTGAGGATATCTTGATGATAATGGGAAAAGATTCAACTCCAGATGAAAACACCATTTTTACCCTACATGCTAGCTACGATTTGGAAAACCATTTCAACCACCGGCTTAAAGAAACCAGATTCCAAATCAATGTTCAATTCATACCAATTGTCGGGGAAAATAAATTACCTCAAACCACCCGACTTAAATCCGGAAGTCAAAGCTGCCTCGTCTAAACGAAGTGTTTCCGTGGACGCATCTTATGTCAAGATGCAAAACCAACTGGGAAAAGGCCTGACTGCACTGGGCAAATCAATTTCCACAATACTCCTTGATGTGGAAAATACGCCGGACCAATTCAAAGGCAACTTTCTCACTAATTTATGTGATAGTGGATAGTTCTAGCGAATTTTTTCCATCGTATATCGATAACGCGCAAAAACTTGCTCGTACCCGGCCTTAAAATTTCTAAAGAATTGGCGGACGACTGCCTACCAGGAGAATTGTTATTTGGCCCGGATTTAACACAAAAACTAGACACTGCAAAATATCTACTGAACCTTAGCAAAGATTCAAAACTACCGATCGCCCAGAGCAGACCGAACCCTTTCAAGCCTACAGTTGGCCCAAGTAGGAAAAAAAAGGGGAGGGGGACAATCACGGCCTTCCTATACGAAGAAACCTTCTAGGCCTTCAAAACCTTTAAACTCCCATCCCCCGGCATGTCGATTGAGGGAAATGAGTCAAGAGAGGGGCCCCTCGTCCAGATTTCACCAAAACCGCTATTGGAACAAGTCGCAGGACAAAAGAAAACGGCACCAAATGAGGTGAGCAGCCATGTAGGTCGCTTAAAATATTTTTATCATGAATGGTTAACCCTAACTGACAACCCAAATGTTATGAGTTGGATTTTAGGGTACAAGTTACCATTCATAAAAACACCCACACAGTTGAAGGTCCCAACTTTTATGAATCGTTCATAAGCTGAGCTGAGCACAGCTAACCAGTTGTGAAATCAGCAAATTATTAAGCTCTGTTGCCATAGAAAATGTAAGCCCATCCCTGGACAATTCATGTTCCCAATATTATTAGCCAACAAATCTGGCGGTGGAAAATGCTTCATTTTGAACCTGAAGCGTTTAAGAGAGCTTATTCATGCTACACATTTTCAACTTGAAATGCCCGAGCAGCAAGCAAGTTGGTACATCGTGGCAACTAAGCCAACTAAGCAGCCAAGCTGGATTTAAAAGATGTCTACTATTTACTACCGATTTACAGTAGTAACAGAGAATTTTCAAGGGCAATTTTCATCAATTCACATGCTTACCGTTCGGACTGTCTTTGGCACCGTTTATTTCACAAAATTAATGAAGCCGATTATTAATCATATTAGGACTAGAGGCATATCCAGTATAATTTATTTAGACGACTTCTCTATCTTAGGACCAGCTTCCGAAGAATGTTCTAGGAGCATCTATTTTACTACGTCCCTTTTAAATTCTTTGGGATTTATAATAAATTGGAAAAAGAGCGTACTTTCACCAACCACAAAGTTTAAATTTCTAGGATTCATTTTTAATTCGACTAATATGACATTAGAGTTATCAATAACTAAACATCAAAAATTTTTGAAACGGATTTCAAAACCCATTTAACTTTTAAAATTGTAAAGTCTGCTCAGTTTTGGGGGCTGCTTACATCCGCTTGCCCAGCTATAGAATACGGTTGGTTGTATACCAAAAGATTAAAGATGGAGAAATTTCTGGCTTTAGTCCAAAATTCCCAAAATTATAACTCAGTTATGCACCCCAATGACGCTATAATAAAGGAACTCTATTGGTGGGAAACGCACATCAATATTTCCAAAAACGAACTCAGACGGGATCAGTTTCTCCTAGAAATTTTCAGATGCTTGCTTATCAGGTTGAGACGCCTTTTGATATCCATATAAACATAGAATATATTTTGGGCTTAGATGTTTTGCCAAACATTGGTCTAATTGTAACGTTCTTATTCGGATCGACAATTCTACAGCTTATGTTATTTAAATGGGTAGCGTCCAGCACCAACAATTGAATGACCTATCCAGGAAATGGTGTGAACCAAAAAACATAGGGATATTTGCTTCCTACATCCCTTAATTGGAGAATTGGCAAGCAGACCGAGCATCTCGCAATCTGCATACAGAAACAGAATGGACTCTCAACCAACATCATTTTGATGAAATAACTCAAACTTTTGGTATACCGGATATTGACTTATTCGCATCTCTAGCTAACCACAAATGTGACAGATATGTCTCCTGGTTGAGAGACCCTAGGTCGGAAAATATTGATGCATTTACCATCTCTTGGAGATATTTAAACTTAAACGTTCCCACCTTTCTCAATGGTTTGAAGAGTACTACAAAAAATCATTAGTGACGAAGCAACAGGTCTTCTGATAGTACCTTTTTGGCAGGGTCAACTATGGTACCCGTTATTTACAAAGTTAATTATAGGAAAACCAATATACTTAGGTCCACAAAGTGATCTCCTGTTTTGTCCTTTCAGCGGAAAAACACATCCACTATCCAAGGACCTGGTGGTATCCAAATGATCAGGGAAGCATTTCAAAGGAAGGGAATCTCACCTGAAGCGGTGGAAACCATGATAACGTCCTTGAGTGACAACAAGATCTGACAATATAATTCTAGCCTTAAACTCTGGTATGAATTCTGTCAGCCCATGGGCTTGTCCCCCTTCAATAACAACGTCTCCGATATCCTATTATTCCTGCAACAAGTCATGAACACATCAAACAATAGTTTCAGTTCTTCCAATTCTCATAGGGCCGCTATTTCCCTGATCCCTTCCAGCGACTTTGTCTATTTAATTGTCTGTAATCGATAACTACTCTATAGCGTTTTTGACCATTTATAGCTCGCTTTTCCACTAGTAATAAGGGACTAGAAAATGGTGACTTTGCCGGTTCAATTTTACCATCATTTAATAATTTATCTACTTGCTTATGAATTTCCGATTTTTGTGCATGAGGTAATCTATACGGTTTAATATAAACTGGATTTGAATCTTTGTTTAGATGTATTGTTTGTTTATAAACGTTAGTCACTGTAAATGGATCGTTCTCTAAATGAAAAACATCTGCATATTTTGCACATATTTTGTGAATAGATATCTTTTCTTCTTCATTTAATCCATTAACATTTATTAAACCTAATAATTTATCTAAACGGTCAACTGAAAAGGGAATATCTCCGAATTCGTGAATGTTAAAATTCGAGACATCTTCTAATTTAGGTTTAAAATTTTTAAGTGTAATTTCTCTATCATTAATATTTAAGATTTTAACCGGTACTTTGTTATTGCAAGCTCTAGTAATAATACCTGCTATAAAAACACCTTGTGAAATTTCTTCTGGAACTACTAAGCTATCATTTTTATGTTTGACTTCAAAATATTTAATAATTTCGCAACGAGGTGGAATTATTGTAAAATTATTGTGTTCGGATTCTAAAGGAATAGCTATTTTCTTATCGTTCACGTAAAAATAGAACATGAATGTTTCGTAATCTAATACTGCATAGTGTTTAACAAAGAAGTCTGATCCAATTACACCATTTATGTTACCTTCAAAGTCTTTTACTACATGGAACTTATGACCTATCTTAATATTATCATACTGTAATAAAATATTTGCTGACCCCATTGTAACTGTTGACCCAGATATACCTTTTATTTTAATCCGGTTTGATGTGTCAACAAACTGATTCCCGCTAATACTAGATGGAAAAATAACACTAATAGAAGCGCCAGAATCCAGCAAAAAAACTAAATCTCTATTTTGATATCTCATTCGAATGTAATTTAAACCGTTTACATTCAGTACTACATGACTATCTTCATCATTACCTTTAGGGACGAAAAAAACGTTTTTACTGTTATTTTCGCTCCTCTGGTCTTCATTATGCAAGAAAAAATTGCGTGGAGCACGATAAGGATTTCCACGAGATCTCATCCCGCGATTATTACCTCGATTTTGATGTCTAGGAAAATTTTGATACCTGGGCGAATTTTGGTATCTCGAAGCATTTTGATTTCTGAAATAATTTTGGTTTTGGGAAAAATTTCTATTTTGAGAGTAATTATTAACTCCTCGGCCGAAACCTCTATCTCTATTATTAATTGCCCTAGATTTGGATCGACCGCGCATACTAAAAATGTGGGAATTTGAATTATTCGTTATTTCTTCGTCTTTAGCTCCTCTTATCGCCTCGTTTAACGAATTATAATTTCGTGCTTTAACTATTGTTTTTAAATCGTGGTTACGTAAACCATTTGCAAAAGCATTAATAGCCAATTTTTCATTCGTAATTTTCAAAATTTTTGTCGCGCTTGCATCCCCATCAGCTTGCGCTAGTGTTAAATTTACCATTAACTCTCCGATAGATTTACCAAAGTCGTCGATTGATTTGTCTTTTTGTTTTATATTATGTAAACCTAACGATAAAGAAGCTGCTGATTGCCTTGTTAGCAAATTACTTTTAATATCTGTAATTAAATCTGCATTAGAGTTGTAAGTTGAATTTAATTTTAATTTTGCACATTGTGTCAACCTAGTTTTTAACACATATTCAATCAAGAACTTTTTACCATCATTATCTAAAATGCTATCGTATAATTCTATGGCATCAATTAGTTGTTTTACCGATTCCTCCGTATCGTCAATTATAGGGACTAAACTAGAAGCTGTTTTTAAATCAAATTTCTCTCCCATATTGATTAAGTTATCCTTTGAATTTATGATAATCGCCAATCTCTCCTCTAAACTTTTACTTACTTCGTCAATTGTTTTCTCAATTGACTCCACAATTGATTTAACAGTATCAATAGTTTCTGTACTATGAGATTTTAAATTAAATGCCCTTTTTAAAGCTGCAAATTCTCTTTCAAACTGACTTAATTCACTACTTTGCTGCTTATTAACTTCTAAATTAAAACGCCTTTGTTGATTATCTTTACCTAAATTCCGTTTAAATCCCTTAATACTTTCATTTAAATCATTAAATAAGTCTATACTACTCATTTGTACAAATAAAAGAATACAATATAATTAAAAATTAGAGTTAAAAATACCTTCTTCCATTAATTTTTCACTCACTAGCACTGTTTTACTATACTAACTCTTGACTCATCCTTATTTCTCTTCTTATCTTATTTTACAAATGCCTTTTGAATGTCTTCATCACGAAGTAGATCACTGTCACCAACGACCCAGCAAATGCAATCATTCCCAGAATCTCCGCTGTCGAAAAAGAGTTCCCTCCGTTTAATTTGGGAGTATTCGTAAGACCACCACTATTACCAGCCTGGGCTATGATAATTTCTTCCTTAGAATGCTCTTGTCCCATATTATTGATAATATCTCACAATCCAAACTTTCACTTACACATAACTACAAACTATTATACAATTTGTATCCTGGCAGGATCGCCATGTGATATACTTTGTTTAAAAATGTTCAAAGTATATCTTCAGGTTCTGTTAATTCTAATTATACCTTACATACTTCCAATGAATAAAGCAACTTATTCGTTCAGCATAACTTTATTTAATAATCATTAAAATTTATGTCTACAAATCTATAACCTAACCAGAAATGCTTACACTACAATAAGTAAATAAGCACCTGGCAACAGTAGGGACGTGTACTAAATTCCTGTAGTTCATTCAACTACATAATTCGCGCATTTCTAAGTATTGACCAATTATCAATTAAAACAATATATTTTACGAAATATATTTTTGTCTATTCACTACATCCCTAGACCCCGATATAATTGCACGTGGAACCCTCATGATGTGCTAAAGCTCTTAGATAACCCATCCAATGCAGACTTCAAATCCGTATATTGTAAATTAGTGACACTTCAGGACCTAAGGCCCATCAACCATGCATGTCCCTACCATTTTTCACCGAATGTCCCAACCTGAGTGTGGCCTCTTGTCTACAACATTATCTGAAATTGACCAAACCACTCCGCCCTGAGGACTGTGATAAACTGTTTTAACCTACAGCAAACAGCATGGCCCAGCATCTAAGCAAACTTTGAGCCGCTGGGTAAAGAACACAATGGCAAAAGCAGGGATCGATATAACGATTCTCAAGCCCCATTCTTCGAGACACGCCTCTACATCTTGTGCTCTAAGAAAGGGTGTGCAATGGATATCATAAGAAAGACAGCTAGCTGGAGTCAGGATTCTCAAACCTTTGCAAGATTTTACAACAGACCATTTCTTCAAGACGATAATTATTTAAAGTCGGTCTTGAATATATCATCATTGGAAACATTTATCACCTTTATCAGAACTGGTTCTATATAAAATATAATATGTTCATTTCTCTCAGCTTTTTGACTGCAATTTTTGTTTTACAGCTACACAACTATGTAATATTGAGGACTAGACCCGAAATATATTTCAACAATCAAAATAACTTCCCAGCCCTGTGATTGCAGGTAAAACAACCAAATACTTTGAAAAGAAAGTGGAAGCGAACCGATAGGCCAAGCAATATAGCATGCGAGTATAGTAATTTTTGACAAAAATCCTAGTAGAAAACGTATGATGCCATCGTAAAAAAGACATTACGCGGTATCATTTTGATATGTTTTGGACACGCAAATGTTTGTCAGTAGTTTGTTATAAACATTTAAAACAAAAAAAGCTTCTTTTTTTGGTTTTTTTCATGTAGCGTGAAACTTACTGAAGCAATCGCAATGGTATGTACAGATGAATTATAGATAATTAAAATACGAACAGAATTAGCAATTTTAATTTTTTCATACCATAATTTTCAACGTGTCTGGATGCGTTGTCGACTGTCGGATTTTAAATTTGAAAATGGTTTTGAAAAGTGTAAATGAAGAGGAACAAAACGTAAGTAAATAAGCTATGGGGATTCGGCCTATTGGTGGAGGCGCTAACATGGGAATCTCCATAAGAAAATCACTAAAAAAGCCAAGGTTCAAATTAGCGAAATTGGCTTGTAAGGTGGGTTCACGCCGGCAACCGGACTGCAACCGAATGGCAACTAATCGCGGCGAACAACGTCACGTTGGAAAGGCCTTAACGTCTAGTGTATATGAAAAATAATAGAAAAATTCTACCCTCGTTCATCCCCCCATCATCCCTCCTACTAAAAATTAACCAATCATAGCAAACGATGTATCGTTCGAAAGGCCTTAACGTCTAGTGTTTATGAAAAATAATAGAAAAATTCTACCCCCGTTCATCCCCCATCATCCCTTTTACTAAAAGTTAACCAATCAGAGACGTCTCGATTGAAAGGCCTCAACGTCTATTATATACAGGGTGAGTAACTAAGCTCAACACCTCAACGACTTCATATACAGGGTGGATAAAAAGTAACATGCTCGAAAGGCCTTAACGTGCGCCTGCTCGGAAGATCCTAAAGGCATAAACGTCTATTATATACAGGGTGAGTAACATGCCAGTTTTAAGTGCCTTACGAAAATCATATACAAGGTCAAACGCATCTCAAGTTTAACGAGTGTAGCGGAAATGTCAAAACGTGTCCATATACATGGAGTATCTGAAGAAGTCTACAATGGTTTTAAACGTCACGCTGTTAAACGTCACGTCACGCTGTCACGTCATACGTCACGCTGTCACGTCAAACGTCTCGCTGTCACGTCAAACGTCACGTCGTCACGTCAAACGTCATGCTGTCACGTCGTCACGCTGTCACGTCAAACGTCACGTTTTCACGTCAAACGTCAAGCTGTCACGTCAAACGTCATGCTGTCACGTCAAACGTCACGTTTTCACGTCAAACGTCACGTCAAACGTCATGCAGTCACGTCAAACGTCACGTTGTCACGTCAAACGTCAGGCTGTCACGTCGTCACGCTGTCACGTCATACGTCACGCTATCACGTATAGTTTTCAAAATTTATTAAATTGTTATAATACGGTTCATTATATTTTATTTAAAATAAAAAAGGTTGTATAGTGCAATGCTAACTATATTCATAAGCTGAACGACCCAAGTACCAGGTCATGTGGCTCATATTAGGAAATTGATTGCTATAAAATATCATTTTGTAATATGTATGTATCAACACGTCTATGCTGAATATCGAAAAATGGATAATGCTGTGTAGCATGTGCCGATTAGCAAACAGGAAATACGTTTTTGCTAATTCTCGACATTTAAAAACACAAAGCGAAGTCCAGAGAGCTCAGTCGCAGTTTATAGACGACAGTTAATAGTTTGTTTATGGTACCTTAAAATATTAAAAAGTAAGTTTATTTTTGAATTTCATATCTTTTTTCATTTTTTCCACATTGATGTATTATTTCTTGTATCTCAAAAATATCTCAATTTCATTTTTCAATAGAATTTTTTACATATTTTTGCGCTAGTTAATTATTGCGATGGGAGGTCAATCTAAAAATTATCATTTATATATTATTGATGAAAATTCCCTATGGAAAATTGATTTGAACTCAAAATTTATTCCCGCACAACCAGATATACTTGATGATTATTTACTCAAAGAAGTTGACTTCAATTATCAAATTTTAATTTCTTTATAGATGGACCTTACTTAACTGAATGCTGTATCCCTTATAGAAAAGAAACCACTTGTTAAACTAACCGACCTACCTAAAGATATACCATTCAGAATTACAGCGGGTCAAATTGTCAAGACAAAATTTGGGGAGGCAATTCTACTGGAGCTAGAAGATAAGGCTGTATTCCTACTAAGGAGGGCTGTAAGAAGGAGATGAATCGACATAGGCGTATTTTGAAATTTCTGGCACTACTTTTATGTTCGTTCAAGTTTTTAATGTAGGTGGCGCATAGTTCAATGTGATGCTACTTTATCGTTGTGTTGTATTGAAAGTTTGATGATTTGCGAGATTTTTTTAATAAAGTCCGGTGAATATTTGAATCTTTCAGTAATATTTATAAACAATGAGTGATGAAAAAGTGAATAAAGACAGAGTTTGTTTTGTTCCGGGATGTAAGACGGGTTATTCTTCCAATAAAAAATCCAACAAAATATATATTTTCTGTATGCTATGTATATATCTTCTGTATGTTATGCTTTCTTAGAAATAGTATGTCATTAGCATTAGGAAGATTTTTTTTTGTAATAATCAATAATTTTTACGAGTTTTACGATTGTTTTATTATGTTTTTCACTGAGGGGGTTTAAATATCAATACCTATTTAAACTTAAAGATCTTAGCTATTAATATTCGTTGAAACTATTATGGTTTACCTAAAATATATAATTAGTTTAAAATAAGTATGTATTTAATATATGCTATACAGACATTAATGGCCGGTTGCACCGTATTCGCTACCTCACTGTTTAAAATAACACACTGTTAAAATTTAAACAATCGATTAAATTACAATTACTTGCACCGTAATTTAAGGGTTCTTGATTTAAATAAACTAATCAATCTGGGGAAGTTTTGCTAAATTACAATCGGTTGGTACTAACACCTAACTTCAGTCTGAGACTGTCTCAGTCAGACAATGATATTTTGAGGTTAGAAAAATTATTTATTTCCTGGCAGTCGCCGGTATTTCCTATTTTGGTGAAATTTTTGCTTCAGGTTAGCGAAATAAAGTGTTCCTAATTTCTGGAGCACAAGGGTAGGAGTGAGTAATGATGGATTCAACCTCCACCAGCGCGAAACGGGTGCGAACATCAAATTTCTCACCAAATGAAAAATCCCATCTCATTGATATATCAAAATACAAAAGCATTATTGAAAACAAAGAAACAGATAAAGAACGGTTGGTTTCAAGAGACAAGATCTCTTGAAAAATATTAGATTATCCATGTTGTGGAAGTGGTTGGCTCTATCATATACCCTTCGTGAAAACCCATATCAATTATATCCAATATATCCATATCATCTTCAAAGAATATGACGTTGTCGTTCCCAAAAATCCATTTTTTAGAAATTAAAAACTAACTCGAGCGCACATATAGTACTTTTTTGAAGTTAGACACATCAGTTTTGTGTGTTTTTTAGGTTAGAATTCATACTACTGTGGTTTATTATCGATTTAAGCCTCCAAAATCAGTGGCTTAGTTTAACAGTGGTTTAGAAGAGTTTAACCGTGGCTTAAATCGCGATGCAAGCCAAAATTCAAAGTTAACTAATAGTAAAATTTTAAACCACTGTTATAATGACGGTGCAAGTGGCCAATAATCACCCATGTACCAAATTTGCAGTTAAAAGCTCAATTCATTCAAAATTTGAAAAGTTCTCGAGAGTCTAACGACAAATTTTTCTGCTCGATTAAACTATGTAGTTTTTCCACACGTTTTGGGACATTTTAGGCTTAAATAGCACAATTTGTGATGTGGAAGTAATAAAAACTACTCTCTACCATCATTTTTTAATATTATATTGTCTTAATGCACTTTATTATTTTTTTTTAAGTTAACGCGGTACAAGTTTCCTGTTTTCCAATGCCTAATAAAAATTAAACAAATGTATACAAACAACGTCAAAAATTATTCATTGCAGCTGCCAGGCCTTTATTTTAAAAATACAAAGAATACTTTAGTATTAACAACCTATTTTTCATGATAATTTTCATTTGCGCTCATAATTCTCATAAGAAACGATACTTTTTAGGAATCACTTCGAACACTTGCGCCTCTAGCGGTGGTTTCAGAAATTTCAATTACGAGCCATATTTCAGTACCATTTCGTTAGCATTGCGATTTAACTCCTTCTTACAGCCCTCCATAATTCCTACCCCAGAGGGTGACAGAAGCATACCGGCCGCACGTGATGGCTTTCAGAAGTTTGAAATATAATATCACGTACAGAAAACAAATAGACGTTGGGAAGTCGAATCCTTTAACGTCCTTTGAAATACAAGAGAATTGAAATTTTAATCAATATACCGCTCTGAAGTCAAAACTGAAATTAATCCGACTGGGTTCGATGAAAAAAATTGGGGAGAAATTATATTGCTGGACACAACCTCAAACATTAGAGCGATTATAAAAGCAAAGTATTAATATATTAGTTAACTAGTAACCATCACCTAGATTTTATTAACAAACTTCGGAGTGGTAATATTGATTGAAATATGACTTCCCTTGCTGCTTCAAATGTATTTGGTACATTGCTTTAAATTAATTAAAGAAAAAAATTTCTGTTGTAAATCTTGTTTATTTACTTATAAGCCTTATGTCTCCTTTGAAATTGTGGTTGTAAATGTATTTTTAAATAAAAACAATTATTTTTCAACATGTTTTTTTTTTTTGGGTGGGGCTAGGACGAAGTAACACAACACTTATATATATAACTATTTATTCAAATCATTGATAACTGTATGTTTACAAAAGTATACAAATTCTCTAAGAGCATTGTTTAACATATCGTTTGGAGTTATGGAACAAAATGCATATAAAATTTGTAAAGGACTTCCAGAGGCGACATTTTTACAGAAATCCAAAACATTATAATAATACTGACAAAAATTTAAATTTTCCAATATAGCTATACGTTGTAAAATCAAATTATTTAGTTCTAAAATTTGGGACACTTCTTCTTCATCCATATAATATTCAACTCCATGTTTTTTGACGAAAATCAACTTACACCCATCGTAATTTGATGGAGTAATGGTGCAGTACTCTCCACATGGAAACGAATCAGGTTGTAACTTGTCAGCGTCGTCTGTGGCATGAAAGAAAGCATTCATCTGTTGCGTCATCATTGAAATAAAGGTATACCATTCATAAGTGCTGAAAGATATTTTGCTGCACTTTAGCTGTTGAGATAGAATAACAGCAGGCGTAAATGATCTTGCCGGACTAATTCCACATTTTACTTCATAACCGGAAATTGTATATTGTGTTGAAAGCAGGTACACATTTTCAGACTTTGCAGCAAACTCATAGTTTTTCAAAATTCTATCCAGCTCTGCAGAATAGTTATTATCACTACTACTACTGTCGTAACCACTACTAACACCTTGATAACTCATGTTGCTAACTAAGTTTAAGATCTGAAACGACTCCAATTTATATGGCATTTTACGTCATAAAACATCAACTCCATTAATCCAGCTGTTATGTTTTTTGTCTAAGCCTAACCATTTCACGAACAGTTTCTTGCCTTTACGTCTAAGAACTTTTTCCACCAAGTGAACGTCTGGATTCGATGTTTGCTGTAGTTCTTCGTCATAGAAGCAGCCGCTGATTGGTGTACCTTGCATGTCTTCAAGTAAATACGTAGCAGGATTGGTAATTTTAACTTAGATGATTTTGAATAGTTCTGTAGTACAATTGGGTGTATATCCTTTTTCAAAGACATGTTTTACCTTGGATATGCGCACAATGTCACCAACTTTAAATTTTCGCGGGCTTGCTATCTTCAAATGACTATATGTGTTATTCAAAATAGATTTTTCATTGGATTTGTTGACGTGAGAAGGCTTATATTTTGTTTTGGAATGTGTTGTATTGTTATAGTTTTGAGTAATTTCAGGCAGAATATCAATCCATTTGTAGGTGCCATTTAAACTGAAATATTTGTAGAGTTTCGATTTTAATGTTCTTATAACACGCTCAGCCATAGAAGCTTTCATCGTGCTAAATACGCTATAATGATTTATATCATGTTTTTTCATTAAATTTTGAAATTTGCTGTTATAAAATTCCTTCCCCCGATCGGATTGTAGATTTTTAGGTGTTCGTCGTGTATGAGCGAGAATGTCCGAGAATGCCCAAGTAATCTCCTCTCCGGTCTTCGTCTTTAGTCGGCGTGTCCAAACAAACTTTGAAAAACAATCAATGACGACCAATATCATTTTATGATTCCTATTTTGTGATGCAAAATTCCTCATCTCTGCAAGATCCATTTGCCAAAGATCGTCAAGGCCCTTGATAATGATGCGTCTGCGAGGGAATTTTTTCCGAATAGGTTTGTGAAGCTCGTTTACGAGTTGAATCTTTTCCTTGGTGTGCATATTATGATGTATTACCGGCTAGCTTCAATTCCAGACTCTGAATGCGGTTATGGAAATTCATATCCAATGCCTTAATATTGTTCACTATGTCTAAAATGTTACTTTTCAAATCCGAAACGGCTCTGATATTTTCTGCAGATTCTTTTTTCAATTCACGTATACTTGCATTCGCACTAAATTCTCTTAGGATGAAGACTTTTGCATTGGCAATTGAATCGTCAACGTATTTCTTCGTAGCCATATCCCTACCTGCTACTGGGGGATTACGCGAAATGAATGTATTAATTTCGTTAGTTTTATTTTGTAATTAGGTAATATTCGCCTGTAATATGGGAATTTCAATCTTATGAAGCTCGTTTTTGATTTCGTTCAATCCTACTTCTAAATTCTTTATATTATGTGTTTGTGGTGAGTTGATAGTACGCAAGTCATCAACATATTTTTTTGTTGCAGCGTCACTATTTGCTGTCGGTTCTTTAACATTACAAATTTTCACATTTCCAATATCAATATTACCGTCCGGTGTATGAGGGAACGTAATTTTCGCTGGTAAACGCGCATAGGGCGTTTGATGTCTATGTCCGAATTTATCGACTGGCATAATTGAAATGAACAAGTTTCAACTTGTATTATTCTATTATATCAGCTTCCTTGAGTTCATTGATAATTGCTACTATTTCGTTGTCGTGTGACGTATTACCTGCCTCTTTCGAAGCAATTAGTAGCTGTAAACGTTCAACCAACTCGTTGGGATCATCCCAATAAATGTATTCCATAGGGTCTTCGTTGTATACCAAACAGGAATCGAGAACGTTTCCGCCACTTTTCGGTATTTTTGATAGACGTTCCATTAGTAGCTGTTGTGTTCGAGTAGATGGACGACGGTTCGATGATTCTGATTTTGTTCTAAACAAAGGTTTGATAACATTGTGATATTTGTAAGTGCTTGAACCCTTAAGACGGTTGCGTGTATCTAGGTGAACCTTAGTATACTCTAGAAGGGTTTTATATGCCTCCAAATCCTGCTGGGTGTAACCTTCTGGATCGTGGTAGAATAAAAGCTGGTATAAGCCAGGTGTACCAGTCACGGATCCAGCTTCTTTATTTAGTTCTTGTAGTATGTTGATATTGCCGTTTCTTCCATCAAATCCAATTCTACGCGTACCCAAACTCCAACCGAGTTCATCATTGTAGATAGGTCCGTAATTTTTATCGATTTTTCCATTATCTTGGAAATAGTCTTCGATATACGATTGACTAATTTCAGGATATTGATCTAAATACTCTTGGATGGATTCATGTGTCACCTCAGGACGCATTATTTCTGGAGATTCGGGCATTGGAATATTCCCCGCTTCATCGGTTTCAGCCACCGGTTCCGTTTCGAGGAAAGGTGTAAACACATCATCACCATCGGGTTCTTCTTTCTTTATTTCCTCCTTCGGTTGTAAATTTGTAATCGATTTTTGTAATGTCTTCGAGGATTGTACAATTTCTTCTAGTGGATTGGATATCGGCTTAAATAGTTTATTAATAGACTCATCTTGCTCTGATTTACCCAATTTCAATGCCAAGTATTTTTTTCGAATTGATCTAGCAAGTTCAGACACTTTTTTCTTGCGCAATGCAGTAGCAACCTTATCGTCAGACATATTGGTATGGACTGAAGGCGCAGCTTACAATTTAATATATTTATCGAATCCTTTGCGATACCTTCCATTATTGAGGGCGAAATCTTTCATAATTACCAATGTACCATAGCGATCACACCAACACTTTGAACACATATTTTTAAATACGTCAAATGTCATGTCAGGAGATACGTGTTCGTCAAATATATGTTTCAAGTTTACCTCATCCTGCTTGAATAACACAATAACATTACAATTGTCGCGAATAAGCTGTTTCGGTATTTTTGAATATGTTTGACAAAGATATGCAGCATCGATATCTTTATGTCTGCACATGGAATAGTATTCCCGAAGTTTCTGTTGACCATCACATGCAACGTCATCGAATAAAAAGACAGAATTAGGCTGAGCTTCATCTGGACTTATTATTTCCTCGTTGTCTTTGAATGGAAAATAGCCAACGCCCTTCACTTGCGCTATAACTTCCTGCAGCAATTGGTACTTTGGTTGGAATAACGATTTTGAATAAACATAAACGTTTTTGAATTTCGCGCCATTCGGATTAAATAGGAGCGCCAGCACGACATTCGTCTTTCCACACCCACTGGGGCCACATATAATGGCACGGAAAGAATTTGGTAATAATTTACCATGTTTACTAATAGTTGGTGTTGAGGTAAAATCCAGATTTTCAATGGGTATAGTCTGCTCTTGTTGAATTATTTTCATTGTGTGTGTCGTTTTTCGTAGTACTACTCTTTAAATATAGGTGTTATCACTTACGCGTATCAGTCTTAATGTTGGTGTTTGAAGGAGAAGGTCTCTTAAATTCTCTCATCAATAAACTACCTATTGAGCTTCACTTACCTAGCTATCAGTACTGTGGACGTAAGTACTACCCCCTCCACCCCTTTATGTAAAAAATTGATTGTTTTTTTTTCAGCCGGTACAAAATTGGAAAAACGTCTTGATCGTGGAGATCCGGGCATCAACCCCTTGGACGCTGCTTGTAAGCAACACGATATTTCTTACTGGAAGAATAGGTCTCTCGAAGAACGACATAAAGCCGATCAGATACTTGAAGATAAAGCTTGGGCTCGTGTTAAATCAAAAGACGCTTCACTGGGAGAGATAACTGCTGCATTACTTGTAACAGGCGGAATGAAGGTGAAAAGAAAGCTGGGAATGGGTTGTCGTCGCAAACGTCGTTCCTTGCATCGAGATGTTATTCTAAAAGTGGGAAAGTCATTGAAGAGAGGAACATCTTTGAAAGACACTGCAACGTGTGCCTTACGAGCAGCCAAAGCACTTATTAAAGAATTTGGTGGGAAAAAAGAAGTCGAGGTTCCTCGAGTGATACCTGTAGCGAAATCCGGAGGTTTCCTACCACTTATCCCTTTGTTTGCCGGTCTTTCGGCAATCGGAGCTTTGTCAGGTGGTGCTGCTGGGATTGCTAAAACTGTCATTGACGCAAAGCATGCACAAAAGAAATTGGAAGGAGATGTACGTCATAATAAGGCTATGGAACGTGTAGGATCTGGCCTGTATCTGAAAAAGTACCCAAAAGGCGGCTTCGGATTGTATTTGAAAAAGCAAAAAAACCAATAAAGCTACCCAATCACGCATTAACCGACTTTGACATAACACAATACGCAAAATCGCTTAAAATACCGCATTTTCGAGGAGTTTTCATGCGAGACACTCTCCCCAAAGCCGGCCCCCGGAAACAAGAATGCGCAGTGGTTAATTTGGACACCTCTGAGAATAGCGGAAGTCATTGGGTAGCTTACCGAAAGATAAACAACAATGTAGAGTATTTCGATTCATTTGGTCACTTGAAGCCTCCGAAAGAAGTTGTTAAATATTTTGGAAAGAGTGCGCGAATTTTCTACAACAATACTCGATATCAAAACTACGATCAAATCAATTGCGGTCATTTGTGTTTGAAATTTCTACAACAATGATTGAACTATTACTACAACATATCTACCATGGAAAAACATTAAGCAGTTTCACTGCCGAAGAACTGAAGCACTTTCCCATTGAACATCTAATAGAGTGTGTAAGACCTTGGGAATTGCTGGAAATATGGCATAAACTTCCCAATGAATATCGAGCAAATTTTCAACTACAAATACGATTGCCTTGTTTCATCCATTACAACCGACCCGATTGGACGACGCATTGTGACGGTCCACCGAGTTCGCAAGCTACTTGTTTCCTTTGTAAACAAACATTAAAAAATAAATGATATTTAAATTCAAACATTATCTGTTTTTCATTAGTCATCATGTCGCAGTTGCTGAGAGTTAACAGCACCAATCACGTGTTTACCTTTCAACCTCCTACACCTATTGTACTCGATCCGAAGAATGAATACGAAATAGCTCTACGATCTTTTCATTCTTATCACAGTATACCGAACATTGAAAATTGTAAGTTTTACTACTACGATACCAAGGGCAAGCTTCAAAGTTTTTATTTTCCCACAGGATGTTACGAAATTGCCGATCTTGAAGCGTTTATCCGAGATAAATTGGGTGCGGGCAATTCAACTAGACCAGAGGACATATTTTCACTAAAACCCAATCACAATACGTTGAAATGTGAAATTTCCAGTAAATACAAAATTTCCTTCAAGGAGACCAATAGTCTTGGGAGAATATTGGGATTTTCATCGAAAATACTCGACGCTAACAAATTGCACTCGTCAGATCTCCCCGTCAAAATCATTAAAGTATCTAGTATTCGCTTCGATTGTAACATTACCACTGGAGCCTTCGATGCAAACAGACCTGCTCATACTATATATGAATTCGTTATACAAGTGGATCCGGGATATTCCATAGACAAAATTCCTCATAATTTACTCTATTTACCTGTTATACCACAAAGTGAAATAACCAATATCACCGTCATCGCTTTAGACCAGGACGGTCAGCCTGTAAACTTTCGTGGAGAACTAAGTACGTTGGCGTTGGAGCTTAGAGCGCGATGGGGCTAATAATCAATCATGAAAGACAATCTGCAGCACTTTCAACTTCATTGGCTGAGCAGTCGCCAAAGCTGAAACAGCTCACGTTCGCAAACAAATTGGTCCTGCAATCACTGGGTTTTAAATTGAAAAATGACAACTATATATGGAAAACGTCTACGCCAAAACGACATGCCTCCAATGTTTGATATCTATCGTAAACCGATGTTTGATGAGTCAATTCGAAAGGCCGAATATAGAACCTATGCTCCATTCATAAAATCATTCAATTGCAGTGACATTGTGGAGTTTAGCATAAATCAGGTTGATTCGTTCTTTGCAATGAGCGAAACATTGTTGTGCATTAAGGGTTCTCTCGAAATACACGGAGATGGTGACGTAAAATTAGCAAATAATGTTGGAGCCTTTCTATTCGATTCATGTACGTACAGTGAAAGTGCCAGGGAAATGGAAACAGTTCGAGATCCTGGAATAGTAAGCGCCGTACGTGCCATGACCTGTTATAACCAAGAAGATTCCAATCATATGGCTATAGCCGGCTGGAATTACCCAAAAGATCCTATTTTGAATGTAAGCGACAAGTCCTTCAACCTGCAAATACCTCTCAAACATATTTTCAACATTTTCAACGATTATTCCATGATTACATGTGGGCGTCAAACAATACGACTAGTTCGGGCACGAAATGATAATGATTGTCTATATATTACTGAAAAGAATGTCTCTGCCACTACAACAGCTGAGATTAATATTACAAGCGTTGAGCTAAAAGTTAAACATATCTTTCCTAATGACGAGATAAAATTAAATCTCATGAAATCCATTGAAAAAGATCAACCTATAGTTATTCCATTCAGGAAGTGGGAGTTACACGAATTACCTTCAATCACTAAAGGAGCAAGACGTGAAGTTTGGGCTGTCAAGACATCCACTTCAGTTGCAAGACCTCGTTTTGTTATTGTTTTCTTTCAAACCGACAAACGTAACTCGAGTACAGCTGACCCGACTTTATTTGACAATGCTGACGTACAAAGTATAAGACTGTCACTTAATGGTGACTATTGGCCCAATGAAAGAATGCAATTGGATTTCACTAAAACTGACTACAATGAGGCATATTTTAACTACACCGAATTCTATCCCAACTACGCAAACTCCACACAGAAGCGCCCCCTGCTGGATTATTCTTCTTTCAAGAAACGGGCATTGTTTGTTATCGATTGTTCGAAACAGGAAGAAAGCATGAAGGCGTCACAGTCGATGTGAAACTTGACATTGAAGCAAACATAGGCTTTCCCGAAAATACCAAAGTCTATTGCATCATAATTCACGATTGTGTAATGGAATACTTCCCCCTCTCTGAAATTGTTAAAAGCTTGAACTAGATGTTGTGAGTTAGTGTTCGAGCAGACGTCAACATGAGAGTAGCATTTGTAGACATTCAAGGTTTTGTCGTAGACGGGCTTTTCGTTGCCAAAGAGCTCACCATAGAAATCGGCTTCAAAAGATCGCATTACATATTTTTACCACCGCAACCGTTTTCTACATTAAGTAACGAGGACAAAAAGACTACATCCTACTTGGAAAGAAATGTGCACGGCATTCGATACTCTTCAGGAGATGTAAAATATTCTAAACTAAATGAAATATTGGGAAGCAAGTTATTGTATGCCGCAGACTTCATTTACGTTCGAGGACAACAAAAAGCCGAGTTTCTGCAAAAGAAATGTGACATTTTTGGTATTTTTCCACGTATTATTGACGTTTGCAAATTTGATGGTACACCCTGTGAAACTGGAAACTTTACCCACGATCCAAACCCCTGCCACGTCACTGGAGTATATTCGTGTACCGAGAGAAATGTACAACGCCTCCGTCACTGGTTTCCAAATACTGTATTACCATTATAAATAGTTTTTTAAAAAAACATGGGTTTTATTGAAACACTCTGTATATTCATCAACTTTTATATTACATGAAGATTGGAATTTTCGTTTTACAATTTTCAAAATAATTTTTAAAATTAAAACAAATATAGCCACTAATATTACACATGACATGGTGTAAACGTTATTAATTTCATTTTCTATATCCTTTTCTGTTCTGTTGAACATGGTGTAGGTTGAATACGTCTTAACGGATAAGTAGATTGCGGCAGTCTACGGGCTAACTGATGGACCTCTTCAGACACCCAGTTTATACGAAGACTTCTCCACGTCTGTCCGTCCTTATCAGACAAGCAAAGATTTTCCAGTTGATTTATAACCTCACTTTTATCTTCGTAAAAAGCAATGTCTCTATTCAATTTTCCAATATTCGAACTTCTCAAAACGATGACTGTACACTTCTGAAGATATATTACAAAAGAAGTTTGGTGTGTAGTAGGCGGCACTTTGATCACCCCTCTCAACCTTTTCTTCACCACCGGGATGTCCCCCCCACCACCCCGTGAGGAGACTCTGTACTAGGAGTCGTTTGACACCTCTCTCCCGTGCCACGTGATGTGTATCATTCAACGTGTCATGTGACGTTTCGACGTGCGTCATTTGACTTAACGTTCCATCCAAATCGGACCAATAGTAACGAAGCTAGGTGCTAGTTAGTCTTGATAAAAAAACTTTAAATTTTTTTTAATCAAAATATAGCCATATAATTACTAATATTTCATCAACATTTGGTTTTATGCAATTTATATTGTTCAGATCTATAACTGACTTGCTGTCATAGTGTTCAGTATGCTTATCATAAGTCCAATCAAAATCAGAATAATGATAATCTGTATCAGGATTATAATAACAATCATCATTTTTTTTTATTATTTTATTTACATCGTAACTCTTTCTTGTCGTTACCAACATGCTTGCACATACATCGCCATACCCAGCTTCAAATGACAATTCGATATTAAGAGTATCAAATTTTCCATCAGCATTCCTCTTATACCTTTTTACAAAAGCTTCTCTACACTTATATGCGTCGACAAATACGTCGTTGACCTCTATATATGCGTTCATACCCATATTGATTGACAATCAAATCAATAGGAGCTGAAGACAATTCTGAATGCTTTCCAAAGTTCTACAATAGAATGGGGTAAAAATAAAACTATTGACTGACGTCTATTAACTGCGACTGAGCTCTCTGGACTTCGCTAATTAATATATATAACGCGCCTAAATGAACAAAAAATATGATTAGTTCCCCTCCCACAGATCCTTAAAGTGATAATGCAAGAAAATATGCTTTTCCAAACTAACCGCACGATAAGAGATTTCCTGCATTGACAGGTTTTCAAATGTCGAGAATTAGCAAAAACGTATTTCCTGTTTGCTAATCGGTACATGGTGCTACACAACATTATCCATTTTTCGATATTCAGCATAGACGTGTTGTCAAATACATATTACAAAATAATATTTTATAGCAATTTCCTAATATGAGCCACATGACCTGGTACTTGGGTCGTTCAACTTATAAATATAGTTAGCATTGCACTATAAAACCTTTTTTATTTTAAATAAAATATAAATTCTTAATATCTATATCATATCAATTCCGTAGGCCTATAGGGGATGTATTTGTCACTTTAAATATTAAATACAACGCGCCATGGTTCTATCTCCTTATATCCATTATTGTGATATATAAGATGGTGTGGAGATGAACCGTATTATAACATTTTAATAAATTTTGAAAACTATACGTGACAGCGTGACGTTTGACGTGACGATGTGACGTTTGACGTAACAGCCTGACGTTTGACGTGATGGTGTAACGTTTGACGTGACAATGTGACGTTTGATGTGACAGCGTGACGAGGTGACAACGTGAC
This sequence comes from Galerucella nymphaeae, assembly GCA_963978555.1. Taxonomy (NCBI): domain Eukaryota; kingdom Metazoa; phylum Arthropoda; class Insecta; order Coleoptera; family Chrysomelidae; genus Galerucella; species Galerucella nymphaeae. The sequence continues at coordinate 12,694,437 of OZ021718.1, forward strand.
GACGTGACAGCGTGACGTTTGACGTGACGACGTGACGTTTGACGTGACAGCGTGACGTTTGACGTGACAGAGTGACGTTTGACGTGACAAGGTGATGTTTGATGTGACGTTTGACGTGAGAGCGTGACGTGCGACGTGACAGCGTGACGTTTGACGTGACAGCTTGACGTTTGACGTGACAGCGTGACGTGACAGCGTGATGTATAACGTGAAAACGTGACGTTTGACGTGAAAACGTGACGTTTGACGTGACAGCATGACGTTTGACGTGACAGCGTGACGTTTGACGTGACAGCGTGACGTTTGACGTGACAGCGTGACGTTTGACGTGACAGCGTGACGTTTGACGTGACAGCGTGACGACGTGACAGCCTGACGTTTGACGTGACAACGTGACGTTTGACGTGACTGCATGACGTTTAAGGTGACGTTTGACGTGAAAACGTGACGTTTGACGTGACAGCATTACGTTTGACGTGACAGCTTGACGTTTGACGTGAAAACGTGACGTTTGACGTGACAGCGTGACGACGTGACTGCATGACGTTTGACGTGACGTTTGACATGACAGCGAGACGTTTGACGTGACAGCGTGACGTTTGACGTGATAGCGTGACGTTTGACAGCGTGACGTTTTACGTATCAACGTGACGTTTGACGTGACATCGTGACGTTTGACGTGACAGCGTGACGTTTGACGTGACAACGTGACGTTTGACGTGACAGCGTGACGTTTGACGTGATAACGTGATAACGTGATAACGTGATAACGTGACGTTTGACGTGGCAACGTGACGTTTGACGTGACAGCGTGACGCTTAAGACCATTGTAGACTTCTTCAGATACTCCATGTATATGGACACGTTTTGACATTTCCGCTACACTCGTTAAACTTAAGATGCGTTTGACCTTGTATATGATTTTCGTAAGGCACTTAAAACTGGCATGTTACTCACCCTGTATATAATAGACGTTTATGCCTTTAGGATCTTCCAAGCAGGCGCACGTTAAGGCCTTTCGAGCATGTTACTTTTTATACACCCTGTATATGAAGTCGTTGAGGTGTTGAGCTTAGTTACTCACCCTGTATATAATAGACGTTGAGGCCTTTCAATCGAGACGTCTCTGATTGGTTAACTTTTAGTAAAAGGGATGATGGGGGATGAACGGGGGTAGAATTTTTCTATTATTTTTCATAAACACTAGACGTTAAGGCCTTTCGAACGACACATCGTTTGCTATGATTGGTTAATTTTTAGTAGGAGGGATGATGGGGGGATGAACGGGGGTAGAATTTTTCTATTATTTTTCATATACACTAGACGTTAAGGCCTTTCCAACGTGACGTTGTTCGCCGCGATTAGTTGCCATTCGGTTGCAGTCCGGTTGCCGGTGTGAACCCACCTTACAAGCCAATTTCGCTAATTTGAACCTTGGCTTTTTTAGTGATTTTCTTATGGAGATTCCCATGTTAGCGCCTCCACCAATAGGCCGAATCCCCATAGCTTATTTACTAACGTATATTCTCGATTTTACATCAAGTGATGCGAAGTCGACCAGAAATGCGAGGGAAAATCGGCGAAAATGGCAGAGAGCTGGAGAGCGGAGGAGTAGTGGGGAAGTGGGAGTAGTCTGATTGATATCAGTCAGCAAAATTAACATTTGCTGCCAATCGGAGAAAATGGTTATTTGTTTAACTAGGCAGCAAAGTGGCCTCGGCAGTCACTCTACTACTTTGCTGCCTAGTTAAACAAATATGGTATGAAAAAATTAAAATTGGAATGGCGATGAAAGTAAACATCGCTTGGAGTCTGCTCTTCGCACATGTGAAGGGCATATAAAGAATGTCTTTTGTACGAAGCTTCAGTTCTTGCAATTGAAAACTGCCGAAGATATGAATTTAAAAAAAAATGGGTAATTTTCCGATTTTTCCGAATTTTCTCGGTTCGTAATTATCCGATTGACTTGCTCGACCACTCATTTTGTTCGTATTTCCATTATCTATAATTCATCTGTACATACCATTGAGATTGCTTCAGTAAGTTTCACGCTACATGAAAAAAACCAAAAAAAGGAGGTTTTTTTCGTTTTAAATGTTTATAACAAATTACTGACAAACATTTGCGTGTCCAAAACATATCAAAATGATACTGCGTAATGTCTTCTTCACGATGGCACCATCCGTTTTCTACTAGGATTTTTGTCAAAAATATTTACCAATTGCTTGGCGTACGAAGCTAACGTGAACTAGCCGTCCGGTGAGCAGGACCGGACGGGCCATTTTTGCTTTTACTTCGAACCTCGTAGTAATAAGTGCGGAAAGGCACTACTACACAATTATGTAATATTTTCGGACTGGACCATCATATAATCACGATCAAACTTCAGCTAAGTTCTTTTGATCGTTAAATTAGAAATGTGATTCGATCATTTCCAGACCGTCTCCAAGACTGTATAAATGTGAAGGGTGGTCACTTTGAGCATCTTCTATAACTTTGTTGTTGATTTTTTTATAAATTTTAGTATAGCTGTAAAATAAGTATGAGTAAATTTATTATTGTTGGCTTTCCACTATAAATTAAATTAATTAATCACAAACACTATTTGATTTGGGTATAGGGAATACTCTATAAATTTCGAAGTATAGTTAAGTAGCTTTCATTCACCGATATAAAATACAGGGTGATCCATTTGAAAAAATTGTGAAACCAAAGTATTCGAGTTTGGGCTCGCCCTGTATACGGTTTCTTGAATATCGAATCAGTTGGATTGAATTGTAGTACTAGACGACTATCAAAGGCATGTGGCTATAAAAGGTTAACTTCAAATTGTGCAGTTAAAAGTATACAGGGCGTTGAAGTCATTAGGATTTACAGGAACAAGTGGTCAGAACTTTTTAAATACGCTGTATCAACCCATCACAATATTATATCATTTTAATGGGGAAATCAAGCAGAATTCAAATTTAAAATAAAATACAGGGTGTCCCATTAAAAAAAACTTAAATCTCGCACGGCGTTCTGGAACAGATTGTACAATTGCAACTAATTTTAAAATATGAGCCTCTGAGCTGGCTACAATCGGTCAAAATTTCATTCAAATATCTCCAGCCATTCACAAGATATTGGACTTTATCGCACTAATGAATCACCCTGTATACCTGGAAATGTTATGTCACTTTGACATCGATAAAAAATGTGCATCCTTTTTTATCGGATGAAAACTTCATTTCCTCAATATCTAGTAAGCGGTTAAGTCGCAAGTTTGGTTACTTATAATTTCACAGCAATTGAGTGTTGGCGAAACTGTCAATTAGTCTGTCAGATTTTCGACTTTCAAACATATAGTGCTTTTATTTTGAATCAGTGTGGTAATTATTCAACTTTCCCTAACCTAACCAAAAGATGAATCGTTTTGGTGGAGTTTCGACTGAGTAAATTACGACAAATATCGAGAAATCTATACCGCAATTTACAAAAAACACAAAATCTTCAATCTGGAGACAATTTATGGAGTTCTGTCAAGTTCGAAAGTATGAATTGTACGAAATAATTCCATTACACGAAGTAGCAAATATATTGAAGGATTGGGGGGTACGGTAAGGTTAGCGACCCTCGGAATTTTGCAATGATTTTTTTTAAATAGAAAGCCCTATGTCTATAGAACCTTTGAATAAAAAAAAGTATTAGATCATTCACTTTTGAAAGAGAAAATCGCAATTGAAACTACTAAAATTCTTTATTTTTTCCCAAATATTTTACATTTTTCTAGATATCGGATGGTCACTAATTTTAGAGGGAGCGGTGAATGAGCAACGCTGCCAGTTTTCATTTCTTCAACTCGTTACGGCTTCAAAATAACACCAAGATTTTAAATTTTTATTTCATTATCACATAACACCGATGTACTTACAACTGTGTTAGCGAAACGCGTCACTTTGAGTTTTAATATAATGTAGATTTAACAAATTAAAATTGTTTGATCTACTATGGATCTACATCAAGTAAAAGCCTCATCTATTCAATATTAAAAGAAACAGACTGTGGTCCAGCAAAAAGTTTGTTTTAGTCTCTTTTATTTATTGTATAAAACAAATGTATGGTAATCACTACATTAATAGTACATTGTTTACCGGGTAGGAAAAGCTTAACATTCCTGGACGACTGTGAAGATTGCTAAGTCGAGGCGCAAGCCGAGACTTAGCAACACAGAGTCCAGGAATGTGGCTTTTCCTACGAGGTAAACATACTATTTTTCCGCAAATCGTTTAAAATTCGACAGATATTGATTGATTTAAAAAAAAACGCGATAATTTTATTCCCAAATAAATGGTGCTTTGAAATTCCTAATAAAATTACTTGGGTTACTATGGAAACGTATTGAATTGTCAAACTTGACGATTATAAATTTAAATGCTGGTGTTCTCGAGAGTAAAATGATAAGTGATGATGAAATTTCCATTCCTGGGACTCCTCCAGAGCTGGTTGAGGCAGTGAATACTGCTTCATTAGAATTATTGCCAAAGAAATCAAGAGAAAAGTACGAAAATGCATACAGACGTTTTATGGATTATGTAGAACACTAACAACTGTACGGAAATATCATTTCCTTACAGCAAGGAAGTCCTGACTTTTTCTTCAAGAAATTTTGACAGGAATGTCAAAATTTCCTAGCAATTTGCGGAAAAAGAATGTTTTTTATTTAAATTTTCATGATTATAAATGGAAATAACTTTATATTGTTATATGTACCTAATCTATAATAATGTATAAATCATTCAGCTGAGAGAAAATATAGACCATTTGACAACGCCGTTAAAAAGTGTCACATGATCCTAATTTGTGAACCTAGGATATCTAGACATGAGATTTTAGTGAGTCATTTTATAAGTGTCAAACGGAAATATTTATGCTCACGAATATTTCTAAAATTTGTAAAATTTTGTGTATTTTCTTCCGTTTTTTTTTAGAAACAGATTCAAATTTAGTTCAAGATAATAACCTTTATTGTTTGAAGTCAAAATATTTATCGTGAAATAGCATTAATTAGTGCTGAAAAAGTACCACTTTTTGAACTAAAATCGTGATTACTGAAATCTTTGTTCTAATCTGCTTTATTTAAGGTAAGCTTTCAAACAAATTTGAAATTATCATAAAATTCCGAGGGTCGCAAAGTCGACCAGAATCCTATAATATGGTTTGTGCGTGGTGATCATCATGGATACAACATACTGTACTGGCCAATTTTGATAATTATAAAATTTAAAATTTGGGAAACTGAAAATCTAAAAATTCAAAATACACACGTCCAATACATGTTAAAATACACAGAAATATTAAGATATATATACGTATAAAAATAAATGTACAGTACCAAAAACATGGGAGAAATACCCTTCTTTTGTTTTGAAACTATGTAGATGATCTGGACCTCTTCATCAATATAATAACAGTTACTGGCAAATCAACAAAATGTATTGTGTGTAGTCGGATATTTGTATCAAACATCAGACAGAAGAGGTAGGTCTAAAAATCAATATAGGCATGTATAATGTGTCTTTCTGTTTCTTGTAACCAGATTTTAATTTTTTTTTAAATTGGAATCTGTTACCAATTTCTTTAATGTAATTTGGTAGTTCACGATATATACGTGGTGCGATGAATTTAAAACTTCTTTGTCCTATGTTTTTATGTGCTTTTCCAGATTGAAACTGTTTGCTTACTTTGTGTCGTGTTTCATACTTATGTTCAATTTCTTTTAACTTGATCTTGTTTAGATGTTGTGAACACATGATACGATATACATATAGTTGTCGTATGTCGAGGATTCTGGATCCCAAAAAGAGTATATTACTTGGGTAAGTTTTTTTTTACTTAACATGATTTTTGAAAAGTATTTTTGGACTATTTCTATTTAATCTAGGTGACTGGAATGAATTCCTCCCCAAGCGGCTATTCCGTATTGAAGGAGTGATTTAAGAAGAGAATGGTATACTATTTTTATTTGTGATAAATTTAGAATATTTTTAAGTTGCTTAAATTTAAATAGTATTGTACGTAATTTACTAGCTAATGTTTTCGCGTGTATATTCCATTTTAAATAATTGTCAATATCCACGCCTAAATAACGGATGTATTTTGTTTCATTGATCTCAACTTGTGTTCATTCTGAGTCTATGCATGATAGGTTATTGAAATTGAGTTCTTTTCTTTTGTCACAGCTTAAGGCAATGTATTTTGTTTTTTCAAAGTTAATAGTTAATTTCATACTGTCAAACCAATCTTTAATATTACATAAGTCGCTTTCAGCCACATTTTTAACTTCATCCCAAGTGTCTGCGGTATAGTTTATTACTGTGTCGTCTGCAAATGATGTAATAATTCTCTTAGAGTTATTTGTCAACAAATTATTTATATATACTGTGAATAAAATCGGGCCTAGAACTGTACCTTGCGGTACTCCGTACTTGACAACATGGGGATCACTGCACGTGTCCTCTATTTTAACGTATTGCTTACGATCTTTTAGATAAGAACTTAATAAATTCCTCGCTAGTCCTCTAAACCCCACATGTTCTAGTGTTTGCAGCAATATTTCATGTTTAACAGTGGCGAAGGCTTTCGCTGAGTCTAAAAATACACATAATGTTGCCTTGTTCGAATCTAGTGCCTCATATAGATTATTGGTCAGAAATACAATTGCATCTTCCGTTGATACTCCCTGTTTGAACACAAATTGTTTTTCCGATATAGTGTATTTCTCCAGATAAGAGGTAATTCTAGTTTTTACAATTTTTTCTACAACTTTAGCCACCGTAGAGATTAAAGTTATAGGTCTAGTTCAAACTTTAGTTGAACGCTTTTATTTCTTTGTTTTCGAGAGGACTTATTTAATTTTTCTATCACAAGTGTGACGCCCATGTTAAACTTTCTCTTATACCTCCTCTTCTGGTGCTCTTGATTTATCAAGGTTCTAGGAAGGATAAAAAGGGACGCAGCCCTTGAGTGGTGAAAACAAACATGTGGTTTTCAAGAGATCTGTTTTGGGAACATTGTAAAATAACAAAAATTCAGGCATTCACTTTACTACTCTCTCTCAGTTTGGTTCTTCTCGAGATTACTTTCATTACATTCAATTATCGCCAAACAACGTGCATTCATTCTCTTTATCTTAACTCAGTCTCTTTTATTTTTTATGTCCGATTTATAATCTAAGTTAATCATAGGTGTTTTTAAAGTTAAATTATTGTAAATAGGCTGTTGAGATGATATAGGTAGGTATTAAGAATTTATATTTTATTTAACATAAAAAAAAGGTTTTATATTGTAACTATATTATAAGTTGATTGATCCGAGCACCAGGTCATGTGGCTCAGGTTCATATCCAAATAGATTGCAATAAAATATTATTTTGTAATAAGTATATGCTGAATATCTAAAAATGGATAATGCTGTGTAGCAGCATGTGCCGATTAGCAAACAGGAAATACCTTTTTGCTAATTGGCGATATTCAAGGAATATATTTGATTTAGTATTAAAGTTAAGTTGATAGAGTTAACTTGTTTTTTTAATTATATACCCTCTATGGCCTAACCTTGGAAGAACCGACTAGAGTACACATATTACTTCATTACATGGCGACCCTTAGCCAGTGTTAGGTCAATTGAGGGGAAAAAATGGAAAAATTAAAAAGTTTTTTTTTAAATAGAGATATTACCGTTTGAGTTATAGCAACATTTAATAAAAATCTATTTTCTTCGGTTAAGTAATAATAGTGAAATAAAGCCGCAATGGGTGGACAGGAGTCAAAAGAGAAGGAAGAAATTATAATTGCTCAAGCAGGAAACAGTGGAGGACAAACGAACAGTCTAGAGCAAAGCATGGAATGGTCAATCAAAAATATTGCTGAGCTCATTTTCGTTGCATTGGTACTAGGGTTCATCATTACATATATATACATTAAGTGTAAAAATAAGTTAGAGAGTAAAATAAGACGAGAAATTACAAGGAGTCAAGAACTAGTCTGAAACAGCGTAGGATAAAAATATGTCCGTATTTGTTCTACAAGGGGAAGAAACAATAAACAATAGTGTAAGTGTTAAGTGTTAGTGCGAGTGATAAAGGATTAATATGAAAATAGGTAATGTCTTTAAATGATTTTCGATATTTATTGGAGGAGGTTCGAGTTTTGCACAGAAATTTAAATAAAGATAATAGTTCAGTCAGAAAAAGTTTAACTAAAACTAAGAATAAATTGAAAAAAGTAGATAAACTTGATGCAGATTTTAATGATCTCAAATTAGAATTCAATAAATCTAATGCCGACATAGCCCAAAAAACAGAGGTACAAAATCTTATAGTAAATATAAAAAAGTATTTTGGGGCAATCAGAGACATTTTGACAAATAGACTAAAAGACACACAAGACAAAGACATTACGGAAAGTGAAGATAATTCTGATTCAACTGTATCCGAGGACGAATCAGAGATGGCCGAAAAATTTGATCTAAAAACCGCAGCAGGTCTGTTACCTGTCATGGACGGATCAGAAAATAGCACAAAGCAGCTTATAGATGCCATTGAACTATACGACGAACTATTAAATAACGAAGGAAAAAAGTTATTAACGACATACGTATTAAAAACTAGATTGTCACAAAATGCCAAAATGCGACTAAAAACCGCGTATAATACTAACGCTGAGTTAATTTCTGACCTTACACAACATTTTATTGCGAAAAAATCAGCATCAATGTTATCTTTTAAACTTATTAATGCAAAGCAACACAATAAAACAGTGGATCAATTTGCCAGGTTTGTGGAAGATTTGTTGGTTAACCTTACTTTCGCTCAATCTGAAAATAAACCTGAAAATCTCGCTATGTTACGAGAAGTGAATGAAAAAATGGCTATAGACGCGTTCGCAAATGGACTTCAAAATCCAGAATTGCGGACAATAATTAAAGCTAGAAATTTTTCAAAATTATCCGATGCAATTCAAGGCGCAAAAGACGCAGAATTACACACCAACGATCCTCAATCATTTCATTACAGGGGTCATCGTTCTAACTTCAATGCAAGATTCCAAAGAAATAATTATAAAAATAATCCCCTTGTAAACCGTACAGCCAGAGGTGCGTATAACCAAAATTATCATTCTACTAAACACAATAACAGAGGTCAGAGAAATATGCGAACGGGTTCGAATTCAAATTTTCATAGAGGGCGTCGCGGTGCATATCAAAATAATGCACAATTGTATAATGCAATGCCAACAGCATCTGAAAACAGTAATGGGAGTAAAACAAATAATAGTAATGAGGAATCAACATTTTTTCGTTCCCAATAGAACTAAAAATCAAACTGAAAAAACTTCATTTAATACAGACGGTTTAAATTTCATAGAATTATCAAGTAAAAGCAGAAACATTAAGTTTTTAGTAGACACTGGGGCGTCAACAAGTATTATTTTCAAAAATTGCATAAGTAAGGATGTTGTTATAAATACTCGAGAAAGCATTAAAATAAAAGGAATTGCAGGTTCAATTTTTTCGATAGGTTCAGCAAATGTATCGTTAAGTATTAATAGAGTAGAGTTATACCATAAGTTTCAGGTAGTTGAAGAATTTAATACGGAAATGAACGGTATTTTAGGATCAGATTTTTTCTATAGATACCAAGTGATCATAAATTACGAAACATTTGAGTTTTCTTTTTCTTACAACGGCAACGAGGTCGTTTTGCCTATGGTTTCAAATTTTGAATTGTACACATTAATACCTGCAAGATGTGAAATTATTTTAAATTGTAAAGTTGATAAGATAACACAAGATTGCGTTGTCAAACAGGAAGAAATATGCGAAGGCGTTTTTGTAGGAGGAATTTTAGCTAGGCCAATTAATAACACAATACCAGTTAAAATATTAAATGTTAGGGACCAGGAGGTGAAAATAAAAAATTTTAAACCCAAAGTTGAGCTAATGAGTGATTTTAAACTATGTAACTTTGGAGACAGTAACAATATATTAGTGGAACGAGCTGATGAATTAATAAGGTTATTACATTTAGATCATTTAAACCAAGAAGAAAAGTTTACAATTCAAAAAATTTGCACAAAATTTTCTGATAGATTTCATTTACGAAATGATAAATTAACGGTGACCAATATATATAAAGAAAAATTTCATTTACAAAATAATGCTAAGCCAGTATATATAAAACCCTACAGAATACCACATGCTCAAAAAGAAATTTTAGACAAAGAAATTGAAGAAATGTTAAAGAACGATATTATAGAAGAAGCACGATCAGCGTTTTCGTCTCCCTTACTTCTAGTTTCAAAAAAAAGTGGATAATTCAGGAAATAAAAAATGGCGCGTAGTTATAGATTACAGGTTGCTAAATAAACAAATATTGGATGATAAATTTCCCTTGCCGTGTATTACGGATATTTTAGATTCTCTTTCAGGCGCAATGTATTTTTCACACCTTGATTTGTCACAAGGGTATTACCAAATCGAACTAGACCCTTCTAGTCGACCATTTACAGCTTTTAGTACCGACAAAGGTCAATTTCAAATGAAACGTCTACCGATGGGATTAAAAATCAGTCCCAGTTCTTTTTCTCGTGCTATGACAATAGCAATGGCAGGTCTAAATTACGAGTGTGCTTTTATTTATCTAGATGATTTAATTGTATTTGGCCAAAATTTAACTACTCACAACAGAAATTTAGTAAAGGTTTTACAAAGATTGAGAAAAGTAAATTTAAAATTGAATCCAAATAAATGTGAATTTTTAAAGAAAGAACTTTTATATTTGGGGAATGTAATTTCGGCTGAAGGTATTTGCCCATGTCCTTCAAAAGTTGAAGCAATCGAAAAATATCCGATACCAAACGATGCAAATGCTGTAAAGCGATTTGTGGCATTTGTAAATTATTATAGGAGATACATTAAAAACTTTGCTGAAATTTCGGCACCGTTAAATACCTTAACGAGAAAAGGAATACCTTTTGTTTGGACAGATGAATGTCAAGAATCTTTTGATACATTAAGATGTTGTTTAAGAAATCCTGAGGTCTTACAATATCCGAATTTTTCTCCTGAGAATAAATTTATTTTGAAAACGGACGCATCAGGCATAGCAATCGGGGCAGTTCTATCTAATGGGGATGACAGACCAATTGCATACGCCAGCAGAATGCTAAATAAAGCTGAGAAAAATTACCCAACTATACAAAAAGAATTATTAGCTATTGTTTGGGCGGTAAAGCATTTTAGACCGTATTTATATCTAAGAGAGTTTGAAATACACACCGATCACAGACCATTAATTTATTTATTTAATATGGTTAATCCTTGTAGTAGGTTAACTAGATTTAGATTAGCGTTAGCGGAATATGATTTTGTCGTAAAGTATATACGAGGAACAGAAAATGTTACGAGCGATGCTCTATCGAGAATAGAGATCTCTTCAGGTAATTTAAAAGAAATGAACGAAGTTATAGATGCAACAAATTACGTCATGACCAGAGCTCAGACAAAAAATTCCGAAGGTAATGTTAGAAACTCTACAAATGAAAGGACTGATCACCCTGGAATTGTTGAGTTGATAAAAGCACCAAAGAATTGTTTTGAACTGAGGCCTGTAAAGACCGAGGAATTTAATAGCTTAATAAAAGATGAAATGTTTGATTATAAAAAGGATAATTTAATATGTATAAAAGATTTAAATATTGTTTATATACTTCAGGACCCTCGATCAGCGATAGACTTAGGTACTACGTTGAGAGATCTGAAGACAGTTATGGAAATATATAAAATTCCGGAACTAATTATATATAAAAATCAGGAGTGCGCACTAATCCTGGAAAATATTTTAAAATTCTCAAACATGCTAAAAAAGCTAGGTATAAAAATATCAGTTGTAAAAGGTGTAAAGCTTATTAATGATAAAGAAACCAGACAAATTATTTTGAATGATTACCACATTTTACTAACGGGAGGTCACGCCGGTATAAGTAGAATGTTTAATAATATAAGAAAATCATATTCTTGGCCAGGTTTACACAGGGACGTTGAACGGTTTATTAAGAAATGTGAAGATTGTCAACGCTATAAGCATTCTAAACCTCATAAACAACCCATGGAACTCACAACCACAGCAAGGTACGGATTTCAAAAAATTCATTTAGATCTCGTTGGTCCATTGGAAGAGGATTCGGATAGTAACCGATATATCCTAACCTTACAATGTGATCTGAGTAAATTTGTTGAATGCTACCCTTTGAAAAATAAAGAATCCACAACGGTTGCAAAATCATTTGTGGAAAATTTTATTTTGAGGTATGGTATACCTCAAGAAATCCTCACGGATAAGGGCACTGAATTTATGTCGAGTATATTCAAGGAGACATGTAATCTTTTGAAAATTAATCAATTAAATTCAACAGCATATCACCACCAAACATTAGGAGCACTCGAAAATACTCACAAAAATTTAGGAGCCTACTTAAGAATGCATGTGGCTAAATATTCAGATTCGTGGAGCTCGTGGCTGCAATATTGGTGTTTCTCGTTCAACAATACAGTTCATACCGAGACCAAATATACGCCATACGAGCTAATTTTCGGAAAATCGGCAATTTTACCATCAAATTTGAAAAATACAATAGATCCTCTGTATAATTTTGACAATTATCCTCTTGAACTAAAATATAGATTGCAAAGGGCAGCGGCAGACGCAAGGAACAACCTCCAAATCTCGAAAATCAAAAGAAAGACTCGTTACGATAAAAATGCAAATCCTATAAATTATCAACCGCAAGATAAGTTATACATAAAAAATGAGACGGGCGATAAATTACAACAATTATTCGAAGGTCCTTACGAGGTCGTAGAAGATTTAGGTTCTAATGTAAAAATAATTAAAAACAATAAGGAATGCACTATTCATAAAAACAGAACAAAACCGACAGTAAAGCGTGATGTTGATTGTTTATTATGTTTAGTTAAGGTCGTTTTTATTTAATTGTCTTAGGTTAGTTTTGTTTGTTTATGTAAATCAGTAAGGATATTCGTACAACTATTGTATTTCAGTTTTATTTATATTTCAGTTATGTCTTGGGTTATTATAATACTTATACATTGTTATTTTTTTAGAGTATATCAAAAGAATTTTTATTTTGGCCAATACAATAAAAATTCTTTCTTTTACCCCCGGGAGGTGAGATGATATAGGTAGGTATTAAGAATTTATATTTTATTTAACATAAAAAAAAAACTTTTATATTGTAACTATATTATAAGTTGATTGATCCGAGCACCAGGTCATGTGGCTCAGGTTCATATCCAAATAGATTGCAATAAAATATTATTTTGTAATACGTATATGCTGAATATCTAAAAATGGATAATGCTGTGTAGCAGCATGTGCCGATTAGCAAACAGGAAATACCTTTTTGCTAATTGGCGATATTCAAGGAATATATTTGATTAGTATTAAAGTTAAGTTGATAGAGTTAACTTGTTTTTTTTAATTATATACCCTCTATGGCCTAACCTTGGAAGAACCGACTAGAGTACACATATTACTTCATTACACTGTTAATTAGTTAGAATATACGCCAGTTAAGTCAACAAGCCTTTTTTTTCTCCTTCGCCGTCCTATGGAATTTTTCTTTGGAGAAAACTAAGATTTTCTCCGTCGATGTTTTTGGTGTGCCGAGTCGTATCGAAACATTAGTTGGTCCTTCGAGCCAGATCTAAATAAAAAAGACTGAAACGTGACACCTAGTTCAAAAAGAAGACTTTTAGTGAAACAGTGCGCTGCTATTAAAACGAACAATTAAAGTTCTTGTCAAGTGAGTTAGTGAGTGCATTGTGCTATAAAAGTGGAAAAAGGGAATACATAGGTATCAGAAAAAACACATTCTCAGGATTCCCAGGTAGGAGTAGTTGCTAGAAACTTGTGACAGTGATTCACTGATAAAACTTTCATAGAACTCTCGTTGTATCATTCTAGTACGATACATCATCTGTTTAAAGGAATTTTCGCATACATACTTCGTATCATTTTTCTCTATCTCATTTTAGTGATATAGTTTAAATTTAGTTAAATATATCATTGTTGTAACAAAGTCCAACGACATTCTAATTGGAATACTAAACTTGGACCAATTGGAATATCTAGACTTTAGTTGTACCCTTTATTACATGATTATAAATTCTCTTTATTGTAGTGGTTATATAAGTACGACGTATTTTTATCCCGTTTGTTTTGGTTTACGCTGAGATGTACTGAGACAATAAATATTTTCTTTTAGCATAATAATTTATGCAAGATATCCTGTGTCAAATTAAAATTATTGTTTTTACTTTGGTGGTTGTAATATTATACTCACTGTAACCAGTTATAGCATTTTCTCGAATCTTTTGGTGTCTTATATTGTTGGTTCAAATCTCTGTACTATTGTAATAATTTAATATGGCTGAACAATTAGAGGGTTTAGTTAAAGAACGCGGTGTATATAAAGGAAAAATATCCAAAATTATTAACTGGTATACTAAATCAGCTGACACAGAGACCAATTGCATGGAATTTGAAGTTAGACGGGATAGTTTAACTCAAGCCTTTAATAAGTATGAAACTGTTCAAATAAAAATAGAAATTATTGATTCAACTCTTCAAGATAAAGAGAACGTCGATGACAAATATCACTCTTGTTTGGCGAAGCTGAAGACAAAAATTAAGTCTTTTTATTCCACTGAAAACAGTGGACAAATAGTTCCCCTTGAAACTCAATCTCAAAAACCTAATGTCAATTTGCCGCAGCTGAATATACCTCAGTTTTGTGTATTTTCTTTACAGGACATTTATATTTAATTACAGGACATTTATATTTATTTGATACTGTTTAGGATTGTGATATTTTCGTTTTATTTCTACTCTGGTGTGTCGATAATAAGTTATTTTTTTTTACTCTTGAATTTTATTCCCGGATTAGTAATTTTCAATAGCTTCTGTTTAATAACTCCGTCGAATCCGAAGGGTTTCTTGAACTTGGAAGAGGCTTAGCCACAACTTGTTCAATTACCTGGTAGATTTGAGCGTTCACTTCGTGGTTAGATATTTTTTTTATTAGTACCTTTCCGTGTATCCGTTGAATCCGAAGGGTTTCTTGAACTTGGAAGAGGCTTAGCCACAACTTGTTCGATTACCTGGTAGATTTAAACGTTCGTTTCGTGTTCAAATATATTTCTTTTTATTTCCTGTGTCTCCGTTGAATCCGAAGGGTTTCTTGAACTTGGAAGAGGCTTAGCCACAACTTGTTCAATTACCTGGCAGATTTAAACATCAGTTCTGTGGTCAAACTTTTTGTCTCAGTAAATTCCCGTGTCCCCGTTGAATCCGAAGGGTAACTTGAACCTGGAAGAGGCTTAGCCACAACTTGTTCAATTACCTGGCAGATTTAAATGTTGGTTTCGTGATCCAATATTTTTATCAGTAAATTCCCATGTCTGCGTTGAATCCGAAGGGTTATCTGAACTTGGAAGGGACTTAGCCACAACTCGTTCAATTACCTGGCAGATGTAAACGTTCTATCACCTTTCCTTAGACCATACATTTTATTATTATCGCATTCTAGTAGTTTCCCGTGCCTCCTTGCATCACAAGGGTTTTCCGAACTTTGCTTATCTCTGTAGATTTAGGAATAAAAGGACCACCGAGTATTAATAAACTAGAGAATTAAAGTTTAATCCGTTATCAACCGTAAATATTAATTAAAAGACCGAGATTTAAAACGTCTGTATTCAACAAGACCCCTGGAATTTTCCGTAACCTCCATCTGAGGCTATCTGGAACTCTTGACACTAAGGGTCAAGGGGCCGTAGAGCAAACCACGTTAAAAATCTGGCGCCCGAGAATTCCGTCGAAAGATTTTTCAGCTAAGGGTGTCCATAGTGACGTGTCCGAGTGGTAGAAGACCACGTGCACAGGAAAACGCGTTACAAATTTGGCGCCCGAGCAGGGACCCATTTGTTGATTTATCAGGAACCGTAATTTTTCTTTCTTGTTTCCGTATACGTAGAGTAGGGACCCATTTGTCGATTCATTTGGAACCGTTATTATTTTTTTTCTCTTGTGTCCGTATATCGTATTTGACCTGATTTGTTGATTTTATAGAAACCGTTTTTTTGTTCGTTTTTGCTTACCGTATTATTGTAGAGAGCTGGTTGTTGATTTGAACAGGGACCGTTATTCCGGTTTTGTTTTTTTTTGGTATTGTTTTTTTTGGTATTGTTTGTTGTTTTGGGCAGAGATTTTTTTTATTCCGTTTCAAGCAAGTTACAGAGAGAGCCGAGTTGATTATAGTTGGAACCAATTTTGATTTTTTTTTCTGAGTTAAGTGTATTGTTGCTGGACCGTTTTATATTGTTTTTTTTTCTCTGCCGTATAGTCAAGTTGAGAAGGGACTAGATTATTGATAGTGACCTTTCGAGAGGAACCGTTTGCCGGTATTAGGTTTTGTTGTTGTTGCTGCCGATTTGAGAATAAGAAGAAGGAAGCAGAAGGAGCTTGAGAGGAGTTGAAAGGCTAATGTCAAGGAGAAACTCCGAAGATCTTGGATTGCCCGTTTTGTTCAGTCAAGACGAAACTGGAGAGCCGGAATTCGTTCCTCCAGTACCGACCGCAGCTTCCGTGGACGAAGTTACAGACCATCGAGTAAGC
Source organism: Galerucella nymphaeae (assembly GCA_963978555.1). Taxonomy (NCBI): domain Eukaryota; kingdom Metazoa; phylum Arthropoda; class Insecta; order Coleoptera; family Chrysomelidae; genus Galerucella; species Galerucella nymphaeae. Next base: position 12,711,172 of record OZ021718.1, read on the forward strand.
TGGGTATATTTACTGAGAAACGAGGGTCTTAATACCGAACTAGAAAAGAGAAACTTATCAGTTGCTGGAACAGTTCCGGAGAAAAGAAGGAGGCTTGTAAGATTTTTAAGGAAAGAAAATATTCCTACACGACCCGTTTCTGACCGAACCGATACCAGACCCGTACCAACCGTAATGGCAACTCCTCCAATAAATGTACACGATTGGAAAGTGTCTTTTGGAAACCGGGGAGATCCTGCCTCGTTTATAGAGAGAATTGAGGAGATTTGTACGGCCAAGAATATAGAGAAAGATAGATTGCTGCCGGTGTTACCGGAATTACTATCAGGTGAACCCGCATTTTGGTACCGTAACAACCGGAACAGGTACACGACCTGGGAGGAATTTGAAACCGATTTCCGAATTTTCTTCTTTCCCGTTAATTACGAAGACGACTTGGAGGCAGAGATAAGCCGTCGTCTACAGAGAAGAAATGAGTCTGCCGCTACATATATAACCGAGCTACAAACTCGACGACATGGAAAGCTAACTTCCGAACAACAGTTAGCATGGCTGTACCGCAACCTGTTGCCGGAATACCGTCTACAGGTCCGGAAAGGGGACTTTGAGGATTTTTCCTCATTTTGTCAGGTGGTAAGGGAATATGAGCTCCTCAGGAAGGAACTCCAATCTGTACCCAGCCACAGTGGACCGAACCGTGGACCAAATCCCCGTCCGCAGCCAATAGTATCAAGATACCCGTCCCACAACTCTACTCCTGGGCCATCCAGAGTACCCGTCGCAAGCTCCAATCAACCGTCACCGTCCGATACTCCTCGCCGTCCGCCTCCCAATACGACACAGCAGCCGTCTGGATCAGCTTCTCGTGAACCGATTTGTTTCCGCTGCGGAGAAGCTGGACATTACCGAAACAACTGCCAAAACCCGCCGAAGATATTCTGTTCCCGTTGCAATAAGGAAGGGGTACTTTCCCGTGATTGTTCCTGCAGGAGGCAGGAAAACTAATCCGAAGCTGTACCGAGGAGAGACCGACACAGCTTCCGCAGATCTTTGTCTCTCATACCGAAACGCCGCCGGCAGAAATGAACGACCCCCTACCGCACATAGACGTCGAAATAGGTAATCACAAATTTCTGGCATTGTTAGATACCGGAGCAGCTAAATCATATATTGGTGATCAAGTAGCTAAGACATTTTCCCAAAGAAAGCAAACTGCCACCCGTCTAGGTACGAAGGCCCGTTTAGCTAATGGAAATGTAGTCTCCATCACCGATACTTATGAGCTCAGTTGGAAAATCGATGACATCAGTATGAAGGGTTCGTTAGAGCATTTTCCCGGATTAATAACCGATATTGTTTTGGGACACGATGTTCTCCAAAAATATAATTTTCGTTTGGAGTTAGGAACCGGCACTATTTACATTAACAATAAAATAGTAAGGCGTCACTAGCAAGTCCTGTTGGAATTCTAGGGTTTGTAAATCAAACACAGAAAGAAGTCGATGTTCCGATCATCACAGAAAACCGTTATTCTGGGAATCCAATCGTTTCTGAAGTCTCTACGTCTTCCCTGGACTTAGGGGTTGATAAAGAGCAATCCGTTATTGAAGTCTCTAAGTCTTCTCTGGAATTAGGGGTTGACAAGGAGCAATCCGTTGAAGAAGTTTCCGACTTTACCCCAGTGTTGTTGGGGGTTAATAAGGAAAAGTCTGTTGCTAAAGTCTTTGCGTCTTCCCTGGTGTTAGGGGTTGACAAAGAGCAAACCGAGCCCGTAGTCTTTTCGTCATCTCTCGTAGAATGGAGAGAGGGAAAAGACGACAATAAATTTGAAATATCCGCGTTATCTCCGGGAGATTTAGGAGATAACCACAATTATGGTTATATAGGATGTCCGTTGGAAACCATAGTTCCACTTACGGAAAGAAATTTATCAAAAGACCAGACAGACAAACTGAATACTTTTCTGGACCGAGAGTTACCGAAATTTGAATCCTTACAAGGTCCAACTACACTGGTTGAGCATGAAATCCGTTTGTTGCAACCACGTCCGATCAAGCAGAGGTACCGGCCAATGAACCCGAAAATGCAAGAAATTTGCAATGCTGAGATAGATACCATGTTGGCAGAGGGAGTGATCGAACCCTCTACAAGTCCGTGGAGTTCTCCCATTGTCATTGTTAAAAAGAAAGATGGGAAAAACCGCTTCTGCATAGACTTCCGGAAAGTTAACGAGGTAACAATGAAAGATGCTTACCCTCTTCCGTTTATTAATGCTATTTTAGATAAATTGCGTAAGGCCAAGTACATCTCCAGTTTGGATCTGAAGAGTAGATATTGGCAAGTTCCGTTAACACCAGAGAGTAAGCCCATTACCGCCTTCACCGCACCAGGACGTGGGTTGTTTCAATTCACGGTTCTTCCATTCGGTTTACATTCCGCACCTGCTACCTTCCAGAGACTGGTTGATAGATTAATAGGTCCAGATCTAGATCCTTACGCTTTTGCGTATCTGGATGATATCATCGTTCTGGGAGAAACATTCGATCAACATCTGGAAAACCTGTCCGAAGTGTTCCGCCGACTACGAGGAGCTCAGCTAAAACTCAGTCCGGAAAAATGTCACTTCTGTTTACCGTCAATGAAATACTTAGGCCATGTAGTCACTGGAGATGGAATCCGTACCGATCCAGAGAAGGTCGAAAGTATAGTCAAATTTGCAGCCCCGAGGAATATTCGAGAACTGAGAAGGTTTTTAGGAGTTGCCTCTTGGTATCGAAGGTTTGTGCCATCGTTTTCTCAAAAGGTGGCTCCGTTGACAAAATTGCTCCGTAAGTCTCAGCGATGGAAGTGGGCTGAAGAACAAGAATCCGCTTTTGCTTTGATTAAAACCTGTCTGTCTGAATCACCCGTCTTAAGTTGTCCCGATTTTACCGTACCGTTCACTCTGCAGACCGATGCCTCAGAATATGGTTTGGGAATAGCCCTTACCCAGCAAAAAGATGGCCACGAGCACGTGGTAGCGTATGCTAGTCGCACTCTGAGTCCTAACGAGAAAAACTACTCCGTCACCGAGAAAGAATGTCTTGCCATTGTTTGGGGGATTGAAAAGATGCGTCCTTATTTAGAGGGCTACCATTTCACGGTTGTTACCGATCATCAATCTCTTAGGTGGTTACATTCCATAACTAGTCCGTCTGGACGTTTAGCTAGGTGGAGTATTTTTCTACAACAGTATGATTTCGAGATACAGTACCGTAAAGGTGCTCTAAATCGTGTGGCTGATGCTTTGATAAGAAACCCGCTACCATTGACCGCCGAGACCGATCCGCCGTCTGCACTCTGTTTGACCGACGTAACTGCCGAATGTTCGTGGTACCGAAACAGGAAGGAAGAGGTCCTGAAGGACCCAGAGAAGTTTCCGGACTACTGCATTAAAGAAGACCGTCTATACCGTCATTTCTGGGACATAAATGATTTCCGAGAGCCAGAAATGTCGGATCCTTGGAAACTGTGCATAGCTAAACCCGACCGAACACGAGTCCTGCAAGAAAATCATGATGCTGCAAACGCCGGACACCTAGGGATCGCAAAAACCATCACCCGGATTGCGAAACTGTACTATTGGCCAGGAATGTTTAGGGACATCACCAAATACGTGAGGAGATGTCTGCAATGTCAAAAGTACAAACCGTCGCAACAGAAGCTCCCAGGCAAGATGCAGCCATCAGCAAACCGACAACCATGGCCAAGAATCTGGGCAGAAAAGGCCCAATACCTCCGGCCGAAGGGAATGAAGCCCGACAAGTGGTTCCGTGCCCGGCTGTACGACCGGAATGGACGGAGAACCACTGTAATGATTCCCCCAGCCCCGTGAAAAACACACCGCCGCCCATTAGCCGAAAACTTGCTTTTGACATCCAAAAGTAAGATTACCCGATTTAAATTTTTGGTTTTGTTTTGTTTTTTTTATTGTTATGAGAAAATAGGTGATTCTTTAATAATAGCAACTGCCTTTCTATTTTAATAGATGAATGCCGATACCCAGCCCGACGTACTCGTCTTAACTGACCCGGATATCCTCCAGCTGGAGACATCTCACCGAGTTGACATCCCGAGCATCGACCGCCTGAGTGACAGAAGGAAGGTCTGTAATTCCGGACACATCCCAGCGATTATTTACACAGCAGAAGAGCTGTCGTATCGCCGAACGTATCCTCCACCACCGTCAGTTGGAACCGACATGCCGCCCAAGAGGATGAGAGCAGGAAGTTTCATCACCCTAACCGATGACCTCTGCTGGAGGTGTGGAACTCCCGGTCACCGCCGAGAAAGTTGCAGTAGGCCGTACATCCTGTTCTGCTCCCAATGTGGACGAGTGGGACAGATGTCCCGAGAATGCACGTGCATTTGGTCCATTTGGTCCATTTGGTCGCCAGTCCCAGTACACCACTTCAAAAAGAAGACGCCGCCATCCAGTGCTGCCTAGACCTCGAACGACCCCGGACCGCTCAGGAAGTAGTCAGACGTTCCAGGACATACCGACACCAGTCGTCCCGAGGAAGAGGACCTCATCTCCTAGGCCGCTCTTTTCAACACCGACGTTCCAGACGCTAAGACCACTGGACCTCCGTTATTAATTTTAGGGTTTGAAAATTTTTTTTATTGTTTATTTGAATGGTTAGGAAAAAATGTAATGACCGAAAGTTGGACTTTCGTTCATTAATTTTTTTTTACCGAAGAAAAGGGGGTGTGTAACGAGTTATTTTTTTTACACTGATTTAAGTTTTTTTTCTCTTCGTTTCATATTTTCATTTTTTTTGTCACTTGATTTTAAATAACTCGTTACTTACTTTCCGATTCCCTTTTGTGACCGAGTTATTGAAATTTTTTTATTATTATCACCGTTATATTAGCTTTAGTATTTTTTGTATTAGTCCGGAGGTACGCAAATTTATATTGAATCATAAAATTTAGTCATTTCCGAAGTTAAAATTTTTCATTTAAAAAGGACATTGGGTATATATACCATTCAATTTAATTTAATTATTTCCGAAAGACGTCTAGTATATGACAAACTTTTTTGTGGTTTTTAAATAAAAATTTTACTAATTAGAATATAAAAGTACAGGAGAGTTGGATTCGAGGCTCTCAGCTGATTCTCTCTCTGAATTTCGTGGCTCTCAGCTGATGCTCTCTCTGAATTTCGTGGCTCTCAACTCGTGTTCTTTCCGTAGTTCTCCGCACCGTTAAACGTTTTAATTTTAGTGTGTTAAGTTTGGTACCGATCCGGTTCCCGGAATTCAAAATTTTGAAAAGACAATTCTATTAGTAAGTGGTGCATACCGAAGCCGATTCAGGAAGGTAAAATATTTTTAATAATCACAGTATCTATACTCAATAATTTCCGTACCTCCGTATTCCGTACTTTTGAAATAGTTTGATTTTTTTTTCCGTACCGGTTTATATTTTGTAATTTTTTGTGAAAACTTTGACTTTGGTAATTCTTTTTGAGTATAACCGGCAACATTAAAATATTGTAAATTGTTCAAAGAAAATTTGCATCCAATATAGGAATTAGATTTCAATAGTTTAGAAAATTAATTTTCTTTTGTTTTTCCGACATTAGAATTAACCGTTGTCGAGTAGAAACTCGTTTTAGTTTTTTTTAATAAAAGTTGATTTGTTCTAGAAAAATTGGTTTTTTATTTTTTGCTGAAGAGTGACTGATATATTTTTTTTTTGGTTGGATATTCGCCGGCTCTCGATTGAGCGTACGATTTTATGTATTTTCTTTACAGGACATTTATATTTAATTACAGGACATTTATATTTATTTGATACTGTTTAGGATTGTGATATTTTCGTTTCATTTCTACTCTGGTGTGTCGATAATAAGTTATTTTTTTTTACTCTTGAATTTTATTCCCGGATTAGTAATTTTCAATAGCTTCTGTTTAATAACTCCGTCGAATCCGAAGGGTTTCTTGAACTTGGAAGAGGCTTAGCCACAACTTGTTCAATTACCTGGCAGATTTGAGCGTTCACTTCGTGGTTAGATATTTTTTTTATTAGTACCTTTCCGTGTATCCGTTGAATCCGAAGGGTTTCTTGAACTTGGAAGAGGCTTAGCCACAACTTGTTCGATTACCTGGTAGATTTAAACGTTCGTTTCGTGTTCAAATATATTTCTTTTTATTTCCTGTGTCTCCGTTGAATCCGAAGGGTTTCTTGAACTTGGAAGAGGCTTAGCCACAACTTGTTCAATTACCTGGCAGATTTAAACATCAGTTCTGTGGTCAAACTTTTTGTCTCAGTAAATTCCCGTGTCCCCGTTGAATCCGAAGGGTAACTTGAACCTGGAAGAGGCTTAGCCACAACTTGTTCAATTACCTGGCAGATTTAAATGTTGGTTTCGTGATCCAATATTTTTATCAGTAAATTCCCATGTCTGCGTTGAATCCGAAGGGTTATCTGAACTTGGAAGAGACTTAGCCACAACTCGTTCAATTACCTGGCAGATGTAAACGTTCTATCACCTTTCCTTAGACCATACATTTTATTATTATCGCATTCTAGTAGTTTCCCGTGCCTCCTTGCATCACAAGGATTTTCCGAACTTTGCTTATCTCTGTAGATTTAGGAATAAAAGGACCACCGAGTATTAATAAACTAGAGAATTAAAGTTTAATCCGTTATCAACCGTAAATATTAATTAAAAGACCGAGATTTAAAACGTCTGTATTCAACAAGACCCCTGGAATTTTCCGTAACCTCCATTTGAGGCTATCTGGAACTCTTGACACTAAGGGTCAAGGGGCCGTGGAGCAAACCACGTTAAAAATCTGGCGCCCGAGCATTCCGTCGAAAGATTTTTCAGCTAAGGGTGTCCATAGTGACGTGTCCGAGTGGTAGAAGACCACGTGCACAGGAAAACGCGTTACAAATTAAACAAAATATTGACTCTCTTAAATATTTAGCGATTCCAGTCGAACATTGGGACTTAATGCTTATTTACCTATTTTCACAAAAATTAGATTTTGGTACCCGAAAAGCATACATCTCTGAAAGAGAAATGCAAATATCAAACAATCAATCGACTACATTTCCTAAGTTGGAAGATTTGCTTACCTTTCTCGAATGCCGGTGCTCTGTTTTGGAAAACCTCTCAGAACCCTCGACAAAAAAGGTCTCACCCCTTTATAACACTTTTCCGTTAGATAGAAATGCATCATCTCAGCCTAAAGTTCATCGATATACTCATCTTGCACAAGAAGGCAATCGTGACCAGCACCGTACTCAAACTCAAAATAATCACTATCAATTAAAGTTGAAAAGGTGTGGTTTCTGCAATAATTCTTCTCATAAAATTTACTCCTGTATGAAGTTTAGGGACCTACCCTTAAGGCAAAAAACTGATTTTGTTTATCAAAACAAGTTATGTATTAACTGTTTAGGTTCAAAACACCATGTACGTGAATGCAGCTCTCAGTTAGGTTGCTCAAACTGTGGGAAAAAACATCACTCTCTCTTACATTCTCACACCCCACAGGTTTCTGGCTCCAATTGGCGACATCCTAACAATTCACAACGAACCCATCACGACACTTCTAACTCTCCAGTTTCAAGCTCCCCCGATGAACAATACAGTGATGTTCAAAACCCCAATCGCGATAGCCGCGAACCTAGCTGTAGCGCTAATCTTCTGAGTGGTCCCCCCCGAAACCACCAGCAACAAGACAATGATCAAACAACTCTCGCAGTATTTGCCCACGATGACAATGAGGTCTTATTGGCCACAGCTCTTATAAATATAGTCGCTAAAAATGGTCAAACTGTTTCTGCAAAGGCGATAATTGATCCTGGCAGTACCATATCAATAATGACCGAATCACTATTAGACAGGCTTCAATTTACCCCTGATTTTCAGAAGGTTCAGATTTCAGGCATTGGAGGAAATGTCGAGCACTCGAACAAAGTCATTTCTCTAAAAATATCTTCAACGCTCAGTCAATTTTCATTAAATGTAAATTGTTGTATATTGAATAAAATTACCGAAATATCCCCTCATTATCGAATAAACAAGGACATCCTGCAAATTCCTCCCACCATTGAACTTGCAGATCCCACATTTAATAGACCGTCTTCTATAGATATGTTACTTGGAGCCGACGTTTATTACAAAATTCTCTCCGGGCATATGCTTCCCGTCAATGAACAATCACGTACGTTAGTTGGCACTCATTTTGGCTACCTCATCTCCGGCCTAATCCCTTTTTGTGCCATTTTCAATAAACCCTACGCTAACAACTCACAGTTAAATAGTTGTTTTCTTGTCCAAGGGCAAAATGAAGAACCCCAATTAGATTATCTGGTCAATAGAAAATGATTCAAATTCTGTAGGCTTGCAGGTAACCCCAAAGGAATTAATCGTGGAAAATAATTTTTCTAAAACTACGATTGTTATTCCTGATCGCTCATTTCAAGTAAATCTGCCTCTCAAAACTCCCAAAGACCACTTCAGGCTTGGTGAATCATTTTATCTTGCAAGAAGGAGATTTCTTAACTTAGAAAAACGTTTTGCCAAAAATGCAGCTCTTCACACTCAGTATAAAGCCTTTATAAATGAATATATTTCCCTTAATCATGCCCGTGTAATCCCCCTCTCTTTAAAAAACGAAATGCAAGAGAATAAATACTTTCTACCACATCACTGCGTACTCCGTGAAAGTAGTCAAACTACAAAACTACGTGTTGTCTTTGACGGTTCTATGAAAACTTCCACGGGGTTGTCATTAAATGACGTCATGCACAAAGGCATTACTGTTCAGCCAGAACTCTTTGACATACTGGTGAGGTTCAGAAGTTTCAAATATGTACTTACATCTGATATAGAAAAAATGTACCAAGGAGGTGGTGATTACGGTCGTTCTCAAAAGTAGGAGGAGAAGGAACCTAGTAAACAAGACTTTGTTATGAGGATAATGGTGGTTTTCAAAATAGTCTATCGTAAGAAAACATAGTTATCATCTTATTCAATACTTGCTTATTACAAATTCTGTTATTTTTATTTTTGCAGTTCAGTTGAAAAACTGATTATAATGGGTGGAGTAAAATCATTTGTACTTTCTGTTTTTATACGACTATTCGAAATGAAGTCGGTAGTGGTAGTCGACACCGAATGCGGATAACCTGTCCAAGATGTAGTGGAAAATTGAAGAGATCCGAACTGAATTCTATGAATATTTGTAACCCTATAATTAAGGATCCAAGATTTATCCGTGGGAATTGAAAAAAAAAGTATCACAAACAAGCATAATAAATTTATGTTACTTTTAAATTTGTTGTTCATTATGTAGTTGATCTTTGGGTGGTCATTATGTTGAATAGTGCAATTAATAGTGGTTTTATTCGAGGTTGCTCTCTTCGATTGAGTCTTTTGTTTATTGAAGCCGTATGAATTTACTTTTTATAAATAAAATTATGAACACAACTAAGTTTATAAAAACATCTTAATTTATACACATCTACGCCTAGAGTTTATGATAGCCGATTGGTTCGAGCCTGTCGGCGTTGTATCGGTTGAGGCTAATTGCCGCCTTTTTAATCATTATCACTCTTGTGCATAATTACACAATGTAATACTACCTTTCTCATAAAGTCTCTCGCTGTATAGTGTATTCTCTCTACCTAGGTCGTGGTTCAACCTCCTACGAACCTGTTGAGGCAAATTAAATGAAAGTGTCGGTGTACTTTTTCTGGTATATTTCACACGTGGTTTCCAATGAATACAGGACACTAATGATAATGGTTTTCACAAATACTTATTACGTTTTCATACTGTATAGATTATTGGCAAATAACTTGAGCCACTGACTCACGATCAGAAATTATATCACTTTATATTGATTAAACTATTTTATGGCATACATTTACAGCCATTTAGGTTCCTCGTGCTGAAGCGAGGGAAGAAAAGAAAAAAAGAAAGGGGTTGTTAACTCTTTGGAGTGCAAAAGCTGACTTCCCATCATTTACCTTGCGACAAGTTCGTGCAACTTAAAAGCTTTTCTACTTTCGCACTATCCATTGTAAGGGTAGGAGCGTAGTACCTGGTATGTGGGTACTCCTAGTCTAACATAGATGGCGCTGAGAAATTAGTTCGCAGAATTGTACTAATATTAAATATTCAGGTGAGAAGGAATTTCACCAAATAGGTTACCATTTGAAATGCATATACCAGGTTATAAATTTTGTGGTCCGGGAATAAAGTTGAATAAAAGATTATCAAGAGGTGATAGAGGGATCAATGGATTAGATGAAGCATGTAGGGAACATGATATTGCTTATTCACAAACTAGCGACCTACAACAACAACACGCAGCAGACAAGATTTTAGCTGAAAAGGCGCTAAATCAATTTCGATCAAAAAACATTTTCCGAAAAGCTAGCTGCTCTTGGTGAGGCAGGTGCTATAAAAAGAAAAGTGAAATTGGGTATGAGTTTAAAATATGGTAATTATACGTTAACAATGAACAACTGTGTCAAAGAAATAAACAGATCAGTAAGTCTTTGGAAAAAGCTACATATTGTATGAATGAATGCACAATGATTCTTGAAGGAGATACCATTTCAATGATTTTATCTATTACTGGCAGAAGATTAATAGGCCTGCATTCTTCTGGTTTAGATGGACATGGCACTTTTGGAATTGGCACTATCACGCTAGTCTTCAAATCATCTGGTATGTATTATAGTGTTAACTATGTTTAATAGAGGATAACCAACAACACAAAATGAATCTTTAAGCATCCTAACATTAAAACAGGTATCAACAGTACATTTATTCTTCAAGTGGAACGCAATCTTTCGTAGCCCGTTTAAAGTAATTTCCCGGAAGCTTGTCATTTGATCCGTATACCTTAATTGTTGTTGACACATTATTGGATACTTTTCATGTTCTAAGCTACTCACAATATTTTTTATGCTATCATTATAAAAATTATGGAAAAAATTTCTTTCTTTGTGTCATTATATCCCTCGAAATCTATATTATCTAAATTAAGTTTTTGGGTTTTTTGTCCTATAATGTTTTATTGGTTAACCACATTTTCTTAGTATCATTTTTTGCATTGTAAATTTTTTCCAGGTAGTAAATCTTTTTTTGTTCTCGAACGTCTTTGTAACCTTGTTTCTTTCAATTTTAAAATTTTCCAGTCAACTGGCGACTTCGTATATTTAAATTTCTTATAAGCTGGATTACGCAATGTCTGACAATTCCTTACTTGCTGATTTATCCAAGGGGTTTTTGAAATCTTTATTTTTGTCATTGGGCGAAAAACATCGAGAGACTCCTTTACATAATTGTAAAAGTTTCTGTAGAGTAGATTTGCATCAGTTGATGTTGTTTCCCAAATCTATACTTTCTACATTAATCTTCCTTTTATATATAAACTGATCTCTTTTCTCGTCTTTAACCCCATAGAGTTCAATGCCAATAATATCGTGATCTGATATGATAGGAAAATCTCTTGGTAATTTATGCGAAGTAAAATCATTTGTAACCACCCAATCTATTAGCGAAGATGATTTTTGGTAATTCTTGTGGGTTTATCAATTAGTTGTTTAAATCCATTATCATTTATTGTATCTTTAAACTTTTTGATCACACCAATGTCTGACCTTGAATGGTTGAAATCTCCCATTATTTTTTGTAGTATCAGTTCTAATTTTTGGTTATTGGGTAAATCTAATGACTTAAACATTTAAAATTACAATTTGAAAATAATAACATCTGCACTTTTTTGGTTTCAAACTACGTCGACGTTCACTAACAATCTGCCCAGCTTTAGAAAAGAGGCTTTCACATGATACAGATGTAGCTACAGCACATAACTTACCTCTAACCAATTGACTTAAATGTGGGTAAACGTATCCATTTTCTCTCCACCTTTCCAAAGAGTCTTATTTTCCATCTAAAAGAACATCTTCCATATATCTTTGGATTATGGCCTTTGAAGTCGACGTCTTGATGGAATGTTTACTTCTTACTTCTTCGGCAGCTATTTTGCAGACCAAATTGAGAATTTTTTCTTGATTTCTGGGATCACTAGGAATGTCTTCAGGTTCGGTTAGTACGACATTCTTTGAAATTATTCCAGCCAACTCCGCAATAGTGTTTTTCCTTACCCTTTCTATAGCATCGTTATTTTTGAACGGTAACAATTTGAAACGAGGATCGACAAAAGTTGTTATAGCAAGGCTATTGCTGTATTCGACGTTTCCCAGTCTGTTTTTTAAGCCGTTTCGTAATTTTTTCATAACTGCTAATCTAGAAGCAGTTATTTCAATCTTCGAAAGCTCTTCACAAACATCTAGTAGACCTCCTGTCAACAATTACCAATGATGATACAAGGTATGTCTGTCCACTTATCGCTTTTGTAGCATCTTCAAACGGCTCCAAAATAGTTTTCAACTTTTCAGAATGCACCATTCGTCAAAAGTGAGTTATGGCAGGGCAATATCCAGTATAGCGACTGTACTGCGAATAGCTTCCTCCAACTCAACAAATCTCTCTATCATATAGTATGTAGAGTTCCACCATGTCCCCACATCTCAAGTTTTTAGGAACTTTGCCCGCATTTTCCTGGCAAGTAATCAGGTTGTAGCTATTGAACTTCTTTTGAAATGAATAACAATAGTTTTCACTTTTCCTACAACTTCAATTACTTCAGGCTGGGCATTTAACGCATCTTGAACTACAAGATTTAAAGTGTGCGCGTAACATCCAAAAAACCAATTTGTTCCATTTTTAATTGCACTCGTTATATTAGCTGCATTATCGGATGCTAGGATAATTTTTTTTTCAATACTCCATTCTTCTGCTATGCTTCTAAGCTCGTTAGCTCAATTCACACTGGTGTGTGTTTAATATTAAAAGCAGAACATGTTAAGAGCATTGATTGGAGTCTGAAATTATCATCAATAAAACGAACGGTAATTGCCATGAAGCTGTCATTTTCGGCCGAAGTCCAACAGTCTGTAGTTGAAGAAACTGCTCGAAAATCCTTCGCTAATGCCTTGTATTGAAATAAGCATTGTTCATATAGAGTAGGTGTGAAAGTCATAGATAAAACCTGTCTGCTAGAAATATCATTACTAGGATTCGAGACCCTCGTATATTGGCGAAAACCTTCATCTCCCACCATTCTGAAGGGTTGGAAAAACAACATACATAGCACATTATGAATTTTTTTCTCTGACATGATGTTCCTTTATTCACGGGATAAATGAGGAAAGCTTTGTCTGGGTGGCAGGTTTAATACTATTAATGCACTTAGAATTTTTAGACGTCGATGTAGATGCAATCGGTGTCGAATCAACCTGAAAGGAAGTAAACAAAAAAGTGTATTTTGAAGCCGGAATTTTTTTTCAACGTGAACGCAAACTTTCGTATTGGAAAAAATATCGACATTATCGACACCTTACCGCTATACCTTTCATTTAATTTTTTTGCTCCGTGAAACAATAATGTATGAAGTACCAAAGTAGCATCAAAAAATACTTACTTGTAACAGAATGATGGCATTATCAAGTACAACTTCTATTATAGGAGAATCTTTTGGTATATTTTCTTGAAGAATTCTATCATCGCCTATGTATGTACATTTCACCGCCAAGTAATTGTATTTGTACCGTGGGGTGTTTTCTTGACAGATGTTTCTTCAAATTAGACACTGTGGTCTTATATGATATTACTGTTTTGCATATGTATATTACACTTAGCAATTTGGTTTTTGTCGTCTGAGACCGAAAAAAATTCCATACTACACTTGTACGTCTATTCATATTGAAATTTACAGTTCAAAATTAAAAAACAAATAATATTATGTAATGTGTACCAATGTACCAAAAATCATGAAAAATAGACTGCTAAATAAGATAATACAAACGTCAGAAACGATGAGCTTATATACAAAATTTTTGTGGTTCCCCAGTTCCCAGACTGTCCTACTACTATAACGACGATAATTATTAACCAATAACCATATTTTTGTGATGCATGCATGCATTTTAACTGCGATACATTCACTTTACAAAATATGAATAAATAAATAAATAATGAAATAATAATGAAGTGATTATTACTAGCAATATTAAAAGCTGCGTCAGCTGCGTGTTTTTGTGAGAAATCATAAATCTCGTACGATGACAGTCCAGGTATCTCATTTGTAATGATATTTATTATTTTAGATATTTAGTAATACTATATATGTTTTAAAGACACGTCTTTCAGAAAATGCTAAAATTAGATTAAAACAAAATTATGATACAAATATGGATTAAATTTCCGATTTGAGATTGCATTTCACTACTAAAAAATCAGTTTCAACTTCATCAAATCAATTACATAATGCTTAACAAAATGGGAAATCAATTGACAGTTTCCGTTTAACGATTAGTGAACGCGATGGCAATGTAGATTCAATGGAAACTTTAAGAGTAGTTAATGAAAAAATTGCAATCCATTCATTTGCGAATGGTCTACAAAATAACTATTTGAAAACCATAGTTAAATCTAGAAATTATACTAAAGTTAGCGATGCCATTCAGGGTGCACAAGACGAAGAAATACCCGAAAAAAACTTGTTTTTTATGAAAAGTCATAATTCCGTAAGTCGGGGTCAGAGAAAAAATTCATAGTACAATCAGTTTCGCAGGGGACGAGGTAATTTCACAAGTTACAATGATAATAAAAAAGGCAATTTTAACACTCGGCCTAAATTTGAGAATTGTCGTGGAAATAATAGTCATCTAAATTATTTCATACGAGATGTAAATGAACCTTCTACCTCACAAACGTTTTTTCGTTCCTAAATATGCTAAAAATGTTTTAGTTCATAACGCTAATGGACCAAATTTTGTTGAATTTAATTACATTTTTCATTCACGTGTTGAGCTTCATCGAGTAAACATCGTTCAAGCATACAACAAATTTTTGCTAATTCGTTCATGATTCGAGTTTTATCACCAAAATGTGATTAGTAAACGAGTTTTTTTTTATTGTTTGCAATATTCTTACAAATCTAACTGGATTTTCATTATCCTAGCAATTATTAGTGAATTCCAGTGGTGTATCGCCTAATTCAACTAGATTAAGGTGAGTTCCTTCTTAACCTCTTCCGCCCTGGAAGAGAGTCTGTACTACTTCCCCCTTTTTTTTATCATCTGTGTAGTGATCTTGGTAACCAGGATCACACACATAAACAATGAGTACCCACAGTAACACTCATCCAATAAACAACAATCCTATCACTAAACCAAAATCGTATGTCGCTGCCGCACTCACCAAACCACCTCCTACTTCTTTTCCCAAAAGGGACCAAGCTATTGTCATGCATTCAATACCAAACACTGTACTAAGTGAATATATTAAATCCATTGGTGAAATAGTTACTCCAAAAAATATTACATTTGCCTCCCGTATTTCCAATAATAGAATCTGCATTTTCCTTTCTTCCACTCAAATTGTGGATCAGCTTCTTACCAGTACACCACACATCATGATTAATTCCACTGTCGTCCCAATTAGGAGACTAATCTCTCCTTCTAAGAGAATTCTGATTTCAAACGTATGCCCTTCTATCCCACATACTTTAATTGAGCAATCTCTAAAAGATCTTGGCTTGCAGCTTGCATCTCCTGTCACTTTTGTGAAATGTGGAGCAATTGATGATCAATATGCTCATATCATGAGTTTTCGTAGGGTAACCTTCGTCATCCCCGATAGGGATGATTTTGAGTTACAAACCTCCATATTAATCAATCACGAAAATACATCCTTTAGAATATTCATATCCACCGACAGACTTGAATGTTTTCTCTGTAAACTGACCGGGCATACCGCAGACTCCTGCCCTAAAGTCCCCAGTGGTCCTGATACCAATTTACTCTCAAATAATCCTCCCCCTTCCTCTTCCTCCCCGGTTGATTCTTTAACTACACTGATTAGCCCTACACCGATAGAACCTGAGTCCTCTCTAGATGATTTCACTCCACCTCTTACAAAGGATCCTGAATCTCCACCTGCCTCTCCTGCTACTATCCCTCCATTAGCCACAGGCCAAAAAAGAGGCCGCTCTTCTACCGACAGCCCTCTTAACACTCCTCCAATACTTTCTCCCTCCATTACTTTATCAGCCTCAACCTCCACATTACCTCCTTCATTCACTACACCACACAAACCAATAAAGAAAAAGCCCAAAACCGAATCTAATAATCGCTCAGATCATTCATTAGGACTTAACTGTGTTTCTGTTATCCAAAATCTCTACAAAGATAACCCATCTAACTTCAGTCTAACCTCAACTCAACTAATCGCATTTCTCGAAAATTCTTTTGGATGTCCTTCCCCGCTACAGGAAGCACAAAAATTCTCCTCTGATATTGATGGCATACAAAAGGACTTAACTCAGCTTTAAACTGCTACAAAGGAAAGAGCACTAAAAAATCGTCTCACCAGACTCTTAAAAAAATTAAAACATCAGCTTAAACCAATTGATTTTCCCGACAATGTAAGCATCTCTTAGGATAACCTTACGGATACAGAATCGAACCACAGCTTACAGAACGAGCATTAACTTTTTTAATTCTTTTATCTTTTATAACTTTTTTATTTTCAAATTATTACAATGGAACTGTGATGGATTCTTTCCTCGGCTGGAGAGAATCCAACATTTGATATCAGAATCTACACCAGACATTGTATGCCTTCAGGAAATCAATGCGATAAACTCCAAACTTCCCCTATTGAAAAATTTTGAAGGATATCATAATATTAGAACCAATTGTTTAAGAGCTAGCGGGGGTACTTCAATTTTTGTCTCTTCTGACCTTTTTTCTGTTAACCTTCCGCTTTCCTCAGAATTAGAAGCCATAGCCATAACCTGTTGGTGTCCCAATAAGCTCACAATTTGTAGCCTGTACGTTCCACCAAATCACCCTCTTAAAAAGGAAGAGCTTGTGAATCTTATATTCGAACTTCCCCAACCCTACATTCTCGTAGGAGACTTCAATGCTCACAATACAATATGGGGCTCCAGTCATACATTTGGTAAAGGAAAGACTGTTGAAAACGACACGTAATCATTTTCCCATCTTTATAACTAACACCGAAAATACAATTGACCGAGCTCTAACAAAAAGTTACTGGCGTTTAAAATACGCCAATTGGCCTGAATATATCACTAAAACTGAACAATCCATACCCAACATCTCTTTTAATAACAACATTAATGAGTCTGTTACTCTGTTCGCAAATACTATTCGACTTGCTGCGGAGGCTCACATTGGGAAATCGGTCATCTCTCCTTCGCAAAAAACTGTTCCATGGTGAAACTCATCATGCAAACATGCAATTCAGCAGCAAAAAACTGCACTAAAATTATTCCGCAGCAACAAAACCCAAGAAAACCTCATCAATCTCAAAAGAGCAAGAGCAAAAGCCAGATACACTATAAAACAAAGTAAAAAATCTTCCTGGAGAAATTTCGTCTCTTCCGTTAATAAAAACACTAACCCCAATCAAGTGTGGAAAAAAATTAATCAAATCCAAGGTAAGAAAAGAAATATAAAAATTACCAGTCTATTTTACAACCAAATAAATGTTACTGATAATCAAGATATTGCCGAGGTCCTAGCTGAAAGCTATGCAGCAAAGTTTCGCAGTAAACACAGTCCTAGCTTATCGAAGTCTTCAAAAACTTCTCGAATTGTATAATATCTGGCTATCCCAAAAATTCCCAAATGAATGGCGGACTTCCATAATAATTCCAATAAAAAAACCTGAACAACCTGCTACTTCTCAAAATTCTTACAGACCTATATCACTCCCATGTACCTTGTGTAAAATACTAGAGAAAATAATTAACAAACGACTCATTTGGTTCCTTGACAAATACAACATTATACCAAAAGAACAATCAGGCTTTCGATGACATAGATCTACCCGTGATAATCTTGTTCTGCTACAAAATGATATTGCCAACTCAATAAATAACAAATATGAAATTATCGCCGCCATATTTGATATTGAAGCAGCTTTTGACAGAATTAGTCGTCAAGCCATTATCTCTAAACTATATCAATACCATATTAACGGAAATATATTTTATTTTATACAAAATTTTTTAGCTCAAAGATCCTTAAGGGTTTCTGTAAACGGCCACATTTCATCTCTGTACACACAGACCGATAGTGTTCCTCAAGGATCAGTCTTAAGTCCAACTCTATTCAACTTAGCAATAAGTGATCTGTGCCATAACTTACCCTCTCCTACCAAATATGTAGCTTACGCTGACGATCTAATACTATACTGTCATTGTCGCTCAGCAACCACTAGCTCCAAAATTCTACAATCCGTGGTGAACCTTTTACTCGCGCGACACGTTCTATAGGATTAACCTTATCTTCAACAAAGTCAAAAACCATTAAATTTGGCAGGCGACCTCAATCCCCTATCTCCCACATATTTATTAATGATTTTACCCTACCTGAGGTTAATCACTGCAAAATACTAGGTATGACATTTGATTCTAGCCTCTCTTGGAAACAGCATATTCTTGAAACAAAAGGTATCTGTCACAAACGATTAAATATAATTAAAACACTGTCTCATTATCACTGGGGTGCTGACGAGAAATCCCTGTTGAAAATTTATAGAGCACTAATTCGTTCCAAATTAGATTATGGTTGCATCGTATACATGTCAGCATCTAAGACAGACCTAGGATCCCTAAATGCTATTCATAACACGGCCCTGCGACTTTGTTTAGGCGCTTTCCGTAGCAGCCCTTCTGAAAGTCTCTATTGCGAAGCTAATGAACCCCCACTATGGATTAGACGACAATATCTGCTTCTATCCTACGCAGCCTCAGTCTCTTCAAACCCTCTCAATCCTGTCTATTCTCTGTTCACATCAACTTCCAACCCTCCAAATAATCCTTCACCAATAGTTAAACCTATAGCTTTAATTCTAGCTTCATTAACATATAACATGAACCTCTCATTCACAAACCCCTCTCCGATTTCTCCATTTCTATTAGACACAGGTTCCTCAGTAAGTTTAATATTTTCAAAATATTTACATAAACATGAGATTATAGATTCTACAGAGAAGGTCCAAATTCAGAGAGTCACTGGGTCAACAGTGTCACATGGCTCAGAATATTACTTTACATGTAAATAATGGAAAAAACATATCTCATACATTTTTGTTGATGGATGAATTTGACAATTCTATGCATGGTATTATAGGTTCAGATTTCTTTAATAAATATGCTCCATGTATAGACTATCAAACATTTTCATTTACTTTCTGGATTGATGGTTTCAGAATTTCACTTCCAATGCACTCTAAACAATTATCTAATACACTAATTCCGCCAATATGCGAAATAATTGAATTTTTTCACAGGCATTAAGAATGAGAGTATCGTATTACCAGAACAATTATGCGGAGGCGTTTTTGTAGCCGGAATTGTAGTTAAGCTTGATAATTGTAATAGAATCCCTGTTGAGATTTTAAATGTTAGAAATGAACCGGTGAATATCAAAAATTTCATACCAAAATTAGACAAATTAGAAAATTACAATTAAGGAGAAATTAAAAACGGAGATAATTTATCGGTAAGTCGTGCTGATTCATTGTTGAACTGTTTAAAATTAAATTATTTACATAACGAGGAAAAAAGTACAATTGAAAAGCTATGTGTCAAATACTCCGATATTTTTTATTTAGAAAATGATCCTTCAACTATTTCAAATATTTATAAATACCTTTGAAAAACCCAGCTCAATCGGTTTTCGTTAAGCTGTAGCGGTTACCCTTTGCCCAAAAAGATGAAATTCATCGTCAAGTAGACAAAATGTTGAAAGACCAAAATCAAAATTTTCGTCGCCTATATTACTTGTTTCAAAGCCATCGTTGAATGAGACTAAAAGATGGAGATTGGTTTTAGATTACCAATTATTGAACAAACAATAGAATGATAAATTTCCATTACTTCAATTACGGATATTTTAGACCCCTTGTCCGGTGCTATTTATTTTTCCCATCTTGACCTTTCCCAAGGATATTATCAAATAGAATTAGACCAACTCAGTCGACCCTGTACAGCCTTTAGCGCGGATCGAGGGTATTACCAAATGACCAGCTTACCTCAAGGATTAAAAATTAGCCCTTCTCCATTTTCACGAGCTATGACCATTGCAATGTCGGGATTCTTGTTTCATATATTTAGATGACCTTATAGTATTCGGTAATAACTTGATAAATCACAACAAAAATCTATCTAAAGTTTTCCAACGATTAAGAGACGTAAACTCAAAACTTAATCCAAATAAATGTGAATTTCTGAAAAAAGATATTTTATATTTGGAACACACTATTTCGGCAGAAGGTGTCTCACCAGACTCTAGAAAAACCGAAATCATAAAAAATTCTCCCTTTCCCAAAGACTCCAATGAAACTAAGAGATTTGTGGCATTTGCTAATTATTGTAGTAAATTTGTCAAAAATTTTGGAGATATTGCTAGACCTTTAAATAAATTAACTAGAAAAGGGGTACTCCTTGAATGGACCTCAGAATCCAAAAATCTTTCGAAATTTTAAAACAAGCCTTACAAAATCCACCTATTTTACAATTTCCGAATTTTTCAGAAAATAATTGTTTTATCCCAAATACCGATGTCTCAGGTTATGCCATTGGTGCCGTTTTGTCCAATGGAAATGATAAACCTATTGCAATATGCCAGTAGAGTCTAAAACAAGAGTGAGAAAAACTATAGTACAATTGTAAAGGAGCTTTTAAGTATATGTTGGGCAGTAAATCACTTCAGACCGTACCTGTATTCTAGACGCTTCGTTATATGTAGTGACCATCATCCGCTTTTGTATCTTTTTGGAATGACAAACCCTTCGAGCAGATTTACTAACTTTAGTTTATTGCTTAAGGAATACGACATCACTATAAAATACATAAAAGGTGAGAATAATGTAGTAGCAGACGCTTTTTCCCGTGTAGAATTATCGTCGGATGATTTGAAGGATATGAAGCCAAATATGAAAGAAACTACTTATATGGTAACTAGAGCACAGGCAAAGCTAGCAAATAAAAATATTGTTGGTAGTCTTAATTCTAGTCTAGAGAAAAGGACTGATCACCCTGGACTCATAGAATTATTAAGGCGACCAAAGTATTCTTTCTAACTTGGTCCTATGTTACAAAAAGATTTTGAAAAAATAATGAAAAATATGATTATAAAATAGGGAAATCAATTTTAATTGAAAATTCGCGAATAATTTACATAAATCAGAATACTCTATCATCGTTAGACTTAGGTACTACGTTGAGAGATCTGAAAATGTGTAATAAATGTAATATTCCGGAATTAATTATTGTAAAAGATGAAAAGTGCATGTACTTATTGAATGAACTAATAAAATTCCCTGAGAAAATGAAGAAGTTTAATTTAAAAATATCAATTGTGAAATATAATGAAGAAGTTTTAGAATTAGGAAAAAGACAAATAATATTAAATGACTATCATTTGTTACCTACCGGAGGTCACGCTGGAATAAATCGTATGTTCAATAATATAAAGAAAACATATTTCTGGCCAGGCCTGCGGAATGATGTGGAAAGTTTCGTGAAAAAATGTGATGATTGTCAACGACACAAGCATTCACAGCGAAGCATTGAGCCACTGAAAATCACTACCACTGCTGAATCAGCTCTACAAAAAAGGATATCAATAATAACAAATACATTTTAACTTTACAATGCGAATCGAGTGAATTTGTTGATTGCAAGGGTCCATATATAATTATAGAAGAGAACTCTCCTAATGAAGTTATTAATATTAATGATAAGCTTATAGAAGTATATAAAAATAGGATAAAGTTATATCATTAATAATAAATAATATATAAAAAAAATGTTTATAAACGTCTAAATATTTTTTTCTCGCCCTTTGTAATAATATTTATTAATACTATATATTTCACAATTTCCTCTATCAAGTGCATCGACGTTTCCTATTATTTTTTTCTGATATAATAAGAGACGCATGAATATTTTATTAGTTACGCCCTTTTATAATGCCGCTTGAACCTGATGACCCTGATGCAGTATGCAGTCACCTCCCTGCTTCATAGTACCGCAAGGCGTTGATAATAAATAATAACGTCAATAACATAAACAACCAAACTTATCCGATCCCGATCGATACGACGTATTTGGTAGGTACCTGTTATACTGCGTCACTGACAGCGATAGCCCGCCAAGCGCCAACAACATTCTGTCATAACATTCTAGTTGGAACAGTTTGGAACGGGAATCGGTATCTACTTGGAATAGGAATAGGTTATACTAGAAAAGCTATTTCGTAACAGCCCTACTTCCGTATGTAAGCAAGCGAACAGTGCTCTTGCGGGCTATTTCATAATAGACAGCCGGAGTCGTGACGTCACGGCAGCCATTTTGTTAGGGTAGGCCCGGGATTAATTTCCAAGCAAAAAGAGTTTGCATTGATTTTTCGTATGTGTTTGTGTTTTTAGCCTTTAATTTGATTTTTCTTGTGGAAACTATCTCAATTTTTTCATGTAAGTATAGTTGAAGATATAATGTTTATAGTTTCAGGATTTTTTTTGCATATATTCGAAGAATTTTCTTTAAATATAATTAATTAAAGGTTGAGGTTATGTTTTGTATTTTAGGATGGGATCTAAACATGTTTTACGTTTTGCGGCAATTGTAAATTATTTCAAAGAGGAAGAAAAGCTTATTGCTCGTGGCGAGAACGCTGTTGAATCTGGGCACGTAAAGGATATGACTTTTGATGGTCAGTTATTGATTATGAGAGGTACTGTCCATGCTAGTATGAGAGATCGTATATATATAAGGTTGAGGTTTGTGTCTTAATTAATGTAAAACAAATCTATTTTACCTTTATTTTGTTATAGAGGTACTATTATTTATAATATCTTTTTATTTTAGTTAATGCTGGATGCTGATGAAGAAATCACAGATGGTACATGCACCTGTCCGAGAGGGCAGCACATGTGTCATCATATGGCTGCACTAGCAATTTTTGGATATAAGAATATTTCTGTCACTGATGTGGCTTGCTCATGGAGCAGTGAAAAACCTGCTGATGCCCAAGTGAAGACAATTGCAGAACTATTTCCTCCGGCAAAGAAACACATTTCAGTTATTGAAACCTTTCCCGAGGAGTCTATTAATGAATTTAAACAAAATTTAAATACACATAAAAATGCTGTTGGATTTTATTGGCTACTTGAGGAGGAATCCTTTACCATCAAAGAAATAATTGATATTGAGTCTTTGATTTTTTCTGAGGACTATTTGAATGCCATAAACAAAGAGATGTATATATTAGACAAGGTAAAGGTAGAAGAAAAATAAATTGAAGCTATTTGTCTCCAAACTATTGGTCAGTCAAGTAACGAGAACTGGCTTGTGGCCAAAAAAAAATAGACTTACATCCAGTAATTTTGTAGTAGTTCTGGCAGTGATAGAGAGAAATAAATATCCACCTTCTCTGTTTAGGAGACTTACAGGTAATAATACTTCAAATTAATTTTTTACTTATCATTTCTTTGTTATGAAATTATTCTACTACTCACCTTTATTGTATTTTCAGAAAGCTATACTCTGGATGGCATAAAAGTTATCCAGTGGGGAAGACTACACGAGACAAGTGGTATAAATTTACTGGAAAAAACTAAAAATTTAAAAGTTCAACGGACTGGGTTATGGCTTCACGAGTGTGGCTTTTTAGGAGGAAGCGCAGATGGACTGGTGAATGAAGATGGGATTGTGGAAATAAAATGTCCTTACAAATTAAGGGAGTCAAAATCATTAACAAGATTTAAGGGATAAGTCTAAAACGGACCTTACACGATCAATATTACTGTCAATATCGAAAAATATTGTCAGTAATATTGATCGTGTATGGAGTGGAATGATGGAATGAAGTTAAGTACTGACGTTTATTCGAATATTTTAATATTTTGGTCATCAGTATGGACAATACTGTCAATACTCCTGATGCACAAGGTGCACATCATTATTCTCATCAGTAGTTGAATAGTCATGACTGAAGAAAGAGCTCCGTTCTCACCTACTGATGCCATATAATGATCCTGAATGTGAGGGTTTTATAATTGCAATATGTTTGCCGTCAATGGCACCCAAACAATTCAAAAAATGATATTTGGCTCCAAAATCTTTGGCAATTTCGGTCCATTCTGCATCCGACGATGGAAACTAAAACAAAAATAAATCTAAACAATATCAGGCTATATAACAATTTAGTAGTTTTTAATTTTGTAATTTAGTATTTTGTCACTAATATTTTTTTTCTTTTTTCCAGAACATATTAAATGAATCTAAGATGTCCCAAAGCCAAGCAGAGGCGGTAAGTGAGGAAAGCGCCAACTTATCAGTTCGACCGTCAACATCTATATCGTCCATAAATACTCTGCCACCGCCAAAAAGAAGAGTGAGAGCTGTAGGTCCAGTTACCAAACAAAATGAACTCTTGACCCTGGCATGTCAATATTTATCACAACCAAGAAATGAGGGGAATGACGATGATAATTTAGCACTTGCAAAAGTTTGGGCAAATAAACTGAAGAATCTAGCACCAGTTCAAATGCTACTTGCCGAGAAGGCAATTAATGATATTCTTTTTGAAGCACAGTTAGGAAACTTGAACAAAGATTCCGTTCAAATAAATAGACATGTGTCATATTCTCCGATATATTCCTCCAAGTCATCTGTGGCTCCAACTCCAATACCACCGTCGTTAAGTTCTCCAAACTCCACAAACAGACTCGAACCAACCTGTTAATCTGATGTGTTACTCCATGTCATCTTTTGCTCCAACTCCAACACCACCGTCGTTGAGTTCTCCTGAGTATACTCCACCAACAGACTCTAACCAACCTGTTAATCTGATGTGTTACTCTATGTCATCTTTTGCTCCAACTTCAACACCACCGTCGTTGAGTTCTCCTGAGTATACTCCACAAACGGACTATAACAAACCTGTTGAATATCAGAATACGTTGGCTACCCTATTTTCTACTTATTCTGAGCAATAGACAATAATATGTATTTCCATTAATGTTAACAAAAAATAAAGTTTTTTTATATGAATTTAAATAAATGTTTGTAATTGTATAACTTACTTTTACATAATCTTGTAGGACATAAAGTAATGCTTCACATGTCTCCACAATTGCTCGGCTAATAGTAGCTGGTGACATTATTGCAGTAAATTTTAAATCCTCGAAATTTCTTCCAGTGGTAAGATACCTTACTGTAACTGCCAAGCGTTCTTCAACTGAAGTACTTTCTCGCATGTTTGTATCTTGCCTTGATAAGAGCGGCCGTACCATGTTAACGGCACTTCAGCCAATAAACTTAGATGAGTATACCTATGCCGTTGCTTTAGCCTGTTTTTGACCCACTTTTTACGATTAACTTGTCTTTTTGAGATTGGCAGTGCTAAAATTATAGCTAAACATGCTTTTGAATGATTTTTGTTCATTTTGACGAATATCAACACACACTATACAGGGCAACAAACACGCTGATAGTGATAGAAATCACGGACAGTATAACTGATCGTGTAAAGTTATTAAAAATACTGAGGCGACTACCATCAGTATTGCCAGTATTAATGATGTAGTAGTATTGACAGTAATACTGACCGTGTAAGGTCCGCTATATATAATTTATGTAAATGACAATGAGGTAGAATTGAATATAAACCATATTTATTATCACCAAATACAGGGTAACCTATGGTTGAATAAAAGGTCTATATGTTATTTGGTTATTTGGACTTCAAAAGAGAGTATCATTTACGATATATGGATAAACAAAGATTGGGGAAAAAATCTCGATAATTAAAAGACATTTTATTAAAATGTTCACATACCTTTTTTATATGGAAATGAAAATACATAAGCAATTATTTTTTGTATAATTTATTCTTCAATTATTATTCACATAGATATTACTTAAGTACATTTTCAACCTAATTTGAAAATACATAAAAAGTGTAGCAAAATTAAAGATTGACCAATCAAGTTTGGGTATTTTTAATCAATTCATTATCCAAATAAAAATTCCCAGTCAGACTTATATAAATCTTCAACCTCCCTAATTAAAGGACATTAAAGATTAGTAAGTGAAATACAAACTTGGAAAATCTGTGTGGAATGTGAAATTGAGTTTGTAGGAATTAGGTTCAGTATTCTATAATACTCAATTCTACATGGATTCGAGCTTTAGCAACTGTTCTTGTTTGAATTACCTGTTCAGGAGTAAACTCATATACTGAAGCACTTTCATTGGGTAGAAGGTGACTCTCGGAAAGGTTCAAGTTGCCACCATGTTCAATAACATTAGCTTCTTCAAGAAGAGTATTCCTAAAAAAATAATGAAGTATTTTACCCGTCAATTACAGCAGTAAGACTTTACTTGTCGATGGTTCATCAAGAAAACGCTTCAATTTATTGTGTTCAAAGATTTCTGGGCGATTTTTGCGATCACCATCCTTAAAATGACAAGCACAAACCAGGGAGTGCAATGAAGGCTTCCTATCTTTCCTTCTGAAAATAAACAGTGTTTTCTTGATACTTATTCATGAAAAAAATACGTAGTTGAATATACAGATTGCGAAAATCCTTAGGTAACCCTCGCCTCAGATTACACAAGTACGACAAGGATATATGAAAGACAGAGAAATAATAATTTTGCGCCGTCATCACTTTGTTTCAATAAGGGGTGTATACTTATTTCTTGAGGCTGGCGGAATGTTCATTGTAAAAGACAATGCTGCCGGATGAAAGTGTTTTGTTTTACAAAATATCATTCGTACAAATTAATTTGCGCTTCTGGCAACAGCTGTTGAAATAGGGGGGCAATGAGCATTCGGCCAGTCTCGGGAAATAAGTATACACCAAAAAGGAAGAAACAAAGTACATGCCTTAATGACCGCGCATAATTACAAAATACAAAAATTATAGGTTATAGGTATGAAAAGCAGCAAATTGAATGCTTGCCTTCACTTTTCACCTTTTAAAATAATTACGGGATGTAGCATAAGTCCAAAAATATAGATTTTTGTTATTTAAATACTTACCGAAGTAAAGAAATCCATTTTTTCCTTTCAGTTTGATCCTTAGGGAAAGTAAAGAGCTTGCATCCATGTTTTTCGCTGTAATGTTTACAATCGGCAGCACATTACCATAATGGAAGTATGTCAAATTACTTTTCCTAATTTGTAAAATTAATCACTACAACAATCGTCTAATATTTAAATTAAAGATAAAGGTACAACATTATTTAAAACACAACGCACAAATGATTTGTTTGGAAAGTAACCCTGGACCTATCCCAGCAAAATGGCTGCCGTGACGTCAGACTCCGGCTGTCTATTTGCAATTTCGAAGGGCATGCATGCGCACTTTCTTCCTTAGGAGCTTTTAATGTTCTGTTAGTGTATAGTAGAAACCCAGAAAAGAAAAATAATTTGCTATATCTTTACGTGGTAATACATATTTACATGAATGAATATATATTAAATAGTGACAATTAGGGTAAGTAAACAATAAAACAATCTCACTATAGTATACCTTCATCCACTATTCAGGCGTCACAGAACATTTCAATGTTTGCGTCCTGTTGTCGGGATATCGGAAATCCGGCGGTTTGGTAACTGTGGAAGCTACTGCAAACTCTGTGTCTGATAGAGTGATAGATTTTTAGATTATCCTTTTCAAATCAAAGAAACAAATGGGCCGGCCATTTCATTTGCAATAAAAGGATACGCTAATTTTATCATGATTTTATGCAGCACATAATGTGCGGTGTCAGACACTGGCGGGCGGCGGCAGCTCCAGCCTGCATCATGTTCTTACCTATGCTATGGCGTTATTGCCGCCTTTGCCGGTATTTGGACAATTTACAAATTTTGTATCAGTGGGGTCAGATTTGAAAGATATAATAATAGTAGTCTTACTAGTAATTTTGCTTAGATTTTTTTTATAAATCAAATCAATTTAAAAAAAAGGTTCACTGTACTGTATTGATTATGCTCAATTTATATTAAAAACGCCCTTTGCATATGGTTGTGAAATCAGAATCCTGAATTTCTTCAGAGCAGAAACAAGGAACATGCAACCCAAAAAACCATCTGGAGCTGATAAAAAATTGCGGCAGTTGAAAACAGATGAAGTTAAAAAGATGGTAACACCCATAAAATACTTTTTTTCTGTAATACCTAGGCTCAGGCCCAATAGTGTTAATGATAGTTTAATAACAGAATCTCCTCCGTCCATTTCTTGTGAAAGCAATGTCAAAGTGTAAGACCGGGACACCGAAGAAAAAGATGATCTTATTATTAGCAATAATAATAAGCCATCAAATTCAGTAGAAAGCTTGAGTTGTGTAGAAGTATTTCTTGATTTAGATGAACCCCAGACTGGGACAAAAGAAAACTTAAGAGTTTGTATAGAACGCGGACCATACCCGACCAGACCTCAATGTATATCCAGTGGTGAATAATCGGCAGTTTGACAAAAAATTCATTAATTTATTGAAGTACTGGTGAATGGAGAGAAAATACGAAGATCCTGGCTGATTCATTGCAGAAGAAATAATTCTTTATATTGGTTTCCTTGTAAACTTTTTGACCAAAAGGTTTTTGGTGTTTTTTGCGAAACCGGTTTCTCTGACTGGAAACATTTAAATCCTGCTATTCCTCGGCATGAAAACTCGCTATCTCACAGAGAGGAAATGGAAGGAATTCGAAAGAGGTATTAAGATGGGCACATCAATCGACGATAAAACTGAAAAATTATTCTGAGAGAAAAACAAAAATGGCGCCATATTCTTAAGGTCATATTGGACGCAATCATACATTGCATCAAAAACAATAATGCATTGAGGGGATCGTCATTAATTATTGGACATCCAAATTGTGGTAGATTTTTAAACACAATAGAACTTATAAGCCATTACAATCCAGCAATTGCAAGTCACATAAAATCTCATAACAAAAACCAAATATCATATTTTTCGCCTACAGTTTAAGACGCACTCATACATTCAATTATTAGGAATAAAGTAAGAAACACAATTATTTCAAATATAGTTGAATCAAAGTATTATTGTTTAATGTTGGTGTTCGAAAACACATTTTTCTCACCGATAAATTTGTATTAGACAAATTTTACAACCTCTTGTACCGCGTGTTTATACAAAATAAACTCCGGCGTCAACCAATTTGACCCGTCCTAAAAAGACTCTCAGAAGTTAAGAATTTAATATTTATATTGGTGCACTTAAGATCTTTCCTTTCTCAGAAGTATCCGGGTGTCATAATACCGTTGTTTTCCAAAATCGTGGGAACATTGCCAATCTCAGTTTTATGGTTTATGCGAGCTTTCTTACGAGAAAACATCAATTTGAAATTTGAGTTTTTTAATGTCATGTTACGCGGTAATTACCATAGCAAATGAAAAGTAGCAAATTTCCGCAACGAAACTAAACGTTTTCATGTTTAATAATTAAGTTATAGTTCTGTGTAAATATATAAATAGTGTTCGACTTCGAGCTTTATTTAATCAACTCTTTCATTATTGGGAATATAGTTCGTTGATTAACAGCTTACGTGAACTTGCGTAATTCATGGGCCTTCGAGGCGGATTTAATAGACGCCGGAATGAATTAACAATTCTGACACAACAGAACTCTCATCGCATCGTTTCAACATCTCTGAAGTCTCCCTTCACCTCATCTTCGGGATCGCCTAGACTCTCTCAGTCGACATCACATCTCAAGATTCGCCCGGACTCTCTTCACCACGTCTACACCTGGATATTTTCTGGGTCGCCGCCAAAAAAGTGCAAGGATTTGTGACTGACAGGTATTTATAACTCTTGTGTGAAGTGCAAGGTTTATAAATTTTTCAATTCTCGTCACTATTAATATTTAGCGTTATTTATTGTCTCTCGTTTTTCATTATTTGGATGATTTAGTTGTTATTTATTGTTTCTCGTTTCTCACTATTTGAATAATTTAGTTAAGTAAGCTCAAACTGTAGTAGGAAGTTTTTGGCAGTACTAATTGATCCTCGTGCTTTCATTCTCTTAGATATTTAACATGAGTACTGATCTCAAAAAATATATAAAAAAGCTAGATCTTCAGCTAAAAGTTGTATAACTCGCGCTGCAAATTGGTTCGCTGCAAATGTCGACCATTTACCTAACAAAAATCAGTTGGTCAATAGAATCGGTTTGCTCACAGATAGCTTCACCAAATATTCAGATGCTCAAGACAATATTGAGTATTATTCAGACACATCGAATGAATTAGATTCCGAAAACCGGGAAGAAACTGAAACTAAATATTTTGACACTCTATCGCAACTTCAGTCTTCTCTTAAAACGTTTGAATCAGCTCCGCGAACTTCGATTCCGAGTTGCTCTTCAACAAACACCCATAATAATGTGCGATTGCCTGGAATTATCATACCCACGTTTGATGACTCTAACCCCCTTGAATACGCATCATTTTTTGATTTATTCAATGCTGTAATTGTTAGAGGTTGTGGTTTTATCTTTCTTTTTTATTTTAAAGAATATAATAAACTTTATTTAAGTGACAGACTTTTATTAATTATTTTGACAACTAACTAATGTCATAATTAAATATAAATACATGACAATAAACAAAACATGAATGTAATATTTAGTCGATTCCAACACCCCTTCTCGATCTAAATATTCATAATCTTCAAGCCAATTTTCTCCCGCAGGTACTCAAGTTTTATAGCTCCCAATGGTTTGGTAAGGATATCTGCTTGCATTTCTTCTGTAGAACAATATTCGAATTCTATTTCTCCACTTCTTTTTAACTCTCTAATATAATGAAATTTCACATCAATATGTTTCGAACGATTGGTTATACTTTCTTGATTCAACATTTTTAAAGTACTTTGGTTATCTTCAAAAACTGTTATTTTTTTAATATCTATATTAAAATCCTGCAGCATTTTTCTAGTCCATTGAAGTTCTTGACAAGCTTCGCTTAGTGAGATATACTCAGCTTCCGTTGAACTCAATGATACAGTCGATTGTTTCCTGCTGCTCCATGAAATAGGACTTCCAAATATTTTTATTATGAATCCACTCGTCGATTTTCTGTCTCTATTATCGCCAGCCCAATCAGCATCTGCGTACATTTCAATCATTTCGTCGCTTGAATAATTTCCTAAAATCAATTTCAAATTCTTTGTGTTTTTCAAATATCGTATCACTCTTTTAACTTCGTTCCAATCTCTCTGTGTAGGATTAACGATATTTCTACTCAGTATGGAAATGCTTGCTGCTATATCTGGTCTAGTATTAACAGCTAAATAGAGTAAAGATCCAATTGCTTTCCTAAATTGATTATTATTTTTCAGTAATGCCTCATCATTTTCTTTTGTTTTGAAATATCCTGTGTCAAGTGGAATATTTGACATTTTTGCTCCTTCCATGTTGAAAACTTTCATAATTTTTTTTATGTAATTTCTCTGATGTATGTGAAATATCCCATTTTTTCTTCTTTCAACTTCAATTCCTAGATAAAACTTCAAATTTCCAAGCATTTTTATTTTGAAATTATCTGATAATACTTTTTCTACTTCTTGAATATCAATTTCTAAATCAGCAGCCAGAATAACATCATCCACATAGATAAGAAGGTAAATAAATCTATCAGATATTTGTTTTGAAAATAAACATGTATCTGCAACTCCCCTTCTGAAACCATTATTCATTAGCACTTCTGTTATTTTATTATTCTCTGGCTGATTGTTTTAGACCGTAGATACTCTTTTTTAATTTGCACACTAGTTGGGGATTCTCTTTATTCTGAAAACCTTTCGGTTGACTCATGTAAACAGTTTCCTCTAAGTCTCCATTCAAGTATGCTGTTTTCACATCTAGGTGCTTGACTATCTTGTTTTTCAGTCCACTTATTGTGAGAAGAGCTCTGATTGTTGCTTGCTTCACAACTGGAGCAAATACTTCATCGTAATCTTCTCCATATTTTTGTGAAAATCCTCTCGCTGCAAGTCTTGCCCTATATCTAACATTTCCATTACTTGGGTCAAATTTTATTTTGTATATCCATTTACAATCAACTATTCGTTTGTCTTCTGGACATTCTACCAACTCCCATGCTTGACATTCCTTCATAGATTCTATTTCATCTTCCATGGCTTCTATCCATTTTCTCCTATTTGTCATTTTCATTGCTTCTTCAAAGGTCTTGGGTTCATTATCATCTTCTAGTTTCATGTAGTTATTTGTCTCTATCTCTTTATCATCATCAACTTCTTTGTTTATCACTTCTTCAGCAATTCCAACTGTTTCATTACTTTTCGCTTGATTTTCTATTTCTTTTTGTTGTGACTTTTCTGGTACATCTCTTTGCTTTTCTTGTTTGTTCAAAATATTTATCTTCACTTCTTCATTTTCTTTCTCTTCGTTTTCATTTTTCTGCTTTCGATTAAATTGGTCATATTCAATAAATTTCACATTTCTGCTTATTGTAATTTTGCATGTTTTTATATCCAATAATCTATATGCTTTCGATTCTTCGCTGTACCCCACAAATGTCATTTTTCTCGATTTGTCATCGAATTTTCTTCTTTTTTCATGTGGTATAAAAACGTAAGCATCACACCCAAATATTCTTGTATGCCCCAAATTTGGTTTTTTATTATTCCATAGCTCAAATGGAGTTTTCTGACAAGCTTTTGTTGGTAATCGATTTTGAATATAGTTGGCTGTCATAACAGCTTCCCCCCAAAATTTATTATCGAGTGATGATTCTAAAAGCATACATTTTGTCATTTCAATCAAGTATCGGTTTTTCCTTTCTGCTACACCGTTTTGTTCTGGTGAGTATGGAGCTGTTAATTCATGGCGTATTCCTTTTTTCTTCATATATTCTTTCATTGAATTTGACGAGTATTCTCCCCCACCATCGCTTCTTAATATTTTAATGTATTTGTTGAACTTCGTGTGCATCATTTCATTGAATTCTTGAAATTTCTCGAAGACTTCATACTTCTGTTTTAGTAAATAAATATGTGTATATCTACTGTAATCATCTATGAATGTTAAAATATATCTATTTCCACTTGGAGTACTATTTTTCATTGGACCGCATAAGTCTGAATGTATCAAATCCAAAATATTATTCTCCCTATTTTCTGATACTTTTGGAAAACTTTCTCTAGTCATTTTTCCTCGAATACATACTTCACATGGTGTCTTTTCTTCAATGCCTATTATTTTTATGTCATTCACCAGTTGTTTCTTCTCCAATAAATGAATAGTTTGAATATCCCTATGTCCTAGTCTTCTATGTAATAAATTTATTTCACATTTTTCAGTATTTTGTTTTGTTAACATGATTTTATTTGTCGTTTCCAGTTCATATAAATTTCCTTTCATATGTGCTTTTGCAATCAGATTAGATCCCTTTTCTATTCGACATTCATCATTTTTAAAATTAACTGTCAAATTTTTATCAGTTAATTTCCTAACGGATAATAAATTACCATCTATATCTGGAACATATAGTACATCTGTGATTTTATATTTGTTTGACTTTCCATTTTCAGCATCTACATTGATCCATCCATAACCTACTCCTTCGGATTTTAATTTTGTTCCATCAGCTAGATATACTGGTTCATGAATGTTTTCATCCAAATATTCAAAAAAATCTTTGTCGCAAGCCATGTGACATGTAGCGGCTGAATCAATATACCACTGCTTCCTTGATGAAGGTGTCATCATGAAACATATATGGTATTTGTCATTTCTATCGTCTTCTTCATATTCATCTCCAGGTTTCTCTTCAAGATCCTCTTCATTATTTTTGTTGACTATTTTCTTTGCTCTATGTGTTGGATATTTTTTCTGTGATATTGTTTTCTGGGACCGATCTTTGTTTTTATTGTAGAACCAACATTCATCTTGAATATGTCCTCTTCTTTTACAGAACTCACAAGATTTGTTTGTTTTGTGAAAATTACTTTTTATTTTCATAGCTGTTTGGTTTTCATCTCGTTTTGTTTCATTTCGTCTTTTACTTTCTTGAATCAATTTTTCTTTGACAAGCTCTATTGTCAAGTCTTTTTCGGGCCTTGTTTCTAATGCCATCACAATGGTGTTGTAGCTTTCTGGTAAACTACTTAGTATGAATGCTACTACTAAATTTTCGGCTAGATTTTCGCCCATAGTTGTGAGTCTATCTACTAGTTCAATTATTTTCATGAGATGACTTTCCATACTATCAAATTCATTAAGTTGTAGCCTACATAGCTTTTTAAGTAATGATACCTTGTTTGATAGAGATGATTTTTCATGATGTTCTCGTAGAGATTTCCAGTATTCATATGCAGTTTTCAGCTTTTTAACGTGCATCAACTGCGAATCTTCAATTAACAAACCGATTAAGGCTTTGGCTTTGTTATTTTTGTTTTCCCAAGTAGCATTGGTAATCTCGGGCTTCTCTTTTGTAACTATATCCCATACTTCTTCTTTCATAAGTAGAAGTTCCATTCTGTACTTCCAGGTTTCATAGTTTTGGTTGTTCAACCTTCTTATTGATGATTTTATGTCATCCATTATATTTTTTTTTTAACTGCTTCGCTAGTTTCTTTTTTTTTTATCGACTGGTTAGAATGGTTAGTCTGGTTAGTCTGGGCCCATAACCTGTTAGAGGTTGTGGTTTTATCTTTCTTTTTTATTTTAAAGAATATAATAAACTTTATTTAAGTGACAGACTTTTATTAATTATTTTGACAACTAACTAATGTCATAATTAAATATAAATACATGACAATAAACAAAACATGAATGTAATATTTAGTCGATTCCAACAGTAATTATTAACAATGCACAAAACTCTAGTGATAGCCAAAAAATATTTCACCCCAAAAGCTTTTCAAGAGGAGATGCTTTGAAAATCATCGACAATATTCAGGTATGTGACGAAAGCTTCACCACAGCTATTGAATAAATAAATAAGAGATACACCAATAAAAAATTGAACTTGGATTCAGTTTTTGCGTCACATATTTAATCAAGAATCTTTAATGAAGTGTGATCACTTTGAATTGCAAAAATTTGCTACAAACACGCGTGCTCTGCTCGAACGTTTAAAGAATTTCAATACATCACACGAAGTATTGTTTGAGAATTTAATAATATTTGTACTAGAAAGTAAGCTAGCTTTTAATACGAAGCGTACTTTTGAAGAAAGTTGTGAAATAGATCACTAGATCACTAGAAAAATTCCTAGACTTTTTAGATTCAAAATGCACGATTTTGGAAAATGCACGATTTTGGAAAATGTCACTTTTCCCATGTCCCACTCAGAAACAAGGACAACAAGGCACGCGTCCCATTTTTAGGATGACAAACCAAAGTTCACACCTAAGCAACAGGACTCAACGCATACTGTTATGTTTAGGCCAAGAGGTTGGCAACGAACTGACAAGTGTAAATTGTCTATTTTCCGGGAATGTATGTAAAAGTGTTGTTATAAGTAATGGGAATCAAATAAATACTAAATCTATGATCATCCGTCATTTAAAACCTGCAAACACAACAGTTGGCGACAAGGACAGAAGAACAGGTACAGGGAGATTAAAAGATAAATTTTTATTTCCGAGAATTATTACCTTACAATCACATTATTTTGCTTAGGGTAACTTATCCTAACCTTATTATGCCGAATACAAATCCCACAGGATCAACAGCAGAGACTGTTCATCACTCAATTCAAACAGTGTTTTCAATTGAGACGTACGATGTTACAAAGAAATTCGATAGATGGTTGATGAGACTGGACTCAAAGTGTTCGCAATACCCGAGAATAAGAAGGCACCCTACCTTTTACATTACATGGGACCTGATGCATATGACGTTCTGTGTGATAATTATCTCCAGATACCCCAGATACAAAGACATATACAGAGTTGGTAAACACCATGAAGGAACATTACAACCCGGAACCACTCGAAATTGCTGAAATCTTCAGATTCCTACAGAGAAAACAGCAAGAGGGGGAAAGTGTTAAAGAATACATAACAGTTCAAAGGTTAGCTACTACATGCATACAGTTTTGGAGAATATCAAAAAAAAGCTTTACGCAATTAGTTTGTATTTGGATCACGGAATGGAAATATTCAGAGTAGATTACTAGAATACAAGAACCTAACCTTAGAGAGTGCAGTCGAGGTTGCTACTAGTATGAAGACATCAGCTCAACTACACAAATCTCATAAATATAGAAAATGTTGATAAACTGAGTTCCAACCAGAAGAAATATGAAGACTCGAACTCCAGTGGAACTCAAATGACTTTTGCTCATAAAAATAGTGCATTTACAAACAATCAAACTTTACAATGTTTTAGGTGTGGATCAGAACAACATCTTGCTAATAAGTGTGAAAAGAAAAATCTTATATGTGGAAGATGAACACAAGGGTCACCTGAGCAGGGTTTGTATGAAAAGAAAAGGTACAGTAGCTGTTGGCGAAATAGATCAAACACAGGTAGAGGAAATATTACATATCACAAGTGAGCATTGTAAGTATAGAGAAAAATTCACATTATCATTACAGGTAAATAAAGTTCAAATACAGTTTGAAATTGATTCTGGAGCAGCTGTCACAATCATAAATCATAATGATTTCAAGAAGTATTTTTCTGAAAAATCACAATCTAAAGAGAATAATCTTGAATTTAAAATTAAATACACAAAAAGTATAAGAATCGATAAAAGCTAGCCCTCCGACGGGTTGACCGGGGCTACTTTTTACGCGATCTTATCAATAATCATGGAGATGGATAGAATAGAAAAAATGTTCCAGCAGTTGGACCTAAAAATAAAGCAAATAAGTGGGAAATTAGATACCATTACTATGGAAATTAAACATTTGAAGGAAGAAAATAAATTGTTAAAAGTAACCGTAATTAATGTTGATAAGAAACTCAAATAAACTAAAAAGTACGGATGTATTGTTAGACGAAGATTACCCCAGAAAAATTGTACAAGAAAGAAGGATGCTCATCCCAAAACTAAAACAAGCCAGGAAATAGGGTGACAAAGCATACTTGAGATATAATAAGCCAGTCATAAATAAAGAAACCTACAGATTAAAGGATATTGAGGATGGGTATGAAATTGAGGATAAAGAAGGAATAAATGCCAACCCCAACAGTAAAAAAAGAACAGCAAATGAGAGATCACCAGAAGGAACTAGCTACCAGCATAAACAAAAAAAGAACACTAAGACAGAGATGCAAAAAACTAGTAAATAAGGAATGGGCAGGAAGAAATAAAGCTATGAAACAGGCAGCGAACATTGAAATTAGGATAGGAAATATTCCAAACAATAAAAGAAAAGGAAAAAATGAAAAATATTTGAAATAGAAACTTGGAATATTGAAACTCTCACTGGAAAAGACAAGGAACTGATCAAAAAATTTGACAATACAAAATTAGATATACTAGCACTTTGTGAAACTGAGAAGAAAGGCCAAGGAATGAAAGAAATTGAGAAGGGTCATATTTAGCGGAGTGGAACAAACAGATAGAGCTAAAGGCGGGGTAGGATGCATAATCAATAAAAATTTCATAAAATATAAGCAAACATGGGAATTCATATCAGACAAAATTCTAAAAATTAACATAAAAATGGAGAAATGGAAGATGGAATCATAACAACACTGGAATTAACATATGGGTCAACTGAAGATGAGAGAGCAACTATAAAAGACGCGTATTGGGAAAAGCTGAGTGAAACAATTGAAAACATCGAAAACAGATACTTCTAGCTAGACGATTTTAACTGTAGAGTAGGTGAAAGGAAAACAGGCGATAGTGATATCATTGGCCCCTATGGTGAACATACCAGAAATAGCAATGGCAACAGATTAATACATTTCTGCAATCAAGAAAGGAAAAATCCATAATTGATTATATATTAGTAAACAGAGAATACAAAAAGGAAATTCTAAAATCTTTGGACAAGTTACTTAAAAACCAAAACCAAAATAAACCAACAAAAATACGAAAAAAAACAAAGAGAAAAATTTAAACGTATGGTTCAAGAAGCAAAAAATTGAACATAAAGAGTTCGGTAGAAAAATGAAAGATGACTATCATGGAAATCGAAAGTTTTGAAAAACCTGAGGAAAAATGAAACATCAGAACTAAAACAAGTCAAAAATAAAAATAGTTTCAAACGATCTAGGAATAATGCAGTGCTGACAACAATACTTTCAAGAACTCTCAAACCAACAAACCCAGGAAATATCATCAGAGGTCATAGATACAGAAATAATAATAGATAATGAACAAAATGAAAACAGAACAGCTAAGGAACTCCAGCAGGCAATCAAAAAGACAAAAAGGGGAAAAGAACATGATAAAATCACGCCAAAAATGATCATTTACCTAGGAAAACAAGGAAGACAGCTACTTTTGGAAATACTTAATAAAACTTGGAAAACCGCTCAAGTGCCCTACGACTGCAACATAGGAATAATAATGCCAATACATAAAAAAGGAGACACGACAGAATGTACTAATTATCAAGGTATTACATTATTGAGAGTAGTTTCCAAATTATATGAAAGCATATTGGAAAATAGATCAAGATCCCTAATAAATCTGGATGGTTTACAAAGCGGATTTAGGTACCCAAGATCACATTTTTACGATAAAACAAATGATAGAAAAAACACAAACAAAAGAAGTTTATATGGCTTTCTTGGACCTTGAAAAAGCTTTCGATAGTGTACCACAAAAAACTGTATGGAGTAGCCTAGAACAAAGATTCAGAGTCAAAGACGGACTTAGACAAGGTAGAGTACTGAGCCCCCTATTGTTTATTATTGTGATAGACGATGTCATTAGGGCAACAAAACGTACACTAAAAAGGTACATATAGGATACAACAGGTTGACACTCATCACATTGTCTGAGTGTGCGTTTGCAGATGACCTAATGATTTGTGCACCCAGCGAAAAGGACTTGCAGAGGAATCTTAATGTAGATCATTTTCATTATTAGTAGATCACCAACCTCTTGTGCAAATATTTTCACCTGCAAAAACCTTACCTACACTCACATCTACTAGAATGCAACACTATGCTTTATTTTTACAGAGTTTTAATTATACAATCAAATATAAAAACAAATATAAAAACTCAAATGCGGATGCTATGTCTAGGTTACCACTAGAGAGTTTCCCAAATTTTAATCATGATGTTACAGATAAATTTGAAATTTCTCAGATAGAAATGTTACCTATCACTTCTAATGAGTTAGCTAAAGAAACAGCTCATGATATAGAATTACAAAAACTATTTAAAGGTTGACAAAACGGTATAAATGTAGAACCAGCTTACAGGTTCAATGTTCCACAAATATAATTACTTTACAAAATAATTGTATTTTAAGAAATAATAATGTAGTTATTCCAGGTTGTTTAAGAAACAGAGTATTGCAGAAATTACATGCTGCCCACTTTGGTGTGGTTAAAATGAAATCACTTGCAAGAAGTCATTGTTGGTGGCCAGGAATAGCCAGGGATATTGAAAATTTGTGTAAAAATTGCTCTGAATGTAA
Organism: Galerucella nymphaeae; assembly: GCA_963978555.1. Classification (NCBI taxonomy): domain Eukaryota; kingdom Metazoa; phylum Arthropoda; class Insecta; order Coleoptera; family Chrysomelidae; genus Galerucella; species Galerucella nymphaeae. The sequence continues at coordinate 12,750,975 of OZ021718.1, forward strand.
TGAACATAGGAATAACCCTAGTAAAGTACCTGTACATCAATGGCAAACTCCTACAGCACCTTTTGAACGTGTACATATAGACTACGCTGGTCCATTTATGAATAAATACTATTTTATTCTGGTTGATGCATACAGTCGATGCCCAGAAATACACATAGTTAAAGATACGACTAGTAAAACTACAATAGCAATCTCGAGGAAAATTTTTACTACTTTTGGTATACCATTTTATTTTGTTTCAGATAATGCCCAAGCATTTGTTTCTCATGGATTTGAAAGATTTCTTAAAGAAAATGGTATTAAGCGCCCTGCTACAAATGGTTTTGCAGAGAGATATGTACAATCTTTCAAACAATCTCTCCGTAATTCACAAAATAATACACCTGATAAACAATTACAATTGAATAAATTTTTATTTCACTACAGAATTATTCCAAATACAGTTACAGTTAGATCCTGATTAGATATATTTAAACCTAAAATTTCAAAAGAGGAAGGAAATAGGGATAAAACAGTTAGGACCTTAAAAAAGGGGGAAAGAGTGGTAGCTAGAGATTACCCACATTCAGATAAGTGGCAGTTCGGTATAGTTGAGGAAAAATTGGATAAACTACATTATTTAATCCAGTTAGATAACGGTCAATTGAGGTTAATAGGGGAAAATACACCATATAAAATTCCAGATCCATTTACACAACTGGAACTGCCTATTATGCCTAGTCTGGTGGATAATAATTTCACCTCTGATTCAAATTAAACTGCTTAAAACATACAATTACCTGACGACTCAAAATCATCTGTCATCTGATCCATCGATAGCTGCTGACCAGCCGAGTCTTTCTCATGAGTCTACTGAGTTCCTTCCATATTCAGGTGGAACCTTGCGTCGTTCAAAACGAAATATCAAACCACCAAGCAAACTAAATTTATAATTAGTAGTATTCTACATAAGGAGGGGAAGAAGTGTTATGTTTAGGCCAAGAGATTGGCAACAAACTAACAAGTGTCAATCGTCTATTTTCCGTGAATGTATGTAAATGTTTTGTTATAAGTAATGGGAATAAAATAAATACTTAATCTATGATCATCCGTCATTTAAAACCTGCAAACACAACACATACAAACACGGGACCTAATACTCACGACAGTCAAAGATTAAACTCGTCTAGTTTCGCACAAAACGCTACACACTGTCTATTTTGTAGAAGCAGTCCCCATAAAATATATAGTTGTCCCAACTTCACTGCTCTAGTTCCTGAAATCAAAATCTTTGTGTTTTAACTGTCTTGGAAATAAGCATTCAATCCGCACTTGTCTCTCTACCAAAAAATGTACTATTTGTGCGAAGAAGCATCACACTTTGTTACATCTGGAACGTACTAATGCTATACCTCAAGTTGTCAATACACCACCTTTAGCGGATAGTCCTCAATCTAACTCTCTGAAGATATCTTCCGTTGATCGTATTTCACAACTTCCATTAGAAATACCACATAATATTCCGACCACCTCGTTGACCTCTTTCGCCTAAAAATTTTCATGTTTTATTAGCCTCCGCACAGGCCTATGTCAAGCCAAAAATAAGACAGCCATTTTTAATTAGAATTCTGTTGGACAATGGCAGTCAAACTCCGTTTGTCAATCACTCTCTTGCTGCAAAATTAGGCTACAAAATATATCCTCATAATCTCCAAGTTTCCGGTATTATAGAAGGTAGCACCACGGTAACCGACATGATAAATATCACCTTATTCTCACAATTTATGGAAAACAAAAAATTGAAAGTGTCATGCACAATATTATCTAAAACTACTCATCCCCTTCCTCAGGTGACTCTGGATGTCGAAAAGTTGAAGATTCCCTAACAGCTATTGTCAAAATTAGCTGACAGCCAATTCAACACACGTTCTCACATAGATATGCTGCTTGGTTGCGACATTTATTATGCATTTCTCAAAACTGGTACCAAACACTTGGGTTCTGGACTTCCATCGCTTATTAACTCTCATTTAGGCTGGGATATTGTGATGAATTAGAAGACCTAATGAAGGCTATAATGAACAGAATCTGACAGATATTGACAGTTTAAAACATACATGACTAATCCTAATAAATGCAACCTAAAACCAAGACTATAAACTATACTACATTCATCCTAGCCTTAAAATGATAATTAATATTCCAAACGAGAAGGAACTTTCTTAGCCTGAGACGATCTTCTTAGGTCAGACAACCTCTCTGGCAAGGGACTGGTGGGTTGAATTATAGTTTCTATGTTTCCATTGGAATCAGTGTTTCTGTTATCTGATTCAGAAACGGGCTCTGAAGGATGTTGATGCAGGATAGGTGGAGAAGAAAGGATTCTAGTTGCAATCTCTCCTGACGTAGAATGTTGACAGTCAATTTTTGAGTTGGACGGAGCTAAGTGTCTGAGTGATACAGAAGTTTCACGGCCGTCAGATAATCGGACTCTTGCATATTGAGGATTTGCATCAATTAGATTTACTTCTTCGACTAAAGGTTCATATTTGTTGGTACGAGTGAATCGACGAAGCAAAACAGGCCTAGGAGAAGTTAGCTACGTGGGCAGAGAAATTCCATTGTGTGATCGTCGTGCGTGCAAAAACATCTTATCGTGGGGAGTCGTATTAATGGCACTACATAATAAAGAACGAATGGCATACAATGATTCTGGCAATACCACTTCCCACTTTAGTCCACAGGATCCAATTGCCAGATTAATGGTTTTCCAAATGATTCCAGTATAGCGCTCTACGTCACATATGTTTATGGCCTTGCGCCAATTTTCGAACATTCCAATTAATGGATCGATTTATGAGATGTAACGCGTCGATTTAGCGCTCTTTGCAGATAACTCTGTCAAATCTAAGAAAGACTGTCGAATCCCTAGCAGATGAACGCACTCCGGGAGAGTACCGAAGAAGATTTTATAGAAATAATCCCATTCCGGGAGCTCAATGGCGAGGTTTACCTAATGCCCCAGTACTTTTAAATCCCGATGATATTATGTCTGCTAGTTATAACGCAACTTCATTGCGTGACGATATCGATGAATGATAAATTAGGATCTAGGTAAATTATTCGAAAATCAATTCTTCGAAAGTCAATTATTCGAAAATCAATTGTTCGAAAATCAATTGTTCGAAATTCAAATTTTCAGAAGAAGTACAACCAGTAGTCGATTATTTCGAAGATACCTGGATAGGACGCCCTGACAGGAGAGACAGGCGACGATATCCCTCATTTTCTCATCAGATGTGGAACTGTTTCGATGGCGCTATTGCAGGACTACCTAAAACGAATAACGCTGTAGAGAGTTGGCACAGAAGTTTTGAAAGTTAAATTTCGGCCATCCATCCAAGTATCTGGAAATTTGTGGACGCTATCAAAAGGGAACATTCCTTAAATGAATTGAAAATCGACCAGTATACTGCAGGAGCACCTACGCCAACTCCAAGAAAAAAGTATGTTGATTGCGCAAAACGAATATTAAATCTGGTAGAAAATTTCGATCCAACCAATATTTTAGATTATCTAAAAGGAATAGCTCATAACTTGAGTTATTAATTTATATTTTATTGTTATTAAAAAAAATACAAAAAAAAATAAACAAAAAAATTTTAAAAACCGAAAAAAAAGACAAAAAAAGAAAAAAAATACCAAAAAAAAAGACAAAACAAAAAATACAAAAAAAAACAAAAAATTAAACAAAACTTCTAAACACGCCTGCTTTACGCTGACAGTTCTAAGCCTGTGCCTAAGTGTGAAGGGAAGTTCTTTAAAAAAGAAAAACAAAAGAAAACAAAAAATACAAAAAGGAACGAAAAATTAAACAAAACTTCTAAACACGCCTGCTTTACGCTGACAGTCCTAAGCCTGTGCCTAAGTGTGAAGGGAAGTTCTTTTTTATTTAAAATTTATTTAACATAATTTTTAACTATTCGTTTCTTACATTTATACTAAAATTTACCACAACATAACTTCTAAGTAGATAACCACAACGTAATAAGATCTGGTGGAGGTTTTTTGTAATAACAATAAAGAATTTTTAACTGGAATTTGGTGTCCTCTTAAATTTAATAAATCTATTCCAGATATTTGATTTCGAAAAATTGATTTCGAACAATTGACTTTCGAATAATTTACCGGTACCCGATAAATTAAGTTTCTTAAATCGAAAAGGACCCAAATACTTTTCTAAATTAATTTCTTATGAACCAAATGGCAGTAAAGCCATGTTAATATCAAATCACCAAGAAACCCTACGTGTTACAGATAGGGAGCCCGATGAAAGATTGGTTGATTATTATAAACTGTAACGGGTTAATATCTTTATTAAAAAACAATCAACAAATTACAATAATAAATAAAACTAAAAGAATAAGAAAACTATTTCACGAAATAATAAGCAGTTATATCACGTAACCGTGGCGCTTAGTCCAAATCGGCTGCAGTGGCTTTGCTTGCTTCTACCCCTGCTGTCGTCTGAAGGTATAGGATCTAGTCAGATCACTGTCGGTGTAGCACTCGCGTCCTTATTGCGCGCCATCTATGCGTGGGGCTATGAGATGTCCTCCGTGTACTGATGGTTGCAAACTAGACTGGGGTACATTGCGTTGCATATATTTATGACCGCTACAGCCTCCCCCTCTGACGTCGAGGTCATCTCGATGAGGCGTCAGAAATAGTAGTGAGAGACTGTGTATCTGACTTGCGAGGCCGTCCTCTTCTCCTAATCTCTCGCAATGGTTTAGGTACATCTTCTGAGTCTCCAGAAGACTGATAAGGAGTCAGGTCGCTGGTATGATAAATCCCTATTGGGGTGGAGTCTTCACTCGACTCGACAACTTCGTAGCTAGTGGGCCCGTGTTTACGAAGTATGACGTAGGGTCCGTCGCGTCGTGGTGCCAATTTCGTTGAGTATCCTTTTGTTGCATTACTTAGGAAATGTGTCTTGACTAGCACTTTGTCGCCAGGTGCGTAATCCGGCCCATGACGCCTATGTTTATTCACATTTGCTTGATTTTTCTCTTGTCGCTCTTCAGTAAGCTCCTTGGCTAGACGGATAGACCTAGATAAGTTTTGTAGTCTGGGTGTGGTTTCAGCGACAAAATTTTCGTTACGCACGATGGTGTTAAGAACGTCTGTGACATCTTGTACAGTCCGCAGCTCTCTTCCGAAGGTCAAATAGGCCGCCGTATGGCCCGTAGCTGTGTTGATGGCGAATCTTATAGAGGATAAGTGCCGGGACCATGAGAGGTGCTCTTTGCCAACTAGTATACCTAATTGTGTTTTTAAATTACGGTTCTTTCGTTCGACTACATTTGCTTCAGCGTGGTATACAGGAATTAGGGCATGTCTGATGTCTAGACAAAACGCGAGTTTTTGCATTACGGCAGACACGAATTGTGTCCCGTTGTCGCTTATTAACCGCCGTGGTATTCCATAGCGGAGAAATATTTCATCGATTAAAGCAGGCGTCCCATGCATCCGTTTTCCGATCGCACGATTCCGAAAAAAAGCCATGTTTCGTACGATAATATTTTGCATGTCCCATGCATACTATTGCATACGACCGATTGGATCCGAACGTACGAAAATAGGACGAGATCATAATGTCTTTCTTCTTCTTTTTTGGGATTTTGGCAGATAGAAACCACGGAACACAAATTGTTTTTATGTTCCGTGATAGAAACCCATATAACCTCAAAAATTCGATTTGGAATTAACCTAGAACCTGTTAACGTGAATGATGGATTTGGATAACACTGAAACTTATAATGAATCGGAGGTAAATGCCAGATACCCAATTACTGTAAATTATATTTAATTCCACCTTATAATAAAAAAAATTTATATGGAAACAGTTGCCAATTTTTTAGAATTTTCTTAGAAGGTGGCATTATCTAAAAACAGTAGTTTAATTACTAACATAACTGTAACTTCCAATAAAGCTTCGTCTTCAAAACTGCATTTTTTACAACATGTTTTTTTGTTTGGCTATGGCTGATTCCAGTATCAACATTAAAAAAAAATCTATTGAATATAAAATTTCTTTTCATTCGTAGGCTCTTGACGACATCCAGGAAATAACTGTAGACAATCACTGTACAACAACAGTCGAAGAACTGCTTATAAATTTTGTTATGGCAAGGCCACCCTTATGGGATTGAAGATTACCTATAAAGGAAAGGTCAAAGACTATAAGGGATAATGCATGGATGCAGATTTATGAAGAATTTGGTAATAATCCTCAGTTGTCAGTTGAGTTTTTAATGAAGAAGTGGAGAAACCTAAAGGATACATATGTGAGGTTAAAAGGGGAGTATACCCCCAGTGGGTCTGGTGCAAAGAAGAAGAAAAAGTGGGAGTTTTTTGACCTAATGACATTTTTAAATGATTCCATCTGTTATAGACCTACAACGTCGAATATTGAACCTCCCATGAACAGCATAGTTTCTTCTCCGCTGGCATCTCCTGCAAGTTCCTTGCTTGAAGGATCAGAGGAACAAACACCAGTTTCCAGAAAAAAACAATCTGAGATACCCCTACAGAAAATGGAGTCGGCTATTCTTGACACGCTGGATAAAATTAATGCGCCTCCCACAGAAGCCTTAGCTCCCTCATTGAACCCCATCTGCATCAGGATATCTGAAATGTTGAGCCAGATGCCACAAAATGCTCGAACTGTTTTAGAAATCAAACTTCTACAGGTAGCATATGAAGGTGCAAAAGATTATTTGTAGTTAATACTAAATATATTATAAATAGTTAATATACCGTTTTGATTTCTAAGATAAGTACAAACATAAAACATTTTTTTTTTAATTTCTTGGGAAATTAAACCACAATATTTTTGAATTCTTTATTTCAACGTTTCGGTAGCGTTCCAGCTACCGTTGTCAAGAAAAATAAGTAAAAATTGAAACGTTGAAATAAAGAATTCAAAAATATTGTGGTTTAATTTCCCAAGAAATTAAAAAAAGAATGAATAATATACCACAAGGAACATACAGAAGATATAAAACATTTTGCTAAGATAGATACTTAATCAATAAGCATATCTTATGTCAAAACAAAAAAAGCCTACATAAAAAGAAGGTGTTATTTATTTTATGAATTATTTTAATATGATGTGAAAACAAAGTCAAACTGGTACTTATTTTTATTTATTCCACTGAAACGTGACCGAACCTTCATTCATAAAGTAGTTGCTTAAATCATGCCTCATTTTTTCTGCTTTTCTTCCGTACATATTTGTACTTGTTCTTGTAACTGGAACAAGGTTGCTTATATCCTCATTTCTCCAGTCACCTTTTATCACTTCTCCCTCTTCAGTCTCTCGATCATTTGTAGTTGTAGTTTCAAGTAATGTGTCTCTCCTGATTTCATTACAAAGTTATGGAGACAAACAGTGGCTTTCACTATAGCTACTACAGTAGATTCGCAGGCTATGATAGGCTTCCTAAAAATACGCCACCTTGAAACTAAAATTCCAAAGGTGTTTTCAATTACTCTACGTGCTCTGGATAATCTGAAAAGTAAGTATATCATTATTGTATATATACGCATATTTGAGTTAATTGTGTACTGCCATAATTAACAATCAAAATGAACAGAAAGTATGATTTTTTGTACCTACCTGTAATTGAAAATACGTTTAGTCTGTGGTAAAAATCGACCAGAGTAAGGACGCATTATACTTGTAGAAAGAGGGAATGCCTCATCTGCGCAAATGAAGTAATTGATAGGCTCCTTGAGTTGACCTAATTCACTTGGAGCAGGAAAATTTAAATCATTTAAAATCAAACGTTTTCCAATAGAACTGTTTTTAAATATGCCTCCATCACTATGTCGACCTTCAAAACCAATATCTACCAGAGTAAATTTGTAGTTAGCATTACATAGTGCTAATAAAACAATACTATGTGTACCTTTATAGTTATAATATGTTGAACCTGCTTTTGGGGGAGCCTAAAAAAATATGTTGTGTTACTAATGAAATGAATTAAGTAAATGTAAAAGTTAAAAAAGTAATGATAAGCAGACCTATAACATTACCTGTATTATTATGTGCTTTCCATCAATAGCTCCAACACAATGTGGAAACTGCCATTTTTGTTGAAAGTCTTGAGCAATATGTAACCAAGCTTTTTCACTTGGTTCAAGTAGGACAGAACTATTTAGGCATTCCCAAATTACATCACATGTCTCTTTAATTATTTTTGATACTGTATTATGAGCAATACGGAATGCATAACTGACAGAAATCATACTGTCTCCGCTGGCAAGGTACCTATATAAAGAAAGATATTTTTTAGATAAAGTGCTCATAGTAAAATTCACTGTACAAAGTTACCTTAATGTTAGAGCAAGTCGTTCTCCAGAGGAAATTGGCTCACGAACACAGTACATCTTTGTTAGTTTTGGTCCAACCAAGCTCAATAATTTTCTAAAGGTATCACTCGACATTCTCAAATAATTAAAATATTTCTCCTGATCCGTGAGTCTCATCTCATTGAGTAAAGTGTGGTAAGCTCCTTCATACTTCCGGTTTTCAAAAATACTTCTAATCCAAAATCTGCGTGGTCTTTGGAGCCTCTTTCTCCTATATTTTTGTAAGATTAAGAGAAGAGATAAAAGTAATATGTTATTTACATTCCGCAAATAATGCCGACGAATTTGTAGCCGAGAATTATCCATTATTCGGTAAATCCAATAAAAAATAAACAACCACAAACACAATAAAAATCAACAAAGATATAATAAGAATAAAGTTAGGTTAAAAACCATAGAGAAAGTATGTACGATATCGGACAAAAGTTGAAATAAATTCAACTTATCCGACGTCGTACAACTTCTTAAAATTATTCGAATGAAAATTGGCGCCAAAAAATTTGGCCAATAGAAAATCCGTCAGATCATCGTATCGTCGGAAAACGGATGCATGGGACGCCTGCTTAATACTTGTGCGCAATTCTCTGCCGTAGCGTCTGCTAGCGCAAACAATTCAACCCAACGGCTGGTGGTATCTTCAATTATATGAATCCACCTTTTGCCGTCTTCACTTAACGGTAATGGTCCGAACAGATCGACTTCTATAACTTCAAACCTTTGGTTGGAGACTACTGTTTGTAATAATCCCGCGGGCTTCCTGTTATCGACTTTGTACCTCTGGCATTCTAAGCAGGTGGATACATGTTTGACAATGTCTTGGCGCATTCTTGTCCAAAAATATCGCCTAGAGACTCGATTTAACGTTCTATCTACGCCGTAATGTCCGGCGGTAAAATTTTTGAACGTTCCTCCTTTGGCACCACTAATCGTGCGTTCTCATCTCCCTGTTCCTGAGTATACCGATAAAGTACTCCCATATGCATGAAATAACCACGTTTAATCCATTTAGCGTTTCTTTCGTCGTCTGCGGCGTCCTCTAGGGCCGCAATAATCGGGGCAAGTTCAGGATCATCTTTTTGTTTGTGACGCATCTCCTTTTCACTTCGCTTAGGGATGTCAAATTGTACAGTGGAGACTTGACATTCACTGTCATGATTCTCGCATATGGGTCGAGATAAGAGATCCGCAACTACATTTGTTTTCCCGGGTGAATATTGGATTTGAAGGTCGTATGGCTGTAATCTCAGGGCCCATCGTGCTAGGCGCCCTGTTGGCGTTTTCAAGCTCATTAACCATTTGAGGGGTTGGTGGTCTGTTATTAGTATCGACTCTGAACCTTCAATATATCCTCGAAATTTATCCACCGCGAAAATTAGCGCAAGTGCTTCGCGTTCCGTAGTGCTTTAGTTCCGTTTCACTGATGTCTCTCTCCCCCTGGACCAAAACCGCTCCTATTGCGTAAGCACTGGCGTCGGTCTTGATAATAAATGGTTTGGAGAAGTCGGATTGTTTTAATATAGGCGAGGATACCAGTCCCTCTTTCAGATTACCGAAGGCTTGCTCTTCTTCTGTTCCCCACTTCCATACTGCTTTTTTCTTTGTTAGATTCGTTAGTGGTCTAGCAATCTGCGCGAAGTTAGGTATAAATCGTCTGTACCAGGAGCAAGTTTGTATGAAAGACAACAGCTGCTTGATATTTTTTGGGGCTGGCATATTAGATATAGCCGATGTTTTTTCGGGGTCGGTCGAGATGCCGTCCTTGGTAATAAGATGACCAAGGTACCTGACAGTGGAACAACCAAAATTGCATTTTTTCCTGTTTACCCTCAGTCGGTACGTCCTCAAATGTTCAAAGACCATCTCCATATCACGGAGATGTTGGTCGAATGACGGTGACCTGATAATAAGGTCGTCGAGGTAGACTAAGATGGTGACTTCTTTTAGGGTAGCTTTGAATCTGTCCATCAGGCGCTGAAAACTACTGGGTGCGTTTCGTAATCCAAAGGCCATCCTATTAAATCTATATATTCCAAAAGGCGTTATAAATCCTGTATTATCCTTGTCACGGTCATGGATTTTTATTTGCCAGTAACCCGATTGGAGATCAAGGCACGACATGAACGGGCAGCCTTTAGCGGCGTGGAACAAATCGTCGACCCGTGGTAGTGGATATATATCGGGTACTGTGATGGCATTGAGCTTGCGGTGGTCGACACATACTCGTAGGTCGTTGTCCTTTTTGGGTACGAGGACTACAGGGGATACCCATGGTGTATCGCTTTCCTCGATGATACCTTTTTCCAGCATGTCGTCGAGCTTTTGCCTCAATATATTTTGACGTGCAGGACTCAGCCGATATGGAGTGTTGGCTACGGGCGCGTGTTCACCTGTGGATATGCGATGTTCCGCATACGGAGTAGGTGGTCCATCCTCAGCGAAGACATCGGAGTACGCCTGGAGAGCTTTATTGAAAGTGTCCCGTTGTTCGTCACTAAACACAGGAGCTTCGTTAGGTCTCAGACAAATGTCTATTTGGTTCAATTCCAGTCTACGTCGTTTTCTGGGATCCCGCCTTTTCTGTGGTGACCAAGTAGACGGTAGGGAGTCCTTAAAAATATCGTAGATCGCACCAGGTGAATACTGGTCGTCGTCGTCATCAATTTATTGTTTGTAATTTTGAAGTAGTCGTTATGCGTTAAGATATTCAGATTATAATTAAAACCATTTTTGTACTATCCAACTAAAGTTCAATAAAGAGAAAGTTGAAAAACAATTTCTGATTTTTTCGAAATTTGGAAAATAATCCAGAGACTACCTCTTTTTTAGTTGAAAATATCAATAATCTTCAAAACCAACTTACGTACGAATATTATGATCACATTATGCGAAGGAATGGTAGCCTTCAGACTACTTGAAAGAGTTTCAAATGATTTTAAAGTAGCCTGATACAGGGGTGAATCAAAAAGTACGAAAATATGAAATTTATTGAACATCAAAATATCTCTCTCAAAATCGGCACATGAGCATAAAATGTGATTAGAATCATAATTTCCAAGTAACATTTTTCGAAATTTTAGCAAATTGACCCGTTTTTAGGACATTTTTTCCAAAACTACGAACTTGACAATTGACAGATGTTACCTGTCAACTTTGACTTGGCGCATTTGCATTTTAAGTTATTTCAGAAGCAGAAGTGATTGCTATCCAAAGTTGTTATTTAACTACAATAATAAAAAAAATTCCCATATGGTTCCAACTTTATGGCGGACATTGTATAACCCTATTTTATGCAGGTGATCTTTTAACGGGGTACGACCCGTTAAATAACCTGTAATAATTCTTAGCTTATTCCTGCTGATATTCAGTAGTTCTTCGGCCCGCTTTGCACATATGTAACCTATGAAGGTTTTGCTGTGTACCTGCTTCGGAGTGTTCCTTCAATGAAGTCTATGTTGGCTTTGTACCCATTTTTGTATTTGCGCTAGGACTACCTTTTTTGTGGTCCCAATTGTGGGCGCCAATTTGTAACGGGCTAATATCTTTATTAAAAAAACAATCAACAAATTACAATAATAAATAGGTAACACCTAAATAAAACTAAAAGAATAAGAAAACTATTTCACGAAATAATAAGCAGTTATATCACGTAACCGTGGCGCTTAGTCCAAATCGGCTGCAGTGGCTTTGCTTGCTTCTACCCCTGCTGTCGTCTGAAGGTATAGGATCTAGTCAGATCACTGTCGGTGTAGCACTCGCGTCCTTATTGCGCGCCATCTATGCGTGGGGCTATGAGATGTCCTCCGTGTACTGATGGTTGCAAACTAGACTGGGGTACATTGCGTTGCATATATTTATGATCGCTACAAAACGAATTAGAATTGAAGGGGATGGCGCCTTGTGTATTTTGGGTGAATTACCCACTTCTGAACCTTCGATTTATCCGGTATACGCTTACCGGACGGACAATAGCAGTGTTGAAACTTCAACTGTTAGCTATAGAAATGTGCTGGAAATGTCTTCCTAATAGTAAATGTCTCCATTTACGTAGAGCTTCTACTATAGCGTAGGCTTCTTTTTCTACAGATGAGTGTCTCTTTTGACTATCAGATAGCGTTCTAGAAAAAAATTCTACAGGTCTGCCACATTGAGACAGCGTGGCAAGTTTCTACTTATGATTCCGTCATCAAAACCCTAAAAGGTTTGTTTGTGAAAAAGGTAAATGAAGTGTATGCTAGACACATCCTTCCAAGTCGAAAACAACAATCAAGTGAGAATATTTCTCAATATTTGCAAATACTGAGATCCCTAAGTAAAGATTGCATTTTCAAAAGTGTCACAGCTGACGTTTACAAAGATGAATTTATTAGAGACTCCTTTATAACCGGATTAATCTCGACTCAAATTAGGCAAAGACTTTTAGAGAACTGTACTCCATACCATACATACATGACTAATCCTAATAAATACAACCTAAAACTAAGACTATAAACTATACTACAGTTATATCTAGAATTGTCCCACGAAATTGCGTCAGGGAACAATTTCCGACACCTGTACACTCACACTCCTTCTTGGTCAGTATTTTTTCAGCAACGAAACACAACTCACTCTCTCATGATAATGACGTGCAGCTTAACGTATTGCTTGAGAAATTTTGGACCCAGGAAGAGGTTGATTCAAGCAGCGCCTTTCGCTCTTTACCCGCTGAAGAAGAGAAGGCCGAAGAAATATTCTCGTCCACCACCAAAATATTGAAAAACGGAAGATATCAAGTAAACATTCCGTTCATAGAAAACGATGCTCACAAAAAACTTGGAGATTCTCTCTTAATAGCAAAACGTAGATTCGAATCACTCGAAAGAAAATTTGCTAACAACTCAGTTCTTTTCTCAGAATACAAACAATTCATCGATGAATACATATCTCTCGGACATGAAAAATTTGTTCCTTCAGCTCTCACTAACTCCTCTAACGGAAATAAGTATTTTGTGCCCCACTTATGTGTTCTGAGAGAACAAAGCGAAACCACAAAAATGTGAGTGGTTTTCGATTTCTCCTGTAAAACGACTTTCTCTTTCAATGATATCTCTCTAAAAGGTCCTCAGGTGCAGCATGAACTGTTCGACATATTATGTCGTTTTCGCTCTTTCAAATACGTTTTGACAGCTGATACACAGAAAACGTACAGGCAGATTTTTACAAATCCTGAACAGAAATTCCTACAGAATATATTGTGCAGAGATTCTCGTGATGATGATTTTTTATGCATTGAATTAACTTGTGTGTGTGTCATTTGGACAAAAATGTGCTCCCTATCTCGCATGTCGAGCACTTCAATATATTGCACAACGGAACGCCTTTTTGGATGGGGCTTTCAACGCATTATTAAATCAGACGTATGTGGATGAATACTGTCAGGTGCTAACTCCCTGTCAGAACTGAAGCTATTGCATTCCTAATTAAACAAGTGTCTAAGCGCATCAGGTTTCACGCTCCACAAATTTCGTTCAAACTCTCTAGATTTCCATAAAAAACCAGTGCAGTCTCAAGCGTTAGATCTAGACTTAAATTTTGATAAAATGTCATGTAAACTTCTAGTGCTTAAGTGGAATCCAACTCACGAGATGTTTCAAATCTCTACTCTTTCAGATCTTGAGCTGGAATCTCACATTATTAGGCGAAAAATTTTATCAGTTGTCTCACAATGTTATGACCGTCTAGTATTAATGCAACGCACATGGTTACACAAACTTCCATGGGGTTAGGAAATTATTGATCAGTCGATCATTCTAGCTTGGAAAGATTTTGTAAATAGGATTGCTTTTCTCTCCACCATTGAGATTCCACGCTATTTATTTATCAATGAAAATCCCATAGGGTGTCAACTTCATGGATTCTCAGATGCCAGTTCAGTGGCATATGGCTGTAACTTATATCTTCTCTCCAAATATGCAAATGGTACCATCTATTGTGCATTAGTGGGTGCAAAATCTGGAGTCTCGCCATTGAAAAATATGCTGACTATTCCCAAACTAGAACTCAGTGCGATGTTACTGTTAGCCAAATTCACTCAATGAATTATGCAAGTTTTTGAACCAAAAATTCAATTTCATGCAGTTAATTTATGGTCTGATTCTCAAATCGCTCTGTCCTGGTTGAAGGGACATCCCTCGCAGTGAAATGTATTTGTGAGCAGCCGTGTATCGCAGATACAAAAGATCTCGAGCTCCAACACTTTCTAATGGCACTATATTCATTCAGGACTGGGATTCCGTGTCCTATGGAATTCTATAGCGATACGTCGCTTTCGATGTTTCGTATTCCGTGTACCGTTCTCTACACGACTTTCCCCTTTCCCCGCCTATTAGCAAAGACAACACCTTTAGTGGTATCGCTTTTGTGTTTTCCACACGACTTGAGATCACAGAACGTAATATTTTCACAGAATCAAGCAAATTTTAGCCAGTAGTATGACACATTTGTTAGTTATGTTCTATGTCTATGGTTATTTATGATTCTTTGTTGTGTTTCAATAAGCATTTTTTTTCTTATTGCCAGTTATTAGTTATTACATTATTTTATTTTAAAATGAGGGTGACTTCGCAACACTGGGAAGTATTTCTAAATGCTTGTGAAAATCATCCCAACCTCATTACTGGTAAATTTAATGAGGCACAAGGAAAGACAGAAGGGAATGCTTTGTGGACAAAACTTAAAACAAAATTAAATGGGTTGGGGCTGGGTGAGAAGTCGGTGGTGGAATGGAGAAGGGTAAGTGTAAGTATCAAGCGCAATACAAATATATTTTTTGATCT
The DNA here is from genome assembly GCA_963978555.1 of Galerucella nymphaeae. Taxonomy (NCBI): domain Eukaryota; kingdom Metazoa; phylum Arthropoda; class Insecta; order Coleoptera; family Chrysomelidae; genus Galerucella; species Galerucella nymphaeae. Next base: position 12,766,208 of record OZ021718.1, read on the forward strand.
TGCAGTTTAATTAAGAGGCAATGCGCTGTGTGCGCTCTCGCCAAAAAAGCTAAAATGTACTAAAAGACCCTGTAGAATGTGTTTTTTTTTGTTGATTGAAACTTGATAGGTATTTACTCAATACATAAACTTGTATAAACAGAAATAGAAATTATTTCAAGATTTGCTTTAAATTTGAAAAATAAGTGATTTTTCCTTCAAACACATTTTTCTCCCTTATTAGTTAAGATAATACGTTCAAAATTTCAGGGTTTATATGAACCATTACAGTGAATAGACGATGCATATTATTTTTTGGAAAAAAAATTTCTGTGCTGTGAAATTAAAAATAAATTTTGTTAATATTTTATTAGTGCAGTAATAAATATGCATCGTCTCCGAAGCTACACACTAGTAATATACTGTCAAAATTTGAAATCATTATGTTTATTAATTAATGAGAAAAATGTGATTGAAGGTGCGTAAGAATTTGAATTTTAATGCTACGGTCTGGAGCGACATCTTACGGAGTACATACTGACTCTCGCCTTGTTTAACGCTTGGATTTTAATCAGGGTCTGTCCTCCTCCAAATTTCGAAGCTTTCCAATCTTACGCGGGTAAATCAGAGCGCATTGGCTCTTAATATAATTTTTAGGCAGTTACCGATTGGAAAAGCAAGGTAAAGGCAAAGGCTTCCAGAATCAAACAATTGGCAGTTCAAACTGGTGGTGGCCCATTTACCTCACCTCCATTAACTGCTATAGAAGAGAAGTTGATCAGCATAATGGGAGAAAAAGGGGTTGATGGGGATCATGGTGTTATGGAATTGGGTATTCCACTAGTCCAGGGTCAACCAGAAATATGTGAAAATGTAAGTACATACCTATACAAGCTTCTCGATTTACAAACACAATCCCTTGCAATAATGAAAAATATTGAAAAAAATACATCCCGCATTGCAGATTCTTTAGAAGAATTGATCAATATTCTGCAACAGCAACAAAATCTACTTGTCAGTACATAAAAAAGTGTGTCATTCCATGAAGTTTATTTTTTTTATATAGATAAGTTTGTTGAATTCTCAGAGTTTATTCTTGTTATATAACTGTATAGATATTGTTTAAATACAATGTATTGAAACAATTTTTCCAATCTACTGAACTTATTTATTTAAATACAAAAAAACCCTATATAAACTTGTTTCATTAGTTTTTGAAGTAGTTATTTACAATCTGTCCTCTGACTGCTTGGCCTTGTCTCAAATAATTTTCTTGGACAACATTTTGCAACAAGTTATCTATTTCTCCTTCAATGACCACGTCATCATCTAATTCCAAATTTGCGGCTCTGCATATGTTATGTAAAATTACACAGGCATTAACTATTTTTCCCACTCTCTCGGGAGAATACCTTGATACTCTTTCTTGCAACAGACACCTAAATCTTGATTTCAAGACTCCATAACAACGTTCAACACCATTTCTAGCCTGTACATGGCCATTGTTATATCTGAATGAAGAAACAAACTATTTTGTTGTATTTCTATATTAATTATGCCTTTCAAATTATCAAAAATTTAATATACCTCCTTGAAAAGAACCAACTAACATACAAATTATTTGACATTCGCAATAACAATCTCCTGTTTCCTCCAAACCCATTCTCGAATTTCTCTCCAAAACGGAAACACAATGAAAATTTATACCCCCAAAATCTCCCCCTGGTGAAGGGCTTTGGGAAGCGGCGATTTAAAGCGCCAAAAATCACCTGCACAAAATTGTTGGAAAGCAAACATACACCTTTGAGCAATTCACTACGATTTTCACGCAAATAGAAGCCATACTCAACTCTAGACCCCTCTAACCCTTGTCGAATGATCCCAATGATTTTAATTCCCTCACTCCAGGCGATTTTCTCATAGGTTCCCCTTCAACTGCATACCCTGACAAATACATATCTAGTCGGGTAGAAATCACTTTATCATTCTGGCAAAGGTGCACACAGATTCAGTAACAGTTTTGGAAAAGATGGTCGATTGATTAACTCAATCGTCTCCAAAATAGACCCAAATGGTTCAAGTCCACTGATAACATTAGACCTAATGATCTGGTCTTAGTGAAAGATGAGCTGTCTCATCCACTCAATTGGCCACTAGCTCGTGTAATTGAAACGATTCCTGGTAAGGATGTCCGAGTTCGTGTTGTTCGCCTTGAGACTAGTGAAAGTTAGTACACTCGGACCATCACAAAAATATCGGTATTACCAGTCTGTGCAAAAGACTGACCTTTTTATTCAAGTTATCCCTTGTTTATACAAAATAAACCAATTTGACCTGTCCTGAAAAGACTCTCAGAAGTTAAGAATTTAATATTCATATTGGTGCACTTAAGATCTTTCCTTTCTCAGTTGTCACGCGGTAATTTTCACAAAAGGAACTCAAGTGGTGTAGTTCGCGCTGGAGATGCAATGCAATGGCAAATCAAATCACTTCAAAGCTGGTTGATGACGGACTTAATATTGACAACATTAGGGGGCAAGCTTACGATAACGGAGCCAGTATGGCGGGGAAATATAACGGCGTTCAAGCAAAAATATTAAATTTGAATAAGTGCCCGGTTTGTCCCATGCTCTGCCCATATCTTGGATTTAGTAGCTTATTATGCAGCTAAATGTTTCTCAGAAATAGTAACTTTTTTTGGGACTGTTCAAAATTTGTTTAATTTTTTTGTAAGGTCAACAACACGCTGGGAAATTTCATTTTCCACTTTGAAAACTAGGCTCAAAGGTTACAGTGATACCCGGTGGTGTACCCGAGGTGAAGCTATAAAAGCTCTTGTATTTAACTTCAAAGTTGAAGGCAATAATTCGAGTTCAGATTCTAATGCTGCCGATTTCATAACATTTTCAAAGTTGCTGTTGGAGTATAAGTTAGTTTGTCTTCTTGTTTTTTTGGAACGTCATTTTAAGTAAAATTGATAAAGTTAGTATACTTCTACAGGAAACATCTGTATCGGTATTGGATATAAAGAGGCTTGTTGAGGAAATTCAATCCCTTAGGGAAAATTTGCTTGAAAATGTCCTGCAAAAAGCGAATCACATTTCTGAGTCGCTAGATATGGAACCAGAATTTGCTATGAAAAGAAAAAAAAAGTTAAAAAATGGTAGGCGAGTCTTGCTGTGACGAGGCAAGTGAAGTAAGCAAATTTAAAATCTTATGCTTGAAAATTGTTGTAATTTTAACTCAACTAAATTCATGATTTTGTGCTCTTCAGAGCCTTGCAGATGACATAAAACGACATGCTACTGATTTGGCTCTAAAATATAACCAAGATTTAGATGCATTTGAATTTGTTAATGAAGTTGACAGTTCCAGGTTTCAATAATCTTCTCAAATGGAAGACTTGGAATCTTTGAGCCATCTAGAAATATTAAATTTCATTGGGAAAAATGAGTGGGAATCTGTATATCAAAATATTGATATCGCTCTTATTGTTTCTTACCTTGCCAGTCACAACAGCTTCACGTGAAAGATCATGTAGTAAATTAAAGTTGATAAAAAACTATTTTAGATCATCGATTGGGGAGAACAGGCTCACTAATATGACCATTTTAAGCATAGAAAGAGAATTATCCTTATCTATTGATTGTAATGAAGTCAATGATGCCTTTGCTACTTTAAAAGCAAGAAAAGTGTAATTTTAAGTTTGTTAGATATACTCACAAAAGGTTCAGCTTCAATTTTTGTTGTTGGTTATTTTACCTAGTCATTCGCGCATTTAGTATTTTATTTGGTATAATTTATAATATCAATATAAGAGTTGTGTTTCTATTTTGTATTTTATGTTATTACCGGCAATGCGATTGACTGATTGACTCTCGACTGCTGAAATATTCAAGCCTGAGATGATTACATACTACAATGCAACCAAAGGCGGCGTGGATAATTTAGATAAGTTATCTGCTGCTGTTAATAGTAAGCAATATTCAGTTACAAGAAGATTATATCTAAAGAATCTTGCATTAGAGCTGACTAAGCAGCATTTGGGACGTCGTTCTTTAGAGCAAAATATACCAGTACGAGAATGAAGGCTAGATTATGCTGGTACCTTTTCTGATGTACAACCACAGCAAGAAATTGTTCCAGGATCTCGGAAGTGGTGTTTTTTTTTGTGTAAAAGATTTAAAAAGTGGATTTTATTGTCATAATTGTGAAAAATTTGTATGCCTTTTCCACCTTAAAGCTTGGTGCCCCCTTTGTTGATTTTTTGGAAAACCCTTAAAATAGAAAATTTATTCATTATTTCAATAAAGTATACTCATACTTTTGAGTTTTGTTCTTATTTTAGGTTTTTTTCTGGTGAATTCTCATCTTATGTTTATTTTTCTTACTATCTATATTTTAAGAATTGTACTCATGTTTATATTTTTATGTAACTTGTATGTTCGTTTTCTTATGATAAAAACTATATTTAATAACCCTATATCATTATTTTTTACAAAAAAATCCGTTGATGGGTTTTTTGTTATGGGTCTCTCAGACTTGACGCCATCTCTCGTGGTGTCCCTTACCATGGCGCCACTTCCGGAAGGCTAGTTATGATCCAGAAGAAATTAGAATAATCATAGCAAATTAAAGTGAGACTTATGTTTCAGATGTAGAAAGAGAGAATCATGGAAAAATAAATGTTACCGAGTCAGGTAGACTTTCCAAGTCACCTTCCAGATTTGAATAATCTGTTTTGGTTTGTAGGAGTTGTTATTTTTCTATGTATTTGTTTTTATTTCTTTGAATTGAATTGAATTGAATTATGTTCTTGAAAAGAGGGATGTAAGGTAATACAATTGGTATCAACGGAACGTGCCTGAGAAGTTAATCATGACATGATTGACAGTCGACGTTCATATTTGTGTATTGATGAGCAGCTAGTGGATTTTCGTGGGAGGTGTCTATTTAGAATCTACATGCCTAATAAACCAAATAAATATGGTATGAAGATCGTTATGCTCTGTGATGTTGCAACCAAATACGTTCTCAATGCAAGCCTCTATCTTGGAAAATCCACTAACATTAATGGAGCTCCTTTGGTTAATTACTTTGTCGAATTGCTGACTAAGCCAGTTTGGGGAACCAATCGAAATATCACGATGAACAATTTGTTTACAAATATCCCTCTCAGCAATAAACTAATCGAAGCCCCTTTTAAATTAACTATCGTCGGCACGCTCCGAAAAAGCAAACCACAGATACCTCCACAATTACTAGATATAAAGTCTAGACCGTGTAAAACTTCCATGGCTGCATTCACAAAAAATTCCACTCTGATCTCCTATAAGCCTAAAGAAAATAAAAATGTTCCGTTGTTATCCACAATGCATACTTCAAACGCCCTGAATCCCGAAACCTCAAAGCCAGAAATAATACATATTTATAATTTCACGAAAGGAGCGGTGGATACATTCGACCAAATTTCACAGAACATGTGTTGCAATAGAAAAACTCGGTGCTGGCCGCTTTGCTTCTTCTATAATATGCTGAACATTGCCGCAGTTAACTCCTACGTCATCTACAATCACAACTTGATAGATAGTTAAAAAAAAAAACGGCATCAAGGATCAAGTATATGCTGACACTTCACGAACAATTAGTTATGCCTTGGCAGAAAAAAGGCGCAGTATTCCTACCTTATCTAGAAATTTAAAGGAATTTATATCAAACCTAATAGAGGAGAATTTGCCCACAACTACTAAAGAGGAACAAAAGGGAAAACGTTCATACTGCAGCATCTATCCCTCTACTGAGAAAAGGATGACAACTCATTGCTACATTTGTCCACGAGCACTCTGTGGAGAACGTCAGATTAAAATCCTGCCCCAAATGCTTCCAAAATGTCAACAGTAAATAATGTAACTCTGTTATATATTAATTTTTATACATTATAAATAAAATATTTCGAAACCAAAATTGATTAATTACTTTTCCAGAGAAATAAACGTCATAATTTTTATTCACTGTTTTTCACACGTAAAATTTACGTATGATTGGCGTTACCGTGGGTTTCTAGAATGTTGGCGTTCTAGGGTTAAGAGGGTTTTTATATACACAAAATATATATAGTGCAGAACACTCAAGAAAGGAGTTTTATTTATCCTCAGTAAAAATTATCTGCATAGATATACAACCTTTGAATGTTGTTAATGATGGAGGGTTCCAGATGTTTTGTCAGAAGTTGGACCCTAGATACCAGTTGCCTTCTAGTACAACTTTGAAACGGAATATGGTTACCGATTCATATCTTAAGGAGTGGAGATTGAAGGTCGATTCAAACACATCAGTCCAGTGCCGTCACAGTTCCGGCGCCGATCCGAATCGTCCGTCATAAAAAATATTCTTTACTTAAAATGTGACAACGGCATCTAAACTCGTTCGGCGCCGATCAGTTTCGGAGACGTCAGTCTCCGATCCGATGGAGTCAGTATTCTCCGCGACGATGTTTTTCAGTTTTGACGGGTCTACGCCGGAAGGTACAAGTAGAAAACAGCGCATCAACAACGGAAAATTTATTATTTTGAAAATGAACGATGAACAATTAATTGAATGTGTTAGAGAATATGACGTTTTGTTTGATTTGTCCCATAAAAAGTACATGGATACTGGTTACAAGAATGTTTGGATAAGAATAGGCGCAGAAATGAAAACACAAGGTAATAAGTTTTTTATTTATATTATATTATTTACAGTTTCATAATTTTATATCAATACTTCACAAAAAAAAAGGATGTGTTTAAATGTGTTCAAGTTGCCTTGGCAGAGATCCCTCGTGCAAATTAAAAGAATCTTTAAACTTTTCTCTTACATTTGGGGCATTCCCTGTTGCATTCTCACCTTGCAAAGACAAAGTAGTTGTGAACACGTTCTAGAATATTTAAATTTTAACGTGGATATGGTCGTAATAAATACGGTTTTAATGGAAACGCTTCGTCTCCCACAATCACATATGGGACTTCAACATCTGTATTGGGCAAAGTTGTGTCTGGTGGTAGTTGTAGTGTTCCTTGTTAAGTGAAGGATTTGGGAAAATTCCGCCGTCACTATTCTTGCCATATTCTCCGATGTCAACAACAACAAAATTGTAATTGGCATCAAAATAATTGAAAACGATTTTTTATAATTATAATACAACGATCCGCTATTTGGAGGAGCTTGAATGGTAATATGTTTGCCATCCAAGACGCCTACACAGTTGGGAAAGTTCCAGTTTGTATTAAAATCTTCAGCAATTGTTTTCCACATGTCTTCAGTCGGTTCTGGTAGCATTTCAGCTATCAAATCATTATATATCACTCTGCATACTTGGTGTACGATGTATTGCACTGTACTGTGCCCAATGCGGAAGCTAAAAGAGATCGTTAGAGAAGAATTCCCCGTTGCTAAATACCTGAAACAAATGTGGTTGATTCAATTAGTATATAAGAAATATATACTAACAAAAATAAATTATTATTAAAAACCAATTATATTTTTTTAGGTCAACTCTGTAAGGCCAGATGGAGTAATTCGAGACACTTTTAGAAAGTACTTAAAAAGAACCGTTACAAAAAGTGGACAAAGTGGTAAAATAACAAAAAAATACAAATACGCTGATCAACTTAGTTTTTTGAAAAAACATTTTAATGAAAGAGAAACGAAAAGTAGAATTGAAAGCGAGAATACAAGAGAATTTGAAGAAAGCCAAGACCCTTAAGAAAGCTTGGGTGCTGATGAAAAACGTGATTCAGGTGATAAAAGTCAAGAGGATGTAGTAGCCGTAACTGCAACAAGCCAAAATTTGGCAACAGAAGATGGAAATGAAATACATCAGGAATCTAACAGCCAAACGGAATATTCTTCCATTTCACTGGAAAAAAATGTAAAACTGCAATGTGCACTAAAACTATCTACTGCATAAAAAAAGTGCAATAAAAGAAAACTGCCTTATTCTCAGCTGCAGCTAAGGTTATGGAGTATCTGATAGCTAAAAACGAAAATCAAGTTGCTGCTACAACAATACAACAAAACGCAGTTGACGCCTTTTTAGCTGGTATAACACCAGCTCTAGAATCACTTTCGCATTTACATTTTCATTATGCCAAATCCGAAATACTTGCTGTCGTACAGAAATATGAATTAAAATCACTTCAAGAACAAAATTTACATGGATTGAACTATGATTTTGCTCAACAACAACCTCCATTTATTAGGGGGTCGACAACCACTAGTTCATCAACAGCTCTTCCAATGGTATCGTTTGGATCGAGTTATCAATATTCATCAACAAGCAATACTCCAATAGGAACACCTGACTTTACTTCACAATCTCCATCAACAAGCAAACCAAGAGCTTCTACTCCAACCATTGACAATAATACAAGCTCTTCTAACCTATATACGTTGCAAAACTGTTTACGTGAATTTCATTAAAATATATATTAATATTAATCAATTTTATTGTGCTATATTTAACAATTATTTTCAAGTTTATTAATGTTCTATTTTAGCTCTTCGTTTCAGTTGAAACATATTCCATTGTCATTTTTCATAAAGTCTAATTTGAACTAAGTTTTTTTTATTACGTACTCACCTCAAACAAACTGCAAGGCGTTGCCTTGGTGAAATGGCTTTCCTCCAGTGTGTGTCCTCTTTTTTTCAAACTTCTTGAAATTTTAGAAAATAACAAGTTAAAGCAGTTTTGCGATATTCTAAAATATTGATGAAACTCGACATCCTCTTCCAGCAGTTCTGTATATAATGTTGCGTATTCTCCTTCGGTGTCCCTTTGTCTCCAGGCATCATGAACCCATTTCCGAGTTTTTCTTTGGTTTACTGCTCTCCTTCTTCTTTGTCAAAAGTTATGGCAATCATTGCTAATTTATCATCTGAGAAGCTTGCCATTTTGTCAACACCTAGGTCACCAACTATAAACTGATTCGTTTCGGCCGTGTATGAACAAACATAACTGATCAGTCAAAAAAGTTCGGTGACGGAACTGTGCCGAGACTGATGTGTTTGAATCGACCTTCACAGAAAAAGTAGTATGTGCAGTTACAGATAATGCCTCCACCATGGTCGCAACATGCAACATTCTAAACATAACCCAGCTGGGTTGCTTTGCACATACTATTAATTTAGTTGTAGAAGGTTTTGATAAAACAGAAAACTTAAGTGATTTAATCAAAAACGTGAAAAGTATTGTAGCATTTTTCTAAATGCTTCTAAAGTTCTAAAGCCAGTGATTTGCTTAAAAACAACAGGAATATAGAAATGTACCTACATTTAACCTATTACAAGATGTTTCTACTCGGTGGAACAGTGTGTATTATATGCTCAAGCGTCCAATAGAGATTGGAGATTCTTTAACGCTTGCGCAGCTCAACATTCCGGAAGGGTCACATATTTTATCAATAGAAGAAAAGGAAGTCATAATGGAAGTAATAAAAGTTTTAGCTCTATTTGAAGTTGCCACTAAACAAATATCTGGTACTTATGTTACTATTTCCTTAATTATACCCATTGTTACCGGATTGTACCATACACTAAACAAAACTAAAGCAGACTTGAAAACATTTCTAGGCATAGAGTTATATAGAATATATTCACAGCTGTTGCCTTCAGTTAATTCAAGATTGTGTGGCTAAAGTTAGTTTATACCTTAGGTAGCTTCAATCCTAGATCCTAGGTTTAAAAAAAATGGTTTTAGAATTAGCGATAAACAGCCCATGCAGCAGTTCAAAAAATGGCACAAGCAAGTATTGCACTTTCAACTGATTTATCAGAAAGCAATGTAACTGTGACTGATGACCACCCTTAAACATCAAATGAAAAAGAAAAAAAATTTATCCGTTTGATTACCTTCTACAAAAAAAGAGACAATTTCATCAGTTGATACTCCATCCTCTAAAGGCGTACATGAGCATTGCCGGCTCCTTGAAGGACCTGACTCCCAAAGCTAAACTAAAAGTAAACTTATAATATAAAAAAGGTTGAGTTTTAATAAATTGTCCAAATTGTTGTATGACCTTCGTAACAGAACGTTCCATTTGGCAATGTTACCCCTGGTATGGGCACTCTAAAGATGCGAGAATAGTGCCACCTAGAGGGCTGGATCAGTTCTAAACACACTGATGAAATTTATAATTTAATGAGATCAGTAACACATAAAGAAGACAGGTGTGAAGAATATTTTGTGAAAACCACGACTCGTAATAAGGATGGTAGATTTATCGTAAAACTTCCCTTTAAAGATATTGGAGGATCTCATCAATGACGCAGAGGATGATCTTGAGATAAATATTGGTTGTAATTATTGTCGCAACTGGTACCACTTAAAGGCGGGTCCAGATCAAGCGCGCCGCGCCAAACGTTTGCGAACAAAATTCGTGTATGTTCGGAGAATTGTCTAGATAGACCAAATGCGCGCACGTTTGGCTATGTTCGGAAAGGTTCCAAGTTTAGTGCGTTTGTTTCATTCGTAGATATAACTGCATTCGCTCTTGACAAACACACCAAGTAAACTAAAAATTCGTCCAAATCAAACGCGCGCGAACAAGCAAATTTCTTTGATATACCGACAACAAGTGGATAATGTTTGCGAACGCTTGTTCGTGCACGTTATTGCGCGTTTGTGCGCGGTAACCCGTCCAAATTGAACGCGCCTGCAACGTTCGCAAACGTTTGGCGCGGCGCGGATCGGCGCGCTTGATCTGGACCCGCCTTAAAATGCACAGCGTTATCCGAGTTAAGATATGAAATCGCTGCGATAAAGGACTATAAATGTGATTTGTGCACCTAAATACAGATTTTTCTTAATTCATATTTCAAGTTTTATTTGTGTTAGTTTTTATTTATTTTGTGTTTCATATTTCGATGATAAATAAATGTTACCTTTTAAGTTTTTTACACATTATTTTTTTTACTAATTTACCTACCAATCTTCTGAATCCTCTTCAGAAAATAAGAGTGGCCGCAAAATCGAGTTTGATCGGCCTACCGGTCGAAAAGTGGTCCGCGGTCGGTAATTGGCGCATGGTGACCAATAACCGGAAAAATGCACTTTTTGGTTTTTGAGTAAATTTAAAAACTCCAATTCATTCAAAAGCATTCAAAATAATTATTAATTAGTTTAAATATTCCAGCCTATTCAGTAATAAAATCAAAAGAATGAAAATCTTGATAATTTTCTTTTTGACATATAAGTAAAGTCAGAAGCAAAGTGGCCGACAGCCGGCGCAGTCACCCTTTTAACGGTCACAATATTTGAGAGAGCGGGAAGTGAGGGTGGGAAGTGAGGGCGTTAAGTGAACTTGTGTAATATGACACTTTCTAACCTTCAATGACGTTAGCAATGACAACCTTTCATTAGATATCACAATATTAATTATTCTATCGCTTTAAAAGTTTTTGAAAAATATTTTTCAAAGACATTGACCGTTCAACTAAGAAGAAGCAACACTTTTCGGGCTGTAGGTTCCGACGGATATTGTATTACACTTCAAAGTCAAACATTTCATATATGGTTATGAATAATAGTATATTATTAAACGAGCAATTTATGATAGTCATTATTCACGATGTGTGACGTTTGCGTCTCGAGCCGCAGGCGAGGGGCATAATTCACCCGAGTGTGAGGTATCAATACAATGTACCGTTATGAATATATTGTTCAAAAAAAACTAAATATTAGAAAATATCGTTATGAAAAGTATCAATACTAAAAATATCGATATTTTATCGATACGATATCAACAAAAGCAATTATTAATATATCAAGTACTAAGTCTCAAAAACGTTTCTTTAGTCACGAGTTTTCTTATGAAACGAGTGAGTAGATGGTCTATGTATGTTCCACAATAAGTATAGGGAAATCAATGTTATCCGCCTCCGCCAAAATGGGTTCCACCAGCGGGGCGGCGCGGAGGTAATCGACGTAATCGAGAGTATAGATATACCGGGGATGGTTGAAAGTAGCGCAATGCTGTCAAAAAAGGCACTAACACCTAACTTCGTTACTATTGGTCCGATTTGAATGGAACAAACGGCATTATGTATGGAAAGTGATGTAATTTATGGAGAGTATAAGCATGCGCAATAATGCTACCATAAAGGCACTAGCACCTAGCTTCATCCGATTTGGATGGAACGTCAGGTCAAATGACACACGTCGAAACGTCACGTGACACGTCGAATGATACACGTCAAACAGTTTCATAGGGTGTACCATCAAATTTGCAAACGTCAATATGTGGAAAAATACCGAAAATGTGACATTTCCTTTGCAGAAACTCGGCTTTTTGTTGTCCTCGAACGTAAATGTAGTCTGCGGCATGCAATAACTTGCTTTCCGATATTTTATTTTAAAAATTGTAAAACGAAAATTCCAATCTTCATGTAATATAAAAGTTGATGAATATACAGGATGTTTTTCTAATAATACTTATAACAATTTTATATCATATTGTTTTAAGAAATTAAAAACTTAAAATGACAGAAATTTATAAGTTGATCGACCTAAGTACCAGGTCATGTGGCTCAGGTTCATATCAGGAAATTGATTGCAATAAAATATTATTTTGTAATATGTATGTGTCAACACGTCTATGCTGAATATCGAAAAATGGATAATGCTGTGCAAACAGGAAATACGTTTTTGCTAATTCTCGATATTCAAAACACAAAACCTGTAAATGCAGGAAATCTCTTACCGTGCGGTTAGTTTGGAAAAGCATATTTTCTTGCATTATCACTCTAAGAATCTGTCGGAGGGGAACCAATCATATTTTTTGTTTTGTTCATTTAGGCGCGTTATTTATTAATTAGCGAAGTCCAGAGAGCTCACTTTTCAAAAGCCAGTCGCAGTTAATAGACGTCAATTATTAATAGTTTGTGTGAGTGTGGTACCTTAAAATATTAAAAAGTAAGTTTATTTTTGAATTCCATACCTTTTTTTATTTTTTCCACATTGATGCATTATTTCTTGTATCTCAAAAATATCTCAATTTTATTTTTCAATAGAAATTTTTTTTATAAAACATTTTTGCGCTAGTTGAGTAATTTTTTTTTGTTATCATTATTTAATTTGAATAATTTTAAAATGGTGGATAAAATATTAAAAAGTAAGTTTATTTTTGAATTTCATATCTTTTTTTATTTTTTCCACATTGATGCATTAATAATTTCTTGTATCTGAAAAATATCTCAATTTTTATTTTTCAATAGAAATTTTTTTTATAAAACATTTTTGCGCTAGTTGAGTAATTTTTTTTTGTTATCATTATTTAATTTGAATAATTTTAAAATGGTGGATAAACTATTAAAAAGTAAGTTTATTTTTGAATTTCATATCTTTTTTTATTTTTTCCACATTGATGCATTAATAATTTCTTGTATCTCAAAAATATCTCAATTTTTATTTTTCAATAGAAATTTTTTTTATAAAACATTTTTGCGCTAGTTGAGTAATTTTTTTTTGTTATCATTATTTAATTTGAATAATTTTAAAATGGTGGATAAAATATTAAAAAGTAAGTTTATTTTTGAATTTCATATCTTTTTTTATTTTTTCCACATTGATGCATTAATAATTTCTTGTATCTGAAAAATATCTCAATTTTTATTTTTCAATAGAAATTTTTTTTATAAAACATTTTTGCGCTAGTTGAGTAATTTTTTTTTGGTATCATTATTTAATTTGAATAATTTTAAAATGGTGGATAAACTATTAAAAAGTAAGTTTATTTTTGAATTTCATATCTTTTTTTATTTTTTCCACATTGATGCATTAATAATTTCTTGTATCTCAAAAATATCTCAATTTTTATTTTTCAATAGAAATTTTTTTTATAAAACATTTTTGCGCTAGTTGAGTAATTTTTTTGTTATCATTATTTAATTTGAATAATTTTAAAATGGTAACATGTTTTTCTTTTACTTTTGTAGATGGATCTAAAAAAAATAAACGAAAATTGTAATATTGCAGAGCGAAAACCAAAAATAAAATTGAGCGCTTTGCCACTTGATGAGCCGCAGAAAATATATGCCGCTAAAATAGTTAAAAGCAGATTTGGAGACTGCGTCCTACTAGATTTAGAAGAAGCTGTTACATTCCTTCCAGCCCGTGTCACAGACCAATACAGGGAGAGCATTAAATATTTTTCTTCCGGAAAGTACTCAACAATATTTAAAGGAACGGTCGACGTGGGAAAACCATCGCCTGCTAATTCTTTCGCAATTGTTGAGAATAAGGCTTAGAATACGGGTAAGTGATTCTTATTTTTTATGGCCATGCATTCTGAAAGTGTTAAAGAAATTGCTAAAAAGTCAAACGATTTTTTGTTGGTTATAAGAAAATTGAAAAAAATTATATTCGATAAATTTACTGAAAAAGATAAAGAAATCTGGCTAAAACGGCTTAAAAAACATATTCGAATTTGCAATAAAGCTATTCGTTCGAGGACTAAAGATACAACTATAGGTACTTTGAGAAAACTTCAAACAAACATTGGTCATTTTAAACATTTTAAAAATTTAATTGAAAAAAGACACATTGGTTTAGGGCTCAACAATAGAAAATTGCAAAACAGGGTCAAGTGGGAAAATGTAGCTTCGAGCTTTAAAAGTAGAATCAAAACAGGGTTAATAATAAATTTAGCTCATAAAGACTTGGGTCCATTTTTGGAAGATGCTTTAATAATATTTAAAATGGAAATTTCTAAACAATTTAGATCGTTTCATATGATGAAAGTTAATACTTGTTTTTGCGGAGAATTTATAAAAAAAAATGAAAACAAAACTGAGGACGATGAAATTTTAGACTTAAAATATTTCAATACGAAAAATGCAATACTTGATGTATCTACCGATTTAGAGCGTTGGTTTTTTGATAACGTAAAAGATAAAATTTTTCAAAAACTATCTGAGTTCCAAGAAAGGGATTCTTGTTATGCCCTAAATAAAGTTGTCTCTTTAGAAGTAAATATTAATAAGTTTGAGATAGGTAACGGTTCATCTTTCATTCCATTACCAAAACAAATACTTAATAAAAATGCATGCATAAACATCAAAAATACAGATCAAGCCTGTTTCTATTGGTCGATTGTAGCAGGCCTTTATCCGAAAAATACAAACATCAATATAACTTCTTCATATCCATTTTATAGCACGGTATTAAATGCAGAGGATTTAGATGCTCCCATGCCGTTATGTAAAATTTCCAAATTCGAAAAATTAAACAATATTTCCGTTAACGTGTATGCTTTAGAATTAAACGAAAAAGAATTTTATACCGTGGCACCGGCAAGATTAACTCAAACTAAATTAGAACACCATTTTAATTTATTATTGATTCAAGACAAGTATTTTCCAAAATTAAATGACTTTGATGTTCCTCCAGAAGATGATGATGATGACAATAATTTTGAAGTCAAGTATCATTATTGCTTAATTAAAAACATGTCTCGACTCGTAAGTTCGCAACTCAGTAAAAACACAAAAAAAAAAACTTCTGTGATAGATGTATGAACTATTTTAGTGATGAAAATAAACTTAAGGAGCACGAAAAGTTGTGTTATGAACTTAATGAATATAAAATGTCTTTTCCCAAATATGAACATGTCGAATTTAGAAATTTTACTTACCAGCAAACTACTCCGTTTGTAATCTATGCCGATTTCGAAAGCATGTTAACAAAATTTAATGATCCAAATGTTTCGACTGCAACTAAAAGATATCAAAAACATGAAGCGTATAGTGCAGGTTATTATGTAAAGTGTAACTATGATGACAATTTATCGTTTTACAAAAGCTATCGAGGTTCTGACTGCATGGATTGGTTTTCAAATGAAATGTCGTTAGTAGCCGAAATTATCCAATCAAAAATGAAAACCATAGTGCCAATGGTACTTCCGTCAAGTACCGTTGATGCATCTGATTGCCATATTTGCGGAAAACAATTTAAAGACGTCGAAATAATTGTACGCGATCACAACCACTTCACCGGTCAGTTTCGTGGATTCGCACATCAATCGTGCAATCTTAATTACCGCAAGTTGTTCGTAACACCAATAATTTTTCATAACCTGATCGGCTACGACAGCCATTTCATGATTTCTAGTTTATGTAAAAAAGGCACTATGAGTGTTCTTCCAATAAACCTAGAAAAATACATTTCATTCACTTTATCCGACTCAAAAACTAATTTAAAATTTAGATTTATTGATTCATTGAGATTTTTGGGGGCTTCCTTGGATGAACTAACATCCATCATGGATCCCAACGATTTCATCATATCCAAAAATGAATTTTCCCATTTGGATAATGAAAAATTTAAATTATTGATTAAAAAAGGAATATTTTGCTATGACTACATCGATAGCTGGGAAAAATTCAATGAAACGTCATTACCGCCTATTGAATGCTTTTACAATAAATTAAATTATAAACCACTTAGCTCCAACAAATATGCTCATGCCCAAAGTGTGTGGGATAAGTTTCAAATTCAAAACTTGGGCGAATATTCAGACATGTACATGAAAACAGACGTTTTACTTTTGGCAGATGTTTTCGAACAATTTCGGAAAAAGTGTCACGCAACTTATGGCTTGGACCCAGCGTGGTACTATACCATGCCTGGGTACACTTGGGACGCGATGTTAAAGTCGACCAGGTGTAAATTGGAGCTATTGCGTGACGTAGACATGGTTTTGTTTATTGAAAAAGCTATTCGTGGCGGAATTTCAGTTTGCAGCAGCAGATTTGCTGAAGCAAACAACAAGTACATGCTGGAATATGACCCTAGGAAGCCTTCCAAATACTTGTTGTTCCTGGATGTGAACAATTTGTACGGTTGGGCGATGTGTGAACCTCTGCCCTACGGAGGGTTTAAATGGATCGAAGACGTCGATCAATTTGATGCTGATTTTATTCAGTCGATTCCGGACGATTCCCTCGAAGGGTATATTCTCAAAGTTGACTTGACATATCCGCAAAACCTGCACGATACGCACAAAGATTTTCCATTTGGTGCTGAACACCGTGTTCCTCTAGGTTCAAGATTACCGAAATTAATGACTACACTTTACGATAAAAAACCGTTCATTATCGAAATTTAAAACAGATGCTCGCCAACGGATTACAGCTCACTAAAATGTATAAAGTTTTGAAATTTAAACAGTCTACCTGGCTAAAGTCCTATATTGAGTTAAATACTCGACTAAGAACGACAGCTAAAAGCACTTTCGAAAAGAACCTGTATAAATTGATGAATAACGCGGTGTTCGGTAAGACGATGGAAAATATTAGAAAACATAGAGTAGTGAAATTGGTGACTAAATGGCAAGGTCGGCATGGGGCGAAAAATTTGATTGCAAGCTATCGGTTCCATAGCAGAAAAATTTTTAATGAAAACTTGTCGGCAATTGAACTCAATAAAACTAACATAATATTCAATAAACCTTTGTATGTAGGAATGGCAATATTAGATATTTCCAAAATATGCATGTATGATTTTCATTATGGGCATATGATTCCTAAATTGGGTGTTGAAAAATGCAAACTTATGTATATGGATACCGATAGCTTTATTTATGAGCTATCATGTGATGATGCTTATGAAGAAGTTATTAAGGCAGATATACAAAAATTTGACACTTCAGATTATCCAAGTGATAATCAATATAATATTCCACAGGTGAATAAAAAAGTCTTAGGTGTTATGAAAGATGAATCAAAAGGTAAAGTTATGACCCACTTTGTAGGACTAAGATCGAAAATGTACACTTATAAATTGGACGTAGATGGGGAGGAAAGGGCAAAGAGACGACAGTATTTAGAACAAAAGAAACTCGATAAAGACCGAATCAAGTTTAAAATAAAAACGCTAGGGGTGGTTAAAAAGTTGAAGGGGGTAAAGTATAATGTAGTGAAAAATAGGATAGGTTTTGAGGATTATGTGAAATGTTTAACTAATTTTAAAGAACAAACAATAAGCCAGCGTTGTATTCGATCATATTTACATCAAGTATTTAGCATCGAACAAACAAAAACTGGTCTAAGTCCACATGACGATAAGCGGCAATTAATTCCGGGGACTTTTGATACTCTACCTTGGGGGCACTATAGTAACCGAGAATAATTTTTTTTAGGTATAACATGACCAGTACACTCCAAGATATTTGTATCAAGACTATCTGCGAAAACACTACATCAATTTTACAATTTATGATAGATATACATATACCTCAAAATTTATTGTTGAAAATTATCAAAAATTATGCAGAGTACCGGTGGACTGCATTGAGTCAGATCGCAAAAAATGCGTACAAGGGCGATGAGTATTGTGACTGGGAACACGCTTGTGGAATGAGATATGTGAACCCCAAAATGCGAAATATACTACTCGTAAGCCCCAGTTGGTCATGCTTCGACTTGTCTGAGCAGTACTTTTGTGTCTGGCTTCACCAGTATTATATTAAAAATTTAAATTTAACTTTATGTCAACAATGTTATTATCAATTCACATCTATTTTAGAATCTCAAAATTTAAATATAAATCTTCACGTTTTACGTAATCATCAGCATTTTAGAGTTACAAATGATTATTTGCCTGTTTTGTATAAAACGTCTAGAAAATGGTGTCAAAATGAATTTTTGAAATTACTTTTCGAATTGAAAACTGGTGATCAATGCTACTCAGCTTTACATCCTGTACCTCTTACACCAAATTCAGATATACATGAAATGGGGGTGAGCCGCTTTATTGACACTATTAATGAAAACAATGATTCCGAAAGTGAGTTTTGATAATTTTGTTTTTTTCTATAATTGAAGTAATTTTTTTCAATGTAGTCATTTAAAAGATTTTTTTAAGTTTATATCTATATATATATTAATTTGAATGTGTGGCTGTAAAAAAAGATTCACTTGCGTTTTAATTTTATCTAAGATTTTTTTATAAATAAAAATAATTGTAGTTTTTAAATCGCTTTTATGTGTATCGAAAATAAAAAAAAATCAATTTATTTTTTGTTTTCATTTTTCCTGCAATGAAGGAGACACTAACATGAGAAAAATCCTTAGGAAAAAAAAAGATTGAAATGGTTCGATTTATGCATTTTTTTGGTAAGTTCAAGGTCACACATCGAGACTCTCTCTCTTATCAGTGAAATAAAATATCAAACATTTGGTGTCTTTATGTAATAGCTGAAATAGCCGAATTGGTTGGAGCATTTTTCCTAGCATAGCTATTGAAGAGGAAATAGGTTCAATCTTCGACTATTTCAGCTATTTTTTTCCTAAAGAAAACACATATACCAATAATATATAACTATTTATTTAAATCATTGATAACTGTAAGTTTACAAAAGTATACAAATTCTCTAAGAGCATTTTTTAACATATCATTAGGTGTAATAGAACAAAATGCATATAAAATTTGTTGAGGATTTGAATTTTCAGAGGCGACATTTTTACAGAAATCCAAAACATTATAATAATATTGACAAAAATTTAAATTTTCCAATATAGCTATACGTTGTAAAATCAAATTATTTAGTTCTAAAATTTGAGACACTTCTTCTTCATCCATATAATATTCAACTCCATGTTTTTTGACGAAAATCAACTTACACCCATCGTAATTTGATGGAGTAATGGTGCAGTACTCTCCACATGAAAACGAATCAGGTTGGAACTTGTCGGCGTCGTCAACTGTGGTATGAAAGAAAGCATTCATCTGTTGCGTCATCATTGAAATAAAGGTATACCATTCATAAGTGCTGAAAGATATTTTGCTGCACTTTAGCTGTTGAGATAGAATAACAGCAGGCGTAAATGATCTTGCCGGACTAATTCCACATTTTACTTCATAACCAGAAATTGTATATTGTGTTGAAAGCAGGTACACATTTTCAGACTTTGCAGCAAACTCATAGTTTTTCAAAATTCTATCCAGCTCTGCAGAATAGTTATTATCACTACTACTACTACTGTCGTAACCACTACTGACACCTTGATAACTCATGTTGCTAACTGAGTTTAAGATCTGAAACGACTCCAATTTATGTGGCATTTTACGTCATAAAACATCAACTCCATTGATCCAGCTGTTATGTTTTTTGTCTAAGCCTAACCATTTCACGAACAGTTTCTTGCCTTTACGTCTAAGAACTTTTTCCACCAAGTAAACGTCCGGATTCGATGTTTTCTGTAGTTCTTCGTCATAGAAGCAGCCGCTGATTGGTGTACCTTGCATGTCTTCAAGTAAATACGTAGCAGGATTGGTAATTTTAACTTTGATGATTTTGAATAGTTCTGTAGTCCAATTGGGTGTATATCCTTTTTCAAAGACATGTTTTGCCTTGGATATGCGCACAATGTCACCAACTTTAAATTTTCGCGGGCCTGCTATCTTTAAATGACTATAGGTGTTATTCAAAATAGATTTTTCGTTGGATTTGTTGACTTGAGAAGGCTTATATTGTGTTGTGGAATGTGTTGTATTGTTATAGTTTTGAGTAATTTCAGGCAGAATATCAATCCATTTGTAGGTGCCATTTAAACTGAAATATTTGTAGAGTTTCGATTTTAATGTTCTTATAACACGCTCAGCCATAGAAGCTTTCATCGTGCTAAGTACGCTATAATGATTTATATCATGTTTTTCCACTAAATTTTGAAATTTGCTGTTGTAAAATTCCTTCCCCTGATCGGATTGTAGATTTTTTGGTGTTCGTCGTGTATGAGCGAGAATGTCCGAGAATGCCCGAGTAATCTCCTCTCCGGTCTTCGTCTTTAGTGGGCGTGTCCACATAAACTTTGAAAAACAATCAATGACGACCAGTATCAATTTATGATTCCTATTTTGTGATGCAAAATTCCTCATCTCCGCAAGATCCATTTGCCAAAGATCGACAAGGCCCTTGATAATGGTGCGTCTGCGAGGGAATTTTTTCCGAATAGGTTTGTGAAGCTCGTTTACGAGTTGAATCTTTTCCTTGGTGTGCATATTATGATGTATTACCGGCCAGCTTCAGTTCCAGACTATGAATGCGGTTATGGAAATTTATATCCAATGTCTTAATATTGTTCACTATGTCTGAAATGTTACTTTTCAAATCCGAAACGGCTGTGATATTTTCTGCAGATTCTTTTTTCAATTCACGTATACTTGCATTCGCACTAAATTCTCTTCGAATGAAGACTTTTGCAGTGGCAATTGAGTCGTCAACGTATTTCTTCGTAGCCATATCCCTACCTGCTACTGGGGGATTTCGCGAAATGAATGTATTAATTTCGTTAGTTTTATTTTGTAAGTCGGTAATATTCGCCTGTAATATGGGAATTTCAATCTTATGAAGCTCGTTTCTGATTTCGTGCAATCCTACTTCTAAATTCTTTATATTGTGTGTTTGTGGTGAGTTGATAGTACGCAAGTCATCAACATATTTTTTTGTTGCAGCGTCATTATTTGCTGTCGGTTCTTTAACATTACAAATTTTCACATTTCCAATATCAATATTACCGTCCGGTGTATGAGGGAACGTAATTTTCGCTGGTAAACGCGCATAGGGCGTTTGATGTCTATGTCCGAATTTATCGACTGGCATAATTGAAATGAACAAGTTTCAACTTGTATTATTCTATTATATCAGCTTCCTTGAGTTCATTGATAATTGCTACTATTTCGTTGTGGTGTGACGTATTACCTGCCTCTTTCGAAGCAATTAGTAGCTTTAGACGTTCAACCAACTCGTTGGGATCATCCCAATAAATGTATTCCATAGGGTCTTCGTTGTATACCAAACGGGAATCGAGAACGTTTCCGCCACTTTTCGTAAAAGGTATTTTTGATAGACGTTTTATTAGTAGCTGTTGTGTTCGAGTAGAGGGACGACGGTTCGATGATTCTGATTTTGTTCTAAACAAAGGTTTGATAATATTGTGATATTTGTAAGTGCTTGAACCCTTAAGACGGTTGCGTGTATCTAGGTGAACCTTAGTATACTCTAGAAGGGTTTTATATGCCTCCAAATCCTGCTGGATGTAACCTTCTGGATCGTGGTAGAATAAAAGCTGGTATAAGCCAGGTGTACCAGTCACGGATCCAGCTTCTTTATTTCGTTCTTGTAGTATGTTGATATTGCCGTTTCTTCCATCAAATCCAATTCTACGCGTACCTAAACTCCAACCGAGATCGTCATTGTAGAAAGGTCCGTAATTTTTATCGATTCTTCCATTATCTTGGAAATAGTCTTCGATATACGATTGACTAATTTCAGGATATTGATCTAAATACTCTTGAATGGATTCATATGTCATCTCAGGACGCATTATTTCTGGAGATTCGGGCATTGGAATATTCCCCTCTTCATCGGTTTCAGCCACCGGTTCCGTTTCGAGGAAACGTGTAAACACATCATCATTATCATCGGGTTCTTCTTTCTTTATTTCCTCCTTTGGTTGTAAATTTGTAATCGATTTTTGTAATGTCTTCGAGGATTGTACAATTTCTTCTAGTGGTTTGGATATTGGCTTGAATAGTTTATTAATAGACTCATCTTGCTCTGATTTACCTAATTTCAATGCCAAGTATTTTTTTCGAATCGATCTGGCAAGTTCAGACACTTTTTTCTTGCGCAATGCAGTAGCAACCTTATCGTCAGACATATTGGTATGGACTGAAGGCGCAGCTTACAATTTAATATATTTATCGAATCCTTTGCGATACCTTCCATCATTGAGGGCGAAATCTTTCATAATTACCAATGTACCATAGCGATCACACCAACACTTTGAACACATATTTTTAAATACGTCAAATGTCATGTCAGGAGATACGTGTTCGTCAAATATATGTTTCAAGTTTACCTCATCCTGCTTGAATAACACAATAACATTACAATTGTCGCGAATAAGCTGTTTCGGTATTTTTGAATATGTTTGACAAAGATATGCAGCATCGATATCTTTATGTCTGCACATGGAATAGTATTCCCGAATTTTCTGTTGACCATCACATGCAACGTCATCGAATAAAAAGACAGAATTAGGCTGAGCTTCATCTGGACTTATTATTTCCTCGTTGTCTTTGAATGGAAAATAGCCAACGCCCTTCACTTGTGCTATAACTTCCTGCAGCAATTGGTACTTTGGTTGGAATAACGATTTTGAATAAACATAAACGTTTTTGAATTTCGCGCCATTCGGATTAAATAGGATCGCCAGCACGACATTCGTCTTTCCACACCCACTGGGGCCACATATAATGGCACGGAAAGAATTTGGTAATAATTTACCATGTTTACCAATAGTTGGTGTTGAGGTAAAATCCAGATTTTCAATGGGTATAGTCTGCTCTTGTTGAATTATTTTCATTGTGTGTGTCGTCTTTCGTAGTACTACTCTTTAAATATAGGTGTTACCACTTACGCGTATCAGTCTTAATGTTGTTGTTTGAAGGAGAAGGTCTCTTAAATTCTCTCATCAATAAACTACCTATTGAGCTTCACTTACCTAGCTATCAGTACTGTGGACGTAAGTACTACCCCCTCCACCCCTTCATGTAAAAAATTGATTGTTTTTTTTCAGCCGGTACAAAATTGGAAAAACGTCTTGATCGTGGAGATCCGGGCATCAACCCCTTGGACGCTGCTTGTAAGCAACACGATATTTCTTACTTGAAGAATAAGTCTCTCGAAGAACGACACAAAGCGGATCGAATACTTGAAGATAAAGCTTGGGCTCGTGTCAAATCAAAAGACGCTTCACTGGGAGAGAAAACTGCTGCATTACTTGTAACAGGCGGAATGAAGGTGAAAAGAAAGCTGGGAATGGGTTGTCGTCGCAAACGTCGTTCCTTGCATCGAGATGTTATTCTAAAAGTGGGAAAGTCATTGAAGAGAGGAACATCTTTGAAAGACACCGCAACGTTTGCCTTACGAGCGGCCAAAGCACTTATTAAAGAATTTGGTGGGAAAAAGAAGTCGAGGTTCCTCGAGTGATACCTGTAGCGAAATCCGGAGGTTTCCTACCACTTATCCCTTTGTTTGCAGGTCTTTCGGCACTCGGAGCTTTGTCAGGTGGTGCTGCTGGGATTGCTAAAACTGTCATTGACGCAAAGCATGCGCAAAAGAAATTGGAAGAAGATGTACGTCATAATAAGGCTATGGAACGTGTAGGATCTGGCCTGTATCTGAAAAAGTATCCGAAAGGCGGCTTCGGATTGTATTTGGAAAAGCAAAAAAACCAATAAAGCTACCCAATCACGCATTAACCGACTTTGACATAACACAATACGCAATATCGCTTAAAATACCGCATTTTCGAGGAGTTTTCATGCGAGACACTCTCCCCAAAGCCGGCCCCCGGAAACAAGAATGCGCAGTGGTTAATTTGGACACCTCTGAGAATAGCGGAAGTCATTGGGTAGCTTACCGAAAGATAAACAACAATGTAGAGTATTTCGATTCATTTGGTAACTTGAAGCCTCCGGAAGAAGTTGTTAAATATTTTGGAAAGAGTGCGAGAATTTTTTACAACAATACCCAATATCAAAACTACGATCAAATCAATTGCGGTCATTTGTGTTTGAAATTTCTACAACAATGACGGAACTATTACTACAACATATCTACCATGGAAAAACATTGAGTAGTTTCACTGCCGAAGAACTAAAGCACTTTCCCATTGAATATCTAACAGAGTGTGTAAGACCTTCGGAATTGCTGGAAATGTGGTATAAACTTCCCAATGAATATCGAGCAAATTTTCAACTACAAATACGATTGCCTTGTTTCATCCATTACAACCGACCTGATTGGACGACGCATTGTGACGGCCCTCCGAGTTCGCAAGCTACTTGTTTCCTTTGTAACCAAACATTGAAAAAATAGAAAATGTTATTTAAATTCAAACATTATTCGTATTTCATTAGTCATCATGTCGCAGTTGCTGAGAGTTAACAGCACCAATCACGTGTTTACCTTTCAACCTCCTACGCCTATTGAGCTCGATCAGAAGAAGGAATACGAAATAGCTCTACGATCTTTTCATTCTTATCACAGTATACCGAAC
Organism: Galerucella nymphaeae; assembly: GCA_963978555.1. NCBI lineage: Eukaryota > Metazoa > Arthropoda > Insecta > Coleoptera > Chrysomelidae > Galerucella > Galerucella nymphaeae. The sequence continues at coordinate 12,791,288 of OZ021718.1, forward strand.
ATTGAAAATTGTAAGTTTTACTACTACGATACCAAGGGCAAGCTTCAAAGTTTTGATTTTCCCACAGGATGTTACGAAATTGCCGATCTTGAAGCGTTTATCCGAGATAAATTGGGTGCGGGCAATTCAACTAGACCAGAGGACATATTTTCACTAAAACCCAATCACAATACGTTGAAATGTGAAATTTCCAGTAAATACAAAATTTCCTTCAAGGAGACCAATAGTCTTGGAAGAATATTGGGATTTTCACCGAAAATACTCGACTCTAACAAATTGCACTCTTCAGATCTCCCAGTCAAAATTATTAAAGTATCTAGTATACGCTTCGATTGTAACATTACCACTGGAGCCTTCGATGCAAACAGACCTGCTCATACTATTTACGAATTCGTCGTACAAGTAGATCCAGGATATTCCATTGACGAAATTCCTCATAATTTGCTCTACTTACCCGTTATACCACAACGTGAAATAACCAACATCACTGTCATAGCCTTAGACTAGGACGGTCAGCCTGTAAACTTTCGTGGAGAACTAAGTACGTTGGTGTTGGAGCTTAGAGCGCGATGGGGCTAATAATAAATCATAAAAGACAATCTGCAGCACTTCCAACTTCATTAGCTAAGCAGTCGCCAAAGCTGAAACAGCTCACGTTCGCAAACAAATTGGTCCTGCAATCGCTGGGTTTTAAATTGAAAAATGACAACCATGTATGGAAAACGTCTACGCCAAAACGACATGCCTCCAATGTTTGATATCTACCGTAAGCCGATGTTTGATGAATCAATTCGAAAGGCCGAATATAGAACCTATGCTCCATTTATAAAGTCATTCAATTGCAGTGACATTGTGGAGTTTAGCATTAATCAAGTTGATTCGTTTTTTGCAATGAGCGAAACTTTGTTGTGCATTAAAGGTTCGCTTGAAGTACACGGAGCTGGTGACGTGAAATTAGCAAATAATGTTGGAGCCTTTCTATTCGATTCATGTACGTATAGTGAAAGTGCCAGGGAAATGGATACAGTTCGGGATCCTGGAATAGTAAGTGCCGTACGTGCCATGACCTGTTATAACCAAGAAGATTCCAATCATATGGCTATAGCCGGTTGGAATTACCCAAAAGATCCTATTTTGAATGATAGCGACAAGTCCTTCAACCTTCAAATACCTCTCAAACATATTTTCAACATTTTCAACGATTATCCCATGATTACATGTGGACGTCAAACAATACGACTAGTTCGAGCACGAAACGATAATGATTGCTTATATATTACTGAAAAGAATGTCTCTGGAACGCCTACAACAGCTAAAATTAACATTACAAGCGTTGAGCTGAAAGTTAAACATATCTTTCCTAATGACGACATAAAATTAAATCTCATGAAATCCATTCAAAAAGATCAACCTATAGTTATTCCATTCAGGAAGTGGGAGTTACACGAATTACCTTCAATTACTAAAGGAACAAGACATGAAGTTTGGGCTGTCAAGACATCCACTTCAGTTGAAAGACCTCGTTTTGTTATTGTTTTCTTTCAAACCGACAAACGTAACTCGAGTAGAGCTGACCCGACTCTATTTGACAATGCCGACGTACAAAGTATAAGACTATCACCCAATGGTAACTATTGGCCCAATGAAAGAATGCAATTGGATTTCGCTAAAACTGACTACAATGAGGCGTATTTTAACTACACTGAATTCTATCCCAACTACACAAACTCCACACAGAAGCGTACCCTGCTGGATTATTCTTCTTTCAAGAAACGAGCATTGTTTGTTATCGATTGTTCAAAACAGGAGGAAGGTATGAAGGCGTCCACAGTCGATGTGAAACTTGACATTGAAGCAAACATAGGCTTTCCCGAAAATACCAAAGTCTATTGCATCATAATTCACGATTGCGTAATGGAATACTTCCCCTTCTCCGAAATTGTTAAAAGCTTGAACTAGATGTTGTGAGTTAGTGTTCGAGCAGACGTCAACATGAGAGTAGCATTCGTAGACATCCAAGGTTTTGTTGTAGAAGGTCATTTCGTTGTCAAAGAACTCAGCATAGAAATTGGTTTTAAAGGTTCGCATTACATATTTTTACCACCGCAACCGTTTTCCACATTGAGCGACGCAGACAAGACGACTACATCATACTTGGAAAGGAATGTGCATGGTATTCGATACTCTTCAGGAGATGTAGAATATTCTAAACTAAATGAAATATTGAAAAGCAAGTTATTGTATGCCGCAGACTACATTTACGTTCGAGGACAGCAAAAAGCCAAATTTCTGGATAAGAAATGTCACATTTTCGGTATTTTTCCACGCATAATTGATGTTTGCAAATTTGATGGTACGCCGTGTGCAACAGGAAACTTTGTCCACGATCCAAACCCCTGCCACGCCACTGGAGTATATTCGTGTACCGAAAGAAATGTACAACGCCTCCGCCACTGGTTTCCAAATACTGTATTACCATTATAAATAAAGTTTTTTTTTAAAAAACATGGGTTTTATTGAAACACTCTGTATATTCATCAACTTTTATATTACATGAAGATTGGAATTTTCGTTTTACAATTTTCAAAATAATTTTCAAAATTAAAACAAATACAGCCACTAATATTACACATGACATGGCGTAAACGTTATTAGTTTCATTTTCTATATCCTTTTCTGTTCTGTTGAACATGGTGTAGGTTGAATACGTCTTAACGGATAAGTAGTTTGCGGCAGTCTACGGGCTAACTGATGGACCTCTTCAGGCACCCAGTTTATACGAAGACTTCTCCACGTCTGTCCTTCCTCATCAGACAAGCAAAGATTTTCGAGTTGATTTATAACCCCCCTTTTGTCTTCGTAAAAAGCAATGTCTTTATTCAATTTTCCAATATTCTTAATGAACTCGTCAAAACGATGACTGTACACTTCTGAAGACATTTTACAAAAGAAGTTTGGTGTGTAGTAGACTGCACTTTGGCTACCCCTCTCCACCTTTTCTTCTAGTCAGCACCGGGATGTCCCCCCACCACCCCGTGAGGAGACTCGTCGCTAGGAGTCGTTTGGCACCTCTCTCCCGTCCCACGTGACGTTTGACGTGTATCATTTGACGTGTCACGTGACGTTTCGACGTGTGTCATTTGACCTGACGTTCCATCCAAATCGGATGAAGCTAGATGCTAGTGCCTTTATGGTAGCATTATTGCGCATGCTTATACTCTCCATAAATTACATCACTTTCCATACATAATGCCGTTTGTTCCATTCAAATCGGACCAATAGTAACGAAGTTAGGTGTTAGTGCCTTTTTTGACAGCATTGCGCTACTTTCAACCATCCCCGGTATATCTATACTCTCGATTACGTCGATTACCTCCGCACCGCCCCGCTGGTGGAACCCATTTTGGCGGAGGCGGATAACATTGATTTCCCTATACTTATTGTGGAACATACATAGACCATCTACTCGAGTGACTGAAGATGTTTTTGACACTAAAAAAAGTATTATTATATATTATTTATTCACCAAATGACGTACGTACGTATTATTGTGAAATTTTAAGTAGATGCACGAATCTTTGTTAATGATAGATATCTTAATAGCAACAAAGTGGACTGCTATTGTAGATCAAATTATTCAAAAAAATTTTCATCTTGAATGAAATTCGGCGTGAATATTCCGCAAAAGGTTAAACAAATATGTCACTTCAAATTTATACCAATTCAATCATTTTATACGTTGGAGAAAATCTTAAGAGCGAAATATGAGTGATACTTCATAATAGCGATGGTAACCTTTAATTGAATTGCTTAATAAATATTTGAAACTAAAATTATAGAAATATAAAGGAAACAGAATACCCAGAAAGGAAGTTTTCATACACCAACTATCTTCATCTATTTTTGTATTGTTCCTTTACCGTTGGGTACAATATAACAGTTTTCATAATGCAATGACTTTTTTAAATTACTATAGGTCTTAAATTCACTCTACAATAATTTGTTAACAATTTATGACATCTGGACGCCTAATGCATTATGCAAAATTTTCAATTTAATAAAATATAAAACTCAACCACCTGCAAATGCATAGGATTCAAAACCTCGTCGTACGGCTCCAAATTATAAGTGATGACCCTACAACAATACACGTTAGGGCTAGAGTAACCATGCAACCATGAAAAAGTTTTTATTCGTCAAAGAAAATGATAGGTGCTCGAAATATATGCTATCCCCCAAACTGTTGTTCCGATTAAAAAAGAAAAAAATTATTTATTAGATATGTGCAAATTCATTCCATTGATGTATAGAGAATTTTGAAATTTTTTAGTTTGTCTGGCGTTAAGAGAATATATGTAATATTTGATAGATATGACAATTCTATAAAAAATTTGTTGGAGTTCATTTCAAGTGAGGGAGAGGATCTAGGCTAGATTTTTCATTAAGAAACTTGTGAAACACCATTATCTGGTAGCTTTACACTCAAGAAGAAAATTAAAAAGACATGTTAACCAATTGAAATCGACATTAGTCATGAAAAAAAGTAACGTTTAGACCCACTTAGTCGTTTAATCATCTAATGCAGTACCTCATAGTACTCCAAATTTATAAAATGAACGTCATTTAGGTGAACCAACACCTGATCCGTCATTATTGAGACCTCAAAGAGAAACACGTCTAGTGATACAGGGGAAGTAACACATATTTTGTCTGGAGTTTCAATAGACGTTAATTTAGACTCTGGAACAATGCAATACTTGGAATACAAAGATTTTTTTCGGCATTATCCATTTTTTAAGCTTTCAGGAACAAATTAGGTCATAAAAATTCAAAGCGTGATACACGAATAAAAATGTAAAAAAATAGAATGACGTCAACGAATGGGGCAGCCACAGCTTGCGAGATTTAATCGAGAATTTTTCACTTGAAAGTGAATGCTCCCAATTAAATATTCGGCATATCTCAACATGGACAAAATCGCAATGAATAAGTAGCTAACATGATTCTATAAGTAGTTCAAAATTTGAGGTGTTGAACAAACATTTTTGGAAATGCGATAGTGTTCATTCAACCATTGGAAACTGTTCAATATATTCAGTTAATGAGTGGAAATCAATTTTCTGGCGCGGAAAACGAATATAAACAGTGTCAAATATGTCTCATCTTCTGTTGTAAAATAATTAAGATATAAACACATCCAAAGCCGACGCTGCTTACATCCGCTACTGATAAAATGAACGAAAATCCACAGTTAGTTGCAAATTGGCTTGCGTTAGATAAAGTATCTCTTAATGTCAATGAAACCGTATTTTTGACTTTTGGAAATGCCCATTCCACATTTGAATAGTTCACTACTAGTTTGACACAAATAAAAGCAATCTAAATTCGAGACCTCTCCAACCTCTTTCAAATAATCAAGAAAATAATTTTTTTGTATTCTGTGTAAAAATTTTTTTATTCAAATTGCAAAGCGCTTTCGGCTGTTAAGCCATCTTCAGTGCCTCACTCGTCAGGCGATTACAAAAACCTCTTCCATTAAAAAAGTTCACAACACATTTTATAAGCGCTTTGCAATTTAAATAAAAAAATTTTTACACAGAATACAAAAAAAATTGTTGTCTTCACTTTATGTCATGTGTACTCAGCATAAAGATATTCATCTTTCAAATAATGCAAATGACTCGCTTAACACTTGGATATTTCTCGATTGGTGATAGTCTCACATCCTTTCCTAAACCTGATGTATCTAATATTTCTGAAAATCTTTTAACTCGTTTTAAAAGATGTACTCGTGCTCAACAAAAGTTGTCGGGAATTAAAATTATTTCATTGGTAGAACACATAATTATTTTGAAAATTATAATATCTATTATTATTTTCCATATTCTCGCGAAAAACAATAAGGCACAGCATTGCTACCTCGCGGCACAGAGTATATAATACGAATCGCTTGTGCCGCGAGGTACGAATACTGTGCCTCAACATGTCTCGACAAATCCTAACCAGTACAAGGGACTGCTGTGCATTTGCAAAAGTTGCGCGTCAGTTCTGTTCCATACGTAATTGAGTGAACAGTGCATCGAAATGAGTTACGAACAAAATCAAAAACATCTTCAAAGACTATGGGACACCATAATGTCGGACGAAGAGGAAGATCCATTTGCTGGTAGTGAATCTTCAGATTATTATCTGCCAGGAAGTGAATTTGAAAGTGACAGCGAATATGAGGAAAATCCTAGTGTTGAGAATTCAAGAGAATTCTCAACAGATTTGTTTTGTTAAATATATTATGCATTTTCTTCGTTAATGACATTATTTATTTCTGAATGAATTATCTTTGATGACAAAGCATCTAAAAGTTTCTCTATATATCTATGTGAAAAAAAGAAAGAATGTACTTAGTAACCGTTGTTATGTATCAGTTGTCATTATAAAAATTTATACGAATTGTCAATATAATTTCTAATTTCTAAAAAAGCGTATAATTATCTATCCTAATTCAAGAATAAAGCTCAATCAACAAAGGTTTTCTGCGAGGAACCTGAGAGCAAAGGAGGGAAGAAAATTACCAAAAATTACAGTCCACTAGAAATAAAATAATTCCTTCCCAAGCCATCGAATCCTTGCCCATGGTCAAACTTCGAACCGGATGTGAATTTTTCTGAAAACCTAATACATCCAATTACCAAACTTCCAGTTCCAGTGTTAAATAAGTGTCTGTGCGTGATTCTCTCGTGAAAAAAATTTTGTGCAAAGTTCACAGGTATACCTAACCATAAAAAGGGATTAACGGAGTCCCAACTGTTCCTGTTGTATCTAAGGATATAAATACCAAGTCGAAACTGTTCCTGTTGTATCTAAGAAGTAGATAGAAATTTCCATATCAAATAAGGTCAGATAAATAGTCTAATTAAGTTTAAATAAAAAAGAAAACAAATATATAAAAAAAATATCTTGATTGTCAAGATTTCTTAAATTTCAAATAGTTCAGCATTGTCAAAAGTTCACAAAAACATCACTTTGGATTCAATCTAGTTAAAAAATAATAATAATATTAATATGTATATCACTTATTAACATTTCCATTTTTGTCATATTTTATCTTGGAAAACAAGCTTGTCAGAATTCCATTTTATCGCGAATAAATCTCGTAATTTTTATCATTCATCTATCTTGGTTGAAAAACAAAGAATAATGGAAAATCTTATTAAAATTAGAACTACAAGTAAAGCTCAGATCACAAAAATATTGAAATGGATAGATGCTAATAAGGAATCCAAAGACAAATTCAAATTACAAGAAAGATTAAAATCCTTAGAAAGTTACTATACAAAATATAGCGATGTTCAAAATGAAATTGAATTATTGGATGAAACGGAAGGTCTACGCGAACCCCGTGAAGTTATTGAAAATAATTATCTAGATGCCATGTCTCTTCTAAATCATATACTTGAAAAGTTAACTAAATCAATTAATTCACCTCCCGCAACACCTATAACAACTTCAAATATAATTTTACCTTCAATTCAAATTCCTCCATTCGATGGTAAACCAGAAAACTATCCAACTTTCATTGACCTTTTTACTTCATTAATTGTGAATAATGAAAAATTAAAATCGAATTCTGAAAAGTTTTATTATTTACTGTCATATCTACGGGGCGAACCATTTCATCTTGTCAAATCTTTGAATGTATCTGAAGATAGTCTTAAGATTGCTTTAAAACTTCTTGAACAAAAATATTTAAATAAAAGGCAAAATGTTATTAGTCTCTTCAATCGCCTCTTAGAAATACCAGAATTATCTAATTGTTCTTTACAAAATTTAAAAGCGGAAATTGTTTCTATAACACAAAATCTAGAAAATGTAAATGTAACAAAAGAGAAACTATTAGATTCATTGCTCACAAAACTCATAGAACAAAAACTTGATTTTATCACTCGCCGATCGTTTGAAGAAAAATGCAATACGGAAGAATTACCCACCGTAAAAAACCTATTAGAATTTTTAAATCGAAAATGCACGGTTTCACAAAATATATCTATATCAAAACACAATGAGTCAAATGTGAAAAAATCCACTTTTGATCCTCATACAACTAAATTAAATACACCGAATAAATCTTATAAAACTCAGCAAGTCTCATTTCTCGCTGCACAACAACTCAATACAAGTAATTATCCGTCAAAACCTAAGAAATATTACCAAAATTGTGTTTACTGTAATGAAAACAGTCACAAAATTTACACATGTAAAGAATTTTCTAGTTTATCCGTCGAACAACGCCACACTTATGCTAAAAATAATCATTTGTGTTGGAATTGTTTAAATCCCAATCATTCTGTCAATGAATGTCAATCAAATAATAAATGTTCCGTGTGTAACAAAAAACACAACACCTCGTTGCATGTAAATCATATTACAAACAATGTGAATTCTTTAAATTCCGAACCTGCAAACTGTTGTCAAAATCTCGACTGCTCAGGTCAACAAAAACTCTACACCAGATTCCAGTCAGTTCCACCTAATAGAGGTAACCAATCATTATTAATTTCAACTCCCGATATTCCATCGCAAGTACAAAATAAATCACACCCTAGAAAAAATGTAACGTTTTGTGACCAATCTCAAGCCTCACAATCAAATGAATTTATCGATAATCACACTTTATCTTCACTTAATTCAAATCAAAACCATTGGGAAAAATCCCCTTCGAGTGAAAATTCATCCCTTCAAACGTCTGAAAATGTTAACTCTTTCAATTATCGATCTGATAATGACCCATCATGTTCATTTTGACAATCAAAGGCGTCACTGTCTACAATTGCAAATAAACAATCTTTTATTTTACTAGCAACAGCCCAAGTCATAGTAAAAAATAAAGAAGGCAATTCAATTTTAATAAAAATCTTGTTAGACAGTGGCTCTCAAATGTCTTTCATTTCATTATCCCTATTAAAAAAATTAAAATATCAATCTTACAATCATAATGTACAAGTATCGGGTATCTTAAACACTCCCAATGTCATAAATAAGATAGCAGACATCACATTCACCTCTCAATATGACAAATCCACAGAATTCCAAGTTTCTTGTGCAGTAGTAGAATCCATAACACACAAATTACCTTAAATAAAAATAAATAATGACTCATTAGACATTCCTGAATTTTATAAACAATATTTAGCAGACAAAACATTTAATTTACCAGCATCTATCGATATGCTAGTGGGTGCAGATCTTTATTATGATATACTGCAACTAGGAATCAAAAAATTAGGACATGGTCTCCCTGTTCTGGTCAATACATCTCTGGGTTGGATCGTTTCTGGTGCAATTCCTCAAAAAGCCCTTAATCCAATTTATCAAACTCTATCTCAACAAAAAAGTTTGAAATCTCGGACTCATATCACACTTCATCGAATCTTACTCAAGGTAATACATCTAATGAATCCATCATGGGTGAACCTAGAAAAGTAGGTTCTGATCAAACATTATCAAGTCTTTATCTATCTAATCACTCAAAAGGAGATGAATCTAGTAATCTCACTTTATCTAGTCTCAATCAAGACAATCTATCTAAATTGGGCGAATCAAACGAAAAAGTTTCACACCAAATCTCATCAATTATAAATCATATATCTCAATCTAAGTCTATCTCAAAACTAAAAGAATTTAATGAATCAAACTTTCATCAATTATCATTATTATGTCAAACAATATCTCTAGATAATCTATTAGAACGATTCTGGACTCAGGAAGAGCTCCATACATATCCTATTGCATCTGAAGATGAAATGCTAGCCGAAGAAACATTTGTTTCGACCACGAAAATCCTACCATCGGGTAGATATCAAGTAGATCTTTCTTTAATCGAACCTGAAGCCTATAAAAAGTTAGGTGACTCATTTTTTGAAGCAAAAAATAGATTTTTCTCTCTAGAAAAGAAATTTCAACGAGATCCAGCATTATTTGAAAATTATAAAAAATTCATAGATGAATACTTGTCTCTTAATCATGTACGTATCATACCTTTGTCTCTTACCAATGAAAATAATCAAAATAAATATTTTGTACCTCATCTAGCTGTTATTCGTGAAAGCAGCATAACTACCAAATTAAGAGTTGTTTTTGATTTTTCATGTAAAACTACTGCATCTGTGTCGTTAAATCAAATTCTTCTCACTGGTGGCAGAGTGCAGCCAGAATTATTTGACATTTTGTGTCGTTTCAGATCTTTTAAATATGTTCTCACAGCTGATATTGAGAAAATGTATCGTCAAATTCAAATGAATCCAAGTCACAATTTCTTACAAAATATCTTGTGGAGAAATTCTCCTTCTGAATCTTTGTCATGCATCGAATTAACCTGTGTTTCTTTTGGATTGAAAAATGCTCCCTTTCTAGCTTGTCGTGTCTTGAAAGACATAGCACAGCGTAACAGTAATCAAAGCCTGGCATCAGATGCATTACTTAACCAAACTTATGTAGATGATGTGTTGGCAGGTGTAAATTCTATTTCTGATCTAGATCTCCTTTACAGACAGCTCACTTCAATATTAAAATCTTCAGGGTTCAATTTGCATAACTTTTGTTCAAATACTCTTCATTCAAATTTTCCATCTCAATATTAAATCAAAGATATGAATTTCGATTAAACACCTTGCAAAATTTTAGGACTCAATTGGAATCCTATTTCAGATCATTTTCAAATCACAGCTCCATCAGATTTAAATTTGCCAAAAATCACCAAAAGAAATATATTATCCACAATCTCTTCATGTTATGATCCTCTTGGATTAGTCAATCCAATTATAGTTTAAGGAAAATTGATTATGCAATCACTTTGGGCTCTCAACAATAAATCTTGGGACATGGAAATCGACCATGTGCCAGTCTTACAAGAATGGAATCAATTCTGTCACAATATCCAACAATTAAAAAATCTAAAAATTCCTAGATATCTATTTTTAAACAAAGAAATAAAAAGTATAGAACTTCATGCTTTTGCTGATTCAAGTTCAGTAGCTTATGGTGCAAATGTCTATTTTAGATCGATCTATACAGACAATTCTGTACATTGTTCTCTAGTAGCTGCAAAATCTCGAGTAGCTCCCATCCGTCGGATTCTAACAATCCCAAAATTGGAGTTATGTGCCATGGTTTTATTATCAAATTTAGTTACCAGAATTCTTCAAATATTTAAAAACAAAATCAAATTTTCATCTATTAATCTTTGGTCTGACTCACAAATCGCTTTATCATGGATTAAATGCCATCCTTCCAAGTGGTCAGTGTTTGTTTCAAATCGAGTATCTCAAATACAAGAAAAAACAAAACATTTCCAGTGGCGTCACATAAGATCTGCACATAACACCGCAGATATCTTATCTCGAGGTAATTTAAATGAAAAAAATCAGGATTTTTGGTTTCATGGCCCAAAAATATTTTTTAATGCCGCTATAAATTTCGATCAGCTCGACACCTTTTCGTTTGTTAATTCGTTACATGAATCAAAGAAAACATCTTTGTCTGTCGTTCTTCAAGAAGAAAATTTCTGGTCAATCATCTTCAATAAGTTTTCATCTTTTCTTAAGCTACAACGAGTAGTAGCTTATATTTTAAGATTCGTGAACAATGTCAAATTGAAAGTAATTCATAAAAACAGCCTACTCTCAGAAAAACTATCTTCTCCAGAATTGAGCTACGCTCACAATTTAATTATGAAGAACATACAATCCCAATACATTTCAAATGAAATTCAGCTGATGAAAAATCAAAAAAGTTTAAAATGTAAACAGTTACTCTCTTTAAAGCCATTCTTAGATCGAGATGGACTTTTAAGAGTGGGTGGTCGGTTGTCTCATGCACCCATACCTTATTCTCAAAAACATCCATTACTTCTACCATCCAAATGTCATATTGTCAACCTTCTGTTAAAGTTAGAACACAATCGATTAGGCCATTGTGGGCCACAAACCACATTATCAAATTTTAGACTACGTTATTGGCCATTGAATGGTTTGCGTGAAGTAAAACGCATTATTTCTAAATGTATCACTTGTCATCGGTTCAATGCTCAATCAGCTGAGCAAATTATGGCAGATTTACCTTCATATCGAACTTCCATTACCAGGCCTTTCCAGAAAGTCGGTATTGATTTTGGAGGTCCATTTCTCATAAAATCTTCAACTCTTCGAAAAGCACGTATCACAAAATGTTATCTATCTTTGTTTGTATGCATGGTAACTAAAGCAGTCCATCTCGAATTAGTGTCAGATCTATCCACAGAAGCATTTTTAGCATCCCTAAAACGTTTTATAGCTCGTCGAGGATGTCCCCCAGTCATATACAGCGATAACGCAACAAATTTCCTCGGAGCCAAAAATGAGCTTAAAGAAGTTCATGATTTCCTGTCTATCCAAGCAAATCTTAACTCCATCAGAGATTATCTTTCAGCTACCGAATCTCAGTGGCAAAATATCCCACCACGTGCTCCTCACTGGGGTGGCATTTGGGAAGCAGCCATTAAAAGTGCCAAGTACCATTTAGTTCGCCTTGTAGGCAATTCTACCTTAACTTTCGAGCAATTGTCAACTATCTTTGCTCAAATCGAAGCAATCTTAAATTCACGTCCTTTGTATCCCTTGTCTAATGACCCAACTGATCTTAATCCTCTGACACCTGGTCATTTTCTAATCGGTGCTCCTTTAACTGCTCATCCGGAGCCAGATGTATCAGAAATTTCCACAAACAGATTATCATTTTGGCAACAATGTACAAAGGTTCAGCAAAGTTTCTGGAAGCAATGGAAAACATCTTACCTACATCGTCTTCAAAATCGTCCTAAATGGTTGAAAACAAAATCTAATATCAGGGACGGTGATCTTGTCCTAGTTATTGACCAAGAAACTCCACCTCTAAGCTGGCCAATAGCTCGAGTAATACAAATATTTGTCGGAAAAGATGGAAATGTCAGATCAGTAAAAGTAAAAACCAAAGATGGTATCTATACTCGACCCATCGTTAAAATATCGCCTCTCCCATATGATCGAGATTAAACTCAATTGTACATACACATAATAAATCACAACTTAGTCATCTTTCATTTTTCTTTAAAAAATTTGTTTTATAGAACCTCTATAGCCCTATCGTAACTATACATTCACTAGTTTATATCATTTACCGAAGACTGTTATGTCAATTTCTGCTTTTCAGCTAAAGCAGCTATTATCAGTACCTACTTATGTTGATTTCACATTAAGATCAGTCTTATTTTACTTTCTCTTGTTGTTTTATTATTATTAGTAGGTAAGAAAGTAGGAAACTTCTTTCCATATCACAATATCAGTATTTTTAATTTGTTTTTCTGTATTTATCAAAATAAGACATACATTGTCGTAACCTTTAAGTTAACTTGTCAATCATTAATATCATTATTCGTTTTAAAATTTTACTTCTGTGAATGTGTATCACAGATATATAATGGTCACAAGTATTCATAGTTTATTCTTGATGAGAGAATCAAGAGAATTCTCAACAGATTTGTTTTGTTAAATATATTATGCATTTTCTTCGTTAATGACATTATTTATTTCTGAATGACAAAGCATCTAAAAGTTTCTCTATATATCTATGTGAAAAAAAGAAAGAATGTACTTAGTAACCGTTGTTATGTATCAGTTGTCATTATAAAAATTTATACGAATTGTCAATATAATTTCTAATTTCTAAAAGAGCGTATAATTATCTATCCTAATTCAAGAATAAAGCTCAGTCAACAAAGGTTTTCTGCGAGGAACCTGAGAGCAAAAGAGGGAAGAAAATTACCAAAAATTACAGTCCACTAGAAATAAAATAATTCCTTCCCAAGCCATCGAATCCTTGCCCACCTAGGAAAAAGCAGAGACTCGGAATGAAAAATAAAAAGTACAAAGGTGGACTTGCTACGTTCGTCGCGACCTCATCTTCGTCAGGTATGATAAAAATTATTATCCTACTTCAAATGTTACCAGCTTTTTGTAATAACATTTCAATTTCATCATTGCAAAAATAGATTTTGTGGTTTTAAGCCGAAATGTTTTACCAATTGTATTTTCTTCTTCAGATTTGTTTCCTTCTCAACCTGCACCTCCTCTAAATTTAGAAGCTTCGTGTTCCAACTTTACTAGAACTGTGTATGAGAGTACATCGACGCCTCCGGTAAGTTTCGAAAACAATCGTGAGTAGTTACATGAGTATCTCAAGGTTTTCTTTTAACAGACGAGTCCGACGTTGAAAACTTAGAAAATACTGTTGACCCAACCATCGAGGAAACGCCATCGCTGAAATTCCGCCTGCCAGCTCAGGAGAAGAGCATTTAGAAGACGAAAAAGTAGAGTGGGGACCAATCACAGTGTCATCACGTTTGAAAACTTTCGATATCACAGTACCTACAGTAGGAATAAATCCCGATTTAGTGGAACCATACTTTGACAAAAAAAAAGGAAAAAAAAATTCGCGTTCATAAATGGACTGATACCAATGTCGACGAGATGGAGTTATGTTTTTTGCAATATAACTGTGGGTTTATGCCGATTTCCGTCAAAACAGACTATTGGTTTGAGGAAGAAATTTATCAGAATGGTATTCGCAAGTAAATGAGTAGGAACAGGTTTCGGTCACTATTCCACACGTTACACTTCTGGGACAATGAGGAAATCCCACATGGGGGCGTTGATAAGCTTCGAAAATAAGACCCTTACTAGAATTGTTAATCGCAAGATATGAATATGTTGTAGTACCACCAGAAAACGTACGTATTGATGAAACCTTGGTACCATTTCGAGGACGACTTGGGTTTCGTCAATACGTAAAAAATAAATGACACAAGTTTGATATCAAAATCTATAAATTGTGCATCGAGACTTACAACTTTCCGTCTGAGTCAAAAAAATATTCACATTCCTCACCAGAACAAGTTGTTCTAGATTTGATGGAACTATTTCTGAACTCTGGTAGAACATTATTTGTAGACAACTACTACACCACTGTGTATCTAGGAAATCTACAGCTTGAGAGGAAAACTTATTTGGTTGGAACACTAAGAAAAAGGAGGAAAAAGAGAATGTATTACTCGATTTATTGATCCTGGAATCGTTATGCTAGAGTGGAAAGATAAGAGAGATGCTTTGGCTCTCAGTACAAAACATCTAGATGCAATGAAAGCTATGCCAAGTCGAACAGATCCTGACAGAAAAAAAACCGGCAATAATTGTTGACTATAATAACTGCAAGGCATACATAGATCTCTCAGATCAACATAAAGCCTATAATACCCCACTTAGACGCGGTATAAAATGGTATAGGAAACTGGCAGACGAAATTACTTTGGGAACTACTCTGGTAAATGCTCATGTGGTGTATTCAGAACTGACACAGGACAAAAAAAGCATTACGGAATTCAAAACAAATCTTTTGGAACACATTAGTGAAAAACAAGTGTCTCTTCGGGAGCCGGAAGCTCAACCAAATTTGGTCTTGCTCTACTTGCAAAAAATCATACTGTGTGAATTGCTTCTTTCACTCTCATGAAAGTTACTTAGCTTGATATCAGGATTCATGATCATAGTGTACTGTATAGTATTCAGAATATAACTCCAGTTGTAGAACTTGTTTTCATTTGAATTGGCTTCATTTTAATTTTTTCCTTCAGAAATAAATCTATTATTTCAGCAAATCACTTTATTTTATTACAAGCTATCTTTTTACTCAATAGTATATCCATAATTTCCAATAACAAAAAGTCTGTAGGCTTGTGCAAGAAATTTCAACCCACAATACATAATTATCACAAAAAAAATCCAAACCAAAAATATTTTCCGAGGGCTTTTTCTTGCGTCTTGCCTACTGTGCCGTGATTAGTTTTCATAGGAAGAATAGGCGTTTGAGATCCATACGCGGTGCCTCACTGAATAATAGGATATCAGTACATGTGGTACAACATATGTACCTCGGTGCACAAACCATACATTCAGGTGAGCCACACTCTCCGTACCTCATGGTAGCCTACGTGTTAACCAGAAATTTCAGCTTATAGAGGATGCAGCATTACCGAATTTGCACGAAAGCCTCGTTCTCTTGATGATGTTGATCATTGGAAAGCAATAGAGTTCCGCCAATTCATTCTTTATTGTGGACCATTAGTAATGAAGTCATTTGGATGAACAAAAATATGTACTTGAATGCTTTCACTTGATGTAGATCCATACTAAATTATGAAATAAAACAATTTTAATTGGTTAGGTATATACCTTCATTCGTTTGACAAAGCTACTGTGTTAGCGAAACGCATCACAACTTTAAGTTAATATAATGTAGATTTTAACAAATTAAAAAAAAATGTTTCATTTCATTAAAATATGTAGGGTAGAGTGGGTAGGACACTGGGGTGCATTTGACAGTGACAATTTTTCCGCAAAAAGAAGCGTTAATAAAATTTCGGTAACATTCGTGAATGCTCGAGGTCGTCCGTAGAATAACCCCACAAAATATATTAGTTGTTCTTCAAATGTAGTAAATGCTAGACGGGTTTGCTATTTTTCGCGACGTGTTTTATAAATCACAGTGTATGAAATTCCAAAAATTTCCGTGCCATCCTTTATTATAAACAATAAATATATTAACTGTATAAAAGATTGATGTTGGCCGAGCTGGTAAGTAACATAATTTTTCACTAATAATTAAATTATGTAGGTCTTATAAGTTTTAAAAGAAACAAGTGGCTATGGTGACCATTCGACAATCTATTTTGAGACGAGAGTCTGTTTAAACCACTGTTTTTGAATGTTAGCACAATAGTACCGACTACTTTCAAAGTTATTCATTTAAAATTTTTACCTTTATTTCAGAAAAATGCCACAAAAATATATAGAAAAGACAAACCGAACCGAAATTTCAGAAGAGGCAATGAAATCAGCAGTTCAAGATGTCATCCGAAAACTAGAAACGCCAACTTCAGCAGCTTTAAAATATAATTTAAAGAGGACTACCATAATAACAAGAATAAAGAAAAAAACAAAATACACATGGCAGTGATTCTGGGCAAAGCACCGACGATGAATCAAATTATTACAAAGATATCCAGAATATCCCCATAGGGCTAATAATATCAAAGCTACTATTTGAAAATTCTTCTTTTCTTTTTTCTATTCATATATATTAAGTCAATCACTAGATAGGCACTATTTGGACTAGCCAAATATATATCAAGTATACATCATGTCAAAAGTAACTTCTGTCATTCTGATGATATATTTATCGAAACAATTGTCAAATAATTTACTTGCAATTTACACATTTTTTCAAATATATTGTGGAGTCATTTAGAAACAGTTAGTTTCATTTAAAACCATATACAAATTATTACAGTTCAAAATACACGTCAAACCAAATTTTCACGCAAAACCAAGAAACCGAGCTTGCTGAATACTTTAAAAAATGTTCGCTATTAAAATATGGACTGACATATTTGTCAGCTAGAAAGTTTGCATTTCAATATGCGGGAATAAATAATAAATAATAATTAATGCCTCACTCGATGGAAATGAGATCAAATTGCAGGTGTTGACTGGATGTAGGCTTAATGAAGAGGAATAATAATTTAAGCCTTCGCAAACCAGAAAATACAAGCATTGCTTGTGCTTCCGGATTTAATAAAATAGTAGTTGCAGAATTTTTCGAAAATTTTACCAATCAATTGAAGAAACATAATTTTGAAGCAAAAGATATTTACCATATTGACGAGACTGGACTAACAACTGTTTTGCAAGCACCTAAAGTAATAAGTGAAAAAGGAAAAAGAACTGTTTCTCAAGTTGTATCAGCCGAGCGAGGGTCTCTTGTTACTGTCATTGGGATAATCAATGCGTCAGGAAATTATATCCCACCTGTATATATATCCAAGAAAACGGAATATCGAGAAATATTTAGTAGGCGGGTTAAACGGATGCTTTGCTACAAGTTCTAAAAGTGGTTGGATGATCAGTGATTTATTTATTGATGTACTGAAGCATATCGTGAACCACAGTAAATGTTCTAAAGAAAAACCAATTTCACTTCTACTCGATAACCATGGTAGTCATTGCAGTCTTGACGCTATTATTTACTGTTTACTGCTATTATTGCCGTTCCCGCCTCACACATCCCATCGCTTACAACCCTTGGACGTTGCCGTCTTTGGCCCATTTAAAACTTATTGCAAAACTTCCTTTAATGATTATTTAACAAATAACCCTGGAAAAGTAGTGACCATTTTTGAAATATCTCAGCTTTCAAAACTACCATTCCAACGAGCGTTCACGGCAGAAAATATTGAAAAATCATTTAAATCTACGGGTATTTATTCATTGAACACTCAAATTTTTCCAGAAGAAAAGTTTTCGTTGCATGAGCATACTAGAGAGCCACCAACAGTAGTCACCGATTTAGAAAAAACTTCCGATCCATCCCAGCACTAAAAATACGGAATATGTGACTCCGGATTGTTTGCGTCCTCTTCCAAAAATCGCCGCTCCCAAATCTAAAAAGGTGGGAAAATCGCGTATGTATACGGGCACCCCGGAGAAGGATCGTTTGATGGAACTGGAGAGGAATAGAAACATGAAAAAAGCTGCAGCTGAAAGGAAGCAAGCGGCTAAGAAAATTAAAAAAAGGACCAAATTTTGTTCAGATTCAGCTGAATAAGAAACATTCAGCGCAGCTGACAGACGATTCAATTGGGCCATTACACGAAGCACTGAGCGATTTCGATGATATAGACGGCGATTATAGCCAAACTGATCAATTCAAATTGTGCGATTAGGATACCATTGAAAGTGGTGATTTTGTTCTGGTCAGGTTCAAATGTACAACTGGCGATAAGTTTTATGTAGGATGCATAATAGAAGATAATCCTGAGCAAGGACATTTCACAGCGGACTTTTTGCGCAGAAAAGGTTCTACAACTTTCTGCAAGCCCACTGTTCAAGACATTGCCATTATTTTCAGAGACGAAATTGAGTTGAAAATGCCAGCACCTATTCATCCTCTCGGAACATCACGAACAAGTACTATGTACAATTTTAATATAGATTCAAGCCAATATAATGTTTCCCAAGTTACTTATGTACAAACTTAATTCTTGTTTACATTTTTAAAATGAAAGTTCAATATTTTTTTCATTCATCAAACAAGAATACGTAAATGTCTGATGTAACCCAATTAGCGCCACATCTACCCCACCCTGCTGTCAGAGCTACCCCAGCCAAGGGTGACATTCGTCATTTGGAACAGTTATCTGTTTTAGGAAATAACAATATTGCAAAATGTTTCGATCCAACTAACAAAATAAATTTGTAATAACAATATATGTAGCAAAAGATTTCAAGTATTAATATTTTTCCAAGAACCAAAACTTTGCGAATATAACTGTTGTGACGGTGCATTTCTGTGGTGCAGAGTACTTCTCGAGTGGCACAAGAACAGTGCGTGGTAGACAGTTGACGGTGGCGCGAACTAAACCTCTCTCCACGAACACGTTGTCACGATTGCTAGTTGCAATAGGTTAAGCAAGCAATGTTAAGTTATGTTCTCTAACTCAAGTAACAATAAAGTATTCTGTTCATGTATGTGTTATTTACCACCAAACTAACACTTGGCGACGAGGATAGTACGAATTCACGAGAGCTAAGTACCTACAAATACTACAATAATTACAGATAATTATAATAATGGCTACAACACCCGCAGTTACCGGTGGTGAGACTAATACAATAGTTCAGACAATTTTTACCATCGAACATTTCGAAAATACAAAATACCAGTGGTCAAGATGGGTAAAAAGACTAGAAGGTGCATTTACAATTTTCAGTGTACCAGATAATAGGAAAGTAGGATATCTATTACATTATATGGGGGCAGAGGCCTTCGATACCCTCTGTGACAAATTAGCGCCAGAAGACCCATGGAATAAGGATTACGATTATTTAGTTCAACTCATGCAACAATACTACGATCCAGCACCATTAGAGATAGCTGAAAACTTCAGGTTCAATAAAAGGAAACAATTTGAAGGTGAAAGTGTACAAGAATACTTAACTGCATTACAAAAACTTGCAATCAATTGCAATTTTGGTGCATAAAAACTGCGTTTGGTTTACGAAATGAGAAAATTTTACATAGGTTATTAGAAACAAGAGATCTCACATTAGATAGGGCTTTAGAAATTGCTGTAAGTATGGAGCTTTCTTCTAAAGATGTAGCTCAGTTACATCATGGAGGTAATATAAATAGCTTAGATAGTAAGAAAAAGTCATTCAATATTAAACGTTATATTACAAGTAATCATAACAATCTTGATATAAGTAATACAAGCGCTAAAAATAATATTCAAAGCACATCTACAAATCAATGTTATCGTTGTGGTAAAACTGATCATTTTGCTAATAATTGTGACAAAATAAATGTTGTTTGTAATTTCTGTAACATTAAAGGTCATTTGCAGAAAGTATGTACAAAGGCTAGAGGGAATAAACAGGCACAATATGTAAGGTACAATACAAACCAGGTGGAAGAGGTTGAGGAAATTGTGACTTTAGAGACTGAACATTCTGAATTTCGAGAAAAATTTTTAACTACAGTTACAGTAAACAATAAGGATATTAAATTTGAAGTGGACAGTGGAGCTTCTGTAAGTATTATGAGTAAGAAACAGTTTCTAGAAGTATTTCCAGATATTCCCATCATGCAAACAAACTTAAATCTTATAACATATTGTAAAAATTCTTTAGACGTATTAGGATATGTACCATGTACAGTTACTTACAATACAAATACTCATGCTTTAAATTTATATATAGTTACAATAGATAGAGAACCTCTGCTTGGGCGTGAATGGATTAGACAAATCAAATTAAATCTGTGGGATGAACAAATAAATGATGTACTTGGTAATGATGTAATTAACAACTTGAAAAGTAAATTTCCCAGTGTATTTTTACCTGGAGTGGGCAAAATTGAAGGGGCTTCTCTACACTTAAAAAAAAATACAAAACCTGTTTTTATGAAAGCCCGTACAGTGCCATTCGCAATTTTGTCTAGGGTTGAACAGGAAATAGACAAACTTCTTTCGGAAGGTATTTTAACTAAGGTAGACTATTCTGATTGGGCTACACCTATAGTACCAGTATGCAAAGGAAAAAAAATACGTTTATGTGGGGATTTTGAAATAACATTGAGCCCTAACCTAGAAATCGATGATCATCCATTACCTACAATAGATGAACTATTTGCATCAATGGCTGGGGGACAGCGTTTTTCTAAAATTGACCTCAGCCAGGCTTATCTACAATTGGAAGTCCAATCAGAAGCACGTCATTTGTTGACCCTAAATACTCATAAAGGTTTATATCAATGTAACCGCTTGATGTATGGAGTAGCATTTGCACCTGCCATTTGGCAGCGTGAGATGGAGAAAATTTTACAAGGGATACCAGGGGTTACTGTCTTTCTAGATGACATTAAAATTACAGGGGAAACAGACGAAATGCACATTACAAGATTAGAACAAGTGTTAGAACGGTTAGCTAAACACAATATAAGAAAAAACTTGGAAAAATCCGAATTTCTAGTAGAGAAAATAGAATACTGTGGTTACATTATTGACAAGTCAGGTATACATAAAATGAGGAATAAAGTGGATGCTATTCAAAATGCACCACAACCTCAAGACAAATCAAAGTTACGTTCATTTATAGGACTAGTTAACTACTATGGTAGATTCTTTCCAAATTTAAGTACAGTTTTATATCCATTAAATTTACTTTTACATAATGATTCAGAATTCTGTTGGAATATAGATTGTCAAAAGTCTTTTGACACAGTTAAAAATCGATTAAACTCTTCGGATTTTCTTGCGCACTTTGATCCGAAATTACCACTAATACTTGCTACTGATGCTTCGCCATATGGGGTGGGAGCGGTAATTTCTCATTTATATCCAGATGGTACGGAAAGACCGATTCAGTTTGCATTTCAAACCTTATCAAGTACTCAACAAAAATATCCACAAATTGATAAGGAGGCATACGGGATTATATTTGGCATTCGAAAATTCTACCAGTATTTATATGGTCGACGTTTCGTGCTTTATGTAGATCATAAACCGCTTGTACAAATAAATAATAAAAGTTTACCAGTTTTGTCTGCAACTCGAATGCAGCACTACGCAATATTTTTACAGGCATTCAACTTTGACATTAAATACAAAAACAGTACATTACATGCTAATGCAGATTTTGTTTCAAGGTTACCATTAAAATCTGAATGTTTCACTCAATACGATGAACCAGATGTGTTCGAAATTAACCAAATCGAAACCTTACCGATAACAGTTTCAGAACTTAGTAGAGAAACTTCTGCTGATCCAAAATTGATTCCATTGTTGGACGCATTAAAAACGGGTAAAATAGTTCCACCAAATTTACGCTTTAATATTGATCAAACGGAGATCTCTTTACAACAAGGATGTATAATTCGAGGAATTCGGGTAATTATTCCCAAAACGTTACAATTCAAAATTTTAAATGAACTACATTCTGCGCATTTTGGTGTTTTTAAAATGAAGGGATTAGCGCGTAGTTATTGTTGGTGGGATACAATAGATAAGGACATAGAAACGATTAGCAGGGATTGTTTTAATTGTAAAAAGATAATGAATAATCCTAAAGCAGTACCTATCCATTCGTGGGAGAAGGTAGATGAACCATTCCAGAGAGTTCATGTAGATTATGCGGGACCGTTTTATGGATGTTACTATTTTATTCTTGTAGACTCGTATTCACGCTGGCCGGAAATTCATATAACTAATGATATGACTACTAAAACGACAGTTAAAATTTGCCGTGAAATATTTTCAAGATTTGGGATCCCGTCATACCTAGTTAGTGATAACGGACGTCAATTTGTTTCTGACGAATTCGAATTATTTTTAAAACAAAACGGTGTTGAACATATTTTAAGCGCACCTTACCACCCCGCTACGAATGGGCTGGCCGAGCGGTATGTTCAAACTATAAAACAAGCAATTCGTGCTTTAGACCCCGATCCAAAAGATAGACAGAAAGATTTATGTGAAATACTTTTACAGTATCGAAAAATGCCACATAGCATTACTAAGACATCTCCGTGATACTTAATGTTTGGTCGCGAAATTAAATCCAGAATTGATCTGATAAGACCGGTGATTAAGGATAGTTACAAACCGGAAAATATTGAATTTAAATGTAGATCTTTCAACGTGGGAAATAGAGTTGCTGTGCGTGAATACATACACTCTGATAAATGGTTATTTGGTCATGTAGAAGAGAAACTTGGTACCTTGCATTACCAAGTGAAATTAGATGATGGGAGAATCTGGAAACGACACATTGATCAAATTCGAGACATTGGTTCAAATACTCCACTAGAAACTAGTAAAGATAGTTATCCTTTTGATACAGATGAGGTTGTCGTAGAAAAAAATATTCATGTAGCCATTAATGAATTATTATATCTATATAGTTACAGATCAAAACCAAGATCAGTCTGATGAAGAAGACGATGCTGAAATCAACAACTCTGATATTGAGGATTTGAATATAATATTTGATGAAACAGATGATTTTATTGATCAATGTGATATGGATGGATGGTCATAAAACTACGGTTGTTAAACAAGATCAGCATCGTTATACATATACATAATATACTTATATAGAATTCATTTAAACGAAAATCAATAAATAATTATGTCTTGAAAAATAATCTCTTGATGTCATTGAAAACAGTAATATTTTATCGAAATTCATCAAACTATTTATTCAAAATAAATTTTGAAAACCGAGTAGGCGTACGCGATGACCTTCTGCACATGAAGCTTATCGTCATAGGCTCGTATTAGATGCGACATACGGAACGTATACGCTTTTGTGCTGCCCCCTTACATTTCAATTGACAACTGTATACGAGGCGTCAGCCATAGATATGGCGTCAGCGTCGCGGATTCGTCAAAGCAGACAAGCTGCAGTACGCCGGCCGTACAGTAGTGTCAGTCGCTTTAGCTACGTTTAGCAGAGAAAACACGTGTTTTATATAAAATGACGGATGAAACTGTGAAATTTGTGCTATTAATTGAAAAGTTTGAATGTTTGTATAATAATACCCTTCAGGAGTATGCCAGGGAAAACATAACGGAAAAAGCTTGGGCATCAATAGCGAGAGAGATGCATTTATCAGGTAAATAAATGATAATTAATAATAAAAAAATTTCTGTTTTTTATTTATTTATTTATAAACAATAATTCCACTGCCACGGTAATGCTGCATTTGGTTGTAAAAAGTAATTAGTCAAGTAATCTCGAAGATTTTGAGCGGAAGAAGTTTCATTTATATATGTTTCCTATATCTGGTACATTTGTTGGATTTTGCTGTTTATATTCTGGTGGAGGGACTGTATATAAGATACCATCTTTTTTTCTAATAAAATTGTGTAAAAAACAAGCACATTGTATGATTGAGATTATTGTTTCGTATTTTGGACATCGTATAGGTGTTAAAAAAATCTGAAATTTTTGAGTCATCATCCCAAACGTGCACTCTATATTTTTTCTGCCCCTATTAAGTATATAATTTTAAATTCTTTTTTTATTATTAATATTTCTTTCGGGGTAAGTGTGACGTACAATCTAACCTAATTTAAAATTACCGATACTTATATTGTACTCACGGGATATTTGCCGGTTTGCTCAACAGAGAAGGGGAGGTTCGTAAGGAACTCGCAAAAAAAATTAGATTGATCTTAATCGGGCGCCAGGAAGTCTATGGCCAAATACCCCCTAGATCCACTACTCACGTGACTTATCAAACATAAGCAGGTAAAGTACCAAATAAAACAAAATGATGTAGATTCAGTTCTATTCAAATTTGACCCACAAACAAAAACTATATTAATTAAGGGAGACGTTATCTATCAGGTAAGCTCGTAACAAATTATAACAAAAAAATAATAATAAGCGGCGCAGTTTAAGAATGACAAGTCCCTAGATGGGAATGCTATTGATTATCACAGGATATGTACCAACTAATTAACGATATTTACTAATCTAAATACCCCAAGCGTAAGCTCATGCGCAGGTTACCAAAAAAAGAATGTATTTTAAAACCGAGTTTAACACCTACTAATAGCTATCCATTCACAGCTTCACCTAAACTATGGTTATTAATGAATTCAAAAAAAAAATATTCAACTACTAGAGGAAACAGAATATAAGGCGCTGCATGTAATGCAAAACTATTTATAAATAAAGCAGTATCAATAAATATTATTATATGCAATATTATAAGTTATGAAAAGCAGCTAAGCAGTCATATTAAGCAATACTATAAACTTCATTTAAAAACCAGGAGGAGCGATTTGAAAAGCCTCACCCACACCACTAAAAGTTACCAGATTAGTTACTAAAGGGTGTGTTCCGAAATAGTCGTGTTCAAAATCTATGAAATATGCCTTGATTGACTTGACGGAGAAACTAGCCAATCATAGGTAGCCCTTATGTACTGAAAATTGTTCTCAAGATCTTGAGTTGAGATGTAAACAAACCTGTAAAACTTTTGTATTATTTTGATTGTTTCGTATTTGATGTTCTGAAGAGATTAAAAATAGATCTTTCATTGTACAGTTATATTGAAGGTCTCTTTTTGAAACTATATTGAAAGTATTTATTTTTTATTTGTGGTAATACATGTAAATGTTAAAAGATATAACTTCTATAAATTCCAGTAAATTGGTGTACATAATCGACAAATTAAAGGTGAAAATGATCAAAAACTTGTGTATGGGATTTTTTACAATTCCACAACCTCCACATGAAATTATTATCATAATAAATGAGACCTGGACTTGTTAGAGTTATTATATATAGTGACATCATTAATAATCTCTCTTAGTTTTGATGAAATTTTTCATCTGATGAATAAAATGGTTCCAGCAAAATTATTCTTAATTAAAAGTCAACACATATTGTTAATAATTTATTTATTGAAAATATTCTACAACTTTTGCTCCACAAAATATATTACAATATTTCATAACAGTAGGTATTAAGTTCCTTATGTATATTTCAAAGTTGTACACAATACAAATTCATATGATAAATGTTATGTATAAAATCTTATTCATCGGTTTATATGTATCTTAACAAAAATAATAGTGGAAATATACAATGTCTACTTAAGCGGGAACCAAATAGGAAACTTTTTTCTTATTTTCAATTCACACAAAACCTGAAAATTCATGCTAAATAACTGGAAATTTGAATATTTGCACACATGCATATTTGAATATAACTTTCAATTCAAGATTTTCTTTTGCAACAAGCTCAAGAAATTTGTGAGTTCACTAATATTTTCCTCAGTATTACAACCAAATTGTGACATTTCGAAAAATATCAAATATTAGAAACTTCAAAATAAAATGAATCAATATGTGTCCATAGCCACGTAAAAGTAGCCCATGTTATGTTATCACTGTAGGGGAAAGTGTCCTAAAATGACATAGCTGCTAAAATGACATACTTGCTCTATATAGGAAACTAGAAGCGGCATCTCTTATTCGGTAACCGTGCTAAGTAACAAACACTCTATTAAAATATACTATAAGTTTACAGATATCTCTAGGTTTATTTAACGGTTTTGTTGTATGTGTTATGTTTCAGTGGCAAGAAAGTTTTTTATGCCTGGATTTTTCGTTGCTGTTTTTATATCCTTTTTCGTGGTATTGAATATTGTGTTGGCATTAATAGTTATATGTGAACAGTGAACAATTGATTGGTAAGTAGGTTTTTTATTAGCAACTTCAACATTATCAATAATAACCTACATATTGAAAATGTAACATTGCGTTTAAAATGACATATTGTGGTTGTTGTTAAAATGACATAGTCTGTCATTTTATACGACGCACAGTACAATTTCTAGTCTTTTTGGTACAAAGATTTATATTAATTGTAATTCGATTTTTAATTTTTTTACAGATGACCATGGTTGGAAGGTACGTCAGAAAGACTAATAGACAGTCCTGGAATGAAGCATCTATGCAGCAAGCTATAAAAGATGTACAAGAAAAAAGAATGGGATGGCTAAAAGCATCTAAAATGTATAATGTTCCCCAAGCAACTCTTAGACGTAGAGCTGCTAATAAGAATAAAAGAGTTAAAGGTGTAGAGAAAAGTCTGGGCCGATTTTCAATAACTTTTGATTCCCAAACAGAGAAAGAGTTGGTAGAACACCTAAAATATCTTGAATCTAGACTGTTTGGTTTAACCACAACCGAAGTGAGACAATTAGCTTATGAGTTTGCGGAAAAAAATAAACTAGATCATAGATTTAACCGTGAAAAAGGAATCGCAGGAAAAGAGTGGCTCAGAGGATTTCGCAGAAGAAATACCGACATATCTCTACGACGGCCAGGGTGCCGATTCTCGGGCCAGGGAACAGCGCTCTCCGAGAGAAGAGATCTTTTGTCCTTGTCACTGAAATGACAGAGTAACCAAGCGAAATGGAGACAAAAGATCTCTTCTCTCGGAGAGCGCTGTTCCCTGGCCCGAGAATCGGCACCCAGAACCAACTTCAGCAGCCAGGGCACGAGCTTTTAACAAGCCTCAAGTTTCCAAATTTTTTGAGGTTTTGGATTCCGTTTTACAAGAGAAATCTATCACTGTTGAGAAGATTTACAATATGGATGAAAGTGGACTGTCTACTGTCCAGAAACCTCCGAAAATATTGGCATCAACTGGGCGCAAACAAGTAGGATCCCTGACAAGCGCAGAAAGAGGTCAGCATGTAACTGTCGTTTGTTGCATGAGTGCAACAGGTAACTATATTCCTCCAGCCTTGATCTTTTCAAGAAAAAACAAAAAAGATGAACTTTTTGATAAAGCACCTCCTGGAAGTTTAGGCTTGTGCCAAGAGTCTGGTTGGATGAACTCAGAACTCTTCGTTCAATGGCTGAAACATTTTTGCAAACATGCTAATCCCTCTCCGGAGAATAAAGTACTCCTTCTGCTTGATGGTCATGTAAGCCATACCTCCTTAGCAGCAGTGTCGTTTTGTAGAGAGAATAACATCATTCTCATGTGCTTCCCAGCTCACTGCACCCATCGTATGCAGCCGCTTGATGTGAGTTTTTTTGGGCCCCTGAAGGCGTATTACAATCAGGTTTGTACAACAAGTGAGTGAACTCTTTTCTGAAGCGTATGGTAAAGCAGCCACAATCCAAAATGCATTGAGCGGATTTGCTAAAACAGGAATCAGTCCATTCAATTGCAACATTTTTCCCGATTACCTTTTTGTACCAGCGGACACAACTGATATTGCACTAGAAGATACTGAGGCTGAAACACCAAATCCGTTGGGGGAGAAGCTTCACGATGACAATCAAACAGAAGAAGAAAATCAACCAGATGTCGTTTCAGAACTTCCAATCAATAGTAATAAAGAAGACAAGACAGTAGTCGCAAAGGTGCCATTTTTAGAAATATCCCCACCTCCAAAAGCAATATACCAATCAAGAAAAAGGAATGTAACAAAAAAGTACGCAGTCCTAACATGTTCTCCGAATCTTGAGGAATTGAAATATAAAAACGAAGAACAAGCAAAGAAAAAATCAAAAATTGACGCACGGAAAATTAAAAAAAAGATTTCCTGTGACAACTCTGAAGAACAAAACATGTCAGAAGCTCATTGTTCTAAATTACACATGAATTTGCGTGATCAAACTACAAAAAAGAGTCCCAAGGCAATAATTGAAGATGAGACAGATGAAGAAAGTGAACCCTTTCAAGAGACTGATGATGAAGATGATGCGTCTTGCATTTATTGCAATGGATTATTTAGGGCATCAAAATCTAAGGAAACGTGGATCCAGTGTATGAAGTGTCAGTTGTGGGCTCATTTGGAGTGTACAGATTTAACTCCAAAATCAAAGACATTTATTTGTGACTTATGCAATTAATTGTTACCAATATTTTGATACTATGTCATTTTGGACACCCCCAGTGTCTAAAATGACATAGTTCAACTAATAAAATTTGAGGTCTCTGTTCCATTTATTTTTCATTATATTTATTCATTTTTATTTGACCTTTTGTGAAAATTTTCTCAAAATAAAGCAATACAAAAAAATTATGATTTTTTTTATAAAAAGTATGTCATTATAGGACACCTTCCCCTAATATTGACATGATTGAGTGAAGTTGTTCATATGATAAAAAATTTTATTTGTTCTTGGAGCTGTAAAAAAATTTAATTATCTGTATCAGAAGATTCTGTTTCGTATGAGCTTCCAGTGTTGGCAGATATTATTAGAGGCTCTATCATGTCATCCATTATTCCATCCAGTGTGGACATTTTCTCCTCTTCCTTGATGACATGTTGTATACATTTCTGCCAATTTGCAGGAGTTACATTTTCAACTGCACTTAATAACAGGTCTTTGACATCTGCCAACTTAAAAGTTGTGTTTTTAGCTGCCACCTTATTTTTTATTTGTGCCCATATCAATTCAATTGGATTCAACTCACAATGATATGGTAACAGCCGTAATACAACTTTGTTAGATTCTTATGCCATTTCATCGACAACATACAAATTATGGTTATCCTTATGTTGTCAAATTAGGTATAAGAGTTCACACCTTCTCAAATTTTTCTTCTCTATATTGTTTTATGGATCTTAAATAGTTCAACCTCCATCGACATATATCGTCACGCTCTATCAACACACTTTTCCAATTTCTCTTCAAATATCTAAAAATATATTATATGATAATAAACAGTACATTTAACTCTTCAAAGTTACACACTTACTTGAAGTTAATTTGTTTTAAGAAAGTATATAAAGATGACCAGGACAATTGTAACAAATCTGAGCGTTCCTTCAAAGCTTGTAAAATTTTATCAACTGAGGTAACTTGTTTTAAAAAAAAAAACTATGAACTATTCTTCGAACTTAATTGTTATACCCTTCATCAACATTTTTAAGAAGTGAGGGTCTTCCACCAATATTTTTTGGGCTGGTAATTGTTCCACTACTACTGTATTCTTTCAGTGTTCGGTAAACTGTTGACTTTACTAGTCCTGTGAGAAAAATGATCAGCATTTAATACTACTCTTAATTTGAAGTTATTATGATAACTTACCTGCTATTTGAGAAATTTTTTATATAATATCAACAACTTTGGTATTCGGCTTATCATCCAAAATTTGTTTATACATATTTATAATGTATTGCTTTTCTGACATTCCTAAATGGTCTAAACTTAGCCGTTTTCGTGGTTTTGGCGGAGTACGCGAACAACTGGTACTTGGAGTAGAGGGATCCATAATCGCAGAAATTCAACACAAAAGTTCTGAAAAGAAATGTTTTAGCGTAATAGGGTGGAAAACTGAGTAAAAATGATGAAATAACTAGACGAAAACGATGATGAAAAAAACAACATTTATATGTCAGAACTGTCAATTATCACGAGATGTCAATGTTAAAAAGTGTTGTGTGAAACTGGGCGGAATCTGACCAATCAGAGGTCTACAGAATTGCCAACTTAAATTCAAATCGCTCCTCCTGGTTTTTAAATGAAGTATAGTAGCGAAAATAGCGATAGAAAGTAATATAACAAAATAAGGCTAAATGTAGGCACTGATAATAAAATTCAAAATAAGCAGCCTTAGCAGTAATGGTAAATGATAGCACAAAAAAAAATATAATAGCAATGACCTTTTTTCTTTACGGTACCGGCGCAAAGAAAAAAAAATTATAAATGAGTTTATAACATCACCAATACAGTCCTGAGGTATCATTCACTAGGTATTCTAGCGGTAGGTACAGCAATCCAAAGTTTCAAATAGGTGACTCAAGTTGTCCCCATCACCGGGACATGTACGCTGCAAAACTTGTAGGAAAATCAGCCAAAATTAAACTTCTATTCAGTTCACCGTGAGAACCAGTCCTCCAAAAAAAGTCCAAGGTAAAACTAGTCCCCATAAAAAAACCCCTTCTTAAGGGGTTTTAACTCCGTTGGAAATAAAAGACCCCAATATTGACTGCCAAGAACATCACGAGAACATCCAGAATCTCCAACTGTGTCTTTACCAAATTTCTGTTACTTTCAGAATCGTTTAAACAGGAACCACAACTTTTGCAATGGTGGTTAGGTGAAGAACAAATCCCTCAGTGGAGGCTAAAAATCCATGTATAACATCAAATAACCATCTCTACTAACACTAGATCACATGGATTTTAATAATATGCGGTGCAGATATATCCCCTATTATGGGTGACTACTTAAAATCAAAATTCTGACCACCACATTTCTTCACAACACCAATTCCCACAACCAAAAAAAAAACCTTCCTTGTCCAACTAGGGCGCTTCTGATCAGCATACCTAGTGGAAACTAAAATTTTTCCCATATAAAGAATCCTACTGTAATCATATCTACTCAATAGCTAAGTAGCAAGAAACCTAGAGTGCCACCCATTATAGAAATCCTACGAAAAATACAGATCTCGACGTAAACTAGTACGGTCTGCGTTTGGTACTATACCCATAGGTGACCCTATCCGAGATTTCCTGCCGTTAAAATTAAAGTACTGCAATGTCCGCCACACCTGAATAAGGTATGGTAAAACAAATACAAAATCAACTAATCATACGTAAATGTATATACATTTTTTCCAGGTTAATGATAAACATTTGTTGAACTTTAAAAATCAAAATTCTGCGATCGCAAAAATTCAGAATCGGCTGCAAGTTAAGAACCAGAACCCAAGTCAGAGGAGGACGAATACAGGGTCATTCCTGATGATGACTGTTTTATTAAAAATTTACCTAATTATTTATATATGTATGTATTAACGGTTTGTGGGATTAAAGAAAACGTAACATAAGGTCTCATAATATTTTTTCTGATTGGAAATGCGGCGTCTGCTACAAAGTAATATGGAAATTTATTGCCACTTCCGTCACGCGGAAGTTCGGTAGAAGATGGTAATGTATTATTGCTTTCCAACCAACGACCAAACGTCGAAACTCGAAAAACGCCACCATCACTATTTCTTCCAGCATATCCACATTCTATTGAAATGAAGATACCAGCAGCAACACAACAGAATGATAATTTTTATCATTAAAATTAGCCGATCCGGAATTTGGATATTTTAGAATTCTTATATGTTTACCATCGATTGCTCCTAAACAATTAGGCAATTGCCATAATTCAAAATACCGTTTTGCTATGTCCTTCCATTCTTGTTCATTTGGCAACGTCATATATGATCCTTTTAATGAATCCCATACGACCTTTGTAGTTTCTTCTATAATTAATCCGACGGTACGTTCACCTCTTTGAAAATATAAAGCTAGGGCCGCAAATGTACATCCAGTAGCCAAATATCTGAAACAAAAAATAAGTTAATTTTTATTTATTTTTTGCAGTGACTGATGTTAAAGAAAAATAGAAGAACATCCGCAATGGTTTTGTTCGAAGCCTTAAACCAACCCCATCTGGATATTCGTCAAAAGCAAAAAAAACCATATTATTTGCATGACGTTATGCAGTTTGTTTTGCCATACGTAAAACCTGTTCAACATACACAAAATACTGGAAATATTTCGTTACCCGACACGGAGACAATGACGCAGCTAGATGGAGACGACTCTCGCATAACTCAAGACGAAAATGTACTTGGAAAAAATAATGAAAAAAATGATTCAGAAGCGGAACCCTCTAACCGCAATCAAGAATATTCATCTAGCCAAAAAAGAAAGAAGAAGAAATTTATTACAAAAGAACAAGATGAAGTTGATCAGGCTGTTTTACAATATATTAAAGAAAAAAAGTTAATAAGACGATGGAACCACCAGATGATGATCGCAAAATGTTTCTTTTTAGTTTACTACCCGATGTAAAAAGCCTATCGGAGAAAAATTTACGCACGTTCAAAATAAAAACACCTACTTTATTAGAACAGTTAATAACTCAGCAAGAGCAAGCAATGACCTATCAAGATTTTCAGACAAACGAACGTTCAAGAACCAATCAATCTCCCAGTAATAAGTACCGCGATTCATCAGCATCACGTTGCTCAAGTGGATTTTCTATCAACACAGTCAGCACACCCGCTCCATCACCGATCGATGTTGTATCAACTCCAATTTCAATCAATTATAATTCTGCCTCTACTGGTGGATACACAATTACTGATTTGGAAAACCCACCTGCTTCTACTAGCATATTCAAACACTCTTTTACAAACTTTTATTAGGGAAAATGAACCTTTTTTCTTTAGAAATAATTAATATATTTCTTCTAAAATTAACCTCCACTGAATTAATAAACTATGTACTTACCTAAGCGTTATCATAATTCTTTCTTCTGGACTAACACATTCACGCAAGTTAGATTTTTTAAGTGAAAAATATACTTTTTAAAAATATTATTTAAAGTTAGATGACAAGTTTTAAGTACAAAGGTAGAATGTAGACTGAATAAAATATAATACAATTATAAAACAATAGAAATATAAAATGCTGATTTTAATAAAATATAATATTCGTGTTAACAGGATGTTATACACGTGTTGGAAATGTTTGCTGAGTTTAACAAATGTAATGAGATGAAATAATCTAGTAAGTTTCCGTGGGAAATGTCTAGTAAGCAGTTTCATAGTTATGGGTCCATATGACTCGCATGTTAGTATTGTAACGTTTATTTTAATTTATATTTACAACTACTTAATTTATATTCACAGATTTATATGTACTGTCCTTAATTTACTAATTTATATCATACACTAAACTAACTAACTACACTAATTTATATGAACGTCACTGAATAACACTTTATCGATCGGTTTCCTTCAATAGGTATAAGCACTAGTTGTCCATCTATGTTACTATGTCTTAACTATCTGTTTATTGTTGACTGAGCCCTGTGCGGCGATGCTCATATTTATATGGCAAAGGTAGATTTCTGGAATACTCTCGATGTTCTCTGGCCACCGGTAGGTAGTCTATGGAGGGGATGGCAGTCTGAACTCTCGAAATCTCTGGAATGTTTTCGGCTAGTGGCTTGAAGAGACGCAGGGCTGAGGGGACGCAGGGCAGGTAATCTCGAAAATTCTCGATTACAGTCATAGTCGTCTCACGCGGGAATTTCACTGGGACACTCGCGTAACATTGCCCCCTCCTTAAGAGACAGTTCCTCCTGGAACTAACTAGGAAACTGAGACGAGATGACTGTATCGACAACTGGTACCCTTGTTACATTTTCCGGTTGCATGGAAGTAACATGCGACCGTCTTCTCCGTTGACTGTGCCTCCTGGGAATGTCCGCAGACAAGTACCTGCACTTCGGTGTCTCGGAGGATTACTTCTACCATGTTACGGATTATTCGCCAATCTAAATGCCTACATTCAATCTTGGGCATGGCTAGCCTATGAACGTTTAGTTCAAGCACATGCTCTCTCAAGTTTAGTAAAGCTTCCCAGACATTCTCGTACGTTGGTCTTTCGTCGAAGGTGTTTCTCGTCACTAGGTGGAAATTGTAACGGGTACCATCTTGCACCTTCAAAGCTTTACCTGGTACTGGTAATTGGTTTTCCAATCTTCGTGCGTCACTCTTCTTTATTAACAGAGATGGCAATCCACGCGCATCGGTTATGCTGGCAGGGATGTTTATTGCCAGTGAGTATTCCTCCGGTACGGTGAGCAGATCTTGTCGTTTCTCCGTGGTGACGCCGTATCTTGCTTTTCCGGTACCACCATAAGCACCAATGAACTCTATAAAAGCAGGATCGGCTACTTCTTCGAGTTGTCTTATTTCCTCATCGTGGTCACCCTCGAATGGCGCTAATCGATTACGGTGTACCACCTTTGGCTTTCCGTTTGGGATCTTGGTGATGCGATAAATGACGTCGTTGATTCTTTTATTTACAAGGTACGGACCGTCCCAAGCTTTCTGCAACTTTGGAGAAAAACCCTTTTGTCTTCTTGGGTTATGCAGCCAGACTTTGTCTCCTTCGTGGAAACCTCCTTCTGTAGCTTGCGTATCGTACCTTTTCTTCATCCTATCGCTAGCGATCTGGAGATTCGATCGAACCGACTCGTGTATGTCGTCCATTCGTTTTCTCAGCTGGGTTACGTAATCTTCACCAGCTATGTCTTCTCCGGGTCGGCATCCAAATTCAAGGTCGCAGGGTAACCTCATTTCGCGTCCGAACAGAACTTTTGCTGGTGTTTGGCCGGTAGACTCATTAATGGCGGATCTGTAGGCCATCGCAAATAGCGAGAGATACTGGTCCCAATCTCGCTGATGGTTAGATACTACTTTGGACAAGTATTTGCCAAGAGTTCTGTTCATACGCTCTACCATTCCGTCCGACTGTGGATGTAAAGCAGTAGTTCTCGTTTTCTTCATGCCGAGCTTATCACAAACTTCCTGGAACAGCTGGCTTTCGAAGTTTCTGCCCTGGTCGCTGTGTATTTCCAGGGGCACTCCATATCGGCAAATGAACTCCTTCACAAGCACGTCAGCAACAGTTGCGGCTTCTTGGTTTGGAATGGCATACGCTTCCACCCATTTTGTGAAATAGTCCATCACCACCAAAATGTACTTGCTGTCATCTGCTGTCGGTGGAAACGGTCTGGCAATATCCAGGGCAATGCGCTCAAAAGGGCTTCCGACATTGTACTGCTTCATAGGAGCCTTTCTTCTCCCGTGCGGTCCATTGGCCGTGGCACAGGTAGTGCATTTCTTACACCAGTCCTTAACATCTTCGGAACTGTGCATCCAGTAAAACCGTTCTCGCACCCTCTGGAGGGTCTTCTTCACACCTAGATGTCCTCCTGATGGACTGTCGTGTAATTTCTGCAGTACTGCTACTACCCTTGATTTTGGAATCACCAACTGTCTTCTACTTCCGGAACCATCATCGTTCTCGATTACTCGCTGTAGCAAACCGTTTTCCAGAACCAGCGAGTCCCACTGGGCCCAATACGATTTCATCGTTGGCGAGTATCTTGGGATCTCCTGCCAAGTAGGTCGACAGTTTTCCTCTTTCAAATGTCGGATTTTCTTCAAGTCGGGATCGTTCTCTTGTTCCTTTTCCAGCTTTTCTGGTGTCCATTCGTCGCTGGTCACCGTGGTTCTTCGAATCGCAGCTTCCTTAGCTTCTGTTTTACTGCAGTGGGAGCATTCTGCAGGACATGGTCTTCTGGACAGGGTGTCCGCATTTCTGTGGCTTATTCCGGCTCTGCTCAATAGTGAAATTATATTCTTGGAGCCGCTCTATCCATCTAGCGATTTGACCTTCAGGGTTCTTAAATTGCATAAGCCACTTATGTGCTGCATGATCGGTTCTAATTACAAATTTCTTCCCATACAGATACTGATAGAAGTGCTCCACGGACTTCACTACTGCCAGGAGCTGCTTCTTGTGACGCAGTAGTTTTGTTCTGGTTTGGAAAGGACTTTGCTAAAATATCCCAGAACTTTCTCTTGAACTCCTCCTTGAACCTATGATAGCACTCCTCCAATTCCAACATTGCTAGCATCAGTATCTAGGATGAATTCTCCCTCTGGTAGTGGATAGCCAAGTATGGGTGCAGTAGTCAAATGCTTCTTTAAGGTTTCGAACGAAGTTTGGCAATCTTCGTCCCAGCGAAACTCCCTTGCTTCCTCTGTAAGTCGTGTCAAAGGCTTAGCGATATCTGCAAACTTCTTTATGAATCGTCTGTAGTATGTACAGAGTCCAAGAAAGCTTCTAACTTGGTGTTTGTCGGTGGGTCTTGGCCAGTTTCGTACAGCAGCAACTTTTTCTTCGTCTACAGCTACACCATCCTTGCTGACTACATGGCCTGGGTAATTGACTTTGTTTTGAAATAGTTGGCATTTCTTGGGGTTGAGCATCAGTTGGGCAGCTTGCAACCTTTTGAAGACATCTTCCAAATTCTTTCGATGTTCTTCGAATGTCCTTCCCAAGACTATGATGTCATCAAGGTACACTAAGCAGGTCTTCCAGGACAACCCTCGCAATACGTTTTCAATCAGTCTTTCGAACGTAGCGGGGGCATTGCACAGTCCAAATGGCATAGCGGTGGCAGATCCGGTGGTAAACGCTGTCTTTTCTTTATCGGCTGGATCCATTTCTACCTGCCAATATCCAGACTTCAAGTCCAAGGTAGAAAACAATTTGCTACCGACCAGCGTATCCAGAGTGTCGTCGATTCTTGGCAGCGGATAGCTATCTTTCTTGGTAACATTGTTCAACTGCCGGTAGTCCACGCAGAACCTCGTGATTCCATCCTTCTTCTTCACCAGAACTACCGGAGAGACCCAAGGGCTGGTAGAAGGTTCTATTACCTTTTCCTCTTCCATCTCGCGAACAATTCTCTCCGCTTCTTCTCTTTTCGCCTGTGGTAGCCGTCGAGCCGATTGTCTTATCGGTTTAGCGTCGCCGGTGTCAATTTTATGTTTGACAGCAGATGTTCTTCCTGTCTTCCCTCCTTTTGGTACAAAAAGAGAACGATATTGTAGCAGGAGTTCCCTGATTTTTTTCTTCTCTTGTTGGCTGAAGGATTGTCCAGCCACTGCTATCATTTGCTCAAATTTATTATTGGCATCATTAGAGGTTGTAGTTTGATGCATTACTGACGCCACTGGTACGCAAGTTCCAATTTTGGTTTTTTTCCTTATAGTTATAGGATGGTCATTAACATTTATAATGCGTACAGGTATTTCTTCGGCAGCCATGATTAACCCTTTTCCAACCAAGATTCCTCGGCCAACCTCTTCATCGTGATTCCATGATTCCATCATGACCGGAGTTCCTTCTTCGACGGTTCCTTGTAGCCTTGCCACAGTGAAAAATTCACTCCTTGCGGGTAGAATCGTATCCTCCTGTACGGCTACCTGAACAGTCTTATCCTCGTGTGGGTGAAGGAATACTTCTTCAGAACCTACTCTAATCACTCGGTTCTTGAAATCTAGCTGGAAGCCGTGTAGGTTCATAACGTCCATTCCGAGTATTATGTCCTCTTCGATATCAGCGACAACGACAGTGTGGGTGAACTTCTCTGTGCCAATTCCCAATTGCACTGGTAGTTCTCCATGGACGTTGGCGCTTTCTCCTGTAGCAGTCTTGAGTCGCAGTCTGGTCGGTACCAGTCGTTTTCGGGAGTTGACAGTCTCGGGACGAATAATAGTCCTCGTTGCTCCAGTGTCCACCAATAGTGTATACTTCCTTCCATTAATTTCACCATCCACGTATACACTATCATCGCGACATTTCAGAGGGGCTATTAGGATGAAAGGGTCTTTGGAAGGTCTTCGGGTCGAAGCTGCCCTCTGATGGCCGACCCTTTCTAGTTTTCCTGCTGGGTGTCTTTGTTTGTAGCAGTTCTTGGTCGCTTACACGAACTGCGTACATGTCCTATTTCTCCACAATTCCAGCATCTCACAGCTTTCGGCTTTCCATTTGAGATGCTTTTCATCATGTTGACAAGCTGGTCGAGCTTGTTCTCCACTTCTTCGTCTGCTACAGCCCTCACCTTACTGTATACTCCGGAAGCCTGTGTAGCAGCTTCGTACTCCAGGGCTGCAGAGAGTACGTCGACCAGTGTCTTATGCCGAGCCAAACGTAGAGTTCTCTGCATATCGTTGTCACGAACTCCGTCGATGAATGCCTGTACCCCTAAACATTCCATGACATTCTCCGGTGCCGATGGATAGGCAAACCGCACCAACCTCGCAATATCCGCTTCGAATTCTTGCAGAGTTTCGTCGCGTTTTTGTTTGCGGTTTTTCAGCTGCGACTGGTACAGATGCTCCAGGTGTTCCAGGCCATATCTCATATTCAGTCGCTTTTTGAGTTGTTCAAAATCATCGGTCTCTTCTACTGGAATGGTCTGAAGGATATCCATGGCGTCTCCTCTCAGGGCAAGAGTTAAATTCAGTGCTTTTTCCTTTTCACTCCAGTTGTTCGCCTTTGATGCCGCCTCGAATTGCTTAAGATAGTTCGGCCATGACGTTTTACCATCGAAAGTTGGCATTTTCACTCGACTGTTGATATCGTTTTCTATTTTTGGCTTCAACTCCACTTTCTCTGGCAGTTCGCCGTTATTAGGGGCTTGTCTAGTTGTTGTATCCGAGTTATTACTAGTCTTCTTACTTTTCTTTTCGATGTCTTCGATTTTTTGTTTCATTTCTTGTTCCATTCTCTTCATCTTTTCTTCCATAGTTGAAATATCAGTTTTCATGGAAGTCATTTCGCTTTTTATGTCCGTCATTTTATTTTCTATGTCCTCCGAAAGTTTACTTTCCATGGATGAAATTTCGTTTTTCATGTCCGTCATTTTATTTTCTATGTCCGCCGAAAGTTTACTTTCCATGGACGAAATTTCGTTTTTTATGTCCGACATTTTGTTTGCCATGTCTGTCGAAATTTTATTTTCCATCGAAGACAATTCTTTTTTTATGGAGGAGGTTATAAAAGCGGACGCTTCGTCGGTGAATTCAAACGTTTCCGGGTCTAATCCATTATTAATCATAGCATTTTTCAATCGATCCATCAACACCGACTTGGTTCCACTCGTGTCCATTTCGTAATCCTCCAATTCTCTTCGAAGTTCTGAAACTTTTTGTTCGTTTATTCTCTTTTCGGTCTTACGGCTGCTATGAAGGACCAGCTCAAGGAGAGCAATAAATGTGTGGCTGTGTGGCTGAAGAAACTTATTATATCTATTCGATCTTTTGATTCGTGACTAATATTCAAATTTACTTAAAAAAACTTTATTTTTTAGTTTTCCGTGACATTTTTTATAATTACAATTTTTCTTCTGTCATCATATATATTTTTCTTGACAATCAACAAACTTGTTTTTTTTTTTTAAATATAGGTTACAAAAACATAGACTTAACATGCCGCCCGCCTTGAAAAGTCCACTTTTCAATTAAGAAAAGTATGATATAGGTTTGCGGCACAACAAACCATTGCGGTACAACAAAACAGTACATATTAACATTTTGATTGATATGAAATTTTTGAATTCAGTACTCGATTGGCAGCGCTTAAACTTTAGAAATGGTTCTCTTCAAAATATTACCATTTGCCATTCGAACCGAAACTACGCGCACCACATTGTCAGTACCATAATGTAATTTTACGACACGAGCAAGAGGCCACCTTAAA
This sequence comes from Galerucella nymphaeae, assembly GCA_963978555.1. Classification (NCBI taxonomy): domain Eukaryota; kingdom Metazoa; phylum Arthropoda; class Insecta; order Coleoptera; family Chrysomelidae; genus Galerucella; species Galerucella nymphaeae. Next base: position 12,831,587 of record OZ021718.1, read on the forward strand.
GAAGGTAAGTTATCTTCGATAAGAACAACCATGGATCCAACTTTTAAAAGGCTTACGACATCAAGCTTCCATTTGGAGCGAGTTTGCAGCTGACTTAAATAATCCTTTGACCATCGGTCCCAAAATTGTTGCTTGAGTTGTTGTAATCGATAGTATCGATCTGCTCTGGAGATTTTAGCTTCTTTGAGTTCTTTTTCTGGTAAACTTGCTAGTGAGTCGCCAATAAGGAAATGAGCGGGAGTCAAGGGTAGGAAATCGGTCGGGTCGTTGGATAAAGGGCTCAAAGGACGTGAGTTCAAGCAAGACTCAATCTCCACCAGCAGCGTGTACATTTCCTCGTATGTTAAATGTGATTCACCGAGTACGCGTTTAAGATGGAATTTTGTGGACTTAACCGCAGCTTCCCACAAACCACCCATATGAGCTGATCTGGCTGGATTAAAATGCCAATTTATTCTGTCACGTGCCAAGAATTTTGAAACGGAATCGTTATGATTTTTGTCATTGAGAATATCATAAAGCTCACTAAAATAGTTGTTAGCTCCTATGAAATTCAAACCATTATCGGAGTAAATGTCACTTGGTTTTCCGCGTCGAGAACAAAATCGTTTCAAAGCGTTTAAAAAAACTATGTGTTGTTAAATCTTTAACTAACTCTATGTGAATTGCGCGAGTTGCGAAACAAATAAATATACAAATATAAGTTTTTACCAATTTGCTTCTTCTTAACGTGCCTTCTTTAACTAAAATAGGACCGGCGTAATCAATACCGCAGTTCGAAAATGGTCTACTTGGATTTATTCTTGCACTAGGCAAATCACCCATGATGAATTTACAAGGCTTGGGATGGGTTCTATAACACCTAATACAAGATTTTACTATACGCTTTACTGCATTTTTTCCATTAAGTGGCCAAAAATTCAATCGAATAATAGATAATAAATTTTGAGTTCCTGCGTGAAGATGCTTTAAATGTTGATCTAAAATTATCAATTCAGTGAGTTTATGTTTATAGGGTAAAATAATTGGGTGCTGTTGATCAAATGAAATTGAAGATTTCGATAATCGACCACCTACTCTTAAAATATTTTGACTGTCTAAAAAAGGTCGTAAGTTTAGAAGTTTACTTTGTTTATTTACGTTTTTTGAATCTCTTGCTCGAATCTCTCATTTTGAGCTAATTTCATTAATTTGTTTTGTGCTTCACTCAATTCTTGGGTTGTTAACACCTTAGACCTAACGTTATCATTGAGTTTTTCTTTATTCAAACAATGATTTTTAAAACGTAGAATATACGCTGTTACATTTAATAATTTCAGAAAGGTTGAATATTTTTGAAAAATATCCAATTCGGGACTTTGTTCTTGAATGACTAATGAAATTGGTTGATTCTTTAATTCGGGTAGATCTTGCATATCATTAAATTTAGATTCAGGATCATTTTCATAATTAAGATTGCTCTTCAAGAAATCGGGTCCGTTTATCCAAGACTTATGATCGAGCAATTCTTTAGGACTTAATCCTCGAGAAACTATATCTGCGGCGTTGTTTTTCGTGTTTACGTGTTTCCAATTATTCACCTTTGAAATTCCAGTAATTTTTGTTACGCGGTTTGCAACAAACGTTTTTAATTTACAAGGTTCGATATTTAACCATGCTAATACAATCGTTGAATCTGTGAAATACGTTATTTTGTCAATATGAATGTCAACGGTATTTTTTATTTTGAAAATTAACTCAGCTAACAAGAGAGCACCTAATAGCTCTAGACGTGGTAAGGTTTGTTTTTTAAGTGGAGCAACTCGGGACTTGGCTGTAAACAATGTTATTTTCTTTTCGCCATTTACTGTAGATGATAAGTATACGCACGCGCCATAAGCTTTTTCAGAACTATCACAGAAACCGTATATTTCGATTATTTTTGTATTTGGTAATAAGACGTGCCTATTGAATTTAATGTCATTCAAATAGCTAATTTGTGTAATAAATTTGAGCCATATATTTTTTAGGTCTTCAGGTACATTTTCATCCCAGTCCAATTTTAGATGCCAAAGTTGTTGTATAATCAATTTCGCTTTAATTATCGCTGGACTAATCAAACCCAGGGGATCAAAAATTTGAGCAATTAAGGACAGAATCGTGCGTTTGGTAACATTTTTTTCGTTTACATCTAGATTTAATGAATATCTTAATACGTCCTCATTCGCGTCCCAAATTATTCCCAACGTTTTTAATTGTTTTTCATCGTGAAATAATACAAAATTTTCGTCTTGACTGTTTGTGGAATTTTTTATATAAGTTAGAACTGATTTGTTGTTTGATGACCATTTCCTCAATTCAAAATTGGCTCCCGTTAATATTTCTGATATCTCATGATAAATTTCTATAGCTTCTTGCTTAGAATCTACACTGATTAATAAATCATCCATGTAAAAACATTTTTCAATTATTTGCGAAGTTCGTGGATATTTTAATTTATTCTGTAATGCTAACTCTTTTAACCTTTATGTGACTGAATAGGTACCCGGGTACCTATTCAGATTTTAGATATAAATACTTTTTTTGTTTAAATTCGTTGAAGTGTGTGATTTCGTGACATTTCTAATCTAGGTTTTTTCTACACAATGTTACAATAGAAATAATATTTTCACGCTATTTTAGAAATAAATAAGGTCCAAAGTTTTTTCACCCAGAAATGACGGTGTAGGTACCTGGGTACCTCTATCAGTTTTAAATGCAAACATGCAACTGACCTGTAACTAGGAATAAATTCAGTTGATGTCGCTGCGCTCTTGCCATTTAAACAAAGTCTTATTTTGTCAAATACAGATAAGTTAGAAATTCATAAATAACGTATTGTGTACCTATAAATACATATATGGAGTTTTTTGATAAAAACAGGTATTTTGCGTTTATATTTCAAATTATTATACAGTAGGTACCCAGGTACCTACGCCGTCGTAAGAAGGTGTTTTTTTTCCCAGTCACATAAAGGTTAAACATCGTGTCGCTTGAAACGGAGCACTTGAGGTGCCATACGTAACCGTGTTTAGTTCATAAACCTTGATAGGTTCATTTGAGTTTTCTCTCCAGACAATTTTCTGAAAACAACGTTCGCTTGGATCTATATCTATGCATCTATACATCATTTTTATATCAGCGCTCAAAACGTAAGTTCTTAAACGTAATCTGAGCAAAATGGAATACAAATCCTCCTGAATATGTGGGCCTGTTAAAATTAAATCATTTAATGAAATATTGGTGCTTGACTTTGCGCTTGCATCGAAAACAACTCTGCATTTCGTGGTAACTGACGAGTCTCTCAAAACTGCAGTATGCGGTAAGAAAAATGTTTGTGCTTCAATTGATGTGTCCGATTCTAATAATCCTTTATATGTCATGTGGCCCAAGTTTTCATAGTCTCTCATAAAATTGATATATTGTGATTTTAAACCGTCATTTTTTCCAAGACGTACTTCCAAATTTTTAAAACGCTTCAAAGCCATGATTTTTGTATTTCCCAATAAATCAGGGCATTCGGGATTAAAAGGGTATTTTACGATAAAATTTCCGTGTTCGTCTCGTTTTGTGGTTGTCTTGAAGTACTCTTCACAATATTGCTCACTTTTAGATAGTAAAATCTTAGCATCCAGCTCTTCAATTTGCCAAAACTTGGTTAAAGCATCATTCAATTGCTTATTCGATATTTTTGTATTAACGTTACAAACTCGCATTTTATTTGAATCCTCATTTAAATTGAGATTTCCGCTTATGATCCATCCCAACGATGTTTCTTGTAGTACAGGTTTATTTTCTCCTAATTTTAATTTTCCTTCTTTCAATAAGTCGAAGAAAATACCTGCTCCGAGTAATAAATCTATCCTTTTTGGTACGTTAAATTGTTCATCTGCTAGTTCGAGTCCTTTGGGTAACTTCAATTGGGTTTTTTCAAATTCAATTAACGGTAAATTTGAAGTGATTTGAGATAAAACCAAAAATTGTAAGTTTAATTCAACGTCTCCATTTTTCGATTTAATTTTTGCATTAGTTCTATAATTTATTTTCGTTTCTATTTGATTGATTCCAGCTAACGGTATGTTAATTCTTTTGCATTTGAGTCTTAATTGTTCCACTAACTTTTCGCTAATTAGGTTCGATTGACTACCTGAGTCGAGTAATGCAGTACATTTAATCCATTGGTTAATATTGTTTTGAATAAGAACCGTTGCAGTGGATAATAAAACTTGATTCGAATCAATAATCGTGTACGTGTGGGTTGCTTGTGCATTTTCCCCGTGGAAATCTCCATTTTGTGCATAATTTTCATCAGATTGATTTATTTCTGATGATAAATTCTGGTTTCTTGTCGATGTAGTATGTCTTAATTGCTGTGACGTTTCATTTTGAGCAGGTGCGCAAAACGCGCTTGTTTGCCTATTAACTCTCGAAGATTCAGTTGATTCTGTTGTCCGCGCATACACCTGACGTGACGATGATGGTTGCGATGTAGCGTTGCCATATTGTGAACGTTGTGTCGGATTTTGGCTGTTTTGTTGAAATGGTCTGTAATTATCTACATGTAATGCGGTATTATGTTTTAAATCACATTTTTTACATCCTCCAGATAAACAATCTTGTTTAAAATGACCAGACCTTAAGCAGTTGGTGCACAATTTGTGTTTGTATAATTCTTGATACTTTTCCTTAATATTTAAATTGATAAATTCAGGACATTGATAAATTAAATGATTTTTATTGCAAGTCAAACAGGTGTTTTGATTGGATGTATTTATAGGTGATTGGACGTGTCCCACTATTCTTCTAAAGTTCGTGTTTTGTGTCTTTAAAGGTGAAGGTTTATTACGTGAAGAGGTTGATTCATTTGAATTATTGTTTTTTAAACTGTCAATAGAATAAACAGCTTCTAAAGTAAAGCACTTTTTTGTTAAAAAATCAGTAAATTCAGACATTGTTGGCAACCTTTGATCATTTTGTTTGTTTTCCCATTCCTTTTTTGTACGATCATCTAATTTTTGCAAAATTATTGGAATCAATAAAGCATCCCACTTTTCAACAGGTAATTGCAATTTTTCCAAAGCAGACAAATGTTGATATAACAAATCTAACAATTTTCTTAACATCGATGAAGATTCTCGTGTAATATGTGGTAATTCGAACAATAATTGATATATGTGCGTGTTTATAATAGCTCTACGATTCTCATATCGTTTTCTTAATAATTCAAAAGCGATTGTGTAATTGTCGGCCGTTAAATGTAAATTTTCTATCAGTTTCAATGCGTCATCCTGACAGCATGCTTTTAAATACATTAAATTTGACACTTCGCTAATATCCTGTCGATTCTCTACCAGTGCTTCAAACTGATCGCGAAAACTAAACCAGGTTTCATATTTTCCGTAAAATTTGGGCAAATTCAAATCAGGAAGATTGGCAACAACACTTTTATTTTGTAAATTAGGACTAAAAGTGGTTTGAAACTGAGATTGTTTTATTTTGAAATCGTTTAATTGTTGAAATTAAGCAATAATCTTTTTTGATTTAGCAATTTCCGTATAAAATGAAGATTCGGTATCTAACCTATTGGCCTTTTCATTGGAATCTAAAAATTCTAAACGCGTTTGGACTCTATCAAACTCTAAAAAATCGTTTTCTACGTTTTTCAATCGAATTTCGATTTGAAATTGGTCAAGCTTTTCTTCATTTTGAGATAAATAACTTGAAAAGCGATCTAATCTATCCCTAATAACCTGTCTTACGTGCGATAATTCTATAATTTCAATTTCATCGGTGCTAACTTCTTCATTACAGTTTTTTTGATTTTTTCGCGGCATTTTTCTTGGCATTTGACGAGAATAATTGCTAATTTACGTGATACGAGAAATACAATAATTGTCTATACGAGAAATACAATAATTGTCTATACGAGAAAGAGTACTTTAGGTGCGTGTTTGATTTGAGAATGAATGTTTGACAGGAATGTCACTACTACTTGAATTAACGAAAAACGATGCGAGTATTACTTTTATAATTATATAAGACGTGCGATTAAATTATCGATTTAAAGCAATGAATACGAGGAAACGTTCGATACGATACGATAGAGACTAAGCTGCTTTACAAACTTTAAAGGAAAGGATTGGTAGAAATTGAAGCGGTTAAATAATTAGAACGAGCTCACTTCTTCAGAATTATTGTTTCTATAATGTTCCCTCAGGTCCACCAGGTCGCTGTAGTTTCAAATCCGTCTCGAAGCGTCCAAAAATATGTTCGTTTATTCTCTTTTCGGTCTTACGGCTGCTATGAAGGACCAGCTCAAGGAGAGCAATAAATGTGTGGCTGTGTGGCTGAAGAAACTTATTATATCTATTCGATCTTTTGATTCGTGACTAATATTCAAATTTACTTAAAAAAACTTTATTTTTTAGTTTTCCGTGACATTTTTTATAATTACAATTTTTCTTCTGTCATCATATATATTTTTCTTGACAATCAACAAACTTGTTTTTTTTTTTTAAATATAGGTTACAAAAACATAGACTTAACACTTTTAATGCACAAAGTTTCTTTGCCATCTTCCTGTATATTTATTTTTTTTCAATCCCACTTCTGACACCAATGTAACGTTTATTTTAATTTATATTTAAAACTACTTAATTTATATTTACAGATTTATATGTACTGTCCTTAATTTACTAATTTATATTATACACTAAACTAATTAACTACACTAATTTATATGAACGTCACTGAATAACACTTTATCGATCGGTTTCCTTCAATAGGTATAAGCACTAGTTGTCCATCAAAAAAATGAAGCTTGCGAAAATGACCCGGAAATTTCTGTCGTTAACTCCCGGACTACAAGCTTTGTTATAAATATAACAGATCTGCTAAATCTCTTCTAAGGTATTTTATAGAAATGTTTGGGAGATATATGGGCGACAGTATATTAATCACGATATCCATAATTTGATACATCTACCTGGTGATGTTTTAAATTTTAGCAGTATTGATAATTTTAATTGTTTTAAATTCGAAAATTTTATGTCTGAAATCAAACGATCTCTCAAACCAACAAAAAATCCACTTGTACAATTTGTTAATAGAATTCTGAAAATAGTCTAGCAGGAAATGGAAATATAGATGAATATGAATTGATGGAAGAGCTTGGCGTTTGAAAAGTTGATGAGCTACCAGTAATTTTTCACAAAGGTGGCAATTATAGAAGCATGCACATAACAAATGAAAAACTAGATTGCTTTTGTTTTATTGATATGCTACCAATTCAAGTGATTTCTATATTTGTCTCAGATGAAAACTGTTTCATTCAATATAAAAGATTCTCAAAATATACTTATATATTCTATAAACCAATTAAGCCCACTGAAATTTACATTGATCATGTTGGTTATGTAGAAAATCATTTGGAAGCTGCTTGTGTACAAAAATTCATGTCGAAAGCTTTAAAAATTGAAAATGTATTTGTTGGAACATTACATAATCAATAAATAGATACTCTATATATAACATATTTACATACAAATAAATTTTTTTCATAAGAAGAATTTCTCATTATATTTTAATTTCTTATTGTTGACCACTGATAATTATCTCCCCTCATATTTCACCCAATACAAAATAATATCAAAGGAGAGGAGAACGATATTGCAATCATTATGTGTGATGAATGATATACCAGCAAATATTTGAGGTGGGTATTTCAACTTAAGACCCAGACCAATTGAAACTAATGAGTATTATTCATAACTTTTTCATTTCAGTATGCAGGAGTGACACTCTGTAATTTTTATTTTAAGGAAAGAGATAAAGAATAAGCAAACGAAAAGAATCGCTATGCTTGATTATCGGTACCCTATAAGCGAATCTCTATCGCCTCGGTTATAGTTCGACAAGATTCGTGATCGTGAATCGGATAGAGAATTATCTACTAATCATTCAGAGATCATACAAAAAATAAAAAAGAAGAGATTTGGCAGTTATCTGTAAGATTTGGTTACATCACATTTTCATTTACGACATTGTTATTTGATTGTTTAGTTCACAACACGTTTAATTGAAGTATTTATCTATTAGCTCAGTGCGTGATTAATATTATTTAGTGTTTCTTGTTAATAGCTGTGGGAAAGAGTAGACATTCTGTGTTGTTAATTTAGCGGGTTTTGTTAAACATGTTGCCAGTACAAAGATTTCTTGTAAATGAACTCGAAAACATTGCAAGAATGCATGAAAATAGAGTTATAAAAAAGGTATTGCGGGATGAGAGTGATCCATTCAGTCTACCTGATAGAGGTTTCATTGAACTTTTTCGTCTAAATAAAGACCTAGTTTCTTATTTATTTACTCAACTAGTCCCTTATATGGATCAAGAGCTAAGAAACACAAGATTCCCTCGACAGACACAAATATTGACCGCCCTACGCTTTTTTGCAATTGGCAATTATCAAAGAGGTAGGTAGATATAATAATTGTGTACTTATAGATATAATAAACTGTTAGTATTAACATTATAATCGTGTACTTAATCATAATTTTTATTTGATTTCAGGTATTAGAGAAGAGTTTTTATTATCCTCAAGTCAACAAATAGTAACTCGTTGCATTCATAAGGTTGCCGATTGAATTGGTACACATTTGGGACCTGCATTGATCAAATATCCTCTTGATGAACAGTCTAAAATAATATAAAAAGAGGGTTCATTGAGAAAGCAGGGTTTCCAGGTATAATTGGTTGCATCGATTGTACACATATTGCAATATTGAGTCCAACACATGAAGAGCACAATTATGTAAATCGTGAGGGGTTTCATCCAAAAATGTGCAAATTGTATGCAGTTATGATTTGCAAATCTGAAACATGTATGCACGGTATCCTGGCTCTGTAAATGATGCTTTTATTTGGAGAGCTTCACAAGTGAAGCACACCTTGAGTGAAGATTATAACAGAGGTAAGTAAAAAAATTGTCCGTTACATTTTAACAGGATTTGAAAAAATATTTTTCAGGCATTAGAAATCAATGGTTACTTGGAGATTCAGGATATCCATTGGAACCTTGGCTGCTCACCCCTTTTGATAATCCACAACCAAACACCCCCGAGGGACGTTATAACCATGCACACAAAATCACCAGAAGCATAATTGAACGCTGCAATGGACGCCTCAAAATGGTTTTTAGATGCCTCTTAGGAGAGAAAACTAAGATACAGCCCAGAAAAAGTTGGTGCAATTATAAATGATTGTGCTGTGTTACACAATTTACCAATTAGGGCTGAAGTTGAATTTGACTTTGATTTGAATTTGATTAACCAAAATATAATTAACAACCACAATGCCAACAACGCAGTATTGAATGAAGGTAGACAAACAAGGCAGAATATTGTAAATAGATATTTCTAAAATAGTTTGTACAATTAATAGTTTCCTTTAGAAGATATGACGCCAATCAAAGATTTAATTGCATTCTGGCACCAAAATTATATAATTCCTTGCCCCTTGAAGTTAAGGCAAATATTGAGTGCTTAGACACTTTATTATAATTTCGAATGAAACAAATTATTATGATTTTTATTTTATTTTTAGTTTTTATTTTTATTAATATAATATCAATTGGCATGAAATTTCATGTCACACGGTCATTTTTAAATTGTAAAATTATACTTTATTATATATTTTAATTGTTATTGTCCATTGCACATACGTGCCTGTGCACTTAGGTGCAACACACTTAGTTTATAAGTTTTGTAATGCCTTATTCATGTATCTGATATAATAATAATAAACATAATTCAATTTATATATAACTTCTTCCAAAAATTATTAAATTGACAATGTGATAACTAAATAAATATCTTTACAATACCAATGTTAAAAAATATAAAAACTTGAGCTACAAAAATAACTAAAACTCAAAATCACAAACTAGTTAAGTGAAAGAACTTTAGAATTCCTATGATGTCGATGAGCAGCACTGGGGACAAACACCTTTTCTATTGGATACTCTTTTTGATTTAATTTTATTCCCAAGTTTACTTTTTGTTGATAATTTGCGTTTTTTATTTTCTTTTTCAAGAAAAATTGGTTTTGTTTCTATAAAAATTGTTCCTGACGATGTGGAGGGAGTGATGTCTGCAGTGCTGTTTTTATTTTTGATTTCCACTGATATTGTAGGTGATGATAAAGGCATGGCAGGAATACTAGATATATTTTGGGGTTCTTTATATACACAAGGTCAGGCAGTGGTTGACAAGAAGAAACTTCAAATGGTTGCTCATGAACTGTATTATTTTCTCCCTAAACAAATTATATTTCCATTAATGCCCGATTGCACCAGTTTAGCTTAAATGTAAGGCTTAACAAAGTGCAGCTTAATAATAATTCCAATCTCTCATTGCACCATGTTACGCTTAGTAAAGCCACGCTTACGTACAATATCGTAATACCTTTAAAACTAAACCTTTAAAACTAAAGTGACACAACTCAGAAATTGGATATTTCTGGTTTTAGTCATAAAGTGGCTCTTAAAAGCGCTATCTGTTGGCTGCCGCCGGACCTGACGTCGAAAAGTTACTCACAATTTACAGATACCTGACTAGGTCTTTTTCCCGCCAGAACATTTTGCTTGCTCTTTTAGTAATAAAGAGTATCGTTTTAGTCTTATGCCAAATGTTCACGAGTGATTATGTGCGTATTTATAATTGTGTCGTTTTATTTCTAAAAGTTCAGGTAAATATTACGTTTTATTTTATTAAAATAAAGAAGTATTTGGTTATGTGACAAATGACAAATAAAATATCTGTGGCTTATTTAGAGATATGTCAGTTTATTATTGTATTGTAAGGTAAACAATGTTATCTTTATTAGAGTTAAGTCTTTTCTCAATTGAAATTTTGATAAATATTACCTTTTGTTACCACATTTTTTTTATTTAGTGCAATTTACAATTAAATATTAACAAAATATGACAAATATTTTTAAAAAATACATTTTATTACTAAGTATTGAATTACATTTGGAGTAATTTTCGGATTTCAGAATTTTAAAAATGGGAGACAGCAGAGCCTCCAGAATTATGAAAATGCTGAATGAGAGCCCTGAAGATCCCAACAAGCCAAAATTTGGATTTCTACCAGATGGGGATAATTTGACTCGAGTGGTAAATACTTCTTGTTATCCTAATAAAATTTGTTGTTCTCTTTTTTTAAATTTTTACTTATTTACATAATTTTTTCTTATTTTAGGTGTCTACAGTTTTACAGCCCATGACCAATCATAATAACGCCGGTGAGAATTCAGTGGTAAGTAGCATCGGCTAGGATGATTATTTTTTATACGTTAGCTATTTTTTTTTTGTTCGTTATGTAAAGTAATTTTTAATTGTAGGTACCTGCTGATGTACCTTCAACAGAAGTTGCCGATGCAGGGTGTTCACGGGACTCAAGTAACTCAGTAAAAATCCGCATCAAAAGAACAGATACCCATGATTATCACATATCACCAATTTATTCCAACGAAAGTGATGTGGATCACACGGATTCTGATCCAACTTATGAAATAGAAAACAACAAAAAAGCTAACTTGATAAAACAGAGAAAAACCAGTAGTTCTAGTAGATCCTGCAGTACCTGTAGTTCTAGTAGTTCTTCTTCTACCTCCCGTGACTCAAGTCCAGTTCAAAAAACTGCTCAGAAGGGAAGGAAGCGCACCAGAAATCCTAAGATGTGGAAACAAAACCTTGCAAAGAAGTTGAGAAATTCAGGAAAAGCATATAAATCTATGTCTAAATCAAATAGAGATATCCCTGCTCGGAGCATGAAGTCAACTTGTAAAGAACAGTGTAGACTTAAATGCGCTGAAAATATTGATACTGAGACTCGTATATCACTTTTTCAGAATTTTTGGGACCTTGGAGATTTAGGCCTACAAAGATCATTTATTCATGCATGCATGAGAAATGTTATGCCAAAATACAAATACACAAATGCCGAAAGACCTAGAAATGCTAACAAAGCTTTTTACTTTACAATAAATGAAAAGCCAATTAGGGTTTGTAAGACATTCTTCAGAAATACATTGGATATCACAGATAGAATGATTCGTAGCGTTTCATCAAAACTAGATGAAAATGGATTTCTGAAAGAAGAAAATAGAGGAAAACATGATAGTCATCCCCAACTTGATGAAGAGTTAGTGCAAGCTATTAAGAATCATATAAACTCTATCCCCAGAATGGAGTCACATTATCTGAGAGCAAACACGGAACGTGAGTTCATAGATGGAAGCAAAACCATAGCAGATTTGTATAGGGATTTTCAGGAAAACCAAAAAACCAATAATAAAGATGCTGGAAAATACTGGACTTATTATAAGATTTTTACGACAGAATTTAACATTGGATTCTTTCAACCCAAGAAAGACCAATGTGATCTGTGTCTTTCATATAATAATGCCATTGGAGAAGCCAAAGCAAAATTAGAAGAGCAGTACCAGACTCATATTGAGCAGAAAAATTTATGTAGACAGCAGAAACATGAAGATCGAGTTAGGATATCGAAGACCAGTAAAGTTGTAGTTTACGATCTTCAGGCCATATTACAATGTCCTAGAGGTGATACATCAGCGTTTTTTTACAAGTCAAAATTGAACACTTATAATTTCACTATTGTTGAATTGGAAAAAAAAATGAAACCGTAAAAGAACGGGATCAACGTGCTTATAAGAATGTACACTGCTTTTATTGGAATGAAGCGGAGGCTAAAAGAGGAGCCATCGAAATTGGATCCTGTATTTTAGATTATTTTGACACATTGTTCTCTAACAACAGCGATTTAGTAAAAGAAGGCCTGGATATAACATTTTATTCCGACAACTGTTGTGGCCAAAACAAAAATAAATATATTGCTAGTGTTTATATTTATGCGCTTCACAAATATAATATTAAAAGTTTAAACCATAATTTCTTAATAAAAGGCCACTCTCAAAACGAAGGGGACAATGTCCATAGCATTATTGAAAAGGAGGTAAAAAGAAATTTAAAATCAGGTCCAATTTATTCGCCACATCAATATGTAACTTTAATAAAAAATGCCCGCAAAACAAAACCACCTTTTACCGTAAAAGAATTAACTTTTGATTTTTTTTACGACGTAAAGCGGCTCCAGGAAGATTGCGGATATAATTTTAATGTAGATATTGAAGGGAATAATGTTCGCTGGAACGATATAAAATGTCTACAATTTAAAAAAGAAAATCCATTAAGTTTTTTCTACAAGACATCCTATAGTCAGGAAAACTACATAGAAGTTTCAATACGAAACAAGAACAAACGAAAAAAAATGTTTTCTGTTGAAGAAATCACTCTTCAAGCAGCTTACAACAGCAGAACTGAATTGAGCGAAAATAAAAAAAAAAGATTTGAAAGATCTTATTTCCAAAAATTTAATACCATCTTTTTATGTAGATTTCTATACATCGATTTTATAATTATTTCGTATAAGTAATATCTTTTAATTTACTGTTTCTTGTTCAAAAAGAAGTTTATTATATTTTTTATTTTGTAAAAATTTGTGTTTTCTTATTCTAGTAAATAAGTAGGTACCTACCCTAAATTCAAAAAAGTTACTTGATTCAGTTGTAAACTGGCATTATTCAAAAATTTCCAACTAACTTACTTGATTATTAATAAAACAATGCTTAATTTCCAAATTAGTCTTAATATTTAATTGTAATTTTAGAGTTAAAATGACATATTTCTAAGAAAGATTTTTGTAGTATAAAACAATTTTAAAAATAAAGTGACCTAACTTGATTTTTTTTTAATTTTTTTTATAAAAAAAATATAAACAATTCGTTAATCAAAAAAATTTGTGAAAATTCTTGCAATGTGATCATGTAAGTATTATTTTCTTAAATAAAAAAACTATGTAACCTAATTGCCCTGACTAAAAACGGATAAAAGTAAAAGAGGTTTGTTTAAACAAACGGTTTTTCTCAATTTACCAACAATTTAATTTTTTGAGATGTGTCGCTTTAATTTTAAGGGTGCGGTATGTCTTTACTTGAATGGCATAGGGGTGTTCATTTTTTTTCACTAGATTCTCATAATTTTGGTTGGCAATACCAGTATTTTATCTGACAACTTCCTAATTTTGTTAACATTTGATTAATCTAAATAATTTCTGCAATTGAAGGTGAAAAAAGAATTCTGCCGGCAAATTTTACATCAGAAGAGAAAATGCTTTGCCTAAACTTAGTTAAAAATATAAAGGAATTATAGAATGCAAAAAGACAGACGCGGTAACATGGATGGAAAAGGAAGAAGCATGGGAAAAATTGATAAGGAATTCAAAGAATTAAATTGTGAAACGGGTCATTTCGAACATAAATGTGCATTGGAATACCATTTTCAAGGAAATCTAAAATTTCTAGCTCTTTATCAAGATTTTCTTCTAAATTCATTGTTGTTTGTACACACCAAACCAACTCGAAAATTAGGTTATACTATTAGAAATGTCCAAGCAAATTGGAAACGTCACAAAACGTCAGAATACAATGAACGTGCAATCCCATATCTACCGCTTAAAAAATAAGCTATGGACAAAGCTAGGCTTTAAATTTCGTGCATATAAGCTTCGCTTTGATGACGGTGCAGCAAGTTTAATTTTTTAAGCCTGGCTTACTTGTTAAGCCAAGGTGGTGCAATCGGGCATAAATGAATATCAATAAAAATTTGAAAGGTTATTAAGTAATAAAATGCTTACAAAACCTAATTCAGTAGTATTATCTCCTTCTACCACAGTCCATCCAATAATTCCCATTAGCTTTTCTTCAACAGGTAATAAAGGTGGTAATGGTCCCCCGCCTCCTGTTCTATTCATATTGAGCCTTTACCTTGACCTTGCTTTTCCACTTGCTGAAAGCCTAAAAATACGTGAGAAAGCTGGTTGGAAACTATGAATACTGAAAGATTGTTATTAAACTCACTTCTATCCATTTGTCAGTCGTTTTTGTTCTAAAACCCATACTATTCAATTGAGTTGCTGCTTGGTCCCACAAACGTTTATAATTTTGCCTCGCATCCAATCCAACAAATGACTTTGTAACCATTTCAGGATGTTCCAATAAAAAGTCAACAAGTACTACCCATTGATTTTGATTTGTTTTTGGGGCTCGTGACGACATGTTTCTATAATTTATAATTTATCACTACAATACCAGTATTTGAACATAGTTATCAGTTTTTAATTAAGAATTGTGCTATAACTATTCCATTGAAAGTGATAGAGTCGCATAGTTTACTTCAGGGTAGGGGATCTCTGAAGGCGCATGGGTGCTGCCACATAAAAAGTCCCGTCAGTACTAAAATTTGTAATTTGATGAAAACTGTAACGCCATTAGTGTTAGTTGCAGATTCTTCCACATACATATTAGCGCTGACATCCTAACATGACCACCACTAACAACTGCTTATTTGTGTGTGTGTTGAGTATTCGTATTTAGATTTTATTGTTCATAGTGGGACTTTTACTTTGAGAGACAATTTCTAGAATATGTTTTGTGAAAGACTGTATTATAATGTGAGGTGCATACGGTAAGCTTTATCTTCATTTCAAAACATGTTCCATCAAATAGAAAGTAACAGAAGTAGCAGTTATTCTTCCACACAACTTTGAACTTCCCAGCATTATTGTTGAATTCCTAACAATTATTTTTTTTCCTGTTTGTCATTGAGATATGTTTCATTTATTGTATACTTTTTTTATTCAATAAAATATGTAAACTTGATGATTATTGCTTTATTTTTCGCAATTCAGGCATTATATGATCCATTTTTTGACATTTCATTTAATTTTACTTGACTTTTCATTGTTATTATTGCAATATCAATCTAATGTTGAGTAATTTTAAATGAAATATCGAGAAATGGATCGTAAATGTCATTTTGCAATAAAAGTAAAATTACAGTAATTTTGAATATACCGCAAAAAACTGTAAAATTACAGGAATCTTCTTTTTCGGCTGTTAGCGAAGTTCACAACCTGATTTGTGCCAGAGGTACTGACGGGACTCTCAAGGTAGCGCCACCCGTTTGAATAGAGGGCGCCACGGGTCATTTTCCCATATATAAGTAGTTTTTTATCTATGGTTTACTTTGCAATTAACCCAAAACATTTTGATAGCAACCCAACCTGAAAAACTTAGTTTTAAAGATTCCTAAAATTGAATGCTTACATTTTTTATAGTTTTTTTCAGGTACACAACCAACTCCACATAGGTACTCTGCCGAAGATACTCAAAATTGAAATCAATAACAGAGTTAATAACAAAAACGTCAAAAACATAACCTCTTATATTTTTTTAAATCGAAGAGATGAAAAATTTTACACGAGTAGAATAAGACAGAACGATATGTCTCTTAATAGAAAGGTGAATACTTTATAGCTGAGTACACATGACTCGAAAGTCAAGAAAACATATTCGTATTCTGTGTAAATATTAATTTATTAAAATAGCAGAGCGCTTTCGGCTATTAAGCCATCTTCAGTGCTTACCTGTAAGTAAGTAAAAAAAAATTATGGAACATATAAAAGAAGTGGATAAAAAATTTTTACTTACTCGTCAGGTAATACAAGAAACTTGGACAACACATTGACGTCATGAATTAAAATTACATTAAATTAAAATTAAAATGATCCCCTTTTAATTTAATGTAATTTTAATTCATGACGTCAATGTGTTGTAAAATTTTTTATCCACTTCTTTTATATGTTCCATAATTAGTGATTGGAAGCAATATGATTGCAAAGTTCACCATTTTCATAGTAAGAACATGATTTTCAATATCTCTCCACTGATTATTAACAATTTACATTTCAGATTCATGAGCCATGGCTCTTGAAAATGAAAAAAATTGGCAGCCACCTCGGAAGGGGAGCAGGAACAACGACCTGGAAAACGAAGAATAAAACAAAACAAAAATATCACAGAATTTGGAAGTATTTTGAGGCCACTCTATGTCTGTTCTGATTTGACATATAGCTCTACTAAGGAAGCAAGTTATTCAGGTGACAATTTGACTGATACTCTTATACAATCAAGTGAAGATGAACTAGGATTTGGTGGGTAGGTCAGATTTGAATCTAGTAGAAGATGCTACAATAGTAGAAAATCTACCAGTTCTGGTTCCGGCTAATCAAATATCTCACATTATAGAAATAGTTGCTGACATCCGGAGCATGTGTCAAATTACTTTGAATAAAGTGAATTCCATAGTACAGCATTCGGTCATTGGACGTCGAAATATTGATACACCTGGGTAGCTATTCTTGAAAATCATACGATCCGGTGCTTCTCTCGTACGATGGGAACTATCCCATGCGATCTATCGAATCCCACTGTCGAAATCGACTTATTCTTGAACCTTCATGTGAACGTTCAAAATTATTGCGTGGTTGCCAGCATTATTCGATACAAAAGATCTACTTTTTAGTTATTTCTGGCCTCTTGGCCTCTTTTTTTGTACGGCTGTCATAATTTTCTGTCATTAATGGCCGTTTGCACCGTATTCGCTAACTCACTGTTTAAAATAACACACAGTTAAAATTTAAACAATCGATTAAATTACAATCACTTGCACCGTAATTTAAGGGTTCTTGGTTAAAATAAACTAATAAATCTGGGGAAGTTTTGCTAAATTACAATCGGTTGGTACTAACACCTAACTTCAGTCTGAGACTGTCTCAGTCAGACAATGATATTTTGAGGTTATAAAAATTATTTATTTTCTGACAGTCGCAGGTATTTCCTATTCCTAGTGAAATTTTTGCTTCAGGTTAGCGAAATAAAGTGTTCCTAATTTCTGGAGAACAAGGGTAGGCGTGAGTAATGATGGATTCAACCTCCACCAGCGCGAAACGGGTGCGAACATAAAATTTCTCACCAAATGAAAAATCCCATCTCATTGATATCATATCAAAATACAAAAGCATTATTGAAAACAAAGAAACAGAACCGTTGGTTTCAAGAGACGAAATCTCTTGAAAAATATTAGATTATCCATGTTGTGGAAATGGTTGGCTCTATCTTATACCCTTCGTGGAAAACCCATATCATTTATATCCATATCATCCTCAAAGAATATGTCGTTGTCGTGTTCACCAAAATCCATTTTTTATAAACTAAAAACCAACTCGAGCGTACAGAGTACTTTTTTGAAGTTAGACACATCAATTTTGTGTGTTTTTTAGGTTAGAATTCATACTATCGCGATGCAAGCCAAAATTCAAAGTTAACTAATAGTTAAATTTTAAACCACTGTTATAATGACGGTGCAAGTGGCCATAATTATTTCTTATATTTGTTATGATATATAACCAATAATAAAAAGTCTGTTTAGTAAATCAGTTGGTATTGAAATTGCATGAAAATGAGTCAGTCGAGCTTCAATCCTCACAAAAGAACACCCTACAAACGGTACACTTCCAAGCGATGACCATATAAAAACCTGGAGCCCCTATAAGCGTTCATTCTTACTTCCTCCTCTGACTCCCGTAAATTCTCATTACGTACTAAAAATAATGGCTCTCTATGTCCATGATTAAACACCAATTGAAAAGACTGAAAACCAGTAAAACCACGCAAACTCACGACAAAGTATTTTTTTTAAGTCTCTGCGCATGAATTTAAGATTCAAAAAGGCAGAGAACTAACAGAATAATTACGGAATGCATGGAGAAGTAGTAATTATATAGTACTTTTTTTCTAATAATTTCTCTATAACAGAATAAAAAAAAAAATTTCCATAAAATAACCTCTTTACGGCCCAAATGTCTGCTTCCCTATTTCGGACCATGCGATCCGGAGCGTATGACTTTCATGCGATTAATAATATCGGATCACGGGCCAAGAATATAACGACGATATCCTCATGTAATCATTCGTCATAAATCTATGCCGCTATTATTCAAGAATAGACGTCCTGATGATCTGATCAAAGAATTTATGCCACTGAAAACAATGGACAACCTACTATATCTAGAAGATCTCGTAAGAATCAACAAAATTGCTGATGCTCAATTTGTAAGTATTTTGATCCAGCTCTCTAAATAAAGCATTTCCTGTTAAATGAAGTTCATGAAAAATCATCACCAGTATGTCATTATTCTAGAAAATTATAAAAAATGCCGAGACACTTCAACTTTTGAATTGAGTTGTGCGTTATGTAAACATAAATTTAAATGTACAGGGTGATTCACGCAAGTATACCATATTCGGTGCTGTTTTGAAGACAATACAGATGATACCGACTTCGACAGAGATGAATTGTTAAAAAAAGATGTAAACAAACAGTAAAAATCACTGAAGTTGTAAGTAGCGGGACGCTTCTTACATCTTGTACATGATAAGCTCATAAATGGCTACATTGATTTATGACATATTCAGGTATTGAGACCATATTCTGGTGTTAGGACAATATTGGGTTGTTAGGACATCATCGGGTTTTTTTAGGACATCATCGGGTTTTTTAGGACATCATCGGGTTTTAAGTCCATTATGTGGTAAGTGAATAATTTTTTGTACATATATATAAACACATAGACATATATTTTGTGTGTGCCGTTAGTATTGAAAATACCATTGGTTATTTATTATTTCATTCAATATATCTCCATTTAGAGTTAATATCCAATTTCTAATTTTTGATTTAAAATGTTTAATATTTTTTAAATTCTTAAACTCCATAGGAACTTGATTATAATTTTTGGGTCCCAAGTAGTCAAAACAACGCTGTCCTATAATTTTATCTCATCTCGGTAGGATATATACATTTTTCTTATTACGAGTATCATGTAGGTGTTCTGGACAAATCAGGTTGTTTTTATTTTTCTGAAAGTACATCAACATTTTCAAACAATAAATTTGTCTAGAATGCATAAAACCACTTAGATTATAAATATCATGATTGGAAAAAGTAATACCTTTTCGAAAAATTATTTTCATTATCCATTTCTGGATGATATTCAATTTTATTTTTGTAGGTGGCAGTTATTGACTCCTCCCCATGCAAGAATTCCGTAGTTAATTTGGGGCTGTACTAATGAGTAATACATAATTTTTAAGTTATGAATATCTAAGAATTCTCTTGAGTATCTAAATTTAGACAGGAGACCCCGTAATTTTAAAACTATATTTTTAATATGTAGATCCCATTTTAGATGACGATCTATTATAACACCTAAGTACTTAATACTTTCTGTTTCAGGTATTTTCATACTCTTATGAAGCTCGAGTGAACCAAAATTTGGAAGTCCAGTGGTGTAGGATGCAAATGGCATATGCTTTGTTTTATCGATATTTAGTGTAAGTTTGTTACATTCAAACCATTTTGTCACAGTCTGAAAATCTTTTTTAGCTGTATTCTTGAGCGCTCTCCACGTTTTCTCAGTATAAAATATGGCGGTGTCATCAGCAAAACTTATGATTTTGCCATTAGAATTTAGATGTAGTAGGTAAGCTGTTAATGTACACTGTGAATAGAACTGGTCCTAGTACAATACCCTGAGGTACACCAAAAGTAACAGTCTCAGCTTCACTTAGGACATCAGCAACCTGAACATATTGTAATCTATCATTTAAAAAACTCTTGACAAAATCATTTGCAACAGCTCTTATTCCATAAAAATGTAACTTTTTAAGGAATAGTTCATGATCCACTGTGTCAAAGGCTTGAGATAGGTCAACAAAGACACATAATGAAGGTTCTCGTTTATCCAATGCATTGTAGACGTTTTTCACCAAAGACATAATAGCATCCTCTGTGGCTTTTCCCTTTCGAAATCCATACTGGTTACTAGAAAGTATATTCTATTTTTCTAAGAAATTTACTAAGCGGTTTTTAAATATTTTTTCCAGAATTTTGCCAATAGATGATGTTAATGTTATGGGTCTATAATTAGTAGTTAATTTCCTATCTCCACTTTTATATATTGGTTTGATTAACCCTATTTTTAGTGACAGGAAAAATACCAGCACTTAAACATTTATTTATTAAAAAAGTCAATGGCGCTACAATATCATTGGATATTTCTTTCAGGGTTTCCGATCTTATCTCATCTATTCCAGGTGATTTTCTGTTTTTCATCGATTTTATAATGTTTTTAACTTCCTCTTCATTTGTTGAGAAAATGTACATGGTTTTATCAAGATTTCCAATATTGTCATTACAATTATCTACAAGATCGATTTTGTCGGCATATTTTTTTCCTATACTAGCAAAAAATTCATTGAACTCATTAGCTATATCTTCTTTATTTTCTATAAGTATATCATTTTTCAGAATCTCTTAAATTTCAATATTTGGACGTACTGGACTACACATTTTATTTATACATCTCCAAAGACTTGAAGATGAATTTCCATTTTTAGCAATTATATCACTAATGTAAGATTTTTTTGATTTTTGTATCAGTTTTGTTAAATTATTTTTATATTTTCGATATATCTTGCTTAGATTTATATCTTCCGGATCATTTTTTATTCCTACGTATAACATATTTTTTTCATTGATTGATCTCATTAAAGCCTTTGTGATCCACGGTTTTTTATTTCTCAGTTCCCTTCAAGAAATTTTGACAGAATTTGTATTATCGTTTATAGCTGTTTTCAATATATTGATAAACTCATTAGTCATTGAATCAATATCTCGTGAATTGTATACATTCTGCCAAGTTTGGTTTTGCAACTGTATTTTTAACTTGCTGTAGTCAATAAATTTTTTAAAACTGGTTTAATTATTTTTCTAACCTTCCACGAAACATTTGAATTAAAAATTTTCAAAGCTATCGGATAATGATCAGTTATTTCAAAATTAAAAATATATGATTGAAGTATGCTCCCCCAGTACCATGCTTTTTCACAAAGAAGTGATCCAAGCATGTATTACTACTTGGTCTAGTGACTTGATTTATATACGACACAAAATTATTTGTATTAAGTATATTTTTGTAATCCTCTACAAAGTCATTATCTATTAAAAGATCCATATTTATGTCTCCTAAAAAGATATGTACGTCTGTTTTCACAGTGTTATTCAAGTAAGCATTTAAAAGCGTATTGAATTTCTTTGGACAACAGTGGGGGGATTTGTATAATGCTGTTATGATAATTTTATTGAAATTGTCGTTCAAATGGATTTCAACTGCTTGACTTTCATGAATTTTTACAAGTTTATAGTTATATTGCATTCCCTTTTTCACATAAACAATTACCCCGTTATTTTTATTATATTTTCCCTCATTATATTGTTAGATTTCTTATTCTTAGATGTATTAACAACCATTAACAACCCATGTCAAGCAGCGAATGCCGGACGGAAACACGGGGGATGTACATCTCCCTCGTGCCCGCCTGTGTTGGCGCGCATGCGTGAGCGGTTGAAAGATTGTAAGAGCGCCAAATTTGAATATCTTGAACGAGATCTAACACGGCCAAACTGACATCATTCCGCTCTCGGAATGCACAAATCTCGAAACCTGGAAAAGAAGCTAGGAGCAGACAAATAATTGAAATCTTTTATCTTAACCAATAATTATAAGGTATGTAAGTACACTCAATAGTTAGGTTCATCATTATGCGCGTATTCTAGATTCACAAATTTTCTCGAAATTTGCCAAATTGCGGCAGGTTCGGCAACACATTAGAATATTTCTTTTTTTATTTCTAAAATTACCAAAAGAAAAACATTACTCAGACTGTTGTGGCGCCAACAGTTACTCACAACAATAATTCGGCAGGCGGCATGATGGGAATAATGCAGTATTCACGATGGGCCAATCAAAGTTAATTTTTATTTGAATGATAGGCTGTAGATATTGTAACAATTAACATTTTTTGTTTGTTTGAATAGTTTACTGAATGACACGATGGAAATATTGCAGCAAGCACATATTTGCGATGGGTCATTCTACACTCTAATTGATAATTCAGTAAATGACACGATGGAAATATTGCATCAAGCACATATTTGCGATGGGTCATTTTATACATTCTAATTAATAATTTACCAAATGACACGATGGAAATATTGCAACAAGCACATATTTGCGATGGGTCATTTTACACTTTTTAACTGCAATCTAACGCATACGTATCTGTGATGGGTTGATCGAAGTCAATCTACTACCAATGATCTAACACGGCATAGATTAGACCGGATTAGACGAAACATAGCGGGATTACTCACACAGAGGAACAGTCCCTTTCTTTTTGATTTGTGGTAATTATTACTATTTAAATTTTCTAAACTTTGTTCGGCCAATCTGAAAAATATTCCATTCTACTCTTACCAGGTTTGTTGCGGTTTAACTATTGGAGCGATATAAATCAGAGGTACTCACGTGCATTTCGATAACAAAGTATTAAATAAATGATTTGAAGTTTTTTTTGTTGAATTAGTACCAGCACCAGCATGTAAAAACTGTCATACTTCTCCTACCGTGAAACACATCATCATTAGTGTCCTGAATTTTGCAGACATATAAAACAGAATAATTTATTTGCGGTATTCAAGGATGTGCTCACCAAAGACACAAGTGATTTATTTAAATATCTCAAAGACGCTAATTTGTTTAGCAACATTCAATTAACTACAAACCAAATATAGCTCATACTACTTACGTAAGTCCTGTAAAAGACTCTCAGTATTGATGCGGGTATTTTTGTATTAGTAGACGAAAAAATACTGAAAACAACCTGACAGAGATTATAAGACCTGCTGTATACCTGTGGAGGGATGTAATGTAAACAACACCTAAACCTTACTTTTTTTTGCATAGTACATTAGTACACAACGATTCGCCATTTTATAAATGTAACTATTCCATAAAGCATACTTATATTTCGTCTACATCAAAATGTTTCCCAATAACAATTGAAACAAACAATTGTCTAGAAAAAAATAATGAAAAAAATCTGAGCGGCTTTATCACATTTATTGAAAAATATAGAATTTCATAAAATTTCAAATTGGCATTCTGTTTATAAACGTATGTGAAAGAAGTTCTGTACACTGTCAAATATTGAACAAATCGATCTTCACACATTTAACTCAATTCTATAACAATTATTGGAATTTATACATTTCAAACAATACGTTTGGCAACATCTATTGAATGTAGCAACATAAATAAATAAACCTTAACACTGTTTACACACTGTTCATCCTGGCACAGGGCAACACCCCTCCAGTATGTACATTGTTCAGGGATCTATCCATCGAACTCTCGTATGGTGGTCGATAGATTATTTTTTCTGAATAACCTTTTGAATCACCTTTTAAAAATTAAGAATTCATAGCACTCGGTTCAAAATTTCTTAAAAATGTATGACAGCGCTTCAAGAAAATACACTTTGCCATTTCGCCATGTGGCTGACATTCAATGAAAACAATGCACATTCGACAATTCTTGCTGGAGTAATGTGAGTAGATTGTTCCCACCGTATTTATTATTTCGACCGGTTAGGACGTAATTATGAATCACTGAAACCGAAATTGTCTATTGGTTTCGAAGGACGTCGAAAAATAATCAAGCTTCTATTTTCTGCTGACGTCCCGTTTGTTATGATCAAAAGACTTAGACTGTTCTTACCTACATAATTATGTTCTCCTATGTCAACATTGTAATTAGTAAATTAGTATGATTGTGTGGTGCTACGTGCTACCACAAGATTAGGTTTCAATTTTACATCAGGAAGTCCTACGAAAGCATTTGTAACAAAATAGGAATTGTAAATAGAACTCTCAAGCCACCGTAACGGATCAATATGCGAAACTTTGTTTCAATTTATTTTTGTTAGCCAGTGTTTCAATAATTATTCAACATGTCGTATCAATAGGACAATTTGTATGATAACCAGAGATTACAACAGGTAATAACTTTGAATGGTTATTGTTATTGTATCTAGATTAGAACATTAAATAAAAAATAATTTTTCTCTCTAAAATTTGTTCAGGCGTCTTAGTCAGGTTTCAATTACACCGCCTCGAGCGTGTTTGTCTGGACGTAGGAAGCCGAAAGCACTGTGTTGTTTCGTGGTGCTGTTTTTTTTTTCGGTACCGAATGCTTTGTCGGCGTTATCGACGTTGTTATTATTATGAGACGGTGATGTGTTCGTTGTAGATTAGAGGTGTGCTAAACTAATACTTATGAGTATCCGTTACAACCGATACAGAGACTATGAAGTATCGGTTACAAATATCGGTTACAAGTAACCGTTTTCTGAACAATGAGAAAACTGGATGGACTTTTATTGGTACTCAATATAAATATCGGTATCGGATTTAGCAGATGTAGTATGAAGTATTAGCTAAACAAAACAAAATATTAAATTCGTGAATTTGAGAAACATAGACGTACTTTTTGGAATAAATAATTTTTTTAATCTAAAAATGTCTCTCTTTTTAATATTCTAAATATTCGTATTCGTATAACGATCGTATATCGATACCGATCGTTGTCTCCACTAGATAAATGTCTCCACTCCATCTCAGTGTGCGCAGTGCGAGTCTCGCACTGCGAGATCTAATAAATACTTTTAGTTCAAACCGATATTTTTGATTTTCAGTATTAGTTACATTACTAGAGGCCAAGTAACGGTTACATAATATCGGTTACTCAAATATCGTCTCACCACTAATGTAGATTCACCAGGAATGAATTATTTTTTGTAGCAATAGAAACTTTTGAACTTTTATAATATAATGCAATCGAGCCACTCATGTCATGCCACAATACTCGTAGGGATGACGAGAATAACTGAAATATCTAATAGTTTGAAACACAGACCGCAAATACTTGAATTTACTGTTTGAACCCTGTAGAACTTGTACACACCAATAAAATCAATAAAAATGACTGCTTCAACTCAATTTCACCATTGGGAAGAGATACTTTAAAATAAATTTTAAAATCTACGTTTCTGGAATGGGTTGCCATGCGGTAACCACTTTTGTACAGATTTTATTAGAAAAAGAATCAACTCTACTTATGGTTTTTCGCTCTGATCACTCAAATACAGTTTAAAACCTGATATAAATTTTTTTACCATACATTACTGTCTTATCCAAACGGTTTTGCAGATTATCCAAAATTGGTGCTCTTCTGCCGTAATGCATTTCAATTCACCCACAGAAATATTTATTTACATGTATGAACTACAAAATCTCACATAGCACAGAAGGGTTAAGAAAATGCACGTGTACCCCACACCTGATGTTAGATTTCTTATTCTTAGATGTATTAACAACCATTAACAACCCATGTCAAGCAGCGAATGCCGGACGGAAACACGGGGGATGTACATCTCCCTCGTGCCCACCTGTGTTGGCGCGCATGCGTGAGCGGTTGAAAGATTGGAAGAGCGCAACATTTGAATATCTTGAACGAGATCTAACAATATATAATATCGTATCCGTTAATTTCAAATATACTTACATCATACACTTGAAATGTTTCAGTGAAAACTATAACTTCAAATTCTGCTAGTTGTGCTGAAAATAGTAAGCATTCATCAAAGTTTTTGTGAATACTTCTAATGTTCATCTGGAAGATTAATATTTTGTTATTGTGCTCCTCATTTTGATTATTGAAATCATCTGTTGTGTTGACTACTTGAGCTTTGAAATCTTCATTATTATAATATTTTAAATACTGGTCCATCTTCCTAATATATATATTTTTTGGATGTTGACTCAAGTGTGTATTTGGTTTGTTTGAAATTTTATTTCCAATTCCGGCCACAACAATGCGACATTAACAATAAACTATTCAAAATTAGTAATTGAAATAAGAAGAGATCAACTGGAACAAATCCGAACACAAACAAGACGGAACTGAAGGAACTAATGACCTCGCATTCAAACATGCAATATTTAAAAAGTTCATAACACCTCTATATTTATGACTAGTTATAAAAAACGCAAATATCCCAGAAAATTCCAAAGTGTATTAACAACGCATAAGCATGAACAATGTAGTAAATAATAAAATCTCGCACTCGGTAGATAAAATTATAACAATGAATAGTAACAATATAGATCCAATGGAACAGTGGGAGAAGTAAATTATAGGAACTGTTACAAAACTGTATTTTCTATTCTTCGAGATTGCTAGAGCCAGCCCTGGATCTGGTGTTTCGATTTTGTGAAGGTCCTTGGTTTCGTTGACTTTTCCCTACTCTGCTGTGAGAGTTTACTGTCTTTCTCAATTCTTCTTTTATATTTTCGAATCCTGATTGTTCTATTTTCCTAAATTTCACTGCTATAGTCTCTTCAAGCTTTCCGTTCTTTTGATTAGGGCAGGGAGTTTGTGGACCACTATGATTTTGATGAGTAGATTCGGCTGCTTCTTCAATTTCCAGGATTTCTTCAGCTGTGTAGATAGTGTCGTCTACGTACAATTAACAATGTAACACTTGTTGCTTGATGTTTTTACCTTGTTTAAGTATCTTTTCAAAGTCGCAGTTGTTTCCCGTTGCTGTGTTGTCAAGTCGTGTGATATAAATATATTTGTTCCTTTGAGCTTGCTGCTTTTTTTCAGTATTTCACTTTTGGTAAGATATGAGACAAACTCAATTTTCACTGGCGCGTTGTTACTTTTCCCCAAGGAGTATATGTTATTAATTTTTTCTTGCTGTATTGTAGTTCCCAACAGTCCAGATAATTTGGTAAAGATAGTTTCGACGGTAATATTATCTATCTGTTCGTTCAATCCAAAAATCACAATGTTTTTTTCACTATTTCTTTCCAAACTCTCTACCTTTTTTCTCAAATCAGAGTTTTCCGCATCTAATTTTCTTATTTTTTCGTTTACAGATTCTACCTTCAGTAGTATATTCACTTCCGAAGCTTCTATAACTCTTCTTCTTCTTCCTTGAGATATTGGGCTTAACCGACAGGTTATCCACCCAGATTTAGTTGTTTTTTCCTAACGTTTTTCCAGACTAGAGTTGCGTACTTGCCGCGTCTGACTTGTTGTCATCACTCCCACTGGATTTAGCTTGCTGTAATTTTCAAAGTTTACAATTAATCTGTTTAAGATATGCATATATCAGAGAAACACTACTAGCTGTTGGGTCACTAAGCATGCATTCTAAGCTTAAAGCGGAACTACTGTTTTTTGATAAACATTTAAGCATATTGAAGTAAAAAGCGTTTTATAAAGCACTACTAACGGTATTGCACTCAAAAAAAAAGTTCAATATTTCCTATTTCACCACAATTACATTTGGGGGACTCTCTGACTCCAATTCTATGCAAGTGATCCGGGGATCCACAATGGCCTAATCTTAGTCTGCACATCAATGTTATTTTAGATCTGTCCAGATTTACTTGGTCGAACCAGGTTTTTCGTGTGGTTTTACCTTTCAATTTGTATAGATGTTTCCCTTTTTTTCTACAAATTTCTTTCCATTCTTCTTCCCATAGTTCCATTATATTTTCTTTGATAGAAACGAACAGGTCTCTGTAATCCACTTCGTTAAAGCTTGTCTGGTGTGATTTTAGACTTTCTTCGGCGATTTCATCAACTTTATTGTTGCCTAAAATACCTGAGTGACTGGGGATCTACCCTAGTGCTACCGTAATATTTGATTGTTTTGCTTCCCACAACAATTGCTTTGCTTCCCACAACAATTGCTTTGCTTCCCACAACAATTGCTTTGCTAGTAGTTGTGTGGCATCTATGGACGCCTCAAGACCAAATTTAGCTATTTTTTCTAGTGCACTACTTGAATCTGATAGTATGAGCGCCTTATTTGTTTCCAATTCTATTACTTTTTTTATCGCTGTTGCAATAGCTAATGTTTCTGCTGTACATATAGTGGCTTTGTCTGAAATTCGTGTAGATGCTTTATAGATTGATTTTTCCTTAGTATTCTCCATATAGATTCCAAAGCCAGTTTTACCCTCTTTATTTTTCGATCCATCTGTATAGACTATTTGATAATCATTCCAATTCTCCTTGAGGTTGTGGGATAGGATAGATTGGCAAAGGGGATGGTTTTTAGTGATATTAAATTTATGTATGACAATTTGTTGAATTTGTGATTCAAAAGTGTGGGAGA
The DNA here is from genome assembly GCA_963978555.1 of Galerucella nymphaeae. NCBI lineage: Eukaryota > Metazoa > Arthropoda > Insecta > Coleoptera > Chrysomelidae > Galerucella > Galerucella nymphaeae. The sequence continues at coordinate 12,860,742 of OZ021718.1, forward strand.
AACGAGGTAATAATTGAGACTTTTTAATATGAGTATATAGATATAAAACTCTGTCCAAACCCCTTTATTAATGGAGCGTTTGTACATTTTACTATGTATTCTTGATCTTGATACAACCTCATTAGACAACTAGCTACTGAACTATTGGCTATAGCTAAATGTTTAATTATAAATTTCTCAGCAAGCCATATCCTTCTCCATTTCAAAGGGATTTCACTTGTCTCTGCTAGGATTGAATTAGTTGGGGTTGATGTCATGGCACCTATAACTACCCTTAATGCTTTATATTGAACCTTATCTAACTTGTTCAAGTTTTGGATAGTGACCTTATCAAACAAAATTGACCCAAAATCTAGATGCGATCTTACTATCCCCTTATATATCATCATTAGTGTTTTAGAATCCGCTCCCCAACTAGCTCTGGATATAGATCTCATGACATTAATGCCCCTTTCCGCGTTTGCGATAATATTTGATATATGTTCCGTAAATTTTATTTTTTCATCAAAAGTGACACCTAAGTATTTAATTTTGTTTACATACTGAATTTTTTCTACCTTGTATATGATATCTGGCAAAGTCATAGGTGATTTTTTTTTGAAATAATACCGTTTTCGATTTACTGGTTGATAATTGCAGATGATGTTCCTCTAACCACTCTCCCATATCATATAATACATTATTTATCACCCTTCCCATATCTCTAACATTTTTCCCTTCTGTCATTATTATTATATCATCCGCATACCCCATTATTTTAACTCCTTCTGTGGCCACTTCATAAATATCATTTGTATATATATTATACAATAGTGGGCTTAAGGATGAACCTTGAGGTAAGCCTTTTCTTACCTCCCCAAATGCAGACATTTTTTTTAGTTTGAATATCTTTTACTCTTATTCTTCTTTCTGGATATAGTTTTTCTATAACACTAATTATCTGTTGTGATACATTTAATTTAACCAGTTTATTTATTAGTATAGGAATTCTCACATTGTCATATGCCGATTTTATGTCCAGGAAACAGACCATCATTTTATTGTTTTTCTTAAATGCCTCTAATATATTGAGTTCTAGTGTTATTAGGTTGTCGTAAATGCTCCTTCCTTTTCTAAACCCATTTTGATTTTGATTAATTAACATTCTGGATTCTAATTGATGTTCAAGTCTATTTTTGATTAAGGTTTCGTAGGTCTTTAACATGCAGGATTGTAGGGCTATGAACCTGTAGCTGTCTAATTCCGTATTATCCCTTCCATTTTTGATTAATGGAACCATGATATTCATTTTCTAGTCTTCTGGTATATCCCCCTCTTGTGTGATCTTGTTAAATGTTTTTAACAAATTTATTTCAACTGAGCTAGACATGTTTTGCAGTTGCGAATACACGATGCCGTCAAGTCCTGGAGCAGTGTCTTTTGTCCTTCTGTTCAGAACTAGATTTAATTCCTCTAATGAGAACCTGTTTTGTTCTTCATTTTCAGATTGATGTGTTACAATTTCTGGTGGTGTATCCGGGTTCATTATAAGATCCAGAAAATTGTTTAAATTTTCCTTTATGAAGTTGCTACCACCTTGATTAACCTTTTTATTATTAAATCTTTTGACTGTAGTCCAAAAACATATTTCACATCGCTATCACTGTTGAGTTTGCCACAGAATTGTATGAAACTGCTTTTCTTTTTTATTTTTAATACTTTTTTAGCCTTTGCCACTGCTTTGTTCATTTGCACATAGTTTTCTATTGTGCAGTCTTCTAGATACTTTTTGATTGCTATTTTTCTTTCCTTAACTACCTGACTACATTCCTCATCCCACCATATGTTGGGATATTTTGTTTTATTTTTCTCCATCCTGGGTTTTTTTTTCGGTATGCAGCTTTTGGAGGCTTCCTTAATAATATTTATAATGTTCTCGTGATTAACATCCTTTAAGTTATTGTTTAGCTTATCTAATGTGTTGAAATATTCCCTCCAATTTGCTAGTTTGAAGTTAAATCCCGTGGAGGTTTCAATTGTTATATATTGTATATTATCAACCCCTTGTATCCTGCATTCTATTACTATTGGATAATGGTCACTATCACCTTTGTCCGTAGGAAGAGTATACCAGTTGATATTTAGCCCTAATTCTGCGGTGCAAAATGTTAGATCCGTAACACTTTCGTTCTGTCCAGGAGCGCCAATCCTGGTGGCCGATCCGTCATTCAGACATATATAATGCTGTTCAAGCAATTGATCTACTAAAATATTTCCATTATAATTATTGCTGCAGCTACCCCATAAATTGTTTTTTGAGTTGAAATCCCCTCCCCAAATGATTTGTTTAATGTTTTTGTTTTCCCTACTTATGTCGTTAATAAATGATTTATTTAGTTTAGCGTTACATGGGTTATAAATATTAATGATTAGTAAATCTTTAATTAATATTGCCTGAATGAGCACCCCATATGGTTTATTTTTTAAATCTAAAGTATATTGTTTTGGTGATAGATAGGATTTGGCAATGATTGCTATGCCATTTCGTCCTTCTGATGTATCTATTCTAAAAGTCTGATATTTACTTATTTTCCATTTACCATAGGTTTTTAAGAAGGTTTCCTGTAAAATGACTACCTCAGGATCCACATTATGAAGTAAGTATTCTAGATTATGTTTATTTGAAAATACACTTCTTATGTTCCACTGTATTATAGTGAACTTCAACTATTAAACTTTAACCTATATTATGATCCCTAATGGCTTATATTTTTAATGTATGCCTAACTTACTTAAATTTCTTTTTTATTTTGCTTAAAACTATAAATTAACAATTAAGATTATACAGGGTGAATCACGACTAACGGGACGGAGGTTTATGGCGAAACGGTAAAATATTTGAAAAGTTTGTCACCTTGGTAGTTTGAACATCCATATAGGCTACATTTTAAAATTATTTTGAAATATACAGGATGTCCCAATAAAGTGTGGCGTATCAAAGTTATATTTTTTCTTATGGAACACCCTATATTTGATTGCATTTTCTGATTGCACACAAAAAATAAAGTACTGTTTCATAATGGTTCCCTATACCTAAATACAGAGGGTTCCGAGTTATGCTGAGTTTTTCAAAAATGTGAACGTTTCGAAAAAAATTAATAACTAATTGATATAATAAATTCTAGCGAATTTCCTCTCACAGCTCAATAGTCGGACTTTCTTTGAATGTATTCCACGATTGAGTACTAAACATCTCTTTACAGGGTGTTCAGAATTATCAGTTGAATTGTTAGATCATTAGATGTGTTATAACGGTTATAGAGAGAATTGCAGATGTTTTAAAATCAATTTACTATACAATTTAAGAAAATTGTAAATTGCGCGAGAAGTATAGTACCTAGGTATAGGACACCCTTATATCATTCGAAAGAGGACATTTTTTTGAATATGATGAATTATTGAAATACAGGATGTTCCATTTGAAATAACCCCGTTATAACACATTTAATGATCTAACAATTCAACTGATAATTCTGAACACCCTGTAAAGAGATGTTTAGTACTCAATCGTGGAATACATTCAACGAATGTTCGACTATTGAGCTGTGAGAGGAAATTCGCTAGAATTTATTATATCAATGAGTTATTAATTTTTTTCGAAATGTTCACAATTTTAAAAAAGGCAGCATAACTCGGAACCCTCTGTATTTCGGTATAGGGAACCATTATGAAACAGTACTTTATTTTTTGTGTGCAATCAGAAAATGCAATCAAATATAGGGTGTTCCATAAGAAAAAATATAACGTTGATACGCCACACTTTATTGGAACATCCTGTATATTTCAAAATAATTTTAAAATGTAGCCTATATGGATGTACAAACTACTGAAGTGATGAACATTTCAAAATCTTTATCGTTTCGCCATAAACTTCCGTCCCGTTAGTCGTGATTCACCCTGTATATATTTTTAGAACATCTCCTCATCGGATGGAGAGGGTATGTCCTGCTGAGAACTGTTTCTATTTCTTATATTTTCTTTTATGATTTGAACATATTTGGTTAACTCTTCTATGGGAGTACTACTGTCTTTAAAATAATCCATAATATCTATTACATTCTCATAATTTTGAGACTCATGATTGGAATTTGAACTAGGATTAGTTGACTTTATATACTGATAGCTATTTGGTGTTACCTGTTTTGAAGAAAGTCTAGTAGCTTTATGGGTTGGTGAATAATATTCATTCTGGGTTACTGGTGATGATGGATATCGGTTATGTCTGATGAGACAACTATTGTGAATTTCTCCATCCTGGTTAGGAGTAGAGATTTTTCTTTTAGAGCTCCCTGCCACGAAACTATATGTCTGTTTTTTAGGTGTGTGGGTAGGAGGGGCATGTAAGGATCTCTGTGGTATGGTAATTATTTCATTTTCAATTTCCTTATTCTTTAGTGGTGGAAAGTTTCTGTCATTGGGTTCTACTTGTGCATCTTCCTTTTCTCTGGGAATAGTCTTGTTGGCCTCATAGTATGACAAGTTTTGAAAACTCATTATTTCATTTATACGTTTTTGTCTGGTTAGCTCTTGACAAATTTCTATATTCTTCAAGTTCTCAGATATGTTGTGTTCCTCTCTACAATATAAGCATTGTTTAATATTAGTATATTCTGTACATTCACTTGTATCATGCATGTATGTGCAACCACGGGCTGTCCGCAGGGGGGAGTACTATCCCCGCTGCTGTGGAACCTGGTCATGGACGGGCTCATCAGAACCCTACACAGAGGAGGATTCAACACCATAGGATATGCAGACGACCTGGTAATTCTATCCCAAGGTAAATACAACAGTACAACCAGAGACAGACTCCAGATGGCTTTAAATGTAGTAACAGGCTGGACTGTAAAAGAAGGGCTACGTATTAGCCCTTCGAAAACACAGATAATTGCGTTCACCAGAAGAAGGAAAAGGGAAGGACTTGGCCCTCTGACGCTTCAAGGTGAACCAATACGACTGTCGGATGAAGTAAAATATCTTGGGGTTATCCTAGACCCAGGCTTAACTTGGAACCGACACCTCCAGCACGTGATCAAGAAAGCGGAGGTGACCTTCATGGTTGCCAGACGTACTTACGGCATTAAATGGGGACTAAGACCCAGCATGGTACACTGGCTATACAAAATGGTTGTCATTCCCAGGATCACATATACATCTTTGGTATGGTGGCCAAAGACCAGACAATCCTCTGCTATGCTAAAACTAAGCAAGGTGCAAAGACTTGCATGCACCGGCATTACAGGGGCAATGAGGACTACTCCTACAGTGGCGCTGGAAACAATGCTAGACCTTTCTCCACTACATTATGTCATAATGTGTGAAGCAAGGGCAGCACTAACCCGACTGGAAACAGCACTAGACCATGATGTGGCACATGGGAGAGGACACACAGAGATAAGGCAGGTGGGTGATGACATTTTCAAAATGCCAACAGACCAAATGACTACCAAATATATCTTTCGCAAGAACTTCGAGATTGTCATCAAAGATCGAAAGGAGCTTGAGGAAGAGAACGCACCACCACTTAGTAGAGCGAATGACACAGACGGATCAAAAAATGAACTCGGCACCGGAGCGGGCATATACAGCAAGACGAGCAAATATGAAGGAATCGTCTCGCTAGGAAAATACGCCTCTGTATTCCAAGCAGAGGTTTATGCAATACTTGCGTGTGCAAGGGCTAACAGTATGAGAGCCTACAACAACAGGCAGATCAGGATCTACAGCGACAGCCAAGCCGCCCTTAAAGCACTTCAGAGCTATAGGGTGACATCTCGGCTAGTATGGGAATGCGGCGAAGAACTTAGAAAACTGGCGACTCGAACAGTGTAACACTGGAGTGGGTACCAGGTCATAAAGGAATCGCAGGCAATGAAAAAGCTGACGAACTCGCAAGAGTAGGATCGTCAACTCTGATGAACGGACCCGAACCTGCTGTGGGCATCCCCAGATGCTTAACGAGGTCATGGTTAAAAGGTGTTACGGGACAAAGGAGTATTCGGATCTCTTTTTCGAACATCCAAAAATGAGCTCTGTGCATACCGTCTGTTTTAAGCATAACTAGAACAATTAAAGTCTCAGGAATCCTTTTACTCTTTTTACACATCTCCCTGAAGGGTACCTAAAAATAAGAAATCCATCCATTTATATCTATTTTTATTTATTTTAATCAAATATGATGATCACCAGATCAGGATATTAATTTGATAAGTTGAAAAGCCTAAAGGCTGTTTTGTTTACATAGTGTACCAAATTGGGCTGATGACAATCTTGTCACATCTGTCAATCCTGGAAATCAATCATCTTAATGTGATTATAAATCATAAGTTAACCCTTCCACTCATAGATCTACTGAGAAAAGATCATTGACCTGTGTTATTAATTAATAGTTTTCTCCGTACAAGTTCTGTCATCAGAGGTTATCCTTGTTCAAGTGCTTTGCTAATAAATAGTTAAATAAAAGAACAAACCTTTTTTTGGAAGACCATCATCGATACGTAGACAGGATTTTAGTTTTTTTGGTCCTTGTGAGATTGTTGAAAGACCACATGGAATAGCAGTTTGGCTGATTTTGAGAATAAAATACTTATTAAGTGAGCGTATGTTTTATTAGAGTGATCCTGCTGGAACTCTACCACTCTGTCCTAGTGGATATTAAACTTTCGGCTCTTCTTAAGATCCTGTCTGCATATTTGTAGACAAAACCACTTTGAGGCCACCTGACATCTACGGTGAGTTTAGTTATCAGTACTAGGATACTCAATCCTCTTAACATTTATTAAGCAAAGTACTTACCCAAATTTCCTTTCAGGTCTCTTACTCGTATACTTAGTTTTATCTTTTCTGTTCTTCGTCTGTGCTGTAACCAAACCACCTTTATCCATCTCTACATTGGTGGACTACTGTAAATGATCAACCATACCCTCACCTTTACCTACATCTGTAGCCCTTAAGATCAAGTGGTAGAATAAGGGTTCCATCGAACTGAGGTAACATCTACCTCGATCCTCTAGTAGGGACACTTACTACTTGATTCACAACAGGTAACCTGCATACTTTACTTTCTTAAGGAATCCGCTAGTTTGAGTAGACAGTGTTGGAGGATATAATCAGACTTACTGAGGAAGTTCAATCTTTCCTTTTTTTTGTTCCTACAATATTGATGGTAGATTAAGTATTAAGAATAGTCTAGTCACTAGAGTTTGTAAACCAACGTATGCATACCAAGGTATTGATTAAGTAATAGTTTGTATCCACCCACCCCTAAGGTTCGAGTGGATAATTTATAATTTTCAACTTTCATGGTAGGGTCAGCCATAACCTACTAGCGAAACACGAGGTCAACTTCAGACTTCACTATAGGTGCATAGGAACTACCTTCAGGGAGTTTTTAGCGTTGATACTCTAGATAGTTTAATTTTTGTTGTAATCATCCAGCCACTCCTAAATAATTTATTATATTAAACCAACCTTTTATCATATTGCTTTTTTTTTTATTATTTGAACCCAGAGTAAAGTCAACCTCGATCAAGCAGGTAACAAATGGCGCCCAACGTGGTTAATGTTGGTTTATTCAGTATTTTATTTATGGGATGGTTGTAAATTTTTTTCAATTAAAACTGGTTTAGATGGTTGATTTATTTTTTATTTCCAAAGCATCGATTGTGAATATTTTAAACAATCGACTATAGTTGTTTTCTAACTAAATAATATGTACAACAGAAATTAAACAAAACTGAATATAATAATTATCCTAATACAGTATTGACATCTCAAGTAAATCTTACACCTGTCTACAATAAATTGAGAAAAATTAAATTCATATACATATTCAGATAAAACTATACTTATTTTAAAGTAATACCTACATAAATATAAAGATAACTAAAAGAAAGGGTAACTTGTGAGTAGAATATAATACAGTTCGAAAGGCACATGGTTTATTTTTCGATGTTTGAAGAGAGGTAGATAAACATTTTTTCGCTCACAGGTTGTGACGAGTAACATTTTTGGTTAGATTGTGTTAGTACAATATAAGCAGTTCAATTTTTTTGGTAGTTACGGGAACGCTTATCGAATTTATCTATTTCAGGGATAGTCCAATATACATATACAGGGTAATTCGATTCACTAGATATAGATTGATTTTATTAGGTTATTTATAGTTTTAAGTGTAAATATAATTATTAGGGAAATAGATCTAAATTAAACAGGTGAATAACGGTTCCGAAGATAGTTAGGATATTTTAGACTCAGTTTTCTCATCTTTAGGTTGAGACTTCGTTCTTGCCCAATCAGTGGAAGAATTAATGTGTAGATATAGATAGCTTTGTTATATTGGTTAGTAAGCAGGTGTTCTTATACCGGTTAGACAAACAAGCCTGAGGTACGCTTTCTCTATTAGAATTAGTTGTATATTTCAAGTATTAGGAATATATACCCCACACCAAAGGAAAAATTAAAAATAAAACTCTAGGAACCAAACTAAAACGGTTTTCTACAACAAAATCAAACTAAAAATTCTCGAGATAAACAAAATAAAAATTAATATTCTCTACAGAAAAAGTAAAATACAATTCAAAAATAAAATAAACCAATACCGAATCCCATTTCTATATATAATACTACCACCACCTAGCTAAACCTAAACTAACATATTAAACTATTTCAACCTATTATATATTACGTGCATTACTTTAGCATGGAGGTGAACAGACTAAAAAGCGATGAACTCACCTACGAGCTACAAATTCGCGGCTTACCGAATTACAGCACGGTAGATGAGAAACGAGCAGCATTGCGTCGAGCTATAAGGCAGGAGAAGGAAACTGGACTCACTCCTAACGTGCAAATTAACTTGGATTTTCACTCAGAAGTCGAAATTTGCAGTCGAAAGTTAAAGGAATTGGTCATGGAAATTGAATCCTTCGATCCGGAAAATCGTGAAAATGACTTTCGCCGATTGTACACTCGTCTAACACACCTAATGGAACGGGTGAATAGAATATATGGTCCCACCGAAATAGAGGAAGATAAACGGCTTCGACTGGAAAGTGACTGTCGTCAGCTATTTGGAAACCTCAACTTGGCATACGAAGCCGCATCACCGAAGCCTAGAAGTCGTTTCTTCGACCCTCCAGAGCATGGTCTCCCTCGAAGGGAAGAAATATCTGTTCGAGAGGGGGGAAAAGATGGATTAAGTTTATACCCGTCAGCATCTATCAACCAGGGTTGTGTTCCTAGAAGGGAAATGTCAGGGAGGGAACAACTGAATTTGTCAAATCCGCGTGAGGCATGTTCTCTAATCGACGCTCCAATTCCACAGGCACCCAGAGCTTCAAGAAGCCTTCCAATAGTAGGAGATCTGATCGATGTGCCAGGGGACGGTCCAGTCGAACCTCAGACGTATGGGATACCTTCTAGTCATCGACAGGAATATGATAGAAGTGATAGGAACCTAGATGAACATCCGGAAGATCACACGTCACATGTAAGGTTCGCTTCATCCACATCTCGAATGGCAACCGTCGACGACGATACAAGAAGAACCTCGTTCCAGGATTTCAACCAGCTGAGGTACCTTGCCCTTGTACCTTGTTTGAACAATTTAAATTTATCTCCGATTCCTACCCAACGACCAAGTGAACCAAGCAATTCTTCGTTCAGCCCCTTCGTTCATAGGTGGAATGTCAAGTACAATGGGCGTACCAGTGTCAACGATTTCCTAGAACGCATCGAAGAAGTTCGTTTGTCCCGGGGTGTTTCCAAGGAACAACTATTACGTTCTGCTCCGGAACTATTCGAGAAAGACGCGCTATACTGGTACCGAACCAGAAGTTTTTCCTCATGGGATGAGCTCGTGAAACAACTAAAAGAAGACTTCAGACCCCATGACTACGAGTATAACCTATGGGATGAAATCAGACGGAGAACTCAAGGGTCACAAGAAAAGGTACTAACATTTATAACCGCCATGGAAAACCTTTTTCGAAGATTGGACCAACCGCCCTCAGAGGAAGTTAGGGTACAACTAATCAGAAGAAACTTACTCCCCTACCTTCAAACCCAGTTGTCTCTTCGAGAAGTACACTCTGTGAGGGAGTTGCTTAAATTAGGTAGGAGCGTAGAAGAAACGGAAGAGAGAGTCAAGAAATTCCTTCCCCCTCCAGCCTCATATCGAACACTATTAGAACCCGATTTGGCATATTATCGTCCTGCTCATTCGACGTCGGGAAATACAACACAAGTCTCACCTACCGCGCGTATAAGCGAAGTGGTCTCGAATCCGATCACCCCCGCATCTGTGGAAGCAGTCAACGCTTCAGTACAACCAACCTGCTGGAATTGTCAACAGGCTGGTCACAGATTCAAGAACTGTCGGGAAAGACGTACATTATTTTGTTGGAAGTGTGGAAAACCGAATGTCACCCGTACCAACTGCCCGTCGTGTCAAAAAAACGTGAGCCGGGGTCAGCAATAGGTCGGTCAGTAAACCCTAACTCGAAAATTCCGACTAACCCGGTGTCGTCAGTATCTGTCGTGTTAGATTTCGTTTTAGCTCATGCCAAAGACGACAGGCGACCCTTTCTGAAGGTGTGTGTATATAATAAGATGTTTTTAGCTTTGTTAGATAGCGGGTGTTCAAAAACAGTTATTGGTGGTCCTGGTTGGGATGTTTTGAAGTCTATTTGTAGATTGAATCCTGGTTTGTCGACGGAGTGCACAGTAGCGAATGGAGCTAAGTGTGAAGTCGTGGGTTCGCTTACCATCCCTATCCAATTACAGGACAGAATAAAAATATTTGAAGTCCTAGTAGTACCATCGATTTCGCATCATCTTATTTTGGGGATAGACTTTTGGGTGCAGATGGGAATCATACCAGATCTATACTCTGGTCAATGGTCTTTTGTATCCCAGGATGACAAAGTACTACCCTAAATCTCAGCTATCAATTCCCTTGACCAACTATCGGGAGATCAAAGATGTAAACTGGATGATCTGATCAACTCCACTTTTGGAAAAATGGGTTCCGGCTTGGGATGTACTCACTTAGTGGAACACGTGATAAAAACTTCTCATCCCCCCCATAAAACAGAGACATTACCCTCTCTCTCCAACATTACAAAAGCAGGTCAATAAGGAGCTTGACGACATGCTTGCCAAAGATATCATCGAACCATCTAGTTCTCCTTGGGCGTCACCCATAGTGTTAGTTAAGAAACCCGATGATACTTACCGATTCTGTGTCAACTATAAAAAGTTGAACGAAGTTAGTGAGCGTGACGCATACCCAATACCATTTGTGTCTGCAACCTTAGATAAGTTAAGGGATGCTAGGTTCCTCACTACCCTTGACATAAAGTCAGCCTATTGGCAGATTCCCGTTGCAGAATCGTCCCGACCCTTTACTGCATTTGTAGTCCCCACTCGCGGGTTATTTCAATTTAAACGCATGCCGTTTGGTTTGCATAACGCTCCGGCCACGTGGCAACGTTTCGTGGAAAAGGTACTTGGTTCTGATCTTGAGAATTATGTATTTGTGTATTTGGATGATACCATAATTTGTACCTATACCTTTGACCAGCACATAGACGTCTTGGGAAAAGTTTTGCAAAGACTTGCGGACGCAGGTTTAACTCTTAATAGGGATAAATGTAATTTTTGTAAGTCCGAGTTGCGTTACTTAGGTTACGTGTTGAATGCGGCTGGTTTGTTGGTGGATCCAGACAAAGTAGAAGCCATTCTTCAGATACCGATACCAAAGACGGTGACAGATGTCCGTCGCCTGATTGGAATAGCTTCTTGGTATCGACGGTTTATTCCAGATTTCTCAAATCTTACAGCTCCTCTATCAGTCCTTCTTCAAAAACACAAAAAGTTTCTCTGGGATGAAGATTGTCAAAAGGCTATGGATACTATCAAGAATCATCTTGTCTCAGCCCCAATCCTGTCTTGTCCTCAGTTCGATCTCCCATTTATAGTCCAAACTGATGCATCAGATTTTGGTCTGGGTGCGGTTTTGTTTCAGATCCAAGATGGAAAGGAAAAAGTCGTTTGTTATTTGAGCCGTTCGCTGACAAAAGCCGAAAGAAAATATTCCACCACCGAAAAAGAGTGTTTAGCTGTTATCTGGGCAGTGGAAAAACTTCGCCCGTACCTTGAAGGAGCCCACTTTACGGTGTGGACCGATCATCATGCCTTACAGTGGCTGTACAAGATCAAGGATCCCATTGGTAGAATTGCTAGATGGAGTATGCGCCTTCAACAATTTGATTTCACGATCGTACACAGAAAAGGTAAGGATCAAGTCATTGCCGATGCCCCATCCAGATCAGTACCTGCCATTGAATCGATAGATAGTATTCTAGATTTAAGCTTCACTCCCTCCTTGGACAAATGGTACAATTCCATGGTGAAGAAAGTGGAAAACGACCCGGCGAAATTTCCCTTATGGAGAGTTGAGAAGCAATGTCTCTATCGACTGACCAAGACAAACTACCCTAATCTCGTACGTGATGGAGATGGCTGGTTAAAAGTAGTCCCTAAAGAGAAGCGGAAGCAGATCATACGAGAACATCATGATCCCCCCACCTGTGGTCATCTGGGAGTTTTTAAGACTTTAGGACGAATTTCAACCAACTTTTATTGGCCGAAAATGAGGACGGACGTCGCCAAGTACATTGGAAGGTGTCATGTCTGCCTTAGCACTAAGCCACTTCAGACGAAACCTGCAGGAAGGATGCTTAGCCAAACCCCTACTGTGACTTATCCATGGGACTTGTTGTCCATTGACCTCGTTGGACCACTTCCCCGCAGTCCTTCGGGATACACCTACATCTTCTCAATTTGTGATAGCTTCTCTAAGTTCGTTTTATTATTTCCTATGCGCACCGCGACTGGAGATAAAATCGCTCAAATTCTGGAAGACCAAGTTTTCTTGGTGTTTGGTACTCCGTCTCGACTCATTTTAGATAATGGGTCACAATTTAAAAATAAAACATTTATATCCAAAATGACTGAATACAACGTCAAGTTATGTTATCTTGCCAACTACCACCCACAGGCATCACCGGTTGAAAGAATGCATCGCGTCCTTAAGACTATGATCAGTTCGTATGTGAGAGATAATCACAGGATGTGGGAGAAATATCTACCAAAACTTGCATGGGCATTACGTTCGGCAAAACATGAAGTTACCGACTTGGCTCCGAATTTTATAATGTACGGCAGAGAAGTAACGGTTCGTGGTCGATCACCAACGAATGTTCCCCAAACAGACTCACCAACTCCAGAAGATTGTTCCGAAGCTCTGAAGAAAGTCTATGAGGATGTGAACAAACGTCTCCGAAGAGCATATGACCAAAGTCGAAAGGTGTATGATTTGAGGAGAAGACCGGATAAGTTTTCGGTTGGTCATCAAGTATGGAAGCGAAATTATTCTTTGTCAAATAAAGCGAACAGTATCACCGCGAAATTTGCACCGAAATTCACTGGGCCATTTGTAATTTCCAAAATTCTTTCTCCATGAAGTTACCAGCTAAAAGATACCAATGATAAAGATTGTGGAGTATGGCATGCAAAAGACCTAAAGTCCCATCCTCCAGATGAGAGTGATGAAGAATAAGTCTTCAACATTTTTTTTGGTTTTGTTTTGTTTGTTTTTCTTGTTGGGTTAAATATATCTAAAGTACTATGATGAACAACTTAAATAAGTACCTAAGCAAATTTTATACCTATTATATCGATTAGGACTAGCAATTCTGTGAAAGTTAGTAAGTAATGTCATAGGAAGTTTTCCTTTCGACTAAGTAAAACTTCCTTTCGGGAAGGAGGGGTGTGTTACGGGACAAAGGAGTATTCGGATCTCTATTTCGAACATCCAAAAATGAGCTCTGTGCATACCGTCTGTTTCAAGCATAACTAGAACAATTAAAGTCTCAGGAATTCTTTTACTCTTTTTACACATCTCCCTGAAGGGTACCTAAAAATAGGAAATCCATCCATTTATATCTATTTTTATTTATTTTAATCAAATATGATGATCACCAGATCAGGATATTAATTTGATAAGTTGAAAAGCCTAAAGGCTGTTTTGTTTACATAGTGTACCAAATTGGGCTGATGACAATCTTGTCACATCTTTCAATCCTGGAAATCAATCATCTTAATGTGATTATAAATCATAAGTTAACCCTTCCACTCATAGATCTACTGAGAAAAGATCATTATCAATACTTATTAAGTGAGCGTAAGTTTTATTAGAGTGATCCTGCTGGAACTCTACCACTCTGTCCTAGTGGATATTAAACTTTCGGCTCTTCTTAAGATCCTGTCTGCATATTTGTAGACAAAACCACTTTGAGGCCACCTGACATCTACGGTGAGTTTAGTTATCAGTACTAGGATACTCAATCCTCTTAACATTTATTAAGCAAAGTACTTACCCAAATTTCCTTTCAGGTCTCTTACTCGTATACTTAGTTTTATCTTTTCTGTTCTTCGTCTGTGCTGTAACCAAACCACCTTTATCCATCTCTACATTGGTGGACTACTGTAAATGATCAACCATACCCTCACCTTTACCTACATCTGTAGCTCTTAAGATCAAGTGGTAGAATAAGGGTTCCATCCAACTGAGGTAACATCTACCTCGATCCTCTAGTAGGGACACTTACTACTTGATTCACAACAGGTAACCTGCATACTTTACTTTCTTAAGGAATCCGCTAGTTTGAGTAGACAGTGTTGGAGGATATAATCAGACTTACTGAGGAAGTTCAATCTTTCCTTTTTTTTTGTTCCTACAATATTGATGGTAGATTAAGTATTAAGAATAGTCTAGTCACTAGAGTTTGTAAACCAACGTATGCATACCAAGGTATTGATTTAGTAATAGTTTGTATCCACCCACCCCTAAGGTTCGAGTGGATAATTTATAATTTTCAACTTTCATGGTAGGGTCAGCCATAACCTACTAGCGAAACACGAGGTCAACTTCAGACTTCACTATAGGTGCATAGGAACTACCTTCAGGGAGTTTTTAGCGTTGATACTCTAGATAGTTTAATTTTTGTTGTAATCATCCAGCCACTCCTAAATAATTTATTATATTAAACCAACCTTTTATCATATTGTTTTTTTTTTATTATTTGAACCCAGAGTAAAGTCAACCTCGATCAAGCAGGTAACAAAGGGTGGTTGAAAGAACAACACAAGAAATACTGGAAGAATACGACTGGGCAAATACATGGGAAGTATTCATAAAAGAACCATCAGAAAAAGTAGCGAAAGAACTGCTCTCAATGAGCAGGAACAAACTGCGCACCACTACGGGGCTACTTACGGGACACTTTCCCACAAAGGAGCACCTAAACAAAATAGGGCTGTACAACGGAGACCTTACAGATGCAAAAAGGATACCGAAACAGCTCTGCATATACTATGCAACTGTGAGTCGCTGGACCACAGAAGGCAGAAACTTTATGGTAGAACCCAAATGACTCCAGAAGACTTCTACAATCAACCAGCTAAGAACCTGTATGAGCTAATACAGGGAACGGATTAGCTGAATAGGTTGTAGTCAGAACACTAGGAGTATCCACAATAAGCCCAGGAGGCTGAGGTGGTACCGGCGAAAGGACGGCTCCGAAGGAAAAAAAAAAGATATCTTTTATTGAAGTTTGATTATTCTCTGCCATTTTGCTCGTATGGTTGCCTTTAAGTTAAATGCTTATCACATGAAACTAGTTTGTGATAACGATTCTTGGATTTGCTTTGATTTAACACTATTCAAATATTGATTATCTTTGCTAGTTCATAACATTATTTTGTATTTTTTCGTTGTATATGCTGGGCTTTCAATTAACTATTATTCAGTATAAAACATTTTTACAGTTTTTTTTATTTGAATCTACTCACCTGAAAACCTATCCCACTAGAAATCTATCTAATAACAAATAGTAACAACACAAACTAATTCCAATTTGATGTATTGAACACTAAAAATTACTGACAACAAACGTAACTAGATAAAATCAAAAATTGAAAATTTTTTTTGGCAAGTGATGACCAAGAACTAATAAGGTTTTTATTGAATTAATTTGGGAAATTGATCCATTCCAATGTAAAATGGAAAGTTTATTTTGTCTCCTGTAAAATATGCATGTTATGGGTTACGCCGTATTAGCGCTAAGGTATCGATATGCAACGTATCTGTAATATCAAGCTTATCTCTGAATAACATCACAAAATCACAATGTGACATAACAGTTATGTTTTCATGTTTAGTGGGTAACGACCAGAGCGAGGACAAAAGTATCTGCAATAATGAATCAGCTTTGGGCATAATTTGAGAAAGCTCTCATTCGTCTGAAAAACGTCTAGTCATAAGTGGTTTCGTTATTTGATTTGTTTTCAAATTTAGTATTTGTATTTGTGTTGATTTAAATAAAAACATTCGAACTAAACCGAATTTCTTTCTGAAATGCGGTGCATCTTGATGTAATATACGTCGGTCTCAATGTAGGTCGCCAGACTAGTATATTCTATATATACAGGGTGAATCAACAGTGCGTCTTTGCTCCATATATCGATAATGCTGTTATATATAAATAAAAAAATTGTTATACGGCACCAGTAATACCATGTTTTGAAAATAGTTACAGTCGAGGAACAGTTGCACACACCGTGTATTTGATTGTATTTTGATTTTCTCCCTGGAGTCCTTATTTCATAAATTTTACACACTTGACGTCTTGATGGAGATTGGAGAAATCTCGATTTTTCAACTTTAGGAATTTTTCTTGTCGAAACTATTCATTATATTGGTTAAAACGGCTTACATGTCCTTGTCTTAACTTATCATTCAACATCAATTGATATGTACCCTGCAGAATCTAAAAATACAATAAAATCGGTGTACAGGTTGTTTCATACGATAGACATATAGTTGTGCATTATAAACCCAAAAATAATGGAAGTTTTACAGGATTCTGTTGAAAAATTGAATTTTTTGGATAGACACTGTTCTTTGATATTCGATTAAATATCTCTTGAACCAAGCCTTAGCTACGACAAAAAAATGGGACAGCGCAGTTGGATTTTAGCACTTTTGAGGAAAAAAGCATGCACTTTGCAGATATGCTCCAAGGCCTACGGAAAGAATGGAAGCAGCCAATATCATTTCATTTTACCCAAGGTGGGATGAATTCAAATAAACTCTAAGTATTCTTAAAAAAAAACTATTTTGACACTTCAGGAGATAGGTTTCATCATAACATGCACAGTTTGTGATCAATATTCTGCTAATGTTAATTGCATAAAAAAAATGGAAGAGGATTCTCCAATACCGTCAGGAAATAGCATTTATCGTCGGCTTAACATGCAAATGTCGTAAGTCCACAATTGGTCAAAAAAAGACTTGAAGTGCCATCTACTAGAAAATAATACAATCAATCTCCTGACTGAATAACTTCGCTTAAATGTGAACATAGGTAACTGTATTACCGATTATGTAAATGTCGAAAGTCAATTCTTCTCTGTGGTTTACAGTTGAATGTAAGTCCTGACAGTTTAATTTAGTTGTAACAGGTGTGCATGTGGTCGTGGTTTTTATGTTAAAAACGGTAAGTATTAGAGCACTTTAATTGTTTTCTAATTAATATTAATAAATTTTTAAAACTGATATTTTGTAAAAACAATAGATATTCTTCTAATGATCTATACTCTGAAACACAAATGTTAGACATAAGACAATTGTATTTTTTATGCACCAGTATTAAATATCACGCAAGCACACATACAGCACTGCTTCCCTTTCATCAGTATAATACTCGTCAGAGGAATCACTTTATTACACCTCTAATGGTTAGGTTCGGTGCTCAACGCTCATATACTTATTTCGCCCCTAAATTATACAATAACATACCAGAAATAATTAAATCTATATTAAATCTTTACAACTTCAAAAGAGCATTGAAGAAGCACATCCTTCAAAGCCAAAGAACTGCGATGCTACGATTAAGTGATGAAAAATGTATTGATTCATAATTTCTAATTTTAATTTCCAACTAGAAATGTGTTGTTTCAATTGCGAAGCTTCTACATGCATGCCATATTAGACATATTCTTGTAAAATCTTAACATTATTATTGTTAATTTTTCGTTGTATGGTATTATTGTATTGTTCGTCGGTCCTTGTATTGTATTGTATTGTTATTATCTACATTTTACACTTTACATTTCATATTTTCATATTATACATATCTTACATTTTTTTTTCTCTATATTTTGTATTTTTGTATTTTTATATTTCCCATCTAACATTTTATATTTTCCTACACATGTGTATTTCAAACACAAGACAAAAATTGTATTTTGATTTTTGATGGAATGTATTTATCCACAAATTTACAATATAAACAAAAATATGATTTAATAGAAGGGGTTGAAGATTAAGCAAGTAGCAGATATCCGCAGTTGGCAGACCATATAAATGTATCTATGGCAAATGGTGTATTTCGCCAGTCGAAGCAGCCCATATGCTATACGTTTAGTAATGGTCCCATATGTAGCAATAAATTAAAATCTCTAATAAAAGATGTTATAGAGGCACTTCAAAACAATGATTTGAATGTTTTTGCTACAGTGTATGACCAAGGTGGGCCAAATGTAGCTGCCGTTAAAGGCTTAATAAAAGAATCAAAACAAAAATATTCGTGCCAACAAAAAGACTATAAATATTTTATTCGAAATTAATCACAAGGAAGTTGTGCCATTATTTGACACGCCTTATTTATTCAAGGGATTTAGGAATAATTTGTTGAACAAAAATTTACATTTTGAAATTGATAATATGAAGGGTGCTAAATGGAATCATATCGAGCAGTTTTACAATCTGGATGCATTGGAACCAATAAGAATTTGCCCAAAATTGACTGATGCACATGTCTTGAGAAATAAAATATCCAAAATGGAAGTTAAAAATTGTACCCAAGTATTTAGTGATCAAGTGGGAAATTTGATGGTAACGCTTGTCGATTGGAGTAAGTTTTTAGTTTAAGATTACTGCAATATTTTGATACCTCTGGATTATTTCCTATATAAAATATGCAATTTGATAATGACCATGCAATTATGATTATTATGTATAACATTCCATGTTTGCAGAAACCTAAAGATTCTCGAATACTATAGGTTATAAAATGTCTACCTACCGTACATACATAAAGTAATACGCAACTTGCTAATATTTTGCAAACCTAACGGAAATCAATATAATGGCAAGTTATATGTTACTTTGTGTACACTGTATAGAAAATAAGTAATTAAAAAAAATACCAAATGAACATTTTTGTTCTCGCTATTTTTAATATTAGACTTGGAGGAGTAGTCAAAAAATATATTCTTCCTATGTACATCATATAATTTTTTGTTTATTTATGGGTCATATTTATTTTTAGAAGCTCAAGTGAATATGGATGCGAAAGCAGCAGACACTGGAAGGTTGATATTATTTTTGGATGAGTTATTTGATTCCCTCAACTCAACACAAAAAACTGGTCCTTCTAGTAAGCCTCTGAAAGGTGGACTAATGCAAACCTCTGCACATAAAACATTTTGGAAAACTACTTTAATGGGCTTATTCTGTACAAAAATGTTAGCGGTAACAGCGCTGTTAAATTTCAAGGTCGAGAGATGTTACGAAAAAGCTATTCTGTGCGATTTTGATGTAACTTACATCGATGTATAATAACATTTTCGCTGTTAAAATAACACCGACCAAAATATTCGACTTTAGGAGTGTTTTGACACTGTTTATCAAATTTTAGGTTATAATTTGAAATTATTATCTAGGAATTATATGCGAATAGAAAGAAAAATATTACGTGATTTACAAAATCCTAGGGCATATTATTCAACCAATTTATTGTAATTTTTAAATAAATTTTTATTCAAAACCAATATATATAAATATTGTTTTTATGAGTTGGGTTAATTGTTCCACTTCTGCAGACCTAATCATTTTCCTTTCATTTGAATATAATTCATATTGATCATCTGATGTTTTTCTTTTTCGTTTTTCTACAATAGTTAATTATTTAATAATTTATTTTACAAACTGTATTATCTAAGTAGGTACTCACTATTCACATGATGACGATGTGCTAGCAAATTCATCATTTTTTCAAATAATAATTATGCATAAATAAACCTGATTACACCCACTAATAAATAATAACCTGAAATTCTTCTGTTACCTTGACTATCTTTGACCTCTTGCTTTACAGTATCGGTCCAATAACTTGAAAATTATACAAATTCTACTACACAACATAATATAAGTTAAGTTAGCTGCGATGTAATATTGCGCTGTCAAAAATTATTTTACATCGGGCAGTTCAGAATACGATTTTCAACCGCGCTGTTGAATTTGATTTAACATCGCGATTTTAACTACATCGATGTTAAATTTACAGCTGTTACAGATAAATGTACAGAATAAGCCCATAAATATTTTGAACAAGATGAAATTTTTTAATGAGAAAAAAAAATTTGTGTCAGTGCCATCTCTGTCCAACCTGAAATAAACAATTCTAGGATTTTTACCCTTACAGCAAAAATTGTTAAAAAATACATATTTACTGTTAAGAACATTTCAACAGGATGCATTAGAAACTTTTTTTGGGATTATTAGAAGTTACAGTATAAGGGATATCTCTCCTAGTGTGTCAAATGTTATTACAACATTTAAAGCTCTTCTAATCAACAACTTTCTGTCATCACACTCACCATACTCTAATTGTGAAGAGAATGTGACTGAAGGAGCTTTGGACAATCTTCGGTTTTTTTTAAGTGGCGAGTATGTTTTTGGATGTACCCCTCATCAACCACAATTGAATTTGGATTTACCCCCTAGTATTTCGAATTTCAAGAGAATTCCAGTGGGAAAATGTACAGTGGCATACATTGCAGGATACGTAGCCAGGAAAATGTTGAAAAATCTAAATTGTAAAGATTGCAAAGCCAATCTTTTGTTTAGAGATAATGATGGCAATTTAGATTTTATTACAGCCAGAACATATCAGAATTCACAAATGACCGTACCTGGAACATATATCACCTGTTTAATATCATAATCTCTGGCAATGTTATTTTATACAATCCCGAGAGTATGTCATTTAACCAATTTGCATGCTAGTTTAGTTGAACAACTTTCAACTCATTCAAATTTTGTACCTGTTAATTGTAAAATCTATTCAAATACAGGTACAAAATTATCTAAATTAATAGTTAGATTTTGTTTTTACTTCTGGTGTAAAAAGGTTAACAAAATTGCCAGAGGTGATGATCAAAAATTTATTAAATATCTTGAAAGCAAACCTGATTCATATTTGGTAGATCCGATCAAGTTGAAAGCCCACAACAATTCATTGGTAGGATAGCAGGAAAATTAAAATATAACTCAAAAAATGAATTATAAAATAATAGGTGGTGTGGATGTGCTTCCAAATTCTTTTCTATAGATTAAACAATTGCCTAACAATTGGTGTGGAATTTTGTGTTTCAAAATGATTTCTGTTATTAATTTCTTTTGTATTCCTTTTATCGGGTACATACAATTGTTATATGCCCCATCCCAGGCAATTATTCCATAGGCCCTGAAAAAGTTCATCATCATTTATTACATAAATATAATAATATAATTTTTCTATGACTTTTGAGAAATGGACCCTTTTTATGTAACATTTTTGTTGAGTAACTGGATGCATTACACAAAACAAGCCACGCCCCGTGTGTAATGATCCATTACACACGACTATCTGACCAATCACCGTCAAAGAATGCCATTACACACGACTATGTTCGGTGTAATGTTTGAATCAGACTCGCTATGATATGTCATAATTTGACTTTGACAGTACCTATACCTACCTACCGAAGGTGATTTAGAGCTGACTTTTTATTAGAATGGATACAGAAAGTGAAAACGAATTCAACTGCTCAAATTTCACCATTAATATTGTAAGCAATAAATGAATTTTCATTGTAGCTTCCAAAATGGAATTGTTTGACATAAAGCATTAAGTTTATTCAATAAAATATGTATTCTCTAAATATCTCGTTCGTTTGAATTGATAGATGATCACTCAGTCATAGAAAAAGTATAGTATTCTACTTTCGTGTAATGGCTATTACTCATTCGAATGATTACGACGTTCGCCTGCGGCTCACGTCGCAAACTTCATTCTCATGAGTAATAGCCATCATTACACGCTCGTTGAATAATATACTATTATAGTATATAAGAATTGTATTTTTATTTAATTGATATTAATTTTGTAGCTTATTTTTTTAACCTATTAACATACTATTAATTAATTATTATCATTATTATTTTGTTCGAAATTTACGTTTTGGGACCATGTGGCATTTCTTATGTTCATGTGTTTTAAAATACTGAGATGAGTGGCGACATCACTAGTAAGTGAGAACACAACTAATTGGTCACTTGTTGAACATGGCCGACGAGAAATTAGATTTGCCTGGTAAGTGATCGATCATTTATTTATTGCATTTTTTTGCAGAAACTTTGAGCAATTTAATTGAAATTTTTGTATAATCAAAGCATGAAATATTATATTTGATGCTGAAATCTACGTTTTGAATGAATGTACAGTATCATGTACATCATAGGTCCACGTAATAGCTTGTGTATTATTGGGAATGTACATTTTACTGCATATTAGGTCTTGAACGAACAGAATTTTATGACATTCGAATTTTATATATTCAAGCCCATCAAGAGCACCTCCACAAAAAAGGCTAAGAAAAGAGCGTTATAACTTGAAAAATGATGCAGATAATCAAGATCTTTCAGAATTTAATGAAGATGACACTTCAGATATAGATATTTGGTCGGATTATAGCAGCGATGATGACTATATTCCACAACAAACCAAGAGAATTGGACAAAAAGAAACCGCTAAATTCGTTTCATCAGAATCCTCCAGCGAGTCTAAATCTGAAGAAAATCAACCAGAACTCGAAGAAAACATGAATAAGTCATCAACTCAAGCAAGCACTACAAAGAAAAATCAAAGTCAATAATTTTTTGGATGCGAGAGGCGATTTTTTTTCCATTTTGGGAGCCGTTCAGATGCCGGGAGCACTGAAGCCTCTTGGCTTATTGTACTCTGCTCCCATATTTAGTCCACCCATCCAGTTATCCCCGTACCTTCGAGTAGACGGTATAGGTCCATTGGATGTGGTGGCACATTGGCCTCTCCGAAGATTGCCCGTCTCCTCGAGTGCAGTGCCTCACAGTCAGACAAGATATGGGCCACGGTCTCGATCTCCATGCCACATAGTCTGCAGCTGAGGTCCCCGTTATATAACCCTATTTTATGCAGGTGGTCGAATTTTAATGTTCTTATGGTTATTGAATAAGGATAATTTTTTTATAATTTAGTAAGTGATCTTAAAAACATAAGTCAATTTTATGTACTGGTACAAATAACATGTCATCTAACAATCGGAGCAGTCAAGTTTTTAAAATTTTTATTATTTTTTTATTTATATTACAATTTCATATGTACTAATAAAAATACAAAATAATTGATTATAAATTACTCTATGTTTTATTAAGTTTTTTGTGTTTCCTGTGAAACATACATTTTTGACTTATGTGCTTAGGTCCGCCGGACCTAGATATTTACAGTCCACCTCAAAGTTCAGATTCACCATCACAGTAATTTTTACGATATATTGGAGATGATGTATTTCAAGAAATGGCTCAGTATATCAATATGTATGCGCATCAAAAAGGAATACCTTCTTTCAAGCTAACTAATCAACATGAAATGAAAACTCTCATAGCACTTCACATTGCCATCGGTTCCCTGAACAAGTTTCTAAAACTATAAGAATATATTGGGATACGACCTTTGGTATCGGTCTATTTCTAGAACATATGCTAAGAGACAGATTTTTTCAGCTCCGAACATGTTTGCATTTCGTTGATCTCTTTCGTTATCCTGAAAATTGCAAGGACAAGTTTTTAGAGTTTTATAGTTGTTTGTTAGATAGTGTTAGGAAAAGATTTTCTCAACTGATTTCAGAGGAAAGTCTCTGCATCGATGAGCAAATAGTTCCTTTTACTGGTAATCTCAATATCAAACAATATGTAAAAGGAATATCCTTGGGGAATAAAAAATTTTTGCTTGTGTGGTAGAAGTGGAATAGCCTATGATTTCCTATTCTACTAAAGAAAAGAAACGGCGTTAGATGAGCAAAATTTGAACCAATATGGGCTAGGTGGCAGTGTCGTCTTACATTTTACAAACAGAATTCCTCCAAATAATCATAAACTCTTCTACGACAATTACTTTTCATCCTATGATGTTTTGAAGGTACTGACAGAAAGAAAATTTTCGCGGCATGTACCGTGAGACTAAATCGATTTCAAAATCCGCCTGTGCTGTCTGACAAAAAAATAAAAAGAGAAAAAAGGGGTTTTACAGATAAAGTCAGGAGTGCAGATAATATTTCACTGGTAAAATGATTAGACAATAAAACTGTTTGCATGACTTCCAACTTCATTGGAAAAGGACAGTAAGATATTGCTAAAAGGTGGGACAAGAAATCTAATAAATACTTGAATATACCGAGGCCTGAAGTAATTGCAAAATACAATCACTCAATGGGAGGTGTTGACTTATTAGATCAAATGATTAGCACCTATAAAATTTTCATAAAATAACGGAAATAGACTTTGCGATTAATAATGCACATGACAGATTTTGCTCTTGCCAATTCATGGCTGGAATATAAAAGAGAATGTCAACTAAGAAATATTTCTAAAGATAAAGTAATTGATTTTCTTTACTTTCGCTTTGATGTAACCAATGGTCTCATGTCTATTGAGAATGTAAGAAAAAGAGGAAGACTCGCTCAGCTTGTGATCATACACCAGCATTATCAAAAACTGTCAGGAGAGGAGAAAAAAGACCCATTGCCGATGTACATTTTGATAATGTTGATCATATGCCCATCTATGACAATAACAAGGAACACACTAGATGTAAAATGGCACGTTGCAAACAGCGTAGTCATATTTTGTGTTTCGTGAATTTTCATAGAAAATAAATTCTTATTATAACGTAAAAAAATTGTTTTCTGACCTTTTGTACATTCTAATGTACAGGGTTTTTCATTATATATGGACCCTTCCATATCTCACTATTTGTTACAAATAAAAATGTCTCAAATAAGAGTTAAATGGTTATCAAAGTAGTATTTAAAATCCAACAAAAATATTATACAGGATATTCCAAAAAAGGGGTCAAAGCAAAAGTATTCTTGCTTAAACGAGACACCCTATATATTTTTTTAAATTTTTGAATTGTTCACTTCAATCCGAATTCAACAATATATAATTACTATAGCCTAACCTTAACAGTTCAGAAAATATATACGACACAGTAAGATGTAGTAATCTATCGATTGGAATTCAGTAATATATATTGTCAGGAAATGCTTCGTCGCTTGAATGAAACTCTTGATATTCTCAAGAAAATCTGTTGGAAAGAGAAATCCAGTTTTTTTACAGCTGGCGTATTTAATGGAAAAAATAGACGTTCATGGGAGAATAAAAATCATAGACAACGGAAAGTGCCACAAATAAAGAAATCTGGACGGAAGTCAATTAAAGTTTGTTGTGGAATATTCCAGAATAAAGTGTTTGGGCCAATATTTTTCTATTATAAGTTTACAGGAAGAACTGGCCTGAACTGCATAATATCCAAAATGAGTGAAATACTAGAAGATGAATATACAGCTGACAAATTGAATACTATGATCTGGCACCAAGATGAGGCATCACCCCATAATGTATTAGATGTGAGAGAACATCTCAACAATCAGTTTCCAAAATGGATCGGAAATAATGGGACAATTCTATGGCCTCCTAATAGCCCCGACCTAACTCCTTCAGATTTTTTTGTGGGAGGTGCTGAAAGATATAGTTAACTTTGGCGAAAATAACAATATCAAGACATTTCAGGAAAAGATTCAAGGCTAAATCAAAAACTCAAATAATCATGCTGATATTATTTCAAAATGTTTGGAGAATTCACGCTGAAGATACCAAGTATGCATTGACAATGGGGGGTCATTTTGAAGAATATTTATAGTTTCATTTGGGCTTATTTAGTTTGAGATAAAAATTAAGATTTGGTGATTATTTACGATTACAAATACTTAATAATAATGTAAAACGTAAATAATCACCAAATCTTAATTTTCATGCTAAATAGCTGTAATTGCATATTTGGATATAACTTTTAATTTTAAATAACTTTACTTCTTACAATTTTTCTGTATTGTGAAAACTAAAGGTACTTTACTCCTGAGTAAGATTGATATTTTTTGACAAACCTCGTATACGGCTCAAAATAAGATTTATCTAATGATTGCATTTTAGGTTTTAGATAATGCAGAACTTTTTATGGAGAATAACTTTTTTTCCTAAAACCAATAATAAAAAAGTTTCCCATATGAGTCCAACTTAAGTAGACACACTGTATATTGTAGCATTAGGATTGAAGTGAACACTTTAAAATTACAAAAATATATAGGGTGTCCCATTAAAGAGAAAACTCTTTAGCTCTGACCCTCTTTTCGGGGAAATCCTGTATAATATTTTTGTTGATTTTTAAAAACTTAATAACCCTTTAACTCTTATTTGAAACATTGTTATCTGCATTAAATAATAAGTAAGATATAGAAGGGTCCATATACAAAACCCTGTACACTCTGTACAGGGTTATCCATTATAAATTACCCACCCCTATATGAAAGTTATATGGTTTCAACTGAATTTTCTAAAAATGCTATCAAAAATTTAGTTACTCACCGTATACAGGGTGAAATAAAAATGTGATGTATTTTTCAAAATAAAGCACCCTATATATTATTACATTTTTAAAAAGATATTTTTTTTCTGATTTCAAAAATATATCATGTGTTACCCTTATCTTAAGCCGGTATTAAGTTATTAACCCTCGAATAGCATAAATAGTATAATTACGGAATCATTTGCATTCTCAAAGAAGGTCATGAAAATGACAACTGTTTGTTTCAAAAGTGACATTTATTTTAATAAATCATCAAAATGGTGTATAACAACGAAGAAAAAGTTATTTACCTGTTTTATTGAAAATAACAAAAACAAACGTGCTGCCAAACGAGCATAATTTTCCTAATTTTCCTACCCCGTCAGAAAATACTTTCTATAACATTTACAGAAAAGTGAATAATACCTATAGTTCAAATAGGAAAAAACGAGAAGTTGAAATTAACCAAGACGAGCAATTGGATATACTGCTTCATTTCGAAGGTAACCTGATGCATAGTTTAAATTTTTTAATATTTTCTATTTAATCATATTATATTTTAGAAAACTCTGAATCTTCCATAAATAATGCTAGTGAAGAACTAAATAGAACTTATTCGAAAATCCAACGAACATTGAATAAAAATAATTACAGACCATATAAAATCTTACCTTTGCAATATTTAGCTAAGTGCCTACGAGACAAAAAGTGGCCAGATACTTCCCCTTCTGAGTAAAAGCAAATCCTTTTGAACATGCATAGAAAAAGTCAAAATATAGAGATTTAAGAACAGACCCACCTCGAAATCTTGTGCAGGCACCTCCACCACCTTCTCAAAGGGTTGACACGCGTGGCCTCATATTTTATTTATTTTTTCGAAAACGGTAAGACATAGAAACTTCTAGTTTTCGCCATTCGAAAGGTTATTAAATTCTACATTTCCCGGTTATTTTTCTATTTTTTAATTATGCTTCATTTTTTCGTTATTCAGAAAAATGTGGTAGCAGACTGTTTCGCTAAGTAAGTTTTTCGGGTATTACTCGAAAATGGTTCATAATACGAAAATTTTATAGGAATACCAAATTGAAGATCACACAATTTCCTATCGATCGATATATAATAGGTTAGGATTGTTTTCTATTTATCGCATCCAGTAGCGTTCGAACGTTAGGGTTTCGGGCAAATTGTAGTGCAGCGCCTTACACGTTAATTTTGTTTTTTCCAAAAACGGTAAGACCTACAATGTTCTGGATTTAATATAATTATGATGGATAATCAAATTTCACATTCCATAAATATGTAAGTATTATTCTGAACTCTTGTAGTGCCTAAGTATTTTTATTGAAAAAAAAATGTGTGATTGAGAAGTAAAAGTGTCTTGTCTACTACTCCAAAAAGATTAAAAATACATGCATTTTGGAAGAATAAAATATAAAAGATCAAACCTGATGTGCTTTTTTAAAGCTGACTGTGACTGAATAATTTCACCCCCACCTTTAACAAACAGCTATACTTCACAGAAGCGGCAAGTCTGCAAAACAAATCTACACGTGTGCCATAATAATAATAATAATAATCAGAAACAGCACGTTCGTAGTTCGTAGTGTGTATTAAAAACAAATAGAAGGGTGATATTCAGTATTATTGTGAATTATTGGTGAGTTTGGAATATTTCTATTGTTTCTATATATTACAGTTCTATTCTTGCAGTTAACATGGATGTATGCGCGTTGTGTGAAAAGAAAACTGAGGAAAAAGTTGTTTGTCCCTCAAATTGAAGAGTACCCTCTAATTCATACGCCAATATTGCAAGAAATATATTAAAATTTTCTGATATAAACCAATTGCCGTTAAATATAAACATAGCAGACCTCGATGAAGGCGAAGGTATTGAACATTTTTTATTAAAAACAAATCTTCTTGGCATAAGAGTTGTGCCAATTTGTTTAGTAATCTTAAGCTAGATCGAAAGCTAAAGCAGAGCAGAACCAAAGAAAACGTATTGAGTAGCACAGGCACAATTAAAAAAATTACAAGACAGAATGATCGACAGAATGGTAATAGCGTTGAGAATTTATGTTTTTTTTGCGATTTACCTAGTTCTAGAACAAACAATTTGCATCAAGTAGAAACGTTGCAAACAAGTTCTAGAATAATAGATCATGCAGTCCAAATTCAACATAAGATTTAAAAAAAAATAGGTGATGCTTCTGATTTGGTAGCTTCTAACTTCAAATACCATCTAGCCTGCTTGTCCAAATTTTATCGAGAACGCTCTCTTAGTGACATACCAAACAAAAATTCTGAAGACACTGATGATGACAACCATATAGATTCCTTAGCTTCAAGTATGGTTATTCAAAATATTACCCACGAAGTTGAGAATAATCAGAAATATATGTTCTACTTGAAAAATATTGTAAGCGAGTACACTGAAAATTTAAAATTATTGTCGACTGAAATAAATACAGTTAATGTTAACCGTACAAGATTAAAAAACAGGCTGCTAAAATTAATGCCACATTTTCAGGAGGGTAAGGATGGAAAGCATGTCATTTTATTTCTTCCTGAAAGTATTGGAAATGCATTGAAAAATGTATGAGGAATATAGTGACGACGAAGAAGCTCTCTGCTTATTGAAGGCTGCTAACATACTGAGAAGGCGAGCTCTCTCTTCTAGTTATTGCTTTTCTGGAAATTTGAAAAAAAAACAGAATTTGAAATTCCTCAAGAAATGGCGTATTTTTTCACCGTGCTTATTAGAGGTTCTTTTGGTAATAGTAAACAAAATGATGAGGCTGTTAGTACATTATCTCAATTAACTATGTTCAATCTTAGTGGCAAACGTAAACCAGATTCGACTACTATCAGACACAATAAAGAACATGAAAGTCCACTTGTGATTTACATTGCAGCAAAACTGTTCTCCGAAACAAGACAGAAAAAATTAGTTGATGCATTTCATAACTTGGGACTGTGTATATCTTATAAGAGAATGCAGATGATTACAACTGCATTAACAAACAGTACGATCAGCTTCTACGAAAAAGAACAATGTGTTATTTCTCCAAATATGTTCACGAATATTTTTACATTAGCGGTAGATAACGTGGATTTTCATTTCATGGGACTGCTATTTCAGTGCAGCAGCATCCAACAAAAGATCGTCCAGGAGAGAAAATTAATTACGAGCCCAACTTGAACTTAGCCTCCACAAATTCAGTCAGTTTGGTGCCGGAATATTATTCAATTGTTCCAGTGCATGAACTTAAGTCCAAGAATATATTTTATAGGACAGAATCTCTCGAATTGCTCAAAGGTGGTCACTTGGATGCATATAAAGGATCATCTGAGTGGTTAGTCAATTGTCTTAATATTTTAAACAATTCAAACAACAAACATGACAACTTTTCATGGGCTTCTTTTTTTGCGTCTGAATGTAAAGAAGTATTACCAAAGGCAAAAATATGCTTGCTTCCTTTGTTTTCGAGGTAGCTCATACTCCTGCTATGATCCGTCACGCATTGATTGTTGCTAAATCAGTGACAAATTATTGCAATGCTGGGCAGATACCAGTCATTGAAATGGACCAGCCTTTGTATGCTTTGGCCAAGCAATTACAATTTCAATGCAAGGAATTGGGAGAAGAGCAGATTGTTGTTATGTTAGGAGGTCTTCATACTGAGATGGCATTATGTGCTGCAGTTGGAATACTTCTTGATGGAAGTGGAATAATTAATATACTGATTGATTCAGAGGTGCTAACTAGCGGAAAAACAGATGCCTTTCTAAAGGTATTGCATCTTACTAGAACTAGAAGAACTCATCAACAGTTGTGTATTGCATTGTATTGTCTGCTAATAAAAGCACATACCTCAAGTGGAACTAATTTGAACTTGGATGAGTGGTGTGACGAAATGTGTGGAAAAGTTCCGGTATTCAGTTTTTGGATGACTATCTTTCACTTTCAATTAGAAATATTACATTATATTGAGTCACTAAGAACAGCGAATTTTGATTTATATGTGAAATCCATCGGAAATCTTTTGCCGTATTTGTTCGCTCTGGAAAAAACTAACTATGCACGATGGCTATCTGTGCACTACAGAGATATGTTTATTCTCAAAGAAAAGCATCCTCAAATTTATAACGAGTTAAGTAAAGGGGGTTTCGTGGTGCAAAAATCAGATAATAGGTTTTCGTCCATCCCAATAGATCAAGCTCACGAGCAAGAAAATGCAATAATCAAGGGAGTTGCTGGAGCTATTGGATTGACAGAAAATCCTAAAGCGCTGAGAAGGTGGCTTATATCTGGGCCAGATATTGCAAGATTAATTGGGGAATATGAAGATCGTACAGTTTCTGAAGAACTAAATCATAATCATCACGAAGAGTCCCCAGCATTGCAGGAGAAGTTCATTACTGCAGTAACTAACATTATTGATACGTTTGAATCATATGGAAATCCTTTTCAAGAAAACGTCGCTGAATTATTCGCACTAGACAATAAAATTGTCGCTGATGCGAACTCTCTATCAATATTGTTAAAAAAAGGACTTAATCAGTGCAACGAATTTTTCCAACAAAGGTAAATCCATTCAAAAAAATCGATATCTGAACCTATAACAAAAAACAATAACATTCCCTTCAAAAATAAAAAAAGACACAGAAAAAATCTTCCAAAGAAACTGAGTTAAAATCTGATGTAGATTTATTTAGTAGATTGTACATAGCTTCCCAGAATAGAGACGGGGATCTGGAAAATTTTTTCAAATATGAAAATCATCCATATCCCCCTTCATTAGCGCAATTGGGGCAAATGTACCATGGCACAAAATCCGATTTTTTACGGTGCCTTGAGAGGTACACTACATATAATGACAAGCCCATGAACTTTGATGCTAAGTTAGTGGATGGAGCTGCTCTGGTTCATATTCTGCATTCCAAAGCATGCTCAAATTTTGAAGAATACATTTCAGGCATTCTAAAGCCTTATATATGGAAAATTTTAGAAATGACGTCAAGGGTTGATTTACTTTGGGATAACTATATTGAAAAGAGCTTAAAAGAAAATACTAGAGATAAGAGAGGTAAAGGAAGTAGAAAATTGGTAAGACTTAGCACAGTCATACCAAAAAATTGGTATGATTTTTTAGGAGATGATGACAATAAAAGGGAATTGTTTAGCCTCATTTCTATGTATTTTAGCAGTATCTCTTTGCCCTCAAACAAAATACTAGTATGTAACAACGGTGAGAAAACTCTATATAATAACTGCTGCGAAGACATAATCAAAATTACATCTATCTGTAACCATGAAGAAGCAGATTCAAGAATATTTGTTCAATCGTTGAATTGCCTACAGAACAAATTAAATAAAATACTAATAAAATCTGTGGATACCGATGTCGTCGTGCTTGCCCTTTTCTACCAATACTTACATCAGGAACAAGATGTTTGGTTGGAATTTGGGGTAGGAAAAAATTTGAAATATATCAATTGTAAGGAAATATACAATCAGCTGGAAGATAAATGCCTGGGTCTTCCTATGTTTCATGCCTTTACTGGCTCTGATGTTACATCATCCTTCTTCGGCAGAGGGAAGAAGAAGTGTTGGGAGACATGGGAAGCTTTTCCTGGCATAACAAACATCTTCAAGGAGTTAACAATGCATCCAAAGGAACCCAGCGAACAACAAATAAATATGTTGGCCTAAGTTTGTCATATTTCTTTATGACAAGCATTCAGAGTCTGAAAGCCTTGATTTGTGTCGGATGGAGTTATTTTCAAAAAAAAAACAGATCTATTGAAAATCTACCTCCAACATTAAATGCCCTTTCATTGCACATTAGAAGGTGCATTTATCAAGGTGGTTTTGTTTGGGGTCAGTTGATAAAGACTTTCCAAAAATTACCATGTCCATCTGATTGGGGATGGTTGCTTGAAAATAATAAATGGGTGCCAATTTGGTCCACCATAAAAAATATTAAATTACTTACAGAAACTTTGATTGAATGTAATTGCAAAATTTCTAATCATAGATGTAAATGTTTTGTTAAAAAATTAAAGTGCACACAACTATGTACCTGCAAGGAATGCTGTAATTAGTTCATACTTCATATTATTCATTTATTTGTTCATGAGAAAAATGTTTGTTTTTTATTTAATATTCTTCTATATTATGCTCATTTGTAAAAAAAAAACTGTTGTTTTTATATCAAATACTGGAATGATTAGTTCCAGATACTGTTTTATTTCATTATTTACGTTGTAGACCCCGATATTATTAGTTTTTTTTTTCAAACTCAACAAAGTAATATATTAAAAGTGTTCTATTTTATATTTTATAAGACAAGTTCAGTTTTTTTGTAGAATATTTTTTTTTATAAATAAATGATACTTTCTGCTCCGCATTTTGGCCCGAAACCCTAACGTTCGAACGCTACCGGATGCGATAAATAAAAAACAATCCTAATAACTTATTATATACCAATCTATAGGAAATTGTGTGATCTTCAATTTTGTATTCTTATAAAATTTTCATATTATGAATCATTTTTGAGTAATAGACAAAAAGCTTACTTAGCAAAACATGCTGTTGCCATATTTTTCTGAATAACGAAAAAATGAAGCATCATCAAAAAATATAAGAATAACCGGGAAATGTAAAATTTAATCACTTTTCTAATGGCGCAAACCAGATGCTTCTATGTCTTACCGTTTTTCGAAAAAACAAAATTAACGTGTAAGGCGCTGCACTACAATTTGTCCGAAACCCTAACGTTCGGACGCTACTGGATGCGATAAATAAAAAACAATCCTAACTTATCATATACCGATCGATAGGAAATTGTATGATCCTCAATTTTGTATTTCCATAAAATTTTCGTATTATAAACCATTTTCGAGTAATACCCGAAAAACTTACTTAGCAAAACAGTCTGCTACCACATTTTTCTGAATAAAGAAAAAGTGAAGCATTATTAAAAAATAGAAAAATAACCGGGAAATGTAGAATTTAATAACCTTTCGAATGGCGAAAACTAGAAGTTTCTATGTCTTACCGTTTTCGAAAAAATAAATAAAATATGAGGCCGCGCGTGTCACCCCTTTGAGAAGGTGGTGGGGGTGCCTGCACAAGATTTCGAGGTGGGTCTGTTCTTAAATCTCTATATTTTGACTTTTTCTATGCATGTTCAAAAGGATTTGCTTTTAGTCAGAAGGGGAAGTATCAACCATCGTAGGCCCTTAGCTAATTTAACTAATGATCAAAAACAGCACAGCCGATATATGCTACAGAAGCTAAATGAAGATCCTGATTATTTTCACAAAATATTTTGGACGGATGAATCATCGTTTTCTACGGCAGGAATCTTCAATAGAAAAAATAGAAGATCCTGGGAAAATCAGATGCGTAGGAAAAGATTAGTCAAACCAATTAAAAAATCAGGCAGAAAAACAGTCAGTGTTTGGTGCGGAATATTTAAAAATAAAATTGTTGGTCCCATATTTTATAATTATAAATTAACTGGAATTGCATATCTAGAAGCAATTATCCCAGATGTTGAAAATATTCTTTCAAACACTTTTGCGAGAGACGAACTCGACGATATGATTTGGATGCAGGACGGTGCTCCCCCCCACAATGTCCATCCCGTTAGAGAACATTTGAACAATGTGTTTCCAATATGGATAGGAAATAATGGAACTATTAAATGGCCATCTAATAGTCCAGACTTAACTCCTATGGATTCATTTTTCTGGGGATTTTTAAAAGATATCGTTAATAATTATAACAATAATGATATTCAAGAAATTAAAACCGAATTCGACTGGCAATAAACAAAGTTAATAATGAAAATAATAACATCATTCCGGATGTATTCCTTAATTTAAGAAGACGTTATCAGTTATGTGTAGAAAATAATGGTGGACATTTTGAACATGTTTTATAAGTTTATTTTTTATTTATTATTTTTTAAATTTATTAAATAAAAACTTTAACTTTTTCTTCGTTGTTATACACTATTTTGATGATTTATCAAAATAAATGTCACTTTTGAAACAGACAGTTGTCATTTTCATGACCTTCTTTGAAAATGCAAATGATTCCGTAATTATACTATTTATGCTATTCGAGGGTTAATAACTCAATACCGGCTTAAGATAAGGGTAACATATATGATATATTTTTGAAATCAGAAACAAATATCTTTTTAAAAATGTAATAATATATAGGGTGTTATATTTAAAAAAATACATCACATTTTTATTTCACCCTGTATACGGTGAGTAACTGAATTTTTGATAGCATTTTTAGAAAATTCAGTTGAAACCATATAACTTTCATGAATAACTTTTTTTTCTACGATCAATAATAACGATGATGAGGGGTGGGTAATTTATAATGAATAACCCTGTACATATAGAAATCTACAACGGCAAATGTTGAGTTCAAATAGACTGTATAATGTACACACATATTTTTATTAATGAAAAAAAAATATTTCGTTACGATATTTTGTTGGGTTAAAAAACAGTTGCCGACAAGAAAAGAAATTTTTTACAAAAAAATAAAAATCAGGTCTGAAAGGGTTAAAATTACAAATTAATTTTAAATTTGGTGTACAAACGTTACAAAACTAGTTTTGAAGGTGGTAAGGTACAAATTAAAGAGAGTTGAATTTTCTATGTAATAATAAAGATATCTTCGAAATCACTCCGTGTTTTTAACCTCCAAATCTCAAACCACTTCATAATTAATTTTCAAACTAATTTCCGCTAAACTTCAAATCGTTATGCGGCCAGTCACGAGTGGCGCTAGTAACTGTATCCCTACTCCTTAACATAGAAGTTGCAATGCTAAGTGGGGTTGTGTTGTGGTTGATGTTGACCTCCACCACGCGAAGATGTGCACGTTTTGTTCAGACAAGCTGATAGCGCTTGAAGTCGTAACAGATTCATTAAAATTTCGAAGGTATGTATTAAGTATTTAGAACAAAATATTGCGCTTAAACTTTTTGTTCTGTATTTAGTACAAGATGAAATAATGTAAAATTCATATTTATTTTGGTGAAAATACCGAATTTTATAGTTCTGGCACATTGCGCCCGAACATGATTTAGATTTTCTGCAAAAATGTTGACTCGCAAAACGTACAATTTGCAAAATTCGGGACATATAGAAGAAATAACATTTTGACTGAGGATTTGGGAAAAGAAAGTGACATGGCTTCAGAAGATGAGTTAAAACAACGTGATGGTGATTCTGAAACAGAGCAAGAAGGCGAGAGCGATAATGATGATACAGATAACAGTTTTTTTTTGGAAAAGATAAAACTACCAAGTTGAATAAAAATCCTGCAAGAGCAAATGTACGTAGAGCGGCTCGTAATATAACTACTTATATAGGTACCAGGTGTGAAAGGTAACGCTACGCTTTCTAAAACTGCTGTTAAACGGTTGAGCAATCTATTCACTTATAAAATGTTAGATATGATAGTAAGGTACACAAGTCATTTTTCTAGAGAGAGAGAGACATAAAACCTACAGATGTTATTGAAATAAGAGCTTTCATCTGATTGCTGTATCTAGCAGGTAATCGGCAAAGTCTAAAGGAACTTTGGGGCAGCGTTTTATAGCGACAAACAGACATTGACACCCTCGCATATAAACGATACCACTAGATATCTTGACATAGAGACAAACACATGTCGCGGGAAAGAAATAGAAAATTTGTTGATACTTTTTAACGTCTTGTCAATTGTCGTTAATAGAATAGTATTATATTTTAAAAATTCCGTTAATATTTCTTTTTGTAGTCTTGTCTTTGAGTAGTTGTATATTTTTCTTTCACAGTTTTATCAATTTTTTTTGGCTTATTTGTAATAAAAGTCCGAAAAGATCATTGGTCAAACAGACTTGGCAGAACGAAACCCAAGTATATTAAATAATAAATTTAATGGTCCTACAGGAAAAGCAGAAGGTAGAGCACTGTAACCAAATTTGGCACAGCAATTAAATGCTTTGGGCTTTGGAGGAAAAACCGTGGAAGAATGGGGAAGAGCATCCAAGTTAAAATCACATGCTTATTTAATGAAACAACCAAGTCTACAGAACACGAGGCTATCAGAATTAGTAATTATATATTTTTCATAAAATTAAGTTCCTACTGAAAAATTGATTCTGGGCACTGAGTGACTGGAAGTCATAAACTGAAGCAAAAGCTGCCAAGCTGAGAAGGGAGCAAGAAGCCACAGGAGGTGGGCCGGCCATTTATCCACAATCAAATAAGTTGGAGAAAAAATTTGTGAATCTCATGGGGACAGTGATTTGGGAGTTGAGGAAATTGGTTTAGGGGAAGAAGTTGCTGTAGAAGTATGTTAATATAATTAATATTAATCGATTAAAAAAATCTAAATATGTACAATATTCTGCACCTTCCCAAGTATGTACAATAAATTCTCAGATATAAAAATAAACAAATGTAAAGTTTGTTGTTCTGAAAGTAAATCATGTTAGGTTTTCAATTTCTTTATAACTTGATAGAATAATAAAATATATCGTTACAAAAATAGACCTAAGTGTAATAGTTATTTATTAGTAACTACCTACCAGCTAGAAGTTTACAAATTAGATTTAAGAACATTTACATGTACATTTTTCACATCAGAACTTTTAAGGAATGTGTATTTTTCAAACATTGATTTTCAGATGACACCTCTCTTACAGATCACCAATACGTTTCTGTTGGGTTGAATAGCAGGAAGCGAGGAGCAACTTCTTCTGAATCATCGTTTTCTACGGCAGGAATCTTCAATAGAAAAAATAGAAGATCCTGGGAAAATCAGATGCGTAGGAAAAGATTAGTCAAACCAATTAAAAAATCAGGCAGAAAAACAGTCAGTGTTTGGTGCGGAATATTTAAAAATAAAATTGTTGGTCCCATATTTTATAATTATAAATTAACTGGAATTGCATATCTAGAAGCAATTATCCCAGATGTTGAAAATATTCTTTCAAACACTTTTGCGAGAGACGAACTCGACGATATGATTTGGATGCAGGACGGTGCTCCCCCCCACAATGTCCATCCCGTTAGAGAACATTTGAACAATGTGTTTCCAATATGGATAGGAAATAATGGAACTATTAAATGGCCATCTAATAGTCCAGACTTAACTCCTATGGATTCATTTTTCTGGGGATTTTTAAAAGATATCGTTAATAATTATAACAATAATGATATTCAAGAAATTAAAACCGAATTCGACTGGCAATAAACAAAGTTAATAATGAA
The DNA here is from genome assembly GCA_963978555.1 of Galerucella nymphaeae. Taxonomy (NCBI): domain Eukaryota; kingdom Metazoa; phylum Arthropoda; class Insecta; order Coleoptera; family Chrysomelidae; genus Galerucella; species Galerucella nymphaeae. The sequence continues at coordinate 12,898,973 of OZ021718.1, forward strand.
AATAATAACATCATTCCGGATGTATTCCTTAATTTAAGAAGACGTTATCAGTTATGTGTAGAAAATAATGGTGGACATTTTGAACATGTTTTATAAGTTTATTTTTTATTTATTATTTTTTAAAATTATTAAATAAAAACTTTAACTTTTTCTTCGTTGTTATACACTATTTTGATGATTTATCAAAATAAATGTCACTTTTGAAACAGACAGTTGTCATTCTCATGACCTTCTTTGAAAATGCAAATGATTCCGTAATTATACTATTTATGCTATTCGAGGGTTAATAACTCAATACCGGCTTAAGATAAGGGTAACATATATGATATATTTTTGAAATCAGAAAAAAAATATCTTTTTAAAAATGTAATAATATATAGGGTGTTATATTTAAAAAAATACATCACATTTTTATTTCACCCTGTATACGGTGAGTAACTGAATTTTTGATAGCATTTTTAGAAAATTCAGTTGAAACCATATAACTTTCATGAATAACTTTTTTTTCTACGATCAATAATAACGATGATGAGGGGTGGGTAATTTATAATGAATAACCCTGTACATATAGAAATCTACAACGGCAAATGTTGAGTTCAAATAGACTGTATAATGTACACACATATTTTTATTAATGAAAAAAAAATATTTCGTTACGATATTTTGTTGGGTTAAAAAACAGTTGCCGACAAGAAAAGAAATTTTTTACAAAAAAATAAAAATCAGGTCTGAAAGGGTTAAAATTACAAATTAATTTTAAATTTGGTGTACAAACGTTACAAAACTAGTTTTGAAGGTGGTAAGGTACAAATTAAAGAGAGTTGAATTTTCTATGTAATAATAAAGATATCTTCGAAATCACTCCGTGTTTTTAACCTCCAAATCTCAAACCACTTCATAATTAATTTTCAAACTAATTTCCGCTAAACTTCAAATCGTTATGCGGCCAGTCACGAGTGGCGCTAGTAACTGTATCCCTACTCCTTAACATAGAAGTTGCAATGCTAAGTGGGGTTGTGTTGTGGTTGATGTTGACCTCCACCACGCGAAGATGTGCACGTTTTGTTCAGACAAGCTGATAGCGCTTGAAGTCGTAACAGATTCATTAAAATTTCGAAGGTATGTATTAAGTATTTAGAACAAAATATTGCGCTTAAACTTTTTGTTCTGTATTTAGTACAAGATGAAATAATGTAAAATTCATATTTATTTTGGTGAAAATACCGAATTTTATAGTTCTGGCACATTGCGCCCGAACATGATTTAGATTTTCTGCAAAAATGTTGACTCGCAAAACGTACAATTTGCAAAATTCGGGACATATAGAAGAAATAACATTTTGACTGAGGATTTGGGAAAAGAAAGTGACATGGCTTCAGAAGATGAGTTAAAACAACGTGATGGTGATTCTGAAACAGAGCAAGAAGACGAGAGCGATAATGATGATACAGATAACAGTTTTTTTTTGGAAAAGATAAAACTACCAAGTTGAATAAAAATCCTGCAAGAGCAAATGTACGTAGAGCGGCTCGTAATATAACTACTTATATAGGTACCAGGTGTGAAAGGTAACGCTACGCTTTCTAAAACTGCTGTTAAACGGTTGAGCAATCTATTCACTTATAAAATGTTAGATATGATAGTAAGGTACACAAGTCATTTTTCTAGAGAGAGAGAGACATAAAACCTACAGATGTTATTGAAATAAGAGCTTTCATCTGATTGCTGTATCTAGCAGGTAATCGGCAAAGTCTAAAGGAACTTTGGGGCAGCGTTTTATAGCGACAAACAGACATTGACACCCTCGCATATAAACGATACCACTAGATATCTTGACATAGAGACAAACACATGTCGCGGGAAAGAAATAGAAAATTTGTTGATACTTTTTAACGTCTTGTCAATTGTCGTTAATAGAATAGTATTATATTTTAAAAATTCCGTTAATATTTCTTTTTGTAGTCTTGTCTTTGAGTAGTTGTATATTTTTCTTTCACAGTTTTATCAATTTTTTTTGGCTTATTTGTAATAAAAGTCCGAAAAGATCATTGGTCAAACAGACTTGGCAGAACGAAACCCAAGTATATTAAATAATAAATTTAATGGTCCTACAGGAAAAGCAGAAGGTAGAGCACTGTAACCAAATTTGGCACAGCAATTAAATGCTTTGGGCTTTGGAGGAAAAACCGTGGAAGAATGGGGAAGAGCATCCAAGTTAAAATCACATGCTTATTTAATGAAACAACCAAGTCTACAGAACACGAGGCTATCAGAATTAGTAATTATATATTTTTCATAAAATTAAGTTCCTACTGAAAAATTGATTCTGGGCACTGAGTGACTGGAAGTCATAAACTGAAGCAAAAGCTGCCAAGCTGAGAAGGGAGCAAGAAGCCACAGGAGGTGGGCCGGCCATTTATCCACCATCAAATAAGTTGGAGAAAAAATTTGTGAATCTCATGGGGACAGTGATTTGGGAGTTGAGGAAATTGGTTTAGGGGAAGAAGTTGCTGTAGAAGTATGTTAATATAATTAATATTAATCGATTAAAAAAATCTAAATATGTACAATATTCTGCACCTTCCCAAGTATGTACAATAAATTCTCAGATATAAAAATAAACAAATGTAAAGTTTGTTGTTCTGAAAGTAAATCATGTTAGGTTTTCAATTTCTTTATAACTTGATAGAATAATAAAATATATCGTTACAAAAATAGACCTAAGTGTAATAGTTATTTATTAGTAACTACCTACCAGCTAGAAGTTTACAAATTAGATTTAAGAACATTTACATGTACATTTTTCACATCAGAACTTTTAAGAAATGTGTATTTTTCAAACATTGATTTTCAGATGACACCTCTCTTACAGATCACCAATACGTTTCTGTTGGGTTGAATAGCAGGAAGCGAGGAGCAACTTCTTCAAGATCAATAACTCCAAAGGTACGAAGAGTAAGGCAGGAATCAACCCTGCGGATGTCACAAGAGTTGCTCAATATCAATAAGGAGTTATTACGAATATTGAAATGGATTGACACCAATTTAGCAATCATTGGAGCGGCATTAACAAAAATTGCAGAAAAACCATAGTTTTTAAGAAACGTTTAAGTATATTTATTTAGGTAGGATTCAACTTTTTTTGATGAAGTATTAGTATTATAATTTGTAAATATAAGTAGGTAGGTTTTTTTTTATGTTAAAATGAAATATTTATAGTAGGTATGTTAACTTTTTTCATGTAGTATTAGTATTTCAACTTGAAAGTAGGTTTTCTATGTTAATATAAAATATATATTCCACTTTTGAAAAATTTATTTACAAACATTGAAGATTGTTTGTTTTATAGATAGACATGTTGACTATAGTTCCCAGTAAACACAGGACGTCCAATGGATATCCACTCAATGTCCGTAATTAGTGCCTATGGACATGGACCAGAAATGGATGTCCAATGGATGTTGGGTTGATCCATGGAAATCCATTAATGTACATTCATTGGATATCCAGTGGATATCCCTTAATTGACATCCAGTGGATATCCGTTCATGAACATCTAGTAGATATCCAGTGAAGCGGCGTTCCTGCGCATGAGTGAAAATATTCTACATGTTAAATACTCTTGCGCATGCGTCATAGATCACTTTTCTTATGGAGTATGATAATACAATAAAAGCTGCTGGTAGCACTGTCATACCGTTTTCCACTCGTCGCACCAGTGCGAACTTTTTCCTACCTCTACATATATTTGGATGGCATACATTTATCCCAGAAGAAACGGCGTTAAAATTAGTATATTGGCAAAACTTCTACGGTTGGTAACGGTTGACATTTTAACAAGTCATTTAACCATTTATTTTTGCCTCGCTTTTTCGTTGTTACTCCTTGATTTTGTTTTTTTGAAAACGGTGCTATTAGATATTAATTTGAGAAATTTAAGTAGAGAAAAGTGAGAAAGTGTTGTGAGTGTATTGCAACTGTGTTCCACTCATCAGGTAAGATGGAGAAAAGGGCTATACGAAAAAAGTATCTAAATAAAATTTATAAACGAACAAGAAAAGAGTTGACCTCAATTTCTTTCTGTGACACACAATCGAATCAGTCTTCAAGTTCAACTTGTATTTCACCCCCTGCTTCGAGCATTTCAAACCATCAGTTTTTTGGAGAAAGTAGTGAGCATGTTGTTTAAGGCTTAAATATATGTGAGTCTCCCGAGGAGTTTTCCTCCATAGAAAACCAGCAGAATAGCGGAACTGACTCATCGTTGGAAGATAATGAAAATACTTTGTCACGAGCAACAGAACTAAACCCAAATATACTTCATAGTGACAAAAAATCACTTCAACTACAACTAGGGGAATGGGCAGTAAATTATAACATTACTCAAACAGCATTCTCTAGCTTACTACACATATTAAAACCTCTACATCCAGAACTACCTTTGGATTCTAGAACACTATTAAATATTCCTAGAGAGGTGCCACTTAGTGTTGTAGAACCAGGAGTTTATTATCACTTTGGTTTCAACAAATGCATTGAAAGGTTAATAGACTCCGCTCAACCTCAAATCAAAAGTTCTAATACAATAGAAGTTTGCTTGAATATTGATGGATTGCCTTTGTCTAAGAGTTCAGGTAGCCAATTGTATCCAATTCTATGTTATCTGTTCAGACAGAAAAATCCTGTGTATGTAGTTGGTTTGTACCATGGTAATGAGAAACCAAAAGATGACAATGAATTCTCAAGTTTATTTGTAACTGAAGCGAGAGATACTATTCAAGAAGGTCTGACACTCAATGGAAAAAAAATATAATATAAAAATTGAAGTTTTCATTTATGATGTTCCTGCTAAATGTTTCATCAAGTATATAAGGGGTCATTCTGGCTACAATTCATGTACAAAATGTTTGGCAAGGGGTTGTTATGTCAATGAAAGAGTGTGCTTTCCTAAGTTTTATGATATAACACTTCGCAATGATAAAGATTTCAGATCTAAATTGCAAGAAGAACATCATACTGGTACATCTATTCTAGAGTTGATTCCTGGTATTAATATGATTAATGATTTTCAATTAGATTATATGCATCTAATTTGCTTGATAGATGTTAAAAAATTAATTAGCTTATGGATTGATGGGAAACCAGGAATAAAGTTATCATCTCATCAAATTTGTATTGTATCGGGATTCATTTTGAGTCATACTTCACAGGTTCCAGTAGAGTTCAGTCGCAAAGGCAGGTCATTGGCATTTCGATTGTTTTTATTATGTGATGATGTGAGGTGCTTTGGGCCACTAGACATGTTCAGTGCATTTCCCTTTGAAAATCACATGCAAAATTTGAAAAAAATGGTAAGAAAAAGAAATAAACCTGTTGAACAAATAGTGAAGAGAATCCATGAACGTGACTTTATTTCAATGTCAAAAGATGTGATTAATCCTCAGTTTTCAACACCACATTGTGAACCAACTAGTGACCATTCTAGTGGCCCTCTTCTTCCAAATATAACTCCTAAATTCAAAAAAATTAGGTTTTCAAATTTTGTTTTGGGCACAACAGAACCTGATAATTGTTGTTGTCTCATGAATAATGTTTTGATAATTGTCAGAAACTTTGTAACTGATGGCACTTCAGTAACATCAGTAATAGGTCAACAATTTTTCAACAAAAAAAGTTTGTTTCCATCACCTTGTAACTCCAGTGAATTTCGAATTTTTATCTGTAGCAACCTAGGCCCTCTCCATACATGGCCTCTAAGTGCCATTTGTTACAAATGTGTTAGGCTGAATACAAGTGGTGATGAATATGTAGTTCTTCCTCTTTTACATTTAGAATAATATTTTATTTAAAAAAAGTACTGTAAATATTTCATGATGATAAAATATCTTCATGGCTTGTGAATATATGATTTTTGTTCATTTTTAATCGTCTGGAACAATTTATGCGCAAATAAATACTCATTATCTTCACACCAGCAGAGGTGCACAAATTTCTGGCAATGTTATTTTCACAGCATCAATTGATGGAAAATGGCACAAACATGGACCATAGTTAAATTTTGTGAGGAGAATTCTGTGGAGGCTGTGCCTACTACATGGCTCGTAGGGAGTGATCATTGTTATTGGCCTCCTTTTACGCAAGACAAGGTACTTCAGGCCATTAAAAGACATGACGTACCAAACACATGTTGGCCACTTCATAAGGCGGAGGTCTTCAGGAGTGGAACATATGGTGAGTTCATTTTAATATTTCCATTTTTGTACCTAAAACAAGTCGAATTTCTTATTCTCAGACACCTATCTACAAGCTAGAAATAAAGCAAAAAAGGCCGAATACGAAAGTGACCTAAGCTCTGACTGTGACAAGTTGAGGCGTAGAGTCAGACATAGAAAAGTTGTATCATCTGATGAAGAAACCGAATTATCCGGAAACGAATTAGCAAGTTCTAAGGATAATATCCATAAACGCTATTTAAGTCCACCTAGACTGTGTGTTAGCAGTGTACCAATCCAAACTAATAATCCAGGAGACCCAAGCACAAGTAATTGTCCAGAAGATCCCAGCACAGGGAATTGTCCAGAATTCCCCCGCAGAAAAAATGTTTCTGCTGTTTCAGCCAATTCCAGGACAGATATGGCAAAACAAACTTCTGGTCTGTTACTTTCTAGTGATTATAAACATTTTTATATTGTCAAATATGCTGTGAATATATCTTATCTTAATTTTGTTTGTTTCAGATGTTCAAACCTGTTAATTTTGCCAACAACACAATTATGGTTAGAAGTTATATATGTATGATCCATACAATAAAATAAGCTGAAAATTTATATGTATTTTAGATGACGCTCTAAAAGCTATCCAGAAACAGCAGATATCAATAAGAAATATTCTTACCCAAGTGTTGGGAGAGTTGCAACAATTAAGGATAATAAAATCTACAGAAAAGGAGAAAAATGATGAGAATACTTCAATATTCTCAAAATTCCATTTTCTTCCAATAAACGATGCTCAATGATGTAGAGGAATATTTAGCAGATGAGAGGAACTTCATTGCAGCTGTGAGTTCATTACTATCTTCTTAATTTTATAATGTGCTTCATTATAATATTCATGTTTTTAGATGGATGAATTATCCAAGCTGAGAGGCAGCAACATATATGATTTTGTCAAAAGATGTTTGAATTCATTATTATCGAATACATTTGCTACAGATTTCAGTTGGTCGGGGATGAAGAAAAAAAAAGTTTTCAGCAACCTAAAACTGCAAAGGTTCTAATTGGTGAGTAATGTTTTTCAATTGTTCTGTATTTTTTTGAAATAATATATTTGAAGAAATATATTGCTTTCTTTGTTTTGTGGACTGGTTGGCTGGTGAATAAAAATCGTTGACGTCGAGTTTGTTTTATAATTTTGTCCAGGAAAAAACCATTACAAATATACTTTCGTACAATATAAGCACTTGTTGCATCAAATGGAGATAATTAGCACAAAAAAGTTCATAATGATACACTATAATAATATTTAGGGCCGGTTTTACAATTGAGATTTATACTAGGTATAAATAGCAGTATAGTTATTCTGGGAATAAAGTTATACCAGAGTTTATAGTATAAAACTAGTTGGTTTAACAATGTTTTTTTTTTCACCGGTATAGCATATCTAGGTGTAACGTAAAAGTAGTTCATATAAATTGACATCTCGTCAGTTTTGTCATATCTGTAATATTTTTCTTCGTTGAGAGAGTTTATTTATTATTTTAAAATGAATTTGGATGATATTCCAATATTTGAATCTTCCGATGAAGAAGATATGGTTTCGCTAAGAAGGAAGCCAGAAACTATACGTGATAGGTAACTTTTCAAATTTTTTCTAAGTTATCAATTTTTTAATAATTCGTTATTGTAGAATCAATTACTTCGAAGCCTTAGATGACGATGAGTTTCTGGCCAGATTTAGGCTAGAAAAGGAAACATGTTTACAACTTCTAGAGCAAATCAGAGAGGAAATATCATCTGTTTCTCAAAGGAATTATGCTCTTACTGCTGAAACTAAATTGTTATTGGCATTAAGATTATATGCAACAGGCTATTGCAGATTTTAGTGGAGTTAGTAAAGCATCTGTATGTGTCTCTGTCAAGAAAGTTACCTATGCTATAGCAAGACTTTCGAAACTTTATAAAAAAATGCCCGTCAGCTTGGAAGACAGGCAATATATATAAATGAAGAGTTCTATTAAATTGCCAAGTTTCCTTGTGTAGTAGGTGCTATAGACTGTACACATGTACGCATCCAGTCTCCAGGTGGGCACGATGCAGAGGTATATCGGAACAGAAAAGGGTATTTTTCTTGGAATGTCCAAGTTATATGCGACCCAAACTTAAAAATTCGCGATGTAGTTGCTAGATGGCCTGGGTCATCACATGATCAGACCATATTGAGCAATAGTCGAATAAAGGCCAGATGTGAAGTAAAAGAATTTGGAAATGGAATTCTTTTGGGAGACAATGGGTATGCCAACACCAATTACATCCTAACTCCCCCACCCTGTAGGTGAGGCTGAGAAATTGTATAACGAAAGCCAAATCCGGACCAGAAATGTTGTGGAAAGATGTTTCGGGGTCTGGAAGAGACGATTCCCAATATTGAGTTTGGGAATTAGGCTGTCGCTGGAGACATCAAAAGCCATCATTATCGCTACTGCCATATTACACAATATTGCGATTGACCAGAAAAATATTTTACCTGAAGTAGAAAATCATGAAGGAGAAAATGAAATTGTTGAAAATGAAAATGAAATTGAAAATATAGGAATAGAGAATAATGTAAGAAGATTAGACTTAATAAACAATCACTTCTTAAATTTATTGTAATTCACTAGATTGTAACATGTCTATCGACCTGTTCCGATTTGACGAAATAATTTTGATTTTACCGCTTGCCGTCATAGTAACCACTTCCAATATAGTTCTGTGATCTGAATTTCTCTTATCGTTGATCGTTACGACAATTGACATATGATGTCAACGGTCGATATTCTCATTTCTCATTCTCGATTTCCTTCTTTCCGTTTCCGACCCTTGAGTAGCAAGGACGTATCTTTCTACCGTCTCTTAAATTTAATTGTTTTACCTTAAATTGCTGTGGTAAGTCCAAAATTATAATTTATATTCATCAAGCTTTTTCTAAAGTAGTGGCTGATATAATTTTTGTGTGCATTTCTTATAATTTTTTTAGAGAGATAGACGAATATACACATACCACGTGGCGAACTACATTTCTTTTATACTTGTACATTACTTTAAACTAAATCTTTTATCGTAAATAACTGTTACCTTTTTTTAATGCAAACATTTGCTAGATTCTCTGTTGTAGAATATCTAATTATTTTCAAAGATAAATAACATTTTCATTTTAACCTTTTCAAATATTCTGCCAGTGCCGGCTTCACATTTCATTAAACATTTTATTCTTTTAGAAATGGTTTATTCATTTACTCATAACTTTTTACTATAATTAATACTTAAAGGTAATTGGTACTTTTTTAATTTGGCTGATAATTTTTACTGTTTTAAATGGGACATATATGTTGGAAAGCTTTCAGTAAATTTAAATTTCATTATTTCAAACAACTGCCTTCCTTTTTTACCTGAAAAGCTAAACCAACATTATGTGGCCCATTACATTCAAGTTCCTACATATCCCTAATCCACCTGAACTTCTAGGTAAGCACAGCTGCCAGGATACCGTTACTGCCAGATTACTACTGCCAGGTTACCTTTGCAAATACCGTTACTGCCAGGTTAACCCTGTCAGGTTACCACTGCCAGGTTACCGTTAGATTCCGTTACATCATCAGACATCTCTACTTCCACTCCGACAACACTGCTTCAACTCCAAGACATTTCTACTTCCACACCGACAACTATTCTTCAACTCCAAGACATTTCTACTTCTGTAATAACCTCTCAACTGCTATCGAATAATCTTTTAAAATTGGTGCTTCAGGTAATTCAATTAAAACATCTTCTTTCGTTAATAGTTTTATTACAAAAGCCCTGAATTACGGTCACTCACTCTGGCGAGTTCAAAGGTATCGCTGAGTCGCCGGAAATGCGTGACGACATAAATTATTGCAATGATATTAATAATTAAAACAACAATATTTCTAAATATGCTTAACTAAACTTAAATAACTTATTTACAGGGTGTTACCTAAATTAATTAATATAACGCTATATTACTACATCACCCTCCTGAAGAAGAAAAAAAAAATTAAAGAATTTTTTTTTTTTTAACTATGATACAATTTTGCCCTGTTTTTATGAACCTCTATTATACGATCATTTATTTTTACAACAATATTCGGAGATTTCTCCTCAATGACACTATATGGGCCTATATAAAGTGGTTCTAATTTATTTTTAACTACATTCTTTATCAATACCTTATCTCCTATATTATATTTTACAGACTTTATTTCCTGAACATACATAGATTTTCTTTTACTTTTCGATATATTTAAATTATGTTTTGCGTCATCACATGCTTGTTGCAATCTATATTTTAATTCGTGAGGGTAATCGTCAAAATTATATATTGGATCTACCCAAAAATTTAAATTGGAAGGGATTTTTGCAAGTTTCCCGAAGATAAGTTCATAAGGGGTGTATTTAGTTTCTGTATGGACCGTCGTGTTATAAGCAAAACACCAGTAGGGAACCCAAGAACTCCAAGCATTCTCAAATTTTGCAACTTGAATTCGTAAATATGCTCCCAGATTTTTATGAGAGTTCTCAAGAGCGCCTAGTGTCTCATGATGATATGCTGTCGAGTTAAGTTTTTTAATGTGTAAAATTTGACAAATTTCTTTAAAAATGCATGCCAAAAATTCAGTACCCTGATCTGAGACAATTTCGTCTGGAATGCCGTAGCGTAATATAAAATTATTAATAAGTGCAGTTGCCACTGTATAAGCTTCCTTGTTTTTCAATGGATATGCTTCTACAAATTTGGTTAATTCGCATTGTATCGTTAAAATATATTTATTATTTTCTACATCTTCTTGTAATGGTCCAACTAAATCTATAAAAATTTTTTAAAATCCTGACGAATCTGTGGTGGTTATAGATAAAGGTTCTTTATTTGGTATAGAATGCTTACACCGTTGACAATCGTCGCATCTTTTTACAAAACTTTCTACATCTCCATGTAGCTTTTGCCAAAAGTACCTCTTTTTTATATTATTGTACATCCTATTTACACCTGCATGTCCTCCAGTAGGAAGAATATGAAAATCGTTTAGGATAATTTGTTTAGTTTCACTGTCTAAAATATGTTCTACATCTTTAACAATAGATATATTCATACCTATATTTTTTATGTCATTACGAAACTTCATTAGTAATTTAATTAATTGTGCACAATTTTTATTCTTTAAAATAATTAATTCCGGAATTTTGTATTTATCATAAATACATTTCAGGTCTCTCAACATCGTACCTAAGTCTGATGATGATCGAGGATCCTGATAGAAATATATGATTCGCAAATCTTTATTATATATCAAGTTTCCAACTATCGTACAATTATCCTTTGTATTACAACGTTTTATTTTCTCAAATTCCTTTTTTGAAATTATATCTAAACTAAACGAATCTTTAGGCGGTTTGAGTAATTCTAGAACTCCAGGGTGATCAGTCCTTTCGTTAGAATTATCTTTGAAGCTGCCTAATGGCTTATTTTCGATATTTTTTGACTGTGCTCTTGTGGTAACAAAAATTGAATCGCACACTTCTTTATTCAAATTTTTTAGTTCGTCTGAAGATATATCTATACGTGATAGCGCGTCCGCTACAACATTATGTTTGCCTTTAATATATTCTACTCTAAAATCGTATTCTTCGAGAGTGAGTCTAAATTTAATTAATCTACTACTAGGATTTGTCATACCAAATAAGTAAACTAGAGGTCTATGGTCGCTTAAAATTAAAAATTTTCTTGAAAATAGATAAGGTCTAAAGTGCTTTACTGCGAAAACTATTGCTAGATTATTGTAAATTATTATTTCTGAGCCCATTTGCAAAAGTATTGATTGCGATTTTTTCGTTAACTTGATTTAAAATCCTACTGTCATTTAAATTATCGCCAGCTTGGGCAAGCGTTAAATCCGCTAAAAGCTCTTCTAACGTTTTCCCAAATTGATCAATAGTTTTGTGCCCTTATTTTGCATTATGTAATTGATTGGCTAAAGCTGTTGCAGATTTTTTGGTAATAAAATATTTCTTTAAGTCAGTTATTAGAGACCAATTATCAGTATAAGTTTTATTTAATTTTAATTTTGCATTTTCACTTAAACTTTTCTTTAAAATATAGGTGGTTAGTAATACCCTACCATTTGCATCAAGCATGGAATCGTACAATTCAATAGTATCAATTAACTGTTTAGTTACATTTTCAGAACCGTTCATAACCGGTAGCAGACTTGCCGCGGTTTTCAAATCGAATTTCTCGGCCATTTCGTTAATTGAGCAATCTGAATCTATTATTATATTATTATCTTTTTCAGTTTGCTCAGTATGATGCAGAAATTGTAACCTCTCTGTTAAATGAACTTCTATTGCATTAATTAATTTTTCTATTGTAATAGCAACTTCTTTAATATTAGTTTTAGTGCGAAAATCTATGTCTGATTTATTGAACAATTCTTTTAATTTCTTATAACTAATTTTACTCTTAGCTAATGTTTCAAACTTACGATTTGTTACACTTCCATCAGTCCTTCTTTCGATATTGTCTTTTAATAAATTCCTATGGAACACTTTTAATTCTTCCGCAAAATTATGAAACTGTCTTTCTAGATCCATTCATTTTATACTAATTGTAAACCTAAAATAAAGATAATCTTCGTCCTCCTAAGCTAACTCTTGGCTCGCTCTGATATGCCTGTCAATTTTTCTCTCCACCATCTTTCTGCATTTTCGGTATAAGTATGCTACTATGATAAGGAAAGCCATTACGATAAACATAATTTCTAGTACCTCTTTTAGTCCACTGAATTGTGCTTTATTTGTTTGGCCTCCACTGTTACCCGATTGAGCTATTATTACTTCTTCCTTGGTTGCCTGTTGTCCCATTTTGGTCGCAAAAAAAAATATATATAATATATCACATATCACCAGTCGATCAAAAATAACCCAAGTGATATCACTGGACTGGCAGGGTCGCCATGTAATAACCTCTCAACTGCTATCGAATAATCTTTTAAAATTGGTGCTTCAGGTAATTCAATTAAAACATCTTCTTTCGTTAATAGTTTTATTACAAAAGCCCTGAATAGGGTACACGCATATTTCATATTTTGCTTAGATATTAATCTGTAATAGTAAAGTTGATATCAAAAATAACTAATAATAGGAAATAAACCAGTTTCCATTTCAAATTTCAATGCACTTTCCGACCAACACCCGAGGATTTCCGAATACGTGTGACGTAGCACATTACAATTGTCATGGCCGGTAATGCATAGGTTTGGGTAGATTATCCCTCAGGATATAGCTCAAAAAAGAAAGGAAGAAGAAGAACGCATAGGTTATGTGTATTTTTGTGTTTATTATTGTATTTTAATTAACTATTCGATGTAAAAATTTCATTAATATGTTTGTTTGAGACCATTAAGTGATTGTGTGTGCTTTTTTAATTTTTAAAAGTCAACGTAAAGCGGAAAGTGGACATAAATATACGATATTTCCGAAGATATTTTGATACATTTAGTAGAAAATATTTCATTTACTAGTTTATAGTTCAGTGACGATCCGTTATAATTTTTGAGTGAAGATATGGCTAGCGAAGGTTTTGTGGTTGGTGTAGGGCTCTCGGGTCTAACATACTTCTAGAGATGATATGCATTTTTGCTTGCACCACTAGGTAAAGTAGGAAATATTTTGTCTGGAGTTCTAGTAGACGTCGATTTACACTCTGTAACAATGCAACACTTGGAATGTGAAATTTTTTTTTGGCTCTATCCATTTTTAAAGCTTTCAAAAACAAATTAAGTCACAAAAACTCAGAGCGCAATACACGATACACAAATAAGAATGTAAACAAGTAAGTGTGTGACGTCAACAGTGACGTCAAACGCGTTTTGGCGGACTTTTAAATTTTATGATTTTTAAAGTCCTTTTAAAAGTAAAGTTGATATTTTTTTGAAAAAATAAGCATGCAAGGTGTTAGAAGACCTGATAAAACGTCGATCCTCGCCAATAGCAAAATTTATGCCTGTACCCTATTACGGTCACTCACTCTGGCGAGTTCAAAGGTATCGCTGAGTCGCCAGAAATGCGTGACGACATAAATTATTGCAATGATATTAATAATTAAAACAACAATATTTCTAAATATGCTTAACTAAACTTAAATAACTTATTTACAGGGTGTTACCTAAATTAATTAATATAACGCTATATTACTACACTTCCACTCCGACAGCTTTACTTCAACTTCAGCTAAGTACCTTAAGGCTGCACAATTTGGCAATGGCGGAACTTTTGAATATCAATTTCTTAATTCACACCTTATTCATAATGGAAGAATCATATAATGTAAAAAAGATATGTAATAGAATAAGTTAGACCCACAGATTATAACCTGCATATACAAATGTAGTATTAACAGTGGATTGAATCACATTAACCCTAATTATTTTACTGTAAGCACTTGGAAAACCTATATACAGGTCACATTCTATATACAAATTTGTGGACATTCGTTCAATAAAAAGTAATATTCGTCTGTTATTTTGTCGAAAAGGTCTGAAACGAAATCATTCATTTTTTGAATTTCCTACTCACGCCATATTTCAATTGTAGTTCATCGAGTATTTTACCAGATGTCATCTCTAAAGGTAATTTCACATGAGACTATAATAGATTGAATTTGTTATATTTACTCTTTGAGTCTGCAACATTATATTTTAACAACATGTTTTCTATAAATCTTAAGAGTCAATTAATCATATTAGTTCAAAACTTGCATTAAGTAATTTTCAAAATAAAATTATCAACCAATGCGGTGTCCGAATCAAATTACTGCAGATAAATTGTAAATTTAGCTTAAATTGACAGCAAATTATTTAAAGCAGCGTTGCCAAGCTCAAAATATTATCAGTAATTCAACGAAAATCTACATTTCATTTTAAAATTTCAATATTAATAATTGAATTGTTCAGAACTTGATTTTCTCACGTTTTTCTATGCTCGCAATCTAATTGGTTTAGTGATTATTTGAATTTGTCTCATGATAGTTCATTGTCTACATTACTTACTTTCACTTCACCATTACAAACTTACCTAATAGTTGCCGTTTTTATTAGAAAAATTACTGTTTTGGGTACAGTTTCGGAACAGAGATACAGCTTTCGAATCTGATAATGGATAGGAAATTTGGGTAGAGGTGAATTTTTTTCAAATTAAATCAATTTCTTCCACCTATGTCTACATTCCCAAGTCTGAATATACATTAAACACTTAGGATTATATAGTGGTACTTAATAAGGTTGTAGTTTATTTAAATAATATTACAGTAAATATAACATTTTATTTATTTATAAGATTTTGAACTACAAAACTAAACCCTCTTCAAATTCTTTCGGACCTCTCGCTTTCAATCCTTTTGGAATATCCCTATAAATAACTTCTGGGATAACACATTCCTTATAGAATTTTGTTAATGCGAAGGTAACATTTTATCTTTCCTGAATCTATCATCACGCAGAATCACTTCGACATGCAAAAGTTGTTTATCATCTATGTAGACTATAAAAAAACATAGGTCCTTTTTACAGATATTCAACTGACTTTGCACTTGGTAATAATAATTGTGGTTCCTCTTCAGTTTTGCAGCTTATTATTTGTAAACTAATTGTAAACAGATATTTTTATTTGATTTTACAAATTCCAATAAACTCATTCCACTGTCATGTACAGATGGAAGACCAACTGACCAACTGTACAAACTTCCAGGTTTTTAATTTCAACAGGTGTAACCTAAAAAAAAATGTTTGCATTAATATATTTTTGAAGTTGATTGTAACAAATACTTTCAAAATTTATACAGAAACTACTTATATCCATTGTTCGCAAGTACTTATCTCTATTATAAAGAGCCATCGTGACATGATCTCACATGTAATACAGTATACTGACGAAAATTTATATTTACTTTTTACAAACTTATATTTCTTAGAAGGTAACATCATAAAAGTACATTTACCTGTAAGCGCTGTACAATTCTTTGAGACTCTTCATTATAACTTTGTGGATCAAGATCTATTGCTGGTACGATGGTCCATAATCTATACTTTTCTGTTTTGTAGATACTTTTTGTTGATATTTTTTCTTTACGACGTCTTTCAGCTGTCACAAGCTTTTGCATGCACTTTTTAAAATGCTGAGCACATTTAGTACCAGTAATGTTTGTCCAAGAGTCTTCATGCCACGCAATTCCTTTATTATAACGTAGAGCAGCTAAATAAGCCCTTGTTTCAAATGATCCCCTTGTTGTTAGATTCAACCGTTTCCCACAATTGTATTTGGCTAGTAAGGACATAAACTTTTCGGCTTTGTTGCTGGTTTTATTGCCAATAAGGTTTTCTGCCAACATCACAACCCGATCCAATGCAGCTAAAAAGAACCATTATTGTACATAGGTCATCAGAAAAATTCGCTACAAAGAACTACATATACATATATATCACTTACCCCTAACATGGTATAAAATTCCCAATTCTTCAGGAAATTGCAATTTATTATTTATTAAAGTCCCGGACTTTTCACAATCTTCACTTTGATTTTTGGTGTGATCCCCAAATACATGATTTGGACCATTCAACAAACTCTTGACATTATTGTTGACATAAATTGCCCTTTGTGCAGAATTTTGAAGCTGCTTGATAATGCCATTTCTTAAAAGTTTTTTTCCTTCCAGCTTCACCTTGGTATTTTTTTGCATGTAAATAATGCTTTTCCATAATTTTTTATTACGTGGTTTTTACACTCTGTTTTAAGTATTTCAGAACCATACGCGTCCGCTTTATTTTGGACATTTTATTTTTTTTGTGTCTTACTGGGGTGAATTTTATAATGTCCCATTTTAAGAAAGTCTTTTCTTATAAACAACATTAATATAAGTACTAATTACTAAACGCTATAATACAGTTGCTACACACAACTTCAATCTATAACGTACCACAACACAATGCGAAAGGAAATAAATAATAAACCGATTATGGGTTTGTTGAAGAAAATATCACTTCAGTTGAGATAAAATGTATTTGTGTAGGGCTATATTTAGAAAGGGTAGGGTAATTACCTACCTGCTTATTGTAAATGTTTTGTTTTTGTCCTAGCAATTGACAACAGCGCATTGTAAAATATTTTATTGCCGCCTAGACACATATTGCCATCTATGTATATACATTATAAGTCACAGTTTCATGTTATGAAATTTGAGGGCGGTGTGGCAGCCTTAAAGAAGTACAGGTTTTTTACCTTTTCTAACATTATTACCTTGATGGAAGAATAAATTTAATATTTAAACTTCTTTTTTTTTTTCATTTCTTCAATACCCGGCTATAAGAGCTGTAGGGACTGTGTCCGGGTTTATGTAAATTTGTAACTTTTTTATTTTCAACTTTCAGTAAATTCTACAAGGTGTTTCTACCTTTTTCACCTTAGTTTCTTTTCTTAAAATTAAATTATCTTTTTTCGTCGACGTCTAAAAAGGTAGTGGCGCCCTTAAGTTCTTATAGTCTGTCAACCCTCTGGCATACCTAGTGTGGCATCAACATGGAGTCGATCCACCCATGAGAGAGTCTCTAGCCGGAATCTGTCTCTTAAGGAGAGAACGGGTGTTACAAGATTTAACTTGTTTGAATATATTTTAATTTGTTTATATGGTACATATATGTATAAATTAGGTTAGAAATACCTTATTATTCACTTACAACTAGTTTTAATTAAATACAAAATGTAATTATTAATAAAAAATATTATATAATAAATCATCAATGGTCAATTTCTTTTCCAAAATTTTCATTTCTAAAATATGTTTTTCAGCATTTCTCTTTTCTTTTTCATCATGCTCCTTTTGCAGCAAGCTCATTTGTAAATCTAGCAGGTCAATTTTCTTTTGCAGCATACAACTATGCAAGCTATGCAAATTACCTTTAGCTTTAGTTGCTCTGCCTTTTTTCGTTGTTGCAAATGAGCTAGAACTACTGCCAGATTCTAAAATATTCAAAGATGCAATTAGCACTTTCAATCACTCGAGAAATACCTAAACTTACCTAAATTTGGTCTTTCTTGGAGAACGGGATGGGGCCGTTTTCTTAAAGAAGAAGGATTCCATTGGTTCCAATGACACTAAAATTAAAGAAAAGGTTTATTTCACTGAACATATTTTTATTATCTCTTATCCCACATTTTTATCAGAGGATCCATTTGGCTGCACATTTGATTCTTGAGATGTACAAGGAATCTCTTGAATGGTATTTTCTCCATATGCCAATGAATCTTGCCTATTCGAATCTTCCTCCAATTCAATTTTATGTGAACTATCCAATTCTAAAAAGTAATAAATATAAGTCAAGTTCATTCATATCAGAACAAAGAATTTACCCATTGCATCACTATCAAACTCGTTAGTAGTCCCTGTTCCTGTAGCTCCAAGTATTGCCAAAACTCGTTCAGTCCACACACTCAATTTATTATCAGTACAAGGACCCCCTCCAGTTTTATAGCAGAGCAGCTTGATCTTTCTTGCTGCTATTTTTCCAGGCATCCCATTTGTTTCTCAACATTTTTGATGTTCTGCCTGTTTCAGAGGCAGCATTAAATTGTTGGCAAAGATTTTGCCAATGCTGCTCTTTATCTTTATTCGTAACTGCATCAGTTAATTTGCATTCTATAAAGTAAAACAAGTACCTGAGCATTATGATGTTCGTATGGATTGAAAAGCATTAACTTACCAATGATATTTTTATGTTTTTCCACTAATTTCAACAGTATTTCCATTTCGGTTGCACTAAAATTGCTACAACGCGTTCTTTTTTCACTTTTAACCGACATAATTTTATTTATGTCACTTTTTGAGGTTATTCCTAGAGTAACCGACATATCTGTCTGTTTGACGACGGTATAACTTATTCTAGTCTTTTCGAGAATCTTATTCCGCTGTCAAACTTATACCTGCTTTGTAAAACGCTAGATTACATCTTATACCGAGAATAAGCTTACTCCGAGTTTATACCACTATTGTGAAACCGGCCCATAGATTATTGCCGATAAAACTTGAGAGCCGATGCTTTGCCGGTTAAAAAGTGGTTAGAGGTTTAATTATTAGTTCTAGTTGTTGCTCTTTCGGTGTCTGATCTCGTACTCCCCGAAGGGGTGTTAAAAATTGACCGTTAAAGTGTGACTGGCGTGAGAGAGGGGGTGGCTCGTAGATTGTTCTGGATAATTGCATATTTTGAGAACGGATTGTTTTGAGAAAAGAAACGGAATAATGAGAGGGGAAGGGATGAGGTGTGCTTTGAATGTTTGTTATGTTTGGAAGTTAAGGATAAGCATTTTTTATTCCAACTTCAAGGTAACGACAGGGGCGTGCGATTTATTTGAAGAATTGGAATAAATAGATGGTATGTGAGGAGTATAAATTAAGAAAGGGGTCACAAAAAGAATATTGGAATGAGAAATAAAGTTTCCTGTTTAAATTAACCATTGAAATTTAAACATTTTGGGGGGGGGGAAAGAAGATGGCTTAGGTAGTGGTTTTACTGATCAGATCTTGGGAGGGGAGCAAGTTTTATTATAGGCCGAGTGTAGATTCCCTCTCGGGTTTTCACACTTACCGACCGGATACGACCGTCCTTACCTGGAAAAATTTCCAGCACTCTGGCAAGAGGCCATTTTAGCGGAGGCGTGTCTTCTTGTGTCACCAATACCAAATCATCGACTTGTAAATTGTTGGTTTCAGTGAGCCACTTGGGCCTTTGTTGAAGGCGATTCAAGTAGTCAACTGTCCAGATTTTCAAAACAGCTGTCGCAGTCGAGAGCACTGTTGCCAGAATGACAACCTATTCACGGTGGTGGTAGAGACATTCTTTTCGGGAAAAGATGTAAGGGGAATGCCTATAAGAAAATGACCCGGTGTGAGTGGGTTTAGGTCATTTGGGTCGTTTGATAGCGGATACAAGGGTCGCGAGTTAAGAATGGCTTCGATTTGTGTGAGTACTGTGTAGAGCTGTTCATACGTCAAAGTTGAGTTTCCAACGATTCTAATTAAGTGGTACTTCATTTTTTATGGCTGCCTCCCATATGCCGCCCCAGTGCGGGGATCGTGGAGGGATGAATTTCCAGGTAATTTCTAATGATGCTAAATAATCTTGTATACAGGTCATGTTTGAATATTTTGTTAGAAACAAGTGCAAGTCCTTGAGGTGATTTTTTGCTCCTTGGAAATTGGTAGCGTTATCGCTATGGATGACTGACGGGCATCCTCGTCGAGCAATGAATCGTTTTAGTGACCCTAAAAAAGCTTCCGTGGTAAGATCGGTCACAAGTTCCAAGTGGACAGCCTTCGGGGCCATACACACAAATAGTGAGAGATAGCATTTCAACATAGGTGCCTTTCGTAAGGTAGAAGCTTTAATGTGGAACGGTCCACCGAAATCGATTACGACGGACTGAAATGGTCTGCAGGCTGTTATTCTGTCGTGAGGCAAGGCGGACATGATTTGTGCCGCTTGTTGAGCGTTGAAACGGTGGCAAGTCTTGCACCTTGTTATTATGCGCTTCACTTCTCTTAATTCGTCTAACGGCCAGTATCGTAGACGGGTATTGGATAATACATTCTGAGGACCACTATGGCCCAACCTAATGTGCTCTCTGGACAACAGTAGCGAGGTAACCTTGCATTTCTTTGGCAGGAGAATAGGATGTTTATGCGAGTAAGAAAGATGTGCGTGTGATAGTCGGCCACCTACCCGGATCATACCTATGGGATCAATGAATGGATGAAGTGATAAAATTTGTTTATTGGTTATGGGTGATTGTGTAGTCAGCGCATGTATCTCTTTTTGGAAATAAAGATTCTGTGTGCTGAGAAGGATTAGCTCTAGTGTGTAACATGTCTATCGACCTGTTTCGATTTAAGCGAAATAATTTCAATTTTACCGCTTGCCGTCATAGTAACCACTTCCAATTTAGTTCTGTGATCTAAATTTCTCTGATCGTTGATCGTTGCGACAATTGACATATGATGTCAACGCTCGATTCTCATTCTCGATTTTCCTTCTTTTCGTTACCGACCCTTGAATAGCAAGGACTTATCTTAATACCGTCTCTTCAATTTAATTGTATTTTCTTAAATTGCTGTGGTAAGTCCAAAATTATAATTTATATTTATCAAGCTTTTTCTAATGTAGTGGCTGATATAATTTTTTTGTGCATTTCTTATGTTTTTACAGAGATAGATAGACGAATATACACATACCACGTGGTCAACTACATTTCTTTTCTTTTTATACTTGTACATTACTTTTAAACTTAATCTTTTATCGTAAATAGCTGTTACCTTTTTCAATGCAAATATTTGCTAGATTTTCTTTTGTAGAATACCTAAGTAATTATTTTCAAAGATAGATAACTTTTGCATTTTAACCTTCTCAAATATTCTGCCAGTGCTGGCTTCATATTTCATTTTATTCTTTTAGAAATGGTTCATTCATAACTTTTTACTTTAATTAATCGATATTTCAAGGTCATTAGTACTTTTAATTTTCACTGTTTTAAATGGGACATATATGTTGGAAAGCTTTCAGTAAATTTGAATTTCATTATTTTAAACAACTGCCTTCCTTTTTTACCTGAAAAGCTAAACCAACATTATGTGCCCCATTACATTCAAATTCCTACATATCCCTAATCCACCTGAACTTCTAGGTAAGCACAGCGGCCAGGATACCCCTGCCAATTCATCGTTACTGCTAAGATACCACTGCCAGGATACCCCTGTCAGGTTACCGTTACTGTTTACTGCCAGTTTACCACTGCTAGGATACTGCCAGGTTAACCCTGCAAGACATCTCTACTTCAACTTCTAGACATCTCTACTTCAACTTCTAGACATCTATACTTCAACTTCTATACATCTCTATTTCAACTTCAAGACATCTTCTTCAACTTCCAGACATCTCTTCTTCAACTTCGACAGCTAATTCTACCACTCCGACAAGCTAAGTACCTTTTCAGAAGTACAGGTTTTTTACCTTTTACATTTTTACCACCCTATTGGCAGAATAAATTAATATTTAAATTTCTTCTTTTTTATTTCTTATACCCGGCTGTAAGAGCTGTAGGGACTGTCCGGGTTTATGTAAATTTTGTATCTTTATTTTCAACTTTCACTTAATTCTACAAGGTGTTTCTACCTTTTTCACCTTAGTTTTTTTCTTGAAATTAAATTATTTTTTCGTCTACAAAGGTAGTGGCGCCCTTAAGTTCTTATAGTCTGTCAACCCTCTGGCATACCTAGTGTGGCATCAACATGGAGTCGATCCACCCTTGAGAGAGTCTCTAGCCGGGATCTGTCTCTTGAGGAGAGAACCAGTGTTACAAGTGCATGGTTCAGTTCCGTGGTTGTCAGTGGGCCAGAGGTTTTAATCTGCGGCGAGCGACTATTGTGAATGAATCGAAGTAGATAAGATAGTGACCTTATAAGTTTCGTCAATGAGTTAAATTTGTCAAACAACGTTGACCAAAAATCAGGAACAGGTACTACCGTGGTCAAAGTTAATTTCTTGGCTTCGGGAGGTGCTAGAACAACTGAGAAAGTGTCGAGTGAATCAAAATTTGTGTCATAATCGCGAAGAAAACTTGGTCCATGAAACCAACATTCGTAGTGATCTGGGTGCAGATTA
This sequence comes from Galerucella nymphaeae, assembly GCA_963978555.1. NCBI lineage: Eukaryota > Metazoa > Arthropoda > Insecta > Coleoptera > Chrysomelidae > Galerucella > Galerucella nymphaeae. The sequence goes on from OZ021718.1 coordinate 12,921,945, forward strand.
CCCCTTGACAACAAATCCGCGGGGTTAGAGGCGGATCGAATTTGGCGCCAATCAAAATTTTTTGTCATCTCCTGAATTTGTGAAACCCGGTTGCTAACATACACTGACCACTTAGACAGGTGCCCTTTAACCCATGATAAAACTATCTGAGAATCAGACCAGAGATTGACTGATTTAAAAGTAAATTGGTCGTTTAAAATGAGTAAGATCCGTTTGACCAGTGTAGCTAGTAAAACCATAGCGTTTAACTCTAGTTTAGGTATTGTGAGGTTAGAACTAATGGGGGCAACCCTTGATTTCGAGGATAACAGGATACAATGTACTGATTTGTCGGTGTATGTTGAACGAAGATAGACATTTCCGCTATAAGCTACAGCAATTGCATCGCTAAAGCCATGCAGTTCTAAGTGAAGGATTTTCTTACGAAGTAACAAACAACGAGGAATCTCGAGAGTTTCTAATTTGGTGAGTGTGTGACAGAATTCTGCCCATCCATTGAGCTAAGTTGGATTATCAATAGGGTCGCCCAATCCAACTTTTGAATCCAGGTTTGCTGCATGATTAATATACCGCGAACGAGCAAAGGGTTAACCAAACCTAGAGGATCGTAGCAGCTGGAGATGGTTGATAAGATGATTCTTTTTGTGATATTGGAAGTAGGAACACTAGAAGGGACAGAAATCCGAAACTGGTCAGACAATGGACTCCACTCCAGCCCCAATATCTTACATGGGTTGTTTTCGAGATTCATATCTTTAACGGTATGGTTATTATTGAAATCTTTCAAATTAGAATTTGAATAGAACTTGTGAAGGGTAAATCCATAAAGGTTAAGACATTCATTTAACTCTGTATATAAGAGTTTCAGGTCTTCTATAGAATTAGCTCCAGGCAGAATGTCATCGACGTAGGTTTGGTTGAAAGGGCGTTTAAGGTCAGTGTGGCCAACAAAAAGTGGTTTTTTCTGACAAGAATGACAGTTAATGTATACTGTTTAGAACAGAAGATTTTGCATGTTTTTTATCATTGCGAACATCTATACTGTTTTATTAAAATAATGAATACACCCCCGAAGCGTATATCTTGAAATTTAAATTGACTTTTTAGCTGAATACTCAACATATCAGTGGCCAATAGTTCTATAAACTCTTGGAATGTCACCATTTCATTTCTGTTATTCAGTCACTAGTTCTGTCAAATGTCAGTGAAAAAAGTAATAAGAATAGAGATACAGCTAATTAGAAATGCTACAAAAATCTTATCGAAAATGCACATATTCAGCTAAAAAGTCTATTTAAATTCCAAGATATACGCTTCGGGGATGTATTCATTATTTTAATAAAGCAATATAGATGTTCGCAATGATAAAAAACATGCAAAATCTCATGTTTTAAACAGTATACATTAACAGACATTCTTGTCAGAAAAAAACACTTTTTGTTGGCTACACGAACCTTAGACTGAACTCCTCTATTGGAAACATTACAATATTATAACTGTATCATCTGTAAATATAAGAATATAACCACAACACAACCCCGTGTTACGAATGTAACACACAAAACAATTCTTGTTAAGTTGATGCTGCACGAATCTATGTACCTTAAACGGCGACAATATATCGGATGAATACAAATTATCCTATAGGCTAATTTTTACAGTTCATTTGAAACAACCAATTATAATTGAGTATATAAATTTTTGCACACTCGCCTAAACTCTTACCAACGTTAAATAAATGGAAAACGAGACGAATTTTTAGGATGAGTAACATTTTTACGAATCTTTCCGAAGGTAAAGCGATAGTGACACAGGATACCAAAATAGCTTGATGTGGTAACGACATGTCGACATCAGTTGTTGCTATCGACATGTTGATATCAACATGACACAGAATCCCACTGCAGTTCCGAAATCCAAAACAAATCCGAAAACCAGCCAGGTAAGGACAGCGTTACAACTTGATTTAAAAAGAACTTCCTTTCAAAGAATCCTGAAGGAGCCGGTTGCATTTTCGTATGTGATTCAGGTACATCAACAACTACATCCTCGGGATTATCGCAGTAGAGTGAAATATTGCGCCAGAATTCTCGCGTTACAGTATGAAAATCCTGAATTTTTGGAAAATGTTTGGTTTTCAGACGAAGCATATTTTCACTTGTCAGGCTATGTGAATCGTCGCACGAATCGATTTCTGTGCTTTGTCAGATCCGATGAGGTACCTTTACATAGTGCAAAAGTGAGTGGTGTGCTGTTTCCGGACACGGAATCATTGGTCCGTACTTCATCGAAGAGAATGGTAGGCAAATTGCACTTAATCAACAGAGGTATAGACTTATTTTAACACGATTTATCCATGGTCTACGTCAATTCTGTAGAGCGCGTAGCTTGGCATTTCGAAACCAATTTTTTCAGCAGGACGGGGCAACTTGCCATACTGCTGTCGCAATTCGTCAATTTCTCCAAGAACATTTTCCAAACGAATTCATTTCACGATTCACTGACTTCCCTTATCCTTCACATTCTCCAGACCTCACAACTCCAGGCGCATACATTTGGGACATTTATGTGCTGCAAAAATTTCGGGCGGGAAGCTTCTGATTTCTATATAAATATAGCAATTTTCCTTTGGAACCCTTAAAAATTTGGACTGCAATCATAATAGGGCTACAGTATTTTCATTGATACTGTATCAAATAGATAAGAAAAAAACTCTGGTTAAATCTGTCACAATTTCAATTTCATCTGCTATTTTTCATCCAAAATCCGTTTAGACTTAGGCCGTATTCATAAAAAAGAGGATTTGCTTTTACTTGCAGAAATCGAAGCAATACTTTCACATTATATTCATAAAAATGAGATGGAAAAGGTTTGGACTTGAAGCAAAAAGTTTTGCTCCAAAGGAAAAGGTTTTACTTTTTTGGTATTTATAAACAGTAGCATTTGCTTTAAAATGAAAGAATTTGCTTCAGAAAATATGCATCTAGTCGAGAGAAGCTTCTATAATTAATGCTTATCTACTTCAAACGTTCATATATACTTGTAGGGCGAAGGTGTTTAGTTGTGAAGTGAATTTATTAAATTTAAATTTTTCATGGCGGATGTGGTGCACGTACGTGCACGAAAACTTTACAAAGAAAGACGTACTACACGTGAGTGCCCCTTTCGAACCCTTTTTCGGTTTGACGAAAATAATGTACAATGGTTAGCAGAGTATTTTATCGGCGAGAATTTGGAAACCAGAGGCGCGCTTTCGCCAGTACAAAAAATTAAAATATTTTTACGGTACATGGCAGATCCGGGCTTCCAGAGCGGTATCGGTGAGGAAATGGGATGTATACAGCCTACAGTTTCCAGAACCGTCCGTACCACTCTCGGTCTCATTGTGGACAAAGCATATGAGTGTGTATACGTGTGTTGTTGTAAAGCCCTTACTTTGCACCCTCTTTGAGATATTGCTCTTATTTTATTTCTGTTATTTTATTAATTAAATGCATATTAATCGCATTCTTTATATCAGTCTTCATATTTCTACATAATATATTTCATAAAAATAAAAGGTTTTATTTCGTAATTAGCTGAGTTTTCTGTTTTCATAACTAGTTCATAGAAATACCAACATTTGCGTTTTTGTCTCATTGGTCAGTATTAGAAAGGTTGTCATAATTTCATTGGTTTAACTTTAAGTTCTAGAAGCTTAGATCACATGATTTACATGTTCTATAAAACAGAAAGCTTGGCAGGACTCTTGGTCATTTTTCGCACATTCTTTGTCGGATTTACACTATACATTTTAAACGAATAAATAGTTATCTTTTGAAAAACCTGTTTCACTTGCCTAACTCACGAGGATACAACATAAATGGTGTCAGGTGTGGGGTTACTTTGTGTCTTAACCAAACCGGAATATCTTCAGAAAAGTTCTTGTTCAACTTGGAAGTTCGAGTTTTGGGACATTGTAAAAGTACCTCTGTATTATCTTAAAGGTGCATCGGCATGTTTTCAACGTCTGATGAATAGTGTTTTAACAGGGTTACAAGGAATCAAATGTTTTGTTTATCTAGACGATATAGTTGTTTTTGGAAATTCTCTTTTGGATCATAATAAAAAACTCATTGATGTTTTTAATGCTCTCAGGAAGCATAATCTTAAGTTACAGCTCGCAAAATGCAATTTTTTGAGGAAAGAAATTAATTACCTCGGACATATCATTTCTGAGAACGGTGTAAAACCAGATCCTTCTAAAGCCTCATGCGTTCAAAATTATCCAACCCCCAAAAATGAAAAGCAAGTAAAATCATTCGTAGCATTAGCATCCTATTATCGACGTTTTATTCCAAATTTCGCAAAAATCGCTTATCCCTTAAATAATTTGCTAAAAAAGAACATGCCTTTTGAATGGTCCGCTGTTTGTGATGAAGCATTTTCTATTTTAAAAGAAAAACTTATTAGCCCTCCCGTATTGCAATATCCGGATTTTGAAAAGGAATTTATTTTAACAACAGATGCGAGTAAATACGCGATAGGATCAGTATTATCACAAGGAAAATTAGGTGAAGATAGACCTATTGCTTACACTAGTCGAGTTTTGAATAAGGCTGAACAAAATTATTCGACAATTGAACGTGAGATTTTAAGTATAGTTTGGTCCACTCAGCATTTTCGACCCTATCTCTGGGGTGATAGACCCTTCCTAATCGTCAGTGATCACAAACCGCTATCTTATCTTTTTTCACATTCAAATCCCTTCTCAAGACTAACCCGTTTCAGACTTAAACTCGAAGAATTCAATTACAAGATTATTTACCGACCCGGCAAACTTATTTCCAATGCTGATAGACTTTCTAGGATTTATAAAATTAACACTAGATCTGCATCTGCTAATAACTCTTATAATCAATATCTAAAAGAGATCGAAAATAAAATTATCATGAATAAAAATATCATAGATGTTTCTGAAAATATTACCGACGTTGTAAATAATGTAGACAAACCCAGTATAATTTTCTTTGCGAGTAAAGAATTTGATGACCATCAAAAATACGATAATAATCAGAACTTATTAAAAGCGCAAAATAGAGAGCTACACGACATTGCATATTTAAAGCATAATGATCGATTTTTTATTTATTTAAATACAAAAGAGTCAGATTTCCAAAAAACAAAATACGATGATATTTTTTATTCACTAATGAACTCTTTTGTAACACAACACGGTATTAGTGACCTTGCCTTCTCAGCTGATGAATGTAGAACCGAGCGATTAAAACTAGACGTTATTAGGATAATGTTTCGCTATATTTTCAGAGAAGCAAATACAGTAATCACAATTTGTCATAACAACGTATATCAAGACCTTAGTCAAAAAGAAATAGAAACCATATTAAAGGAGTATCATAATTGTCCCCTAGGTGGACATCAAGGAGTTAATAGAACTTTCAACCGAATAAAGGAAAAATATCGCTGGAAAAACATGTTTAAACATATAAAAAATTTTATTCGTTCTTGTGAAATTTGCCAAAAAAATAAAACTGGTAAGAAAACAAAACTACCGATTGTAATTACTACCACCTCATCTAAGCAATTTGAAAAGGTATTTTTAGATATCGTAGGGCCACTAAATGTAACTGATCAAGGCAATAAATATTTACTAACATTCATGGATGATCTCTAAATTTTCTTTAGCTATACCGATTCCAGACCAAACGGCTGAGACGCTAGCCTATCAATTTCCATCCTCAAAGTAACGGCAGCTTGGAAAGATCTCACAGAACTTTTGTAGAATATTTAAGAAGTTTTATAAACAAAGATATGAATAATTGGGATGAGTTTATGCCTTTTGCTACATTCACTTATAATACTACTCCTCATATATCCACCTCTTTTACTCCTTTCGAACTCCTTTTTGGTCACAAAGCAGAATTGCCTACAACGTTAATTAAATCTCCCGAAGTCCTTTATAGTTATGATGACTACTACAATGAACTAAAATCAAGAATGCAACACTCTCATGAAATAGCTCGCGAAAAATTAACAAAAAGTAAAGAAATGTCAAAGAAATACTATGATAAAAATATTAATCCTCTCAATATAAATGTAGGCGATAAAGTTCTCCTTAAAAATGAATCTATCATAGTAGGAAAAACCAAAAAGTTGCAGCCGCTATTCAAAGGACCTTACGAGGTCATATTCATCGATTCGGATGTAAATTGTACAATAAAAATCAACAAAAAACTAGTTAAAGTTCACATGAACAGATTAAAACTTTTTTCTGAATAAAAAATAAATAAATAATTTTTTCCACTCTGTAAGTTTTTGGAATTAAAAGTATTACACATTTGCATTTTAATTTTGTTTTAGTATAGTTTTAGATAAAATCATTACTTAAGGAACTTGTTTAAGTTATGCTATATAAATTTTTTTTATTACTTTTAGTCCATGAATTGGCCTTCAGTTCTTTTGTTCACCCTGCCACTGATGGTGTTTTCGAGTGTTTATTATAATAATACCCTAATAAATTCAAATCCAGGACTGTACTACGAAAATATTGATAACTTGAATCTCTACACCGGTAAATGGAAGTTAGTTGTTTATTTAGACTTAATTAATTATCACAGCGAATACAAAACGATTTTATATTACAGAAATGTATTGGAAAATTTTTGTAAATTAGCCGAATTACGCGGTTTAGAAAATAACGAATGTGATTCCTTGAAGCACACTACTGAATACTTCCTTAACCCAGGATCGGTCGCAGTGTTAGAAAAAATCTAACATTTTTAGCTTTTTGATAATAAAACTTGACATTTTGGTTTTAAATTCTTCCCCCTCTAGGAATGCCTGGAGGAGGTACTATGTTAGCGTATGACAGTTCGGCATTTAGTTTGGTTATAACAGTTGCGCGTAAGGGGTTGATGTTAGTTTTATTCTAACACGCGACCGATAACGTACACCGACTTGTTAGAAAAAATCTAACGACGCGACCAATCGAGGCTGCAAAATTGTTAAGGAAACTTCAAGTTTAAATTTCACACATCATTGGCGCATGTTTGAGGAAAACGTCGACATGCCCAATGGCCAGTATATCAAGAAGCCACACACGGTAAACGAACGCTTTCGGTGAAATATTAAAAATAAAGAAATCAAGTGACAAAAGTGTGCCAGAACATATCTTCAACTATCCCAGGCGCCTGGATACGGACAGTAATATAGCTTCACCAGGTAGGAGCCTTCTAGTTCTTTTTCTTTTCTCTTTTTTGCGTTGATGATGTGTTACATTTTATTTATAAAATCAATATTATAGATACAGTCCACCAACATTTTTTTCATATTTCCTGCTTTAACATTGGCCCTTCTCCCACGGATTGAGTATACCTAATATACCTAATTATTTTTTTTCTTTTTCTTATTACTAACATTTTATCGGTACATTTTTAAACTCGTTCGCCGGTTGACCTTCATTTTTACGTAGATAGATAATTTCTACCTTGATTTATTCCACTAAGGCCGGGAACAGACGAGCGTTTATTTTACGTGCGTTAAAACGTACGTTTCAGCATTATTATACTTACAATATAACTAGTCACACAGCAGCGCGCGTCTGGTTTAACGTCAGTTTCAACGCAGACGACGTCCGTAACATGCTGAAACGTGTCAGCGTGCGTTGTAGCTTTCTATTTGCTTATACCATTTCGGTCACACACAGGTCTAGTGTTTATTCAACGGCCGTTTTGTCGTAATATAGCATATAATTTTTCGATTTCAGTGAGAAATAATATTAAATATGGTTGACCCTGAACTTGTAATAAGTGAAGTTGAAAAACGGGTAGTTTTGTGGGATCCTTCTTCTGAGGATTATAAAGATAAGAATAAAAAAGACAATGCGTGGAAAGAAGTTGCTTCATCTTTATTTGAAACTTTTGCCAGTAAAACAGATGCAGAACAGAAAATATTAGGTAAGTAGATTATCTCTCTATATATATATATCATTTTGAAACACAATTGTGACCAAATAAACACCAAATTTGAATATAGGCCCTATAGTAAATATCGAGGTAGATATCAATTGATAGAGAGAGCTTTATTCTAGATTTTATTATACTGCCAAGGCAACTCTCCAGCTTCGCTAACAAAATAATTTGCAAGTGCATCTCGATAGCGATTAATAGATCTATTTACGGTGATTGTCTCATCATTAATAAAATCTTCTAATAAGCCAACAATAGTTAGAGTATCGTCAAAACTGTAACCGTCGCGTTTGCGTACAAAGTTGTGCAATACACAGCAACTCTTTACTATGTCAATAGCAAATTCTACATCTACATCAATTGCCCTGTGAAGAATGCGCCACTTATTGCTCAAAATTCCAAAGGTACATTCCACATAACGCCGAGCCCTTGATAACCTGTAGTTAAAAACTCTTTTTGGCACTGACAAATGTTTGCCAGAGTATGGCCGAAGAAGATTAGGTGATAATCCAAAAGCCTCATCTCCTACAAACGCAAACGGTAAAGGTATCGCAACACCTGGCACTTCATTTGGTTTAGGAAGCATTAATGTGTTATTTTCTATCCCTCTATATAAAGACGAATTTCTAACAATCGTAGAATCAGAGTCTTTACCATAGGATCCAATATCAACGTAAATAAAATTATAATTTGAATCAGCTATAGCTAATAAAACGATGGAAAAGTAATGTTTGTAGTTAATATAAGAAGATCCACTTGCGATTGGCTTTATAATTCGGATGTGCTTTCCGTCTACAGCCCCCACGCAGTTGGGAAAATTAGCTCGATTTCGGAAACCCTCCGCTGTATTATTCCAATCCAATTCGTCAGGAATAGGTATACATTTTCCTTTCATTACATCCCAAATTGTGCGACATACAGTTTTTACAATTTCGCCTGCTGTTGAACGTCCAATTCTGAAGTTATAGTGTAAATCCTTTAAACTACACCCACTGCCAAGATACCTGAAAATTTACAATAAATTGTTTGATTTATGTTTTTCAATCTGTTTATTGATGTTATTATTGTCTTACAGCACAAGATTTGGAGAAGAAATGGAGAAGCATAAGAGACAATTACGTCCGAAATCGAAGAAAAAATAATGAAGCGTGCAAATCGGGATCTGGCGCGAGTAAAAAAAAGAAGTACATTTATGAAGAACAACTACGTTTTTTAAAGAAGACTATGGAACTACGGACGACAAACACCAGCATTCCAGAAGATCCAACACTGGATAATTGTTCTGTCGATATTCAAAGTAATGGAAATAATAGCGGCCTTGAGAATGGTGAAGAAAGTGTAGTTGAAGTTACCCCAACAACTTCTACAAAACGTGCATCAGTAAACGCGAAAAGATGTACACGAAAAAGTAACTTCATTGAAGAAAAATTGGTCAGTTTTATGGAGGCACATCAACCAAGGCAAGATTTATTGATTGAAGATGAAGACCTATCATTTTTCAAATCTTTACTGCCCACAGTTCGAAAACTGAATGCGGACAAGAAATTTACATTTAGAATGCAGACTATGCAAATTTTGCAACAAGCTACATCTGCGACTATAGAGGCTAGACCAAATAATTTTATTTCGTTCCCTCCACAACAGTCTACTGCTTCGTATGCCAACACTAATACAAATTATCAACCTGAATCTAGACCGTCATCAACGGCTACATATTTTTCAAATTTTTCACCAAGCTACCATTCTACTGATGATTCACATTCGCGAGCCGAATATGACCGAGACAATCCTCAATATTCAAACTTAGACCTTCAATAAGTTTTTTTCTGTGTTCTTATTTTGTATAATCAATAAGAATAAATTTTATAATCAAAAATTTATTTGTACTTAAATACTTATTTGTATAATCAAAATAAATTTAATGTTTATGTAACAAATTGTATTGACTGTCTTACGTACCTTAAAGTAACAGCGAGCATTTCTTCTGGTGGAATTGAGCTTCTCATGTTGGTATCCTGCTTTATTATGTACTCTCTTATAGAATACAACAATTCATCGAAAGATTTTATAGACATCCGAAAATAGTTAAAAAATTTATCTTCATCTGCTTTAAGACGTGCATACAAGGTGTAGAAATGACCACGTAAATGTCTTTCAGAATTGATAGGGTGTACCCACCACTTTCTGTTGCTGCACTTCTTTTTATTTTTTAAGTATTTTACCACCAGATATGAAAATTCACACATTTGAACAGCGTTCATCATGAATCAAGACCGTCGAGTCGTGTGCGTTGGTAATTTCCTGTACATACAACGTACGTTAGAAATTACGCACGTTTACGCATTCGTGTGACATCCTTTTCGACGTCCGTCAGAAATTACGTGCGTGCGAGACGCACGTAAAATAAACGCTCGTCTGTTCCCGGCCTAAGGGTAGGTTCAGATGACAAGCGCTCAACGCGCGTTTTGATAACGCGCGTTTACAACTACATACATTTTATTCAGGCCGTACACATGATAACGCGCGTTTCAGTAACGCGCGCGTTCAACGCTGCGCTAGCGCTCGACTGTTGTCAGCGCGCGTCAACCCCGCTTTGAGATCATTGGTTTTCTATGTTACCGTTCAGTTGAGCGCGCGCTTTCGACGCGGATAGACGTATTTTAGGGTTCGTCAAGTTCGTCCGAAAATCGTCCGAAATGGAAACCGAAGCTTTTAATACGGAATTATTAATTGATGAAATAGAGAAACGTCCTGCGATATGGGACATGACAAGTAGCGATTATTCAGATAAGAATTTGAGAAGACGGGCTTGGGAAGAACTCGTCCTTATATTTTGTGAAGGACATGACAATGAAGAAAAGAAGAAAATATTATGTGAGTATATATATTTATTTACATTTACAATCGGTTTGTGTTACAAGTTAAATATAACGATCCTGCCAATCTACTTTTCCTTCATTAATGAAATAGTTTGTTAAATGTACTCGAACATCATCTGCCTGTCGCACAGCACGTCCGGTATAATGTGAGGCTAGATTTTCCAGGGGTGGCGTATAAAGTGTGTCTTCAAAATTGTAGCCATCCCTGATTCTGACATAATTATTTAGTGTACATATCGCTTTTACGATATTTTCTGCAAAACCGATGTTAACATCTAACGGCCTGTGTAAAATGCGCCATTTATTGCACCTAACCAAAAGTACATTCAACATACCGGCGTGCTAATGTCAAACGGTAATTAAATATTTTTTTAGCATAAGTTAGTGACCTTCCCCCATATGGGCGCATTAAATTCTCCATCATGCCAAAAGCTTCATCAGCCACTATCACATATGGCAACGTTGTCGGTCTATTTTGTATTAACAATGCCTTTGGCTCAGGTAGATCTAATGACCTTTCTGTCAGCTTTTTGTACAATGAACAATTCTTGAATATACCTGAGTCACTGTTTTTACCGTAGGCACCTATGTCAACCCACACAAAACAATAGTTTGCATCCGCTAGCGCCAATAAAACTAGCGAAAAATAATTTTTATAGTTATAATACATAGAACCCGTGTGTTCAGGCTGGATTAACCGTATATGTTTCCCGTCCAAGGCTCCCAAACAATTGGGAAACTTTGAGTTCTTTTCAAATATCGTGGATATTTCACACCACTTTTCTTTCGTTGGTTCACTCATAACAACGGGCCTTAATTTTTTCCAAATAGTTTCACATACATGTGGTATTATAGTAGCCACAGTAGATTTGCCAATTCTATAGTCGTAGCTTAATGTCCCAAATGAAGATCCAATGGCCAAATATCTGGAAACAAACATAAACTATTACTAAATACTGTTTTTTTTTTCAGCGTCATCCCTGCAAAAAAAGTGGAAGAGTTTACGGGATAATTATATGAGAGAGGTGAAGAAAATAAAGACTGTCAAATCTGGATCAGGAGCTTCCAAAACTTCGACATATATTCATTATAATAGACTACGATTTCTACAGGCATCAATTGCCAACAAAGATACAGAAAGTAGTTTCGATGCAGATAATGCATCAACTTCGTCAGAGGTTGCTGAAGTAGAAATAAGTTCTGGCTTTAAGAGTCCTAAATCTACTTCAAGAAAAAAACAAAAATTAAATTCTGCTGATGAAAGATTTGCAAACATATTAGAGCAGAGTTTAGCACAGAAAAATGTGTCTCATCCAAAAGAAGATGACGATGAAGACAAGCTGTTTTGTTTGTCACTCGTTAAAGAGATTAAAAAAATTCCGGAATATAGGCGACTTCAAACTAAAATTGCCATTTATAATTTAATTTTGCAAAACCAAAATGAATTTCAATGACCACAACAACAGACATGAAAATCAAAATTACCCGGTATCACAACGAAGAAATTATTCATCACAAGAGCAGCGTCATCAGTCATCAGCTTCTGTTGAAGGCTTTCGTTATCATGATTATAGATCACAGCAGTCTAGTGTGTCAAATAATTTTGCACATTATGGTTATACTACAGCAATGGGGTCTCCATCGCCAGTAACACCTACTCCACCTAGTCCATCGCCAGCACCAACTAATGTCAGCAATGAATCAGAGTTAGAGTTATTCTGCGAGTAACAAAATGTTATTTTTTCTTTAAAAAAATTGTTCCTAAACAAGTTGATTTGATTTATTTGATTTATAGATTACGTTGATTATTAAAAAACTTACCTCAATGTAATTATGAGTTTTTCTTCCGGTGAAATGCTATATCGCACAGCGTTTTTATCTGCTACGAGTTCATCGTTTATGAGAGTCAGTAAGTCATCAAATGACTTGATGGACATTCTGAAGTAGTTAAAGAATTTGGGCTCAAATTGCCTTAACTTAGGATATAAAATAATGTACTGACTTTCAGTCAGCCTGGTTGACAAAATTGGGTGAACCCAATATCTCCGTCTTCTGTTGTGTCGTTTCTGCCGTCTGTATAAAATCAGCGATAAAACTGTTTCTACGTCCATCTTCGACAAATGTAGAACTCAAACTGGCCGCAACAACGCGCGTTTAACGCCTGACAAGCGCGCACCATGTGAACACTATACAAAAATTCAACGCGCGTTCAACGCGCGCTGAGCGCTTGTCATCTGAACCTACCCTAAATGTTATTCGGTTATAAGTTCACCGTTCGTTAAATATTATTATTAAAACCAAATTCAACAGTAGATTTTGCATTCTCAGTTTGGTGAATTTCACAGTTTACTTCAAATTTAAATAATTTTTCTAATCCTTAATAATTTTTTTCGTACCAACTTTTTCTTGGCATACAAAAACCACATTGACCTGGGCAGGTGTTTTTGGGCTTTTGGTAATTGTCTTGTTTATTATTTCCCACAATTAATTATTCATATTTGTAATGGCTCCAGCTTCAGACAAATTAACAAGAGCGAATTTAAATCGCACGCTTGCTCACAAAAGATTAGAAGAGACTCATCAAGCAGGTCTTGATGCATTACACGATGAATCTTTGAGATCAATTTTCTTAGCTAGAGCCGAAGCTCTCGACGATATATATAATGACTTCCAAACCGCCCATAATACTGTCATATCTCTAGTTAGTGAGGATGATTTCGTAGTCTACGATACAATGCGTAGTTCAGCAGATAAAGCCTTTTACAGTGCTAAATCCATTAAGCATGATTTTTTAATATCGGATGCAGCCAATAATTCGGTGACCAATTTAAATAGATCCTCTTCACATCAACGGTTCGTAGCAAAGCTTCCAAAAATTAACTTACCTACATTCGACGGAGATTTAAAAAAATGGTCTTCTTTTTATGATCTGTTCAATACGCTTATCCATAACAATACTGATTTGTCCGACGCTGAAAAATTCCAATATTTGCTCACGTCACTGGACAAAGAACCTTTAGCTTCAGTTAAGGGTATTCCACTTACTGATGCAAATTATCTTATAGCATATGAAACGCTGAAGAAACGATACCAAAAAAAAACGGATTCTAGCTACTCGCTATTATAATGAACTTTCGAATGCAGCTTCAATTCAAACTCCTACTTCTAGGGAGCTAAGGAAACTTTTAAATACCTTTTCTGAAAATGTAGCGTCTTTTCGAGCTCTTAAATTTCCAGTTGATCAATGGGAATTTTTGTTGTTTAATATGCTTATAAATAAACTTGATACTAAAACAAGAACAGATTTTGAACTTGAAAACAGTTTAAGTTCAGAATTGCCTACTTACAGACAATTAATAACATTCTTAGAAAGACATTGTCTCGCTTTGGAATCAGTTCAATTTCCAATTACTACTTCATCTACCTATGTAGACAAATCTAAAAACAAGTTTTCAAGCTCGGAACATTATAACAAACCTTCAACATCAGAAGGTAAACAATGTCAGTCCTGGACAGGTTTGGTAACCTGTCCATCAGGGTCTCCAAAGTGGATGGCCATAGCCGAAGAAGTCTCCAGAGGGTCGACAATTACCAGAGGGTGTACATTGAGAAAGAAGAAGAGATAAGCGATAAGTTTTGCAAATATACAAGGAGTATCGAAAAGTGTCATCCGTCGACAATGACCAGAAGCTCGAAGAAGTATCCCAGAGGGAAGAAGAGCTGATATACAAGGAGTATCGAAAAGTGTCATCCGTCGGCTCGACAATTTACCAAAAATGTTTCAGAATCTGTGTGGGATTTGAACCCGGGACTTTTGTTTCCAACTCCGGCATCCATTCCACTGTGCTAGCAAAGCATCTTAAATGATACGTCTAAGATGTGTGAGACAAGAAGCGAAACGTGTCAAGCGGTCTAGCCTCGAAAAGCATTAGCAAGCCAATTGGTAAGATATGTTGGTACAGACTAGCATCTACTCCTTTTTAGACCCTCGCCCAGCCTGGCCTAGCCCGTATAATAGGTAAATGAAAAACAGTTGCAGAAATAATACACATATATTTTTTAACTAAATTAAAGCAACTCAAATTCATCTAGTTGTTTTCTGTAACGTCCTTTGTCCATTTCACAGTCCTTAACAATAGATAGAAAGCCATATCTATTTTCCCAGCAAGTGGAACAGATTTTTTTAAATTGATCAAATGTCATATCGGTACCAACGTGATTGTTATAGATATGTTTTAAATGTAAGTCACCCTGTTTAAAAATAATTAAAACGTTTGCGTTGTCTCTAATTAAATGCTTGGGTATTTTTGCATAGCTTTGACTTAAATAAAATGGATCCACTTTAGCGTGTCGAGACATACTAAAGTATTCACGAATAATATCTTGATTATTACAAGCAACATCATCAAAAATAAATAAAGAATTTGGTTTAGCTTCAGACGGATGCATAATATTTGTACTACCACTAAACGTATAATAACCAATTTCTTTAAGAGGTTTAAAGAGAGTTTCAAGATGAGAGTATTTAGGTTGATAGAGAGATTTAGAATAAATGTAGATATTTTCAAATTTAAGTCCATTCGGATGCTCCAATAGATTAATCATAACATTGGTTTTACCACAATTCGATGGTCCAATAATTAAACATCTTAGAGATGAAGGAAATAAGTCACCATGTTTCTTAAACTCTGCATTTTTTAACTCTTCAAATATGTTATTTTCTACATCGAAAGTTGTTTTTTGTTTAACTTCAGACAAATTAACAAGAGCGAATTTAAATCGCACGCTTGCTCACAAAAGATTAGAAGAGACTCATCAAGCAGGTCTTGATGCATTACACGATGAATCTTTGAGATCAATTTTCTTAGCTAGAGCCGAAGCTCTCGACGATATATATAATGACTTCCAAACCGCCCATAATACTGTCATATCTCTAGTTAGTGAGGATGATTTCGTAGTCTACGATACAATGCGTAGTTCAGCAGATAAAGCCTTTTACAGTGCTAAATCCATTAAGCATGATTTTTTAATATCGGATGCAGCCAATAATTCGGTGACCAATTTAAATAGATCCTCTTCACATCAACGGTTCGTAGCAAAGCTTCCAAAAATTAACTTACCTACATTCGACGGAGATTTAAAAAAATGGTCTTCTTTTTATGATCTGTTCAATACGCTTATCCATAACAATACTGATTTGTCCGACGCTGAAAAATTCCAATATTTGCTCACGTCACTGGACAAAGAACCTTTAGCTTCAGTTAAGGGTATTCCACTTACTGATGCAAATTATCTTATAGCATATGAAACGCTGAAGAAACGATACCAAAAAAAAACGGATTCTAGCTACTCGCTATTATAATGAACTTTCGAATGCAGCTTCAATTCAAACTCCTACTTCTAGGGAGCTAAGGAAACTTTTAAATACCTTTTCTGAAAATGTAGCGTCTTTTCGAGCTCTTAAATTTCCAGTTGATCAATGGGAATTTTTGTTGTTTAATATGCTTATAAATAAACTTGATACTAAAACAAGAACAGATTTTGAACTTGAAAACAGTTTAAGTTCAGAATTGCCTACTTACAGACAATTAATAACATTCTTAGAAAGACATTGTCTCGCTTTGGAATCAGTTCAATTTCCAATTACTACTTCATCTACCTATGTAGACAAATCTAAAAACAAGTTTTCAAGCTCGGAACATTATAACAAACCTTCAACATCAGAAGGTAAACAATGTCAGTCCTGGACAGGTTTGGTAACCTGTCCATCAGGGTCTCCAAAGTGGATGGCCATAGCCGAAGAAGTCTCCAGAGGGTCGACAATTACCAGAGGGTGTACATTGAGAAAGAAGAAGAGATAAGCGATAAGTTTTGCAAATATACAAGGAGTATCGAAAAGTGTCATCCGTCGACAATGACCAGAAGCTCGAAGAAGTATCCCAGAGGGAAGAAGAGCTGATATACAAGGAGTATCGAAAAGTGTCATCCGTCGGCTCGACAATTTACCAAAAATGTTTCAGAATCTGTGTGGGATTTGAACCCGGGACTTTTGTTTCCAACTCCGGCATCCATTCCACTGTGCTAGCAAAGCATCTTAAATGATACGTCTAAGATGTGTGAGACAAGAAGCGAAACGTGTCAAGCGGTCTAGCCTCGAAAAGCATTAGCAAGCCAATTGGTAAGATATGTTGGTACAGACTAGCATCTACTCCTTTTTAGACCCTCGCCCAGCCTGGCCTAGCCCGTATAATAGGTAAATGAAAAACAGTTGCAGAAATAATACACATATATTTTTTAACTAAATTAAAGCAACTCAAATTCATCTAGTTGTTTTCTGTAACGTCCTTTGTCCATTTCACAGTCCTTAACAATAGATAGAAAGCCATATCTATTTTCCCAGCAAGTGGAACAGATTTTTTTAAATTGATCAAATGTCATATCGGTACCAACGTGATTGTTATAGATATGTTTTAAATGTAAGTCACCCTGTTTAAAAATAATTAAAACGTTTGCGTTGTCTCTAATTAAATGCTTGGGTATTTTTGCATAGCTTTGACTTAAATAAAATGGATCCACTTTAGCGTGTCGAGACATACTAAAGTATTCACGAATAATATCTTGATTATTACAAGCAACATCATCAAAAATAAATAAAGAATTTGGTTTAGCTTCAGACGGATGCATAATATTTGTACTACCACTAAACGTATAATAACCAATTTCTTTAAGAGGTTTAAAGAGAGTTTCAAGATGAGAGTATTTAGGTTGATAGAGAGATTTAGAATAAATGTAGATATTTTCAAATTTAAGTCCATTCGGATGCTCCAATAGATTAATCATAACATTGGTTTTACCACAATTCGATGGTCCAATAATTAAACATCTTAGAGATGAAGGAAATAAGTCACCATGTTTCTTAAACTCTGCATTTTTTAACTCTTCAAATATGTTATTTTCTACATCGAAAGTTGTTTTTTGTTTAACTATTTTCATATTAAGTATTGTTACGGTTTGGAATCAATTATTGAAAATATTGGTGATAAATAACCAAAAGCTTCCTTAAAAAAAAAAACAGATAACTTGTACAGTTTCCATATTTATTCAAACTTGAGAAAACAGAATAATAAACATTATGGGATTTTTACGATAAAAAGACGATGACGTCACATTTAGTTACTTTCCTGCTTATCAGAATAAATAATAATTTACCAACCGTAAATACAATTTATCCTTAACAGTCAGTGCAATTTACAGCTAACGGGTTGGCAAAACTTCAAGACGTTGTCAGATAAACTGGTGAAATTCCCCAGTTTGTTTTGACGTTTATTGACATTCGATCATCGTCTAATAGCAGCAGATATAATGGCACTTCAGGCAGACAGCCGCCTTATCAGCGGTCTAATTAGCGCATCCGGCCTATCAATACAAAGACGATAATCCCAAGGAATTGAGATAAGGAATACTTTGTAATACATTTTAAGGGACGAGCCACGTGCCGATAATTTTCTCAAGGTTAAAGAAAAATACATACTATAGAAAATGCAAAATCTTTTGGCTGTGAAAAATTAAATGATTCAAAACATATTGTTTAAGGAACTTGTCATCTGAAAAAATAAAATTACCCAAAAAATACTTCACTCTTTCATTATCATTTCTTAATATTTGTACATTTTCCCGTGTATCTTGTGTACTTCGACTTCTACTCCATATTTACTTATTTCTTTATCTTTATTTATATTTTGTGAAGTCTTCAATCATAATAAAATATATTTTGTCGTCTTCAAGTTTAGCCATAGGTTATATTTGGTTTGTGGCCATAGAACTGTGCATGGAATACTTACTTTTCTCTAATGACAGAAATACTTCGCTATTTTATGCTCTACGAGTTCAACCACCTATTATGAATTTCCTAAGGGCAGGTAGGGGAGGTGTACCCAAACGTCACGGTTAAACTCAATGAAATGGGATCAGCTTTAACCATGACGGGTGAATGAAATATAGCTCAAATGCGAGCAGTGTACTTTCGGAAGACTCCCTAACTTTAGTGGTATGGTTTTCTTGCACCTAACAAGCATGACAACACAGAGTAGATTTTATATAAAACAGAGTGCAACTTACATTACTCTTCTGAGGGCTCAGAACTGATAAAACCTTCACTCGAAGATATAGTGGGCGTGATAAGTGCTTCTTGGATCCCGGAATAGTAGTATTCTCCGTGAATACGTTCACTTTCGGCCTCGTTAATATAAAAATTATAAGCTCGAATTAACTGGTCTTCAAAAAGCAAATGTATTTGCAACAAATCACCGCTTCCATAATTGTTTCTCAGATTAAGACAATGGTGAAATCGATAACTATTAATGTCTATGTTTATAAAGATTTGACAACCGTCCTGGACAGGGGGATGAACATCCAGATGAATATCCGTACCGAAATTTTCACTTAATATAATAAAACTAACCAGGTATTCACATGGCATCTCTTAAAACATGCAACAAATGAACCTTAACGGAAAATTGATAACATTTGTGAGGATATTGCAATAAATAAGGATTTTCCACAATCAGCCGTGTGGGTACAAAATGATAAACCTTCTCCTTGACGATCACGGTATAAAAGGAAAAAACAATAGTTTTGCATTATAGCACTTGTGAAAAATGGGTAAGAATAACAAAAAATCTTTTTACAATCATATTAATATAAATATTTTCAGATATACTTACAAATATATTGAGGGGGCGGTTGCCTCCTCCATTAAGAGTAAGTTTGTGGAATATGTAAAATAGGTGGATTAACTTTAAATTTTCAGAACAAGCAAATAATAATTTTTGAGGTGGTGGCCCCGGACCCCACCGAAAGGCCGCCAGGGATGGTTGGCTTGGGGTTGTACCAGGGGGGTAACCTCTGGTACAACCCCAACAACAATGGTAGAACCATTGTAGTCTGGTTATTCAGGTATAGTTTTATATATTACCCAAAACGTTAAATACATTAATTTTCTGTGTTACAGACCAGAATGAAAATTGAATCGAGGTAAAGTATTGCATTTATTACTCAAAACAAATATTACATTTGAAATTTTTACAGCCGGAGCAAAATTCAAGGTATAGTATAGTATTAATTCGTCACAAACAACTTGTACATTAAAATTTTGTGTTACAGCAGAAATTAAAAGAAGAAAATTTTAATATGTTTTCAATTTTCCTCCTTACCAATCCTACTATCCTCTTTTCCCGGCCGAGAAAGCTAGTGAGCTTCAAGTTGCTTCGGCTGTTACGTATAAACATGTCTAGACCAAAAAATAGCTAGACATTTTTATATAACTGACACTAGTTACCCAAATTCCTGTACACAATTATTTAAGATATTTTTTAGAACATTTTTTCAAAAGACAACAAAGTAACAATCTAGACCTTGAAACTCCAGGAAAAAACAATTCCACGACGATAAAAGAAGGTATATATAATGAGTAAATGTTGGTTTAAGGCTCATTAGCAGTATCAGAGGCAGTATTGAAAAATGTAAGTATCCATCTCAATGTTAAAGCTAATAGTTTGAAATCTTCTAGTGGTTCAGTTTTAATTATTCATTTGTTTACAGGACTGGAAAATCACCACCACAAAAACGAGCAAAATTGGAGAATGGTGCCGGAACAGACAAAGAATGCAAGACTGAAACAATGGTTCCTATCGAAGGATCTCGCTGGTGTCACAGTTGTGGCAAAATATTTTGCTTTTGCAGCGAATCCCAAGCAAAACATTACAAACCATCTACACTGGACCTCAAATGTTACGAGAATATGCCTGGTAGTTGAAAATTGAACCACAACTGAATTTGTTAATTTAAATTCATATTATAATATTGGTAACAATGTAACATTTGATCAAGTTTGGATTTAACTTCATTGTCTGTGACAAAGGTCACATTTCATTTATTTGTACACTTTTGTATTTATATTTTTCAATGTTCTCAATGTTTTCAATACACATATTGTCATTCAGTGTGAGTTACAGAGCTTATCGAGCTCATTTTTCTCAATGTACACCGAGTACTTCATGATACTTCTGTAACTCCCTGTATATTGGTGAAATTGATAATTTTAAAATTATATTTGTAGAATATTTTCAATATTTTACACTTGAAACATATTTATAATGATCAAAATATTTATAATGATCTATTTATAATGATCCTGTCCAAAATTTGAGAACATATCTCATTGTATTTTTGTCTGTATAAAAAGAAAATGTTTCAACTGACGTATCTCTGATACACCTCTGTCACCATTATGACGTATGAAGTGTCTCTGATACACCTCTGATACCATTCTGTCGCATTCATGACGTATATTTGTTAATTTTTATTATAACATATTGGTACCAATGTAACATTTGAGCGTAAATTCAACTTCATAGCCTGTGACAAAGGTCACATTTCATTTATTTTGTACACTTTGTATTATATTTCATTTTGTTCTCAATGTTTTCAATACACATATCCTCATTGTATTTTGTCTGTATAAAAATGTTTCAATAAAATCTTATCACCTTTTAGATTCTTTTTTTTCCGGCCGAGAATAATTTCACGGTCACCCAAATTCCTGTACAAAATTCAAGTATTTCTGTCAAAAGTTAATTTCTAGCAGCAGTAATCTTCAAGATACTTTGAAATTCGTTTCAAACAAGTAATTAACAGCAGATGACCAAATAATTTTAATCAACTACTATCAATAGCAAATTTTAAAATAGTAACCTAGACCTTGAAACTCCACTAATCTAGGAAAACAATTCCACGGTGATACAAAAAGAAGGCAAATCAGCGAATAAATTTACTGATTACATCTTTGTGGTACGGTGACCAACGATATGCGGGCTTTAAAGCATGATTTTTAGTTTTTGACAATAAAGTGAGATAGTTCGCATATATTTTCAGATTTCAATGCTTAGTTATTTGTTTAACAAAAGGGACTGTTCCTCACGGGATATGTTCTTCCTTCTTACAAGCTCACCATTCCTCACGGGATGTATCGATACGCTTCTGACAGCCCTCTGACATATCTCTGATACCATTCTGACGTAGCTCTGATACACCTCTGACACCATTCTGAAATATTCATGAAGCATCTCTTACACACTTCTGACAACCCTCTGACGTTTCTCTGATACCATTCTGTAGTATTCATGACGTATCTCTTATATGCTTCTGGCAACCTCTGACGTATCTCTGATACACCTCTGACACCATTCTGACGTATCTCTGATACACATCTGACACCATTCTGACGCATTCATGACAACCCTCTGACGCATCTCTGATAAACCTCTGGGACCCCTCGGATTCATTCGTATCTCTCATGCTTCTGACAACCCTCTGATACGCACGTATCTCCGGAACGCCTTTGGGACTCCTCTGAGGTATCTTCTGTGAATGGCTGCCAAACACTGCAGCTATAAGCAGGGAATGTTTCAACTTTTTTCATTTAATATCATGACGTCACGCGAACAACACGTTTTAAAACTCGTAAGAGCTGTTCGCGAGAAATACAATTCACTTAAAAGAACCGAGCGTGATCAAGAAGAACATCTCGAAAAAGTTTTTAATCCAGCGATAGAACCGCTTGAACAAATAGCAAATGGTAACCCGATGCAAGAATCTAGAACAGAAGTTGCACCCACGTTTGATCAAGCTTTTGGTCCACAGCTATCCTGTGGTCGCTGGGTGCTTGGAAATGTTTATACAGTGTGTAAAAGCCAAATGGAATAAATTCATTATTTCGGTTACTGTACCATTGATGGCTTGTGTGTGTCTATAGGCATAAAACAATAGTGAGGTGATGGCTTATATTCTCTACAAACCTTGCAAAATACCTCATTACATGTGTGTACTCTATCTTTCTTAAAGGTCTTCGAGCATAATTTACACGAGGTCACTTGCTCACAGAGTTTAGTCTCAATGTGATGATTAAAGCATAACTGACCTCTAAAATAGCGATTACACTCGATGCACACAATTTTCTCACTGGATATACAAGGTGGCGATTGATTGCACGCTGGACAACTTCTATCACAACGATGAGTGTATTTATTAGTGAAGGGCGTGTGACAATCTTCGCAAAAATAACTGCAACAAAATGCAGCTGTTAATGATGTTATTACATTATAGTGGTTTTTGTGGTGCAATAGGTTAATTTTCTTATATCCACCTATGCCTTCGTACAAGATATTTCGTCCCTTTGTACCGTACTTGTAAACTGTTATTGTATAATCTGTCAAATATTCCTGAAATTTTCTCAATTCTGGTATACCACCACCCTCTTTGGGTATCTCGATACCACTAGCTGTTAATAGTTCTAAAGTTTTTTCAGTCTGAAGACTCTTGATTACTCGGACTTTGTTTTTATCACAATCGTTATCTGCATATGCCTTCGCTACCACCAGTGCCCTAGCTAAACATAAATTGTCTTGATTATTTATTGTGATAACACCTTTGCGGCTGGTACATTCTGTGTCAAAATTATTGTATTTATTGCTACGCTTCTTGCCTTTAGGCATTTTTACAGTTGTCGCTCCAAGACAAAACGTTTCGGTATCAAAAGCTGATGAATTAGATTGATACACTTTCGAAATCATATCCCATATATCTTCAAACTTTATTTGTGAAGCCATTCGAAAAGTTATCCAACCATCACCTCGATTAAATTGTTTTGAGCAAAAAGTAAACCCGATCTGATCACTTGACTCTGTTCCTTCTGTTACTTTATGAACTATATCTTTAAGACCTTCTTTGATCCATTTTATTGGATCATAGTTTTCGGGGGCTGGACGAATCTTAAACTCTATAGTTCTACCAGTTAATTTAAATTTGCGAACTTGCTTAATAATATCTTTGGTTATCAAAAACTTTTCCATTGTTCCAAATATAGATAACTTGCAGAATTCCCGAATCAAACAAATTTACCCAAGATTTCCCGGAAACAAAATTGATAAATGGTTTATCGCTCGACTGATTACAGTGACTGAATTTTAACCTCCGAGCAGGTGTATAAATAGTACCCAAAAAGGGGCGTGGCCTATTAAGCTCTTTTCATGTATTCAAATCAGTGTTTTATCAGGGATCGTTTGTGAGTAGATAACCAATGATAAGAGGTGTTATATTTATAACTATATTATTGAATGAGAAAAGTCTACAAGTTCAATTGCAAAATATAAAATACCTGAAAAGTGCTGCTGTTTGTGAGAAATTGTGGCAGGTGAGGTTTCACGTGTTACAATGATTGAAAATTTATGTTGACGAAAATCTGATTTATTGATAAAAATACAGAGGCTCTTAACTATTAGATTTTACAGAAGTAATTTTTAAACAAAAAGTTTCCGTGCTTAGTCCCGTCGAGTTGGATTGATAAATTGAAGATATAGTATTCCACACATCATCAAACGACACGTCTTTGGCCTTTCTGAAGTTAATCCAACCTTCCCCTCTAGTAAGTTCTTTGGAGCAAAAAGTGAAACCCACATAGTCTTCACCCGACAAGTTTTCAGTACCCTTACGTACAATTTGTGTGATGGCATCTTTCACCCATAATACCGGATCGGCATCCTTGGGGATCTCTTTGATTCTAAACTCCAGAGCTCTAGCCAACATGCCAAAACGTCTGCTTTTTTGTGATTCATCTTTAATTAGGATAAATTTTTCCATGATACGTCTGCACGCAAGTGATGACTTATTTTCCTAACTTTACTCTAGAACAGTTGACTATAGTAGATGGTCTATGTATGTTCCACAATAAGTATAGGGAAATCAATGTTATCCGCCTCCGCCAAAATGGGTTCCACCAGCGGGGCGGTGCGGAGGTAATCGACGTAATCGAGAGTATAGATATACCGGGGATGGTTGAAAGTAGCGCAATGCTGTCAAAAAAGGCACTAACACCTAACTTCGTTACTATTGGTCCGATTTGAATGGAACAAACGGCATTATGTATGGAAAGTGATGTAATTTATATATGGAGAGTATAAGCATGCGCAATAATGCTACCATAAAGGCACTAGCACCTAGCTTCATCCGATTTGGATGGAACGTCAGGTCAAATGACACACGTCGAAACGTCACGTGACACGTCGAATGATACACGTCAAACAGTTTCATAGGGTGTACCATCAAATTTGCAAACGTCAATATGTGGAAAAATACCGAAAATGTGACATTTCCTTTGCAGAAACTCGGCTTTTTGTTGTCCTCGAACGTAAATGTAGTCTGCGGCATGCAATAACTTGCTTTCCAATATTTTATTTTAAAAATTGTAAAACGAAAATTCCAATCTTCATGTAATATAAAAGTTGATGAATATACAGGATGTTTTTCTAATAATACTTATAACAATTTTATATCATATTGTTTTAAGAAATTAAAAACTTAAAATGGCAGAAATTTATAAGTTGATCGACCTAAGTACCAGGTCATGTGGCTCAGGTTCATATCAGGAAATTGATTGCAATAAAATATTATTTTGTAATATGTATGTGTCAACACGTCTATGCTGAATATCGAAAAATGGATAATGCTGTGTAGCAGCATGTGCCGATTAGCAAACAGGAAATACGTTTTTGCTAATTCTCGATATTCAAAACACAAAACCTGTAAATGCAGGAAATCTCTTACCGTGCGGTTAGTTTGGAAAAGCATATTTTCTTGCATTATCACTCTAAGAATCTGTCGGAGGGGAACCAATCATATTTTTTGTTTTGTTCATTTAGGCGCGTTATTTATTAATTAGCGAAGTCCAGAGAGCTCACTTTTCAAAAGCCAGTCGCAGTTAATAGACGTCAATTATTAATAGTTTGTGTGAGTGTGGTACCTTAAAATATTAAAAAGTAAGTTTATTTTTGAATTCCATATCTTTTTTTATTTTTTCCACATTGATGCATTATTTCTTGTATCTCAAAAATATCTCAATTTTATTTTTCAATAGAAATTTTTTTTATAAAACATTTTTGCGCTAGTTGAGTAATTTTTTTTTGTTATCATTATTTAATTTGAATAATTTTAAAATGGTGGATAAAATATTAAAAAGTAAGTTTATTTTTGAATTTCATATCTTTTTTTATTTTTTCCACATTGATGCATTAATAATTTCTTGTATCTCAAAAATATCTCAATTTTTATTTTTCAATAGAAATTTTTTTTATAAAACATTTTTGCGCTAGTTGAGTAATTTTTTTGTTATCATTATTTAATTTGAATAATTTTAAAATGGTAACATGTTTTTCTTTTACTTCTGTAGATGGATCTAAAAAAAATAAACGAAAATTGTAATATTGCAGAGCGAAAACCAAAAATAAAATTGAGCGCTTTGCCACTTGATGAGCCGCAGAAAATATATGCCGCTAAAATAGTTAAAAGCAGATTTGGAGACTGCGTCCTACTAGATTTAGAAGAAGCTGTTACATTCCTTCCAGCCCGTGTCACAGACCAATACAGGGAGAGCATTGAATATTTTTCTTCCGGAAAGTACTCAATAATATTTAAAGGAACGGTCGACGTGGGAAAACCATCGCCTGCTAATTCTTTCGCAATTGTTGAGAATAAGGCTTAGAATACGGGTAAGTGATTCTTATTTTTTATGGCCATGCATTCTGAAAGTGTTAAAGAAATTGCTAAAAAGTCAAACGATTTTTTGTTGGTTATAAGAAAATTGAAAAAAATTATATTCGATAAATTTACTGAAAAAGATAAAGAAATCTGGCTAAAACGGCTTAAAAAACATATTCGAATTTGCAATAAAGCTATTCGTTCGAGGACTAAAGATACAACTATAGGTACTTTGAGAAAACTTCAAACAAACATTGGTCATTTTAAACATTTTAAAAATTTAATTGAAAAAAGACACATTGGTTTAGGGCTCAACAATAGAAAATTGCAAAACAGGGTCAAGTGGGAAAATGTAGCTTCGAGCTTTAAAAGTAGAATCAAAACAGGGTTAATAATAAATTTAGCTCATAAAGACTTGGGTCCATTTTTGGAAGATGCTTTAATAATATTTAAAATGGAAATTTCTAAACAATTTAGATCGTTTCATATGATGAAAGTTAATACTTGTTTTTGCGGAGAATTTATAAAAAAAAATGAAAACAAAACTGAGGACGATGAAATTTTAGACTTAAAATATTTCAATACGAAAAATGCAATACTTGATGTATCTACCGATTTAGAGCGTTGGTTTTTTGATAACGTAAAAGATAAAATTTTTCAAAAACTATCTGAGTTCCAAGAAAGGGATTCTTGTTATGCCCTAAATAAAGTTGTCTCTTTAGAAGTAAATATTAATAAGTTTGAGATAGGTAACGGTTCATCTTTCATTCCATTACCAAAACAAATACTTAATAAAAATGCATGCATAAACATCAAAAATACAGATCAAGCCTGTTTCTATTGGTCGGTTGTAGCAGGCC
Source organism: Galerucella nymphaeae (assembly GCA_963978555.1). Taxonomy (NCBI): domain Eukaryota; kingdom Metazoa; phylum Arthropoda; class Insecta; order Coleoptera; family Chrysomelidae; genus Galerucella; species Galerucella nymphaeae. Next base: position 12,949,239 of record OZ021718.1, read on the forward strand.
TTTATCCGAAAAATACAAACATCAATATAACTTCTTCATATCCATTTTATAGCACGGTATTAAATGCAGAGGATTTAGATGCTCCCATGCCGTTATGTAAAATTTCCAAATTCGAAAAATTAAACAATATTTCCGTTAACGTGTATGCTTTAGAATTAAACGAAAAAGAATTTTATACCGTGGTACCGGCAAGATTAACTCAAACTAAATTAGAACACCATTTTAATTTATTATTGATTCAAGACAAGTATTTTCCAAAATTAAATGACTTTGATGTTCCTCCAGAAGATGATGATGATGACAATAATTTTGAAGTCAAGTATCATTATTGCTTAATTAAAACATGTCTCGACTCGTAAGTTCGCAACTCAGTAAAAACACAAAAAAAAAAAACTTCTGTGATAGATGTATGAACTATTTTAGTGATGAAAATAAACTTAAGGAGCACGAAAAGTTGTGTTATGAACTTAATGAATATAAAATGTCTTTTCCCAAATATGAACATGTCGAATTTAGAAATTTTACTTACCAGCAAACTACTCCGTTTGTAATCTATGCCGATTTCGAAAGCATGTTAACAAAATTTAATCATCCAAATGTTTCGACTGCAACTAAAAGATATCAAAAACATGAAGCGTATAGTGCAGGTTATTATGTAAAGTGTAACTATGATGACAATTTATCGTTTTACAAAAGCTATCGAGGTTCTGACTGCATGGATTGGTTTTCAAATGAAATGTCGTTAGTAGCCGAAATTATCCAATCAAAAATGAAAACCATAGTGCCAATGGTACTTCCGTCAAGTACCGTTGATGCATCTGATTGTCATATTTGCGGAAAACAATTTAAAGACGTCGAAATAATTGTACGCGATCACAACCACTTCACCGGTCAGTTTCGTGGATTCGCACATCAATCGTGCAATCTTAATTACCGCAAGTTGTTCGTAACACCAATAATTTTTCATAACCTGATCGGCTACGACAGCCATTTCATGATTTCTAGTTTATGTAAAAAAGGCACTATGAGTGTTCTTCCAATAAACCTAGAAAAATACATTTCATTCACTTTATTCGACTCAAAAACTAATTTAAAATTTAGATTTATTGATTCATTGAGATTTTTGGGGGCTTCCTTGGATGAACTAACATCCATCATGGATCCCAACGATTTCATCATATCCAAAAATGAATTTTCCCATTTGGATAATGAAAAATTTAAATTATTGATTAAAAAAGGAATATTTTGCTATGACTACATCGATAGCTGGGAAAAATTCAATGAAACGTCATTACCGCCTATTGAATGCTTTTACAATAAATTAAATTATAAACCACTTAGCTCCAACAAATATGCTCATGCCCAAAGTGTGTGGGATAAGTTTCAAATTCAAAACTTGGGCGAATATTCAGACATGTACATGAAAACAGACGTTTTACTTTTGGCAGATGTTTTCGAACAATTTCGGAAAAAGTGTCACGCAACTTATGGCTTGGACCCAGCGTGGTACTATACTATGCCTGGGTACACTTGGGACGCGATGTTAAAGTCGACCAGGTGTAAATTGGAGCTATTGCGTGACGTAGACATGGTTTTGTTTATTGAAAAAGCTATTCGTGGCGGAATTTCAGTTTGCAGCAGCAGATTTGCTGAAGCAAACAACAAGTACATGCTGGAATATGACCCTAGGAAGCCTTCCAAATACTTGTTGTTCCTGGATGTGAACAATTTGTACGGTTGGGCAATGTGTGAACCTCTGCCCTACGGAGGGTTTAAATGGATCGAAGACGTCGATCAATTTGATGCTGATTTTATTCAGTCGATTCCGGACGATTCCCTCGAAGGGTATATTCTCAAAGTTGACTTGACATATCCGCAAAACCTGCACGATACGCACAAAGATTTTCCATTTGGTGCTGAACACCGTGTTCCTCTAGGTTCAAGATTACCGAAATTAATGACTACACTTTACGATAAAAAAGAGTATACCGTTCATTATCGAAATTTAAAACAGATGCTCGCCAACGGATTACAGCTCACTAAAGTGTATAAAGTTTTGAAATTTAAACAGTCTACCTGGCTAAAGTCCTATATTGAGTTAAATACTCGACTAAGAACGACAGCTAAAAGCACTTTCGAAAAGAACCTGTATAAATTGATGAATAACGCGGTGTTCGGTAAGACGATGGAAAATATTAGAAAACATAGAGTAGTGAAATTGGTGACTAAATGGCAAGGTCGGCATGGGGCGAAAAATTTGATTGCAAGCTATCGGTTCCATTGCAGAAAAATTTTTAATGAAAACTTGTCGGCAATTGAACTCAATAAAACTAACATAATATTCAATAAACCTTTGTATGTAGGAATGGCAATATTAGATATTTCCAAAATATGCATGTATGATTTTCATTATGGGCATATGATTCCTAAATTGGGTGTTGAAAAATGCAAACTTATGTATATGGATACCGATAGCTTTATTTATGAGCTATCATGTGATGATGCTTATGAAGAAGTTATTAAGGCAGATATACAAAAATTTGACACTTCAGATTATCCAAGTGATAATCAATATAATATTCCACAGGTGAATAAAAAAGTCTTAGGTGTTATGAAAGATGAATCAAAAGGTAAAGTTATGACCCACTTTGTAGGACTAAGATCGAAAATGTACACTTATAAATTGGACGTAGATGGGGAGGAAAGGGCAAAGAGACGACAGTATTTAGAACAAAAGAAACTCGATAAAGACCGAATCAAGTTTAAAATAAAAACGCTAGGGGTGGTTAAAAAGTTGAAGGGGGTAAAGTATAATGTAGTGAAAAATAGGATAGGTTTTGAGGATTATGTGAAATGTTTAACTAATTTTAAAGAACAAACAATAAGCCAGCGTTGTAATCGATCATATTTACATCAAGTATTTAGCATCGAACAAACAAAAACTGGTCTAAGTCCACATGACGATAAGCGGCAATTAATTCCGGGGACTTTTGATACTCTACCTTGGGGGCACTATAGTAACCGAGAATAATTTTTTTTAGGTATAACATGACCAGTACACTCCAAGATATTTGTATCAAGACTATCTGCGAAAACACTACATCAATTTTACAATTTATGATAGATATACATATACCTCAAAATTTATTGTTGAAAATTATCAAAAATTATGCAGAGTACCGGTGGACTGCATTGAGTCAGATCGCAAAAAATACGTACAAGGGCGATGAGTATTGTGACTGGGAACACGCTTGTGGAATGAGATATGTGAACCCCAAAATGCGAAATATACTACTCGTAAGCCCCAGTTGGTCATGCTTCGACTTGTCTGAGCAGTACTTTTGTGTCTGGCTTCACCAATATTATATTAAAAATTTAAATTTAACTTTATGTCAACAATGTTATTATCAATTCACATCTATTTTAGAATCTCAAAATTTAAATATAAATCTTCACGTTTTACGTAATCATCAGCATTTTAGAGTTACAAATGATTATTTGCCTGTTTTGTATAAAACGTCTAGAAAATGGTGTCAAAATGAATTTTTGAAATTACTTTTCGAATTGAAAACTGGTGATCAATGCTACTCAGCTTTACATCCTGTACCTCTTACACCAAATTCAGATATACATGAAATGGGGGTGAGCCGCTTTATTGACACTATTAATGAAAACGATGATTCCGAAAGTGAGTTTTGATAATTTTGTTTTTTTCTATAATTGAAGTAATTTTTTTCAATGTAGTCATTTAAAAGATTTTTTTAAGTTTATATCATATATCATATATATATATATATATATATATATATATATATATATGTTTGAATTATGGTGCTTTCCAGGACCAAAATTGCGAACTAACGGTCAATTCCAAGACATTTGGTCAATGCCAGGACTGTCCTGGAAGTGCTTTATGACTAACGATGCTTTCCAAGACACAGCGGCTGATTGTGCACTTCCAAGACATTTTTAAATTTGTATGTAAATGCACTACTAGAATTACTTCAATGATTATATCTGAGCAAAATTCGTAGTTTTATCATAATATTCCTAGAGACGGTGAAAGATGTTCCAAACAATCGGTTGTTGTTGTTGACAGAGCTGATGAAGAAATTCTATTTAAACTATGCTTCAGTACAAGGACAGAAAAATGGAGGAGCGACGGTTCCTCGTGCTCCGTTTTTTTAACGATTCCAACAATTTGAAGTGATTTTCCTTGTTATTATTTGTGTACTTATTTCAATTTGATAAAAATTTAAATTTCGTTTATTTCATGCATTGAAGATTTCGTCCACCCTAAATTCATATATACAAGGTGCGACATCAGAGCATCATTATATAAGATATCAAATAAAGTTATTCACAAAAATTTCCTTTTACCTAATCCAGAAGGTAAATTGTAGGCTAATTAGTTTGGAGATAATTAATTTTGTTAAGGATGGTTTGTCAAATCCGTTAATATAACTTTGTGTGTAGGTACCTTAGAAGGGGGTAGGGAGGTTTAAAAGAAGTGTCATGCAACAATTTTTATATTAACATATAAGTTTTATTCTTAAATGAAATTAATTTATTGAAATATAATATTAATATAATAATAATAAAATAATTGTACGATCATTTCCTATAAATTGTATCTCGTTAACTAAACTTCATGCGGGGTCAAATGGAAAACGTTGAGTATGAAATACCTCCAACGACATCATGTGAAATTAATATCAGGATAACAGCATTAATGAGTTTAGAATGAAGATTTATTGCAATGTTGTATTGAAGTTCTCGGTGGACATTTTGAACATTCATCAATAAATTAATTGATTTTTTCTACATTCATGCAAAAAACAACACTTTTGTGAACCACATTCAATGGAAAAAGTGGTACTTTATTGCACTAGTGCAATAAAATTTTTATTGCGCTCATCTGTCATTCTTGTGTCAGTTTTGTGATGATTAATGACAAACATAAACATTTAAATTAAATGAAAATCCATAGCAAGTATCTGATCCCGTTTTAATACAACAATAATATATGTATATCTTACTACTTAGTCTCAACGAGTGACAATTATTGCAAAAATCTTTAATTATTTAAAATTTAAATGGTCAAGGCGAAAACCAGCTATGATTGAGTACTGACAAGGTGGAGGCCATAAAGATACAAAAAAAGAAGAACGGGTTGAGTTTGATTAGGTTAGGTTAGGTTCTTAACATATTTATATTCTAATTTTCCAGTTTTTGCATGAATTTAGAAAAACTTTTGTACCTATGCAACTCTTGCAAAACATGTTTTTTGCACTTGTTGCATAAATAACTATTATCAGCATTTTGTCTTGAATACTTATGTTGTTAAAGCTGATCTTACTTTTTCACGGATAACACGTTGAAATATAAATTAATTGAATTCGTTTCTGTTAATTGAGAATATCTCCAGACTACTAATGTAGCTACAGAAATTGGCTGGCACAAAAATGTGCAGAAATGTTTCCGAAGGACAGCTGGAAAAATTTCAAGAGGTCGCTTCAAGTTTCTCAAATGTTCAAAATCGCAAGAAATCGAATTGTTTTTCTCTCTATAGCATACTTCCATTGACGAAAAAAATGAGTTTCTGGAAGTTTAGTTTTAAATTCAAATTCTGAAAGACTGCTCATAATTTTTTTTATTTATTAGCACATAACTTTGATTTTTTCGAGTGACCTTTTAATATCCATATTTAAATATCATATTTTTTTTATTCAGTGAAATAATCCATGAAAATACACCACTAGAAGAACTGAAAATCAAACAAAATAATGAAAACATAATTTAACCTCAATTATTCAATTTGATAAACTACAAAATTTCAACAATTTTCACATAATCTTTTTGGTGAATTCCAAAAACGATGTTTTAAATTTACCCACATTAATGTCATTTATTATTCGATCAAAGTATGAGTTATATCCATTTTATTTGCAATGGGATGGTTTAAGATTTTCTCACTGGATGCTATGGACGGCGCGCGTTTTTCAAACTTCAACTCGCTAGAGCGATAAAGTGGCGGTGTTCAGTGAACGTCAACTTTTCTTTGCCAGTGACAAGCAAAAAAGCCTTTTCCATAAAGTAAAAAAACATTATTAGTGACTTAGTGATTTAAATTTTGAACTGAAACTTTCAGGAACATTTTTTGGTCTATAAAATTATACTATAAGGAAAAAAATGGAAAATTCGATAATTGACAACTTTTGCCATTAAAAAAATGTTTATTAAACTTTTTTCAGCTGCCCTTTGGAATGGGCTCCTGCAACATAAAAAATTGCAACGAAACAGTTTTGCCAATCACTAATTTTACGAGAAAAACTGACATGATAAAATCACGACACCGAAGGTGGAGTGATTTTATCTGATGTCAGTTTTTCGAGCAAATTTAGTGATTGACAAAATTTTGAGTTGAAGAGAAATTTATCTGATAAAAGAAAAGCTCTTGTGTTTTTACTGTTGATAAAAAATGAGAAAATTTGATTGGTTCTTGGTGCTGTCAAAATTTTTTCGAATTAATCAGTCTACAATTCAGCTTTGTCTTAATCCAATTTCTTCATCAGCTCTGCCAACAATAGCGACAGATGGTTCAAAAATGAATGCTTTGAAACACCTTTCACCCTATATATACTATAACAAAACTTAAATTTCTGCTCAGATCCAATTATTAAAGTAATCCCTAACAAAAATGTCCTGGAAGTACACGATTAGCCGTTGTGTTTTGGAAAACATCGTTAATCATAAAGCCCTTCCATTACAGTCCTGGCATTGACCCAATGTCTTGGAATTGACCGTTAGTCCGCAATTTTGGTCCTGGAAAGCAGCAGCATTATTCAAACATATACAATGAGCTGTTTCAACCATATTATACAGAATATATCGATGAACAGCAACAATAATTATCTCATTGTCATTGTGTAAAAGTGACGTCCGATTACTAGATATTGAGGAAGAGAGGTTTTTATCGCGATAAAAAAGGATGCACCTTTTTTATCGATGAAGTGACAATAACATTTCCAGGTATATGACATTTTAACATTGAAGTTAATCTATCATATGAACAATTTCACCCAATCATGTCAACATGATAACACTGATAACAGACCATGGGCTATTTTCACGTTGCTATGGACACATATTGATTTATTTCGATTTTGAAGTTTCAAATATTTAATATTTTGAAATGTCACATTTAACATTCCTGATTGTTCCTTTGTTAATTGTACCTTTAAATAAATTGTTTTAGCTCTGTATTTTTTCTATAATTAGCTAAAATTTTTCTATCCGAATAAACCTCGGACATTGATAAATGCTCAAAAATTTTATGACAACTTTCTCAAGCTTATTGCTGGGAGGCAACAAGCTTTCGAAATTTGTCATAAAATATTTTCGAAAAATTATCAATGTTCTTAGGTTATTACTACTGATAATAGTGGCAGCCACTTAAAGTGAATTGAATTTGTCCCTATATACACATTATTGAGGGTGTGTCAAATACGATAATATAACTTTGGAAGTGTGGACCTTAGACGGGGGTGTGGAGCAAAGATTATACACCCCACCAGGATTGCTTACTCGCTTAAATTTTTCGTGGGTGAGTGGGAACTTGCTCACGCCACCAGCGGACCTCCGCCGATTTATAATATATTGCAATATGGTTGAGACAGCCCATTGCAAGACCGTTCAACTTTTCTTGCTATAAGTACTAACATCCGAGTAATTTACAGAAAACATTCAATATCTGGATAACGGTAAGGCTTAGGAATAGAAAAGTATACATGCATTTGCCTTATTTTTTACCCCTGAATGCATTAAAATAGAGAAAACCGGGTAGTTCTATTTAAAAGAATTAAGAAATTTTGATATTTATGAAGTTAAATTTCGAACACTCTGAATACACTCCCTGTATAGAATTTAAAATTTTCCAACATAGATTTGAATACGTCTGACCCTGCTAAAAGCAGCCGAACGGAAACCATTTTCATATCTTTGAGGCGGGTATCCGTGGGGTATCCTCGTAAAAATATAATTTATAAGGGTCAGCAACGGTCAAATTTCCTACAAAAAAATTAATAACTCAAAAAGTATGCATTTTTCGAAAAAAATTAGATGAAAGTATACACAAATTTAAAAAAAAATGTATTATTATACAAGGTGTTTCATTCAAAATAACAAAGTTACACTGGACCGGGAATCGGCCATCTTTGAAAATATTTTAGTTGAAAAGATCGTATCCGAAAACTCAAACATGGAAATGTTCATTATTTTGTCATATACAGATGGTTTTAATTCGTCGTGGGACACCCTGTATATAGCGGAATCTAAAAGCAGTAAGTATTTTCCAGAATTTTTGGTAGCATTAAAATGCCAACCTTATGTAATGGTTGAAACAGCCCATTCTATGAAAGAGTTGTACTAACATCCGAGTAATTTTCATCTTGAAAGCTTCACTTGGAATCATCATTAGGGAAGTTTTATAAAGTTTCTGTATTTCCAAAAACTCGGCATTCCACATTAATCTTAGCATATACTTACCTAATTTCGTCAAAAGGGTATAATTATTATCCAATTATTGATTTTTGGCATTGTTCCCTGACAATTTTTCTGGAGATGGGCCATTATTTTTCTATTATCTTAAATCCACCTCCTTTAACGTGAAAATGCGATTTCTATCTTCAACCCCCATCGAATGACAGGTCCATGCCCCAATTTCTGCAAACTGACAAATTGGATCCAATCTGACAGATGTCCTGGAAGTACACTATATATATATGGCTGAATCCAAAACCAGTGAGTATTTTTCAAAATTTTGTGTAGCATTGGACTGCCAACCTCATATGTGGTAGAAACAGCCCATTGTATGGAAGAGTTCAGCATTGCAAGACCTTTTCTTGCTAGTAATTTGCCGAGTAATTTTTACCTCAATGGTTCACTCAGAGTTATCATTAGGAAAGTTTCACGAAGAATTTGTATTTCCATAAACTCCGCGTTTTATTTAGCTTTAGCATATACTAACCAAATTTCATCGAAAGGGGATAACTTTCATCCAATTATTAATATTTGGCTTTGTTTCCGCTTAATCTTGTGAGCGACTATTTTTCTAGAGATAATCCACTATTTTTCGATCATAATCCACTTTCTCCAACCTGAAGATGCAATTTCTATCTCCAGCTTCTTCGAATGACACGTCCAGCCCCCCAATTTCTGATAATTGTCAAATTGGATCTAATCCGACAGATGTCCCGGAAGTACACTATATATAGCTGAATCCAAAACCAGTGGGTATTTTTCAAAATTTTGAGTAGTTTTAGAATGCCAACCTTATATATGGTTGAAACAGCCCATTGTATATAGGTGTTGATAAATGTCCTTGTACTGACCGTTAGTCATACATATATATATATATATATATATATATATATATTAATTTGAATGTGTGGCTGTAAAAAAAGATTCACTTGCGTTTTAATTTTATCTAAGATTTTTTTATAAATAAAAATAATTGTAGTTTTTAAATCGCTTTTATGTGTATCGAAAATGAAAAAAAAATCAATTTATTTTTTGTTTTCATTTTTCCTGCAATGAAGGAGACACTAACATGAGAAAAATCCTTAGGAAAAAAAAAGATTGAAATGGTTCGATTTATGCATTTTTTTGGTAAGTTCAAGGTCACACATCGAGACTCTTTCTCTTATCAGTGAAATAAAATATCAAACATTTGGTGTATTACATAAAGAATAGCTGAAATAGCCGAATTGGTTGGAGCATTTTTCCTAGCATAGCTATTGAAGAGGAAATAGGTTCAATCTTCGACTATTTCAGCTATTTTTTTCCTAAAGAAAACACATATACCAATAATATATCACTATTTATTTAAATCATTGATAACTGTAAGTTTACAAAAGTATACAAATTCTCTAAGAGCATTGTTTAACATATCATTAGGTGTAATAGAACAAAATGCATATAAAATTTGTTGAGGATTTAAATTTTCAGAGGCGACATTTTTACAGAAATCCAAAACATTATAATAATATTGACAAAAATTTAAATTTTCCAATATAGCTATACGTTGTAAAATCAAATTATTTAGTTTTAAAATTTGAGACACTTCTTCTTCATCCATATAATATTCAACTCCATGTTTTTTGACGAAAATCAACTTACACCCATCGTAATTTGATGGAGTAATGGTGCAGTACTCTCCACATGAAAACGAATCAGGTTGGAACTTGTCGGCGTCGTCAACTGTGGTATGAAAGAAAGCATTCATCTGTTGCGTCATCATTGAAATAAAGGTATACCATTCATAAGTGCTGAAAGATATTTTGCTGCACTTTAGCTGTTGAGATAGAATAACAGCAGGCGTAAATGATCTTGCCGGACTAATTCCACATTTTACTTCATAACCAGAAATTGTATATTGTGTTGAAAGCAGGTACACATTTTCAGACTTTGCAGCAAACTCATAGTTTTTCAAAATTCTATCCAGCTCTGCAGAATAGTTATTATCACTACTACTACTACTGTCGTAACCACTACTGACACCTTGATAACTCATATTGCTAACTGAGTTTAAGATCTGAAACGACTCCAATTTATGTGGCATTTTACGTCATAAAACATCAACTCCATTGATCCAGCTGTTATGTTTTTTGTCTAAGCCTAACCATTTCACGAACAGTTTCTTGCCTTTACGTCTAAGAACTTTTTCCACCAAGTAAACGTCCGGATTCGATGTTTTCTGTAGTTCTTCGTCATAGAAGCAGCCGCTGATTGGTGTACCTTGCATGTCTTCAAGTAAATACGTAGCAGGATTGGTAATTTTAACTTTGATGATTTTGAATAGTTCTGTAGTCCAATTGGGTGTATATCCTTTTTCAAAGACATGTTTTGCCTTGGATATGCGCACAATGTCACCAACTTTAAATTTTCGCGGGCCTGCTATCTTTAAATGACTATAGGAGTTATTCAAAATAGATTTTTCGTTGGATTTGTTGACTTGAGAAGGCTTATATTGTGTTGTGGAATGTGTTGTATTGTTATAGTTTTGAGTAATTTCAGGCAGAATATCAATCCATTTGTAGGTGCCATTTAAACTGAAATATTTGTAGAGTTTCGATTTTAATGTTCTTATAACACGCTCAGCCATAGAAGCTTTCATCGTGCTAAGTACGCTATAATGATTTATATCATGTTTTTTCATTAAATTTTGAAATTTGCTGTTGTAAAATTCCTTCCCCTGATCGGATTGTAGATTTTTCGGTGTTCGTCGTGTATGAGCGAGAATGTCCGAGTAATCTCCTCTCCGGTCTTCGTCTTTAGTGGGCGTGTCCACATAAACTTTGAAAAACAATCAATGACGACCAGTATCATTTTATGATTCCTATTTTGTGATGCAAAATTCCTCATCTCCGCAAGATCCATTTGCCAAAGATCGTCAAGGCCCTTGATAATGGTGCGTCTGCGAGGGAATTTTTTCCGAATAGGTTTGTGAAGCTCGTTTACGAGTTGAATCTTTTCCTTGTTGTCATATACAGATGGTTTTAATTCGTCGTGGGACACCCTGTATATAGCGGAATCTAAAAGCAGTAAGTATTTTCCAGAATTTTTGGTAGCATTAAAATGCCAACCTTATGTAATGGTTGAAACAGCCCATTCTATGAAAGAGTTGTACTAACATCCGAGTAATTTTCATCTTGAAAGCTTCACTTGGAATCATCATTAGGGAAGTTTTATAAAGTTTCTGTATTTCCAAAAACTCGGCATTCCACATTAATCTTAGCATATACTTACCTAATTTCGTCAAAAGGGTATAATTATTATCCAATTATTGATTTTTGGCATTGTTCCCTGACAATTTTTCTGGAGATGGGCCATTATTTTTCTATTATCTTAAATCCACCTCCTTTAACGTGAAAATGCGATTTCTATCTTCAACCCCCATCGAATGACAGGTCCATGCCCCAATTTCTGCAAACTGACAAATTGGATCCAATCTGACAGATGTCCTGGAAGTACACTATATATATATGGCTGAATCCAAAACCAGTGAGTATTTTTCAAAATTTTGTGTAGCATTGGACTGCCAACCTCATATGTGGTAGAAACAGCCCATTGTATGGAAGAGTTCAGCATTGCAAGACCTTTTCTTGCTAGTAATTTGCCGAGTAATTTTTACCTCAATGGTTCACTCAGAGTTATCATTAGGAAAGTTTCACGAAGAATTTGTATTTCCATAAACTCCGCGTTTTATTTAGCTTTAGCATATACTAACCAAATTTCATCGAAAGGGGATAACTTTCATCCAATTATTAATATTTGGCTTTGTTTCCGCTTAATCTTGTGAGCGACTATTTTTCTAGAGATAATCCACTATTTTTCGATCATAATCCACTTTCTCCAACCTGAAGATGCAATTTCTATCTCCAGCTTCTTCGAATGACACGTCCAGCCCCCCAATTTCTGATAATTGTCAAATTGGATCTAATCCGACAGATGTCCCGGAAGTACACTATATATAGCTGAATCCAAAACCAGTGGGTATTTTTCAAAATTTTGAGTAGTTTTAGAATGCCAACCTTATATATGGTTGAAACAGCCCATTGTATATAGGTGTTGATAAATGTCCTTGTACTGACCGTTAGTCATACATATATATATATATATATATATATATATATATATTAATTTGAATGTGTGGCTGTAAAAAAAGATTCACTTGCGTTTTAATTTTATCTAAGATTTTTTTATAAATAAAAATAATTGTAGTTTTTAAATCGCTTTTATGTGTATCGAAAATGAAAAAAAAATCAATTTATTTTTTGTTTTCATTTTTCCTGCAATGAAGGAGACACTAACATGAGAAAAATCCTTAGGAAAAAAAAAGATTGAAATGGTTCGATTTATGCATTTTTTTGGTAAGTTCAAGGTCACACATCGAGACTCTTTCTCTTATCAGTGAAATAAAATATCAAACATTTGGTGTATTACATAAAGAATAGCTGAAATAGCCGAATTGGTTGGAGCATTTTTCCTAGCATAGCTATTGAAGAGGAAATAGGTTCAATCTTCGACTATTTCAGCTATTTTTTTCCTAAAGAAAACACATATACCAATAATATATCACTATTTATTTAAATCATTGATAACTGTAAGTTTACAAAAGTATACAAATTCTCTAAGAGCATTGTTTAACATATCATTAGGTGTAATAGAACAAAATGCATATAAAATTTGTTGAGGATTTAAATTTTCAGAGGCGACATTTTTACAGAAATCCAAAACATTATAATAATATTGACAAAAATTTAAATTTTCCAATATAGCTATACGTTGTAAAATCAAATTATTTAGTTTTAAAATTTGAGACACTTCTTCTTCATCCATATAATATTCAACTCCATGTTTTTTGACGAAAATCAACTTACACCCATCGTAATTTGATGGAGTAATGGTGCAGTACTCTCCACATGAAAACGAATCAGGTTGGAACTTGTCGGCGTCGTCAACTGTGGTATGAAAGAAAGCATTCATCTGTTGCGTCATCATTGAAATAAAGGTATACCATTCATAAGTGCTGAAAGATATTTTGCTGCACTTTAGCTGTTGAGATAGAATAACAGCAGGCGTAAATGATCTTGCCGGACTAATTCCACATTTTACTTCATAACCAGAAATTGTATATTGTGTTGAAAGCAGGTACACATTTTCAGACTTTGCAGCAAACTCATAGTTTTTCAAAATTCTATCCAGCTCTGCAGAATAGTTATTATCACTACTACTACTACTGTCGTAACCACTACTGACACCTTGATAACTCATATTGCTAACTGAGTTTAAGATCTGAAACGACTCCAATTTATGTGGCATTTTACGTCATAAAACATCAACTCCATTGATCCAGCTGTTATGTTTTTTGTCTAAGCCTAACCATTTCACGAACAGTTTCTTGCCTTTACGTCTAAGAACTTTTTCCACCAAGTAAACGTCCGGATTCGATGTTTTCTGTAGTTCTTCGTCATAGAAGCAGCCGCTGATTGGTGTACCTTGCATGTCTTCAAGTAAATACGTAGCAGGATTGGTAATTTTAACTTTGATGATTTTGAATAGTTCTGTAGTCCAATTGGGTGTATATCCTTTTTCAAAGACATGTTTTGCCTTGGATATGCGCACAATGTCACCAACTTTAAATTTTCGCGGGCCTGCTATCTTTAAATGACTATAGGAGTTATTCAAAATAGATTTTTCGTTGGATTTGTTGACTTGAGAAGGCTTATATTGTGTTGTGGAATGTGTTGTATTGTTATAGTTTTGAGTAATTTCAGGCAGAATATCAATCCATTTGTAGGTGCCATTTAAACTGAAATATTTGTAGAGTTTCGATTTTAATGTTCTTATAACACGCTCAGCCATAGAAGCTTTCATCGTGCTAAGTACGCTATAATGATTTATATCATGTTTTTTCATTAAATTTTGAAATTTGCTGTTGTAAAATTCCTTCCCCTGATCGGATTGTAGATTTTTCGGTGTTCGTCGTGTATGAGCGAGAATGTCCGAGTAATCTCCTCTCCGGTCTTCGTCTTTAGTGGGCGTGTCCACATAAACTTTGAAAAACAATCAATGACGACCAGTATCATTTTATGATTCCTATTTTGTGATGCAAAATTCCTCATCTCCGCAAGATCCATTTGCCAAAGATCGTCAAGGCCCTTGATAATGGTGCGTCTGCGAGGGAATTTTTTCCGAATAGGTTTGTGAAGCTCGTTTACGAGTTGAATCTTTTCCTTGTTGTGCATATTATGATGTATTACCGGCTAGCTTCAGCTCCAGACTGTGAATGCGGTTATGGATATTTATATCCAATGTCTTAATATTGTTCACTATGTCTGAAATGTTACTTTTCAAATCCGAAACGGCTGTGATATTTTCTGCAGATTCTTTTTTCAATTCACGTATACTTGCATTCGCACTAAATTCTCTTCGAATGAAGACTTTTGCAGTGGCAATTGAGTCGTCAACGTATTTCTTCGTAGCCATATCCCTACCTGCTACTGGGGGATTTCGCGAAATGAATGTATTAATTTCGTTAGTTTTATTTTGTAAGTCGGTAATATTCGCCTGTAATATGGGAATTTCAATCTTATGAAGCTCGTTTCTGATTTCGTGCAATCCTACTTCTAAATTCTTTATATTGTGTGTTTGTGGTGAGTTGATAGTACGCAAGTCATCAACATATTTTTTTGTTGCAGCGTCACTATTTGCTGTCGGTTCTTTAACATTACAAATTTTCACATTTCCAATATCAATATTACCGTCCGGTGTATGAGGGAACGTAATTTTCGCTGGTAAACGCGCATAGGGCGTTTGATGTCTATGTCCGAATTTATCGACTGGCATAATTGAAATGAACAAGTTTCAACTTGTATTATTCTATTATATCAGCTTCCTTGAGTTCATTGATAATTGCTACTATTTCGTTGTCGTGTGACGTATTACCTGCCTCTTTCGAAGCAATTAGTAGCTTTAGACGTTCAACCAACTCGTTGGGATCATCCCAATAAATGTATTCCATAGGGTCTTCGTTGTATACCAAACGGGAATCGAGAACGTTTCCGCCACTTTTCGTAAAAGGTATTTTTGATAGACGTTTCATTAGTAGCTGTTGTGTTCGAGTAGAGGGACGACGGTTCGATGATTCTGATTTTGTTCTAAACAAAGGTTTGATAATATTGTGATATTTGTAAGTGCTTGAACCCTTAAGACGGTTGCGTGTATCTAGGTGAACCTTAGTATACTCTAGAAGGGTTTTATATGCCTCCAAATCCTGCTGGATGTAACCTTCTGGATCGTGGTAGAATAAAAGCTGGTATAAGCCAGGTGTACCAGTCACGGATCCAGCTTCTTTATTTCGTTCTTGTAGTATGTTGATATTGCCGTTTCTTCCATCAAATCCAATTCTACGCGTACCTAAACTCCAACCGATATCGTCATTGTAGAAAGGTCCGTAATTTTTATCGATTCTTCCATTATCTTGGAAATAGTCTTCGATATACGATTGACTAATTTCAGGATATTGATCTAAATACTCTTGAATGGATTCATGTGTCATCTCAGGACGCATTATTTCTGGAGATTCGGGCATTGGAATATTCCCCTCTTCATCGGTTTCAGCCACCGGTTCCGTTTCGAGGAAACGTGTAAACACATCATCATTATCATCGGGTTCTTCTTTCTTTATTTCCTCCTTTGGTTGTAAATTTGTAATCGATTTTTGTAATGTCTTCGAGGATTGTACAATTTCTTCTAGTGGTTTGGATATTGGCTTGAATAGTTTATTAATAGACTCATCTTGCTCTGATTTACCTAATTTCAATGCCAAGTATTTTTTTCGAATCGATCTGGCAAGTTCAGACACTTTTTTCTTGCGCAATGCAGTAGCAACCTTATCGTCAGACATATTGGTATGGACTGAAGGCGCAGCTTACAATTTAATATATTTATCGAATCCTTTGCGATACCTTCCATCATTGAGGGCGAAATCTTTCATAATTACCAATGTACCATAGCGATCACACCAACACTTTGAACACATATTTTTAAATACGTCAAATGTCATGTCAGGAGATACGTGTTCGTCAAATATATGTTTCAAGTTCACCTCATCCTGCTTGAATAACACAATAACATTACAATTGTCGCGAATAAGCTGTTTCGGTATTTTTGAATATGTTTGACAAAGATATGCAGCATCGATATCTTTATGTCTGCACATGGAATAGTATTCCCGAATTTTCTGTTGACCATCACATGCAACGTCATCGAATAAAAAGACAGAATTAGGCTGAGCTTCATCTGGACTTATTATTTCCTCGTTGTCTTTGAATGGAAAATAGCCAACGCCCTTCACTTGTGCTATAACTTCCTGCAGCAATTGGTACTTTGGTTGGAATAACGATTTTGAATAAACATAAACGTTTTTGAATTTCGCGCCATTCGGATTAAATAGGAGCGCCAGCACGACATTCGTCTTTCCACACCCACTGGGGCCACATATAATGGCACGGAAAGAATTTGGTAATAATTTACCATGTTTACCAATAGTTGGTGTTGAGGTAAAATCCAGATTTTCAATGGGTATAGTCTGCTCTTGTTGAATTATTTTCATTGTGTGTGTCGTCTTTCGTAGTACTACTCTTTAAATATAGGTGTTACCACTTACGCGTATCAGTCTTAATGTTGTTGTTTGAAGGAGAAGGTCTCTTAAATTCTCTCATCAATAAACTACCTATTGAGCTTCACTTACCTAGCTATCAGTACTGTGGACGTAAGTACTACCCCCTCCACCCATTCATGTAAAAAATTGATTGTTTTTTTTCAGCCGGTACAAAATTGGAAAAACGTCTTGATCGTGGAGATCCGGGCATCAACCCCTTGGACGCTGCTTGTAAGCAACACGATATTTCTTACTTGAAGAATAAGTCTCTCGAAGAACGACACAAAGCGGATCGAATACTTGAAGATAAAGCTTGGGCTCGTGTCAAATCAAAAGACGCTTCACTGGGAGAGAAAACTGCTGCATTACTTGTAACAGGCGGAATGAAGGTGAAAAGAAAGCTGGGAATGGGTTGTCGTCGCAAACGTCGTTCCTTGCATCGAGATATTATTCTAAAAGTGGGAAAGTCATTGAAGAGAGGAACATCTTTGAAAGACACCGCAACGTTTGCCTTACGAGCGGCCAAAGCACTTATTAAAGAATTTGGTGGGAAAAAAGAAGTCGAGGTTCCTCGAGTGATACCTGTAGCGAAATCCGGAGGTTTCCTACCACTTATCCCTTTGTTTGCAGGTCTTTCGGCACTCGGAGCTTTGTCAGGTGGTGCTGCTGGGATTGCTAAAACTGTCATTGACGCAAAGCATGCGCAAAAGAAATTGGAAGAAGATGTACGTCATAATAAGGCTATGGAACGTGTAGGATCTGGCCTGTATCTGAAAAAGTATCCAAAAGGCGGCTTCGGATTGTATTTGAAAAAGCAAAAAAACCAATAAAGCTACCCAATCACGCATTAACCGACTTTGACATAACACAATACGCAAAATCGCTTAAAATACCGCATTTTCGAGGAGTTTTCATGCGAGACACTCTCCCCAAAGCCGGCCCCCGGAAACAAGAATGCGCAGTGGTTAATTTGGACACCTCTGAGAATAGCGGAAGTCATTGGGTAGCTTACCGAAAGATAAACAACAATGTAGAGTATTTCGATTCATTTGGTAACTTGAAGCCTCCGAAAGAAGTTGTTAAATATTTTGGAAAGAGTGCGAGAATTTTTTACAACAATACCCAATATCAAAACTACGATCAAATCAATTGCGGTCATTTGTGTTTGAAATTTCTACAACAATGACGGAACTATTACTACAACATATCTACCATGGAAAAACATTGAGTAGTTTCACTGCCGAAGAACTTAAGCACTTTCCCATTGAATATCTAACAGAGTGTGTAAGACCTTCGGAATTGCTGGAAATGTGGTATAAACTTCCCAATGAATATCGAGCAAATTTTCAACTACAAATACGATTGCCTTGTTTCATCCATTACAACCGACCTGATTGGACGACGCATTGTGACGGCCCTCCGAGTTCGCAAGCTACTTGTTTCCTTTGTAACCAAACATTAAAAAAATAGAAAATGTTATTTAAATTCAAACATTATTCGTATTTCATTAGTCATCATGTCGCAGTTGCTGAGAGTTAACAGCACCAATCACGTGTTTACCTTTCAACCTCCTACGCCTATTGAGCTCGATCAGAAGAAGGAATACGAAATAGCTCTACGATCTTTTCATTCTTATCACAGTATACCGAACATTGAAAATTGTAAGTTTTACTACTACGATACCAAGGGCAAGCTTCAAAGTTTTGATTTTCCCACAGGATGTTACGAAATTGCCGATCTTGAAGCGTTTATCCGAGATAAATTGGGTGCGGGCAATTCAACTAGACCAGAGGACATATTTTCACTAAAACCCAATCACAATACGTTGAAATGTGAAATTTCCAGTAAATACAAAATTTCCTTCAAGGAGACCAATGGTCTTGGAAGAATATTGGGATTTTCACCGAAAATACTCGACTCTAACAAATTGCACTCTTCAGATCTCCCAGTCAAAATTATTAAAGTATCTAGCATACGCTTCGATTGTAACATTACCACTGGAGCCTTCGATGCAAACAGACCTGCTCATACTATTTACGAATTCGTCGTACAAGTAGATCCAGGATATTCCATTGACGAAATTCCTCATAATTTGCTCTACTTACCCGTTATACCACAACGTGAAATAACCAACATCACTGTCATAGCCTTAGACCAGGACGGTCAGCCTGTAAACTTTCGTGGAGAACTAAGTACGTTGGTGTTGGAGCTTAGAGCGCGATGGGGCTAATAATAAATCATAAAAGACAATCTGCAGCACTTCCAACTTCATTAGCTAAGCAGTCGCCAAAGCTGAAACAGCTCACGTTCGCAAACAAATTGGTCCTGCAATCGCTGGGTTTTAAATTGAAAAATGACAACCATGTATGGAAAACGTCTACGCCAAAACGACATGCCTCCAATGTTTGATATCTACCGTAAGCCGATGTTTGATGAATCAATTCGAAAGGCCGAATATAGAACCTATGCTCCATTTATAAAGTCATTCAATTGCAGTGACATTGTGGAGTTTAGCATTAATCAAGTTGATTCGTTTTTTGCAATGAGCGAAACTTTGTTGTGCATTAAAGGTTCGCTTGAAGTACACGGAGCTGGTGACGTGAAATTAGCAAATAATGTTGGAGCCTTTCTATTCGATTCATGTACGTATAGTGAAAGTGCCAGGGAAATGGAAACAGTTCGGGATCCTGGAATAGTAAGTGCCGTACGTGCCATGACCTGTTATAACCAAGAAGATTCCAATCATATGGCTATAGCCGGTTGGAATTACCCAAAAGATCCTATTTTGAATGATAGCGACAAGTCCTTCAACCTTCAAATACCTCTCAAACATATTTTCAACATTTTCAACGATTATCCCATGATTACATGTGGACGTCAAACAATACGACTAGTTCGAGCACGAAACGATAATGATTGCTTATATATTACTGAAAAGAATGTCTCTGGAACGCTCTCCACTACAGCTAAAATTAACATTACAAGCGTTGAGCTGAAAGTTAAACATATCTTTCCTAATGACGACATAAAATTAAATCTCATGAAATCCATTCAAAAAGATCAACCTATAGTTATTCCATTCAGGAAGTGGGAGTTACACGAATTACCTTCAATTACTAAAGGAGCAAGACATGAAGTTTGGGCTGTCAAGACATCCACTTCAGTTGAAAGACCTCGTTTTGTTATTGTTTTCTTTCAAACCGACAAACGTAACTCGAGTACAGCTGACCCGACTCTATTTGACAATGCCGACGTACAAAGTATAAGACTATCACTCAATGGTGACTATTGGCCCAATGAAAGAATGCAATTGGATTTCGCTAAAACTGACTACAATGAAGCGTATTTTAACTACACTGAATTCTATCCCAACTACACAAACTCCACACAGAAGCGTACCCTGCTGGATTATTCTTCTTTCAAGAAACGAGCATTGTTTGTTATCGATTGTTCAAAACAGGAGGAAGGTATGAAGGCGTCCACAGTCGATGTGAAACTTGACATTGAAGCAAACATAGGCTTTCCCGAAAATACCAAAGTCTATTGCATCATAATTCACGATTGCGTAATGGAATACTTCCCCTTCTCCGAAATTGTTAAAAGCTTGAACTAGATGTTGTGAGTTAGTGTTCGAGCAGACGTCAACATGAGAGTAGCATTCGTAGACATCCAAGGTTTTGTTGTAGAAGGTCATTTCGTTGTCAAAGAACTCAGCATAGAAATTGGTTTTAAAGGTTCGCATTACATATTTTTACCACCGCAACCGTTTTCCACATTGAGCGACGCAGACAAGACGACTACATCATACTTGGAAAGGAATGTGCATGGTATTCGATACTCTTCAGGAGATGTAGAATATTCTAAACTAAATGAAATATTGAAAAGCAAGTTATTGTATGCCGCAGACTACATTTACGTTCGAGGACAGCAAAAAGCCGAATTTCTGGATAAGAAATGTCACATTTTCGGTATTTTTCCACGCATAATTGATGTTTGCAAATTTGATGGTACGCCGTGTGCAACAGGAAACTTTGTCCACGATCCAAACCCCTGCCACGCCACTGGAGTATATTCGTGTACCGAAAGAAATGTACAACGCCTCCGCCACTGGTTTCCAAATACTGTATTACCATTATAAATAAAGTTTTTTTAAAAAAACATGGGTTTTATTGAAACACTCTGTATATTCATCAACTTTTATATTACATGAAGATTGGAATTTTCGTTTTACAATTTTCAAAATAATTTTCAAAATTAAAACAAATACAGCCACTAATATTACACATGACATGGCGTAAACGTTATTAATTTCATTTTCTATATCCTTTTCTGTTCTGTTGAACATGGTGTAGGTTGAATACGTCTTAACGGATAAGTAGTTTGCGGCAGTCTACGGGCTAACTGATGGACCTCTTCAGGCACCCAGTTTATACGAAGACTTCTCCACGTCTGTCCTTCCTCATCAGGGATGTCCCCCCACCACCCCGTGAGGAGACTCGTCGCTAGGAGTCGTTTGGCACCTCTCTCCCGTCCCACGTGACGTTTGACGTGTATCATTTGACGTGTCACGTGACGTTTCGACGTGTGTCATTTGACCTGACGTTCCATCCAAATCGGATGAAGCTAGGTGCTAGTGCCTTTATGGTAGCATTATTGCGCATGCTTATACTCTCCATAAATTACATCACTTTCCATACATAATGCCGTTTGTTCCATTCAAATCGGACCAATAGTAACGAAGTTAGGTGTTAGTGCCTTTTTTGACAGCATTGCGCTACTTTCAACCATCCCCGGTATATCTATACTCTCGATTACGTCGATTACCTCCGCACCGCCCCGCTGGTGGAACCCATTTTGGCGGAGGCGGATAACATTGATTTCCCTATACTTATTGTGGAACATACATAGACCATCTACTGACTATCAAATGAACAACTTGCTGTTAAACTCTTCTATTCAAGTATGTCAGCCCTTCTTAATTCTTCGATTATTTCTTTAAACTCATCATCTTCAGCTTCTAATTGTTTTAATCGTTCAACGAGTACATTGGGGTCAGTCCAATCACGAAGAATTTTTCTAGGAAAAGTTTTATCAACAGCCTTGTACATTTCAATACTCTGGGGTCGCTCGGACAACTTGTTACTTCGTCGTTTTTTACATTTAAACAGAGGTTTTATTATGTTTTTGAATTTTACTGGGCATGCTTGATGTCTCAAATGACCTCGGCTATCACGATGTACACCAGATATGTCTAATATTTGTTTGTAAGATTGTAAATCAGAGGGGGTAAATTCCTGAGGGTTTTTGTAAAATATTAACTGTTGTAATCCAGGTGTGTTATGGAAATTTTTATTACCCACTGCCATATGTTTATCGTCATAGTCTATACAGTGTGTAAAAGCCAAATGGAATAAATTCATTATTTCGGTTACTGTACATATTTATAAAAAATCCCGAAACACGTCAAATTTAAATTATAACTTGACATTCTTTAACGTGAAAATGCAACCCCTACCTTCAACCCCCTTAGAATGACAGGTACAACCCCCAATTTTTTAAATGGGAAGTATAGGCTTGTGATATATCATTTGAAAGGTCTCTTCATTCTCTATTCAAAAATGTTATTGTTTTTAAATTTAATGCAAAAATTAACATAAAAAAAAATAATATCATGTTGTTACCGAAATTCGCTACAATACAATCAAAAACTAAAATGTAATGCAAAACGTAATAAAATGAACATTTTGAACATCTACTTCATTAACATTCATAGTTCTTTTTCGTGTTCTACATTTTATTACGTTTTGCATTACATTTTAGTTTTTGATTGTATTGTAGCGAATTTCGGTAACAACATGATATTAATTTTTTTTGTGTTAATTTTTGCATTAAATTTAAAAACAATAACATTTTTGAATAGAGAATGAAGAGACCTTTCAAATAATATATCACAAGCCTATACTTCCCATTTAAAAAATTGGGGGTTGTACCTGTCATTCTAAGGGGGTTGAAGGTAGGGGTTGCATTTTCACGTTAAAGAATGTCAAGTTATAATTTAAATTTGACGTGTTTCGGGATTTTTTATAAATATGTACAGTAACCGAAATAATGAATTTATTCCATTTGGCTTTTACACACTGTATAGACTATGACGATAAACATATGGCAGTGGGTAATAAAAATTTCCATAACACACCTGGATTACAACAGTTAATATTTTACAAAAACCCTCAGGAATTTACCCCCTCTGATTTACAATCTTACAAACAAATATTAGACATATCTGGTGTACATCGTGATAGCCGAGGTCATTTGAGACATCAAGCATGCCCAGTAAAATTCAAAAACATAATAAAACCTCTGTTTAAATGTAAAAAACGACGAAGTAACAAGTTGTCCGAGCGACCCCAGAGTATTGAAATGTACAAGGCTGTTGATAAAACTTTTCCTAGAAAAATTCTTCGTGATTGGACTGACCCCAATGTACTCGTTGAACGATTAAAACAATTAGAAGCTGAAGATGATGAGTTTAAAGAAATAATCGAAGAATTAAGAAGGGCTGACATACTTGAATAGAAGAGTTTAACAGCAAGTTGTTCATTTGATAGTCAACTGTTCTAGAGTAAAGTTAGGAAAATAAGTCATCACTTGCGTGCAGACGTATCATGGAAAAATTTATTCTAATTAAAGATGAATCACAAAAAAGCAGACGTTTTGGCATGTTGGCTAGAGCTCTGGAGTTTAGAATCAAAGAGATCCCCAAGGATGCCGATCCGGTATTATGGGTGAAAGATGCCATCACACAAATTGTACGTAAGGGTACTGAAAACTTGTCGGGTGAAGACTATGTGGGTTTCACTTTTTGCTCCAAAGAACTTACTAGAGGGGAAGGTTGGATTAACTTCAGAAAGGCCAAAGACGTGTCGTTTGATGATGTGTGGAATACTATATCTTCAATTTATCAATCCAACTCGACGGGACTAAGCACGGAAACTTTTTGTTTAAAAATTACTTCTGTAAAATCTAATAGTTAAGAGCCTCTGTATTTTTATCAATAAATCAGATTTTCGTCAACATAAATTTTCAATCATTGTAACACGTGAAACCTCACCTGCCACAATTTCTCACAAACAGCAGCACTTTTCAGGTATTTTATATTTTGCAATTGAACTTGTAGACTTTTCTCATTCAATAATATAGTTATAAATATAACACCTCTTATCATTGGTTATCTACTCACAAACGATCCCTGATAAAACACTGATTTGAATACATGAAAAGAGCTTAATAGGCCACGCCCCTTTTTGGGTACTATTTATACACCTGCTCGGAGGTTAAAATTCAGTCACTGTAATCAGTCGAGCGATAAACCATTTATCAATTTTGTTTCCGGGAAATCTTGGGTAAATTTGTTTGATTCGGGAATTCTGCAAGTTATCTATATTTGGAACAATGGAAAAGTTTTTGATAACCAAAGATATTATTAAGCAAGTTCGCAAATTTAAATTAACTGGTAGAACTATAGAGTTTAAGATTCGTCCAGCCCCCGAAAACTATGATCCAATAAAATGGATCAAAGAAGGTCTTAAAGATATAGTTCATAAAGTAACAGAAGGAACAGAGTCAAGTGATCAGATCGGGTTTACTTTTTGCTCAAAACAATTTAATCGAGGTGATGGTTGGATAACTTTTCGAATGGCTTCACAAATAAAGTTTGAAGATATATGGGATATGATTTCGAAAGTGTATCAATCTAATTCATCAGCTTTTGATACCGAAACGTTTTGTCTTGGAGCGACAACTGTAAAAATGCCTAAAGGCAAGAAGCGTAGCAATAAATACAATAATTTTGACACAGAATGTACCAGCCGCAAAGGTGTTATCACAATAAATAATCAAGACAATTTATGTTTAGCTAGGGCACTGGTGGTAGCGAAGGCATATGCAGATAACGATTGTGATAAAAACAAAGTCCGAGTAATCAAGAGTCTTCAGACTGAAAAAACTTTAGAACTATTAACAGCTAGTGGTATCGAGATACCCAAAGAGGGTGGTGGTATACCAGAATTGAGAAAATTTCAGGAATATTTGACAGATTATACAATAACAGTTTACAAGTACGGTACAAAGGGACGAAATATCTTGTACGAAGGCATAGGTGGATATAAGAAAATTAACCTATTGCACCACAAAAACCACTATAATGTAATAACATCATTAACAGCTGCATTTTGTTGCAGTTATTTTTGCGAAGATTGTCACACGCCCTTCACTAATAAATACACTCATCGTTGTGATAGAAGTTGTCCAGCGTGCAATCAATCGCCACCTTGTATATCCAGTGAGAAAATTGTGTGCATCGAGTGTAATCGCTATTTTAGAGGTCAGTTATGCTTTAATCATCACATTGAGACTAAACTCTGTGAGCAAGTGACCTCGTGTAAATTATGCTCGAAGACCTTTAAGAAAGATAGAGTACACACATGTAATGAGGTATTTTGCAAGGTTTGTAGAGAATATAAGCCATCACCTCACTATTGTTTTATGCCTATAGACACACACAAGCCATCAATGAATGGCGTTCTATTTATATTTTATGACCTTGAATGTACACAAGAAGAAGTAATGACTGACGGTTCACTACTACATAAAGCAAACCTGTGTGTGTTTGAGCAACACTGTACAATATGTATAGGTACTAACATAAAGTGGTGTGACTGCGGTGTTAGGTATCAAGTTTTGAGGATTGACCCGGTTGCTCGATTTATGGAATATGTATTGAATCAGAGAGCTCTGTTTAAGAAAATAATTGTAATTGGTCATGCAGGTGGTCTGTATGATAATCAGTTTATGTTAAATCATATCATGACAAAAACAGATTTGACTCCAGAACTGATCACCAGAGGAACAAAATTATTACAATTAAAAGTGGGTAATGTTAGTTTTATCGACTCTCTAAACTATTTTCCGATGCCTCTAGCAAAACTGCCTAAAGTGTTCGGCTTGGAAAACATTAAAAAGGGTTACTTCCCCCACTTGTTCAACAAAGCCGAAAACTGGGATTACGTTGGTCAGATACCTGCACTCGAATACTACGACCCAGAAAATCTAAAATACTCCCCCTCGCTGAACGAAAAGAACGATGCCAGAAATCAGCTCATCACTTGGCATAAAAAACTCTCCGATCAAGGATATGTCTTTGACTTCAAATCCGAAATTATCTCATACTGTATAAGCGACGTGTCCATACTGGCTCAATCTTGCTTAAAGTTCAGAGAGTTACTTTTAAAAGAAGGAGGGGTCGACCCGTTCATCGAAGCCATAACATTACCTGGAGCTTGTAATAAAATATTTAGAAGGAACTTTTTAAAACCGAATACCATCGGGCTGATTCCAAAGAATGGCTATAGGTGTCGTGATGAACAGTCTAGAATAGCCATTCAATGGTTATTGTGGGAAGAACATCAGAGGGATATAAGAATAGAACACGCATCTCGAGGAAGAGAAGTTGTGATAAACGGTCTTAAGTTGGATGGATACTGTCATGCAACTCGAGAAGTTTTTGAATTTGAAGGGTGCTACTTTCATGGTTGTCCAAAATGCATTAAATACAAGAGAGACACACCTACTTATGAGGAGCCATCCCTTACTTATGAACAACGATACGAAGCGACCATGACAAAAAATGAAAAATTAAGAGCTCTCGGCCACGAAGTAATTGTGAAATGGGAGTGTGATTTTCGTAGGGAAATGGAAAAAAATCCAGATATAACATCATATACAGAAAAACACCCTCTGTTTTTTCAAACACCTCTTCAGGCTCGGGATGCTTTTTATGGGGGACGAACGGACGCCACAAAACTATATTATTCATGTAAAAAGGGAGAAAAAATTAATTACACGGACATTTGTAGTTTATACCCCTATATTAATAAGTATGGAAAATATATTAAAGGACATCCTGAAGTTTTTGTAGGTGAAGAATGTTATACTTTGAATTTAAATCAAACAGATGGGCTGATCAAATGTCAAGTGTTGCCTCCTACAAATCTCTATCATCCAGTTCTACCATATAAATCCAATAATAAGCTCATGTTCCCTCTTTGTCGTTCTTGTTGCGAAAATATGATGAAGGAAGAGTGTTATCATACAGAAGAAGAACGTGCAATTACTGGAACTTGGGTAATGGACGAAGTACTGAAAGCTTTGGAAAAAGGCTATACAATATTAGCAATATATGAAATTTGGAAATATGAGGTTGTACAGTATGACCCTAACAAGAAATCTGGCGGTCTTTTTAATGAATATATATCCAATTTCCTCAAAATAAAACAGCAAGCTAGTGGGTGGCCACCGGAATGTAAGTCTGCTGAAGACAAAAAGAGGTATATAAAAGATTATTTTGAAAGGGAGGGGGTAGAGCTATGTCCTGACGAAATAGAGTTCAACCCTGGCCGTCGTCAAGTGGGTAAATCAATCATAACATCTTTTTGGGGTAAGTTTGGGCAACTTCAGAATCAAAGCAAGTCTTCTATTGTTAATGATCCGGCAGAACTGTTAGACATCCTTACACAACCGTACAAAGAAGTCCACCATATATTTCCGGTTAACGAAAATACTCTCGTCGTGAACTGGTCATTCAAAGATGAGGCATATGTTTCACTACCAACAGTTAACGTAGTGTTGGCTGCTTATACAACTGCCCTCGCTAGACTGAAATTATACTCATATTTGGAAAAACTTGATGATAGAGTAATGTATCATGATACTGACTCTGTTATTTATATCTCTCGCCCTGGTGACGAGTATGAAGTACCTTTGGGTAATTACCTCGGCGATATGACTGATGAACTATGCGAGTATGGCAAAGGGAGTTACATAACGGACTTTGTTTCTGGAGGTCCAAAACTATACGCATATAGAGTTTATTCAACAACAGAAGATAAGACACTGGATATTATAAAAGTTAAAGGAATAACTCTTAATTACAACACCCATAAAAAAGTAAATTTTGATAAATTAAGAGACATGATCATTGCTGACGCCTGCGATGAATGTATAACTTCTCGAAATATATTAAGAAATGCCGACCATTCTGTCATCACCAAAGAAGTAACTAAAGTATTCCGTGCAACATTTACAAAGCGAAAAAGAATTGAAAACTATGACTCCGTTCCTTATGGATACAAACGACAATGTATCTAGTTTATTAGTATTTAAATTTATCTACCTCCTCCCTTAGAGTAGTCAGTAAACTAGTGAATTTTATAGCGTCGACCAAGCAAATGTAAAGACTCCCAAATCTGGGAACCTGTTCACTTTGTGTGAGAAGAGTGGCTCCCAAATCTGGGAATACGCTTTGTGTTGAAGAGTAGCTCGGATAACGAAAATTTCAATATTCCTACAACTGCTTTCCTCCTATCCCGAGGGACAATCAAACAATTTGATGAATGTGCCTACCTCTCAGCGGAAAGTTTTATACTGACTAACAGACACATTTCCAAAAACCACCAATCGACTAAATTGAAAAACATTCTTAAATTTATGAACTATTGTGTAAACGGATTGTCTACTAAGTAAATCAGATTTATGTAAATGATTTAAATAATTTTAAAACTGATGATTTTGAATGACTTTATTTTCATTAAAAACATGTTCCATCAAATAGAAAGTGACAGAAGTAGTAGTTATTCTTCCATACAACTTCCCAGCATCATTGTTGAATTACCAACATTTTTCTTCATGTTTGTTATTTAAATTATGTACAAAACGTTTCATTTATTTTATACTTTTAATCAATAAAATTTATAAACTTGATGATTATTGCTTTATTTTTCACAATTCAGATGATCCATTTTTTGACATTTCATTTACTTGACTTTCATTGTTATTATTGAATATCAATCTAATGATGAGTAACTTCAAATTGAAATATCGAAAAATGGATCGTGTCATTTGCAATAAAAGTGAAATTACAGTAATTTTGAATATACTGCAAAAATATTACAGGAATCTTTTTTCTCCTGTTAGCGTCACAACCTGAAGAGGTACTGACGGGGCTCTCAAGCGCCATATGAATAGAGGGCGCCACGGGTTTCCCATCTATAAGCATTTCTAATTATGTGTTACAATACATTTAAGGATGTTTAAAGTGATAAACATCATTCTTATTTAGATTGTCATTATGATCGGTCGCATCCTGTTGATATTCTGTGTCAGTCATCAAGTTCTGTCACTCAATAAATCTGAAGCTATAGATTATTTAAAGAAATATGGCTACATAAACACTTCCAACGTCAGCAGCACAGATTTTAAAAGTACCTTAGGAGCTTTCCAAGAACGATATAATCTTCCAGTGAGTGGTGATCTAAATGATGCTACAGTTCGATTGTTATCTAAACCTCGATGTGTTCAAGCCGAAAACAACTACAGAGTTCATGCCAAATGGAACAATACCAACCTATATTGGTATTTCCCTAAAGCCAATTCTACACTTAAACGTTTAACGGAAAAAGCTTTTAGTATGTGGGAGAAAGTTTCCAATTTTCAATTCACGCAAATTACCTCTCCGATACAACATAAACCTGACATTACCATTTCCTTTGGACGAAGAGCACACTGGAATCGAGCAGACTGTGAAGGAAATCATGCTTGTCAATTTCCATTTGATGGTTCGGGCCAAGTACTTGCACATGCATTTTTCCCTACAGGTGATGATAAATGCATTGAACTTCATATTGATAGTGATGAAAATTGGGATTTTACTGGACTAAGCGCACCGCCAGATGGAAAAACTAATCTTCTAATGGTATTAGTACATGAAATTGGTCATAATTTGGGTTTAGGTCACAGCGATGTTGAAGATGCAATAATGTTTCCTTGGTACCATGAATATGTGCAGAATATTAGCCAAGATGATATTTTGGGTATAAATAGCCTCTATGGACCTAAAATTCCTAAAACATCTGCCAAACCCTTGATAACAACAAACACCACACCTTATAAAAAACATCCTAGTACACCAATCAAGAACTTATGTGATATAACAATACCAACCTTTATGTTTCTGGCGACTGCACCTACGTTTCCAAATTTCCGGCTATATGTTGGGCACCAGAATTTTCTATGGAAATTTGATTTAAATGACATGCGAATACCCTCAAATCCTGATAATCTCAACTATTACCTTCCTGAGCAGCTGAAGTCTTCATCCATATCCCATATTTCTCAAAATTTTGATGGTTCTCTATTGGTATTCGACAACAGCTCTAAACACTTTCTTACAACATCTTTCCCTGATTTACACATATTTGGAAATAATATCAATTTAAAATTCATGGAAATCAATGCAGTTTTCCGAGACCATCATGGTAGAAATTTTATTTTCTACGACAACTATAATTATATCGAATTTACCCTGTCTCCGTTCAATGTAAGGGCGCGTGGGCGAATTACTGATCAATTTCCGGGTCTACCACTTGGTATAACAAGTGCCTTCAAGTTCATTGATGGATATATATATTTCTTGAAAGAAAACACATATTATAAATTCAGCGAATATACAAAGAAGGTAATGGAAGCTGGAAAATTTAATTGGAACCGTTTTGGAATACCGTGTCCTGATGGAGGATTAAAAGATCAGTTGAAGAATTTACTTAGTAAAATTATATCTTTTTATGAATAAATCAATTGTTTATTACCTGATTTAATTAAACCACATTTCCTTTAATCTTCAAGAGCATTGTCTCCACGTGAGCATGAAGGAAATGAAAAATATATTATTATAATCATTATCTACTTACACAGAGTCTTAATTATAAAACTCTCCCGACAAAAAAGTTTATACAAATGGAATAAAAACATTACAAAAACTAGAATCCGTCAAAATGATCGATATCACTATCCACCTTAAGAGCTCTAGGAGAATTATGTAGTTTCACAATACAAGAATCTTTAGCATGGGTTTCAAAGTATTGTTCTATAGCAGCTTTGACACCACCAATCTTGTGCTACACCAATTATATCTTCTGACTCGCAAACATGGATTATTAATTACAATCGTTTCCTCAAGCTTCCATGACATCTTTATATAAATCCTATAATAGTTAAAACTTATTCCGACTCATCTTCAAATATGTAGTTCCTGTCAGATCTAGCAAGTACAGCATTTCGGTCTTTGTACAGAATGTCTCGTGAACAATGAACAAAATTGAGATTTCTGCAAAAGCGTGACTGATCATTTAGAACAGTTGTATTAAAATATTTCCACTTATGCAAATTTTCTTGCGATTTGGTAGGGTTCCATGGTGATTTTGATGCGAAAATCTGCCAGACATTCTATATTTTCGCAAGTTATTTTCATGCAGCCTTCACGTATTCATATCTATAACAATAAGAGAACATTTTTATATACATTCAAGAAACATTTATTACTCAAGGTATCAAACTTGAACTATCTACTTTCTTTTGTTGAATGCTGAATTGCATTTTAATTCCCCTTAGATTTTCCCACAAAGAGCATTTTGAACGAATACACATTCTACCAAATATAAAAACTTACCTCTTTCACAACTACTTTCACTACTTTTCCCACTAAATACTGCTACGTTGACAACCGGGCGATTGAAAATATCAAAACCCTGTGTGAATATTTTGAGAGCATTTTATCTCCAACCTTGAGAAGTAATTGGTCGATTATCGTCTTTTGTGTTGATAAATATAAAATGATTTTTATACAGGGTGTGAAACCACAATTGTCTTTTGTGTTGATAAAATGAGCATACCACTGAAAAGTTAGGGAGTGTTCCGAAAGTACACTGCTCGCATTTGTTGTGGGTCTAATAGGTCGATTCTGTGTTTTTTCGTAATAGCTTACGAATCTGTAGATAACGAAAGTTCTGTAAATGGGATAAGATATATATTGTACGCAGAATAGCGATTTCCCTGTGTAGTTACAGATTATCTTACAGACCTGCACAGAATAGACTATAAATACCAAATAGACAATTTGAGATTAATAATTTGACATTTCATTCTGGACCATCAAACTGAATTACATGTTTTGCTTCCAGTATATTGACCAGAACTAATGATTTTTGGGTAGCACATGAAAATATTTGCATCCGCATCAGAACGTTCATTTTTGTGTTTGTATATGAATGATGGCTCTTGGGATCCACGTGGAATCTAACCACCAACCTGCGATTTGTTAACTTAAGGTTTCATTTAATTTTCACAGTCAAAAGATTTTGCATAAGTATTTTCTATAGTATGATCGTCAAGGAGAAGGTTTATCATTTTGTACCCACACGGCTGATTGTGGGAAAATCCTTATTTATTGCTATATCCTCACAAATGTTATCAATTTTCCGTTAAGGTTCGTTTGTTGCATGTTTTAAGAGATGCCATGTGAATACCTGGTTAGTTTTATTATATTAAGTGAAAATTTCGGTACGAATATTCATCTGGATGTTCATCCCCCTGTCCAGGACGGTTGTCAAATCTTTATAAACATAGACATTAATAGTTATCGATTTCACCATTGTCTTAATCTGAGAAACAATTATGGAAGCGGTGATTTGTTGCAAATACATTTGCTTTTTGAAGACCAGTTAATTCGAGCTTATAATTTTTATATTAACGAGGCCGAAAGTGAACGTATTCACGGAGAATACTACTATTCCGGGATCCAAGAAGCACTTATCACGCCCACTATATCTTCGAGTGAAGGTTTTATCAGTTCTGAGCCCTCAGAAGAGTAATGTAAGTTGCACTCTGTTTTATATAGAAATCTACTCTGTGTTGTCATGCTTGTTAGGTGCAAGAAAACCATACCACTAAAGTTAGGGAGTCTTCCGAAAGTACACTGCTCGCATTTGAGCTATATTTCATTCACCCGTCATGGTTAAAGCTGATCCCATTTCATTGAGTTTAACCGTGACGTTTGGGTACACCTCCCCTACCTGCCCTTAGGAAATTCATAATAGGTGGTTGAACTCGTAGAGCATAAAATAGCGAAGTATTTCTGTCATTAGAGAAAAGTAAGTATTCCATGCACAGTTCTATGGCCACAAACCAAATATAACCTATGGCTAAACTTGAAGACGACAAAATATATTTTATTATGATTGAAGACTTCACAAAATATAAATAAAGATAAAGAAATAAGTAAATATGGAGTAGAAGTCGAAGTACACAAGATACACGGGAAAATGTACAAATATTAAGAAATGATAATGAAAGAGTGAAGTATTTTTTGGGTAATTTTATTTTTTCAGATGACAAGTTCCTTAAACAATATGTTTTGAATCATTTAATTTTTCACAGCCAAAAGATTTTGCATTTTCTATAGTATGTATTTTTCTTTAACCTTGAGAAAATTATCGGCACGTGGCTCGTCCCTTAAAATGTATTACAAAGTATTCCTTATCTCAATTCCTTGGGATTATCGTCTTTGTATTGATAGGCCGGATGCGCTAGACCGGATGCGCTAATTAGACCGCTGATAAGGCGGCTGTCTGCCTGAAGTGCCATTATATCTGCTTCTAATATTTAAAAGTTTTTCTGGTGCTTTTAAATTCATTGTTTCTTTGAGATTAAAAAAAACAGTTATTTTCACAACTAATTATTTACGCAAATCTGCAGTGTGTAGTTAATAAAATGCCGAAGCAGCTGAACAGTAAATGTCAAGAGGTGGTAACATCTTTTTTAAGGTATTTTGAACCAGATTGCCGAAATGAGGGCCCGCTTTCCCCGCTTACTATTGAGAGACGTAAGTAATAGTATTCGATGTTTTTATTCATTATTATTAATATTATTGTTACATAAATGTAAATGTCAATCTAACATATCAGATCGACTTTACTAGTTTTCGTTAAGTAAAGAAAAAAACTACAGCTTGGCAACATCACAATATTTTGTTTTGCAACGTCATCGTCTTTTTATCGTAAAAATCCCATACCATGTGTTTGTTTCAAAGTAAGGAATAATCTTTATTGTTTACAATCTAATTTTCTTCTTCTTCATCAAATTAACTGTTGGTCTTGGTTTGCTGAGTAAAATAGTTTACTAATCACTATAATGTTGTTGGTTAATTAGGTTTTAATGGATTATTGATTCAAATGTTCAGACATACCTTGTCCTTGTCAATTTTTTTTCTTTTTGGAATTTTTGATAAATGGCTACCTTTTGAACCACATGGGTTCCAACTTTACGAAGTAATTTCGGATTTAAAATAGCCTGCAATACAAAAGGAAAAACGGTAAATTAAGCTTATCAGTATTATTTTCTTCGAGAGAATTGGGGAAGAAGCCCTAACCGGGATCTTTACTGGTTTAATTTGTTCTACATAAAAGCCATACACCACCTTTGGTAAGTTGACCAAATACTTCCATTTCTGTTCATTTCGATACTTGTAGATTTAAATTCTATCATTCTTTTAGGCTTTACTTACTTACCTGACATAATCATTACTACTTGATTGTATTCGTTGCCTCATGCAATCGTTAGAATAAGGAATAAATAGTACCACACTCATCCTACTCATCAGTTGGACTTGCTTTGATTTTTTTTATGCTTCATTGTACTGGCTTACCAGATGGAAGTTGCATGTTTCACCAACCCTCAAGCTGAGAACAGTTGCACTCCGTCCTCCACTGCATAGTTTGCCAATGATCAACATTATAAACTACTAACAAGTAAGATTGTTCCTTTCTCTATACTTAACACATGCGAAGAACTTTATAACGAGATCATGATAGTGTGAAGAATCATATCCACCTAAAACATAAGAATATTTAAAGTTTATAGAAATGTATTTATAAAATTGGTAATTATTCACTCATTTAAGATATCTTACACCTAGTAAAATATCACCTAAAAACTACTTACTTGATTTGTGTACACCTTCTAGTACTAAAAAGGAAATCCAGAAATATTGTTGATTACTGATACAACTATCTGTTATATGTTTTGCTTACCATTTGGAAATACTATTAGATATAAGTTTGTTCCCAACCATCAAACCGCAAATAAACTATTTACTATCACCATTTCTTCTTAATTAGTTGTAATTAATTGTATGTAGTAACGAACCGAGAAGCCCTCTTATTGGAATACTATTAACCACGTATTCTTTAATTTTAAAAGTTGTATTACTGAAGAGGGTGAGAAAATTACCTTTGATATTAAAATAAATAATTAATAGAAGTACGAGGGTAATAGTATCAACATATAAGTGTTGATAAATCACCAAACATCATTGATATAAAGTTATCGTGTGACCTTTTTTAGGGGTCATTTAAAAATTATCAACAACTATTTATATCAAATATATAGTGTGAACTAACCAAATCACATATATTTCTGCATTATTGTAACTATGCCTGTACCTGTAAAATTTGTCCAAAGTGTAAAGGTGAAACACAGACAGAAAATAGTATGTGTTTTCCCTGTTTCATTAGTACATCTATGAAGGTTTCTATTTTGATATAAAACTATGAGTTTTTTGGTCAGTAATGCCTGTGCCAGTAGAACATACGTGTCCCAAGTGTAGAGGTGAAACGAGCAGACCAAACACGGTGGTGTGTTATTATTGTTGGATGGAAGATTTATTGAAAAAGTTTGGGAATAAGCACATACCATCACCATCACGATACCACTAAAAATGAAACGAACATCTTCATTTTCAAAGCCTGAAACATCGAAGCGTGTCAAGATGGAGGAGATGAAGAAGGCTTATGTACCATCTTATACATCAAATTTTCCAAGTCAACCAGATTCGAAATCAGCTTACTACAATAACGTTATTGATGAATATAATAGTAATGTTTTCAGTGATAGACGGAATCAATTAAGAGAAATTATGTATTATAGGTCTCAAGAAAAGTAGTTTGTTTAGATAAGGCGGAACTATCAAATGTATAAATATAGAAATAGATATTATTTACCCTCTGATGTACAAAGTAATTATAAACAATATGGTGGAAGCCGAAGCCGAGGGCCAGATGGGCCTGTAGTGCTGCTATATATATATATATATATATATATATATGGTGGAAGTAAAAATAATTTGTTATTTGTGTTATGCCACGATGATAAGAAGAGTTGGGGGAGAAACGAGAAGTACAATTTGGATAATGTGCGAGGTGAAAGTAAGAAGAACAGATAGAAATAATACCAATATATGTAATCCATGTATAAAAGATAAAAGATTTATGAATATTATTTGAAACAATAAATGTTAGTTTCCTTTTTAAATTGTTGAAGACCTCTTCTTTTTTTGTATTACTCTGATTATAATGTGTGAAGTTAAAATCATTTGTACCCTATGTTTTTATACAACTATCCGAAATGTAGTCGTGCAAAGAATAATAAATGTATGTTACTTTTGAATTTGTTGTTCATTTTGTAGTTGAACTTTGGGAGGTCATTATGTTGAATAGTGCAATTAATAGATTACCATTTGAAATGCATATACCGGGTTATAAATTTTGTGGTCCGGGAACAAAGTTAAATAAACGATTATCAAGAGGTGATAGAGGGGTCAATGGATTGGATGAAGCATGTCGAGAACGTGATATTGCTTATTCACAAAATACCGACCCACAACAACGACACACAGCAGACAAAATTTTAGCTGGAAAAGCTTTAAATCAATTTCGATCAAAAAACAGCTCATTTTCCGAGAATTTGGCTGCTCTTGGTGTCGCTGGTGCTATGAAAACAAAAGTAAAATTGGGTATGGGTTTGAAATATAATAATTATAAGTTGACGATAAACAACTGTATCGAAGAAATAAACAAGATTAATAAGTCGTTAGAAAAAGTTACAGACGGCATAAATAAATGCACAATGATTCTTAAAGGGACCACCATTCCAAACAAGAATCGCAAAAGAAAACATCAAAAAGTTTCAACTATTCCAAAAATCATTAAAAACATGGATGTTGATATTGCAGACGATTATCCAATGAACAAAAATTCCATGAATGAATTATCAAATGAGCGAACTAAAAGAAAACTTAATTTTGATGATGATTATGGTGTGTCAAATACAAAAAGAAAACGTGAAATTGAAGAACAGCTTTCAGTAAATACTAAAACCATCACCCGGATTTGAAACTGTACAATTGGCCAGGAATGTTTAGGGACATCACCAAATACGTTAGGAAATGTCTGCAATGTCAAAAGTGCAAACCGTCGCAACAGAAACTCCCAGGCAAGATGCAGCCATCAGCAAACCGACAACCATGGCAAACCGTTAGCTCCGATATAATTGGACCGTTACCCAGAAGTAAGAAAGGGCATTGTTATATTATCATGTTTCAAGACCGATTTACTAAGTGGGTACAGTGTAAGCCGTTGAGGAATGCTACTGCAAGTAGCATAAGTACTGCCTTCTACGAAGAAGTTTTGACAATATTTGGTTGCCCCCGTACCGTGCTGACCGACAATGGAACTCAGTATGACAGTAAACTTTTCAAGGACATGCTGAGTGGACTAGGAATCCGACACCGTTTTACGCCACCGTATACACCGCAAGCAAATCCAGTAGAACGAGCCAACCGCACCCTGAAGACAATGATTGCGCAATACTGCGAAGCTGATCACCGAGACTGGGATGTAAGATTGCCTGACTTGAAGTTTGCAATGAATAACTCAAGACACGACTCGACTGGATTCACGCCTGCCTTCCTAAATTTTGGTAGAGAACCAGAGACACCGAAATCTTTCCGAAGAGATGCTGAAAAGGATACCTAGGGAAGTCCGGAAGAAGATGCCGGAGTAGACGACCCTACCGAAGAAGATCCGAAGTCACATTCCTTGCGAGTAGAGAAACTACAGGAATGTTTCGATTTAGTCCGTCTAAACCTGTCCAGGGTATTTACCAGTCAAAGTCGTAACTATAATCTGCGCCGCCGTGAATGGAAATGTAACATAGGCGATAAAGTGATGAAGAAGGAACATACACTATCATCTGCTGTGGATCACATCGCCGCTAAACTGGCTCCGAAGTATTCCGGGCCGTACGAGGTCGTACGTGTCATTTCACCCGTTGTCTATGACTTACGTGACGAAAAAGGAAAACGGTGTAATCGCATACATGTTAAAGATTTAAAACCTGCCAATGAATAAAATGTTTTTGTTTTTTTTTCCGTAGAATGGATGACCGTTATCTACCGCCGCCACTCATCCCTCTATACCCCGAAGTGATCGACTTGACGGAGGAAGTTTACCCTCCTGGAAGCCCGACGCCGATCACGAACTTGTTTGAAGGGGAGGAATGGTGGCAAAATTACGAAGATGCCAGTAGCGAGGTGTTCGAACAGACTTTTGATGAGGACTTTGGAATGTCCCGGTATAGTCCTGGGCATACGCCTCCGAGGTCACCCACTCCACCTATCCAGGAGTGTACACCGAAAAGGTCTTAATGTGCACTCTGTACGAACGTACTACCACGGTTCCAGGAGAAGAGGGGGAAGCAGGGGACCAGATAAAGGTCAGAGAGCAGGTGTTAAAGTATGACTCTGGGGTCTGCCGTTTCTTTTCCCCCTTACAACAGGACTCCACCGGGCGTTCGTCACCACCAATGTTGAAGAAAGCCATAGCACCACCGACTGCCTCCACCTCTCCAGAACCAGGGCCCTCCACCCCGGATGCAAAAACCAGAGGCTGGGAAATTTTGGATTTCGCGGCCAAAATACCTAGGCAGGAGCCATGGCCAAGAATCTGGGCAGAAAAGGCCCAATACCTCCGGCCAAAGGAGATGAAGCCCGACAAGTGGTTCCGTGCCCGGCTGTACGACCGGAATGGACGGAGAACCACTGTAATGATTCCCCCAGCCCCGTGAACAACACACCGCCGCCCGTTAGCCGAAAACTTGCTTTTGACCAAAAGTAAGATTACCCGATTTAAATTTTTGGTTTTGTTTTGTTTTTTATTGTTATGAGAAAATAGGTGGTTCTTTAATAATAGCAACTGCTTTCTATTTTAATAGATGAATGCCGATACCCAGCCCAACGTACTCGTCTTAACTGACCCGGATATCTTCCAGCTGGAGACATCTCACCGAGTCGACATCCCGAGCATCGACCACATGAGTGACGGAAAGAAGGTCTGGAATTCCGGACACATCCCAGCAATGATTTACACAGCAGAAGAGCTGTCGTATCGCCGAACGTATCCTCCACCACCGTCAACTGGAACCGACATGCCGCCCAAGAGGATGAGAACAGGAACTTTTATCACCCTAACCGATGACCTCTGCTGGAGGTGTGGAACCCCCGGTCACCGCCGAGAAAGTTGCAGTAGGCCGTACATCCTGTTCTGCTCCCGATGTGGACGAGTTGGTCAGATGTCCCGAGAATGCACGTGCGAACCGCCAGCTCCTCGTACTCGATCGATGGCTGTCCAGGTCCATCTGGTCGCCAGTCCCAGTACGCCACGCCAAAAGCAAGACGCCGCCATCCAGTGCTGCCTAGACCTCGAACGACCCCGGACCGCTCAGGAAGTAGCCAGACGCTGTTCCAGGACATACCGACACCAGTCGTCCCGAGGAAGAGGACCTCATCTCCCAGACCGCTCTTTTCAACACCGACGTTCCAGACGCCGAGACCACTGGACCTCCGTTATTATTTATTTTAGGGTTTGAAAATTTTTTTTATTGTTTATTTGAATGGGTTAGAAAAAAATGTAATGACCGAAAGTTGGACTTTCGTTCATTAATTTTTTTTACCGAAGAAAAGGGGGTGTGTAACGAGTGATTTTTTTTGACACTGATTTAAGTTTTTTTTTCTCCGTTTCGTATTTTTATTTAACTACTTGATTTTAAATAACTCGTTACTTACTTTCCGATTCCTTTTGTGACCGATTTATTTTAATTTTTTTTATTATTATTACCGTTATATTAGTTTTAGTATTTTTTGTATTAGTCCGGAGGTACGCAAATTTTTCAATCAAAAAGGGCATTTGGTATATATACAATTTAATTTAATTTAATTAATTCCGAAAGACGTCTAGTATATGACAAATTTTTTTGTAGTTCCAAAATAAAATTTTACTAATGAGAATATAAAAGCAGAGAAGAGTTGGATTCGGCTCTGAATTTCGTGGCTCTCAGCTCGTGCTCATTCCGTAGTTCTCAGCTCTCAACTCGTAGCCTTCCGCTCACCGTTAAACGTTTTATTTTTATTGTGTTAAGTTTGTTACCGATCCGGTTCCCGGAATTCATAATTTTTGAAAAGACAATTCTGTTAGTTAAGTGGTGCATATCGAAGCCGATTTAGGAAGGTAAAATATTTTTAATAATCACAGTACCTATACTCAACAATTTCCGTACCTCCGTATTCCGTACTTTTGAAATAGTTTGATTTTTTTCCCGTACCGGTTAATTTTTTGTGAAAACTTTTACTTTGGAAATTCTTTTTGAGTATAACCGACAATATTAAAATATTGTAATTGGTTTAAAGAAAATTTACTTCCAATATAAGAATTAGATTTTAATAGTGAAGAAATTTGATTTTCTTGGTTTTTCCGACATTTTAATTAACCGTTGTCGAGTAGAAACTCGTTTGTTTTTTTAATATAAGTTGATTTGTTCTGGAAAAATTGTTTTTTATTTATTGCTGAAGAGTGATTGATATTTTTTTGGTTTGGATATTCGCCGGCTCTCGATTGAGGGTACGATTTTATGTCTTTTCTTTACAGGACATTTATTTCCAATTACAGGACATTTATATTTAATTACAGGACATTTATATTTAATTGATACTGTTTAGTATTGTGATATTTTAGTTTTATTTCTACTTTGGTGTGTCGATAATAAGTTATTTTTTTTACTGTTGAATTTTATTTCCGAGTTAGTAGTTTTCAATAGCTTCTGTTCAATAACTCCGTTAAATCCGAATGGTTTCTTGAACTTGGAAGAGGCTTAGCCACAACTTGTTCAGTTACCCGGCAGAATTGAACGTTCGTTTCGTAGTCAAATATATTTTTTTTTAAATGGTAACTTCCGTGTTTCCGTTAAATCCGAAGGGTTACTTGAACTTGGAAGAGGCTTAGCCACAACTTGTTCGATTACCCGGCAGATTTAAACATCCATTCCGTGGTCAAATTATTTGTCTCAGTAAATACCCGTATCTCCATTGAATCCAAAGGGTTACTTGAACTTGGAAGAGGCTTAGCCACAACTTGTTCGATTACCTGGCAGATTTAAACGTTCGTTTCGTGTTCAAATATTTTTTTGTAATTTCCCGTGTCTCCGTTGAATCCGAAGGGTTACTTGAACTTGGAAGAGGCTTAGCCACAACTTGTTCGATTACCTGGCAGATTTAAACGTTCGTTTCGTGTTCAAATATTTTTTTTTAGTAATTTCCCGTGTCTCCGTTGAATCCGAAGGGTTACTTGAACTTGGAAGAGGCTTAGCCACAACTTGTTCGATTACCTGGCAGATTTAAACCTTTATTCCGTGGGCAAATTATTTGTCTCAATAAATTCCCGTGTCTCCGTTGAATCCGAAGGGTTACTTGAACTTGGAAGAGGCTTAGCCACAACTCGTTCGATTACTCGGCAGATTTAAACGCTCTATCACCTTTCCTTGGATAATATATTTTATTATAATCGCATTCTAGTAGTTTCCCGTGCCTCCTTGCATCACAAGGGTTTTCCGAACTTTGCTTATCCCTGTAGATTAAGGAATAAAAGGACCACAGAGTATTAATGAACTAGAGAACTAAAGTTTAATTCGTTATCAACCGTAAATATTGATTATAAGACCGATATTTAAAACGTCTGTATTCAACAAGACCCCTGGAATTTTCCGTAACCTCTATCTGAGGCTATCTGGAACTCTTGACACTAAGGGTCAAGGGGCCGTGGAGCAAACCACGTTAAAAATCTGGCGCCCGAGCATTCCGTAGAAAGATTTTCAGCTAAGGGTGACCATAGTGACGTGTTCGAGTGGTAGAAGACCACGTGTACAGGAAAACGCGTTACAAAGAAAATAGAAACCCTGAATTGCAAACAAGAACAAACAGGCGCAAACGAGTCAATGTTCCACCAGGAAGGCCAGTCATCCTTGCAGATATGAATGATGAATTCGAAGACGAACCACCAGAAAACATTCCTTCCACGTCTGGAGTACAAAAACCTAGAAAGTGCCAAAACAATCCATCTGATTCCGATTTATTTGATGAACATTTTTTACCAGCTGACGCATCTGATTCGGAAGAAGAAATGACTTCCGAGAAACCAAGAGACCATTCTTCAAATGAAGATATTAAGATAAATGATTTTACCCTCGTTAAACTTCCCATAGAAAATTCTTTAAAAAGCAAATTCTTTGTTGCACAAATTTTAAACGTAGAAGGTGAAAATTACCTGGTAAAATTTCTTCGACAAAAAAAATTTGGAGCTGATGTTTTCTTTCCTTTTCCAAATGTATCTGATGAGAGATTTTTTAAATAAATAAATCTTTTTTATGATAAAATGATGTTTCTCTTATAACAAATAATTTTCCTACTAGTGTAGACGATTAAAAAAAGAAAATGTTTGTCCGTTATACATCGGTTTTACGTAGTTTTATATGGCCGTCCGAAGTCACCCCACTCGATGAGGTGACTTCGGATAGTTTTTAATGAAAAAAATATAATTGGAAAAAATTAGAAACATTTGACATTGTCAAAATGTAACTATTATACTTGGTAATAAGTCAATTACATGCAAGTGATTGCATTAATCACATAGCGCATCGGCGGAGTTTTATGGATCAGAATGATTGATTCAATCAATTTTTCAATTGTATAGTGGCTACTTCTTCTTTCTGTGTAATGGTGAAACATTGATGAAATTGCTTTATTAGTTCAAACCTCCAGTTTGTGGTGCGGAAAACCATCAAATAACTTTTAAATTTCAAGTTATTGCCAGAAGCAATGATGATTGTTCCACACTTCCAATTCTATAACAATATTTCAATATTTAACTGAGATAATTTCAACAATATCTCAATTGACAACCAATAAAACAAGAAGTAATTTAGGTTATGTAAACAGCAGTTACATTTGTAACGAGTACCTATTGTTCTATCCCAAATTACCTAAATACCTACATTATAAATTTTGAACGAAACTTTGAAATTTAAAAACTGATCGTGATGAGAGGCCGTTGCCACGAGCTATCCAACTTTTGAGCCGGGTATAATTTTTGTTATCTCAAATCATTTTCCTTGCTATATAGTTTACTTTATCGAAATGTTATATTTAAAACTGATTGTAGGACAGAGAAGAGGCTGTTGCCACAAGCTGACGAACTATCAGCCAGTTGTAGCTTTTTTTGAGCTCCTTTTAAATTGTTTTCTGAGTATTTTCTTAGTTAACAAATTAATGTTTTTCAAACAAGTATTTGGGGTACCCGTAGTCCTAAACCAAATTTATATTATTCCATTTTAACGGATAATTTTAAAATACTAAAACTGTCGTGGGACAGATAAGAGGCCGTTGCCACAAGCTGACCAACTTTCAGTTTTGAGTTCATATCAATTTTTTTTTAGAATATTACCTTCTCTATATCCTTTTAGTTTAACGAGAGTTGGAAATTAGTTTTATAACATTTTAATTCAACAATTGTTTTTAATATAAATTGGTTTGTTAGTATTCCCCCCATTTTCCTGTTATTTTACTGGCTTCAACTCTGCTTCCCGATGTATTAAAAACTGCTGCTCTTTGACCGGTTTTAAAAAACTATACTAGTTTATTGTAGCGTTGCTTATATGCGTAATACTGATAAAGTTTTGCATGGTGCATAATAATATATGCTTTTGTAACACTTGCACAC
This sequence comes from Galerucella nymphaeae, assembly GCA_963978555.1. NCBI lineage: Eukaryota > Metazoa > Arthropoda > Insecta > Coleoptera > Chrysomelidae > Galerucella > Galerucella nymphaeae. The sequence goes on from OZ021718.1 coordinate 12,993,294, forward strand.
TGTATATATTTATTTTGTTTGATACTGCTGAAATATTTCATTCACCATTTTTATTATTTTGTATATATTTTGTCCGTATATACCGAATTCATCTAGTAATATACGAACATACATAATCTGTATTTTCTTAATACTCCGTAACATAGCCGTCTAAGGATTTGAAGTTTTTTTTTGAAGTGTTGAATTCAACGAAACCTCTGGGATTTTCCGTAACCTCTATCAAAGGCTATCTGGAACTCTTTTCGCTAAGGGTCAAGGGGCCGTTGAGCAAGCCACGTGAAAAAATCTGGCGCCGGAGCATCTATTTGAAAGATTTTGCTTCGAGAGTGACGTGCCTAGTTGGTAAGAACCTAAGGGAGGTGAAGAAGCACCTCACACATTATATGTCTAATACTTCATCTTCTGTATATGGTTTGCGGTGTATTAATATCATTTTTTGTTATTTTTGGGAAATGAAAAATTATTTATCCATTTTCCAAGAAAAGGAAAACTGTTGAAATCTCACCAAGTATCTTGCCTTATACAGCTATGTAGTTTATATTTCTATTGTTCAATTGCACAATCAAGTTGCTTAGTTTTAATATGAGCTAGTGTAATAACAAAAAGACAGAAATATCTAGCATCTTTCTGCAGCATGCATTTTGAGAAAAAACTTCATAACAAAAAAAAACATGTTTATTTTCTGACTACTTTAGGAATGAGCATGCACCCTCTTCAGACACAAATGTATCAATATTTCGTCTATCAGAATTAAACAATGGGCTTATGCAAGGTTCAGTCAAGAATTCATTATGAATTATGATCCTTTCAAACTACTTTTTTGTTCAAGGAATAATGTTTATTGAAAATAGCATGTGCTTTGGGTATCAGAGGTAGAGAAATTATTTGGATGGAATCTTTTTGGAATCATATTCAAAAAAAGATGTTGAAAGTAAATTCTTGCGACAAAATTCAGGTGATTGCTCGATTTTGCATTGTGATGGCGGGCGAAACAGAATCGCTTTCAAATGCTGACAATTTTAATTATTGCAAAAGATAAGTTAAAAAAGCTGTGAAATGTGTTTCATGTGAATCAGTTTTTTATGCCAGCTGTTCATCACGGAAAATATGTTGTGATAATCAAGTTTTAAGAGAAGAAAAGAATACATAGGAAGACGATGTCAATCTAAGTCCTAACATCGACAACATAAATCAAGATAGCGTACAGAACGAAACTTATGTAGATGTAAATCAATTATTACTTGAAAATAACTATTTAAAGAGATTATTGGAAGAAACTGAAAGTAAGCAAAAATACTATTAGAGAAAAATAATAACCTGTTAATAGAAAATAAACAGTTATTAAAAGAAAAACTCCAAACATTACAAAAAACACTAATTAACACCACAAACAACAATAATATACACGATAAAAATTGTGCAGATAAAACCAAAGTAAGGACGGCTAATACCGAACAAAATAGGCCAGGTATTGGTCAACCTACGAGTTCCAAGATGCAAGAGGGAAATACTCATCCGACATAAAAAATTAATGATGTTAGAAGCTGAGCGAAGAAATACAGCCAACAGTCTTATACACATTAACAATGATGTACAGGAAGGATTCAAAATTGTGAAAAAATAATAAAACAAAAGTAGGTCAAGAAAGGGAAAAATTATACGGAAATGGAAAAACAGAAGAAAAAGAATTTGCAGCCAAGAGAAAGGCCTGGTTAAATTTATATAGAATAGAAAGATCTATAACCGAAGAATATATACAAAAATTCATAGCTAAGCAAAATCCCTTCAAAAATAAAAACATATAAGTTCAAGAACTACACACTGCAAAAAACCAAACAAAGTGTTTTATGTTTGGTATTGATTGGAGTTGGATGAAATATACAAGCCATCGCCATGGCTTCCTACAAATGATTTGATTTTAGAAAATACCGAAAATATCAAGATAATCATAGACCATCGGATTTTGCCTAACATATTCATCTACTTCTACTTCCAACTCATCACAAGAAAAAAATATCAAACACAATTATAATGAAAACAGCGATAACCAGTAATATGTAATCTTATTATACCAAAACATGCAATCTATTAGCAATAGCATTAGAAAAATAGAAAAATACACAAATGAAAACCCAAATTGCTATTTTGTCTGTGCCACGGAACACTGGAAAGAGGAAAACTTGAATGTATGAAGATCAATAATTATCAATTAGCAGATTGGTTTTGTCAAAACGAGAATCAACATGGAGGAAGCGCCATTTATTGTAAAAACAATATTAAATATAAATTTTTAAACTCATTAAATAAGCTTTCAGTTGTCGGTGAATTTTCTGAAAAATTTGAATCTTCCCTAACAAAATATAAAAATTGACTTATATTTAATGATGGTGATTTTAATATAGAATTAAAAGACCATAACAATGTGAAATCAAAATTTTATCTATCCACATCACCGATTAACCATAACTGAAAAACCTCCAATATATGCGGCAATTAAATTTTACAATAAATTACCCTCATGAATAAAAACCTCAATATCCAGCAATAAATTCAAGGAGGAAATTAAAAAACTTTTTGTTGACATTGAGCCATATTGCATTAATGATTATCTACATGCAAATTTAAACTAACTTCACTTTAAATGTCACAGTTGTGACGTCATTAATTCATTCTGTATTAACAATTATAATTTTTTTGTAAATGCTACCATTTTCTGAAATATATACTTATTATTATTATTAAAATTGAGATGGGTTTTTCCTATAACAATTTCCTCAGCTCCCCCCTTTCCGAGACATCACCTTTAAAAGGTGGTAGCTAAAATTGGTTGTTTTTATTTTCATTTTTCAATTTCAGTAAAGCTAAAATAAATGTATATGAAAAAAATAGTAAATAATTAGATCACATTCATTCAATTAAAAATTACATTGTAGGATAATCATGACATCAAAAAAATATTATTAAAAAAAACTTATATCAGTTGCGATTTTCTAGGTTCGTTGTATTCTAATGAACCAAGAACTCTCTTTCAAATGAAAATTATCTGTTTGTCAGGCATAGATACTTTTTTTTGATTGGGTTGGCCTTAAAATATAATATACATTTACATAATTTACAATTGACAAAAGTTGTTTTAAAATCAACTATTTTGAGACATTTGACATGTCCTCTCCTCATAAAATTCTTCTGTAAGATATCAATATTGATATGATTTTAAAACAAGTAATGCAATTGTTCAGGCTAATATTTTGAGTAATATTTACTAATTGTTTTCAGATTATTGATTTCTGCATAAATAAAAATTGTACTACTATATTTTAATTTCTTTATATTTCTACTATATTTTAATTTCTTTAGGAGAATGTACTGATTTTTGATGTCTTTTCAATTTTTGCTTATCATAAAATGATTTTCCACAATTGGTAATTCCACAGGCAAACGGTCGCTCACCATTGTGACTCCTTTTGTGAGTGATAAGGTGATGTCGTTCAAAAAATGCTTTGAAACAAATTTCACATTTGTGTAGTTTCACTCCCTGAAATAAAAATTGAAGAATGTCAGTAAGAAATTTGAGGTAACTATAAAATACGGAAATAATAAAAATACTATACAATTGAGCATGAAACAAACAAAGTTAAATGGCTCAGATTTCAATACTGTAAGATAAAGAGAACAGAATTACGGATTTGTCCATTCTAGTCTCATATTCCAACAGTGTAATTCAGAGCAACACATTATGACCATAAGAGCACCAGTACCTTGAAGTGACAGTTACTATTTTCTTTGCCATATTTAGGAACAAGGACAATGATGAAAACATGACCTCTAAAAGTGTAAAATTTTTCACTATATCCAAAGGTTTATTATTTTTTTTTAAAGTAGGTTTAATTGTTACTATAACCACCTTTACTGAAGATCATCAAGTTTTTTTGTAATTGCTTTATTTATTTTGTCATGATTGCTGAGAAACAGATTGCAGACTAAAAATTTTTTTGAAAACCGACCATGCTGCATCTGATCCTAGCTGTCCTTGCTTTAAATATTATCTGGAAATAGATCATAGTAAATCCAATAATGATAAAAAATAGGCCTATTTCATCAAAATGTAGGTTCCCTGGGAATCTGTTTAAATGAACTAAACATAATTGTAAGTGATTTGGAAGTTGACCTAGTAGCAATCCCGGAACACTGGCAGACAAAAAATACTCTGTTTTATCAGCTGAAAAATTATCAACTTGTAACATCATACTGTCGAATTGTCAACAGAAGTTTATCTATCGGATATGGAGGAGTAGTTCTATATGCTCGTGATAATTTAGGGCCATTAGAAAGATGTGATATAAGTGACTCAAGTGAGGAAGGTGTATTTGAATGTTGTGCTGCAGAAGTTAAAGTAAATAGTATATTTTTTGTAATATGTGTTGTGTACAAAACTTCAGCCACTGGAATTACCTGTTTCATCGAGAAAATGGAATTGTTAGAAAGTGCCTCTCGAGATGGAAGGGTGATCTTACTTGCTGGGGATTTCAATATAGATATTATGTTATTCATATTCTTAAGTGCTAATTTCTAAAGTGGATAGTGAACTCTGAAGAAGTAAGTCTCAAAGTTACATTTTACCTGATTATTATACTTTGAGAGGGCATATTTTGGCCATAAACTGTAGATATTTTTTCAATATGAGCACTCGAGCAAAAGGTGGGAAAGCAGTGGGGATGAACTGCACTCATCTATTAAAACTGTAGTCAATAAAATAGTGAATTCTAATGATTTTATAACTGAGCTGTCTAATGCTATTATGGACATTGTTGCTGAAAAGTATGACAAGGAAATAGAGAAACTAAAAATGGACAATGCGAAGTTAAAAGGATTACTGCAAAATAATAAAGACACAATCAAGACATTGATGGCAAAACAGGAATCAATTGACAGTTTTCAACGATCTAAAAATATAATTTTTTATGGGGTGAAAGAAGTAGATAATGAGAATTGTGTTGATATGATATTAGATATAATCAATAACAAATTATACTTAAAATTGGATCAGTTTTGTATCAATGATTGCTTTCGATTAAGGAAACCTGATAAAAACAATATTAGGCCGATTCTTGTACAATTGAGTACGAAGTATGTCAAAAATCTGGTATTTAATAATAAAAAAAATTTAAAGGGATCTGGTATAGTCTTAAGGGAGGATTTATCAATGGATGCCTTAAAATTATTGAATGCTGCAATTATGAAGATAAACAAGAAAGGAAGAGTGTGGTCCAATAATGGTAAATTTTTTATTAAGTACAATAATGACAGTGAAATTCGAAAAATTCAGAACGTAAATGATATTATATAGCTCAGTTGTAGCTATAATTGTAATTTGAGTGTTGGTTATAATTTGTAATTAGATTTAAGTACTTGAAACTTTTTTCTTTCGTTAGATATAGTGCTTAGTTTTTATTTTTGTTTAAATATATTATTTTGTATGAGCCATGTGCAATTGGTATTAATTGTATTAGGTCTACTAGTTCTTTTTTCATTTATCAGGTGTATAATTAACTTATAGTTGACTTTATTTCGAAAACATTGATATTGGGAGTTTTTATTTTAAAATAAGAGGCATTGATAACTGAATGAATTTTCTTAGCATAGCATTTCTTAATGTTCGATCTCTTCTGCCTTCACTAGGAGATGTAAAAAATATATTACAAAAGTGTGATTATGACATTTTTATGTTATGTGAAACGTGGTTTGGACATGTTACTGATAATATGTTACATATTAATGGTTATACGTTATATAGAGAGGATAGAAATGCTAGAGGTAAGGGTTTGTGTATTTATGTAAAAGGTAAATATAATACGGAAATAAAATTAAGAAATGTAGCTTATGTTTGGGAACAATTTTGGATAGAATTAACTATAAATGGTAAAACGTATGGTATAGGAGTAATTTATAAACCACATGGAATTGCAGATAGTGTTTTTCTAAATGAATTTGAAGATTCGCTGGTGTCTATATTTCCAACTGTGGATGAGGTAATTTGTATGGGTGATTTTAATATAGATTTTTTAAAGGCAAACGTAGTGTTGAACAAGTTTGTTGACATCTTGGCGATGTTCGATTTGAATCAAATTATTGATGAACCTACTAGAATTACGACGACCTCTAGAACGTTACTTGATTATATTGTCATTAATAAAGAAATTGTAGTTGAAAAAGGTATCTATCGACACAGAACTTCAGATCATTCACTTGTGTTTTGTAAAATTAATGTCAAGAGAGTGAATATTTCTAAAACATGTACTTATAGAAGTTTCAAAAAATTTGATGAGGAGCTGTTTATTCAAGATCTAAGAAGTGTTTCTTTTTATCGTATTTTCGATCAGGAAACTGTGGATGAAAAAATAAATTATCTGGTAAATTGTTTAGTAGATTTATTTGACAGGCATGCACCTGTCGTAATTTCAAAAATTACAAAGAAAAAAGCTCCTTGGTTAACATTCAATCTGAGGGAAATGATGAATGAACGGGACAAAGCTTTAAAAAAATTTAAGCGTACAAAAATAGTAGCACATCTACAGTATTATAAAGATTTAAAAAATTACACAAATCAAGCTATAAAAAGGGAAAAAAGGGCATATTTTTTATTTCAGCTTAATAATTCTACTCCACGTGACCTATGGCGTACACTTAAATCAAATAATATTGTTAATGATAGATGTCATGATATTCCTGAAATTTTAAAGAAACCGAAGGAAATAAACGATTTCCTTATAAATTCTGTTCCAAATGTTTTGCCTCCTGATGAGTTATTGAACTTCTACAAATGTAATAATATTGTTCCCAGCACTTTTGAATTCAGGTAAATTGATGATTTGTTTGTATATCACACTATTTCCAAAATAAAGTCCAATGCTGAGGGATGTGATGGATTAAATGCTAAACTCATTAAACTTTGTTGTCCTTTGTTGGTACCTTATATTACACATATTATAAATTTCTGTTTAAAAAGTAATGTAGTACCTATTATTTGGAAAAGAGCCATGGTACGTGTATTGCCAAAAAAGCAAAATCCTACAGAATATAAGGATCTGAGAGGTATAAGTATATTACCTATGCTTTCCAAAATTTTTGAAAGAGCGGTTGATGTACAAATAAGGGAGCACCTGACAAACTATTCATTAATTCCCGCTGTTCAATCTGGTTTTCGAAAGGGCTATAGCTGCACTACAGCATTACTCACTGTAGTTGATGATATACTGACTTCGATTGATAAAGGTCAATGCACGATACTAGTGTTACTTGATTTCAGCAGGGCTTTTGATACTATTAATTTTAACCTAATGCTGAACATTTTACATTACATAGGATTTTCAGAAAATGCTGTTAGTCTTATAGAAAATTACTTGGACAACCGTCAGCAGTACGTTAAGATCGAATTAGATAAATCCGAATTTTTATATTTAAAATCTGGTGTGCCGCAGGGGTCTATCTTGGGGCCACTACTTTTTTCAATTTATACTACTTATTTAATAAAGTCTTTAGATCAATGTAAGATTCAAGTCTATGCTGATGATACCCAAATTTATTACAGTTTTCCTCCAGAGCAAGCGGTTAATGCTTTTGATTTAATAAACCGAGAATTGAATAAATTTGTTAACTTAGCTTCTCAACATTCCCTATTGATTAATTGTTCTAAATCTAATTTAATGTTATTTGGTTCTAATTACAATCGTGCTAATTTACAGTATCCACTTAATGTCATTAAAATTAATAATGAGCCATTAACGTTTATTCATAGAGCTAAGATTTTGGGTGTTATTATAGACAATGATTTACGATTTGAAAAACATGTTGGCCAGCTTGTTCAACGCGCATATTGCTCTTTAAAGTTGATTTACGGCAACCGACAGTTTTTACCTGAAAAAATTAGAATAATTTTATGTGATGTTAGAATACTCAAAGGTATTTAGCTTCAGGCAAGAAATTCATTCAGAGGTGTGCCATGAAACTATACCACTCTTGGATGTATATCCAGCTATTACTCAGGGAAGTAGTTTTCGTACCCTTGAGCAGATTTCACAAAGAGCTTAGATAGGAGGAGAACAACTGTCACGTCGCTGTCCTCCCGTATTTATATACTCAAATAATGAATTAGCTGAAATAATATGAGCTCTAAAAAAATAATAAACTTCCGAAAAATTGGGCGCCACCTATCTAAACTCAATGCTCGTTGATTAGAGGTTGTAAAAAGAATGATGCAGAACAAAAAAATGTATCACAGTTTCTTTATTTCCTATTTCCTTTTTTTTTTTACTATTTTTATTACAATGTTTTCAACCTTTAAGTTGGACAATTTGGATCATACATATATATATAAAAAAAAACAAAGTTGAGTTTCACAAAGGTTGAGATCTAACAAACTTTAAATATTTTGGTTTACAAGATGAATAAATTCTGAGTGTTAAATTGTTAAAGAGCCTCTAATTTGGTGACTATTCAAATCATTTTTACTTATCTTTGAAGTGTTCTCTTCCGTGCTATTCCTCCTTGATGGGATCAGATTGGTGCCTGTGTTTTCGGCCACACTTCCGTGGTCTTTAGGATCTTATAGGGACAATTTTCGAGGATGAGCCTATTTCAGCTCACGGAGCTCCGTCAGGTTAGGACTACTTCTAGGTGCCAGAGGGTAAATGTGCCTAAAACACCACACACGAGGAGAATCTGATATGACCCTAAAGAATACTAATGATAGCAACGTTCTGGTAAAAATGCTTGAACTTGTCCCAAACTTAGGCCATGTTACAAGTTGATAAGACTATAACTTTTAATATTCTATACAGAAATTAAGATTGATGAGACTGAATATAATTTGTACTATGTCAAAGGTGGACTGAATTAATTTGGATGAAGAAACTGTGTGTAAATCAATAATTTAAAATAAAATTGACAAATAAAGATGAGAAAAAAAAAAAAGTTGGTCAATTTACTAAAATAAAAATCAATTTAGTTTAATTCTCATTACCAGATGATTACCAGAACCAAGCTTCCATAAAATATGCCTTCTCTTCATTCAACAAAGAGCAAGCATCAAATAAAGTAAAAAAAAAAAGTTTTATTACAAAAAAAATGAAAACTGAACTATTATTTTTCGATTTAACCGGTATTCCTCGTGAATTTTATCCACTAGATCTAATTTTAACTAATCAAATTTTATATCTTAAGAATATAAAAGTACCAATGCCTTAGGGCCACTATATATTTGAATTTACCGATTTATTTCTCGTATAAATTCCCAAAGAAAATATTAATCAGCAATTTTCTTTATCAAACAAAAATATCTCGTAACTAATATATAACAAAAAAAAAACTGAAATACTATCGTAAGACTAAATGTATTATACGATAATCATTACCATTATTTTTTTTTATTTAGGCAGAAGTAGGGCCCTCCAACTTCCACACATTCGACCGAAAAGTATGTGTCCCACAAAAACTATGTTTTCTTTGTACCAAAAAAAAATATGGGCTCAAAAAAAACTGTATCCTTTTGATTCCAGCAAAGCAAACTCAATATAATGGTAATATTCTGACATAGAAATTTGCATACCTTGATACTTAATATGTTCTGCTTCTCTAGGTAGTAATTTCCATTTCCTTCAGACACATGCTTCTCGTTCAAAGTTGGAGGTTCGAGAGAGATCCCAAAAAACATTTTTATTTTCAAAAACTAACACTTGGAATTATTTGACCAAAACTTATATACCTGTCTCTCTTTTATTAATATGTTATCATAAATCTTTCTCACTTCTAAGAAAATCAATAATTAATATACCTGTTGAACGTATTGCAAATTAAGCTAGAGGTGGGAACTAAATTTAAAAATCTATATTTATAAATAACATGAATTTCAATTTATATAAAAAAAAGAAATGCCAATTAATCTTAAAACATTGTTACGGACACGAAATGACCGTAACACCCTCCCACTAGTCGGAGAAATTTTTGAGAGTTGACACGAACAAAAATTTCTAAGAAAAACTCTGAAAACGAAATTCAAATCAGACATAGTTGGTCCAAACCACATATTATTCCTGTCCTAACGTTGGCCACCGTCATTCCAAGGGAAAGGTTAATAATCTGAGGACTAGAATTTATTCCCTCACTAACGTACATGACGTCATCCCAAGGTGGGGTAATATCCAAAATCCTGACTTGAATCTACTCTAAATACTTAAAAAAAAAAAAAACTAACCTGAATTTACTCAAGTTAATAATAAAATTTAACTTATCCCTTTTAATATTCACGGAATGTATAAATACCCAAAACTAATCCAGTTAAATATCAATCCTATATTCCAAATAAGTTCTGATTTTCCTAAGAAGTAGTGCTTGTCAATGAGTCCTCTCATTACTTAAAAAATTTGATGAACAAGTAGTATACGGTTCAAGTTCCAAGCTGTTTTTTGGTAACTCTGTTAACATTATAAGCAAACCTATGCACCATAAATAAAATTTCTCAAAGATTAATGAAAAAAGAGATGAAAAGGTGATCTTTTATTATTTACTAAGGTACACAAAAAATTCATTCAACTTATTCTTATCTGTTCAATTTCTAGCATATAAGTGCCACCTTTTTTCTTGAAAAAAAAGTAAACAAATAAAATAACCCCAATCTTGAAGTTATTCATCAGCACTAGAATAATTAATTTCAATCTGGACTCCCCTTAGGTCACCACTTTGAGGAGCCCATCACTGTCTAGCTTCACAATGAATATAAATGCCAAAATACAAAACAATTAATGAACGTAATTAGTTTTTTTTTTACATGAAAAAAAATTATGCAACAAACCCTAAGAGTTAGATGAGAAATAATACTAAAATTTATAGTCACATTTCACCAAGTGGGAAATTATTCAACAAAAAAAAAACAAAAATACAAGAAAGAAATGTAAGATTAATGACTCATGAAGATGCTTGAAGTTAGATTCAGCTTCTCATGAATCACATGGCTACCTGTTCATCATTATCACTAACTGTATCATTCGCTTTTAGATCCTTGATGTGCCATTTACCTAATTTTTTATTAGTTGACTTATCTTTGAGTTCATAAATGAGTGGAGATACTACTTTTGTGATTACACACGGAATATATTTTTGAGCAAACTTCGCAGTTATATTGTTTGCTTTGTCAGATTTAACATAATTTCTTTTCAACACATTATCACCTAAGTGAAACCTAATGTCGCGTTTCCGCAAGTCATATCTTTTCTTTGATTTCACATATGAATCGTGAATCCTTTTCCTAACCTTATCAAATATCCTGGGCATGGCCTGAGCATCCTCCAATCTATGAATCTTATCCCCAATTGAAATAACATTATCTGCATTCTCTGATATTTTTCCGAAGTAATCCCCTGAAATTGGTATGTTACGTGCAAAGACAAGGAAGGCTGGACTTTGCTGAGTAACCTCATTTTTAGATAGACGAATAGCCTGTGTAACTCGATACAGTTCTTCATCCCATGCTCTGTGATCAGAAAAAACATATGAACGTAAACAATTAATAATAGTTTGGTTATACCTTTCCACTGGATTTATCTGTGGTGTGTAGTTAGAATTATACCAGATTTTCTGTACTGAATATTTTTCCATCAGACCTTTGAAAATCTTACTAACAAATTGCTTACCATTGTCACAAGCAACTATTTGTGGTACTCCAAAAATCAAAAATACATTATTCTCAATAAATTTTACAATGGCCGAAGAAGTTGCCTGTGGCATAGCATGGACTAAAACAAACTTTGTAAACCAATCTACTATTACTAAGGCATATTGATTATTTTTCCTTGATCTCACATATGGTCCAATCAAATCGCATGAAATTAATTGAAAAGGGAAGTTTATGTTTCGGTATGAACCCATTAATCCCGCTTGAGGCAAGTGGCTGGGTTTGCAAGATGCACACACTTTACATCTTTTAATGTAACAATAAACCGACTTTTTAAGTCCGGGCCAATAATACAACTCAGAAATACGTGAGAAAGTCTTATATACACCCAAATGTGCAGCAGTCGGATCATCATGGAATTGTGACATAATTTCCTGTCTATTGGCGGTAGGAACAACAACTTTCCAGTCTGAATCTCCACTAGTACCAAGCGTACTAAAGACATGCTTATACAAAATATTATTATCAACCCTGAATGTGGGATAGTTATCAGGATTCAATTCAATTTTTTTAATCATATTACGATACCATTTATCTGGTTTCAAAAGAGAAAGATCCAATGCATTTACATCATGAATTCTAGATAGAGCATCAGCTACAACTGTGCCTGAGGCTCGTCTATGTACTATTGAGAAGTCATACTGAGAGAGTTTTAAGATCCACCTTGCCAAACGAGGTGAGGGATTTTTCATATTGTTCAACCATACCAAAGATGAATGATCAGTGATCACTGTGAAATGCCTACCCTCCAAGTAATATCTAAAATGGTCTATACCAAATATTACTGCTAGAAGTTCCTTTTCAGTAGTGGTGTATTTTTTTTGACATTTATTGAGTTTCTTACTTGCATAAGCAATAGGATGTTCTAAACCATCATCTGACTGAAAAATGACACAACCCACACCAAAATCACTCGCATCACACATAAGAAAAAACGGCTTTGTAAAATCAGGACTGCTTAATACAGGTGCAGTTGTCAAGGCATTTTTAATTTTTTCAAAGGCATCCTGTGCTTCAGGACTCCAGGTAATGGACTGACCTTTCCTTCTATTGTGTAGGAGATCCGTGATAGGAGTTGATATACTCGAAAAGTCTTTAATAAACCTTCTATAATAACTAACCATCCCAATTAATCTACGAATTTGGGTTGTAGTTTTAGGAACAGGAAAGTCACAAACAGCTGAAACCTTTTCTGGGCAACTTTTCAAACCAAATTCATTCACTAAAAATCCAAGGTACTTCAAAGACGAACGACAAAAATTACACTTCTCAAAGTTTACTGTCAAATTTGCTTCTTTTAAGCGTATAAAAATTTGATTTAAAACCTCTAAATGCTTATCAAACGTAGGGGTGGTAATTATTATATCATCCAAATAATAAAATGCATAAGGTTCTAGTTCTGGTCCTATCACCAAATCCATTAGGCGGGACATACTCTGACTAGCTGTAGAAAGTCCAAAGGGCATGGTAACAAATTCATAGAGCCCTTTACCATGAACTGCAAAAGCTGTCTTAGCTCTTGAACTTTCCTCCAGTGGAATTTGATAAAAAGCATTTTTCAGATCTATTGAGGAAATAAATCTAGCATCTCTAAGTTTACTCAGCACAGTGTCAATAAGAGGCAATGGATAAGCATCCTTATTCACGGTTACACTATTCAATTTGCGCCCATCAAAACAGACTCTAAACTTTCCATTACTTTTCTTTACCAACCATAGAGGACTACAATATGCACTATTACTTTTCTGAATTACTCCAAGTTTTAAGAGATTATCAATTTCTTCATAAAGATACTCTTGCATAGCCTGCGAAAGTGGATATTGTCTTTGCTTAAAAGGGATAGAATCTCCTGTATCAATAAAATGAGTAAGTAAATGTGTACGACCTATTTTGTCACTATTCCCAATGGTTTTAAATTTATCGATCACTGAATCGAGTTTTTCTCTTTCTGAATCACTAAGTTTTGAAATGTCCTGTATTGAATTTATAACAGACAGATTGAAAGAACTAACATTCAATGAAAATTCATTAAAATCAATATTGACATTAAATAATTTCAGAAAATCCATCCCTAAAATAATGGGGTGAGTAATAGACGGAATTAAAAATAACTTCAATGCTTTTGACACATTATTCACTGTGATTAAAGTCTCAATAAATCCTAAATTTTCTTGTAGATTGCCATCAGCAGTAGTTACCCTTAAATCCTTATCAGTCGTAATTTCTAAGTTAGCTGCCTTAATAAACTCAAGAGAACGTGAACCCAACAGTGAAATGTTTGAACCACTATCTATCAATGCTATAATATGATTGTTCAACAATTTAATTTTCATGTAGGGCCTATTGTCATTTATTTTTTTTACTAAAATTGAATTTACATTATATGTGGGAGTTCTAGCATAATTTTTATAAAATGTTCTTACTATAGATAACCATTCTTTCCACTCACTATAAGAGGTTTTACCCGTAGGAATATGTGATTTATTCAATTTAACAGATTTATTCACTTTTGAAGAAGTATTTGAAAAATTGCAAGAGGTTACTGAGATTTGTTTCCCTGTTTTGGATTGTTTTCCATCTTCTTTGAACTTTTGCCTGGTGTTACCTTTGAACTGGTAGCCACTGCCAGGTCTGTGGTACCTTCCGCTAAGTTTTTTGAACATTTTGGACATTTACTTTTTACTACTCCACCTTTACCACAACTAAAACAAAATACACTACGCGGCGCAGAACAGCTGTTGAAGGAATGACCTAACTCCTTACAATTCCAACAAACGACATTTCTCGAAACATAAGATACATTATATTTGGAGGTATTGTTTGGCCTAACAAAATATTCCCTAGAGGAACTAGGAGCACTAAGATCTGGTTCCAAAAAATTTCCCTTTTTACCCTGGCTATAATTGTTCCCTGTTGACCAAGTGAGGGACTCCTCTAAACGTTTGCATTTATCTGATAATTCAGTAATTGTACTAATATCAATTAATGCTAAAGGCTGAATAAAATTAGACAATAGATTCCTTCTTATTAGATTAACCATAGTTTTCTCATCAGGTTTTACATCCAGCCTGTTAAAAAGACCTTCCATTGAATTAATGTACAGTGTCACCTTTTCATTTATACCCTGCTTACGATTTTTGATTTCTTCCAGTAAATCATCATAATAATTATATGGTAGGAAATCAGATTTTAATTTAGATACTAACTCTTGCCAAGATGTGAATTTTGATCGATTATTCAGGTACCATGTAAAAGCTTTAGATTTGAATAAATCTGCGGCACTAGAAAAAAGTTCTGCATCTGAAACACCTCGTGCTAACCGAAGGCATTCAACTCTTTCTAAGAAACTATTTACTGACTCTCTATTGTCGGTACCTGTGAAATAAATTCCCCACTTGTAAACAGGAACTGTTTTAACAAATGGAAAATTCTGCCCAGAAGACTGTATAGGAGTGGAATTTGCATTGGGTGCTGGATTCACTTTAAGTTCCAGTTCACCCTCTAATAATAATACGTCACTAACTAATTCACTTTTAATTTTTTCCTCTGATTCATCAACAATCGTTAAACGGTTGATTCTACCTGTAACATGAGATAATCTGGATATTAGACGAAAATACTCTAAGTCTCTACTGGTTCCTGAAAAACTATCTACTTTGAGCTCAAGATCCTTAATTGTTTTCGCTATACTAGTGACTTCAGTTTTAAAATCAAAATTCACAATTGCAGCTGTAAAACTACGGTTTGCAGATTCTTGGCTTAACGCACCCCTTAATAATTTTCTCTTTTCATCATGATTAGCTGGAACCGTAAGTCCTCTAACTTTCAGTTCATATATCAATTCATCGGCTAAAAGATGTTCAGCTTTAAAACGTACTGAAGACATTTTTATTTTTTTTTATTCAATTACTAAACCAAATCTTAGTCTCAATTCCTTCAGTAAAATAATTTAAATTTATCCGAATACAAAGAGTAGTCAAATATATTACCAAGTGTTTTAACAAAATTTTATCAATAGTACCAAAATGGGGGTATATCGCTACTTCTGAATATTTAATGAAAAATAAACTAAATTATCAAGATATACATTTCTGTGTGAAATACCGGTGCTTCTGCTCTGTCAAAGAATAGTTTAAGTCTATTATGAACAAGAACACATAAATTATATTCGAACACAGAAATATCAGAAATAAACAAAATATATCAAAAATAAAAAAGGTAAATGTCACCAACTTAGAAAACAAATATCTACTAAAAATATTCCTTTTTACTCTTCCTAATCAACAAAAACCTGCCCCACGTTGGGCGCCAAAAGTGTTAGAATACTCAAAGGTATTTAGCTTCAGGCAAGAAATTCATTCAGAGGTGTGCCATGAAACTATACCACTCTTGGATGTATATCCAGCTATTACTCAGGGAAGTAGTTTTCGTACCCTTGAGCAGATTTCACAAAGAGCTTAGATAGGAGGAGAACAACTGTCACGTCGCTGTCCTCCCGTATTTATATACTCAAATAATGAATTAGCTGAAATAATATGAGCTCTAAAAAAATAATAAACTTCCGAAAAATTGGGCGCCACCTATCTAAACTCAATGCTCGTTGATTAGAGGTTGTAAAAAGAATGATGCAGAACAAAAAAATGTATCACAGTTTCTTTATTTCCTATTTCCTTTTTTTTTTTTACTATTTTTATTACAATGTTTTCAACCTTTAAGTTGGACAATTTGGATCATACATATATATATAAAAAAAAACAAAGTTGAGTTTCACAAAGGTTGAGATCTAACAAACTTTAAATATTTTGGTTTACAAGATGAATAAATTCTGAGTGTTAAATTGTTAAAGAGCCTCTAATTTGGTGACTATTCAAATCATTTTTACTTATCTTTGAAGTGTTCTCTTCCGTGCTATTCCTCCTTGATGGGATCAGATTGGTGCCTGTGTTTTCGGCCACACTTCCGTGGTCTTTAGGATCTTATAGGGACAATTTTCGAGGATGAGCCTATTTCAGCTCACGGAGCTCCGTCAGGTTAGGACTACTTCTAGGTGCCAGAGGGTAAATGTGCCTAAAACACCACACACGAGGAGAATCTGATATGACCCTAAAGAATACTAATGATAGCAACGTTCTGGTAAAAATGCTTGAACTTGTCCCAAACTTAGGCCATGTTACAAGTTGATAAGACTATAACTTTTAATATTCTATACAGAAATTAAGATTGATGAGACTGAATATAATTTGTACTATGTCAAAGGTGGACTGAATTAATTTGGATGAAGAAACTGTGTGTAAATCAATAATTTAAAATAAAATTGACAAATAAAGATGAGAAAAAAAAAAAAGTTGGTCAATTTACTAAAATAAAAATCAATTTAGTTTAATTCTCATTACCAGATGATTACCAGAACCAAGCTTCCATAAAATATGCCTTCTCTTCATTCAACAAAGAGCAAGCATCAAATAAAGTAAAAAAAAAAAGTTTTATTACAAAAAAAATGAAAACTGAACTATTATTTTTCGATTTAACCGGTATTCCTCGTGAATTTTATCCACTAGATCTAATTTTAACTAATCAAATTTTATATCTTAAGAATATAAAAGTACCAATGCCTTAGGGCCACTATATATTTGAATTTACCGATTTATTTCTCGTATAAATTCCCAAAGAAAATATTAATCAGCAATTTTCTTTATCAAACAAAAATATCTCGTAACTAATATATAACAAAAAAAAAACTGAAATACTATCGTAAGACTAAATGTATTATACGATAATCATTACCATTATTTTTTTTTATTTAGGCAGAAGTAGGGCCCTCCAACTTCCACACATTCGACCGAAAAGTATGTGTCCCACAAAAACTATGTTTTCTTTGTACCAAAAAAAAATATGGGCTCAAAAAAAACTGTATCCTTTTGATTCCAGCAAAGCAAACTCAATATAATGGTAATATTCTGACATAGAAATTTGCATACCTTGATACTTAATATGTTCTGCTTCTCTAGGTAGTAATTTCCATTTCCTTCAGACACATGCTTCTCGTTCAAAGTTGGAGGTTCGAGAGAGATCCCAAAAAACATTTTTATTTTCAAAAACTAACACTTGGAATTATTTGACCAAAACTTATATACCTGTCTCTCTTTTATTAATATGTTATCATAAATCTTTCTCACTTCTAAGAAAATCAATAATTAATATACCTGTTGAACGTATTGCAAATTAAGCTAGAGGTGGGAACTAAATTTAAAAATCTATATTTATAAATAACATGAATTTCAATTTATATAAAAAAAAGAAATGCCAATTAATCTTAAAACATTGTTACGGACACGAAATGACCGTAACAGTGAAACATTAGTTTTATCACATTTTAATTTTGCTAATACAGTATATGGTCCAAATCTAACCGTTTTATTTAAAAACAAAATACAAAGGGTGCAAAATTCATGTCTACGATTCATATATGGCGTTAAAAGACGTCAAAGAATTACACACAAATTAAAGGAAACTAAGTGGTTAAGTATGGAGAATAGAAGAATTCACCATGCAGCTACGTTATTTTATAAAATAATTGTGTCCAAAACTCCCACGTACCTCTACAAGAAACTTTCTTTTAGAACAGATGTGCATAATTTAAATTTAAGGTTTAAAGGTTTATTAACTCCTCCAATGTTTAGAACGGAAATATTCCGGCGCTCCTTTACTTATCAAATATTTCGATTGTTCAACTCAATTCCACAAGAATTAAAATCTGTAAGTTTTTGTAGTTTTAAAAATAAATATAAATCTCTACTCCTAGCAAGGCAATAGTGATTGCAGCTCTGCTCCCAATATCGGAATGTATCGTTATTTGTTTTGTTTTGTATTTAAAAAATGTCCCACGCATGTCATGAATAACAGGGTTAAATGGAAGAGCATTTCCTTAGTAAAACTCCTTTTACTAATGGAAATGAATTTCGCCCTTTACTTCCATGTAATTGAGTATTTTATTAATTTATATTTGCTTAATAATGTAATGAATGATTGGAAATAATAAAGACGTTATTATTATTATTATTATTAAATGCTAAAGTAATTCAACATGGGAATTTAGTGAATTATCTGCTGGATACCTATAACATGTAAATCAGCATAACTGAGTCCACAAGAATTACACCTACTACCTCTACATGTCTTGAAAATATCTATGTTCCTCAGCATGTGTTGTATGATGCTATGGTTTGAAATACAAACATATCAGACCATTAAGGACAATACTTAGCCATTTCGGGGCGAAAGTTCATCAGCACAGAAAACAAATTATATGTATTTAGTGCGAAAAATTTTCAAAAGTTTTACTCAATAATAGCTAATGAAATTTGGATGACTGTGTATGGAAACCATTGTGTAGACAGCTCATATAAGAACTTCATTGATGTTCTAACTGAATATCACAATGCTTTTCCACTTAAAAAAATAAAAATAAAAAGAACTGAAAGAAATCCTTAGTGGATTTCTTAAAACATTAGTGAAGCAAAAAATACACTAAATCTATCATCTCAGAATCTTCCACTTTCCCTGATCAATGGAAGGAAGCTAGGGTTGTTCCAGTTTTTAAATCAGGTGACAAGTCTCTAATTAATAATTATCGCCCAATATCCATTCTGTCCAATTTTTCAAAACTTTTTGAGATGGTGGTTTATAATCGTTTATATCCATCCATTCGTGGCCTTATCTCACCTGCGCAGCATGGGTTCCTCAACAAGAGGTCAACTGAGACCAACTTACTTCTTATAGCCCAAGAAATATCAGAAATAATTGATGCCGGTAAGCAAATAGATGTAATTTACACTGATTTTTCAAAGGCCTTTGACAGAATGGATCATGGGATATTAATCGAAAAGTTGAATCAGTTTGGTTTCTTTTCCGCTTTGTTGAAATTCTGTCAATCTTACCTTCATAACAGGTATCAATTTGTTTTTTATAATGGTCACTCTTCAAATAAATACATTAGTGAGTCAGGTGTACCGCAAGGCTCAAACCTTGGAGCATTGTTGTTTCTTTTATTTATTAATGACCTAGAAGTACACTTGGATTCGGGTAGACTCATGTATGCAGATGATTTAAAAATTTTTCTTCCCATAACATCCATTGACACTTCCTCAACACTTCAATTCAATTTGGATAGAGTATCCGATTGGTGCTTACAGAATAAACTGACATTAAATATATCAAAATGCCAAGTGGTGACATACACTAAAAAACTAAACCCAATCCACTTCTACTATAATATTAATGGGAATCTGTTATCTCGTCTTACTTCTGTAAAAGATCTAGGAGTGATATTCGATTCTAAACTTACTTTCACTGAACATGTTAATTTTAAGGTTGCCGAAGCATCGAAATTGTATGGATTTGTGATTAGAAGCTGCCGTGGATTCAAGGATATTTGTAGTTTAAAAATGTTATATTTTTCGTATATACGCTCTTAGTTAGAATATTGCTCTATTGTATGGGATCCCTATTACAATGTTCATATCAACAAGGTTGAGTCGGTTCAGAAAAGGTTTTTAAAATATTTAGTTTTAAAGGTTAGTGGCATTTATCCACAGAGAGGCTCCGATTATCAGATTTTGTTAGATATTTTTAATTTTGAAAGTCTTGAATTTCGTAGAATTTGTAAATCATTATCCTGTTTATATAGGTGTTTGCACAATTTAATCGATTGTTCATACTTGATATATAGAATTAATTTTAATGTACCACAGTTCTACAATAGACAACATCTACCTTTCTATTGTGATCGGTCTCGGACAAATGTTTTACGGCATTCACCAATTAATGTTATGTGCGAGGTTATTTGTCATAATTTTAATTTATTGTGCAACACATGCGACATTTTTACAGATAATTTTAAGGTTATTAAAGCTTGTGCTACTGAACGTTATACAACTATATGAAATGTGTTTCCTTGTTTTTGATTAATTATTTCTTCTTAGCGATATTAAAGGTTTCTTCTATTCTTAATTTAATTAAAGGTTTCTGTTATTATAATCATTGTTTTTGCTCTGTAAAGGGATTTTTATAAATCTGTTGGGCAATAAAGGCAATTATTATTATTATTATTATCAGAAATTTATCTATTAAATCAAATAAAAAAAAGAGCTAAATGCATTCAAAAACTACTACTCCAATTTATTATGAAAAGAAAAAAGACAGCATTAAATAAGAACATTTCATCAGACAATACAACAAAAACTGTCTGGGATATTGTAAACAAGATTGTAAACACTGAGTTAGGTAGAGGGAAATCAAAAAATGAATCTATGGATCAAATAAATATAAGGTTTAAAAGTGCAGTAGTAAGGCCAATTTTCAAAAAAGGTGATCATTTGTTATTAGAGAAATATAGACCAATTAGTCTTTTTTCAAAGTATTTGAGATTGCTATGTGTAGAAGACTTTTACCATTTTTAGAAAGAAATTAAACTATCACAAATACTCAACATGGATGTCAGAAACTGACATTTTCAATTTTGTAGAGAAAATAATGAACTTTTTGGATTATGGAAACATAGCACATAAAGTTTTTCTGGATCTGACGAAGGCTTTTGACTGTGTGAACGATGAAATACTTCTTAATAAAATGTACAAAATGGGAATACATGACTGGTTTAAATCATATGTTTAAAATAGGTCCCAAAAAGTGTGTATAAAACACAAGTAAACTGATTCCAAACATATTGAATAAGGTGTTCCACGGGGCAATGTACTAGGACCTATTTTGTTCATACTGTATATAAATGACCTGCCAAATATTATTACATACTACGATTGTTCCCAAAAATTATGCTGACACATGGTGGTTTAGTAACAACTCATTGCTACTGAACATAACAAAAACCAGTTGTATCCTACTCAAGCATGGTGATAATAAACAGGAATATTCTGAAAATATCTCCATTTGCAACACTCAGCTACAATATTCTAATTCAACAAAATTCTTAGGTGTAATATTAGATGAACAACTACATTGGATAGAGAATGTAACATCTCTCTGTACTAAACTCAGTAATGTATGCTTTGCCTTAAAACAAATAAAAAATGTGGTTGATCAGAGATATTCGAGGAGATATTCAATTTGCGTACTATGGTTTATTCAATTCCTTGATGTTTTACGGAATTAAATTTTGGGGTGGTTCACACAGTAATGAAGTCTTCGTTATCAAAAAAAGACCAGCACATGAACTCTGTAACAGAATAGAAAGAAAATTTCTTACTATGTTAAGAACACAAAGCAGTATAACACACAAAACAGTCTAAAGGTTGTACTGTTTTGTGTGTTAGACTGCTTTGTGTCCTAACATAGAAAGAAATTTTCTTCCCATTCAGAGTTCACGTGCAGTACGAATGTTGGATAATTTAAAATTCAGAGAAAAATGTAGAGGACACATTTTATGCCTTTGAATGTATGTTATTTGTTTTTAAGAATAACAGTTTTTTTGATAAATGTATTAAAGAACATAATCCCAAAACAAGATTTCATGATATTTTTGCTCGTATTTTTGCTATACCTGTACATAGAACTGCTCTTATGGAAAAGGGATGCTTTCATAATTGTATTAAATTTTATAACATGTTACCAATAGAATTCAAAAATATTAAATACACAGTAACAATCAAAAAGAAAATAAAGCAAATTCTAGTTTTTATAGAGCCATATTGCTTGGATAACATAAATGATGCCAATATTTGCAAACACTACAAATCATGTTAAATACCTACTTGTTGTTGATTGTACTGTTTTTTTATGTTTGTAATATTTTTATTTGTCTGTTCATACCTACTATGTACTTGACATGTAGCACACAATTTTGTAAATATATAATTATGTATTCTGTTAAGATTGTCCCTGGTATTAATAAATGATTTTGAATGTTACTCTAGAATTTTGATGGATTTCATTTTCAGCTAATGGAAAAATTGTTTCATACACAACTTCTTATTTACTTTATTTTAAAAGATAACATCCTTGTCACATAAGCTAAACAGAAAAGCTTAGGATACTTTTTTTTGGACAAATTATATTTTTCAGATAAATATCACACAAATATACACCCAAATAAATGAAAGTAAAATCCTAACCTTATTTTCCCATTCTCTGTATTGACCATTCCTGCTGACACAGAGGGCAGCGGTTATTTTGTTTCACCCATAAAGACATACAACAATAATGGAATGAATGATTACATTCACCCCAAACAACGACACAATCTTGTTTGCCATAAGAGTCCTTTTTGCTTTCAGCTTGGCATCTTAAACATGCATCCATTACTTGAACTCTACATATGGCACAAGTATCACATTCTACATCCCAGCTCCACATTGCTACGGCATTCCATTTTTTCAAAGAAAACATTTTTTCGGTACTCTTTTGAGAATCAATTTCCATTTTTTCGTTATCATTTTCATCCGCCGTCTTTTGCTTTGACATTTTTATAATTTACAAAATGAAATAAAGTCAAATCAACCAATTAACAGTGACAGCAAAAACTAACCAACCTAACCTTCATTACAGCTTTCACTCATCTTCTTTTTTACTGTTCTGTCACTAATATTATTATATACAGCTAGTATTATTTCAGGTAGCTGGCCCACAGAACTAAAAGGTCAGAGATAATATATACAGGGTGTTTTAAAATGACACTTACAACGTTTGCATGTAGATACCTCTCGTAAAATTGGACAAAATGATATAGGGATTGAGGGGTCCAGCAAATTTACTTTTCGAAATACGGGGTGTTGAAGTTATAAAAGTTTAAATGTTTTTATTTGATAACTTTGAAATGGATTTGATATTTGGCAGGTTGTTTTCAAATGTAAAAAGGCATATTTTGATAAGAAAACATTTGTCAATCCTTGATCAGTGGTGTACATTTGGAAAAATATGTCACTTTTTCCCCCCATTTTTCACGCCACTGGCATTTGTAGCTATTTTTAATTAATTTTGTAATCCTCAATGTTTTTCACGTGAAAAACACAAAACCTTTACATATTAAAAAATTTGTAGTTTTCAAGATTTTTAATATTTTCATGAAGTGGGTGACAAACGTCACCCATCGTGAATTGTGGCTATCATAAATTGCTCGTTTAATAATATACTATTATCTGTAAGATTTTCAATATATTACCTAACAATTTGAAAAAAGATGAATGAAGTCAAAACATTATCAGAGGCGTTGAAAAAATGTATTCATGTCAATTAAGATACTCTCTATAGTTCACTTTGAAATTTTTATATGGGTATATAAGTATGGTTCATACAACAGCCTTTTTGGTGTGCGTCATCGTTTGTTAATGTCTTTCTAACACATTACGTGGAAAGAAATGCAAAAAAAGTCAGGTCTTTGATTAATCCTAATCAAAATATCGCAATAAAGATTCGTTTAAATTTATTACAAACGTCAATCCTAATCATTGACTTCCAAAATTTGATTGGTTGATGTTCAGATCAAGCGCAAGCGCGACCTATCAATCGTGAGAGATTTCTTTATTTAAAATAGGCATGCAGATATACCTTTCGTATTGTCAATGTGTCTGACATATTTTTCTACTGTCCCACTGACAGCTCTTGTCAGGTCTGTACTTTGTTGTTCACGGTCAATTATTATTTATGAAAAGTTAATATGAATATTATTGTTATATTTATTCGAATAATACAAAAATATGCCTAGATACACGGAAAACATTAGCATTTTGAAAGTTCTCAAGTATATTCAGTTTGAAAAAGAAGCTGGTAACTATTAATTTTGTAACCTTGTCGAATTTTGCTGAATGCGATCCTGATGATTTTGTTTATCAAATTTAGGGTTAGATATGTGGCATAATGGCAAATAAAATAAACGACATACCCAAAACCCGAATATACGTCACAAACGATGACGCACACCAAAAAGGCTGTTGTATGAACCATATGCACACACATGTCTAAATGCATATATGTATGTATCTCAGTAAATAATATGTGTACTGTGTCTCGATCAGTGCTGATAATATAATGTATATTTATTAATTTCCTGTACATAGAACCATAGACAATGACAATATAAGTAAACATAAATTATTTGATATGTTTTTGTACAAACAAGTGTTAACTTGTTTGTTTGTGTTAACAAATAATTTGTAATAATTGTGAACATTTTAAAAATGTTTGTGAATTATTGTAATTGTAATTGATTTCTGGAATTTGAAATAAATAAATAAAAATACCAGAAAGTGGACGTTAGGGACCAGCACTAGTAATTTACGTTACAAGTCCGGAAAGTAGTGTTTTTCGGGAAGTGATTTTTTCGACCAATTTTTGGTTTTTCTTATATGCTTTGAGTCCCTTTTGCCACCCATGTTGTAACCGAAAAGTTTGGAGTTGCACCCGAAAAGTTTGGAGTTGCACCCGAAAAGTTTGGAGGTCTTTTTAGATTGGGGTATTTTGCATCTTACAGTCTACAAAAAACTAATGTCAGCTGTCCACCAAACTTTTTCAAAACACATCATACAATATGTACCCTTATTTAAAGTTGGATTTTGGAGAAGATTTCTCTTTATGTCATACCTTGGTCTTTGCCTAGAAACATCTTGTTCATTCCTCCGTTATCAATGCAGTCGTTAATTCTGAAAAATTCAAATATAAGAATTATAAAGTAATTTCAGCAATTCAACACACCTCTTAATCAGTTCATCCTTAGAACCAGTTTGTTTAAGGGACCTGCACTCCAACCACCATTTCAATTCCTTGACAGAATGGCCCTCTAAACATTGCCCCAGTAACATCTGTCGGTAAAAGCACCACAGAATCCATGTCTAATTGTAAGCTAATACTAGACTGAAGATGGGCTATAGAATGTCTAATAACTCTTCTCGAGGATTTTTTAAATAATAAAAGCAGATCAGAGTCTCACAAATCACAATCAAAGGTAGAATAAAAATTAGTATCAAATATACCAAAAACACAAGCAAAGCCAAACAAAGCAAATATCTGTTGACAGCTGACATTCGTTTTTCGTCAATTGTGAGATGCAAAATACCTCAAAATAAAAAAGACCTCCAAACTTTTCGGATGAAACATGGGTGGCAAAGGGACTCAAAACATACAAGAAAAACCAAAAATTGGTCATAAAACCACTTTCTTATGCGACCAACCTTTTTCAGTATTTTTTTGTTCATTATGTTGGAAGTGGTTCCTAGTCCTAGTCGAGAACGATTTTGCGCCCGAGCGATGGCCTTATTATAGTATAATGTACTATTATATTCAAGGATGCATAATTTCTTACCTGATGATACTTTTGATGTTTCACCAATTCTTTTCTGGTATAAAATGCAGAAGTGCAATCCTCACCCTCACACTTAAATTCTTTAATTCCCACATGTATTTTTTCATGTCTATCCAAACTACATTTTGACATGAATTTCTTTGGACACTGAGAGCAATAAAAGTGGTTGTATTCATGATGTTTTTTTATATGAGTCCTCAAATTACTTCTCACAGAAAAATCCAAATTGCATGATTCACACTTATAACCTTTAACAGCTGCATGAGTTTTTTCATGGCACACTAGACACTTTTTTGAAGCAAAATCTTTCCCTACAAAAAACAATCCAATATAGTTACTCATTGTTCTGAAAACTAGATGCAGATAACACAGCAGTTGAAACTAAAATGACTTACTGATGGTTTAATATTTTACAAACTTACCACATATCACACACAAAAATGGCCTTTTTCCTTCATGAATTTGTTGATGTTCTTTGAAAGAGCGCAAGGAGTTGTATATTTTCAAACAGTTCTTTTCTTTACAGATAAATCTATCATGAGCATCTAAATGAGATGTATATTCTTGTTGATTTTCATATAATTTCAAACACTGTGTACATTCATATGTATCTTCAGTTTCAGTTCCTTCAATAATGACAGAGTTAATTTGTGCTAAACTTACATAAATCAGTGATATGAAAGTGAACTTATAAATGAGGAGACTGAACTTATACCTAATTTCAATAAGTTTAAAACTAAAAAGGTTGAAAATTTAAAATGAATCTGCTCACATTATATTTGAAATGATTTATTATAAAATAGACTGTATAACTGAACTGAATGTAACAAAGCATAGCTAGGTTAACCACTACTAGATTGTCCAGCACTCAATAGTAGGCTGCATGGTAAGGTGCATAATATGTATAACAAGCTATAAAAAGCAAAAAATTGGTCATTTGGATTTATGTTAACACTTTTGGAGTGTTGTACATTTTTTGTTACATGTCAAGAATGTAGGCAGTACAAGGAACTGTGGAACATTACCTAATTGGTTTTGTGTGTTTTCATGACTTAAGCATTCATCCTTTGCTATATCCTCATTGAAACCAATTGAAACTTCATTTTTATCACTGCGTTTTTCAATGTTTGGTACACTAGATGAAAGTTCTGTTGAATGAGCGAGAGTATCGTATTTCTTAATACAGTTATGTAGGTAAGTATTTATTTTTTGGACATCTGTGATATATTCATTAATTTCTTCAATTTTTGTATTACATTTCATACATATAGTATTAGGTAGTTCCAAGGTATCATTTACCTACAACAAAAACATTGTGCAATTAATTAAAAAAATAATATTATAATATACCTTAATACTCGTAACTTCCATAATAAGTTCACATAATTTGCCTTGTAAGGGTATTGACCCTGTATATATTTGACATAATCTGCAATTATGCATTAAAATCGCCATTCTCAAAATAGATATTAATTACTAAATTAAAAAATCCAAAAGTTGTTTTTGTTTGGTAAATAATCTTGTTAGGACTATTCTCTTCTTCTTTCTTCTCCTTCATTGGGTTTTCAGGCCTCATCCGTGACAGCATTTGTCCAGTACAGGTTTATACAGAGTTCGGCAAAAGTCTGGGATTTGGGACCGGACAAAATATCGAAGAAAAAATGAATTCTTTGAAAAATCTCTCTATACAACAAATTCCACATCAACTTAAACTATAATTTGAATATATCTCGAAATATACAGGGTGTTCCAATAAAGTGTGGAGTATCAAATGTTTATTTTTCTCATGAAACACCCTATATTTAATTACATTTTCTGATTGCCCCCAAAAAATAAAATACTGTTTCATAATGGTTCCCCATACCTAAATACAGAGGGTACTGAGTTATGTTGACTTTTTTTAAAATGTGAACTATTCGAAAAACATTAATAACTTATTGATATAACAAATTCTAGAAAATTATCTCCCAACATCCACATATTTGGAAGCTCGTTGAATGTATTCCACGATTGAGTACTGAATATTTCTTTACAGGGTGTTCCGAATCTTCAGTTTTATTATTAGGTCATTCAATGTGTAATATCCGGCTTATTTTAAATAGAACACGCTGTTTTTTAATAATTCATCATAGTCAAAAAAATGTCCTCTTTCGAATGGTAGGCGTGTCCTATGAAATATAATTTTCGTGCAATTTACAATTGTGCGATTTAAGAGAATAATTCTTTTGTTTCCCTTCAAACCGTACTGCGTAAATGAACTATTTCACCATTCATTCCAGACACATTCCGAAATGAAGACTGGATTATATACTGTCATTTAGTTAAGATACAAAATAGAAGTAATTTTCTCAGTGAGGAATGTGAGTTTTCTTGAATTGTATGCTAAATCGATCTTAAAACATCTGCAATTCTCTCTAAATTTCAAGCTAATGATTTTGGATTAGTTGTTGTAAAAAACTAAATAGAGAACGTCTCAAGTCTCCAGAAAATATGGGGTTTCGCCATCCTATACCGAGTGATAAAAAAGATATAACCACTCTCACAGAAAAATTACTATATACACTAAGAGACATTTTATGAAATACATAACAAAAAACGAGAAAATATGTTTAAATATATATCCAGTATCAATACCAATAACAAACAAAACCTCATCTCTCAATAGTAATAATAAGTAATTATTTATGTATATTGGTTTGTTTTTTGTTATTTCATTAAATGTCTCTGCTAAGTGGATAGTGATTTTTATGTGAGAGTGGATAAATCTTTTTAACCACTTGGTATAGGATAGCAATACCCCATATTATTATCTAATGGCTTAAAACGTGATCTATTCAGTTTCTTACAACAACTATTCCAATATAATTAGTTTGAAATTTGGAGAGAATTGCAGATGTTTTGAAATCGATTTAGCATGCAATTCAAGAAAATTGTAAATTGCAAGAAAATTATAATACCTAGGTATGGGACACCCTTATACCATTCGTAAGTCCATTTTTTGGATTTGATAAGTTATTATAATACAGGGTGTTCTATTTTAAATAAGCCCGATATTACACATTGAATGACCTAATAATGAAACTGTAAAGAAATATTTAGTACTCAATCGTGGAATAGTTACATTCAACAAATGTCCAACTATTTATAGATGTAAGAGAAAATTTGCTAGAATTTGTTTTATCAATGAGTTAATTTTTTTCGAAATGTTCACATTTTTAAAAAAGTCACCATATCTCAATACCCCTGTACTTAGGTATAGGGAACCATTAAGAAACAGTATTTTATTTTTTAGGGGCAATCAGATAATGCAATAAAATTTACGCCACGCTTTAGTATGGGAGAGGGCCCTAAGATGACGAAGTAGATAAGATGACGAATCGGCTATAAATCATACCCTCTCTCTCTTTGCGCAGCCTATAGGTTTGTTCCAACCGCAGTCAGAAACCGTCAGAAGCGATCAGAGAATAGTCGACCATTGCAATCAGTGATAGGAATTACGCGGAAATAACTGGTTATTTGCTATGACCAGTTATTCTCTGATCGTTTCTGACGGTTTCTGACTGCGGTTGGAACAAACCATATATCATGTGAAACGTTCGTTGTGCGCATGCGCCTTGCAGGGTTTCTTCACTTTGTACTCGGATCGGTTAGTCTGTTCGTAACAAGAGAATAAGGTGCAGCGTAGGCTTTGTTATAAGTTTAGTGGCTTAGAAAATAACGTCTACATTTTTCCAGGTAAGTTCAAACTGAAAACTTTTTGTTGTTAAATGTTTATAAGTGTTTTTGACATCATCTGCGATATTTTCTCAAACACTAACTTAATGTTTTTTCTTTGTTGTAATTTTTTCAAATTTTAACAGTGATGAAGTTAAGTTGACGAATAACAAAGTAGCTAAGATGACGACTTCGTTAATTCCGTGGCAAAAGCATATAATCTCCCAGAAGCAACCCTAAGAAGAAATCTGAAGCGACATCCTGAGAAAGTACGGTTAAAATCTGTCCTAAAATAGTATACTGTTAAAAACAATGATTTGTCTTTATTTTCAGGAGTTTCCTTGCGATGCTGGTCGATTCAAGAGTCGTTTGAGTTTTTTCAACTTATGACTTTCCTCAATTTTAGTTCTTGTTTGTTCAGAAAAATGTTGTTGTTCATTATAAAATGTTTAAATGTATTGTTTTATCGCTCTTTCACCATATTCGTCAACTTACCCACGTACGTTCGTCATCTTGTCAGCAAAAGCGGGTAAGATGACGATAACTACAAAAAAATAAAAATAAAAAATTACCAGCCACTGAGTGCAAATTTGAATTGGAAATAATTCAAATATTCATTAGTCACTTGAATATTATATGCCCTGCCTTAAAAAATATTTATTCATAAGAAAATAGAAAATCATTTGGACCGAAAACCTTGAGTTCGTCATCTTTGGGCCCTCTCCTATTCCAAAATATTTTCAAATTATAGTCTTAGTTGATGTGAAATTTGTGGTATAAAAAGATTTTTCAAAAAATATGTATTGTCTTTGATATTTGTCCGGTCCCGGACTTTTGCCGAACTCTGTATAATTTCTATTCTGTGTGAAAATATAGTGACTCGGCATTTCTATATGGTTTCTGTGAGTAGCGAAGTAACTTTTTCGATTTACAGAGACAAATTTGCTGTATAGTCCTGGAGCGGTTAATGCTGCCGTGTGCAATAATATGTCCAATAATAAAAAAAGTTATATTTTCATTTATTTTGAGCCTCTGAATCCAAAGATGTCTGGCAAGTTTGCGAAAAATCGATACGTTTTGTTTAAGTGGCAGTTGTTTATATAAGCTCTCATTACACTACCAAATAAATTACAGCCTGAAGTATTGTATATGTATTTTTTTTAAACCGGCCAGAGCCAGGCAGCAAAGTAGTAGATTGACTGCCGAGGCTGCCAAGGCAGTCAATCTACTTTGCTGCCAAGTTGAACATATAATTTTTTCTCCGATTGGCAGCAAAGTATTACTTTTCCTGCCTAGGCAGCAAAGTGGTTACTTTGCTGCCTAGGCACGAAAGTGATTACTTTGCTGCCTGTGATTATACATTTCCATAGCAACCAACTAAAAAAAAGAGATTGTGGGAATTGTAATAATTTGCAAATACAATTTATCCTCATGAACAATCGGAGAAAAAATTATATGTTCAACTTGGCAGCAAAGTAGATTGACTGCCTTAGCTGGATTCCTAGCCTCGCTACGCTCGGCTATGAATTCAGCTTCGGCAGTCAATCTACTACTTCGCTGCCTAGTTAAACAAATAACTATTTTCTCCGATTGTTCATGAGGATATTGCATTTGCAAATTATCACAGGCAGCAAAGTAATCACTTTCGTGCCTAGGCAGCAAAGTAACCACCTAGGCAGGAAAAGTAATACTTTGCTGATTGATATCAGTCAGCAAAATTAATATTTGCTGCCAATCGGAAAAAAAAGCTTTTTTCTGTAGCCGTCCCGAAAATAGAACTTTCGGTATGATTTATTAAATCGAAAATGAAACTTTACACAAATCGTACCGAAAGTTGCTATTTTCGAAATGTTTTGTTTCACTTTCGGGACGATTTTTTTTACTTTCGGAATGATTTCCAATATCTTTGTAAGCGACCTTAGCAATGACATATGCGGAGATTTTGTTATGACATCGCTTGTCAAAATAAATTAGCTGATAGTTTCAATGTATTTCCAATTTTCCTAGTAAATAAAATATTTTCTTCTGAAGGTGGATTCATGCAACATCACTTTATTTAACTTATCATTTTCACTGAAATTTGTCGAACTTCTTAAGATAAATTAAATAATTGTTTGAATGCTTAAGTGTTATTTGTGTATACTTCATCTTAGATAAGTTGATTTGAATAAAGTGATGTTGCATGAATCACCTTAAATGTTTTTTTCTACACCCACATGTATATTATCCATTTTTTGCACAGTTTACAGAATGGAAATGTAGGCCATACCGGTTAACTGAACGTATATATTCATATACATCCTAGAACGTATATGAAATCCACCAATCAGCATTCGCGTTTAGAATTCGTCAACTCCCCTTTTTGAATTTCAAAGAAACGTCAAAATAACTTATCGAAAAAAAGGCTTCCCTAGAAGCACTGGATCAAGAATATCTATTCACAATAATAAACATAAATAAAATAATCCGTATAAATTAACAACAAATGCTGAAAACAGAATAAAATGGGTATTAAAGAGGACTTCTGATAGACGTCAGCTTTTATAAAACTATGTAATTCATATGACGTTATAGATATCCATTTTGAACATTCCTCGGTAGTCGAGTGGTAAGGATACCAGGCTATCGCGCGCTAGGTCCAAGGTTCGATTCCCAACGAAGAAATTTTTTTTATTGTTAATTTTATTTCTAAATAATTACTCCGCTTGATATTGATTGGTAAAATTATGAAAATTGTTGAAAACTTTGAAATTGAAGTTATATAACTGTCGAGATTACAGTTTATTAAAATGTTTATTTTCTAGATTTTTTAAGTGGGTAGTAGAAAAAATATACTGTTCGACTCGTGTGGATTGTCCATATCGCACTCGAACGATTGAGCACTCCGCCTACGGCGTCGTGCTCAAACTTCGTCCTCGTGCGATATGGCCATCATATCCACACTAGTTGCACAAACTACTATAAAATATCCTCGGAAATATCGTATTTTATGTCCACTTTCCACTTTACGTTGACTTATAAAATTAAAAAAGCACACACAATCACTTTATGGTCTCAAACAAACATATAAATGATATTTTCACGTCGAATAGTTAATTAAAATACAATAATAAACACAAAACTACACATAACCTATGCATTCTTCTTCTTCCTTTCTTTTTCGGGCTATATCCTGATGGATAATCTACCCAAACCTATGCATTACCGGCCATGGCATTTGTAAATTTTTTACGTCACACGTATTCGGAAATCCTCGGGTGTTGGTCGGAAAGTGCATTGAAATTTGAATTTTATTTTAAAATTTGGAAGTTATTTGAAATGGAAACTGGTTTATTTCCTGTTATTAGTTATTTTTGATACCAACTTTACTATTACAAATTAATATCTAAGCAAAATATGAAATATGCGTGTACCCTATTTAAAAGATTATAATGTATAAAAATCATACCATAAATATATACTATTTTTCACAAACCATCTTTGACAACCATGCACAATTACCGTGACGGCTTGGCTCAAAAAACAAAATACAAAACGTCATTTTGACACTTCAGTTGGAAGGTTGTCAATCCGCGATATTATTTGTTTTATTTGACTAATCGATTGTAGGTTGTGGTAATATTAACTGAAGATAGTGTAGATTAGTATATTACTTTCATAAAATGAATAAACATCACGGGGGAGTGTATTGCTCATACAGAGACTGTCCAAATAAATTTTATTCAGAAAGAAAAGTGAAAAACCGGCACTGGAAACTGTTATTATTCCTAAGTCAACATTGCAATTTGGTAAGAAGTTTTGAAAATATTTTAAACTGGCAACATCGCGGCCATACCGAGTTAAAGGTCCAAGGTCATTGAAATCGGAGTTGAAAATCCTTTGATGTTTTGCCGGGATTCGTATCTGTTCTCTTTTATAATCTGTGATTGCGGCCTACTTGAGTTTGATGTTTTGACGGCTTATGCCATTATTTGAATAAAATGGTGACGTCTATTGACAGTTGCTAAGATGTTGCTAGGGAAGCCGTGCGATTTACTTTACAGCGGCCAACTTAAGTTTGATGTTTTGACGGCTTATGCCATGTTTTTCAATAAAATGGTGACATCTATTGAAAGATGGAAGGGATATTTTTTGGAAAGACTGTAGTGTGTGAAGAAAAACTTATCATAACACGTGACACTTCGCTGAGAAGAATGTGTTAGCTTAACGGCTGTCGGCTACTAAGAGAGATACAATTTACCTGTCGATGGATGGATGGAACAACGAAACGATGAAATTCCTCGCTATACTCAACCTGAAAATAATTATCAAACACAAAGCAAAGCAGAATAAAACAGATTTGTATTGGAATTTTCCCATGACCACCGACAAAATGGGACGAACAACAGCAAAGACATTCTATCACATATCAAACGAGATTTCACCACAAGATATTTCTATGTATAAGTGAAACAGTCAAACAGTAGTATCAGTATCTAATTCAAGCTTTTAACAATTTCGGTGAGGTGAAAGTATTCCATTAATTACTCAACCGTGAATTATGATGCCATATATATGTTGGTATTTTTTGTAAATCCTATATTTTTAATGTCAAGTTTAACATTGATTGTGGATGCATTCTGAAAAAGCCTTAACAACAAACCTGCATTTTAAATTCAACTTACACAAAAAGTAGCAAAATTAGTGTGCAAATAAATCATGACATATCGTTAAAAAGGACATACAGCGGACATATAAATGGAGTGTATCAAAATTTAGGGTACAAGTAAATCGTGACAAGTGGTGTTGATAATACCATAACGTTAAAAATGTCATCTTTACCCAAAAAATGGATTCAATAATATGACTCATATCAATTAATTTTCAAGATTTGAAATTTCAAAACGTCAATAACATACTTGATTTTTCAATTTACAGAAAACCAGCATAATATTATATGACTTAAAGGTTCATAATTAACCTTCATGGTGTGCGTCTTCGATTGTTAATGTCTTACTAACACATTAACAATCGTTTATCCTAATCTTTCACTTGAGAAATTTAATTAGTTGATGCTTACGCGTCAGCTCGATATATCAATCGAGAGAAATGCAGATGATCCTGTTATGTATACCTACTAAAAGTAGAAATCCTACTGGAGCCTAACAAATTCTTCAAAATGCTTTGAATACCTTAGAATATTGAACTCTAAAAACTGGATTTCCTTCCTTCACTAAAAAAAGTAATCTATGATTTCTAGCGAAAGTAAATGTGAACTAAATTTAAATTTGTATTCACATAATATTCCTACATTCAATGCAAATGAAACAAATTTGTCGGGTCTCATTTTTGATCAAAAATTAATTTGGTCATTTCACATATCATATCTACATGTCATGACAATTAAGAATAAATCTAATCAAAGCTTCATCTTATACCTTTTAGAGTGCGGAGACTGCAACTCAATATTTCATTACCAGTGAACTAGAAACCTGTCCGTGGTTAATTGAATTACTTTTTATAAAAATATCTCCGAACTCCTTTTCTCCTTTCCTCCTTTCATTTTTACTGACGCTTCGAAAACAGATACAAAAAACTCAAGCCTATAATATGTGAAAACAACAGATTTGTTATTCAATTATCACAAAACAGCAGTATTTGTACAGGATGTGTATTCACTAACAATGAGAGTTCCTACGAGAGAGCAATCGCGACTCGATAAGGTGTTTATTAAGTGACTCTCAGATTAATTATAGTTAGCGTGTTTACTGTATGAAATAAATTATTTAATGAGGACAAAATTAAATATAAATCTGTAAATATAAATTAATTGTAAATATATCAAAATTGACGTTACATTGATGTCAGAAGTGGGATTAAAAAATAAATATACAGGAAGATTGCGGAGAAACTTTGTGAATTAAAAGTTTCAGAGCTCTTCTTACATTTATTGAAGGTGTATCGTTCCATCTCGCTTCGTAACAATCAAAACTTACTACTTTTTTAACATATAATTTTAACAATATTGTTAAGGAAGCTTGATACGTAATCACAAAACAGTTAACAATATAGTTAAATACGATCGTTATTATAACATAACGGACCATCGTTAAAAATAATATACATGATACGGAATACGGCTGATTCATCGACGGAGCTCGTGATGAAAAGCAAAGAGCTCTACGCTTGGCTCGGCATAAGACACTGGTCGACTCACTCTCTGCAGCCTTGGAGTACGAAGCAGCTACTCAATATACGGCAAGGTGAGAGTTGTACTTGACGAAGAAGTTGGAACAAACTTGACCAGATTGTCAACATGATGAAATTACACGACAGTCCGTCAGGAGAACATGTAGGTGTGAAGAAGACCCTCAACAAGGTGCGTGAACGGTTTTATTGGATGCACATTTCCGAAGATGTGAGGGACTGGTGTAAGAAGTGCACTACCTCTGCTACCACTAATAGTCCGCACAGGAGAAGAAAGGCTCCTATGAAGCAGACGAAGCAGTACAATGTTGGAAGCCCTTTTGAACGCATTGCCCTGAACATTTCCGGACCGTTTCCACCGACAGCAAATGGCAACAGGTACATTTTGGTAGTGATCGACTATTTCACAAAATGGGTAGAAGCGTATGCCATTCCAAACCAAGAAGCCGCAACTGTTGCCGACGTACTTGTGAATGAGTCCCTTTGCCGATATGGAGTGCCTCTGGAAATACACAGCGACAAGGACAGGACCTGTTCCAGGAAGTTTGTGAAAAGATCGGCATGATGAAAACGAGAACTGCGGCTTTGCATGCACAATCGAACGGAATGGTGGAGCGAATTAACAGAACTCTTTTGCAAATACCTGTCTAAAGTAGTATCTAACCATCAACCATATTGGGACCAGTACCTCTCGCTATTTGCGATGGCTTACGGATACGCTATCAATGAGTCTACCGGCCAAACACCAGCAAAAGTTCTGTTCTGACGCGAAATGAGAATACCTTGCCGACCCGGAGAGGACATAGCTGGTGAAGATTATGTGACGCAGCTGAGAAAAAGAATGGACGACGTCCACAAGGTGGTTCAATCGAATCTCCAGATCGCTAGCAATAGGATGTGTTGTGTATTCTCGTGTATTCTATAGTGGAACAACACACTCTTATGCAAACTTTATTATACTTTGACATCAGAATGGATAACATACATAATGACTGTAAGAACAACTATTAACTACCATTGCCACGTGTCTGTGTCAAGATAACTTGACACAAGTATTAATACTATTATTTAGACTGACATTTTCCAATTACTTTAATACTTTCACCTGTGACAGTTTTAATTTTGACATCTGAACTTAGTTATTGAATGTGATTCAAGTATTTTACAAAATCTACATTTGAAATTGGGCTCACAGAAGCACCTGTATCAATTTCCATATCAAATTGGACTTTTTCTATAAAAACATTTATAAAAGCAGGTACCGACCTCACAGACTTGATGTTGGAAATGGCACACTCTTCTACCTCTTTTTGACTTGACATATTTGTAGCTGGCTTATAAACCTTTTCTTCAATTGACTTATCTTGTTCTTCTTTGACTGAGCTATTATGCTCTTCTTGGACTGGACTATTTTCATTTTCTAGACTTACTGACATATTATTACTTTGTAAAATGATTTGTTTTATAATTATTCCATTTAATTCTTTATCGTCTTCACTCTCTTGTTCTTCTGTATCTGATGACTTCACTTTATTTTTATTAAATCGACAAACTTTTGAAGTATGGCCTCTCTTGTTACAAATGAAACGTGGAAATTTGTCAACCAGTGTGATCTCACATTTTGATAGCCTCTGCGTTTTCTGATTTAATACATATGATTAATAACCTTTGAACCCGCACGATAAGAGCGCATTTGGCTATATTTTAAAATTATTTTGAAATATACAGGATGTCCCAATAAAGTGTGGCGTATCAAAGTTATATTTTTTCTTATGGAACACCCTATATTTGATTGCATTTTCTGATTGCACCCAAAAAATAAAGTACTGTTTCATAATGGTTCCCTATACCTAAATACAGAGGGCTCCGAGTTATGCTGACTTTTTTAAAAATGTGAACATTTCGAAAAAAATTAATAACTCATTGATATAATAAATTTTAGCGAATTTTCTCTCACAGCTCAATAGTCGGACATTCGTTGAATGTATTTCATGATTGAATACTAAACATTTCTTTACAGGGTGTTCAGAATTATCAGTTCAATTATTAGATCATTAAATGTGTTATAACGGGCTTATTTCAAATGGAACACCCTGTATTTCAATAATTCATCATATTTAAAAAAATGTCCTCTTTCGAATGATATAAGGGTGTCCTATACCTAGGTACTATACTTTTCGCGCAATTTACAATTTTCTTAAAATTGTATGCTAAATCGATTTTAAAACGTCTACAGTTCTATCTTAATTTTATACTAATTATCTTGAATGAGTTATTGTGAAGAAAAACAGTGAAGCTTCTAATATATGTGCACACTTGTAGTTCCTGTGGTACACTAACTCTTTTGTTACCGATAAGTATTTGAGTACATAATAAAACAAAAACTCATAAAGCGAATACATAAATACTACGAAACGAACAACAAATTATTAAAAGCAATAGATGAAAAATTACTATAATAGCCCTAACACGGATGAGTGTAAGCGTTTGGGGAGGGATTGTGGGCTAATATGTTATCGGCCCGTATGTTTTTGACGGATACCTGGACAGAAGAAAATTTTTGAGTTTTTTGGAAAATATCTTCTAGATCCTTTTCGAAAACCTACCACTTATCATCAGAAAGAGAATGTGGTTACAATTAGACGTAGCTTCAGATCACTTTTCTCTCTGATTTTTCTCGTGCTTAATTACCTTAATAGAAAATTAAGACATGAATGGATAGGTAATTGTAATTGGCCAGCTAGGTCACCAGAACTGACCAAGATGCATTTCTTCGAATAGGGTTATAATAAAAATATCCTACAATATGAAATTAATAATTTCGGACGCTTTCGCGTCTATAACACCCGGTATGTATGAATAATGTAAGTACATAGTTTGAAGCCAGAATCACGTGTTGCATTGCATAAGATGACAAGCATTTCGAGCATTCATTATAGTTATTTTCCAATTTTTGCTTTTAATAATTTGTTGTTCATTTCGTAGTATTTATGTATTTGCTTTATTAATAATGTGTTTTTGTTTTATTATGTACTCAAATACTTATCCGTAAAAAAAGAGTTAGTGTACCTCAGGAACAATAAGTGTGCATATTTATTAACAGCTTCACTGTTTTTCTTCACAATAGCTTCGTCAAGATAATTAGTATAAAATTTAGAGAGAATAGGGAACAGGCATAAATTTTGCTAATGGTGGGAATCGACATTTCATCAGGTCTGCTAACACCTTGCATACTTATTTTTTCAAAAAAATATCAACTTTACTTTTAAAACGACTTTAAAAATCATAAAATTTGAAAGTCCGCCAAAACGCGTTTGACGTCACTGTTGACGTCACACACTTACTTGTTTACATTCTTATTTGCGTATCGTGTATTGCGCTCTGAGTTTTTGTGACCTTATGTTTCTGGAAGCTTTAAAAATGGATAAAGCCCAAAAAAACTTCACATTCCAAGTATTACATTGTTCCAGAGTGTGAATCGACGTCTAGTAAAGCTCAAGACAAAATATTTCTTACTTTACCTAGTGGCGCAAGCAAAAATGCATAATCATCTCTGGAAGTATGCTAGACTCGAGAGCCCTACACCAACCACAAAACCTTCGCTAGCCATGTCTTCACTCAAAAATCATAACGGGTTACTGAACTATAAACTAGTATATAATAATACAATATTTTCTTCTGAATGTTTCAAAATATCCTCGGAAATATCGTATATTTATGTCCACTTTCCACTTTGAGTTGACTTTTAAAAATTAAAAAAGCACACACAATCACTTAATGGTCTCAAACAAACATATAAATGATATTTTTACATCGAATAGTTAATTAAAAATACAATAATAAACACAAAACTACACATAACCTATGCGTTCTTCTTCTTCCTTTCTTTTTTGAGCTATATCCTGAGGGATAATCTACCCAAACCTATGCATTACCGGCCATTACGTCACACGTATTCGGAAATCCTCGGGTGTTGGTCGGAAAGTGCATTGAAATTTGAATTTTATTTTAAAATTTGGAAGTAATTTGAAATGGAAACTGGTTTATTTCCAATTATTAGTTATTTACTATTACAAATTAATATCTAAGCAAAATATGAAATATGCGTGTACCCTATTGCAGATGTTTTCAAATCAATTTACCATACAATTTAAGAAAATTGTAAATTGCGGGAAAAGTATAGTACCTAGGTATAGGACACCCTTATATCATTCGAAAGAGGACATTTTTTTAAATATGATGAATTATTGAAATACAGGGTGTTCCATTTGAAATAAGCCCGTTATAACACATTTAATGATCTAATAATTGAACTGATAATTCTGAACAACCTGTAAAGAGATGTTTAGTATTCAATCATGGAATACATTCAACGAATGTCCGACTATTGAGCTGTGAGAGAAAATTCGCTAAAATTTATTATATCAATGAGTTATTAATTTTTTTCGAAATGTTCACATTTTAAAAAAAGTCAGCATAACTCGGAACCCTCTGTATTTAGGTATAGGGAACCATTATGAAACAGTACTTTACTTTTTAGGGGCAATCAGAAAATGCAATCAAATATAGGGTGTTTCATAAGAAATAATAGAACTTTGATATGACACACTTCATTGGAACATCCTGTATATTTCAAAATACTTTTATAATGTAGCCTATATGAATGTACAAACTACTGAAGTGACAAACCTTCCAAAATTCTCACCGTTCCGCCATAAACCTCCGTCCCGTTAGTCGTGATTCACCCTGTATACCTACCCAAAAAGGTAATTCATAGTCGAGGACAAAGTAGAGTATTCTATTCTCACCTTCGTGAATAAGAGCCACCATTATATGCTTGTTGAATAATATACCATTCCAATGAATTTTATTTTAGCCTTAAGTAATTGATGAAAATCTTCATTTCTGCTCAAGTATTTCTATAGAATTATTTTCAAAATATTTGAATGGAAGGTATGAAAATCAAATCATCAAATGTTATAATGTTGAACGTTGATAGAAAATTTTCCATTTATTCAACCCAAGCAGCCTAACCACAACGAAAAGTTTACTGGGATAAATCACTGTCGTCATAGTATCATCAACACAATAAAGAAATTTGATTGGTCTACACAGAAATGTGAAATTTTCATTAAAAAGTCGAGCAAATTCACGAAAAATAACTCGAGTCTCATCTGAAAATTATTACGCTTCGAAAATAATAATTCAACGGAAAAACCTACAGTTATCTCTTCCACATTTTCCGAACGGTTTTCTCCACAATGTCCCCCTCTTGAATGATTGCGCCCAACAGGTGTTGGAAGGTAGTATTGATAAATCACGTACATAACAATAGCAACAAGTTGACGTGTTTTGAGATACGCGCCAATCCAGAGTTTCTTCCTCCGTAGAAACACGTAAAAGTTTCGATGTGTAATGTTGGTGGATAGTATCTATTTGACTCTTGTTGGTGACGCTTTGGGAGATCTAAGTGATTTTTTTGTCTGTTTTGAAAGACGTAAGGTGCGATATAAGAAGTATAGCTTCTCTATTCGGTTATAGCCTGGAAAACCACGACATCAAAAAAGCGTGAGTAAATAATAATTTTTTTAAACTTCATTAAGCAAAAATATTAGATCAATATACTATTCTATCTAGTAATTATTTCGAATAAATCAGGATAAGGAAACAATACGCTCACAAACTCACTAACTTACTAATAAAAGTATATGATCTGCTTTGCAATACTCCAATTTATTCGGAAAATTTATATTTGATAAAATTGCAACGGAATATTTTTCTTATTCAGTTTTTGTCATAGTTTTCTTTACACATGGGTACATTTTTCACTAATTATCGCCTAATTCAATTCAAAATACGTTAGAAGTCCATTTTTAAGTTTGGCCCCATTTTATAAAAATTACATATAGCCTGAAACTTATTTAAAATAAGCTCTAAGGAAACTGTCAGATTCTTAAAAATATTAGTTACTTTTTTTTTCACCAATTTGAGGTTACCTAAGTTAAAGCTGTTCGTTCGTTTTGCCAATGAAGCTAGATTTTTTAATTTTGAGTTAGTGGCATCAACCATGTGGGTTATTAGCGACTCGGTACACTCACAGTTTGTGAATTAATAGTATTTCGTTCAGGTAATTACTTAACTATGAAGTTTACTTTATAGTCATTTCTCGATAAATAAAGGTTCTGAGGTAGATTATCGGCAGTACAGTACGTGTATTGAAACAAATGGGGGTTAGCACAATGTTATATCTGGGCTAGCATTGTTTTTCCCGTTCCACTGACAGCTTTGACATAAATTTCAGCGACCATTATCGGAAAATTTACTCGAAAAGAGAAATTCAAATAGGTGAACTTTTCCTTATCTGAAGCCGTGAAAGGAATGTAGTCTAAAACATTCGATAAGTATTGACACGTTTAACTATGAACTATGAGCTATCAACAATATTAACAATATGAATAAACGTTAATTTTTCCGATTTATGAATATTAAAAGTTGAACACTTTTCGAAATTTGTTATGAACTTTGTTTTTTTTGTAGTTTGTACTTAGGGCAGTCAATTAGAAAATGTTTCACTGTTATGTCACATCTGCACTGATCACATTTAGGTGATGCCATTCTCTCGAATAGGTGCATATTCTTAGTAATGTTAGTAAAAATTGGTGGGGGCGTCTTGTAGGTATTATTTTTCACGGTTTCACTTCGGTTTTTTATTTCACGTAACTCCACTTCTCGCCACTGACACTGCCACACACAAAAAACTATTTGCACTATTTGTTTTGCATTAGAATTTTAGTATTTACTTGTAAAATTCTTAGGATCACTCTGTGAAAGATAAATTTCTATTTGAATATTTAATGAGGCTACTGTGCTGTCAGGCATTAAGAAATAAACTATAATAGAATCCGTTTCCATTTTTTTTTCAATCTCTTGAAAGTGATTGAAAATAAGATTATCAATTAAACATGAAATGTAAGTAGAATTAACAGATGGTTGGCTTCTAGAAAATTAACTGTGCATTTGAGCTAATTTTTCAACAACCTTTCCGAATCTCTTATTATTTCTCATAAACGCTATTCAGTATAAGTGCATTTGAGCTCATTTTCCAACGACCTTTCCAAATCTCTTATGATTTCTTATGGACGCTATTTGGTAAAAAAGTTAGCTCGCTGACAGTTTTGTACAGGAATTCTTATGTCGCATCTTATAAATAACACAGTGTATACAATAGGAATCCAACATATCCATATTGTTTTGACAACATATTTGACACAATTCAATTAATTAATTTGGCAGTTTTCTGATGTTCAAGTCAGTCGGTGTTTGAATGTGAGTGTAGAAAAAATAGTCGCATTTAACGAGAATTTTCGAAAATTGAAAAAAGTTAAGCAAAATGCTGTACATAAGACCATTGCCACTGTTGAAAGTTAAATCTAATGAAGAGAAAAATTATAATTTCCATGATAATTATGTAGATGATTACCGATAAATAAACTTTGTCCACGACCACTCAATAATAAGTCAATATTTTACCTCCTAACAAAAGGTATATGGTACCCATATATCTACTGTCGTGAATTATGGTTCATAATACACTGTAGTGTAGGTATTATGGTTCATAATTCACGACTAGAGATGGGGGTACAATATGAAATAAACTGTGTATTTTGTTCAGGAAATTTGTTTCTAAAATATATCGTATCGATAAAATATTGTGATTTTTAGTATTGATACTTTTCATAACGATATTTTCTAATATTCGGTACATATTTTAAAACAATATATTTACAACGGTACGTTGTATTCATACTTTCTACAGTATCACCCATCTTTATATATGTCAAATTATTTGATGTAGCTGCCACAACAATTTGAGGTTAGTAATATGCCAAATCGTTACTGACTATTATTTAATAAAGAAATTAAGTGTCGTGGACAAAGTATAGTATTCTACTCGCAATTTATGGCCATAATTCACTCGGCTGACTTGCGCCCCTCGCCTGCGGCTCGTGATGCAAACGTCACCCATCGTGAATTATGGCTATCATAAATTGCTCGTTAAATAATACACTATTGTCCACGACCACCTAATAATAAGTCAATATTTTACCTCCTACCAAAGGTATATGGTACCCATATATCAACTGTCGTGAACTATGGTTCATAATTCATGACTAGAGATGGGGGTGCAATATGAAATATACTATTAAATCTGTGTATTTTGTTCAGGAAATTTGTTTCTGAAATATATCGTATCGATAAAATATTGTAATTTTTAGTATTGATACTTTTCATAACGATATTTTCTAATATTAAGTATTTTAAAACAATATATTTATAACGGTACGTTGTATTGATACTTTACACAGTATCGCCCATCTCTGTATAATATGTCAAATTATATTT
Organism: Galerucella nymphaeae; assembly: GCA_963978555.1. Taxonomy (NCBI): domain Eukaryota; kingdom Metazoa; phylum Arthropoda; class Insecta; order Coleoptera; family Chrysomelidae; genus Galerucella; species Galerucella nymphaeae. The sequence continues at coordinate 13,037,630 of OZ021718.1, forward strand.
TTATGTGGCTTTCAGAACATTTTGAGATTAGTAATACCAAATCGTTTCAGACTTTTATTTAATAAAAGAAATTGATGGTCGTGGACAAAGTATAGTATTTTACTCGCAATTTATGGCCAATATTCACTCTGCTGACTTGCGCCCTTCGCCTGCGGCTCGTGACGCAAACGTCACCCCTCGTGAATATTAACTATCATAAATTGCTTGTTTATTAATATACTATTGTATAATTCTTCATTTGTTATATGATCCACTTAAATTAAATTTTTTTTATCTAATATATATTTATAATAATAAATGTTTCTTTATGTTAACTTTTTGTTTTTTTCCGGATGCTAGTAGAAAAAATAGTGTACCTAACACGTGCGTAAAGTGACTTTTTCGCACGTGATTGCTGGCCGATAATTGCTGTAAAAAGCATAATATTGCCAAACGACTGTGATAAGGAGGAGTTTGGGAATATGCTTTTTACACGAAGTATACATACTATTTTTTTTTCGATCTTTGATTTACATTTGAAAAATTAATTAAAACATATTTCATTCAAGATGTAATCAAGTAACTTTGGATAGGTTTCTCTATGATCATATTGAAATATAGAATTAAGTGGTTATGAGATAAAGCAAACAATTAGCCATGCAGCTTCAACGTCTATAAATTATCTTTGCCCTTCAGTACAATTTACAAATTGTACAAACTGTACAGTAAATGTGAATATTAACAACTATTAATTTGTGTTCCAGAATACCGTTATGAATTGGATGTTTCTTTTATTTCTTTCATAACAACTTTATCAACATAAAAATTGATTTATGAAATCAAACAATTTTAATTTGTTTATCTACATTATATTTAAACTTAAAGTGACGCGTTTCGCTAACACAGTAGCTTTTTCAAACGAATGGAGGTATAATGAGAACTTTTCAATTTATACAGTGCCTTAATACTAAATTATACAGATATTTAACAATAGAATTATAATCTATTTACAAGGAAATGAAATGAAAAAGAAAAAAGAATTTGTCTAAATATATTATAACTAAAGTATTTAACAAGTTTACCTGGAAATTCATTCACAACAATCCTACAGGTACCTTTCTAGGTAAAAAGGTTTAATAAGGGAGAATTGTTAATATCAAGTTGGTCGTTAAGAAGATTATCTGAATATTTGTTTTCATTTATCTCTAGGGCTTCTAAAAGATTCAATTTGAAGGATTTAGGTTTTATATGCAAAATTTCATAATTTTAATCGAAAGAATGTTGGTTTGCTGATAAATGATTTGAATAGCTGAAATCTGATTTTTGGTTGTCATAAAATTCCTAAAAGTTCTACCTATATAAATGTTATCACAGTTGTCATTACCACATTTTAATTTATAAACTCCTGATTTATTTAGTTTTGAAGATTTGGATTTGTTGTTTTTAATGAAGTTGGATAAATTGTTGTCGGTTTTGAAGCGAATATTCAAGTCTAAAGTTTCTAAAAATGATTTTATTTTTAAGGATGGTATTCCAAAGTATGAATTGGTTACTTGTTCTGGAGTATGTTTTCTTTTTTATTTCATTTCCTTGTAAATAGATTATAATTTTACTATTAAATATCCGTATTAAGGCACTGTATAAATTGAAAAGTTCTTATTATACCTCCATTCGTTTCACAAAGCTACTGTGTTAGTGAAACGCGTCACTTTAATTTTAAATATAATGTAGATATAACAAATTAAAATTGTTTGATTTCATAATTTAGTATGGATCTACATAAAGTAGAAGCCTCATCTATTCAATTTTTATAAAAATTAAAACCGTACTTTGTTGCATTTTATTGTAATAATCAATTTGTAACATTACGGCACGCTACAGCAGTGCGGTAAGAATATTACCACACTGTTATTTCGTAATTGCTTAGCAGCTGCCCACCATGCTGGAATGTTGGGATTTGCGCATAGAAAACAGGTCAAAATAGTGTAACTTTTCTCACGATCGTAGAAAAACTACTATTACATTTACTTTTTTCCCATATTGATTAATCAATATACAGCTTAAAATGTGAGGAAGAGTGTGAGGTAAGAGAAAGACATGACTCGAAATAAATGTCTTGAACGAAGTAAAATCCATGACAGTACAATCTTCAACCACATAATGAAATCTGGTATGTACGATACTTTCGGCAGTTTGTAAGCACGCATATGGTCAAAAGCGTACGGGTACCATTAGAAAACACATAGATTACCAAAATGTGGAATTACACTGGTTGACGGATTTCCGCTTTATCTTTCATTCTCGAAATAATCTATCAGATGACGTACCATTTTTTTGCTTGATGATGCAAAAAAAAGGAAAATTGCTTCTTATTATTTATATTGTCACTTCGAATTGTTACAAAACTGACATATTTAAATAGAAACTTTCAAGAGTTGCATACAATATTTTTTCTACATTCATGCAAAAACTGGAAAATTAGAATATAATATGTTGGGAACCTAACCTAACCTAACCTAACCTAATCAAACTCAAACCGTTCTTCTTTTTTGTATCTTTATGGCCTCCACCTTGTCAGTACTCAATCATAGCTGGTTTTCGCGTTGACCATTCAAATTTTAAATAATTAAAGATTTTTGCAATAATTGTAATTCGTTGAGACTAGCAGTAAGATATACATATATTATTGTTGTATTAAAGCAGGATCAGACACTTGCTCTGGATTTTTATTTTATTTAAATGTTCATGTTTGTCATAAATCATCACAAAATTGACACAAGAATGACAGATGAGTGCAATGAAAATTTTATTGCACTAGTGCAAAAAAGAACCACTTTTTCCATTAAATGTGTTTCACAAAAGTGTTGTTTTTTGCATGAATGTAGAAAAAATAAATTATATAGCAAAAAATCGAATTCAAATAATACCTAATATATCTAGATGAGATGATAGGTGAATAAATTGTATAAATAGAAATAAATTCAACATTTGTATACAGAGTGTCCCACGACGAGTGAAAACTATCTGTATATGGCAAAATACTTATAGTAAAATCATGAAAATTTCTACGTTTGAGTTTTCGGATACGATCTTTTCAACTAAAATATTTCCCGGTCCTACCGGAAGTCGACTGTAACTTTGTTATTTTAAATGGAACACCCTGTATATTAATACATTTTTGAAATCTACGTAATATTTTAGTATACTTTTGTTTAAAAACTTTTTTCGAAAAATGCACACTTTTTGAGTTATTGATTTTTTTGTAGAAAATTTTACCGTTGAATACCCTTATAAATTATTTTTTTACGAGGAGACCCTTGAAGATATGAAAATGGTTTCTGTTCAGTGGCCTTAAGCAAGGTCAAACGTAATCGAATCTATGTTGAAAAATTTTTCATTTTATACAGGATGTGTGTAAAAAGTGTTCAAAGTTTAACTTCATAAATATCAAATTTCTTCATTTTCTTAAATAGGACCACCCTGTTTTTTCTATTTTAATGCATTCAGGGGAAAAAATAAGGCAAGTTCATGTATATTTTCCTATACCTAAACCTTACCGTTATCCAGATATTAAATGTTCTTATTTCTTAGTGCTTGTATCAAAATTTCTAGACCACACCTGCATCTCTAAAAATTTACATAAAACTGGAACGCATCTCGATGCGATAATTACAGTCAAGCTATGTCGGCTTTGGTTAGTACTTGTATGGGTGACCGTCAGGGAAAACCATAGTATAGGGCCCGTACAGCAGCGTAGTAGCATACACAGCTCGCAGGCATTATACCAATTAGCACGAGGTATAATATAGATATGCCGTGGGTTCGCCAAAATTTCCGGTAGAGTGCTCCCGGCGTCGGTGATTAGCCTTAGTCGCAGAAATAGGCCGACGTTAAATAAACAAGGAAAAAAAATAACTTCCGACTGAATTGATTAATCGAAAAATGACATCAGACCTTTTATGTAGAGCGCTCAATTTTCCAAATAAAACTATAATAATAATTTTTATTATTTTTTGTTTTTGGCGGCATATTCAAAATGACTGTAATTTCACATATTATTTCAATGACAAACATGGAAAAAAATGAATGCTAGGAATTCAACAACAATGCTGGGAAGTTCAAAGCTGAATGGAAGAATAACTACTTCTGTCACTTTTTATTCAATGAAACATGTTTTTCAATAAAGACTGGGTGCACCTCACATTACAGTCTTTCACAATACAAATTCTCTGTCATGTAACGGGTACGATTTGTCACTATTTTCAGTGTCATAATGACGTATATTACCGAACTAGTGCGTTTTTTAATAAATTATCGCACTGTTGCGATAATAAGAATCTAGAAAAATATTATTACCAGAATTAAATATTTGATATAATACTGGAAGCTGTCCCACTAATTACGTAAATAACTATTTTCTCCTAGCAAGCGGAATATTCCACTTCACCTCACTCTTTTTGGGGAGTATACTGACATTTGAATATTCAAAATATATATTTGTATGGTTGTAGTTTACCAAATAACTGAAAAATTAAGAAATTTATTGAAATTCTTAGATCATATTATGCAATATGTATTGTATCACAATGAAAAAAAATTAAAAAATAATATAAAAAAGTTATGGTTTTATTATTCTATGAGCAGGGGTATGTATCATTTGCACAATAATTGGGAAAGGCGAGAAAAGACATACCAATCAGTTGCCATCTGCCTTGATAGTCAGTTGTACTGAATGCAGAGAGTGGCACAAACATTTAGTTATCTTGGCTGAAAATTAAAAGCAAAAGAGCCATGACTAAAAAATATTGACCATGAATTAACTAAAATGACGAAAGAATTTCATCGGACGATGAGCAGCAGGAAATTCTTCAATAATTGTTTACTATTGTAATTTTCCCTTCAAAAGTATGCGCGACCCATATGCAACAACAGCCACGAAAGCTCCATCAAAAGCAACGGTTGTGAGAATATATTATTTTGCGAGGTACGGGCAGGTAATGCTTGAGGGCTAATTCAAATCAAAATTTGGAAAGAGTTTTGATATAAATAATCCAAACGGTAATCGTGTGAGTCTATAGGAACCTTTTTAAATACTAAAAGAAGTCACTGGAATCTTTGTTAAGAGAATTTTGATAAAATCCTGATATAAAATCGATAATACAAAACCATTTAGCTCGACTCAGTTGATCTAATATGATATTGTTCATTCTTGGAAGTGGAAATTTATTATCAATAAGTTATTGCTTACCCTTAAATCAATAGAAGGTCTCCACGCTTTATTTCCATCTGGAGGTTTTCGAAACCAATAAGACCAGACTATTATATTTAGAAATTTGTGGCTCTATAACGTCATTATCTAACATTTTCTTTACTTGTCTCTTTATTTAATTTACAGAGAGACGGTTTCATTATTTATTAATATTCGTTTTTGTCAATAGAAATTATTTGCCTTTAGATCTGTTTTTAGGGTGAAAATATCTAGGAAATGAGCTGTTGAACGTAATATTTGTCTACAAAAATATACCACCAGTAAAAATGAATCCACTAACACTGACCGAAGAAATAGAAAATATGGAAAATATGATAATGGGAGCAAATATTATTTAAACTGGAGTAATGATCATAAGCGGTGAGCAGCAGGATCAAATCCCTAATAAAATAAAATTCTCGACGAGACACTGGAGCAGTAACGTCAGGAGAAGGAGAGGAGAATGAAAATCCACAAGACAGTATCACACACTTAATAATACAATAACGATACCAATAATAACATATGCAAGTGAAACTTGGATATTGAGAGAGAATGATGAACAGAACAAGAGAGAATCACAAGAAAGATGATATAGTCAAAAGCGCTCTTATCGTGCGAGTTCAAAGGTCACTAACCATATGTATCAAATCAGAAAACACAGAGGTTACCAAAATGTGAGATTACACTGATTGACGAATTTCCACTTTCTTTCATTCTCGAAATAATCCATCAAACCAAGTACCATTTTTTTGCTTGAGGATGCAAAAAAACGGAAAATTGCTACTTATTATCCATATTTGAATTGTCAAAGTGACATAACTGACATATTTAAATAAAAACAGCTGGTGAAAGACTTTTTAGAATCGCTGAAAACTAAATACATATCCTTTTTCCCGTCAAAAGAGCATAAGTCTGTCTTATTAATCTTACGGATTTTATTTGGAAGTTATAATTAAACGCAATAAAAGAAAACAAAAACTGTGAGTATGTCTTTGTTGAATCGTATGACCCTCACGATAATACTGGATCTGACTATAGGAGCAGAAAGTACTGTACACAGAAAAAGGGGCAGACCAAGAATATAGTGGATAGACAGAAAGAAGGAGATAGGGGTTGAGAACGGAAAAACTCAACAATGAAATGAGATGATTAGCAGGACACAAGGAGAAGGAAAAGGAGGCTTTTAGGCTTTAATCCACAAAAAACATACACATAAGTATCAACTTGACAGTATGTATGAATGTGACAATGTAACAATCCAAAAACAATCGTAAAGGCGAATATTATACACACTACGAGAATTTAAATAGTAAGGGAGACTCATATCAATTGTATGACATTCTCCCCAGGTTTATTAAAGTTCATAGCAACTTAAATACTCCGGAGGATGTCGCTCTCTAGCAGAACGACGGACTGTAGGTACTTCTGGTTCAGTATTACTTGGAAGATTTTCAGTTATCTCAATTTCAGAAGATTCTTCTCGTGACTGAAAGTCTGCAGAAACCTTGTCTCCAGATGGGGAGTTAACTGTCGTTTGTAGTTCCTCTGAATCCATATTAACGTTGGCGTCTGATGATAAAGTTATATCTCCACGAGGTGCTAAGTGTTTCAGTGACACAGTTGATTCTTTTCCATCTTGGTGACGAATTAGAGCATATTCTGGGTTTGCCTCCAATAGTTCAACTTCTTCCACTAAGGGATCGTATTTGCTGTGACGAATGAACTTCTTCAAAAATACGTGGATGGCTTCAGGTAACGATGTTCCATAGGATGATCGACGAAGATGATTGAACATACGTTCATGGGGTGTACAATTTGTTTCAGTGCACAATAGAGATCGAATGGAATGGAGTGCATCTGGAAGAGCTTCTTCCCATTTTTGTGTTCCTAAGCCTTTACTTTTAAGAGCTAAACTTATACTTCTCCATATAATTCCATTGTACCTTTCGATTTGTCCATTTCCTTCAGGGTTATATGGTGTTGTTCGACTGGTTGCAGCTCCTTTAGAATGAAGGAAATTAACTAAGTCATTGGATAAAAACTGTGATCCTCGATCCGAATAAATGTAAGCAGGCATTCCTAAAACTGAAAATAATTCCACGAGACAATTTATAACAGATGCAGTAGTGATATCCTTGCAAGGGTATGCAAATGGAAATCTGGAGTATTCATCAACAACTGTCAAGAGATATTTGTTTTTAGTGCAGCTGGGCAATGGTCCTTTGAAATCAATGTTTAGACGTTCTAAAGGTGAAGTTGCTTTAATCAAATGCGAATTCTTGAGTTTGAGAAATCTTGGCTTCAGTTCGGCACAAACAGGACAAAACAAAATCATTTTCTTGACATCTTCGAAAGAAAATGGAAGATTTCGATGACGTACAGGATGGTACATTCTTATGATGCCTGGTGTAAATCAAATAATTTATTACTACTTGTGGTTCCACAAATTCGAGAGAAGGCATCAGCTGCTTCATTGGATCGTCCAGGACGGTAAACGATATCGTAGCTGAAACACGATAGTTCCAACTTGCATCTTTGAATCTTTTTGTTTTCAATTTTACTAGAATGCTTTCTGTGAAACATGAACGAGACAGCCTCTTGATCTGTGACGATTTTGAAATGTCTTCCTATCAAAAAATGTTTCCATTTTCTTATGGACTCTATGATAGCATAAGCTTCTTTCTCTACAGAAGAATGTGCCTTTTCTGATCCTGAAAAAGTTCTTGAATGGAATGCTACAGGTCGCCCTCCTTGGTTCAGTGTAGCAGCTAAAGCAATGTCTGACGCATCTGTTTCAATGACCAAAGGTTCATCACCAGAGACTGTCCACAAAAGAGCTTTTGCAATATCGTCTTTAAATTCATTGAACATTTTGGCAGCATATGGCAGTTGGTGATGGAAAAAGGTTGCCGATAAAATCTCTCGTGTGACTTTGTGTCACTTGCCTATTGCTGCTACTACCGTTACAATAACTTATTATTTCAATAATTACGAAAACGTTGCAACAAACGCGTTTTATTGAGAATTTTTCACAATAAACAATAGCGATATCCTTGAAAAAATGTTCCTGGAACGTGAAATTCATTAGATCCCGTTCTTAGTAAAATACTGTCAGAAAGTCATCACAAAAATATAGACATGTAGCCTTAGTAGATGACACCAGACACCAACCTGCAGAGTCAACAACTAAATGTTATAAATTCAATTCAACATGTGTTGTCATACTTTTTTACAATTAGATCTTTATAACAACAGTTTGTTTATAAAATCATTTTTTTTGTGAATTCCAAAATTAGTTTATTTGTGTACTTTGAAAATAAAGTTCTTTTTTATTTAAGTTACAAAGTGAAACGATTAACATTTCTGGCGCTGCGAACAGGATCCTCTTACAGAAACTATCCGTTTCCTGGTCAATTTCAAGTGTTTGACGAGAGTTCTATACGAACCTGGGAATAGAAGAAAGAGCATGATAAGGAAATCATCAGTGATAATCCCTTTCTGTCATTTTCCCTTTCTTTCCTTCATGAGCATTTTTAGTGATATTTCTAGAGAAAATTTGTATTTGATTTATGATAATCTTTCCATAAATATTTTTTGTAGTAATAGTACCTTAGATTTATCATATAATTCAATAATCAATATGCCTTTGAGTAACAGTGATATTTCTAACATGTGTGCTACTTTGCCCGAATTTATTTCTGGAGACAATCTCCCCACTTCCATAAAATCCGCTCATAATTTAATAGCATTTCTTGTAACTCGGGAATTTATTTTTAATGCCAATATTTTATCTCGTATCAAAGGGGAACCAAGAGATTTCTTAAATTACTATTATAAGACTATTTGGACAGATCTACGACCGGCCTTATTAGCTAAATACGGCGACCGATGTTCAGAGGACACACAATTATTGACAACAGTTCAGAAATTTAACGAGACATATGACCACTATTATCAACGAAAATCAAATAACCTAAACGAATTACTTCAACATATTACATTAAACAATAATATTGAAACTGTCGATTTTAAAACTCCTTATTTTAAGAATATGGCCCTTAAAACATTTTGCTCAGGTATCAATGAACCTTATTGTGAAAATTTGTCACATTTTCAAATCACTTCTTTTGAAGAAGCTCTTCAAAAGTGTATAGCATAAGATGATAATCATAAAAATCACCAACAATACGTTAATTTTTTAAAGCACCAACAAAATAGACGAACGTCTTTGGCTGAACAAAATTCTAGCGGTCCCTCTCAAAATCGTTTTAACAATAAATCCAGCAACTTTTTGACACAGCCACCATAATCCCATGCGATTCTGTAGAGAAAAACTACCTAACGATTGAAAAAGAATTATTAGCGATTGTCGACTCTTGTAAACATTTCCGTCCATATTTATACAGACAAAAATTTCTTATTGATACAGATCACAACCCCCTTGTTTGGATCTATAAAATAAAAGAGGGTAAAGAGAACCAAGTAATTGACTGTCTTTCTAGAGTTAGCATAAATGCCCCTACGGACAATTCAAACTGTGCTGAGCCTCCAGATAAATGACGTATTTGACGTAGACGCATTTCTCAAAAATTTTGATGAAATCATCTGACAACACAATACACACTGCAGTTGAAAACCCAATCACAGAATTCTCATTTCCGGAGAACCCATTAATTGGTACAGCAATAAAATACATAACTGGTAACCCTGACAACTCAGACTTAGACTTGTTAAAAACTCACATAATAGCTATAAAATTAAAAGAAAATGGAATCCTCAAGAAATTTAATAATCGAATCTTAGTTGGACAATCTTTAGATACTAGATTTAATAGATTATTAACGAAAATAAATAATAATAATATGACACTTTCAACTGCAGTTAATAAACTATCCGCTGATTTTGATGGTTAGAATGCCCTACATAATGAGATACTTATTCTCCAAAAAAATATAAATGAATTTATTATGAAACTAATCAGAACAATTACCCTTTCACATTTAGGTTTGACTAATATTGAATTATTTACTTTGAAGGAACTAGAAACCCTAAGAAATAATCTTCTTCATATCTACTCCAGAGAAGCCATTTTCGTCAATGACGAACACACCTATAGTCAGATGCAGTCTTAACGTGCGGGTCATACGATTCAACAAAGACATACTCACAGTTTTTGTTTTCTTTTATTGCGTTTAATTATAACTTCCAAATGAAATCCGTTGGATAAATAAGACAGACTTATGCAGTTTTGACATGAAAAAGAAGGATATGTATTCAGTTTTCAGCGATTCTAAAAAGTCTTTCACCAGCAGAGCTTTCATTTAAATATGTCAGTTTTGTCACTTTGACAATTCAAAGTGACAATATGAATAATGAGTAGCAATTTTCAGTTTTTTTGTACTTAGTTCGATGGATTATTTCGAGAATGAAAGAAGAAGTGGAAATTCGTCAATCTGCAGTGTACTCTCACATTTTGGTAACCTCTGTGTTTTCTGATTTGATACATATGATTAGTGACTTTTGAACCCGCACGTTAAGAGTGCCTTTGACTATATGAACTGAATCTTCTAAATCTCTTATTTGCGTTAATTCCAAAACAATGCTCATAATAGTCAAAATTCCAATCCATCGTACTAGCTCCTATTCTACATTCCAAATTTACCCTATACCTGATAAGGATCAAATAATTATGTTGCCACCTGCCCATTTCTACGCCAACAATAAATGGTACGGAAATTACATTGGCCGAGACGATAAAATTATTTGCATAAATCATGTAGCATCCAAATGCTCCATTCCCAATACTTACAATTGCACAAAACAAAATTTAAAGCTACAGAAAATTTCGTGCAAGTTATTTTGATAGGAATAGTTCACCCTATTGAAGATCAATTTATTCAATCAGCCAGCATCCTGCTAATTGAGGAACCAATTTCTACAAAAGGTATCCTCTACACAAAGAAAGCCGTTCAAGGAATTTCATTCCCGTAAGTCGTATCGATGTAGCTCACACTGGACCATGAAATCAAGCTAGAAAAGTTAAAAATTCTCGAAACCCACGGCCAAGTTCAACCATTAGAAAATTTACCTGAAATTTCTACCGGACTTAATGCTGTATCTATTATTTTACTAATGTTTGTTTTAGCATTTTTGTTAATCATATTTTCAAAGAAAAGAAAAAGAATTTCGAAAATTCTTCTTGGTCAAAAATTGCAGCCAGCACAAATTCAAATTTCAGAAGATTTACTCCGAGATGGTTCCAAGAATTCGAGGCCGAAGTCATCACCAGAGGAGGGAGAAGACATGTAGCCTCAATGGACAACCTGGATGATACCAGACACCAACCAGCAGTGTCAACAACTAAATGTGATAAATTCATGTTCAACATGTGTTGTCATGCTTTTTTACAATTAGATCTTTATAGCAACAAGTTTGTTTATGAAATAATTTTTTGTATTTTTTTTTTTTTTTTTTTTTTTTTTTTTTATTTGGTTTTTTAACCTCGGCCTATTTCTGCGACTGAGGCTAATCACCGACGCCGGGAGCACTCTACCCCCAACCGTATAAATTCCAAAATTAGTTTCTTTTATGGTATTAGTAAAGTTCTTTTTTAAAAGTTACAAAGTGAAATTAACATTTCTATATTTATTCATCATCATTCTTATAAAAATAAAATCCACCTACCTCAACAAGTTGATAAAAACTTTTTGTATTTTAAACTTAAAATATTATCTAGTTTTCCGATATTGTTTGGTGATCCGTTTTCAAATCTGTGACTCAGTTTTGTGAATAATTAATACGTTATATAAATATTAAATTCGATTGCGGATTGTATTCCGTCAAATAATGATCTTCAGTATTTAGTGTTCCGAATTAAGTTTAGTTGGAGGGTCATTTTATGTTCGATGGACTGTTCAGTGAAGTTATACATTTCAGGAGAATTCGATAATTATCATTTGTTTAAAGTTGTGATGTCAAATATTTATCTAAACGTCCAATAGTTTGATTTAGTTTGTGCGGTTCCTTCATGGAAAGGATAAGTTGACGGTCCAAAAGTAGAACGGCTAGAACTAGCTCTTTCATATAAACTGTTTGTATGTCTTCTTCCAATTTTCTTTTTTTGATAATTTTATAGATATTTCAACTCCATTTTGAGGTTAAAGAATACTTTATCTAGTATTTTGAAGATAAAAATTATTACAATTTGACCCGTTTCAAATTTTGGGTTTATTTAATCATGTTTGTTTGTTTTCTCTATTACTTTCTGTTTTTTTTTTCCATGAAAACTATCCACCCCATATAATTCTGGAGGCGTCAATTTTATCAAACCTTAATCAGTTGGGAGGTGAACGTGGACGTTTATATAGTAGATACCTTCTTGTGTGCGTCATCGTTTGTGACATATATCCGGGTTTTGGGTACCTATTACTTAAGGACTTTCAAAATGCTGATGTTTTTCCGTGTATCTGGGCATATTTTTGTATTATTTAATAGTTATTTATGCAACAAGTGCAAAAAGTGAGTGTTTTTTGCACGCGACGTGAAATTGTCCAACGAGGTCTTTAGGCCGAGTTGGACAACACGTCAAGTGCAAAAAACACGTTTTGCAAGAGTTGCATACAATATTTTTTCTAAATTCATGCAAAAACTGGAAAATTAGAATATAAATATGTCAAGAGCCTATCCTACCTAATCAAAGTCAACCCGTTCTTCTTTTTTTGTATCTTTATGGCCTCCACCTTGTCAGCACTCAATCATAGCTGGTTTTCGCCTTGACCATTTAAATTTTAAATAATTAAAGATTTTTGCAATAATTGTAACTCGTTGAGACTAAGTAGTAAGATATACATATATTATTGTTGTATTAAAGCAGGATCAGATACTTGCTATGGATTTTTATTTAATTTAAATGTTTATGTTTGTCATTAATCATCACAAAACTGACACAAGAATGACAGATGAGTGCAATAAAATATTTTATTGCACTAGTGCAATAAAGTACCACTTTTTGCATTAAATGTGGTTCACAAAAGTGTTGTTCCAAGAATTCGAGGCCGAAGTCATCACCAGAGGAGGGAGAAGACATGTAGCCTCAATGGACAACCTGGATGATACCAGACACCAACCAGCAGTGTCAACAACTAAATGTGATAAATTCATGTTCAACATGTGTTGTCATGCTTTTTTACAATTAGATCTTTATAGCAACAAGTTTGTTTATGAAATAATTTTTTTAATTTTTTTTTTTTTTTTTTTTTATTTGGTTTTTTAACCTCGGCCTATTTCTGCGACTGAGGCTAATCACCGACGCCGGGAGCACTCTACCCCCAACCGTATAAATTCCAAAATTAGTTTCTTTTATGGTATTAGTAAAGTTCTTTTTTAAAAGTTACAAAGTGAAATTAACATTTCTATATTTATTCATCATCATTCTTATAAAAATAAAATCCACCTACCTCAACAAGTTGATAAAAACTTTTTGTATTTTAAACTTAAAATATTATCTAGTTTTCCGATATTGTTTGGTGATCCGTTTTCAAATCTGTGACTCAGTTTTGTGAATAATTAATACGTTATATAAATATTAAATTCGATTGCGGATTGTATTCCGTCAAATAATGATCTTCAGTATTTAGTGTTCCGAATTAAGTTTAGTTGGAGGGTCATTTTATGTTCGATGGACTGTTCAGTGAAGTTATACATTTCAGGAGACTTCGATAATTATCATTTGTTTAAAGTTGTGATGTCAAATATTTATCTAAACGTCCAATAGTTTGATTTAGTTTGTGCGGTTCCTTCATGGAAAGGATAAGTTGACGGTCCAAAAGTAGAACGGCTAGAACTAGCTCTTTCATATAAACTGTTTGTATGTCTTCTTCCAATTTTCTTTTTTTGATAATTTTATAGATATTTCAACTCCATTTTGAGGTTAAAGAATACTTTATCTAGTATTTTGAAGATAAAAATTATTACAATTTGACCCGTTTCAAATTTTGGGTTTATTTAATCATGTTTGTTTGTTTTCTCTATTACTTTCTGTTTTTTTTTTCCATGAAAACTATCCACCCCATATAATTCTGGAGGCGTCAATTTTATCAAACCTTAATCAGTTGGGAGGTGAACGTGGACGTTTATATAGTAGATACCTTCTTGTGTGCGTCATCGTTTGTGACATATATCCGGGTTTTGGGTACCTATTACTTAAGGACTTTCAAAATGCTGATGTTTTTCCGTGTATCTGGGCATATTTTTGTATTATTTAATAGTTATTTATGCAACAAGTGCAAAAAGTGAGTGTTTTTTGCACGCGACGTGAAATTGTCCAACGAGGTCTTTAGGCCGAGTTGGACAACACGTCAAGTGCAAAAAACACGTTTTGCAAGAGTTGCATACAATATTTTTTCTAAATTCATGCAAAAACTGGAAAATTAGAATATAAATATGTCAAGAGCCTATCCTACCTAATCAAAGTCAACCCGTTCTTCTTTTTTTGTATCTTTATGGCCTCCACCTTGTCAGCACTCAATCATAGCTGGTTTTCGCCTTGACCATTTAAATTTTAAATAATTAAAGATTTTTGCAATAATTGTAACTCGTTGAGACTAAGTAGTAAGATATACATATATTATTGTTGTATTAAAGCAGGATCAGATACTTGCTATGGATTTTTATTTAATTTAAATGTTTATGTTTGTCATTAATCATCACAAAACTGACACAAGAATGACAGATGAGTGCAATAAAATATTTTATTGCACTAGTGCAATAAAGTACCACTTTTTGCATTAAATGTGGTTCACAAAAGTGTTGTTTTTTGCATGAATGTAGAAAAATAAATATAATCAATATTCACTTATAAATAATAATTGCGATAGTAAACAACAAAATACATGCCTGACAAAAACTGTCAGTGGGACAGTAGAAAAAGACGTAAGACACATTGCCACTACGAATGGTACGTCTGTATTCTATTTTGAATGCAAACGCAACTAAATGCAATCGACAATTTACAACGGGCTGAGAAGTACCTAGAAATGGTGGAAAATAGCAATGAGGAGGCCGACACTCTGGCAAAAAAGGAATCAGATCGGAACTGAAGCATTTTTCAGCATTGCAATATGCACTGCTAGATCAGCTATAGCTACCTGGCCGGAGAGAAAAACATATATGTACTGGGCAGACTTACCGGGTACTTATCATGTTTTGAATTTGTGGATAACCACTAGCTATCACATTATTTACATTGTTTTTTAAAATGAAATAATCAATAGTGCGCGGCAACTGCCACTTCGCCGATGTCCTGGCTCTGCTGATTGTTTCCACTTCTTCCACTTCCCTTGCAGTAACGGCTCCTTGCCAATCAGCATTATCCATTATTCTGTTGTGAATGATCTTCAATCGATCCGTCCGAACTAAAAAAGCTTGCATTCCTTTGGAGTTTTTGTTGTTATATCTTTGAAAAGCTTGCGAAAAACAGAGTCACATAGTAAAGTAAGTATGTTAAAATTTGTCAAAAGGTTTCTTATTTATCTAATATGTACAATCCATTCATTCTTCTCTCATTCTTATTCACATACCCGATCTCAACCTCATCCACCTCAAACATTTCCCAAAGTTTTTTATCCTAATCCAATATATACAATAATTTACTTGTTGTCGAATAGGATATTCCTGTGCTCAAAGTAATCATGAAAGAAGATCTGCTGGTAGATTAGCGTGCAAGAAGCCATAACCCTTATTATACTTGTCATGGACTTCTTCAAGCTCTGGCAGCGTTGTGTGAAAACCATAATTACCAAACACTCCGAATTACAGCTGACTTCTTATTGGTAAGCGCATGCGTGTGTTCTTCCCTCGCATTCGTAGCAATCGACTGATATTCAGTCATCCAGTGTCGTTGGTATTGTCAGTGACCTTTGTTTTTCCAGTTTTCCTTTATAAAATAGATACAGTACGCCATTGGTGCGTATTTGACAGATATGCGCCATGTTTCCTCGCCTCTTACCGATGCCCCATAGATTCAGATAAAATTAATTTGCCAAACTATACTTGTTCGGATTTTAAACATTTTTAATTAATTTTATTCATCTCCGTCAGCGGTGATTTGACACTGACAGTAGTAGAAAAATGACGGTCACGGCGTGTAGGCCGGTCTCGTAAAAACTGAAGAGTTTTTTGTATTTTCGCCACTAACAACCAGAAATTGAATACTTAGTTCATTAAATAAATGTTAATTATATTGTTTATCATCCTTGACATGGTTGATCTTCCCGAACAAAAAAGTACGAACCTTAAGGTTACATGTCCAGCCCTGGATCCGAATGTAATCTTTTGGGAAGAACTTTTTTCAAAATTTTCGAAATTTTCTCGCCTACTCAACACTGTGGCATATTTTCTCAGGTGGTTTCGAAATTTCAGATTTCGAACCTTTGAATGTAAATGAAAAACATTTAGCAAAAACCCTGATCATTAAAAAAATACAGTCCACAAAGTTCTTCAATGAGATATCTGAGTTGAAAGCAGGAAAATCATTTTCAAACAAAAATCCCATCTCTTTAAAACCTTTTCTAAATCAAGATGGATTTTTGTACGTCAGTGGAAGGATGACAAATCCCGACGTTCCCGAATGTCAAAAACACCCCTCCAAGGATCATGTAGTGTCCATGATTCTCGCACACGAGCATAACCCTTGGTCATGCTGGATCCCAAACAGTGTTGGCTAACCTTAGGTTACAATACTGGCCCCTTAATGCTCTTAGTGAGATAAAAAAGTCTAATGTATCAAATGTAATAAAAACATTCGCAGCGGAAATCCCATTGATTGGAAATTCATACCCGCTCTCAGCCCTCATTGGGGCGGCGTTTGGGAATCCCAAATAAAGGTGGCTAAAAATCATCTTAAACGCCAAATTGGAAATGCGAATCTGACTTTTGAGGACTAACCACGGTGTAATATATGTTAAGTAATGGCAGGGTAGCCAGGTAATGTGGTGGTTACTGGGTGGTAATTGGCCTCTCAACTGATGGTGTTGCTGGTCACTCAGAGGGTCGTCTCATAGGAATCAAACAATTACTGTAGCACTGGGATATGTTATATTTATTATTTAAACTTATTACTATACATTATACTAATACTTATAATAATTACTGATAAAGAATGGTTATGCTATTACGAGTACTTTAATAATAAGAATGAAGCCTCAAATACTTTCGTTTGTATATTTTATATATCCGATTCAAGTTCATAGTATGTAAATATAAATAATACTATTTATGTTTTTTTCACGCTTGAACTTGAACCGTACGTGAGACCTTTCTATTTCTAATGATTCATTGAAATTAACTTCGAGGGAATTTATGTCTGTTATTTAAATATTATTATTAATTTATTAGATTGACCAAAAGGCATCATAACGGTTTTGACCCAAATCGAAGCGATTCTGAATTCGCGGCTACTGTGTCCCATTTCAAATGATCCCTCTGATCTGGAATGTTTAACTCCTGGTCACTTTTTAATTGGGACCGTCCTAACTTCCTACCCGGAACCCAGTATCACTCATATCCCTGAAAATCGCTTAAGCTTATATCAAAAATGCTCCCGTATTCAACAGAATTTCTGGAAAAGATGGTCTGTGAAATATTTGAATATCCTCCAAAATCGACCCAAGTGGTTGCATCCTCGAAAAAATTTAGAAGTAAATGATCTTGTCTGGCTTAAAAAAGATAGTGTACCTCCTCTGCAATGGCCCAGAGCCAGAATTATTGAAATTTTCCCTGGTGCGGATGGTAAGGTCCGAGCAGTTAAAATTAAAACTCTTCATGGTGAATTCACACGGCCTATCACAAAATTGTTTCCTTTACCCCAACCAGATAATTAAAATTTGGATTGGCATTCCTCCCTTTTTATTTTTTATAGTTTAGAGCCGGTTCGCTCAAGGCCGGGGAATATGTTCGGATTTTAATAGTTATTTATGCAACAAGTGCAAGTGAGTGTTTTTTGCACGCGACGTGAAATTGTCCAACGAGGTCTTTAGGCCGAGTTGGACAACACGTCGAGTGCAAGCAAAAAACACGTTTTGCAAGAGTTGCATACAATATTTTTCCTGAATTCATGCAAAAACTGGAAAATTAGAATATAATATGTCAAGAACCTAACCTAACCCAATTAAACTGAACCCGTTCTTCTTTTTTTGTATCTTTATGGCCTCCACCTTGTCAGTACTCAATCATAGCTGGTTTTCGCCTTGACCATTTAAAATTTTAAATAATTAAAGATTTTTGCAATAATTGTAACTCGTTGAGACTAAGTAGTGAGATATACATATATTATTGTTGTATTAACGCAGGATCAGATACTTGCTATGGATTTTTATTTAATTTAAATGTTTATGTTTGTCATTCATCATCACAAAACTGACACAAGAAAAACAGATGAGTGCAATAAAGTACTACTTTTTTCATTAAATGTGGTTCACAAAAGTGTTGTTTTTTGCATGGATGTAGAAAAACATTTTTTCTCCGATTGGCAGCAAATATTGATTTTGCTGACTGATATCGATCAGCAAAGTATTACTTTTCCTGCCTAGGCACGAAAGTGATTACTTTGCTGCCTGTGATTATACATTTCCATAGCGACCAACTGAAATAAAGAGATTGTGGGAATTATAATAATTTGCAAATACAATATACTCATGAACAATCGGAGAAAAAATTATATGTTCAACTTGGCAGCAAAGTAGATTGACTGCCTTGGCTGAATTCATAGCCGAGCGTAGCGGCAGTCAATCTACTACTTTGCTGCCTAGTTAAACAAATAACTATTTAATTAATTTTATTTATCTCCGTCAGCGGTGATTTGACACTGACAGTGGTAGAAAAATGACGGCCACGGCGTGTAAGCCGGTCTCGTAAAAACTGTAGTATTTTTTGTATTTTCGCCACTAATAACCAGAAATTGTATACTCAGTTCATTAAATAAATGTTAATTATATTGTTTATCATCCTCATTAATGGAAGCTCCAAGAAAGGGTGAATAGAAAAATTTTGAATGAATGCGCGTCAATGGAGACGATCTTTTAAGAAGAGAAAGGCAGTCGCTCTCCAATAGTCATTAGGTTTTCAGTGTGATGTAGCGAATTTATGTGATTAGAATATTATTTCTTTTTTGATAATCTTTGTGATACATATGGAAACATTTACTTATAATATTTCCGAAATAGTTGAAAGACGAAGAAAGTTGGTATTGGTCACTTTCACATGACATAGGTACCCTATATAATTTTTTTTGGAAACAAATGCTCATTTTTTCAATAAAAATTACCGGTCATGTATAATATATCATAATGAATCAATTCTGCGAACCGGTGAGTTCTGTTTAGAATTGAGATTTCAATTTATAAAAAAATATTCATCCATCCAATTTTAGTTACATCAGCTTAAATGAATTGAAAAATCATGTATCGTTTGAAACGAATAGAAAGAAATAACAAATCGGAATGATTTAATTTTCATTCTCCAAAGTGAAGTAGGTATTATATTATTTCGCCAGTGACGAAGCGAATAATGTTCACGAGCTTTAAACAAACCATTATTCTTTTCCTACCAACCTGTGAACTTTGATGGAAGTATAAGCTGTCCATTATCTGAAATCATAATAGTCATTTTAATACAACAAGGAAAAATACAGTGAACAGGTGAAAGTTGAAACAAATTCGTTAGAAGCTTGATTTGTCCCTCTAGGACACACGTTAATTTTATTTTTCATTTGCGTATTTTTTGATGTACTCATATTTTTGATAACGTCCTCACTGTTCGAGATATGTAAATAAATATGTAAATAAATATAAAATATTTATAATAATGTAATTCATAAAAATGTGCCAGCTGGATCCCCTGATCTATTCCCATTCGATTTTTTTGTGGAGCTATCTTGATAGACCAGTGCAGAAACCTTCAAAAATGGTAAAAAGTGAAAAAAAAATAGTAGGATGAAACCCATTAGAAAGGGAGGGGAATATAATAAAATCGAAAATAAAAATAAATTACGGGCGATCCGAGTTCGGGAAGTGGGAAGGGGTGAGTTTTTAAAGGTAAAAATGGTTTATATCGATTTCCGGCAAAACTACAAGTCCTATGGAAAAAATTTAAATGTCAAAGTTGTGAGTAATAAAAAGCTTTACAACTTTTTTATTCACAATTTTCACACATAGCTTCAAAATTTATGTGAATAATTTAAAAAAATATTTTTCTACAAAATTTCATGAACACTTACCTCATTATGTTCCAAATACACCGTTATTCATTTGATTTGAAATATTTCTTTTTTCACTATATTTTCTCTTTATATCAAATAAGCACCCTAATTTTCAATCGAAAATTCTCGTGTCAAAATATCAGCTTTTTTCAAGAAGTTGGTGGGATTTTTGTTCGTGGAAATCTCTATTTTCTGATAAAAAATGCATTACTATAGTACTTAAATGTTCTCAGAAAATGCGAAAAAAATTTTAAGAAACTCGAATTCGAATTATTTTCAATCATTATGTAGGTACAATTTCATCGAAAAAATGTGATTGCTGCAATAAAACCTTGAAGATGTGAATAATTCAGATGAAATTGAAAATAAAGAATCAATGCAGACTAGAAATAACATTGTAGACGAAGATTTTGAAGATCAGCTAGAGTTGGAAAAGTTTGTGGAATCTAACGATGAAGAAATACCATAAAAGAAAGAAAAACTAGTGATTAGAATTCAAGTTAGAACAAGAACGTTTTCGCGAATATTATAATGAATAACATTAATAATTAGAATTGAGTATCTAATTTCAATAGTACGATTTACATATGTATATTTACTTTGATGAGATTTTCTATGACATGAATGTGATTCGAATTTCATGAATAAACTTTAAACTGAAAAAAATTGCAGCTATCACATTTTTTGAGGTGGAATTGTAAATAGTGATTAAAAAAATTTGAATATAAGATTTTTAATTTTTTTGCAGTTTCTGAGAAAATTTACCACAGTTGTATGTATATTTTTATTCACACTATCAGAGAGAAGGAATTTCTACGAACGAAAATCCCACCGACTTCTTGTAAAAAGCTGATATTCTCACGCCAGAATTTTCGATTGGAAATTAGGGTGTTTTTTTGATATTAAGTCAAAATAAGGTGAAAACAGAAATATTTGATATAAAATAAATTACAGTGTGTTTGGGAAATAATAGGGTAAGTGTTCACGAAATTTCGTGAAAAAAATTTTTTTTCTTTGAAAAGAGGAAAATAAAAACCAAAAACTTGGTTATTTGAATTCTTTACATACATTTTTGGTTTATGTGTAAAAATTGTGAACACGAGAGGTGTAGAGCTTTTTATTACTCACAACTTTGCCATTTGAATTTTTTCCATAGGACTTGTGGTTTTGCCGGAAGTCGAGATAAACCATCTTTTACCCTTGAAAACTCTCCCACTTCCCGAGTTCAGATCGCCCGTGATTTATTTTTCTTTCAAATTTATAACTTTTTCCGACTACTATGCTGTGAAGTTGACATTCATTGCTCCTATCCAATTTAGAAGTTAAATTTCTCTATTAGTAGTTAATTATTTTTCTTTCATCAACCTAGGTAGGTCAATAATAGACAATTTCAAATATTTTGAGAAGATAAAATTATTTAAATGAAAATGCCATTGGTTTAAAATTGGTGCTTAACCGAAAATGACTGATGGAGGAGTACGCTCATAATCAATGGAGCAAACGTGTACTTTTGAAAGTTGGACGACGAGGTAAACGCTTCTCTTTTGTGGATAGTGTGATGTATAAGACACTTAAGGTGTTGACTGTTAAGGTGCGTGGTTTGAAAGTAAACAATACTTTATAACATAAAATAGGCTTTATTACTTATAACGAAGACATAATATAAAACATGACATGCTAGGTCGGCGTTCTATACACTGATCTAGAACATAGGTGATTGCGCCGCGCTACCGCTACTAAACCGAAGTTTTCCATATATGGGCGCACTCTCTACACAAAACTACACTGTCATACAATATAAATGTATTACATACTCAACACGCCTCCTTACATTTATATTGTACTTACATTAATTTAGGTTCAACAAATCTCGGAATTTTTCAAATTTCTCTCGGCAAAGGGCCTTCGTGAAAATATCAACAGTATTTTCATCCGTATCTTTCTTAATAATATTAATAATACCTTCTTCTACACATTCATGTACATAATGGTAATGAATCTCAATATGTTTCGAATTCTTGTATGTATGTGTGTGTGTTTGGGGTAACATTCACTGAGACCTAAAAGATCTATTGTACCCCCTTACTTCTACTTAGTTTCTGAGGAGAGTCTCTGAAACTAGTAGCTCCTTTAGTCCTATTTCCCGGAGGAATTTTAGGATATCTGCAGGCTTCAGCTTAGGTGAATGTTCCTCTTCTATCCAGTAATCTCCCAGGTACTGTGCTCTAGGATTCTGGAGTGCTGTGCAGTTGGAAAGTATATGGATGGAGATTTCTTCTTTCATGCCACAGTATCTGCATTCTTCTTCCTCCACTAATTTGAGCTTTTTCAGGTGCCCATTCAGGCGACACTGTCCCGTTAGGATCCCTGTTAAAACTCTTACCGCAGTCTTGCTTTGACTTATGCATTCATTTGATCTTCTTAGGTTGTAGTCACCCAGGAGAATCTTTGATTGTCTAAGCCCTACTAGATCTTTCCAATGGTCAGATCTTCTCTTTCTTTCGGCTTCGCCTATTTCTTCCAATATTACATTTGAGCTGATTCCGCAAAAAGGTTCAGGCCCCCAGAAGGGTATTTCCGACCCCCTCTTTGCTAGTTCATCTGCTATTTCATTTCCTTCTATTCCAGTGTGTCCTGGAATCCATAGTAGGGTAACTATATTGTTCTCGCCTAATTCATTTAGTTTGTCTAGGCATTCCCAAACCATTTTAGAACTGATTACGCAAGAGCTCAGTGCTTTAATGGCTGCTTGACTATCTGTCATTATGATAATCCTTTGTCCTCTGTATCCTTTATCTTTCTTCGAATTCTTAGTAAAATTACCATTTTTTGCGATATCTATTGCACCAGAATTATCTTCATAAATATTAATTGGTTCTATTAATCTAACATTGAAAGTGTTCTGACAACGCTACATACTCAGCAAAAGTCGAAGCCTTAGTTACAGATTTTTGTTTTCTCGATTTCCAATATATCACATTACCGAATAGTCTAACTACATAACCAGTAGTGGACTTTCTATCTATATTGTCTCCAGCCCAATCGGCATCAACATAGCAATCGACAACATTGACATTTTCATTTTTCTTATAAATTAGTTTCAAATCTTTTGTTGAATATAAATACTTCAAAATTCGTAAAGCATATTTGAAATATTGTGTTTCATTGTAACAATTTTGGAATCTACTCAAGTAATTAACACTAAAACTTACATCAGGCCTTGTAGCCCAGCTTATGTATAATAAAGCACCAATCAAATTTCTATATTTTAGATTTTTCTCAATATTATTAGACTTCTCAATTTTTAAATTAACTTCCATTGGTGTATTATATCATTTACTATTCTCTATATTATAAATTCCAGCTAATGACTCAATATATTTGGTTTGACTCAACTCCATTTTATTGCCATACACATCAAAACTCACAGTAATTCCAAGATAATCTTCAATCTTACCTAAATCCTTCATATTGAACTTCTCAGATAACAAATTTTCAATTTTCTTTACATAGTCTATATCTTTACCACAGATTAATAAATCATCAACATAGATCAGCAAATAAATAGTATTGTTTCCGTCTTTAAGTACATATAAACAAGAATCAATGTTACTTCTTTCAAAGCCAATATTTTCGAAGAATTTATCAAGACAATCATACCAAGCCCTCGGGCTTTCTTTTAACCCTTATAAGGCTTTTCTTAGTTTACAAACCTTACTTGAGCCATCTTCATAACCTTTTGGCTGTTCAACATATATTTCAGAATTCACCTCACCATTTAAAAATGCTGTCTCTACATCCATCTGTTCAATACATAGGCCCATTTGACAACAATATGACAGTAAGATTTTTAGAGTTTGCATTTTGGCTACAGGTGCATAAACACCGTCAATCTCATCAGTTTGTTGAAAGCCTCTCACAACTAACCCTTCTTTATAGGTATTATCAGCCTTTTTTGAATATACCCATTTTACATCCAAAACTTTATTATTATTAACATTTTCGACTAGCTTCCAAGTATTATTTTTATTTAAACAATCAATTTCTTTATTCATAGCCTTTATCCAAAATCGACTTTCTTCTGATTCTAACGCCTCCTTAGCTGTACTTGGTACATTTGTGCTACAAAAATTCACAAAAATACTACTATTGTATACAACATAATCTTTGAATTTCTGTGGAGTTTTCCTTGACGTCTCAGATCTACGAGCTGTTTCATTCGAACATTCAAATTCTCCAATGTTCTCAATCATACTTTCCTGATCAGAACTTTCAAGTTCCCCTTCACTGCCTGCGTTATAACATTCAAATTCATCTTCACCTAAACCTATGCATTTAACATTCTCCTCGACAATATCTACGTGTCTAGCCACTATGACCCGATTATATAACCTATAACCAATCAAAATACCCATATCAGCCTTTTTGTCCCATTTAGAAATTCTTTTCTGTTCAGGTTTTCTAACAAAAACTTCACTCCCATATAAACGCAAGTTTGACACGTTGGGTCTTTTACCAAAAAATATTTCATAGGATGTTTTCCTTTCAATCGTGTTTGTTAACGTTCGATTCTTTAAATAAGTTGCCGTGCAAACAAATTCGGGCCAATATCTCTTGTGTATGTTAGCTTCATCTAATAAATAACGCGACATATCCATAATCGTTCTGTTCAAACGTTCTGCTGTTCCATTTAATTCATGAACATAAGCCGGACAATTTTTAATAACAATGCCTCTTTCTTTAGCAAAACTGTAAATCTTACCATTCAAATATTCTGTGCCATTATCACATCTCAAAAATTTCACTTTTTTTCCTGTCAAATTCTCACATTCATTTACATACTGAACAAAACAATCATACACTTCTGTTTTGGATTTCATAACATACACTTTAGAAATTTTACTGTAATCATCGATAAACGAAACAAAGTATTTTTCTCCTTGAAATCCTGTAGTAGTAAACGGTCCACAAACATCAGTATGAACTATTTCTAAAATTTATTTTGCCTTTTCCCTATTATTTTTAAATGGAACATTGCTCATTTTTTATTCTATACATGTTTTACCTTGCATGTAATCAGATTCAAGCTCTATTGGAATACCATTTATCAGCTGATTTTTCGACAAAACCTCTAAGAATTTAAAATTTACATGACCTAACAACCTATGCCATTTTTCTTTTTCACTCATATTGTTTATATTCTTATTTGCTATATTTACACAGGAAAGATAATCATTCAACTTACTTTTCATAAAATATAAGCCATTATTTTTAACCGCTACAGCTGTTACTTCACCTTTCATATCGCTAATTTTAGCTATTTTTCCTTTATAAACAATCGTGTTATTTTCTGTAATTTTACTAACGCTAATTAGATTTGACTTCATATCTTTTACAAAAAAAAACATTTTTCATATCAACTAATTTTTTCTTGCCAAATGCATAAAAAAACTTTTGAAGTTTTCAATTTTTGTTGCTTTAACAATCCGATTATCGCCTAAATGAACGTTTACAGGTTCTTTCAATATAGTACATTTATCAAATAATTTTTCATAATTAATTATGTGATCGGTACAACCACTATGTAACAATCATTGTATCTCATTACCACTTACGTCATTTAAATCAACGTTGTGCGCCGCATGATGGGCAACTGTTGCAACCCATGCGCTATTTCCTTCTTCATCTCTACTTTCTTGCTGTTGGTCCAAGCAATGCGCACTTCCCCTGCGTCGACTACCTTTTTTTTCTTTTTTTTTTTTTCTATTTTGGGAGCCGTTCAGATGCCGGGAGCACTGCAGCCTATTGGCTTATTGTACTCTACTCCCACATTTAGTCCACCCATCCAGTTATCCCCGTACCTTCGAGTACACGGTATAGGTCCATTGGATGTGTGCCATATACTTCAGGTGGCACATTGGCCTCTCCGAAGATTGCCCGAAGATTATCACGAGGTGTAGTGGAGGTAGGCCAAATAAGGCTTCTAGTGCTGCCGTTGGCGTGCTTCTCATGCACCCTGCAATGCTGAGACATGCAAGTCTTTGCACCTTGCCTAGTCTCGTCATTGCATTCTTTTGTGTCGTCTTTGTCCACCAGACCAAAGACGCATATGTTATTATGGGTTTAACCACTACACCGTATATCCAGTGTATCATTCGCGGACTCAACCCCCATGTTTTCCCACAAGTTCGTCTTGCCATCATTAGTGTGGTTTCCGATCTTGCTGCTACTTTTTCCATTTGTTTGGACCATGTTAATCTCGAGTCAATAATCACCCCGAGATATTTAACATCCATAACCATTGGAATTTCCGTACCTTGAAGGTATAGTGGTCCCAAACCTGCTAAGTCCCTTCTCTTGGTGTAGGGTACTAAGTTTGATTTGGTGAGACTTATATTTAAACCCACCTCTGTCGTCCATTTCGTTACTATGTTCAGAGCCTGTTGCATGCGCTCTCTGACCGTAGTATTGAATTTGCCTTGTGATATGATGACTAGATCGTCCGCATATCCTAAGACAGTATGGTGTTCCTTTTTGAGTCTCCTTATCAGTCCGTCCATTACAAGGTTCCATATTAGAGGAGACAGGACTTCTCCTTGAGGACATCTCCTTGAAACTCGGCCGACAATGTTGTGCCCATCAAGGTTGAGAATATCGTTCGGTCTTTCAGCATGCAGTCTATATCAAGGAAGGCTGCTAATAATACTTCCTTATTTTCGAGAGCGTACTCTATTCCTTGTACTAGGTGATGGAGTGCTGTCTCTGTGGATACTCCTAGTCTGTATGCATATTGATCTAGGTCGATCGGTCTTTCTACCAACGATCCTCCTCTAATGTGCATGTCCACCAGTTTTTCCAATGTCTTCAGTACAAATGACATCAGACTTATGGGTCTCAGGAATTTCGCTTTATTGTCACCTGTTTTACCAGGTTTAGGAATAAAGACCACCCTACCATTTCTCCAGACCTTTGGTATGTACCCTAGTCCCATACTTGCTCTAAGGATCGTACACAGTCTGCTGAGTATAATGCCGTTTGCCTTTTGCAGCATAATTGGATAGATCCCGTCCGGTCCCGGTGATTTATATGGCTCAAATGAGTTAATTGCCCATTTTATTTTGCTTTGATTAACCACTTCCCCAGATACTTTCCAACTTTCCTCGTTACTCCGATTTGGAGTCCTCGAGACCATTTGTTGTTCTGTATCTAATGGTTCATCACTTATTTTGCATTCTGGAAAATGTACTTCGAGAAGTTCTATCAGAGTTTCCTTCCCGCTTTGTGTATATCTCCCATCTCTTGTCTCTAATGAGTCAATTGTCCTTTGAGGATCTTTGGAGAGTATCTTTTGGAGTCTAGCACATTCGGAGGTCTGTTCTACCTCTTCACAGTGTTTCCTCCATGAGTCTCTCTTAGCGATTCTCAGAGCCTTGTTGTATGACGTCAGAGTTTTCCTATATACGGTCCACTCTCTGTCTTTACTTGCCCTATTGAAGAGCTTTCGTACTTCCGCCCTTGAAGCTTCAAGGTCGTTATTCCACCAGGGCACATTCCTGTTGGTTCTCCTTGTAGTTTCGATTGAAAGTAGACACGATAGCTTCTTGGAATTGTTCCGCAGCTAGGTCTAAATCCACGCTATTTCTTACCGTCTCTCTCACCCTTTGGTCCACGCAATGCGCACTTCCCCTGCGTCGACTACCATAGTTGTCATGCGCACTTTCCCTGCGTTGACTACCATAGTTGTCATGCGCATTTCCATAGCTTCCTTTTCCGGCACCTCGTCGTCCATGCGACGAACGCCATGTGCTTCTTTTAACTGTTGCTTGGCTGCTGTTTCTACAATCTCTTTGGATATGCCCACCATCACCACAGCCATAACATCTCCGCTCTTGTCGACTTTTTACAGCGAACACATTTGACTTTCTTTCGTGATTGTCGTCTTTTCTATTTCTCATCTCCGTCATTTGAATCTTAGTTTTTACGTAATCGGATGTTTGGTCCTCTTCTTTTAGAGTATCAATTAGATCACCAATATAACTGTATGAGTCAGGCAGAGTATTTAGTATATAGTTCAGTTTTACCTTTTCCGACACTTTTGCACCTGCACTTTTTAATTCGTTAACACATTTTTCAAAGTCTCCAAAAAAAGTCGCCGAGTCTCTATAGTTTTTCAATCTTATTCTCTCCAATTTATTTCGGCAAATAATTTGCAGTGCCGATGATTCTTTCAGGTACAGATTGTCAAATTTCTCCATTATTGCATAAGCCGTCGTTTCATCGCAAACAAATTCCAGTTGTTTATTCGAAATAGCACTATATATATAGTTCATAGCTTTCAAGTCATTTCCATCCCAGGTTTCTTTATCATTTACCGTTTTTGAGCGTATAACTACTTCATCACATTTTTCAATTTCAAAAATAACATTACACGTTTTTTCCACATGCCATAGTCTTCTCCATCAAACACCGGTACAGTTGCTCCACCGTTTCTCGCCATTTTGTATCACACATGCTTTCCATCGTACACAGGATACTGTTTTATAATTTTTACTTTTCAACCACGCTCTGCTACCATGTTAAGGTACGTGGTTTGAAAGTAAACAATACTTTATAACATAAAATAGGCTTTATTACTTATAACGAAAACATAACATAAAACATGACATGCTAGGTCGGCGTACTTCTATACACTGATCTAGAACATAGTTGATTGCGCCGCGCTACCGCGACTAAACCATATATGGGCAAATGCGCACATGCGCACTCTCTACACAAAACTACACTGGCATACAATATAAATGTATTACATACTCAACATTGACATCATGCACTATTTCAATGCTGAAATATTACTTACTAAAGGAAAACGGTGCATATGAACTTCTTTATGCTTACAATAACAATTTAAACACACAGCAATAAAATTCCATTATTCCTTTAGTATTCCTATAGTATAATCACCAATATCAAGTGCAACGAATTAACGAAACCAATAATACGACCACATCCAAAAATTTTACAAAGCGTGGGTTATGTTATGCCTTAAACACATGCGCAATTGAATGAAAAACAAATAACAGCAGTATTGCGTTCACAACACGGCACCTTGAGTTATACCACAGTATTCACAAACGCACCACGAAAACCGTTATCTTGTCATCTGGCCTGAAAAGTAAACTTTGGCAAGTTTATCTGAAACCGTAAAAGGAATGCAGTCGAAAACATTCGATATTGCCACGTTTAACTATGGAAAATCTAAGGTGCTAAGTATAGTAGTGATAATAATTAGAAAATGGACTTTTCATTATTAACAGTATTAATAATATGATTAAACGTTAATTCTTTAATATGCTTGTTTCCTAGGATTTTGTCTATTAACATCATTTTTTCAAATTATAAATATTAAAAGATGAACACTTCTCCAAATTTTTCATGGACTTCTGCAAGCTCTGGCAGCGTTGTGCGAAAACCATAATTACCACACCCTCCAAAATACATAATGGACGAGTTCTATACAAGTGAATTGTTGCCAGCATAACGATCAAAAAAATACTGAAGAAGGTTAGTCGCATAAGGAAGTGGTTTTCCGATCAATTTTTAGTTTTTCTCATATGTTTTGAGTCCCTCTACCACCCATGCTGTACCCGAAAAACACGAAAAGTTTGGAGTTTTACCCGAGAAGTTTGCAGGTCTATTTAGTTTCGGATATTTTACATCTCACAGTTGACGAACAGCTAATAACAGTTGTCCATACAGGTTTGTTTGGCTTTGTTTGTGTTTCGTCAACTGTAAGATGCAAAATACCTCAAACAAAAAATATCTTCAAACTTTTCGGGTACAACATGGATGGTAAAGGGACTCAAAACATATGAGAAAAACTGAAAATAGATTGGAAGAACCACTTTCTTATGCGACTAACCTTTTTCAGTATTTTTTCGTTCGTTATGTTGGCGGCAATTCCCTTGTATAGAACTCGTCCATTTTCAACTTCACAGCCATAGTGGAAGTAATAATATTATCCAGAATTTATATTGTCTTGGTACTTGTTCTTTCAATCTGAAATGTTTTATGAACAAAGCTTCACTTAAGGAGTTAAATGGACGTCTATCCTTCAGAAAATGTTGACTCTGTTGAATGGCTTCTCCTGCTTCTTTTAACTTGTTGTTGCAGTATTCTATGCATATTTTTCCAACGTTTCACTTAATTAATACCAATATTCTCTTAATGATTCGTGGTTGTACTTTTTAATATGTACTTATACTTATCATTATAAGAGGTTCATAAACAATAGGTATAGGTACCTATAACCAAAAATGAAAAAATATTCTTGAAATGTGAAAGGACAATTCACGTTATACATATCCTGTGAATTAATTAATATCCAAAACAGGTGAAACAGTTCGTGTGAGAAAGTTCATGAATATAAAATCGATCAAACACATGAAAATCCTCACATATGAATTAATTCGCACAGATTCAATAATTGGCCCCTTGATAGACAACAACGTTACTTTCACAACATTTCGAGCAACATTAAGGAACTTAAAACCAAAACAGTGGGTTATATCTGAGCCCACAACGACGGATGGATTTTGGAACCATCATAGCAAATGCACATTACCATAAGAAAACTTATAAGTTTTCACTCAACGAATTAAGGTAATCCTATAAACTTCCACTTCTATAGGCTAGTCTGTTTTGTGATTATATATAAACGATGTTTTACTTGGGGATTGAATAGCGATCGGAAAATGGTGTTTCACATTATTAAAATAAAGCGTCAAGGATGTAGCATTTCATGAAAATGTCATAGGTAAAACTTTACAAGTTCCTACATACCGTAATGTTTACTATGCGAAATGGAATTTAAATTGTAGGATTATGCTACGAGAACAATAAATTTGCAAGAGCCAAAGCTAGAGTTTATTGCTTCTCATCCCGGAAAAACTGCCACTATATTTACGTAACTTAAATAGTAGTTCACCTAACCATTGCGGGAAGTGTTAGTCCAGGTACACCATTTTTTTTACTAGCTTGCGAAAAAAAAACCCAAAAGTTAACATAAAGAAACATTTATTATTAAATAGGTACATATCAACAAATTAATTATTATTATTATTTGACATTATTTATGCAACAAGTGCAAAAAACACGTTTTGCACGAGTTGCATACAATATTATTTCTACATTCATGCAAAAACTAGAAAATTAGAATATAATATGTTAAGAACTCAAACTTAAACCGTTCTTCTTTTTTTGTATCTTCATGGCCTCCATCTTGTCAGTACTTAATCATTGATTTCCGCTTTGACCATTTAAATTTTAGATAATTAAAGATTCTTGCAATAATTGTAACTCGTTGTGACTAAGTTGTGAGATATACATATATTATTGCTGTATTAAGGAATGCCCACACTGGCGCGAATAATTCGGCGCGACGGCGAAATTTTCGCCTCGCGAAATATTCGTCGACTCGAGGTCTTCGGCGTATAACGAGGAGCAACAAACCGGCGCGAAAATTTCGCTTGACGACAACGAAACTGCAGCGAATTTTATTTATTTCGCGACCAGCCGCGTTTTCTATCGTTTTCGGTGCGAAACAAAGATGTCTGCCACTGAAATATTAATAGAGTTTGTAAAGAAATATCCGATTTTATACGATTTAGCCCATGAACATTACAAAAAGAAAAGAAAGAAAAATAAGTTATGGGATGAAATTGGACAAGAGATGCATATTAAAGGTAGGTATTTAATTTTGAAACCTCTAAGGCATCCAATAATAGTAATGCTTCTTCTTCAGAACTTGAAGAATCCATTTTTTTAGATATCAAAAAAATATATCTTATGAAATTTTCGCGAAAATGTTATAGGAGATAGGAGAAAGACGAATTTTGTTACTGGCTATGTCGCGAATATTCGCACAAATGTGATAGGAGAGACGAATTTCGATACCGCCTATGTCGCGAAATATTCGCTTCGTTATCGCGGCGTATTAATTCGCGTCAATGTGTGCAAGCCTTTAAGGCGGGTACTGACTAGAGCATTTTTACTCGCACGAACGACTTACGCGTAAAAATGATCAGATGAGGACGCCACGCACATACGTACGCGTAGCAATTCTACGCGCACAAACACGATCCGGCGGCTGTCGGTCTTTTGAAAAGATCAAAAGGTTTTCGTGCGCATAACATGCTCAATGTGGACGTAGTTGTCGTTGTGTTTTGTTGTTTGTATCGTGAAATATATGAAAATGGCATGGAACCATATCACTGGAACGACAATTTAACGCGCACTAATTTTATGCTAAAAATAATTTTCGCGGACAATATATTCGCTTTTGTGTGTGCACGCAATTTGTGCGAGTGAAAATGCTCTAGTCAGTACCCGCCTTTAGAGCAGGATCAGACACTTGCTATGGATTTTAATTTTATTCAAATAATTATGTTTGTCATAAATCATCACAAAACTGACAAAAAAGACATATGACTGCAACAAAAATTATGTTGTACTAGTACAAAGAAGAACCACTTTTTCCATTGAATGTGTTTCCTAAAAGTGTGGATTTTTTCATAAATGTAGAAAAATATATATTTTCTCCGATTGGCAGCAAATATGCTGACTGATATCAATCACCAAAGTATTACTTCT
Organism: Galerucella nymphaeae; assembly: GCA_963978555.1. Lineage (NCBI taxonomy): Eukaryota > Metazoa > Arthropoda > Insecta > Coleoptera > Chrysomelidae > Galerucella > Galerucella nymphaeae. The sequence continues at coordinate 13,070,761 of OZ021718.1, forward strand.
CCTGCCTAGGCAGCAAAGTAATCACTTTGCTGCCTGTGATTATACATTTCCATAGCAACCAACCAAAAAAAAGAGATTGTGGGAATTGTAATAATTTGCAAATACAATATTCTCATTATGAACAATCGGAGAAAAAATTATATGTTCAACTCGGCAGCAAAGTAGATTGACCGCCTTAGCTGGATTCAGCTTCGGCAGTCAATTTACTACTTGGCTACCTAGTTAAACAAATAACTATTTTTAAAATTTTCCAGGTTTTGCACGAATGTAGGAAAAATATTGTGTGCAACTCTTGCAAAACGTGTTTTTTGCACTCGACGTGTTGTCCAACTCGGCTTAAAGACTTCATTGGACAATTTCACGTCGCGTGCAAAAAACACTCACTTTTTGCACTTGTTGCATAAATAACTATTTAAATATTCAGATGTCAGAAACTCACCAAATTCACTTTTCCGCACTGAGAAGACAAGAAATAACATTTTTTAAAACAAGATTATTTGCCATGAAAAACAAACCACAACGAGTAGTTGAGAGCGAAGCTATGGAAGCTGCCGTTTTATGACAACTTACATTAGGAGAGCGACAGTCAATATCACAAATTTCCAGTGCATTTTTTTTAAATTTAATTTTGATAATATGTCTTACTCAAATATGATAATTATTATTTGTCAATAAGCAAAAACCAAAATTGAGTTTCCAATTCTAAAATTTTGGGTGGACTCCCTATCAACTCTGATGAGCTTTTAAATTAGCTTGATCAGTAAGCTGTAAAAAAGCTGCTGTCGTAGATTTTTCAAACAAATATTTTTCCGATATGAAATGTTGTCCTGTCAATTCAATATACAAAAAAAACATTATTCTTGATAATGGTACAAAAATCATATTTTTGTAACGTTAATGATTAGAAGTAAATTGCAGAAAATAAAGATTAAGTACCTATACACTGACCAAATTGATAATATCACAAATAATTGACAGCCGACATGTTTTCTTACTTTGTCTAATACCAGATTCAGCTTCAGTGTACAAAAACAATCAAATACAAAACGTAATTGACAAAATATATAAAGATATAATTATCACCATTGTCATATCAATATTATAATAAGTATAAAATAGAACAGAACTTCTTCGAAAATGTAAATATACGGGGTTGTGACAAATTATAGAACCAAGTAATTATCTTTTAAACGGAAAAAACGATATTTAAAAAAATTTGCAGGTGAGTGCAATGGAACAAAATGCATCTGATATACATTTTTTTGTTTATAATATACTTCCGGTTTGACCGGAAATGCAATTAACTTCTTTAATTTGAATGGGACACCCTCTATATTTTTACAGATTCTAAAAGAACTTGTTATTTTGAATTTATACAACTGTTAGTTGTTCAATAGGTGAACATTTCATCATTTTAGAATAATAAGGAACAAAATTACTTGAAATGTTCAAAATGCTCGCCGTTTACTTGCTGGCAATATGCCATCCTATTAAAAAATTCTTGAGTCACTCTTATAGTTCACATTCATCAATAATTCCTTGTCTCAATTCCTGTAAATTTGTTGGCCGTCTAACGTAAACACGTGATTTTGGATAACCCTGTTAAAAAAGAAAAAAAAAATTTTTCCCCGATTGGCAGCAAATATTAATTTTGCTGACTGATATCAATCAGCAAAGTACTACTTTGCAGCCTGTGATTATACATTTCCATAGCAACCAACCAAAATAAAGAGATTGTGGGAATTGTAATAATTTGCAAATACAATATCCTCATGAACAATGAAAAAATTATATGTTCAACTTGGCAGCAAAGTAGATTGACTCAATTGACTGCCTAGTTAAACAAATAACTATTGTCATTCAGGTACCTCAGGGAGTATATTACTGAAAAAATTTTGCCGCGGAAATGAGCTGTTACCATTTTTTGAATGGGGCTTAGAAGTAACGAATTGAGATACATGAAATAGTTATTTATGATATAAGTGTTAAAAGTACATTTTTAAGGCACGCATGTGAAGGTTTGCATAATGAGCGAAGCGAATTCTGCAACAAACTTGAATACGACAAGAGAAAAATTTTACCTCACAAAATTTTTAATTGAGTGGTATTCGACATGACTATTTCACGAGAGAAAAACTGAAAAATCATATATTTTATACACATAGATTTGACATATTAAACGTCAAAAAATTTCCGCGACAAGACAAAAAATTGCCAGTTCAAAACCTTAAAATTTTGTCAGTTATCAATTTACTTTAGTGAAATAGTCAACTTAATATCGCTATGGTCAATAAAAAATACGAAAATTTGAAAAAATTGTCTTCAAAGCAAAAAAAAACGATAATCCATACCACCCTTATGATAAATTTCCGCGAAAAAAGTTATATAGAAAAGTTATAGCAAATTATTAATCAAACAAAAATAATCTTCCTATCACATTTCGGCTTTTCTAAACCCGTAAAAATTAATGAAAACTATTGTGATAAAAATACATTTACGAATAAAAATTAGTTCGGGTCGTTATATTTAAATGTTTTTGCATCATTCTATAATGAAAAACATATTAAAAACACAGTAAAGTTTCGAGTTTTAGTTATAAATAGGAAAATGAAAAATTCGAGTTTTCTCAGAAACGAAGAATTCTCGCGGCAAAAATCAAATTCTGTAGTGCTAGCTTTCTTATATAGAATCATCTCAAGCAAATATTCTATGTAACTGATTTCGGCTAAACAAACCTTGAGTCGAATTTTTCACCATCCCAGTTGTATTAAAACGTTGTGATCTTTTAGTTACTGTTGAGCTTGATACAGGATTTCTCTCCGGAAGCATATTATTAAAAATATGACACACTTCTTCATGAGTTCTAGCATAACCGATCATCATTAAAATTTCAATACGTTCTTTTTCACTTAATTGAACCATTCTAAATTTATTTCCGACAATTATAATTTGACACATTGAGAACAAAAGAAGTACTAAACAGTACTCAGTACTCGTCTTATTTATTACTATGCATACAAACAACATCAATTATTAGTTTATCTAAATAGTTTCTTGCACCAATGTGAAAAACTCAAAGGAGGTTGATTAAAGTGCTATATTCCTCGTTTTCACATTTTTTTACACTAAAATCAGTACGAGTGAATTGAAAACAATAACCTCTTTCAAAATCTGTGAAAATATAAAGGGTGTCTCATTTAATTTAAAGAAGTTAAACCGGAAATATAATAATAGTAAAAAAATGTACATCAGATGCATCTTATCGTTTAAAGTACCCCTGTATATTTTTTCAAATATATATTGATAACTATGACTAATTTGTTCAACATGTAAATTGAAAATTTCTGTTACCTATGACAAACCTCTGGGGACGATTAATATCACAATAAAACATGGAATTTATTATTGTCTTCGGAAGAGTTCTATTCAATACCAGGAGGCACCCCTCCCAGGAAGAACTTTTGAATCCCCAATACCATCCGACGGGGCCTCATCGTCGTCATTGGCGTCAAGCTTGTCTCCGACCGAAATGGATGGGGTCAGGTTGTCTTCTTTTTCGGTGTTAACACGGTTTTCCGACAATCTGCGACTAAAAACGATCTTATAGATTGGATTCATCAATTTGTTATAGAAATTTCCAGCTGAAATTCCGACAAATCTTCCTTCGACTAGGTGAGTTCTCTGGAGATTATCTACCAAGTAATTTTAGGTCATTAGCTGAGCTAACAGTATTGTCAACTGTTTGAGAATCTGTGTTGCTTCGTCAATAAGGTCTTCTTGGAAGTCGGTTGAGAGTAGCTGACTTCTTCCCCTATTGCTTGGGATCTGTGGGAATCCCTTGTAGTTCGTTGGGTTTTCTCCTTGACAGTTCGCACATGTGGATGGCATGTCCTTCGGTCTTGGACACTCTTAAATGGACATTTTATTGTTTGTAATAAAAATTTGTATCATGACAATCATTCAAATCACTTTGTTCATATTTACCAATAGTCAAACTCATTTATTTGAATCCTAAATCATAATGTCATTGTGTAGTGACTTGAGTCTACCATTTTCAATTTATAGTCTGATGATGGTAATATTTTACGAAAACTAGTAGCAACAAGTTGATTGGTTCTACGTGGGGACGGATGAATTATATTGTGGTTTGACTTGTGGATTTATATCTTGAATTCTTTTGTTTGATTTATTCATAATATTATCAATTTTTTGACTTTCCTTCGAAATGTATATTATAATATTTCCTAATTTTTCTGTATTTCACAGATATACGCTTTTTCCCTTATTTCATAAGCACATCGCTCATAAGTAATTAACTTTTCTTTATAATGCTTATCTGCCTACATATCTAGTCGATACAGCGTTTTCCCTCAGGTCAGGGTTGTTTTCATCTGAATCCAATAATTTTTCTCCATCAGCTATACATAACGTCAGTACATTGAAATTTCCATCTCATCACCCCACCTTTTGATCGTCTTCATGATAAGTCTTATATGCGTGGTTCTAAATATCTGTTTTCTTACATCATATCAAAAATTTTGAGACTGACATTCTACTTGAAGGCATCAGAATAAATTATAAAGTATCTCCCCCAGATTGCCGAAAAAAAGCTTACTTGAAAATAATATACAGAGCATTTCAATCAAAACTATCCACCACACATAATTATTCTGAATGCGTCACATTTATAAGAAAATGAAAAAAACATGTCATGCTCATAGGTGAACATTATAACTTCAATACCCTACACCCCATGGAGTCTTGTATGCGTTTTAATAGGTTTTAAATATCCTTACATCATATTGAAAATTGTAAGATTGACATTCTACTTGAAGGCCTCAAAATAAATTGAATCCCTGAATTATCAAGTAACTCTCCCAGGTTGCCGAAAAAGGAACTAACTTGAAAATAATATACAGAACATTTCAATGAAAACTATCCACCACACATAATTATTCTGAATGCGTCACATTTATAAGGAAATAAAAAAACATGTCATGTTCATATGTGGACATTATAACTTCAATACCCTATCCCCCATGGTTACCTCTCCCCATTTTCCATATGGAACACCCTTTATATAATTGAATAGCTGGATTCTCCTCTATAAGAGGATTGGGATATCAGGGGCTAGAGTGGATTAATAAGCACAAGAATCGGTAGCTTTTCTCCCATTTAAATTGATTTCGCATCTCCAATGGTAAATAACTTACCCATACAATCTCAATGAAATACTGTGAACCTAGTATAGGTATAGGTTTTACTGTTATTCAAAAGTAATATAACCATTGGAGTTCTCTACCAGCGGATATATCAATCCAGAGTATAAGTATAAAACGCTATACAACTTGATTGAAATATTATTATTCTCTTGAAAATATGAGAGATTTCCATAATCCAAATTTTTCATTCGTAAACAGTCACCAATTTAAAATTATGTAAAATAAGTTTGTTTTCGGATATTTTTTCTAAACTGCTTATAAATAAATTGTTTTTCCCTCTAATAATCCTTATCTTTATTTCCGTCGCTAAGGTAGAAAACTGTAAAATTACTGTAAAATTACTGATTACTCCAATTATTTCTTTCATGTCCCTTGTGTTGTACATTTTTGATTACAACTTGTTTTATTGTTTCGTTTTGTATGTAGTTAATTGCATACAACTTTTTAATTTCGTACAAACATACATTATGTTTTAAAGGAATTCATGACAAATAAAAAATTGTAGTTTATTTTCATGAATTTCAGTGTGCCATATAAAATGGAGCAGTTTGAGATTAAGTAGTAAGAAAAATTGTGTGTAGTCAACAATATTAAGCAATCATACATTAAAAGTTTTCCCTGGAGTTTAATTCCAGAGTCAGTATAATGATTTAGTGAGTAAACTTTATTTTAGAATATGCATTATATCAAGAGTGTGTGTTGGGAGCTTTTGTTTATTTACAGCATCGGTTGTCAAGACGGTAGGTTGTGTTTACTGGTTTCCAAGTACAACACGTCGGTAAGTGATTTACTTACCGTTAAGACGTCGGTAAGTAAATTACGATTATTAAATAATATTATTGACAAAATGGACCATATAATGCCTGAATTTCGAAAAATGAAGCAATAATCGACAAGTGTTATGTTCACCCAAATAAAGGACACTTAATTGGGAAAACAATTTATTTCTTTTGTAGATAAAACCAAAAAATGACAGTAAGTGAAAAACTAACTAACTGACTGACTGATGTTCCAAAATCAATAAAATCGTTGTCACGGAAAAAAACACAAATCTAAAATCGAAGTACATAACATTTCTCCTCTCTCTAATTTTTTAAAATACAGTTGCAATCAAAATTAACAAAACAAAATCACTTATAAGTCAGACGTTCAACGAGTCGTTTAGACCTAACAGGTCTTGATCCCCCCTCAAAAATGTCCACCTTTCTCTGTTTCGCCTTGGGTTAACCGGAATATCTTCATGCTGAACATTCGGGATACGTTGGATCTCTGGGACAGGAACTGGTATAAGAGGCTGCTCAATAACAGGGACATCTGGAAGCTGAGCTTCCGGTTCTTGAGGAACACCCGGCTGGTACTGCAGACCTTCTTGAACTTCATCTCGTGGCTGAGGGTGATTCCTGTTTTCTTGAGCAAGGAAATCATCTAAGAAAATGTCGTTGTAGCTTGGGTTGCATCTTGTATCTTGAGAAAAACAATGAGGCACCATTGTAGCTGGCTCATGTTTGCACTCGATGATCTGGTCAACGCTCCGAGCATGCAGAACATCCAAAATGAAAGAAAGAGCTTCTTTGTCGACTTGGCCATAGTTACGTTCTGTGGGACTCATGGTTCTTGATTTGAACGCAATCGGTCGCTCTTCTCCGTTGTCTTATCGATGCGAAAGCACTGCACCAACACCGTATGCTGAAGCGTCACAAGCGAGGATCAGAGGACGATTGTCTTCGAAGTGGACCAGGACTCGATCACTTGTCAAAAAATTCCTAATCTCTTGAACCGCTTTGACTTGCTCTTCTTTCCAAACCCAATCAGTTTTGTTATCCAGAAGACGATACAGTAGTTCGAAAATGCTGGCACGATTTGGAAGAAATCTGTCGTAAAAATTGATAACTCCTAAAAGAGCTTGGAGTTCGGTCTTGTTGGTAGGCGTCGGGAAGTTTTGGATTGCTTCAATCTTTTCTTCAGTGGGATGAATGCCGTTCGCTGAGATCTTGTATCCAAGGAACTCGACCTCAGAAACCGAGATCTTGCATTTTTTCTTTTTTAGCTTCAACCCAAAAATGTGAAGGCGATCCAGTACTTCTTTCAGTCGTTCGTTGTGGATCTTGTCGGAGTTGCCGGCTACCAGTACGTCGTCCATGAGAATGGCAACGCCTGGTATACCAGCCAGAAGACTATCCATTGTACGTTGGAAAATACCTGGTGCCACAGATATCCCGAACGGAATTCGATGGACAGAGAACAGGCCCAAGATTGTGTTAATAGTGAGTAACAACGCTGATTCATCATCTACCGTCAATTGTGTGAAGGCCTGATCCAGGTCAAGTTTGGAGAAGACTTTTCCACCAGACAGCTTCACGAAGAGATCTTCCAGAAACGGCAGAGGATACTTGTCCGGTGTAAGGACGGTGTTGATTGTGGCTTTGTAATCCCCACACATCCGAATAGAACCATCACGTTTTGCAACCACGACCACCGGAGTAGCCCACTTGGAAAATGAGACAGGCCGCAAAACGTCTAGGTCCTGAAGTCTTCGGATTTCATCGACGACACGAGACTGCAAAGCGTAAGGGAGAGAACGAGCTTTGAGATTTTTTGCTGGTTGATCAGAAGAGATGTCTAGATGGATAGGTGGACCCTTGAACTTTCCCAATGCAGGACCAGAGTCTGAGAGAGCTGGATGATCAGGGGCTGAAATTTTGTTTGTGAGCGAATGAATTCCACAAACAGAAATGCCAAGAGCCTGGAACCAGTTTCTTCCTAGCAGATTGTGACCCTTACATCCTTGAACTACGTACAAAGGCACAACTGCTTCATTGTTCTTGAATTGAACGCGTACCATCTTGACACCGAGAATCTTCACTGGATTGTCGTGGTAATCGCCGAGAGACAGGTTATGAACTGGTAATAATGCACCAGAAGAAGGCCAGAACGATTCGAAAATTTCTTGATGCATGACTGTAACTGCTGCGCCGGAATCTACCTCCATCACCACTGTACGACCGTCGACTTGAAGTGTGACCATGATGGCTTCTGGTATCTTTAGTGGCCCAGCTGCTTTTTCCTCCTTATCCAGAGTGAAAAACTGGAAATTGTTCGAAGAATGAGTACAATTGCACTGTATAGATGAAGAATCACCTGGTTGGGCAGTAACTTGATAGGTGTTTCCCTCGTGGTAATTTCGAATAGCTGACTCTTCATGTGCCTGTGAAGAATGAATGGCACTGTCTTGATAGCTCTGGAATTGCTTTGATTTACCTGGTTTCGACTTTAATTTATGACGAGATCCCTGGCAAATCTTTGCGACATGACCTTGCTTATTGCACGCTGTGCAAATCAGAGAACTTGGATCCAGGTGACATTGCGAGACTTTGTGGCTCCCAGCGCAGCGAAAACAGGTTAAATTCTGCGATGACGATTGCTGAGGCTGCGGTGCAGGCTTCTCGGAAACGTGTTGCCTGGAACAATCCTGGCGATCCGTGGATTTAGACACCAGACGAACGGCACCGGTCTCATCAGTTATCTCTTTGAGGTCGCCATGTGCTGATTCGGCTCGTAGAGCAATATCAATAGCCTGCTGAAGATTGAGGTCAGATATTTGCAGTAACCTCGAACGTACCTGTCCATCTCGAATGCCACAAACCAGCTGGTACATAATCATGTCGTTTCGAATTGTTCTGAAATTGCAATCAGTTGCCAGCCTTCGAAGTTCAGCAACATATTAATTGACTGGCTGATCAACCTTCTGATTGCAGTGGTGGAATCTGTGGTAAGCTGCGACTACATTAACGAGAGGCTTGAAGTGATTGGTGAGGGCTTGAATGATCTCAGGAAATTCGACCTCGTCAGGATCTCGTGGATGTAAAATGCCACTCGCTAAAACGTACAGAGACTCACCGCAAATCGAGAAAAAGTGTGCACGTTTCATTTCGTTGTCCTTGACTCGCATCGACGTAAAATTGAATTGTAACAGCTTCGACCAATTTTTCCATTCTTGAGGGCGAGAGACATCAAATGGACGAATGTTGGACAAGTTTACCACTACCGATGGTTGTTCCGCAGCTGCATTGTTTTGCGCATCACCATTTTGATCAGGCATTTTGAATTGTCAGCTTGAAATCGCTGAGAAAATATTGAAATCCTAGGTTGAACCTAGGCCGTAGGTTCTAGTTCGAAATTCCTCGTCGCCAAAAATGTTATGTTCACCCAAATAAAGGACACTTAATTGGGAAAACAATTTATTTCTTTTGTAGATAAAACCAAAAAATGACAGTAAGTGAAAAACTAACTAACTGACTGACTGATGTTCCAAAATCAATAAAATCGTTGTCACGGAAAAAAACACAAATCTAAAATCGAAGTACATAACAACAAGATTAAATATTTTATTGGATAAAAAAAGGTTACAATAAATAAAACGTTTTTTTACATATTTCAATGACAAACATGAAAAAAAATGTTAGGAATTCAACAACAATGCTGGGAAGTTCAAAACTGCATGGAAGAATAACTACTTCTGTCACTTTCTATTTAATGAAATATGTTTTCCTACATTCATGCAAAAACAACACTTTTGTGAAACACATTTAATGGAAAAAAAGGTTCTTTTTTGTACTAGTGCAACAAAAATTTTTGTTGTACTCATCTGTCATTCTTGTGTCAGTTTTGTGATGATTTATGACAAACATATACATTTAAATAAAATAAAAATCCAGAGCAAGTGTCTGATCCTGCTCTAATACAACAATAATATATGTATATCTTACTACTTAGTCTCAGCGAGTTACAATTATTGCAAGAGTCTTCAATTATTTAAAATTTAAATGGTCAAGGCGAAACCAGCTATGATTGAGTACTGACAAGGTGGAGGCCATAAAGATACAAAAAGAAAGAATAACGGTTCGAGTTTGATTAGGTTAAGTTAGGTTCCCAACATATTATGTTCTAATTTTCCAGTTTTTGCATGAATGTAGAAAAAATATTGTATGCAACTCTTGCAAAACGTGTTTTTTGCACTTGTTGCATAAATAACTATTTTCAATAAAGATAAAGCTTACCGGGTGCACCTCGCAGTCTTTCACAATACATAGTCTCTTAAAGTATTATTCCCACTATAAACAATGAAAACAACAACAATTACTCAACACACACACAAATGGGCTAAATAGATCCCCTACCCCGAAACCGAAACGTTGGAATAAATAGTTTAAAAACATTGTGGTTTAATTTACCAAAAAATTAAAAAGAAAAGAATGAATAATATACCACAAGGAACATACAGAAAATACATGGAGACAAGTCTCCATGATTATACATAAGATAGCGTGAGTGGAAAGGCAGGAGCGCTATTCTTGACATCCTTTGCAATTCTTCGAATGCGCATGGTAACGAATGGTCAATTTGCGAACACTTTTTCAAAATGGTATTCTTGACCTCTCTTCGTAGAGATTTGCGAACATTTTCATTGAGTGGTGGAACGAATTTGATAGCATCGCAATTTCTCGATTACGTCTCAGTGACTCAGTGACTTTTCCGCACGCGATTGCTGGCCGAACTCTGATAAAGCTGCAATATCATGCGGAAAAGTATCACTTCACGCACTAGTTAGGTAAACTACTATAGGAATTCATAAATGCAATTAATGTTCCATCACTAAGGAATACCTGAAAATTCTTCTCTCATACCTTGACACAGAACTTCTACTTCTATACTCAGGTTATTCTTTTTTGTAGCCTCAGCTGCCTATTTATACAACTTGATTGCAACTACAGCTCAAGGTGAATGGGTTTGGAACCTTCTTTTCTAATTTTAAGTAATCCTATACATTTTCACTTCTATGGGCTAGTATGTTTTGTGATTGTCACAAAGACAGTTGAAAATATGATGTATGTGCCTGTTATCGCTCAATCTTGAATATTTTAACTATATATTCTACTACATGATAATAATGAAGTTTAAATTTTACATCCACCGAATTTTTTTGAGTGTGATTAATCTAAAAGTCTACAGAAATTAAAAATTTGTTCCATCTAGCCAGGATTATTCCTTACAGATAGTAGCATCTTTATAATATCTACAGTACCCAACCTAATAACAAACCTTTTTGTCAGTGAACGCTGTGGCTGAAAGGCGTCTTGTCATTTGATAAGTTTAGCTGCAAAGACTACAATGAATCAGATTATTTTGCGAAGGGAAAAATAGGATTCACTGGACACTTGAAAAACCATGCGAAAAACGGCTGCAGCAGTTTATAACTGCTGACATATGCAATAAGGCAATCCAGATCCGTGACCTAATATGGCTGTCCCAAAAAATGTGGAAAGCTTGTTAGTTTTGGTATTGTATTGTCACAAAGACAGTTGAAAATATGATGTATGTGCCTGTTATCGCTCAATCTTGAATATTTTAACTATATATTCTACTACATGATAATAATGAAGTTTAAATTTTACATCCACCGAATTTTTTTGAGTGTGATTAATCTAAAAGTCTACAGAAATTAAAAATTTGTTCCATCTAGCCAGGATTATTCCTTACAGATAGTAGCATCTTTATAATATCTACAGTACCCAACCTAATAACAAACCTTTTTGTCAGTGAACGCTGTGGCTGAAAGGCGTCTTGTCATTTGATAAGTTTAGCTGCAAAGACTACAATGAATCAGATTATTTTGCGAAGGGAAAAATAGGATTCACTGGACACTTGAAAAACCATGCGAAAAACGGCTGCAGCAGTTTATAACTGCTGACATATGCAATAAGGCAATCCAGATCCGTGACCTAATATGGCTGTCCCAAAAAATGTGGAAAGCTTGTTAGTTTTGGTATTGTATATTCAATGGTAAATAGCGTTCAAGAATGTTTCCGTCGATTCCATGATTTATTTAAAACAAATGAGTTTGTAAACTCAAAAGAAACGATATATGTGAAATACATCGTCACAAAGCTAGATTGGTAGCGGAAAAATTAACACAACAAGCATCTATCGATTACAACTTTCTCTTCAGAAATTTGTCATAGTCCACTTCGCTTTATATTTTCATTAGCTGCAACTTTAAATTTCAATACCGACCACTGGGATATACAACATCGTTTCAAATGGCGAACTTATAGAAATAATGTATGTATTAACCAAAGGGTTTAATTCCAGAAGATTGATGAGTTGAAATTTGTCTGTTAAAAAAGACTATTTACAGTTTGAATCTATTTCTTCAGCTTGCGGAATCAAAATTAATGAAAATAAACTGAATAATAAGGCATAAATGCTATAAAAGGCTATATCCATTGGAACTCCATGATATATCAATTTTAAATCATGTTCTTAAGTAGGTACAGCCTGTAGTCAATGTACTATATCAAATTTTTTTTTGCTTGTACTTGTGTATGGCAACGCGTCATGACATTTCATATTTGAAGCGTTATTCTCAAGCCAATTGAACACGTGCCATACAAAAGAACATTAAAATACATCGATAAGGATTTTTCGGTATTTAAAGGCTCTTAGGACTTCTGTCCTACGTATAGTGGCTGACATTTCGATCTAGAAGGATTTGTTGTCGATAAGGCGAATGATACTTCAGATAGAAAGTTTTACTGGCTGTGTGTTCAAATCTGCACATGGTGCTATTTTTTGGGAATGTGGTGAATAATTCAGTGCCGCACTGTCATCCATAGAAACGGATTATATGGCGTAGAGCAACAAGATTAATCTTTCATATCTAATCTTATGTATATGCCTACTACACATATGATGGAATTTATGGTACCCATTCGATATAATCGTATAAAATGGAAAACAATCCTTTCTAAAGCCGCGTCCACATTAGTAAAAATTTTCACCGCAGTCTACACACGCGATCCGTGACCTACTATCCTTGCATGACAGTACTGGTCATTTAAAAAATTTTCTACGAATGTCTGGAACCGACTCTGGGTTTTGATAAATAAGATTGAGATTCATTCTACCAATACTACAAACTAGCGCTGATCGTAGCCGCATAGCGCACAGTTTACCTAACTAGTGCGGAAAGTGATACTTTTCCGCACGCTATTGCAGAAGGCCGAACAACGCTTAAGCGGAGTAAAGTGAATCTTTCCGCACTTTTTCCAGTGCGGAAAGAGTCGCTAGTGCGGAAAGTAAATTTTGTTTTTGATGATTATTCAGACATTTGAATATTCAAAATATGTATTTGTATGACGGTGGTTTACCAAATGACTAAAAAATTAAGAAGTTCATTTGAATTCTCCTATAATTTTTTATAGAAAGAAACATTTTTTTTCGATAATTTTTCAATGGTCCTGGTATAAGCCTAATCAAATGGATGTCGTTCGGCCATCTGCAATAGTATGTGGAAAAGTATCACTTTCCGCACTACTATATGCGGACAGGTTGCCGAATTTGCGTCGAAAGTATTTTTGTCGAACGCTATATTGAACGTACAACGAAATTTTTTACTAATTTGGACGCGGCTTGAGATTATACTGCTATTTGTACTAATCGTTGTTTTCTGATAAATTTTAATTAATTTATTTCCTGATAAAACAAAATTATTATCATATTTGCATATAATATTCATCAAGAATGATTGCACAAATAATTTTATTATATTTGTCGAGTAATACTGATTATAGTCTAATTAGATTTGTATTTATCAGGTTTTATGCTACTCCAAATTAAGTAATGTAAATATTATTATATTATTTTCGAACAAAAAGCTATGTCACCGTAACTGTGGGTGATATGGAATGATATAACTATAACCAATCAATTTATGATTTGCTGTTATTATTAATACGATTTATTAAAATGTGCCTTAGATTTGATATTTTTATCTTTATTCCAATCTAATTAGAATATTTTTAACGGCTAATAGATTCATCATTGGATCTATCTCTTAATACATTATTGGGGAAGTTAAGCTTCAAAAAATATTCCCCGTTTCTGGTGATGGAGAAAAAAACTACCGATCTATGATAATTGTAATCTTTGTGTAATTATTGAAACAGTTTTTACCGTGGGATAAAATTATACGTCCACTAAGGCTAATTACTATTGGCTTATTGAAGAAACACTTACACACTATAATGAATTTAATTTATGTACACACTACTTAATGTCTATCTACTAATTCATCTACACTCGGAATAATAATTGTCCCAATTTATCTTCAACACTTAAATATTGTATTATTTATATTCACTAATTTCCTATCTGTTCACTCACTGCATACTGAAACTGTTTACCGATTCACTGTATACTGAAAAACTGTTCGAGTCACTCAAAAACCCGCGTATATACATTCCTTTGCAACTCTTGAAACTCCTTGACTATCTCTGCGTTTGCGAAACTTTAAGAACGGTCGGGAATAATACTTTGTTATGGAATCTTCTAGCTAGAAAGGTCGCATTTGCCAAAATTTAAAGTTCGCCACAGGACCGGCTTCTGAGTCACTGAGCTCGTAACATAATTATAATATCCATCCCAACTATTATACAGGAACCCGATTAAATTGTCGTAAAAGTTTATAATGATAGCTGTCAAAGTTATAACTGTCATTGCATTCCTAGTGAGAAAGTAACTTTTACTTGGGAGTTATATTAGATCGATATGTAGGTAAGCCATGTTAGTAAGCGGTTAAGAGCTTTGTGTCATAAATTCTACACACTTAAAAAAAGTCTTACCTGAAAAAACCTAAGAAAATTTTAGAATGCTGTATTATATTTATATATACATGTATACACTTTATCAAAAACGAAGTCAGCTAAAAACAAATGAGTAGACAAGTGAGAACATTACTAAATCGAACATTCCCCGACTGTTGGATTGGAAGATGTGGACCCGTACTATGGCCTCCTAGATCTCCAGATCTGAATCCATTAGATTTTCTCTTCTGGGGATTCTTGGAAGAAAATATTCACTTTGAACCTGTTGAGAGTGCGGAAGATGTAGTAGCTCGTATTCACACTGCTGTGACATTTATAGACAAAAACATGCTACAGAGGGTTCGTGATTCAATGATAAATTGTGCAAATATTTGCATTGAGGTAGGAGGCGATTTGTTTGAATACCTTTTATAAATAAATTTCTTGTTTTGTAACAAATATTCGTTTTTAATAAATTTTAAACATTGAATGTTAGATCTTTGTTTTTTGTCATATAACTCTGTAACCATGGACATAACGCAATTTTTTTATTCTTACGTTTTAATTCGTTTTACCCCCCGATTCATATTCTGAAAGAACGGGCGTCAATTTTGAGACACCCTGTATATATTTATTCATTTTATTATATTGAGATATAGTATTGTTGCTTGGTGGAGTGCTTTCAAAAGTAATCCAAGCATGTTAGAGTTTATTCAACCATCCTTTGCCGTTACGTCAGACACTGTCTAGCTTGTTCTCTCATTCATGAAATGGATGAGATGGAATTATGACGTCATTACCGTATTTCTCAACTAATGTTGATGTAAATTTCAACTGTTACTTTTGAGAGTTCAGTTGTCATATTATGAAAACAATTCTTAACATAATATAAATACAGGGTGATTCATAAGTAATGAGCCAAATTGTAAATCTACTTTCAGAAGGCTAAAATAATAATATTTTTATTAACAATAATGGGTCTTAGTCTGCTCCTTATTGAGGTACAGGATGTTGAAGCGAAAAAAATAAAATAGAGCTTTGTTAATAGATCAGCTACTTTTCTAAATAATGACTTGAAAATTGGGTATGAACTAGTTTTTGTAAGGGTGAACAAGAATGTGTGAGAGGATTTGAGTTAACTTGTAGATGTCGCCACACGCGCCATATGAATTGGATGAAATCAGCTACAAATTCTTTATCGCTCATTATTTTACAACTTACTTATTTAATTTGGATAGCCCCATCATTTCTGTAGAAAAAAGCTGTACTTTTTTGTTATTCATAATAGTAACGATTTTCGAGATATTTGAATTTTACTAATTCACATAATTACATTTCACGGTGGTCAACGTAGCATTAATCTGTTAAGACACAAGCCATGGAATGTTGACATTTACCTAACCGTAATTGATAATTGGTAATAATATTAAAATGAAACCATACCAAAAATTACGTAATAAATAGTTATTTATGCAACAAGTGCAAAAAGTGAGTGTTTTTTGCACGCGACGTGAAATTGTCCAACGAGGTCTTTAGGCCGAGTTGGACAACACGTCGAGTGCAAAAAACACGTTTTGCAAGAGTTGCATACAATATTTTTTCTAAATTCATGCAAAAACTGGAAAATTACAATATAAATATGTCAAAAACCTAATCTAACCTAATAAAACTCAACCCGTTCTTCTTTTTTGTATTTTTATGGCCTCCACCTTGTCAGTACTCAATCATAGCTGGTTTTCGCCTTGACCATTTAAATTTTAAATAATTAAAGATTTTTGAAATAATTGTAACTCGTTGAGACTAAGTAGTAAGATATACATATATTATTGTTGTATTAAAGCAGGATCAGGTACTTGCTATGGATTTTTATTTAATTTAAATGTTTATGTTTGTCATTAATCATCACAAAACTGACACAAGAATGACAGATGAGTGCAATAAAATATTTTATTGCACTAGTGCAATAAAGTACCACTTTTTCCATTAAATGTGGTGCACAAAAGTGTTGTTTTTTGCATGAATGTAGAAAAACACATTTATTGTACGCCAGTTAATAAATGCTTGTGTCTTAACAGATTAATGCTACGTCGACCACCGTGAAATGTAGTGTAGTGAATTAGTAAAATTCAAATATCTCGAAAATCATTAATATTTTGAAGATCAAAGAAGTATAGCTTTTTTCTACAGAAATGATGGGGCTATCCAAGTTAAATAAGTAAGTTGTAAAATAATGAACGATGAAAAATTTGTAGCTGATTTCATCCAATTCATATGGCGCATGTAGCGACATCTACGAGTTAACTCAAATCCTCTCACCTATTCTTGTTTACCCTTAGAAAAACTAGTTCATACCCAATTTTCAAGTCATTATGTGGAAAAGTAGCTGATCTATTAACAAAAATATATTTTATTTTTTTCGCTTTAGCATCCTGTACCTCAGTAAGAAGCAGACTAAGACCCATTATTGTTAATAGAAATATTATTATTTTGGCCTTCTGAATCTAGATTTACAATTTGGCCCATTACTTATGAATCACCCTGTATATGTCATTGATAATTTTGAGGTTGAGGTAAAACAGCAGATAACGTCACTGACTATGACGTAAAGGAAAAGGATGGCTGAACAATTTCTACAAACTGTTTAAAATATTTCGCTAAAAATTATGTTCAAAAGACCTAGAATTCTCTCTACTAAACAATAATCATTTAATGAAGCAAACATCTTAAATGTTCAATTGCTTCTCATTTATCAATGTGTTTTGAGAATGTATATAAATCGTGAGTATTTAATATATGAAAATATTCGCACCAACCGCTCTGCATCCAGCTTGCTAGAAACTTATTGAAACCATATCCTAAGGAATATTTGAATACTGACAAAAAAGATTTAACTACATACTTGGACATGCCAAACAAACGGTGAAGTGCTTCTTTGGAATGCTGACTTCAAAATACAGAATTTTTGAGTCCCCTTATTGCCATATCTCCTGATAAAATTGATAATATAATCAAAGCTGCTTGCGTGTTACATAATTTCATTCGTATTGGGAAAAATGTATTTGAAGAGCCAGAAAGTATATATTTAAGTAGCTGCTTTTGAGAATTTAAATCATTTACCAGATATAAGAGGAACAAATTTAAATCAATCAACAAGAGAAGTAATATAAGATAGAGATACATTTGTAGAATATTTTTTAGTTAAGGGAAGTACTCCTTGGCAGGATAAAGTGATATTTAACAAAGATAAAGTATAACATGTTGAAGCTTTATTGAAATATAAAAATATATACAAAAATGAAGTTATATATGTTTTTTAAGTTAGATTTATGGATTAACATAACTCATCTTATAGCTTGTTTTTAAACGAAGAGGAGCATTTTGAGAAACCTGAAATACACCACTAAAAGTTATTAGATTGGGAGAGTGTTCCGGAAGAATTGTGTTCAAACTTATTGAACTAATTGATGTATAATATGTATTGTACTGCTCGCATTTGTCGTGGCCAATGAGAGATCAAGACGTGTCTAAATACCATATCGTAATTGGACACAGGACATGAAGCCAGACAATGGCGAACATAGAATACCAAATGTGTTATTGTGATAACATTGTGGTTACATTATGTAAAATATTATGATTTACCATAATGACCCATTCAATAATTTGAGAATAAAGTACTATAGTATATATAAAATGCAATTAAATGTTTATATGATTATCCTTTACTTACATTGAAAGAATTGTGCACAATATAAAACTTAAGTTTTGATATCGAAAAATACGATAACAAAACAATACAACACAATAATAAGAAGTAAAAAACACAAATACAGTAATAAGAGGTATAAGCCCAAACATAATATGAAATAGCAGCGCAAACAGAATGATAAACAGCAAACGCGAAAAAAGTGGTGATGAGGATTGGAATATTTTTTTGTAAATATATTTATTTTTTAACCCCACTTCTGACACCAATGTAACGTATATGTATGATTTATATGTACTACTGTCCTTAACTCGCACTTTCGGATGCATGCATTACTGCAGATAGGCAACCTCAATACATAATAGAAATTGGATTTCTATTATGTTTTTAATAATTTCAGTTCTTGAATTTCTATTATGTTTATAATGGAAATTCAACTATTTAAATTATTGAAAACATAATGGATATTGAGGGGAAAAAAATAATGAAAAACATAATACAAATCCGTTTTGTTTTATTTATTCAATGTTTTTAATTCTTGAATTTGTATAAAGTTTTTCATAATATTAATTCTCGAATTTCCATTATGCTTTTCAAAATCTTAATACTTGAATTTCAATTATGATTCTAATAATAATGATACTCGTATTTCCATTATGAAAAACATAATAGAAACTGCCGATTTAAAATTATGAAAAACATAATAGAAATGTAAGAATTAAAATTATGAAAAAAAATTCAATTTTCATTATGAATTGATTATTACCTACAACTTTGCAGTGAAATACTAATAGACAAAGTCTCAATACATAATAGGAATTCGACTTCGAATTTTTATTATGTATTTAATAATTTTAATCCTTGCATTTCTATTATGTTTTTCATAATGGCAATATGTATATTAAAATTATGAAATACATAATTTTAATTCATTAACAGAATAATTACGGAATAAACATTTTTGAAAGGAGAGATATTTTTATTTTTGTTTTAAAAACTACGAGTATGTTAATAAATACCAAAGCGGCACGTCATAAACTACGAATACTTAACACACACACACTCACAAATAAGCAATAGTATATTAAAGTATAAGTGGATATTATTAAGGTCTTTAAAACACGCGCGATTTTTCGAGCACGACGGCGAAGCTGGAGTGCTCGAAATAGAGCAAATGTTTTAGAGACCAGTTATCCACGATTACTCTACGATATTATTTTTTATTGGTGCACTTTGAAATTATAAATACTGGTATCTATTACTACTACAGGGAAAAGGAATGGAAATAGGAACTGACAATGTAAAATGGTTGAATTCATGATGACATTAGTTTACCTTGCGTTGTCATGGAAATCTTAATAGTATCAA
Source organism: Galerucella nymphaeae (assembly GCA_963978555.1). Lineage (NCBI taxonomy): Eukaryota > Metazoa > Arthropoda > Insecta > Coleoptera > Chrysomelidae > Galerucella > Galerucella nymphaeae. The sequence goes on from OZ021718.1 coordinate 13,090,698, forward strand.
CTTAAATACCATTCTATCCAATTTGAAAAATTGAAATATTAACATCTTAAACAATATCAATCGCACTTTCCATTTTCATTTATAAAATTGAGATTGTTAAATATTGTTCAAATAAAAGGTTTTGACGTTACAAAGTTCTCCTGTCAGATCGATAATAAAAAAATTGTCATTTAGACCATTAGATATTACACTTCGTTTCGCGAGATGTTGCCATGGTAACTTTAAAAAACGCGTGTGTTTTAAACACGCTGTGCTTTATAGTATATTATTAAACGAGCAATTTATGATAGCCAATATTCACGATGGGTGACGTTTGCATCACGAGCCGCAGGCGAGTGAATATTGGTCATAAATTGCGAGTAGAATACTATACTTTGTCCACGACCCTTAATTTCTTTTATTAAATAAAAGTCTGTAACCATTTGGTATTACTATCCTCAAAATGTTCTGACAGCTACATAAAAATATAATTTGACATATATAGAGATGGGCGATACTGTGTAAAGTATCAATACAACGTACCGTTATAAATATGCTGTTTTAAAATACTTAATATTAGAAAATATCATTATGAAAAATATCAATACTAAAAATAACAATATTTTTTCGATACGATATATTTCGGAAACAAATTTCCTGAACAAAATACACTAGTCATCTAGTCGTGAATTATGAACCATAATTCACGGCAGTTGATATATGGGTACCATATACCTTTTAATGAGAGGTAAAATATTGACCTATTATCAAGTGGTCGTGGACAAAATAGGTTAAAGGGTTCACCAATAAAAAAAATAGTTTTTAAGAACAAAACGTTGATCTGTAGTTGTCAGTGGTTGTCAGGTTAGGATGCGCTGATACATGTGGAAGAATCTGGAACTACCACTTACCACGTTACAGTTTTCATTTTGGCTCTGACTTAATTAAAAATTTTAGTACTGACGGGACTCTCTATGTGGCAGCACCCTTGTGCCTTCAGAGATCACCTACCCCCTCCAGGAACGGTTTTTATTGGGATAGCGTTTTTTTTATCATATAGGAAATGTTAATAAAACGCGTTTTCCGCAAATCGCTAGGAAATTTTGACATTCCTGTCAAAAGAAGAAAAAGTCAGGACTTCCTCACTGTAAGGAAATGTCATTTCCTTACTGTAAGGAAATGTCATTTCCTTACTGTAAGGAAATGATATTTCCGTACAGTTGTTAGTGTTCTACATAATCCATAAAACATTTTCGTACTTTTCTCTTGATTTCTTTGGCAATAATTCTAATGAAGCAGTATTCACTGCCTCAACCAGCTCTGGAGGAATCCCAGGAATGGAAATTTCATCATCACTTATCATTTTACTTTCGAGAACACCAGCAATTAAATTTATAAGCGTCAAGTTTGACAATTCAACCTCAATACGTTTCCATAGTAACCCAAGTAATTTTATTAGGAATTTCAAAGCACCATTTATTTGTGGATAAAATTATAGCGTTTTTTTTTTAAATCAATCAATATCTGTCGAATTTTAAACGATTTGCGGAAAAATAGTATGTTTACCTCGTAGGAAAAGCCACATTCCTGGACTCTGTGTTGCTAAGTCTCGGCTTGCGCCTCGACTTAGCAATCTTCACAGTCATCCAGGAATGTTAAGCTTTTCCTACCCGGTAAACAATGTACTATTGTTGTTTTTTTTTGTATATTACTATTTTTGTTTCCAAAATACGTATACTGTTTTGTGATTTTGTGTATCGATTTACAACTATTTAAATGATCAATCATAAGAAAACCTGGATAAAAACTTATGATGCTATCCTGATAACGCATGTAATTGATTATTGGAAATTTCTCTTTCTAACATTGGTAATCAAATTTGACTACATTCGGCTAAAATTCTAGCTACACATTTATCTGCATTTAGTTGTATTAAAGCACGTTCTTTGATTTCCCATCTTTTATTATTGGGTTCTTTCAATAATATTTTTGTTGAATCCCATTTGTTTTGATGACCCTCTTCACAAGCATGTTTGCAAATAGCTAACTTAAAGAACTCTCTATCTTTGATATACTTTTTGTGTTCATTTATTCGGACTTCCAATGGTCTAGATGTTTCACTTAAATAAAATTTGTCGCATTCACAAGATATTAATTGATATATGCAGTTTTTTGGAAATTGTTCTCCATTTTTTGGTTTCGTTTTTGTTAGTTAGTATAGATCTCAACATATTTTTAGATTCAAAGCTAGTTCTAATACTGAATTGATTACCAATTTTCTCAATTCTTTCTGATACACCCTCAACATACGGTATTGTCAAGTTTTTGAAAATTAGATAGATAGATAGATAGATGGTTTTATTGTGCATAAGATACATCTTTTCACAAGGGTTCGGTACATAAATTAGGTTAGTATATAATATATTGTTTCTATTCTCCGCATGCAAAAGCTCTTAACTTTAATATACCAATGACAATATTGGCTAGAGTGGAGAGCTCGGGGAGATTGTCATTATTGACGTTTAAATAGTGTACTAGACCATCAATACCATCCACACCATAAAAAAATATGTTTTGTCTAAGAGAACTATAAATTGGGCATTTGAATAGAATGTGCTCTAACGATTCTGGTGTATGCATATTACAAACGGAACATATTTCACTACAATCAATTGAATAGAAATTACCTTTAAAAGAAAATTTCAGTATCTTTTTGCTGGAAGTTCTGATTTGTGCGATAATTCTCGTTATATAGATAGGTGCAGGAATCCACAAATAATTCTTTCTGGTTTCATCAATCATCAACCGAGAGTATATTAAAGAATAACTAGAGGAAACCTTCCTAGATATATCAACTTCGAGAAGTTTTCTTTCAAAATTTCCCAAAATAACGCTATCTAATGTATGTGAACATGTATTCAAATACTTTATCCATAAATGTTCACATTCGGCAAAAGTGAACCATTCTTTAAATTGTAAGACCCAATTATATTTAGCATTTTCAGTGGTTAATTGTAAAAGTCGCATATAACTGATTTTAGATATTCTAGAATTATCCATTATTTTAAGTTTATTCAACCACATTAAGGCATGTTTGAAAATGATCAATGATAAGTGGGACGTTTATGTCTCAAGACGTACAATGTAATCTGGAGTATTTTGTGACAAATTCAACAATTAACCTGAACTCGCTCAATCACATCAGTATAGCGTAATCCCCACACGCCAATTCCAAAGGAGAGAGAAGATAAAATGATTGAATCATACAGTTTGATTCTGGAATCCCATGTATTCATTTTGGATCAACACATAATATCCATCACTGCTCCAATGGCGCGACAAGCTTTTATTTTAGTATTCTTGGCCATAGTACAGAACAAGGATGTAGAGGAGAAATCGACACCTAGATACGTAAACTGATTAACTATTTCTAATCTGAGACCATTGTAATAAAACTTTTGATTTAAATTATGTTTGTGCCCTCCCCTTGCAAATATTAATACTTTTGTTTTATTAGTGTTAACTGTGAGTTTATTGTCAGAACAGTAAGTTTCGAGTACTCTCAGTTTGCGTTCCATATCTATTGGCGAGTCACCAAGTATCACTATATCATCTGCGTATTGAAGCATTAAGACATCATTCCTGCCATCGATATTAATCCCGCATAAGTTACTTGAACGAAAATAATCCTCAATATCAGAGATGAAAATAGAGAAAAGCAATGGACTTAGCGACTCACCTTGAAGAACTCCCTCAGAGATAACATATTTCTTACTATACATATTTTGATGCCTAATTAAAAATGTAGCATTGTCATATAAGTGTTTTAATATTCTGATATACTTAGTACTAACTCCGAGCTTATGTAGTTTCAGCCAAAGAAGTACATGATCGATACTGTCAAAAGCTCTACGAAAATCTGCAAAAACAGCATATACTTTTCTACGAGGAAGTCTAAGGGTAATTTGCAAAACGGAAGTCAAAATAAAAATATTATCCAAACACCCCCTATTCTTTCGAAATCCGAATTGTGATTCGGGAAGAATGAAATTATTTTCACACCAATTGGATAAGCGATTTAATAAAATTAACGTGAATTCTTTGGCACAGCAATTAATTAGTGATATACCTCGATAGTTATTAGGTTCCTCTAAGGGCCCTTCCTTGTGGATCATTGTAAGAATTGTTTCGTGCCAACCGGAAGGAATAATTTCTGAATCTAAAATTTGATTATATAAATGGCAAATATACAGGGTGTCCCACGACGATTAAGACAAGCAATATTTCAGAATTGGGCAGTAGTAGATCATTATAATTTTGGTGGTGTGAATTAGAGCAAATGATGCATCTTTTCTTGTTATTGTATTACCCAATGAGGTATTTGTTTTTGGTCACGTGACGTCGCGTTCAATATTTGTAATGGGACAACCTGTATATTTATGCCTTTCTGTGTTCCTCCCGATAAAACAATTCCAACTAACTAGCACACTTGGGGTCTAAGGTGATTAATTCAAGAGATACAGGTACTCAAAGGATTGTGAGTTGAAAAATTTATTATTAATGAATCCCTTTAATTTTCGGCAATCTTACATTCTTACATTCGTACGTAATGATTTAGACAAATCAATATTATAATTTTTAATAATACTTGAAAGTTAATAATGAAACGACCTGTATATCATGGGGTAAAATATCATAGAATTGTGTTTTTTCCACAAAAATTTGTATAGCATAGCATAGTCAAAAAGACTGTCAAGATTTGAGAAATGCATTTACGAAGATGGGCATCAATTTGAACATCTCCTTAAAGATTGTAAGTTTTTTTTGTGACAGTTAATTTAAATTATTATAAAAAATTATAATATTGGTTTGTCTAAATCATTACGTACGAATGTAAGAATGTAAGATTGCCGAAAATTAAAGGGATTCATTAATAATAAATTTTTCAACTCACAATCCTTTGAGTACCTGTATCTCTTGAATTAATCACCTTAGACCCCAAGTGTGCTAGTTAGTTGGAATTGTTTTATCGGGAGGAACACAGAAAGGCACAAATATACAGGTTGTCCCATTACAAATATTGAACGCGACGTCACGTGACCAAAAACAAATACCTCATTGGGTAATACAATAACAAGAAAAGATGCATCATTTGCTCTAATTCACACCACCAAAATTATAATGATCTACTACTGCCCAATTCTGAAATATTACTTGTCTTAATCGTCGTGGGACACCCTGTATAAGCGCCAATTCTGCGGTAAGTGCTTCAAAAACTCATAACTAATACCATCTTTACCAGGTGATTTACCATCTTTGCACGAAATCAAAGATTGATCAAGTTCTTGAAGTGATATAGGGCTATTCAGAAATTCGTCTCCGACACCAAAGAAATATAGATCGTACTCCACTCTGGGTAGCTAGCCTCTTTACGCTCGGCTATGAATTCAGCCAAGGCAGTCAATCTACTTTGATGCCAAGTTGAACATATAATTTTTTCTACGATTGTTCATGAGGATATTGTGTATTTGCAAATTATTACAATTCCCACAATCTCTTTATTTCAGTTGGTTGCTATGGAAATGTATAATCACAGGCAGCAAAGTAATCACTTTCGTGCCTAGGCAGCAAAGTAACCATTTTGCTGAATAGGCAGGAAAAGTAATACTTTGCTGATTGATATCAGTCAGCAAAATTAATATTTGCTGCCAATAGGCCTTTTTATCATGTGATTGCGCAAGCGCTGCAGCCATTTTGAAATAGCTGTAATTTAAAAGTTTCGTACTGTTTTTGTTAGCAATGGCTGGGAATGCAATAATATTTCTAAAAAATGATAAATTACTTGCAGAATTAATTAATGGTGCTTCACTTATTTATAACTCTGTGGAAGCTCATAGCTGTGAGCAATGAAAAAGATGGTTAAAATGTCACGGACGTTCACAGCAAGGAAAAAAAAGTGTGCTAGTTGAGAGGTTAGGTGTCAATACTTGTATTTACTCTTGTAAGAAATCAGAAAAAATAAATAAAAATCATGATTTCATTTAAATTTGCATATAAAAGCACCTTAATTAATATAAAAATTGACTAATATAGGTACTTAACTAATGAGTTTGAGTTTGTTACTGTAAAAATAGAATTTTTGGATTAATAATTATACCTTATTGGTTGATTTATGAACTTGTTGAAATTCTTGATAGCTCAAAGGATCAGGATTTTGTTCACTTGGACCACTTTCTCCAGAAAAATGCAATGAACAAATATAAGTGTCCTTAGTAACATTATAAATAGATTTAAATCCTCTGTCACTTCGGCCACATTTTTTCACCCACGAATCACATTTAAAACATTTTTGACATGTTTTAATATGTATTTTTTTGGATGAGTTAATTACTTTCTTACGATATTCCAGGCAAGGCTTTGTAAAGTTTATAAAATAATAAGTATTTGTTTTATTTTAATAGGTTTATAACGCGTATCACTTTTGCATACTCCATAACAACACCGTTTTGTTGTACCTTTTCGTACAGATAACATAATTATAGTCTATAGAAAAACTGCTCTATTGAATCCTGACACTTACTACTTTACTTTTTTAAATCACAAATACATTTATGATAGTATTTATTAATTTTAAGTTTTATTACGCGGGCACTTTAACACGCTTGTTTACAAATAACAGTACGAAAAACATGGCTTAAATCACAAATACATTTATGATAGTATTTATTAATTTTAAGTTTTAGTACGCGGGCACTTTAACACGCTTGTTTACAAATAACAGTACGAAAAACATGGCTGATATGAACGCATGCGCACTGAAAATTACATGACCTTGAAAAAGCCTATCGGAGAAAATAGTTATTTGTTTAACTAGACAGCAAAGTAGTAGATTGACTGCCAAGGCTGAATTCATAGCCGAGCGTAGCGAGGCTAGGAATTCAGCCAAGGCAGTCAATCTACTTTGCTGCCAAGTTGAACATATAATTTTTTCTCCGATTGTTCATGAGGATATTGTATTTGCAAATTATTACAATTCCCACAATCTCTTTATTTTGGTTGGTTGCTATGGAAATGTATAATAACAGGCAGCAAAGTAATCACTTTGCTGCCTAGGCAGGAAAGTAACCACTTTGCTGCCTAGGCAGGAAAAGTAATACTTTGCTGATTGATATCAGTCAGCAAAATTAATATTTGCTGCCAATCGGAGAAAAAATTATTTAATATTTAGTTTGTCAAGATAGAAAACATAAAAAAGCATTATTATGGTTTGATTCCCAAAAAAGCAAGAGAAAAAAGAATATATGACCCATCTTGTAATTGACTCAATATAAAGTGTGGTCCGTAAGTAATGGTCAAAAGTGAAACGTGAAATTCTTCACATAAAAATATTGCAATCCGATGCAACTTCCTCCAACAGAATATTGATGATGAAAAATATACTGGGTGACAAAGTTGAAATGTCAAAAAATAGTTATTTGTTTAACTAGGCAGCAAAACAGTAGATTGACTGCCGAGGCTGAATTCCTAGCCTCTTTACGCTCGGCTATGAATTCAGCCAAGGCAGTCAATCTACTTTGCTGCCAAGTTGAACATATAATTTTTTCTACGATTGTTCATGAGGATATTGTGTATTTGCAAATTATTACAATTCCCACAATCTCTTTATTTTAGTTGGTTGCTATGGAAATGTATAATAACAGGCAGCAAAGTAATCACTTTCGTGCCTAGGCAGCAAAGTAACCACTTTGCTGCCTAGGCAGGAAAAGTAATACTTTGCTGATTGATATCAGTCAGCAAAATTAATATCTGCTGCCAATCGGAGAAAAATTTTTTTCCAAGAAACTGGAAGATTTTAGATATTCAATCGTAAAAATTCAAAGATGAGGGTTTTTGGGCCCAAGAAATCATGATATATGATGATATAATCATGATATAATTATCCGTTTTGATGTATTCTTCAGAGGACGCCACAAAAGCAATGTGGTTGGTGTAACTGTGCAATTAACTTATTTATCGTTACCGGTATCCTTGTATTTATTGGAAAATATAAGAACTACATCATTTTTCTAACAAAGAGGTATACGTATCCTTAGCGTCCAAGTTCACTGGTTTTCGAGATATTCGCATTTTTAAAACCCCCTACATAATTTTTATTCCAAATAAAACCCCTATCTTCAAATTCTCACGTTTGTACAATGTCCGCCATAAAGTTGGAACCATATGGGAATTTTTTTTATTATTGTAGTTAAATAACAGCTTTGGATAGCAATCACTTCTGCTTCTGAAATAACTTGAAATGCGAAAGTCCAAGTTGACAGGTAACATCTGTCAATTGTCAAGTTCGTAATTTTGTAAAAAAATGTTCTAAAAACGGGTCGATTTGTTGAAATTTCGAAAAATGTTACTTGGAAATTATGATTCTAATCACATTTTATGCTTATGTGCCGATTTTGAGAGAGAGATTTTGATGTTCAATAAATTTCATATTTTCGTACTTTTTAATTTACCCCCATATCTGGCTACTTTAAAATCCTTTGAAACTCCTTGAAGTAGTATAAAGGCTACCATTCCATTGCATATTGTGATCATAATATTCGTACGTAAGCTGTTTTTGAAGATTATTGATATTTTCAACCAAAAAAGAGGTAGTCTCTGGATTATTTTCCAAATTTCAGAAAAATCAGAAATTGTTTTTCAACTTTTTCTTCATTAAACTTTAGTTGGATAGTACAAAAATGGAGATGTTATGAGGGAAGAGTGTACAAATATACCTAGGCAGTTCTTACTAAATGAGAGAGAGAGACTACTTCTTTTTTAGTTGAGAATATCAATAATCTTCAAAACCAGCTGACGAACGAATATTATGATCACAATATGCAATGGAATAGTAGCCTTTATACTACTTCAAAGAGTTTCAAATGATTTTAAAGTAGCCAGATACGGGGGTGAATTGAAAAGTACGAAAATATGAAATTTATTGAACATCAAAATTTCTTTCTCAAAATCGGCACATAAGCATAAAATGTGATTAGAATGATAATTTCCAAGTAGCATTTTTCGAAATTTTAACAAATTGACCCGTTTTTAAGACATTTTTTCCAAAATTACGAACTTGACAATTGACAGATGTTACCTATCAACTTTGACTTGGCGCATTTTAAGTTATTTCAGAAGAAGGAATGATTGCTTTCCAATAATAAAAAAAATTCCCATATGATTCCAACTTTATGGCGGACATTGTATATCCAAAATCTTCCAGTTTACTCAGGAAAAATATTTTTGACATTTCAACTTTGCCACCCTGTATATTTTTATCATCAATATTTTATTGAAAAACGCTGCGTCAGATTGTGATATTTTTGGGGGAAGAATCTTCCATTTTACTTTGGACCACCCTGTATATGAACAGAAAAAAGAATAAGATATGACATTACAAATATGAAAGCCTAGGTATTATTAGCCCTTTGGGAGCTATCCTGGATATATTTTTATGATTTTGAAGAAATTGAAAGTGTTTATATTTATAAATGTGGCAACATCGGTATAAAGAGCTACATTTAGACGCTCCTATCCCATAGAGACGTAGTACTCTCCTTATATAATCGAGAATAACTGTAAGCAGAAATTGGAAATTAGGAAGCAAATTGACAAATCTAATTAATATTATTACGCAATGAGTAACAAGTTTATTTTATTCACAACTGTCATGTAACGGATACGATTCGACATTATTTTCATTTTCAGTTTTATAATGACGTATATTACCGCACTAGTGCGTTTTTGAATACATTACTACACTAGTGCGATAATACGAATCTAGAAAAATATGAATACCAGTATAAAAGTGTGTATGCAACTTTCATGTAATGGTTATTAATAACCATCATTACATGATCGTGTATTGTAAATTAAACATCTATTTTTTCAATATTGCTCAAATCTGTAATTTCATTATCTTCTACTTCTTCTTCAACATCTTTAGGATAATCTGAGGATTCTTCTGATAATTGATATTCAGCGTATTATCTTCAGATTCATGAAAATCTGAAATTATTTCAACATTCAAACAATTGGCAGCAATTCCAACCTCAGTAAAAACTTCAGATTCTTCCAATATCGGAATTAATTCATTATTGAAAATTTCTCTTTCAAGCATTGGTAGACAAATTCGACTATACATTTTTCATTTCCAACTTTAGAACCCCATAGTTCATTAACGAAGGGCGTAAAGAAAAAATTTTATATAAAACACCATTATTATTTTTAGTCTTTCTATCACCTCTTAAGTTTTTGGTACGAACTCTTTGGGCATTCTGTATATGTATAAAAATAATAGTTTAAAACTATTATAACGCCTTACAAATTTTTTATTCTCCAAAAGTTTTTGTCGGACTTTCGAATCGCTTAGCCCTCTTATAAAATAATCTCGTATATACGCATCCCTATTCTCGGATGCAGTTAAGGCGCGTACAGATCTGGCGAACGCATGTGGCCGAAGCCATTCGACCGAATTCATTCGATGTTTTCGGCGTTCGATGGAAAATTTCCTCTGCCGTCCACATAACGGAGAACGAATTCGTTTGCAGTCATTCGTTCAGTTTCGCGGGTATTTTTGGCGCGCGCGAACTTTTATTGTAACATAGTAAATATGGCGTCCGATGCGGATATAATTATTGCAAGTGCATTGTATATTATTATTAGTGAGGCGGAGGCCGAAGCAGTGAAAGAGCCCCCCAAAAAACGACGAAAACGGCGCTGGTGGACAACATCATTATTCAAAAGCAGAAGTCGATATAGAGGGATAGACTTAATTAATGATCTCAAAGCTGAAATGGAATACTTTTTCAAAATTTTTGCCGAATGAAGTCTACTGATTAGTCCACTAAACACAGCCAAACGAATTCGTTCTACAATTTTCTTTTGATGTACCGCCCAGTGAGCGAACTCTCGCGAAGGCAAACACATGCCTTCTCTGTCGTTTGTTGGGCCGTACACATTTACCGAAGGCGTTCGGTCGAATGGCTTCGGCCACATGCGTTCGCCAGATGTGTACGCGCCTTTACGAGTCGCATTCTTTAGCCAATGAGTTCAATGCACACAGATATTGTTCAACTGATTCATTTAGTATTTGAGAACGCGTGCAAGTTTGTGCCTGGAATGAATTTCACTCACCTTCTTGACAAATATAGCTTTAAGAGAACTGATTGCTGTGTCATAACATGTAGATTCGCTAATGTAAGAGTATACTGACGATAAAACATTTACCGTTCCAATAAAGTTTCCAAACGTTCTCATCCTATAAATCCATTCTTTGGAAGCATATGGAGATGAGGGATCCACTTCTAATTTCTCCGGTCGAAGAAACCGATCTCTAGTTGCGCTTCAGTAGGTATACAGGAAGAATCCAGCGAAAGCTAACTGAACAATTATTTACATGAAGAAGCGCTTCCACTTCTGTTTAATTCTTTGAATCACCCTGAAGTGTTTCAGACACGATTTTGAATTTATAATGAGCTAGCTCATCATCTATCGATATGATAAAACTATGGCTATTAGCAGCCGTTGTCCAAGATCTCAAAGTTTTATTTTTTAAAGCATTGTGATAAAGTATTATATTATATATCATATTATTTTGAGATTCTATCTGTCTTTGTGTATTCGTTATGAGAATGAAATAAAAAAAGTACTAAAACCGGATGATTCCAGTGGTGATTAAAAACATTGACCTTTAACCTTTTGTCGTATAAACCGTTCAACCATTGTCATTATGTTTTTATTTTACAATAAAACTCGGTTTACGGCGAAAGATATTGAAACAGTGAATTGACAATAGCATCGGTGTAATTAAGCGACCCACAAGCTCAAGTATTCTCTCAGAGTGCCTTTCGATTAACAGTTATATCGGTCAAGTGATATACGAACATAACGCATTGTGTGGTCATATTTGAAACAGAAAAAAAATGCTGTTGAATTGGCAAAGTGAGAGTAAATCAAATTATTCCAAAGTGGTGTTAATAATGTTACATCATGTTCACATTGATCTGGGTGGAGAGTTGATGGAATATAGTATGTTTTTTCAACCAAAGCTACAAGATCAGGCAACATTGGAAATTTATACACAGTGTGTTATTTATAAGATGCGTCATAGGGATTCCTGTGCAAAACTGTCAAACGCGAGCTAACTTTTTCACCAAATAACGTTCATGAAAAATAATAACAGATATGTGAATGTCGCTCTGGTATAATGAAAAATTAATAGTTATGTTTGAAAGAGCCGAACTCCATTTTCATACCACTTTCGAATACTTCGAACCGAATACGAGCAATACGGGTAAGAGCAAGGGAAATTTCAAAATTTTAACTAAAGTATGGCGGTTCGATTCGTTGCTATGGTGAATTTTTTTTGTTCTGCCTTTTCAAACAAAATGCTCTGATAATATTAAAAAAAATATTAAGTAAAATGGTATTGATTTCTTTCAAAAAGTCGAAATTTTCCTCTCGGTACCATTTTCTCTGAAACCATATGATATTCTCACTTCAAAATCTCAGCATGTATTGAGATTACCATAGTACATAATATGGTATGCATAGTTTTGAATACATATATTTTTGGAATTGACCAAATGTAAAATCAAATCTCATGGAAGAAATGGCTTTATTAAAAAAAATATGCAAGGCTACTTGACCATGGGGAACCATTTCGGCTACAAAAATTTGGTTAAAAAAATTTTCAGACACTAGCAGCCGACCACTAAGTGTTTCTTCTAAAAGCACTCTTAATACCAAAAATAACAGAAAAGTGGAAAAAAATTCCACATATATCCTCAAAATCATTTTTTGGCGGATGCGCACGGCTATTGCCTCTTAAGACGTGCTTATGTAATGACAATGGAGACACTTCACATTCACTGTGTTATTTATAAGATGCGACATAGGAGTTCCTATACAAACTTTTCAAACGCGAGCATTATTTGTAAGAAAAAAACCCTGAGTACTCTAATTGTTTATTTTAAGAGAGTTTCGGCGTATTTGCGCCTCATCAGTACAAGGTATATGTTCTCTTTCAAAAAACCTAATTACCGACTGAGAAAGAAATCAAAATCACAATCAATACATGTCTTCCAGTAACGGAAGTGTAAAAATCGTTACAATAGCGACATCTTCACCTCCAAAACTGCAAACCGAAATTCGAAAAATTTGACAAGCCACATGGGCTTGAAACATGGCAGCAGCTCCTTCCCGAGCTACAGGCTCCGACGGCTATTGAATCACACTTTCAAGTCAAAAAGGTCTATATAGTAACATATATCTACGAGATATTTAGCACCAACCATTTTGGTTTGCACCTAGAAGGGATAACATTACTTGTAGACCGGTTTTGGTGTACTTGCGTTTGATCAGTACAAGGCATATGTTCCCTGTCCGAGAGCTCCAAGAGCTTAATCCCGGACTGAAGAAGACACCAAAATCACAATCAATACATGTATTCCAGTAACGGAAGTGTTAAAGTCGTGACAATAGCGACATTTTCACCTTCAACTGCAAATCAAAATTCAAAAAATCTGACAGCAAGCCACTTGGACTTTAAACAATAGATTATTATCACAGTATCCTGTAATATTGTCGTGTTTAATAAACCGCGTTGCCAATACATGCTGCTGGATAATTATTTATAATAAATTATGAATACGACATATTACACATTTTCACTTTTATTAGAATGCAGAATTTGTGAACTAGTACAGACGATAGTAGTAGCAATTCTGTAAGCAAATGTCAAATTTTGATGCATTGTTGAAAATAAGACCATATGCTAACTCCATTTAAATATCATGTATGCATAAAAAGTTTGGTAATATTAACGGAAAACTCTTAATTGGACGTCATAAATGTTGGAATTTAACTTTGTATGGATTAAAACATTTCTAACAGCGGAAACTTCGTAAAATATAACGGCGTGATGTTAAGTTTTGACGACTTCTACTGGAATTGACCCTTATGTAATTAAAGAGGATACTTTTGGAGGGATGGGAGGTTGATGTCGTTTGATCTCAAATTATAATCGTTTCACTTCACCTGTTCAGAACAGAAAATGCAGATGTTTAGAGAAGGTTTGAATAATATATGGGTACAGTTATAAATATCAATATAAATTCACTAGTAGTAATTCTAAAGGAAGTTGATACTAATAATAATGAAACTAATTTTTATCCGATCGTGGGAGAAGTGGCACTATTTTGACCTGTTTTCCATGCGCAAAGCTCAACAGTCCAGAATAATGGGCAGTTGCTAAGCAATTAGAAAATAACAGTGCGGTAATGTTACAAAAAGATTATCACAATAAAATGAAACAAAACTCCTGTGTTACCACATTTTATCACAGTCGTTTGGGAATATTGTGCTTTTTCCACTAATTATACAACATACTAATTCTATAACAAGTAATCTATAAATTTTTAAAATGTTTCTAGCAACTTCTGTCGATTATTGAACTTAAATAATACTTCAAAATTCTTAGACCATTCTACAGTAGCTTTTAGTATCCATTTACACTCCGGATATAAAAGCTGCTGAAGATGACGCATGTCTTGAACTATAAGAAGTAAAAGTTCTATAATTACCACTCATTTCCAGTGCTGATTTTATCGATCGTGAAAGTGACTGGATATATGTAGCCCGATGTGGTTTCTTGTGAGTTTCAAATAATCGCGTTATATTTTCTCTTAAAGATTTAGTAGTATTAATTTAATGAAGTAACGCAGAGACCACAAAGCTCTGGTTTATAACATGATTAAATTTCCATCAAATCTGTTACTATGATATTCTGTCTATAATTCTGTCAAGTAGGACCCAAATATTATTAGAGAAAGACATGATGGTGGCAAGCTTTAGCACCAATTTCTCTATTGTGAGATTTTGTGAAGGATATAATGCTGGCCAATACTGCAGAGGTTTATCTGAAACTGAAAAGTTTTGGTATATTTTGAAAATGACGGCATTAGAAAATTTTTTCTAGATATATCTAGGAAATAATTGATCGCAATGTATTCAAAGTTAAGTAACAACTTTCCTCATTATATTCTGTAGACAAAATTTGGATAACCTTTTTATCGGAAACAATAAAATATGATGGTAAGTTTTCCTGACATCCTTTGTAATTTACACTATAATGTTTCATTCCTATAGAGAACTTAATTAATTAATTGTGTTTTGTTCAGGTATTCAACTAGGGAGTTTACTCTAGTCATTTCCTATTAAAATAATGAAATATAATTTAATGAATAGTACTCCAGTACAAATAGCAGATATATTATCAAATTTGGGTAAATATTAGGTTAGATGTATCCGTATCTGTAGAGTAGGGAGGGTGAGTGTAGGCTCACAGCACTAAGGCCACATATGACCCATTGTACATCCTCCCGAGGAGTTGTCCTCCTAGGTCATCGTCCATCCTGTCCTTCTCAGGAAGGTGAACAGGTCACCAGGAGACATCTCCTTTATATCGGCAGGTGTAGGCCAAGACTCACTGAACACACACTCTCTTGTCGACGATAACTCTGGACACTCGCATAGGACATGCCTGACAGCCTCATCTTCCTGTTCACACATCCTGCATAGAGGTGTGTCTACTAGCCCCATAGTATGGAGGTGTTTCCTTAGTTGACAGTGGCCAGTCAGGAATCCCACTGTTAGATGTATATGGCAAGGCTAATTTTTTTAATATTTTTTAATTAGTTTTTCAAATGTAATCAAAGATCGCAGAAAAAATATTACGTATAATTCGTGGGAAAGCATATTCCGTAACTCCTGTGTTACCAGATTCGTCGCTGCGCTCCTTGTCTGGTAATTATCACAGTCGTTTAGGAATAATATGCTTTTCCTACTAATAAATTATACATGATACTATTTCATTTTTTTTTTTTTTTTTTTTTTTTTTTTTGTTTTTGTTTTCCCTTTTTTTTATTCATTTATCTTTATATATATACGTTTTTTTATTTTTTTTTTTATTTTTTTTATTTATTTTTTTTTATATGGCTGAAGTATAATTTTTTCTTTCCAGGCTTACAATATTCTGTATTGGGGTAGCACTGCTACTTACATATTTATGTTATTAGTTTTGATATAATGATATAATATATTATAGATACTATTGTCCTCCAATGTCAGTAGATTTTGTAAATTTATGGGCAACTTAATATTATGACATAATAAAGTTTGATATAATTTGTCTATTTCTAGCTTTTTCAGTATACACCCTAGTAAAGTGTGTTGTAAATCAGCAATTTCATCACAAATACATTTATTATCATTTATTAGACCAATTTTGTTTTTATATTCAGGGTACATTGCATGATTGCTCCGCATTCGACAAATTGTCCTTATGAAGGATCTGTTATGTTCTTGATTGAACCATGGTTTTTGTCGTACTCTAGACTGAATCCGTTTATAAAATTTCCCACTTTCTCCTTGTATATATTTTTTTGCCATGCTCTGTCTTTTTGCTTCTTGAGTATATTATTGTAGTCTGTATATGGAATTTTAATATTTATTTACATTTTGCAGCTTTCCTTGCCAATTCATCTACTATCTCATTGTCTGGAATACCAGCATGGGCTTTCACCCAGGATATATAAATTTCTTTGTCTTTGTCAACCGCTTCTTTATATAAATTCAATGTCTAAAACAATGTGATTTAAATTAGGTTCTATATGTTGTAATGTTCCAAGTTTTTCCACAGAGCTTCTGGAATCACTAAAAATAACAAATTTTTTCTCATTTTGGTGTAAGCACGTGTTAATTGCTTCTTTGATTGCCATTAGCTCTGCGTTATATACTATTTCAGTTGAATTCTGATTTATTCTGTGAATTTGTTTATATTTCGAATCGTGGTATTCTCCAAACGGATTTATTTTTCTCAGCCTCGACTAATATCAATTGACCCATCTACGTTAATATTCATTCATTCATTCAAGTATGACCAGAATAGATAATATATTATCCATTTAATCCATTACAATATATATAATCAAGTACCAGTAATCTTTATAAACATTTTTCTATTATAATTTCCATAAAGTGAAAATTCATCAAACTGACATTTGACCAAAAAAGATTAGGTTAAATTAAATACGGTGTAAAACATACCCTAACTGATTACTAAGGGTTTAGTATCATTCCAGTGTTAAAATAATTTTGAATTTATTACTAACATGCTTTTTACTAATTTAGTGTTAAAGTTATGTAAGAATAATCTAAATTTTATTATTAATAAGGCTGCTTATTATTCAAGTTACATCTTAATGATTCGTGTTGTCTATTTCAAATGTTACTATATTATATGTGTTGAATAGATGACTTGGAAAACTTTCGTATATTGCCGATATTATTATAAAAAGGATTGGAATTATGTTACAAGTACACTATTGGAACATTCGAAAACAAAGATACCTATAGTATCTTGTATTGTGAGCAGGGTAACCAATGAATATGATATTTATATTTATCCTGTCGGAAATATTACAATATGTTGCTTGGATATAAATGCCATAAATCCGATTTTGTCTGGAACGTATGAAATGAGCCCATTTTTTCTCTGTACCTATTCTTTTTAAATGGTTATCCACGCAAGAAAGTGCTGTTGCTTTTTATTATTTTCATGAATGGAATCGAAAATATTGCATTAAACAAGATGGTGTTGTTGTTTAATTCTACAAAAAATATGCAATAAGCCCCTATTTACACTGTGGGTACCTTTCAGTTAGCTACACTCTCTCGTGAATCTCCCACTCTTGGGCTGCTTAACCTTATGTTCTGCTCTCATGACACATGAAAAAACCACTTTACTCCGCACGCGCCCATTCATTCGAATTTGCTCACCTATTTCAGACCATGCGATACGGAGCGTATGATTTTCATCCGTTTGATAATATCGGATCACGGGCCAAGAATATAACGACGATCGCCTCATGTGATCATTCGTCATAAATCTATGCCGCTCATTGTTCAAAAATAGCTACCAAGGTGTGTTCAAAGCGGAACAAAGATTTATTAATTGTTATCGGGATATAATGATTATAAATAAAATAGTATACAAACCTCGGTAGGAAATTTCATTTCTGTAGAGAGGTAAGCTATTTTTCCACCTCGGTGTGTGATTTACTATTTTCTACTATCGTGCGGAAAAGTCCAGTTCTCGGCACTAGTTAGGTGAACTACTATTTGGTATATTGAGTGTCGCAATAAATTCGAAAGTATATCATTTTCGAATGAAATTTAGAAACATTTTTTAAATATACATCACAGTTTTCTATTTTCCACTTGAAAAGTTGGGGGCTGTGACTGTCACTCGTCGTGGGTTGAAATTTATCGTTGCATTATGTTAATTCATGTTCTAAAATGGACATGATTGTAGTACATAAATATGTACAATATTGGAAATAAAGAATTCATTCAATTTGGTTTTCTGCATTGTATAATATCACAGTCAATATTTTTCTGTTCCTATTCATTGTTTGGAACAATTGCCTTGGTAATTATAAGCTGAACCAGTGTCAGGATTTATTGAGGGTTCATCAATTCATGTCTATTCATAATTGATTTGAATAAAAATCAACCAGTATTTCTACATACAACTCGCGCTATTGATGGTTTTATACACATTCATACAGGGGTGAATCGATTTCCGAGCGATCTAGCTTCACGTTTGGAAAATAGCTATGAGTTAAAAAAGTAGATGAACACAAGCTGTAATTAGACTGAAGGTATCTACATTTTACGATTATTACAACGCATAGTTGAAAGTCATGTCACAGTTTTTACAAACTAAAGCACAGCAATTTGTCAGTGAACTCAGAAAATAGAACCCCTGGGGACCTATGTTTGAGTTCACTCGACTTATTATCGCATGCGATATTCGCACTTTATCGAAGGATATCCGAAAAAGGGTATGTTCGAATATCGCAAGCGATAATTATCGACCAAAAAACAACGAGCGGAAATTTAGCATGCGATAACAATTATCGAAGGGCGTGGCTTAAATACAAACTTCAAATTATTGTCTGGTAATGTAAACAAACCACAGTAGTGATATACCGAAATGGCAAATTTTGATGAAATTGCAATGATCGCTATTGCAGAAGTAGTGGAGGAAGCTGCTGGTGCCGTAGCAGGCCAGCGGAGGCCCTTCTACCCTCGCATAAATGCATTCGAACTTGGAGATAGACAATTTTGTGAGAATGTTTCGTCTATCAAAAGAATTAGTTCGTGAAGTGATTCGACTAGTTTCTCCCTATGAGGAGGGAAGTAGAGAACCGACCACTACATAACGCTGGTCGGTCTTGCATTAAGGTAAATGCTCCATTGAGACATAACCGGCACGTTTCTCCTTCGATTCGTTCATAATATGATAATCAAATAATCAAAACGCACAATAAAAAGGAAATGAAGTCAGTTATTCATTTCCTTTTTATTGTGCGCTTTGATTATTTGATTATCATATTATGAACGAATCGAAGGAAAAACGTGCTGGTTATGTCCCAATGGAGCATTTACCGACCAGCGTTATGTGGTGGTCGGTTCTCTACTTCCCTCCTCTATATAGGGAGAAACTAGTCGAATCACTTCACGAACTAATTCTTTTGACAGACGAAACATTCTCACAAATTGTCTATCTCCAAGTTCGAATGCATTTATGCGAGGGTAGAAGGGCCTCCACTGGCCTGCTACGGCACCAGCAGCTTCCTCCACTACTTCTGCAATAGCGATCATTGCAATTCCATCAAAATTTGCCATTTCGGTATATCACCACTGTGGTTTGTTTACATTACCAGACAATAATTTGAAGTTTGTATTTAAGCCACGCCCTTCGATAATTGTTATCGCATGCTAAATTTCCGCTCGTTGGTTTTTGGTCGATAATTATCGCTTGCGATATTCGAACATACCCTTTTTCGGATATCCTTCGATAAAGTGCGAATATTGCATGCGATAATAAGTCGAGTGAACTCAAACATAGGTCCCCTGGCTTGCATTAAGGCTTATATACGTTACAATGCGATTCAATGCGGAGATGAAAAATTGCTAAAAAGAGAAAATGGAGAAATCACGTTTGGAAAAAGAAGAAAACCCATTAACGAAGAGTTTTCAATATCCACTAGAGGTTCTTCTTTCACATTTAATTCGTCAGATTTAAGTTTGTCAGATCCGAATAACTTATTTCATCTAGACATTAATAGGTCAGAAGAAATGCAATATTGAATATTCTAATTGATACGAAAAAAATTAAAAGCTTTATTCTTTCTAACATTGAAAGACGATTTTGGGATGCCACTTTCCAGAGTATGTAGCATTATACAGAAAAGTATACTATTAGCCATTCGTGCATTGGATGCCCCTATCTGGAGTTAAGTTTTACAAAAAAACGTGAAAAGAAACGAGAAAATATTTCATTGATAAAAAGCCCATTGTCGGTACTGGTCATATTGTAATCCGTACTGGATGTAGGAGGTTCATACCTACATAGCGCCCACAAAAAGTAAATATGTGGCGCTGGTCGGTGCTAAATATCTTGACTTACTCCAAAATGAAATTATACATGAAATAATGCATCACCGTAGTCAAGGGGTTAATAGACATATCCAAGGAAACAAGCACATCGAAGACTTAACGTTTAAGCAACATGACTAATACTGTTAATAATAAAAAGTCAATTTTCTAATTATTATTACTACATACTTAGCACCTTGGATTTTCCATAGTTAAACATGGCAATATCAAATATTTTCGATTGCATTCCTTATACGCTCCAGATAAACTTGCCAAAGTTTATGTATCCAAATCTGGGTAGTTTTTGCCCTCTAAAGATGCTGAGTAGAAATAATAAAATATGTACATCTATTGATACAAATTATTTTTGCGTTTTAACTAAAAAAAAAATGGGAAAACCTGCTACCAATAATAAAAATGCTTGATTTTATGTAAGCTCAACGAAAAGTCATAATCATAAGTATCAGGTAGGGACCAAAAAGGACCCCACATAAATCTTATGAATATCTTATGAATATCACATAAATCTTATGAGTATCTTATGCAAAAGGGGTCCCAGTCAATGTTGTTCGGATGAAAATTCTCCATTTGCCAGAAGAATTATATTGAGATACAAGGTGTCAAAAATGCGAAAAATGGACTAGTCCACTTGATAGAATACTGAACAATATTGCTATTATAATATTCCTAAGAGTTGATGATAATCGTTATAATAATAAGTTTGAATGAAAACTTGTGACGATATTAATACATTCTTTCTTTCGTAGATATATCAAGATTTTTGTTTGGTCTGTGGTGAAATGAATACTATCCACCCCTCTAGATCCTATTTATTTGATCATTTATATCGTGAGACTACATAACAATTAATATTCAATTTCCATAATGGAGTCAACTAATTTCAAGGACCCTGCATCCTACATCTTATACATAAATTTTGAATACATTAGTCCTGCAAAAGGGATTCCATTAGATTAAGATTTCCATGATAATTGCAATAGATCTGTCAACGTAAACGAAGTGCTTGTATTTTATGCTGAAAAGGATTTTGCATAATCTTGAATCAAATGGATCACAGTGCGTCTAATATCGTATAATCTGAAATGTTTGAAATACTATATTTACAAAGCGTCTCATCCACAGTGATTAATACAGTAAATAATTAAATTAGATTGGGTCAAACTAAATCGAATAACAATCTCCAAATCGTAACAGATCTCTCACGTTATCAGCTTTTTTTATCGGACCGATAAACTGACGGACTAGTGAAATTACCGATCGCGCAACGTATAACCACTCATACGATTCCGGTGAATCTGTTAGTTCTAGTTGAACAGTTGTAGTGAGCAGTCGTCGACTATACTATGGAAGGAGAACGCAAAAAACTTATAATCATGCATTTGGTTTACCGTCGACTCAGAAGCAAGAAATGTCGCCACAGAAGATTTTTGGTGCATCCAATAAATTTGCAAAGGAATGATTTAGGTGCTTTTAATACCTCATATTCTTGTTAATTGGCCGATGGACACATTTATCAATTACTTCCGGATGACGATTTCAACATTTGAGGATTTACTACAACGAATGAAGCTATACATAGCTCAACAAAACACGCTGATGAGGGACGCCAATCATCCTGCCGAAATGTTAGCGGTCACATTACGTTGAGTATCAGCAGACCGTAACTACAACACCACTGAACGATTGTATAAAATTTCATGCAACTTTCCTACCGGAACAAAAGAATTCTGACAAACAATAATCCGTGGTTTTTGTCGGCCTGGTGACGGATGAGGTAGCTCCCCCTCCGTTGATGCACCGTTACCTTGCCGGTTTTTCTACGGACGTTTATAAGTGTGGAATGCTCCATTCAACTCAGTTTGTTTCTACGGTATCCGGTAATATCACTGGTCCAATGAAAAAGAGCTGTAACACGTATTCGGAATAAATCAGATACCAGTAAAACCGGTATTCTCATAAGTCAATATGTTCATAATAGTATATTATTCAACGAGCGTGTAATAATGGCTATTACTCATGAGAATTAAGTTTGCGGCGTGAGCCGCAGGTGAACGTCGTAATCAATCGATTGAGTAATAGCCTTAACACGAAAGTAGGATTCTATACTTTTTCCATGACTGAGTGTTCACAATGCAATTGAAACGAACGAGATATTCAGAGAATATTTTATTGAAGAAACTTAGTGGTTTATGTTAAACAATTCCATTTTGAAAGCCTCAATGAAAACTTATTTATTGTTCACTATATTGATGGTGAAATTTGCGCAATTGAAAATATTTATACGAGGAGTAGAGGAAGATTCCAGATTTAAATAATTATTATTTTGAGTAGTGGAGGTATTTTTTTCGAAGTTTTCAGACCTCGAATTTGAAGATCAACATCCAATTATTGAGTCCACAATTTTTTGTGTCGTATCCATAATGTTTTTCAGGAAATCGTAGAGTGCAGATGAATTTGTTTCCACTTTCTGTATCCATTCTAACAAGAAGTCAGCTCTAAATCACCTTCGGTAGGTAGGTATACTGTCAAAGTCTGATTCAAAAATTGCACTGAACATAGTCATGTGTAATGGCATTCTTTGACGATTGACCATATAGTTGTGTATCATGGATCATTACACACGGGGCGTAGCTTGTTTTGTGGAATGCATCCAGTAACTCAACAAAAATTTTTCATAAAAAGGGTCCATTTTTCAAGAGTCCTAGAAAAATATTAATATATTGAGCAGCTCATGAATTTTTGATTTCCGATTGATATAATTTACAACGTCACAAATAGCTCCAATTTCGGTGGTTGATAAGGACAATAACTTCTACACAGCATTTTAGAAATTAAGTATACTGCGCCAAAAGAGTTTGGGATGTTTCATAAAGACCTCGCTATTGTGAAGATGGAACATTTCATTCATGCGTTTGGTTTGGGCTCAACAGACTATGCACTTAAACTGAATATTTCTACTATTACAGCCTGGACGAGAATTCCTTGTCTAATTTATTCAGTAGACTCTTAGTATGGTGTTCTTTTGTCTGCCTCCATTTGAATTGTGTTCCTTAACTAGCCACTTCCCGACTACTTCTCTTATTTACTCCTCTGTGATTCCACAAAACGGTTCCAGACCTGTAAAGGCTCCTTCAGAACCTTCTTCAACTAGCTGGTCTGCCCTTTCATTCCCTGCCATATCCTTCTGTGCCGGCATCCATATTAGAGACATTTTGTTGTATCTTGCCAGCATATTAAGGAAATCTTTACAGTTTTTCACAAGTTTAGACCTAGTTTTTGAATTTCTGATAGCTTTAAGCAGAGCCTGGCTGACAGTGAGAATTTTAATTTTATGAACGGTATATTCTCTTCTGATGTTAATCAATACATGCTTTAGCAGCAATTATCTTTGATTGAAACACAGTTATGTATTGACCAAGGCTAAGAGAAAGTTTCTTTCTAGTTCCACTTATAGCAGCCCCGGTGAAGCACCTTGAAGGTTTTTCGTCAGCATGAAATTGATAGAGGCTTCCACAATATAAAGAAATAATCAACTTTGTACATGCTGGTAACGTACAATCCAGAGCTGTTTACAGATATCGATTATCTGCCACCATTAAGTGAATCTGATTACGTAGTCCTGTGCACCTCAATCACGGAATCAACTTACAGCCATGTAAGAAAAGTCAAAAAGTATATTGAATAATATACATAATACATCCACCATGAACCGTAGTCGAAAATAGACTCAAGCCATGGTTTGATGACAGATAAAGCATCTTCATTATGGAGAATATTATTCGAAAAAATCAAAAAATTCAGATTTCAAGCTACTAGCTTTACTGAAATTTTGGAAAAAAATAATACTCCATTTCAATAACCACCTTTTAAGGGTGATATCTCGGAAATGGGTGGGCTGAGGAAATATTTATTATGGGAAAGACTCATCTCAATTTCATTCAGGCAATTATCTTCTGAATTTTGTCACATAAATTCAGAAACACCCTGTATATGCTGCTCTCAAGCGGACTGTGACGGAGGTAGCTTATCCATTGAAACGCTCTTTCTACTACTAGCATGGTATGTTAAGAAATTAATCGAATTTCTTGTGACTTCTAATTTTTTTGATGGGTCATACGACATAGCTTAAAAGTTAAGAATATAATTCTTCATCTGCCTTTTTTTAATGAAGGTTTTTGCAATACAATACAGCGTGTCCACGGATGGGGTACCCTATAGGTGAAAAATTTTCAAATATTAGTTTTAGTTAAAAATATCATTCTTGATAAAAGGTTTTGCTTGTTCTGAAACACTATAAAATGAAATAAAATTCAAGTTTCTCAAAACCTGTCTCATTTTATGGTCAGTTTTATAATAACCGCATGAATTAATTTTTGCACGTTCGAAAATAATGCACCATAATTAATTGCACTTGGTGCAAAAATTTATGCGGTTTTCATAAAACTTGCTATAAAATGAGACGGGTTTCGGAAAACTTGATTTTAGTTTCATTTTATTGGGTTCCAGAGCAAGCAGAACCTTTTTCAACAAGAATGACATTTTTCACTAGAATTAATATTTGAACATTTTTCACCTATATGGTACCCCATCCGTGTATACGTCGTATCGCAGCCAGTCAACGCATAAATAGATGTCAATGATGCAGTTTCTCACTTATCCAACAATAACTTCATCTTTTTTTCAACTTCTTTGATTTCTTAATTTTAATACTCTGTATTCAGATATAAACACTTTAAAACTCTCTTACTCAACTTTTTTCATCGTCGTTTTTTTGATGTAAAAAGTAAGAAATTCGAAAAGAGAATTTCAATTTATTGCTCGAATATAAAATGCTTCGGAGATTTCGAAGTTTTATTGTCTGGAATTAGTCATTAAATTCTCGTGAAAAAATATTAATTATTTGACGAGGAGCCGCGAGATGATTGGTGAAAATCGTTTTTTCTGTATTTTCGATTAAAAAGTCAATTGCGACCATGTTCATCCAATTTTAGACAAAAATAAATGTCATACTTGTGTTCAGCACCCTCGAGAATATAATAGAATAGAATGAGATAATTTTGGTGCTCGGTCAATAAAAATAGTTTTGACCACAATGGTGTATAATATACTATTGCATGTGAAAAAATGTGTATAAAAAATTGAGACCAAAATAAACCTTGAGTACCTATCTCCTACTGAGTTTTTGGTTATCAAAGAGAGTTTTGATTGTTTTGAATATCAAGAGTTTCAGGTGAAGAACATATTGATCATAGGTACTTTTATAATAACTGAATTTACAAAGTTTATCAATATAATGTAAGTGTTTTTTCGTCAACGCTTAAATTGCTGGAGCTGATTTGATGAAATTAGTTTTATCGAAAAGTTTGCAGGAATTCTTTGAAAA
The DNA here is from genome assembly GCA_963978555.1 of Galerucella nymphaeae. NCBI lineage: Eukaryota > Metazoa > Arthropoda > Insecta > Coleoptera > Chrysomelidae > Galerucella > Galerucella nymphaeae. Next base: position 13,116,625 of record OZ021718.1, read on the forward strand.
GAAAGTTTCGAAAGCCATTTAATGTACGGAAGGAAAATAATGTCATGACAAAGTTTATGATTTACTGATACCCTTACATAAAGCATCGTCTTATAAACGTTAATTTAATGAACTTTAGGTTAACAAGCAATACTTTTAACTAGATAAACAATTTCACATTAAACAAATATACACTATGTTATTCATAAGATGCGACATGGGGATTCCTGTACAAATCTGTAAAACGAAAAATAATTTTTCACCAAATAGCATTCATAAAAAATAACAGATTTGGAAAGGTCATTGGAAAATAAGTTCAAATGTACTTTTAATTTTCTCAAATTCGTTCTGGTTTAAAAAAAAATGGATAGCTGTGGTGAAAATTGTCGAACTCCATTTACATATCACTTTTGAATACGGACTAACAGGAAAGTTGAAAGTTAAACCTGAAGTATGACGGTTCGATTCGCTACCGAAAGAAGTTTTTTTTTGTTTTCAGTTCTTCTTTCATAATTTTTAGACCAACTTTGCTTTATTTTAAATTAAATATTTTTTAAACAAAAATTGTGAAAGAAGAACTAAGAACAAAAAGAAAAAAAGTTCAGAGATCCATCTTTATTTCATAGGAGGAATCATCTCCTGAATTTTGTTGCATGAACTCAGAAACACCATGTATAAAATTCTCGTGTAACAGTGTTTATTACCAGACTCCTCCGAAACAGTTTTACTGATTTTTATAGAAATAAATTATGAAATAAAACAATTTTAATTTGTTAAAATCTACATGTGCCTTGAAAGAATTTGTCTTCCTTTTTCTTTTTCATTTTATTTCCTTGTAAATAGATCATAATTTTATTGTTAATATCCGTACAATTTAGTATTAAGGCATTGTATAATCTCATTATACCACCATTACTTCCTTTATAAAAATGGTTTCATCGACTTTTTGATACAATTCCATAAAAATTATTCGATAAGAGAGTATTTGGCTTATCGAAGATTGAAAATAAAAATTTTAAAATTGGATACTTAAATAATATTTCAAACAAAGAAATTTATGTTTCCTTTTGCCTAATTGAAGCAGCATACCGTACTAGTTTTCAAAAAAAAGGTGGCATGTCACAAAAGACATGACCAGTGATTTTAAAATTTTTGTCACTGACTTCCAGAAATTTTATTTATGTCAATAAACCAAATTGAAGGGAACAGTTATCTCAATCGTTGGAGAGTTAACACGACAACGTTATGAACTTCTACGGGAATTCAAAGATAAAGTGGATAAAAAAAGGTTGTTCCCAAGAGGGTAGGATTTATGCTCTCTTTTCCGAGAAAAAACTTTTCATTAATGGTCCGGATGATATATTTCGTCTTTAATTGGAGTGAAGAAATATGTAGTCGCAACACCATAGGTGACAGTGAAAATCGCGTTTATTTGTTCAATTTAATTTCAAATATTTTTTAATCTTCTGTATGTTCCTTGTGGTATATTATTTATTTTTTTCTCTTATTTTTTGGGAATCAAATCACAATAATGTTTTTTTATGTTTTTCATTTCAACGTTTCGGTAACGCTCCAGCTATTTAACTAAATATTTAGTTCATCTTGACAACGGAGCTGAAACGCTACCGAAACGTTGAAATGAAAAACATAAAAAATCATTATTGTGGTTTGATTCCAAAAAAAAAAATAAAAAAATATTTTTTTTTATTGGTAAACCCTTTAACCTATTTAAAGCACGCCCCAGCTTGTTTAAACAAACACGCGCGTTTTTTAAAGTTACCATGGCAACATCAACATCTCGAGAAACGAAATGTAATGTCTAATGGTCTAGATGACAATTTTTTTATCATTGATCTGACAGGAGTAGGTACTTTTTAACGTCAAAACCTTTATTTGAACAATATTTAACAATTTCAATTTCATGAATAAAAATGGAAAGTGCAGTTGATATTGTTTGAGATATTAATATTTCGATTTTTCGATTTTTCCAAACTACTATTTCCGCACTAAAAAGCGTGCGGAAATAGTAGTTTGTACAACTAGTGCGTAAAGCGTCACTTTTCCCACGAGCGCAGAAATTTGTGGCACGAGATTGAATAACTAAGTAATCTTTAGAATTGCGACTTACTTTGACGAGTAGATAGTGGATAGTCTTTGTGGATTTCTGCAGATGTAATGTTACTGCTTTGTCGTTTTTTTTTAAATATGCTCTTAGTTTTGTATACTTTGAAATATCTATGTTATTTTTAATATATAATAGGCTCCTTATCATTGAATATATAGACCACAGCATAGACGATTTGAAGTTTTGAGAAATTTCTTGGAAATAAGCCAACAACACATTTTCAGAAAATGATTGGATATCGTTTATTTCTCTCCAGATCATAAATTTGCTATATTGTTTTTGATATTTATCTTTTGAAACCTCAGGTAACAAATTTTCCGTTGCAGTTCGAGCTTTTTCCATAATATCTGGAGGAGTATTTCCAATGTCCGAATTGGACAACTCAAAAGATAAATTATTTTTATTTTGGTTCATGATTCCTAAAATAATGCTTAATAGGTGAATGTTTTAATAATTAATAAATTAAAATAAATAATGAAATAGATTAGTTCACCTAATTTTATTTCAAATTTAAAAATTGTACACCAATAAGAAACTCAATTAACTTGAATTGTCAAAAAAAGTTGATAGGTCATAGGTAGCTTTGTTTGACATTTCGGTCCGGAAGAGTGCCATAGCGTGTACTTCTCGCATTACTTTTACAACGGTTATCAAAAGAATTGAGAAAAGGCCTGCCTTGCGTATAAAATTTTTTGTAGAAAAGCGTGTTTTGCATAGTGGTTGTAGGGAAACTACTATTAATTTGATAATATTAAGATCAATGGAGAACTGAAAGAAACTGCTAATCATATCTTGACATTTGATAGACCCGAGTTACCAGTAAAGTTGCTTTCTATAGACTGAATGTGAGATTATACATACCATCTCCAATGCGCTGTTTCAGGTGCCATACATACGTCTATGAGATGTAATAATAATCAAGTGTGTGTTTGTGGAATGCCTTTGCACGAAGGATCACAGTGCAATGAACCGATCTCTCGTGTGAACTGTAAAGGATCTCATTCAGCACGTTCACGAACTTGCCCCGTCTTTAAAAAAGAAAGTGCCATCCAAGAAGTGAAAGTGAGAGAAAACATTGCATACTTTGATGCGAAAAAGAAAGTGGATATACAAACCCTTTCTCCAGGTCTCTCATATGCGAATGCTGCTTCATCTCCGGCCAAAATTGACATGTCGGCACTTATTAAAGAATTAATACCTTCGCTTGTTACCACTTTGAAGGATGTTTTTGTCACCAAAGGAGTAACCAAGCAGCCTCAAACTCAGCCTTTTACTCTCCCGTTACCTCCTAGCTCTGGAGATTGCATATCGGACAATAGTCGAAGTACTGCTTTCCTAGACTCGGTACCCGAGAAACGTAAGAGGGATGAGTCTAATGAACCGTCTTCGTCCGAAGATGATTGGTTAAACCGTGTATCTCAAGAAAGAGATAAGAAGAAAACCAAAGGTTGGCCAAAAGTCAAGCCCCGAAAGGGCTCTATCTGATGGCCGACTACTATTTACTGTGATATTCTGTGATATATATACAGGGTGATTCATAAGTAATGGGCCAAATTGTAAATCTAGCTTCAGAAGGTCAAAATAATAATATTTCCATTAACAATAATGGGTCTTAGTCTGCTCCTCACTGAGGTACAGGATGTTGAAGCGAAAAAAATAAAATAGATTTTTGTTAATAGATCAGCTACTTTTCTACATAATGACTTGAAAATTGGGTATGAACCAGTTTTTCTAATGATGTGAATTAGTGAAATTCAAATAACTCGAAAATCGTTAATATTTTGAAGATCAACGAAGTATAGCTTTTTTCTACAGAAGTGATGGGACTATCCAAATTAAATAGGTAAGTTGTGAAATAATGAGCGATAAAGAATTGTAGCTGATTTCATCCAATTCATATGGTGCATGTGGCGACATCTACAAGTTAACTCAAATCCTCTCACACATTCTTGTTCACCCTTACAAAAACTAGTTCATACCCAATTTTCAAGTCATTATTTAGAAAAGTAGCTGATCTATTAACAAAAACCTATTTAATTTTTTTCGATGGATGTTGTCCTGTACCTCAGTAAGGAGCAGACTAAGACCCATTATTGTTAATGAAAATATGATTATTTTGGCCTTCTGAAAGTAGATTTACAATTTGGCCCATTACTTATGAATCACCCTGTATATGTATCTACCCATACAACCATCCGAGGAATTTTATCTATTTTTTCATTAATTTTATTAATATTTTTTTTTAAATCATCAACTCTATGTCTAACCCAACTGTTATGAATGCCATGATTCAATGGAATTGCAATGGTTGTATTCTTCATTATTGTGATCTCAAGCTACTTATATCTGAAATTGATCCATTTTGTCTGTGCCTACAGGAGACACATTTTAAGCCAAACCTACCCCACTCCATCCGAGGCTACAAAATATATCGAAAGGATACAAATCCCGTCATTCGAGCAAAGGGTGGCGTGGCTGTGCTGATTAGGAATTCCATACCCCTCAAGTTCTCAAGTTCTCAAGTATTTTCAGTTAGAAAAAGAAGCTGGTAACTATTAATTTTGTAACCTTGTCGAATTTTGCTGAATGCGATCCTGATGATTTTATTTATCAAATTTAGAGTTAGATATGTGTCAAAATAGCAAATAAAATAAACGACATACCCAAAACCCGAATATACGTCACAAACGATGACGCACACCAAAAAGGTTGTTGTATGAACCATATGTATTTTTGGGGTAAAATTCACTGGAGATCTGAAATATATATTGTGCCCCCTCACTCCTACTAAGTTTCTGAGGAGAGTCTCTGATACTAGTAGCTCCTTTAGTAGTATTTCCCGGAGGAATTTTGGGATATCTGCAGGCTTCAACTTGGGTAAAAGTTTCCTCTTCAATCCAGTAATCTCCCAGGTACTGTGTTCAAGGATTCTGGAGTGCTATGCAGTTGGAAAGTATGTGGATGGAGGCTTCTTCTTCCATGCCACAACATCTGCATTCTTCTTCCTCCACTGTTAGCGCAGTTTTACTTTGACTTATGCATTCATTTGATCTAAAGAGATTGTAGTCACCCAGAAGAATCTTTGATTGTCTAAGCCCTACTAGATCCTCTCAATGGTCAGATCTTCTCTTTCTTTCGGCTTCACCTATTTCTTCCAATAATACATTGGGGCTGATTCCGCAAAAGGGTTAAGGCCTCCAGAAAGGTATTTAAGTCCCCCTCTTTGCTAGTTTATCTGCTTCATTTCCTTCTATTCCTGTGTGTCCTGGAATCTATAGTAAGGTAACTATATTGTTCTCGCCTAGCTCATTGAGTTTGTCTAGGCATTTCCACACCATTTTAGAACTGATTACACAAGATCTCAGTGCCTTAATGGCTGCTTACTATCTGTCATTATGATAATATTTTGTCCTCTCTATCCTTTATCTATTTATAATTTAAAACAAATGTAGCTACCTTTTTTCCTATTTTCTCGTTCCTCAATACCGAAGTTTGTCAGTTGTGTAAAGATCATCTGCGACCATCCTGATTGACTTAGATGTGAGTTTGTGTGTTCGCTATGTTTATAGATATTCAGTAAAAACTACCAGCACGCCAAATGTTCTCGTATTATAACACGTATTAGATAGAAATTAATTGGAAAGCTATTCTTGTTGATACATCATTTTTGTGATAAAACTTAATCCCCCAGTAGTGCGAAATAAGGAAAATTTGATTAAAAGAAAATAATTATTATTGGAAATGAGACCCAAGCAGGCAGATGATCGATATTTATTTATAGAGCGTATAGTGACAAATTTGTGTTTGTCTAAGTCATTTAGTTTTTTCAAACTTCATTGATGCGGCAATCTGTCTATAGAGATAAATTTAGCGATTGATTTACCAGTCGAATGGGCTTCTACTCCAGTAAGTGTGCTACAATAATATATACACTATTGCACTTGATAGAGATATTAAGTCTCTGGTTTTTGGAATGCAAGGCTACTAAAATTCAGAAAATTTTGCTGAGTATGGAAAATGGTGGGATATAGAATTAAAAATATCATGAGCATTCGCATATTGATAATTTAGGTAAGATGTAATCTTCTATTGAATAAAGACACTATTGAGTTTCTCCTGTAATAAGAGCTTTCATTTTCTATTACAAATATAATTACCAACAAAATCTCACCTGTAAAAAAAGAAACGACATTAAATGTCTATTATTCCAGTCTTTTCTTTAATTGAAAATAATAATAATTCTTACAATGGAATTATTTTTTTTCTACTCCCACACTTGTAAATTCTATATTACCTACTATTTGGTTACTATGTAAATAGATCATAACGGATACTGACACGTAATAACTAGAACGTAATAATAGTATATTGTGTAATTAGTGGGGAAAGTATAATATTCCCAACTGATTGTGATAATTACCAGAAGGGGAGCGTAGCGACGAGTCTGGTAACACAGGAGTTTGGGAATATGCTTTTCCCACGAAATTTCTTTGATCGTTGATTTACATTTGAAAAATTAATTAAAAAAATTTTCACTCATGATGTAATCAAGTAAGTTTCGATAGGTTTCTCTATGTTCATATTGAAATATAGAAGTGGTAACCATGGAAATTACTTTGTTATGACAAAAGTAAAATAAATCTTATGCCGGTTTTGTTTGATTCGTTGTATTTTATGAGGAATTAAAATAATAAAATAAATATTCAAGACCCCGCCTTGACTTCAAATGGAAATGATCGAAACGAGATAAACCAAACAATTAGCCATGCAGCTTCAGCGTCTATAAATTCTCGTTTCCCTCCAGTACAATTTACAGATTTTTCAAACTGTACAATAAATGTAAGTATTATCAACAATTAATTTGTGCTTAAGAATATCATCATAAATTGGATTTCTTTTATTTCTATAACAACTTTATCAATATAAAAATTAAAACCATACTTTGCTTCATTTTATTGTAATAATCAATTGCCGCACGCTACAGCAGTGCGGTAAGAATTTTTTCTACGACTGCTATGGAAAATAGTCCTTTTCCCACAATTTACGAAGCTACAAAGTGTCACTTTGCCTAAGCCGTGGGAAAAAATGTTTTCCACGGCCTGGGCCACGGTACGTTAGAGAAAAAATCAACACAATTCTTGATTATAGAATGCTTTGGACTCCTGTCATAAAACGTCAAACGTTAAAAGTACCCAAATGGTAGTGTTTTAAAGGTAGAGAGAAGGTGTTTCTGTAAGCTTGAAGGAATTTCAACTAAATTTTGTGTTACAATATAAAAAAATAATTGAAATACATTTTTTTGTATATTTTAAATAAGTAAACTTGGTATAATTTAAAGAGGTTGAAGTCTCGTATGATCACCTACTTTAAATATAAACTAAACGTTAGCGGGTATGGCTTAGTAGCAAACGCGCTTGACTACTACGCCAGCGGCCCGAGTTCGAGTACCGACTTAACTACCTTTTTTTTTCCATATTTTATCATTTTGTTTAAAATATACTGCTTAAAAATTGTTAAATTATCCATGACTTTGGTACCTTTTTTTTATTTTTTATTATTTTGTTTAAAATATACTACTTTAAAATAGTTATTAATTAATTATTAATTTGCAGTCGTAGAAAAAGTATAGTATGCAACACGTGAGAAAAGCAATTTTTCTCACTAGTTGCACAATATACTATTACCGCACTGTTATTTTCTAATTGCTTAGCAACTGCCCACTATTCTGGAATGTTGAGCTTTGCGCATGGAAAACAGGTCAAAATAGTGTAACTTTTCCCATGTTCAGAGGAAAAAATTACTCTCCAATTCTAGAAAAACAACAATTTATCACCCAGCCTAGTCAGTCAATGGTTTCGAGTAACCATGGAAACAAGTCAGTAGAAGTTGTTTTGACGTTTAATAATTAATAAGACTCGCTGTCACTGGCTGTTAATGTGAATGTTTATTTGTTTTAGAGACAAGTAATATAGTAAGATATAGTACACAACTAGAGTTGTAAGCTTAATACATGCTTATAGAATTACCATTCTATTCGCATGTTTATAAGCAGCTTACAACTCTTGTTATGTAATATACTATTAACTGTCATACATTCACAAGTATGTCGGTGTAATTTCTCTCAACACTCGCCACAGCGGGTGAATAAAAACAATGTTTAGAAAATATAAGGAATTTTTTCACATTCATTCATCAAAATGCATTCATATTCACACGCCAGCACACTTGAGAGATTTTTAATACTTCTAGTTGTTTGAATGCTTGTTACGGAATGTTGGAACGGGTCAAAAGCTTTTTCGGAAGACCATTTGTTTGATAGCTAGAATCAGGTATTTGGGATAAACTACCTGGGATTTGAGCAGCTCAATACTTGCGACTTTTTTTACCAGTATCTGTACAATTTGTTGATTTTTCGAAGCCAACAACTTGATATGAGGTACAGATACAATTTTATTATCCAACTTGAGTCGATTTAAACTTACAACCACCTCTAGGAATTGTAGTTTCTGAACACCCTGTAGTTTTGAAAACGAATATATACAGATTACGTTCTAGAGATAAAAGACAGGGAAGCAAGGCCTCCTATAACAGCGAATCCCAATTGGTACACTGATGGCTCTAAAACAGATTCTGGAGTAGGAGCCGAAATATATGGGGTACAAGAGAAGATCACATTCTCCTAAGTCTAAAGACAATGTCAAATCTGGTGGAGTGTCACAAGTCATAATAGAGTGACCCCAGTCTGAGTACCATGTCACTAAGAAAAGGTGATGGAAAGGCTGATGAATTAGCCAAATAGGGAGCAACGGAGGCCATGATAGGGTTGGAATCTTCCTGTGGAATTGCTAAGGAGACCATCCACAATTGTATAAACAACCAGGCGTTGCGCTGGTGGTATGAAACCCCAGGACAAAGGCACGCCAAATTATTCCTTAAACACCCTTCGGCCAAACTGTCACTCGACCTTCTATGTCAAAGTCGAGAAACGACGAGGATGATGCTGACCGGAGATTAAAGGCTGAGGAAACATATGCACACTATTGGCCCAATACATCACAGCCTATGTAGGTTCTGCCAGGAAGAAGACGAAACCGCAGAGCATATACTCTGTGAGTGCGAATGTCTAGCAAGGGTGCGGTTTCACATACTCGGAGAAGGAAAACCGAGTGCAGAAAGCAACGCAAGGAAGGCGCTATCCAGGCTAATAAGTCTAATAAAAATAATAAAGCTAAATATCTAGCTTCAAATATAGGGAGGACCACAATAGAAATGCAAATGTCGCAGTGGGATAAAACAAAGAGCCACTCCAATTCCAATCTTATCTAATCTAACACACAGGATGAGCCATGCATACAAATTGTTGAGACACTGGGTATTAAATCATTTACTCAATAAAAAAAAATTCCACATGAACATGAAAATAGTCGACGTATGAAATCATTGGAAATGTTAAATCTATTAACAAAGTTGTACAAAAAGGAAATATTATTATATAGCATATACCTTCGTAATTATATTGTTGAAAAATGACAAGAAAATGTAGAAGTTTATTTCATGAATAAATAAATTTTCATAAAGATCTCAAAAAGCAAATTTTGTTACAGATGTGGCATCATATCGTTCTTCTAGCAGTATTTCTTTGCATATTGAGTGCTGGAGTCAAGCCACTTGATGTCTTTGAAGGACCCCTTTGGAGGAATAGAATATCAGATACTTTAATCTCTCAGGATGAAGTCTCTAGTGAAAATTCAGAATTATATCGTAATCAAAATCCATACGAAGATGCAGGTAAGAAACTACTAGAAAGGAAAATTTTATATATATTCTGGAAACTTACCACAACTAGCTATGTATCACGGTGCCTTTTAGAAACTATTTAATATTGAGATAGAATCAATTGTTTTTGTCAGAATAATTATTAATTATCATTTTATTGGGGCCACTGGATTTTTGTTATGTTAAACCTGTTGGTAAAACTCCAAGAACTCATCCATATCTCAAATGTGGTTCATGAAATCCAAACAAGAGGTTCAGTAAAGCTCAAAGTTCAAACCATAATAATTTAATTATGTCCAACACATTGACAATCATCCAGCTACTAGTTTTGGTACAACATTACCATCATCAGGCTATAGTAGAAACGGCATAATTAATATAAAGATCTCATGAAGTTAAGTTAAAATGTGAAATACACTCCCAACTCAAATACAAATAGACTTAAACCAATTTGCAAACAATTTTTAAAAACAGGAATATTTGATAAGCGAAATTACATTGGTAAGATAATAAATAAAATTAGTTACCTTATGAGAATCAAACAATTGGAGGAATACTAGGTAGTTGCCATATGGCAACTTTATATTAAGTATGCCGTCTCTATTATAGCCTGATGATGGTAATATTGTGCCGAAACTAGTAGCTGAATGATTGTCCTTGCGTTGGTTAAATTATTGTGGTTTGGACTTTGAGTTTTATTGAACTTCTTGTCTGTTGGTAAAAGTTCAAAATACCGGCTTTTAGGTACTTATATTCTATAAGTAAGCTGTTAATCAGGTTGAAAATGAAATAAAGTTAAGCTGAGAAAATAATAGTCTATTCTATAAAAATACTATATACAGTCTCTATTTACAAAAAGGCGTGTGGATTTGACAACTAGTTTGAAATATTGAAATGAAAACTCCTGTTCCTGGGATTTCGTCGTAGGTAACGTCTTCTGTTTGTGTTACGACCAGAGGAATGTCTATCAGTTCGTACAGTGAACGCAGCGGAGTATCCCTAAGACTAAACCTTAGGGACGGGAAAATCAGGAAAGGGTGAAAGTCAATACCTTACGCTCTATATCGGTTTTCTGGATGTACGTTGAAGTCAATACCTTCAGCGTGGATAAAAAATCCCTGAGTCAGTACCTTAGGGACAGGAGCTTCAGAGGAGTACAAAAGTCAGTACCTTTCGTACATAAACCGTTCAGGATTTTCGCTGAAGTCAAAACCTTCAGCGCGGACAGGTTTATTCAGACAGGTCTATACCCTGCTGAACGAGGAGAGGGATTGTCGACAAGTCAGTACCTTGCCAACCGGAGAAAGGAAGCCTACCGAGTCAATACTCGCTAGACTGCCTGCTACGATTCTCGGTAGTTTTAACTTTGAAATTGTTATGGTCTGAATCTCAAATGAAATCTTGTTGACGTAAATTAAATTTAAATAATATTTTGGACACTCTGTATAACTACTAAATCTAAAAATACTTCGGCTATCAGTAGAACTCGTATTCTTTTTGAACGGCTGGTATTAATCTACGAATCTAATGAAATTGTTTCGCTACGAGAACGTTATTTCTTGTTCACATGTAGTATGTAAAATGCTGTAGGTTCAAGAAGGTAGGAGAATTTAGGAAATTTGGACGTACTTCGTTGTGTCACCATTGAGCTCGACAACTACAAATTACCAACTGGAATAATTGGATACCTAGATTTTAATTGTTTTTATTAATAGATATTTTGAATTTCATATTATTGAATATTGTGGTATTACTGGTTTGGGAAGCCATCTTTTCGATAGCAACGAGGAGGAAGTGAGACAGTTTGGAAGAACGAAAGGTTCGGTGCTTGGTGCGAGTTATTTGTTTGGTTTAATTTTTGATTAGCTACCCTAATTAGGGGATATAAATTTGCATCAGTTGCTTGGAAATTCGACTATTTTGAGTAGTTTGTTTGGAAGTCGTTTTTTCCGCCGTTAAGGGATTATTTTACACCGAAACCACGATTCATTAAGATCGAATCAACCTCTTTTCAACATTGACCAGTATCAACCATTTTGTGAGCCTACTGGTGGAAGTTGTCTATTGACGTCTTCACAGGGCTGTACATTGGAATTTGGAAAACCCTCATTGATAAATTGAGGTAAGTAATTTTTAGTTTACACAAAAGCTTCCATTTTTTTGATGGTGAGATTGATTTCTTTTTTTTTGTCTTCTCGTTGTAGGGTTTTTTTTGTGTTCCTTACTTCCACGCTTTACTCTCCCTCCTACTGTTGGAGCCTCAATTGGGAACCCTTTTGATTAATTGCCTGGATTGGATTTGTCCCAGATTTCACACCTGGTTCGACTTGTTTCACGTCATCAGCGAAATCTCCCAGCAGAGACGATTCCTGAAAATATAACCGACTCCTACTTCCGAGAGTGACATTGTGGATGGGTTGGCTGTACCCCCCCCAAATTCGTGCAAGCTAAGTACAAAAAAAAAATTATGAAATTGATCTTACACGTTTTCTTATCGTTTCAAGATTCTCAATAGATATTAATCACTAGTTGTAAGTAATTATTAGTTATACCAAATAATTTAAATTTGGACGATATTAAAAGTTCTTTATTTTGTAACTTAATTTAGATTAGGACTTTAATTCAAAGCCTTGATAATTACGATAGTATGCTGTAGATTTATATTCGGCGTTTAGCGTTTATTTTATAGGTAGGCTTGTGGTTCATGTAAAGCTCGTATGATCATACTTGACTACCCCTCGACCGCCTACTAAACGTTTTTTGTTTTGTTTTATACCTACGATATATTCTATCTATAACAGATACTTGTGAGTTGTGACAGATTTTGACATATTATTCTGACTTATTTTTGATTTAATTTTGACTAAATTTTGGACTTATTCCTAATATTATATTTCTTGTATCTACTTGTAACAGGAGCGTCGTATTGCTGATTGCCTTATTTAGCAATAAAAGATTGGCCTGTACTAGCTGGACTTTTTATTTACGTTATTGGTATATATTTGTATATATTATATTTCTTTTTTTCCGCGTTTTTGGCTACTGGTATAACATCTCATTTACAATCGCCTTCAGCGCAATTGGTTCCAAAAAACTCGGTGGCGCCTGTTCACGGATTTGACATAAACGTATGACCAAGGTAACAACAATACGGAAGTATTTCCATTTTCAACTAGGGTATAGTTTTTTTTATTGGTGAACAAAAATGTTTCAAATACAGGTGAATAACTTGGTAAGAGATGAACTAGAGTACGAATTGTCAGTTAGGGGTATTTCTGATCAGGGAAATGTTGACTGATTGCGGAAGCATCTTAGAAGTATTTTAGCCTTGGAAAAATCCAATAGTCCCCTTAAGGGAAAATGTAATTTGGACCCTAAATCGGAGATCACAGAATGTCATAAAAAATTGGATGAATTACGTGATCATGTTTCTTCCTTTAGTGGCTCTTCAAGCCATGTTAAAAGAATTGAAACAAAGTTCGCTCATTTAATGGGAAGAATAGGTAGAATTTCAGAAGATGATGACAGTATTTCGGAAGATAGGTCAAAATTACTAATTTCTTTATCAGAACTTGTTCCGGATTACCAAAATAAAGTTAAGCTTTTTGAGGATAAGGGTGGTAATTCCGTGCCTAGTGATCCTAATCTTGGTACTCAATCTCATTATAGCCAAACATCAACCAGTAGCAGTGCAAATACTTCCAGTTTACATGAAGCAACTATTCTTGGTCAACAATTTAGTGTTAAGTCAGTTCCTGTATATAAATGGGATTTAAAATTTTCCAGTAATTCCGGATTAAGTTTTAATTCTTTTTTGCAGCGAGTAGAAGAATTAAGTAGGTCTCGACAGGTTAGTAAGGCTGAACTATTTCTATCGGCCCATGATTTATTCGAAGGTGATGCCTTAAATTTTTACCATATGGTAGTTAAATATGCAAGCGATTGGGATACTCTAATAGGTCTCATGAAAGAGTAGTTTGTTCCTTCACATATTAGTGACCAGCTTTGGAAACAAATTTTAAATAGAACTCAGGGTCCTGACGAACCAATTGGGTTGTATGTTGCAGCTATGAGCAAACTCTTTGACAGGATGCCTGTTCCGGTTTCTGATGATTTAAGATTGAAGGTTTTAAAGTCTAATATCCTTCCATTTTACCAAGAGCGTCTCACACTTCAAACTATAAACACTCCTTTCGACTTAATTGAGCTCTGCAGGAAACTAGAGGAAACAAAGATTAATATCGAACAGTATAGTCCACCTAAGCCTGGTAATTTGTCATTAGAACCCGATTTGGATTATAGGGCTACTCCTAAAAATAAGCCACTAGTCGTTAGGGAAGTTTCTGTCTCTTCAGGTAGCGCTTCCAGCTTTAGAAACCCTCCAGGGAACTCTACAACTCTACAAAGGAGTACCACACCTCAAACTTGTTTTAAGTGTGATCAGCCTAATCATTTAGCGAAACATTGCACTTCAGGTATAATTAGATGTTTCTCTTGTAAAAGGATTGGTTTTACGAAAAAGACTTGTCCAGATTGCAAGAATTCTTCGGAAAACTTCACAAGAAGTCAATCTTAGGTCGGAGATTGTCTTCGCTTACGAAATCGACCGTAGATTACTCTAGTTTTAAGGAAAAATTCGTCTTAGATTATATCTTATCTCATGTAGGCCCTGGTGAATGTCCTTATCTTAAGATTAGTATTCTAGGTCAAAAATTTTATGGTTTATTAGATTCGGGTGCTAACAAAATTTTTCTTGGCTCCCTTGGCTGGCAAAAACTCAAAAATTTAGGATTCGTAATGGATCAGAATCGTAAAACCTTGTGTACTGTGGCGTCCAACGACACATGTGAATGTATTGGTGTTATATCAGCCCCTATTCAAGTAAGAAATGTTGTAAAAATATTTGATATTTTTGTGGTTCCCAAACTTCGTCATGAAATTATTTTGGGAATAGATTTTTGGCAAACAATGGGTATAGTTCCTGATATGCGTCGTGGAGAATGGTTTTTTTCGTCTGAAATATTAAGCACACCACAAATTAATTACATTCATGGTGAAGATGATTTAACTTTCGAACAAAAGCAATGTCTGAATGAGGTGATATCAGATTATTTTGATAAAATTGGTAATAAGCTTGGTTGCACCTCTGCAGTTAAGCATAAGATAGTTACGTCCAGCCCCCCAATAAAACAACGATATTACCCTGTTTCTCCTTTTAAACAAAAATTAATCGATGAACAATTAGATGAAATGTTAGCTAACGGAATTGTTGAACCCTCTAAATCAGCTTGGTCATCTCCCGTGCTACTTGTTCCGAAATCCAACGAAGAACAGCGCTTTTGTGTTGATTTTAGGAAATTAAACGCTGCGGATAAGCATCACGCTGTGGCGTGATGCTTATCCGCTGCCTTACATTTCGAACATTTTAGATAAACTAGGTGGTGCTCGATTTATGTCATCATTAGACCTAAAAAGTGCTTACTGGCAAGTTGCCTTAGAAGAAAACAGCAAACAATACACCGCATTTACAGTTCCAGGTCGTGGCTTATTTCAATTTACTAGACTACCTTTTGGTCTCCACAATGCACCAGCAACATTTCAACGGTTGATAGACACTATTTTGGGTCCAGAATTGGATAAGTACGTTTTTTGTTACCTTGATGACATTATTGTGGTTACACCTGACTTTGATACTCATATAAATATTTTAAAAGAAGTTTTTACGCGGTTGCTTTCTAATGGTTTGACGTTAAATAAGGAAAAAAGCAAGTTTTGTCGGGATGAGTTAAAGTATCTTGGTTACTTAGTCAATAGGCAAGGTATTTCTGTAGACCCAGGTAAAGTAGAAGCTATTACCAATTTAGCGGTACCTAAAAACGTTCGTGACATACGAAGGGTGATTGGTATGATTTCGTACTATAGAAGATTTATTCCTGCATTCTCTGATGTCATATCACCCCTTACTAGACTTCTCCGCAAAGGTGTGAAATTTATTTGGGATGAAGATTGTCATAAAGCGTTCGGAAATATTAAAAATGCTCTTGTGTCTGCTCCAATTTTGGATTGTCCTAATTTTGATCACGGCTTTATATTGCAAACGGATGCTTCGTCATTTGGTATTGGTGCGGTCCTCACACAATTTTACGACAACCGTGAGCACGTTGTGTGCTACGTTTCTCGAACATTGAGTCGTACTGAACGGGTATATAGTGCAACAGAACGCGAACTTCTGGCGGTAATTTGGAGCGCAGAGAAACTTCGTTGTTACTTGGAAAATTCGAAATTTCAGGTTATCACCGATCATTTTAGTGGTTGCACAATTTGAAAAACCCTCAAGGTCGCTTAGGTCGTTGGTGTTTAAGGCTTCAACAATTTGATTTTGAAGTGATCCACCGCAAAGGAAAAGAACACGTAGTCCCTGATGCCCTCAGTCGAGCAGTGGTCGATGATCCGGATTCGGTAAGTGGCGAGCTTGAAATATGTGAGATACAAATTGGTGAAGTAAAAGATAGGTGGTATCTCAATATGTTGGATAGGGTAAAAGCTAATCCTCTCTTATTTCCTTCTTGGCGTGTATCTGGAGATGAATTATATAAAAAAGTTAATCTGGATTTTCCTGAAATTCGTAATGATGACGACTTTTGGAAGTTGGTGGTTCCTAAACAAAATCGTAAGGAGGTTTTATCATCGTGTCATGATACAACTGTGGGTGGTCATCTTGGTGTTCATAAAACATTCCACAAAGTAGCTAGACTGTATTACTGGCCATTCCTGAAGGCTGATGTGGCCAAGTTTATAAAGGGATGTGTGATCTGTCAACAAGTTAAGCCAGAACAAAAACTACCTGGGGGATTAATGGGAAGTGCTGTTATTGCAACTCACTGTTGGCAAATCATTAGTATGGATCTTTTTGGTCCCTTACCAAAAAGCAAATCTGGTAATATGCATATTTTCGTAGTTACTGATACTTTCAGTAAGTTTAACTTGTTTTTCCCGATTCGAAAGGCCAATACCAAAACGATAATTCAACTTTTAGAAGATAGAATTTTCTTTTCTTATGGAGTACCTGAGTTAATCAGATGTGACAATGGGCCCCAATTTAAAAGCATCGATTTTATGGACCTTAAATCAAAATTTGGTTTAAGAATATTATGTAATCCAAATTATCATCCCTCACCCAATTTAACGGAACGAGTGAATAGAGTTATGAAAACAATGTTATCATCTTTTGTGTCTGAAAATCAAAGAGATTGGGATGTTGATCTTTCTGCATTTGCTTGTGCCGTTAACACAGCTAAACATGCTGTGACTGGTCAAACTCCATACTTTATAAATTTTGGTACCGAGATGAAACTCCATGGTTCCGAACATTGCTCTAAATTCCAGGACTCGAATAGTCGTCCTATGGATCTCGGTCAAAAACTTAAAACCTTGACAAAACTACGAGGAGATGTTATGAAGAAAATGGGAAAAGCTCACGACCAGGCTAAAAAGCAATACGACCTAAGACGTCGTAACGTGGAATTTGCAATTGGAGATTTAGTTTGGAAGAAAAAGTTTACATTGTCTGATGCTGGAAATTATTATACAGCGAAGCTAGGTGGGAAGTTTGAAGGTCCTTTTAGAATTTTGAAAAAAGTTGGGTATTGCGTATATGAACTTGAAGACTTACAGGGCAAATCAAAAGGTCGTTGGCACACGCAAGACTTGAAACCTTATCACGAAGCTGATTACGAGTGAATTTACTGTGTAAATTCTTTGGGGAGGGGGTAGTGTTATGGTCTGAATTTCAAATGAAATCTTGTTGACGTAAATTAAATTTAAATAATATTTTGGACACTCTGTATAACTACTAAATCTAAAAATACTTCGGCTATCAGTAGAACTCGTATTCTTTTTGAACGGCTGGTATTAATCTACGAATCTAATGAAATTGTTTCGCTACGAGAACGTTATTTCTTGTTCACATGTAGTATGTAAAATGCTGTAGGTTCAAGAAGGTAGGAGAATTTAGGAAATTTGGACGTACTTCGTTGTGTCACCATTGAGCTCGACAACTACAAATTACCAACTGGAATAATTGGATACCTAGATTTTAATTGTTTTTATTAATAGATATTTTGAATTTCATATTATTGAATATTGTGGTATTACTGGTTTGGGAAGCCATCTTTTCGATAGCAACGAGGAGGAAGTGAGACAGTTTGGAAGAACGAAAGGTTCGGTGCTTGGTGCGAGTTATTTGTTTGGTTTAATTTTTGATTAGCTACCCTAATTAGGGGATATAAATTTGCATCAGTTGCTTGGAAATTCGACTATTTTGAGTAGTTTGTTTGGAAGTCGTTTTTTCCGCCGTTAATGGATTATTTTACACCGAAACCACGATTCATTAAGATCGAATCAACCTCTTTTCAACATTGACCAGTATCAACCATTTTGTGAGCCTACTGGTGGAAGTTGTCTATTGACGTCTTCACAGGGCTGTACATTGGAATTTGGAAAACCCTCATTGATAAATTGAGGTAAGTAATTTTTAGTTTACACAAAAGCTTCCATTTTTTTGATGGTGAGATTGATTTCAAGGTAACAACAATACAAAGAACCCCATACTATTCCCTGAGATATAACTCTCAATTGTTTTCCGCCAGATACCGCTTAATCGCTTCAAATATACTTTCAGTTAGCCTGGGAAACCATCGGCGACCACGCCCTATATAAACAGCGATTATTTTATTTTATTCTATTTTATTCTATTTTTGTTTTTCCACTACAGCATTGCAAAATATAACAAAATTAAAACGTTTATTTTTAATAATTTATTTAAAGATTCACATACAGGATTCAACACAATTGTTGATTAACTTAAACACTTAATTATAAAATAATACTATGATATATTAACGTTACAACAAGAAGTCAATTCGAAGTCTATGAAAAGTGAGTTAGAAGTCGTTTCAAATGTTGATTGAGACCTATTTATATTATTCGTTAAACAATAGCACTGTTCTATCTTGTTTACTTCTTTTTTGTTTATTCTGCTTTTCTGGATACTTAACTCCTCTATCCTTAAGACGAGAAAATAATGGATTTATTTTCGAGATTTGGTTTTACTTCTTCCAGTGGAATTTCTTCTATATTTCTTCTTTTTGTCTTCTTGTTCTTATATTTTCTTATAATGCAAAATGTGCTTAAAGCAATTAAAGTAATTAAGATTGAAGGAACTGTACTAGAAAGTATTACATGTTTTTCTGGAAATTTTACTTCTTGAATTGGATTTAAGTTTTTTGCAATTTTATTAATTTCAAAAAGTTTATCAAAATCTATTTTAGTTAAGTTTAGAGGGTGATACGTTTTAGCTTCTAAAAATACAGTTTCTGATTTTGTTAAAATGACTGATTTGCCTTTTTGAATTTGAATGTTGCTTAAAAACTTCTTTCTTCCAATTTCTATTTCACATTTTTCTGGAATTCGGATCAAACAAGGATCATGTATTTCTAAATATTTTTCTGAGTTACATTTTGATAATATTTTTACAGTGGTGGCTGGAATAATTAATATTTCATTGTTCGTAATCTGTTCTATGATGGGTTCTTGAAGATTTACGTCAGTGGCGTAACATTGTGTAGGTAAACGATTTTCAAGTAGTTCTGTTGTGCAATTGTCTTTATATATAAATTCTTGTCGGCAATAATATGTTTCTTCTAATTTCGGACATTCTTCTTTTATTAATGACGATTCGTCAGCTTTTGCTAAATAGGGTTGAGAAGGGATAAACATTTTGTGTTTTTGTATAATAGGATAAAGGTGATAGAATTCTGCGATTTCAGGTTTTAGGATAGGGATATGTATAGCAAAGATTAATTTGGATTTGGAGAAGGTAACTTGAGTACCGAGAAATAGATAATAGGTTAACAAATTCTTGAATTTTGGAATTTGTTCCTCATTGTAAATTGTTTTCAAATATTCAATCATTTCTGCTACCTCATGACTAGAAACCACGGAACTATGAAGAGAGTTCAGTTTTGAAAAAATAATTGAGTTTTCAATATTGTCAATAAATGTAATCAAATTTTGACAGTCTAAATTAATTTGTGAGATTGTCCCATGAAATGTTATATAATTGTTCAACGTTATTAATTTATTTTCTATTGATATATGGAATTTTTCTAAATTACTTTGAAGCTTCTGTTGATTTTGCCATAAATCTGTTAATGATTTATTATAGTGGTCTATTAATTTTGTATACAGAGATATTTGGGAATTTGTTTCGTAAATTATACGTTTTTGATTTTGTTGTAAAATATCAATTGCTTTGTCGTATCTTTCTCCATCATCTGAATCTAAATTTCCGAAAAGCCATTTGTTAGCTTTGCCTATGCCATTAATTATACCTCTTTTTGATCTGATATGTGGATAAATGTTTTCTGATTTTTTTCTCTAAAGTATTTATCAAGAATTTTGTTCTTTCTAACATTTGTTCGGCTAAATTATGATATGAAATTGGATTTGTTGCATTACTTCTTTCTAAACTATTTCTTAGTGTATTAAAATATTGTTTTAAATTATCAATTTGCTTAACTATTTCACTTAAATCTAAATAGTGTATAAAAGTATGTTTAGAATAAATCGTTTTACAAGAGCCTAGCTTAACGGGTAATAATAAATTTCTTAAATTAGTTATTTGGATGTCTTCTGTCTGGCATCCGATTTGAAATGTCAGGAATATCGTCATAAGTATCGTCAAAGTAATCTTCATCGTCCTGTAACAATGTATCGTAATTATTTTTAGGTTTTCTAATTATGCTTTTATGATAATTGCCTTTGTTAGTTTCAAGTATTACACATGAGTCTTTGATTATTTCAGCTTTTTTAAATTTAGGTAATTTTTTGTCACGTGATTTTGTCTGTACGTAGGCTGTGGTTTGATTTTTATAATCAGGAGGATCATTTCGTTTTGTATTGAGTTTTGTTATGTTGTTTTCTTTTACCTGTTCATTTCTTTCTTTAATTTTATTATATAATTGCTTACTAGCCTGTTTGTGATTTTGAACGTAATAAGATTATTTATAAGGGTTATTTATATGTCCTTTTATTATTTTAAATGGTGTGAATTTTGTTACTGAATGAATAGAATTGTTATAGCTTAGAACTGCGTGTTTAATTAATTGGTCTGAATGTAATTCTTTGTTTTCTTCTCGTAAACACCTATAATGCTCTATCAACGTAGAATGAAAACGTTCTACTGGTGAGTTCGAGTTACTATTTTTTGCTGTGGTAAAATGTAATTCGATATGGTGTAATTTACAAAAATCTTTTAAATCATTGTTTTTAAATTCTGATCCTGAGTCAGCAGTTATTTTATATGGAAGTCCGTGATGACTGATATAAGTTAATAAATTTTCTACTACGGAAATACCGTTTGTACTTTGAATTGGGTATGCTTGGCCATATCTAGAAAAAGAATCTATAATAGTAAGATACGATTTATTAGGAATTTTGAAAACATCTATGTGTATATGATCAAAAGGTTTTGATGCTGTGGGAGTAAGATTAAATTTTACTACTGCCGGATTTCTGTCGTATTTATTTTTTAAACAAGTTTCACAACTGTTTATAAAATTTTCAATATCTTCATTCATTTTGGGCCAATAGTATCGGGTTCCTAAAGAAGCTTTTACTTCATTGATTCCGCGTTGACCTTTCTTGAAAATGTGATAGTATTCAATTTTTTCTTTTTGTTCCTCTGTTAGTAAAATATCTTCTAATAATTTTGGACAATGTATAAATTTAAATGCTGAATTTTTGAAATATTTTTGAACAGTGGTTATAAAGTTTTCTGGTAGTAATTGATTTCTGAACTTTATTGCATACGTCTTTTTTGGATCTATATATTCTTTTATGAATTTAAAAATATTTTGTTCTAGATTTCTTTGGGGTATTGTTACATAAAGTCGTTTATTTTCAAAAATCTTTTCTTCTTTAACTTTTATATTATTAATTTCTCCGCTAGTAATCAATATTTGATTTTTATAGGTATTCAAGGATTTTTCACTTATAGGTATTGAAAGTATAGGATTTTCTAATGAAGTATGTACTGTTTCTAAGTCAGTGTCATCTGGTTGAGTATTGGGTGGTTTTATTTGAATGTTTGATATAATGTTACATTTTTTTTGAGGATTATCTATAATTCTAGTTCGTTTAATGTTCTATAATAATCGTCTTCTGTAATGTTAGGTATATCTGATATTTCTCTTGTTATTATGTCATCTATATCATCTGCATCGAAATTAACATCTAAAGATGCTGTTTCGAGTGCGTTTAAATCTGAATTTGGATTATTTTGAATTCTAGACAGTGCATCAGCTACTTTATTATTTTTACCTTTTAAATAATGAACAGAATAATCAAATTCTTCAAGCTTAAGTCGCCATCTGACTAAGCGTGAGTTGGGTTCTTTTAATGAAAAAAGCCATTGAAGGGGTTTATGATCTGTGAATATTTGGAATGATCTGCCAAATAAATATGGTCTGAAATATTTACAACCATACACTATGGCGAGTAATTCTTTCTCAATTGTGGAGTAATTTATTTCTGATTCATTAAGAGTGCGTGAAGCATAACATATTGGATGATTTTCTTGCATTAATACTGCACCTATTGCATAATTTGATGCATCTGTAATTAATTGAAAATTTTTAGTAAAGTCTGGATATGCTAATACTGGTTCTGATGTTAATAAATCTTTACATGTTTCAAAACATTTTACAAATTCTTCAGTATGTACTACTTTTTGATCTTTCTTAAGACAGGTTGTCATTGGTTTTGTTATTTTAGCGAAATTTTTTATAAATTTTCTATAATATCCCAGTAAGCCTAGAAATGATTTTATTTCTTTCTGAGTACGGGGTATAGGAAATTGTTTAATAGCTGAAATCTTTTTTTGATTTGGCTTAATGCCTTCAGGTGTCACTACATGACCTAAGAATTCTACTTCTTTTCTAAGAAATTCACATTTATCAATTTGAATTTTTAATCTAGCTTCTCTCAATTTATCAAATACTAATTTTAAATTTTGAATATGTTCTTGTAAACTTGTACTGAAAATTATTATATCGTCCATGTATACCATGCAGACTTTGTTTTGTAAATCTTTCAATATTTCGTCCATTACTCTCTGGAATGTTGAAGGGGCATTTTTTAAACCAAAGGGCATTCTTAAAAATTCGTAATGACCGTTGTCTACGTTAAAAGCTGTTTTTTCTATCGATGATTGGCTCATTTCAATTTGATGAAAACCAGCAGCTAAATCGAGGGTTGTGAAGTATTGTGACCTACCTAACTTATCTAATATATCATTAATGTTGGGTATTGGATATCTATCACTAATTGTTTTGTCATTTAATTTTCTATAATCTATTACTAATCTCCATTTTTGTTTTCCGGAGGCGTCTATTTTCTTGCTAACAATCCATATGGGACTTCCCCAAGGACTGGAAGAGGGTCGTATAATATTTTTTTCTAGCATTTCATTTATTTGTTTCTTTATCTCTTCTTTATGTATATATGGGTATCTATATGATTTGCCATGTACAGGTTCTTCATCTGTTGTTTTAATTTCATGTTTAATTTTAGAAGTGAACGTTAATGGATCTCCAGGTTTATAGAATATATCAAAGTATTTATTACATAAATTAATGATATTATCTTTTTCTTCTTGATTCATATGATCTGTTCTTAAAAGTTGATTAATTTGTAGTTCATTAATTATATCATCATTTTTGTTTTTATTTTTATTGAAATATTCAAATTTAAATATTTCATATTGAGAGGGAATAAAAATTGAAGCAGGAATTGGTTTATTCAAAGTTATTGATATCGGGTTATTAGTTTCATTAATTAATTCTATAATTGCATGTCCATTTTTTGCTTTTGTTAATGTTGCAGGTATTTTTAAATTTTCTAATTTAACTTCGTTTATTATTACATCACCTTCCTGTATTGTGATTGGTATTTCTTTTAAAATTCTTTCTAAAGGTCCTAATTCAATTTTGAAATCAGTTTCTTCTGATTTTCGAAATTTAATGGGTATTTCAGTATTATTATTTATTAATCTTTTATTTTGCAAGTCTATATTGAATTCCATTTTCATTAAATCTTGTAAACCTATAATTCCGTCATAAAAATCGTGAAAATCAAACAAAATATAATTAATATTATCATTAGTATTGAATTCTTTAAATGCTGGAATTGTTACTTGTCTATTTATTATTTTATTACCAATGGAAGTTTTTATTTCTATATTATCATGAAATATTTTTTCTTTATAAAATGTTTCTGCGATTATTGGTTTAATTATAGATCGACTACTCCCTGTGTCTATTAAAAGTTTCAATTTAGGTTGTTGAATTTCTATGTAAGGGAGTGGATTGTTTGTTATTATGTTGATTTCTACTATCTCTTTTTGAATTTTGGGGGCTTTTTGTGAAAATTTTCATGTTGTTCTAAATCACGTTCTTCAACAGGTTTAGAAATATTTCCTATTGGTTCATAGTCATCATCATCGCTGTAATCATTACTCTCTTTTTCATAATTGTTATTGTATAGCTCTTCAGCTATGTAATTTGGTTTTTGTCGAAAATTATTATTATATTGGGGCCTGTAATAGTTATTATTTCTGTTAGGAAAATTATTGTTATTATTTGAATTTCTAGAGTTGCTTGTAACATTTCTAGAAGTTGTAGACATTGGTTCAGATTTTGGTAAATTATTTACATGTGTTTGGGTTGGTTTAAATACGTTTCGTGGTTTTCCAAAAACTTGTGCATTTGTTGGAAATTTACGAGGTGGTATAGGTCTTTGTTGTATGTGAATAGGTTGACTCGGAAAATTGTTTCTTTGATTATCATTGGTGTTAAATCTTTGATAATTTTGATAGTTATCATTATTATTATTATATCTTTGATAATTTTGATAGTTATCATTATTATTATTTCTTGGAAAATTGAAATTATTTTTAGGAATGTATTTTGTATCGTTAAAATTACCATATACTTTTTCAAAATTATAAAATTCTTTAACATATGCAATAGCACTTTCTAAAGAGTCAGGTCTTTTCAAATGCATGTTATTTCTTAATACTCCTGTACAACTTCCTACAAATGTATTTAATTCTGTTTTATCGCAATGGTTTATTTCGCAAGTTTTGTCATTTGCTGACAATTCTGTATCATTACTTATACGTTGAATTATAGTGCTTCTAAGTAATTGTAATTTTGTTCCAAAATCTATTAAATTTTCATTTTTATTAGGTTTAACCCTAGTTAATTCTTGAATCAAACAATCAAGATCTCTTCTATCTGAAAAGCATTGTTTTAATGCATGTTTTAGAGAGTTCCAATTATTCAATTCTGCGCGGTTTCCTACTAACGCTTCAGCTTGTCCAACTAGCTTTTCTTGTATGCATTCGAAAATATGATCGTTTAAAATATTATCGTTGTACATACGCTAAGTAACAATCAAGTTTTCACAACGCACTAAAAATTTATTTAATGTATTGACATTGCCATCGTAAGGCTTAATATTATCAATTTTGGATTTGAATAAATCCCAATTAACTCTGTTTTCAGTCATGTTTATATTGCTTATATCAAGTAAATTAAATGATTAAAATATTTGCAATTTACAACTTATTTATCTATTCCTACCTTGTTCTTAGGAGAAATAGGCAGAAGGAATTCAGCTGGTCGTCAATTCGTTCAGCAATTTCTTCTCGGGCTTCTAACTTGATCACTCTTGATGACGATCACTCTTGATGATGCACAACTCGTTGATTTTTGTCGAAGGGAACTTAGTCCAGAATACGCACAAAGGTATTGAAATACCAAGATCGATTAAAGATTTCCCGACGTAATGCGACACTTTTTCGACCGTACGTATCCTACTGTGACTGCGCCAGTTTTAACTTTGAAATTAAAACGTTTATTTTTAATAATTTATTTAAAGATTCACATACAGGATTCAACACAATTGTTGATTAACTTAAACACTCAATTATAAAATAATACTATGATATATTAACGTTACAACAAGAAGTCAATTCGAAGTCTATGAAAAGTGAGTTAGAAGTCGTTTCAAATGTTGATTGAGACCTATTTATATTATTCGTTAAACAATAGCACTGTTCTATCTTGTTTACTTCTTTTTTGTTTATTCTGCTTTTCTGGATACTTAACTCGGTCGTCGTTTTATATCCACACTGGCTTGGTAAAAACAGTTTTGTATCGAACCATAGTCGTCTCAAGAACGATGTTTCAGGGGGATATTGTTACAACCTGAAATAGTATTCACTGAATAAACCTATCGGATTTGTCAAGAAGCTGAATTTGTTTGGTGGAATCTGAATAGGTGGGAGCCACAATAGACTCTTGCCAGTCGCAGTGGAGGTACTTAAAGACTCACTCACCACAAACTTAACAGGTTCTGTGGGTATTTGTGACAAAGATTGTGCTGTACATTGCAATGCAATATGACCCGTTTGTTTACAAATGTAACAGGTTATACCCTCTTAGCAAATTCCACAACAGAAATATAACACACATCACCTTACCAGCTCTACAAACTACATTTATTCACTCCGAGTAATACAAATTAATTTTTCATATGTTATATTTCTGTTGTGTAATTTGTCATGAATTCATTTTATTTGATAATTATATAATTTATAATACATTTCCTGGTGTGAATATTGTCGTTCGATTTATAGAATATTCACCATACTTGGTCAAGCATGCATTTAGCTTTCGTGGTCTATAAACATGATTCTCCTGCATTCTAGTTACTCCAATAGCGCTAGTTGGAGTGATTTATATTTCCACAATTGAAAATATCAATACCATCGTTAATGTCAAGTAATTCTTCATTTGATCACGATCGTGTATTTTGAGTTCATCAATACGCAATTTCAGATATATTAGGTGAAATGATAAAATAAGTTAATTTGGATCGATATTTTCAGAATTATTAATATAAATAAAACATGATTTCTTCGGTGATCTATTGATACAGGGTGTAATTTAGATATAAGAACAGATTGTTTTACCACTAAACTTCTCTCCATTCAAATATATGAGGTGAAGGTATAGTCAAAAGCGCCCTTATCGTGCGGGTTCAAAGGTCATCAACCATATGTATCAAATCAGAGAACACAGAGGTTACCAAAATGTGAGATTACACTGGTTGATGAATTTCCACTTTTTCTTCAATTCTCGAAAAAGCCTATCAAACTAAGTATCATTTTTTTTGCTTGATGATTCAAAAAACCGGAAAATGGCTACTTATTATTCATATTGTTACTTTGAATTGTCAAAGTGACAAAACTGACATATTTAAATAAAAACTTAGCTGGTGAAAGACTTTTGAGCATCTCTGAAAACTAAATACATATCCTTCTTTCTCCTATCAAAATTGCATAAGTCTGTCTTATTTATCTCACGGATTTTATTTGGGAGTTATAATTAAACGCATTAAAAGAAAACAAAAACTGTGAGTATGTCTTTGTTGAATCCGCATGATAAGACTGCATCTGACTATACCTCAAGGAAAAGACTGGCAATACCTAAGCACACTGGAGTTACTCCAAGCAATTACCCCTGGTATACAGAGGGGTCAAAGATTTGGGAAGGGATAGGAACAGAGGAATGAGAAATACAAGAAAAACCTTCTTACTAGGAGAACATACCTCTGTATTTCAGGCGGTAAATTGTGTTATCCTAGAATGTGTCAGAGTTAACAAACATAGGACTGACAGTCATAGGATAAACATAAGCATATTAACTGACATCCAGGCAATTTCACATCCATACTGATGAAAGAGTACTAGAAACCACTAAATATACTGGCAGACCACAATAATTAGTGTGGATGCCGAGACAATAGAGAGATTTTAAGCCACTTATTTGGTCAACGTTATACGTTATCGGTTATTCTGCTCATGCGCAGTAGTAAAAAAATAACCGATCACCTTAATAAGCGATAACGTACCCCGTTATTTACGTGGAAATAACCGAAACTTTATTAAGCGGTAAGGTTTAACATAATTGCCAAGTGTATTATGTTTATTTCGATGAATGAAAGAGAAAATATGAAAAACCATCCAAAATGTATTGAAACTTTGCACAAATAATTTTAAATGATATATTTCAACACTCAATTATATTTTGGCTTCCAAAATATACATCTTTGAATGTCTTAACTTGTCATCGCCGATTTTTAACGTCAATTTTGCAAGATGTATGCTATCAAAATATTCTAATTTGAAGAATAACGCCCCTTATTAAGTGGTGGTCTATTAGTCCTTGATCTTCTCTACGTCCAATTATATTTTCTATATTATCCACAATTAATGTCATGGATTAATGTGTAATAATCAAATTGAACAAATAGAAAATTTGACGTTAGTAACACCAAAAAAATAACGTTCAACGTATAACTTCGTTCACAGGTTATGGCTTCAAAAACTAAAATAATTAAAAATGACATTCGCTATTTTAGAAAGACTGCGCTTGCTCAGTTTAACGTTTAGCGTTAACGTATGTCAAAATTTTATGTGGCTTAAAATCTCTCTATGATTATTCTGAGAATGAATAAGCTGATGAACTTGAGAAGACAGGTTAAGCAACGACATGTATGTGTGCATTTATTTTGGGGTGATACCTAGAAGATCTATTGTGCCACCTTATTTCTACTCAGTTTCTGAGGAGAATCTCATATTTTCATCTGAAGTAATTTAGTGAGGAAAATGGATAATAATGGTAAAATCATGCGAAAGATGTAACAAAGAAAATGATAAAGCCTTCAATTTTTTGGTAGTTTTAATAAATCGAATAAGATCAAATTTGCAGTAATTTTTTTTTTCATACTCGAGACACGTTTCAGATAAAGTTACTTTTTTAATTTTTTCAGAATCGAACTTCCCTTTATATTCACGACCTTCCGTCGGAAAACGGGCTTTAGCGATGTTCGCTCGCTGGGGTTCGATTAACAGCATTGGTAAGAACAGACCACCCATCAGAAGCAACTCCTACGAATCAGACGATAGTTTCAACATAAACAACAGGAGAATGCAAGGACAGCCGCTAAGGTGGGGTTAAACAATTTAGAATATTTAAGAATAATAGGGCATATCTGAGGGTACACCATCAAAATGTGAAGGAAAAAATGTTATATTTTATAATTATAGTAGATACAGATATTTCAACATTTTTTAACCAATGCTTTAGTAAATAATACATTCACAACAATTCCAGATGGTGACTAAAATTTAGCCGCTTGAGGACGTTGAAAATTTCAACCCTCTCATCCTCGGAAGATGTTTAATTAATAGGCAATTAAGATCCAGGGAGGAAATCTACAGAAAACACACGTATGTTTATCCATGTAGCAGTTTTGTTGCAAATTCACTTTTGAAAAACTGACCTTACGTAAATAGTGAAACTGAAATTTGTATCGTTAAATAAAATTGGGGTTTTCACATTTTTATAAAAAATCCGATTTTTTGCCTAACTTTCCACATAAATAGTCGGAAGTCAATTGACGGTCAATAATGACACCAAAACATATTGAAATTACTTTTTCGATCAAGGCATTATTTAATACGATCTTATGATTCTGTAAATTATAAAAAATTGTAGCATGTAAAACAAGCTCTTGTGAAATCAAAAACAAAAGAAAGCTCAGGACATCAAGTTTACTCCAGAGCACTACTCCTGGGGATTAAGTGGGAAATGGAAAAAAATACCAGCGTGGTTCAAACAGAACTGGCTGGTATCTCAATTGCCACAAAAGAACCAACCAGAAAATAAATTTCTGGTAAGAACATAACAATCTGCACGAA
Organism: Galerucella nymphaeae; assembly: GCA_963978555.1. Taxonomy (NCBI): domain Eukaryota; kingdom Metazoa; phylum Arthropoda; class Insecta; order Coleoptera; family Chrysomelidae; genus Galerucella; species Galerucella nymphaeae. The sequence goes on from OZ021718.1 coordinate 13,146,396, forward strand.
TAGTTGACAAGTCCTATTAACCTTGAACAGACAACGTGTTATATCGGGGCTAGTACTAGAGTGCCACCAAAATTTAGCTAGTGCCTTGCTAGATAACAATATTATCCTGAGGTTAATAAAGGGCACGACAGGAGTAAAAGTAATCGTATTCACGATTTTTTAGCCAGGGAAGCAGCTAAACTAAAACTTTTCAGGACCCAGTGACACCTACGGCCTGACGACTTTGACAATTGCGGAACTAGCCAAACGTTACACCCATGGTCAATCCCTTAAGAAATGGGAGGGAATCAAAGGATGCAGTATTGTCAGGATCACCATGGGCGACCCTTGGAAGCTGGCGTCGAAGGAATATTTGGCCTTGACCTGGAAAAACCTTTCGATTTCGATTTCTAACTGGCCACTGTCAACTGAGGAAACACCTTCATGCTATGGGGCTAGTGGACCAACCTTTATATGCAGGATGTGCGAACAGGAAGATGAAACTATTAGGCATGTCTTATGTGATTTTCCGAAGTTATCGTCAATAAGAGAGTGTGTGTTCGGTAAGTTTTGACCTGCTGATATAAAGATGCCTCCTAATATCCTGTCCTGTCCACTTTCATGGGAAGGACAGGATAGACGATGACCTAGGAGGACAACTCCTCGGGAGGATGTACAATGGGTCACATGTGTGCTGAGAGCCTACACTCACCCTCTTCTATACAGATACAGATGGAAGTTTCAGTTTTAGTTTGATTCTCAATTTTTCAGTTTCTTGTATAAACAGCTACATCATACATGGTTTCATACTCTTATTTTCAGTATTAAATCAATTCAAGTTTCTATAATTTCCAAATAAATGTTCTCGTTTTTGTTTATTAAATAAGAAAATCAATCTACTGAGTTTGATACCTCTATAAAGACTATTTGTTCATTTGGAGTAATAATCACAAATAACTCACAAATTACAATGATTGAAAAAAAAACTGTATGTAGCTGGGTTACTTAAAATATGACCAATCATGTTGATTACTCCATACATTCAATCTAAAAAAATTGTGTAATCTGCTTGTGCATTTATCTGATATGTAACATTGAATTACAAATGCTTATTCTAGGCCTAGATTCTTGACTTCTCATTTCCATTCATATTCTTTGTTGACGGCTATTAGGATTGTTTTATTTGGGTTGTCCAGTGTCCAATTTTGTCTAATTTCACGTCCCTACATCAGTTATTCTTATAGGGACTCTATATTATAGGGTATTCCTTATATTCTCTTGCCTGTTATAAGAATGTCATCGGCTTATTCCTGGCAGGATATTACAAGGTCAGTCAAACTTGACGAGAATTTGTTCACTCTTAAACTCAACAATAATTTTGATGGGGTTGGAAAAAGTCCATCTGCTTTCTAGTGCTTTGAAAGATTGAAGTTTGGAGACCATGTGTAGTGATTTCTCTCGAAGGTCAGTTAGGATTTATTTCTGTATTTGGGCTGTTAGCATTTTTTTGAATATTTTTTCCCATGATCATTTTGGCGCTACCTATTCAGCGAGCCACTGAAGTAGATTTATTTTTTTGTCTTCGCTTTGTCTTGTGTGGACCATATACCAAACGCACAATAAGGAACTTCTTCACAAAACTTTAAGACTGATCTGAAGTACTTAGATTGAATTAAAAAATAATTAGGAATTTTCCAATTCAGTACCGACCTTATTCAAAAGATTCGATTTACAAATATAGGGTGAGCGCATAAAATATCAATCACTATAATTATTCTTATCAAAAGCGCCTATGAAAATAAACTCAACGTTTTGGTGTTGTACTTCTCCAATACTTAAAAATAATAATATGATTAGCTTGGATGCATATTTAATTATTCATAACTTTATATCAAGATTGTTATTTTGTTATTCAACTTGACGTATACAAGTGAAAAAGAAGCTTTTTTGTTGTCGAAGACAAACATAAATTCTTGAACAGAAAGACTCCTATAACATTGTTACAACTATAGTCAAAGGCACTCTTAACGTGCGGGTTCAAAGGTCACTAACCATATGTATCAAATCAAAAAACTCAGAGGTTACCAAAATGTGAGAGTACACTGCAGATTGACGAATTTCCACTTCTTCTTTCATTCTCGAAATAATCCATCGATCTAAGTAGAAAAAAACTGAAAATTGCTACTTATTATTCATATTGTCACTTTGAATTGTCAAAGTGACAAAACTGACAAATTTAAATAAAAACTCTGCTGGTGAAAGACTTTTTAGAATCGCTGAAAACTAAATACATATCCTTCTTTTTCCCGTCAAAATTGCATAAGTCTGTCTTATTTATCTAACGGATTTCATTTGGAAGTTATAATTTAACGTAATAAAAGAAAACAAAAACTGTGAGTATGTCTTTGTTGAATCGTATGACCCGCACGTTAAGAGTGCATTTGACTATAACAAATCATCAGACACCAATATTTCTGTAATCATAAAAAACATATGGTGTGAAAATATGGAGCCAAGTTATTTTTAAATTGTCAAAAACGAGTAACATATCTTATATTGACTTATTTATAATTCCATAGTTTTCACATAATGAATGGTGAATATTATTCAGTGTGATGACTTATTACTTCACTATTGTAGTGTTGACTAATATGGAAGTTAAAAAAGCTACTTTACTGTTTGTAACATCATTTAGTCTGGGGAAGTTGGGTCCAACGTTGTCATTAGATAGTTGTGAAATGTCGTGAAATGGACAAGATTTCCACCAGAGATTTTACTTTTTCAAACAAAAGTATATGTAATATACTAGATTTGTGAGAAGATTCCGCCCGAGCTTGCGATGCAGCATGCAAGCATATCTTAAAGAACGTGAAATGCAATAGTTTTTCTTCCATAACTTTTTTAGATTTGATTGTACAAAAAAATTGTGACTTAAACCTGTAAATGCTGGTACCCCTTCTCATCTAAACCAATGAAGATAACAGAGTCCTGTTGGCAATGAAATATAACACGCCAAGGCATATAATCCTATTAGTAGTTGGCTTTTCTTTATTGTAAATTTTTTGTTAATTGAATGCAATTTGTACTAACAATATATGTTCAATTTTTATATAATATAGTACTACAAGTTGTCTCTTATAATCATTTGATTGTCTTTAATATACCTGGAGCAACTGTTATAGAAAATTGATAAATTAAAAAAAAAAACGATTACATGGAATGAAAGAATTGAATGCTAGTTCAATTTAAGATTCCTGTCTTGGATTCTGATGATTTGTTGCTTGTTAAAGTGTAATTGTAGTTTATTGGATTTTTATATACGTTTATTTTTAGTTTATGTTTTGTTAGAAGAAAATTTGTTTACAAATTACAGTGTATAAAAAGTTTAATGTGAATAAAGCTTGTATCAATAATTAAATCGTTAAATCTTTATTTTTCATACTTTTCACCTTCTCTCGTAGCTGTACTGATCGTTAATGTCGAATGGGAGATACTGACCTACTTTGACATTGGGAATAAACAAACATCGTTAACTATAATTCTTTTTTTCGATTTTGGTATCTTCATTTCACGCTTGGAAGGAATCCAGGACCTCAATTCTCCCTCAGTTTCAAAAATTTCCGTTTTGGGTGCAAAAACTTCGTCAAACAATCAGTTTATAAACACTGGCAAGACCGTTGGACTGAATCAAACTATAAGGTCCGCGGAATAAAGAAATGCGTAAGCCCCTAGAGATCATTACCGTTGAAAAGCTTCTGCCACGACAATCTTATATTCCATTTCCTAGCACCAGTGTGCGACAGCTGCAATCAGCCTCTGACAGTACGCCATGTACAGCCACGTACTATTGAAATGATAAAAGTTCCGGTTACACAGAGAAACTCATAAGATCCCCAATTAAATAGAAGAGGCACTTGGTGGAAACTGAGATATGCCTCAGTTAATAAACTGAAAATCATACAAATATCAAATAAAATTTACACGTAAATTCACAAATAATGTAATTTGATTTACGTAAATACCAAGTTCCACGTCTGTAACTAATTTTAACCTATTGTACATTCTTGCTGAGCGCTAAAAATCTCAGAGATTATATAGATAAAAAAAAATTCTTATATACCAATATTGCCATGAATGCAGTTTACTTATTTCCAATAATAGTTTTCAAAAAATGAACTCATTCACAGAATTATATTTGGAAGCAGAAATATTTCCAAAACCTCATTCCATTTTATGCACGAGACAATATGGACGTTGCTTATAACTTTTTATGGGAAAAGTTGGAATAACTAAGGTTTAATAGTGGTAGAAACGGTAATCGGGGCGGGGATTAGCTAGACCACCAAGTGCACTCTATAAAATTTCCACTATTATTCTCTTTATTACCAGGATTAGGAAGACCATTCTTCGTGAATGTTATTCGAATAGTTTCGCTTTAGCATATTGGTAACATTGTTCGGATTAACATTTCAGGTGCTCTATGTTGGATAACTAATATATTGAGCACCTATTGATATAAATAGCTCCAATTAACAATAAATATTGAAGACAAGCTACATTAAACATATCAAGTGACAGTAAATTACGCGCATTTTGATAAAAAACGGTTCTGATACAAATAGAATTGTGGTGGAAGCTTGTGGTGGTAATAATAAAACATTTGATTAGTACATTAAATAAGAAATAGTTTCATCTTCAATTCTTAAAACTAGTACTTCTTGTGCACGAGCATCTTTTATTTCCACTTCAAAATTTTTTCTTCATCGTCAACCCTTCGATAACAACACAACTTTGACTTTGGAATCTCCAAATATTCCAATTTAAATTCTTCTTTAAAGCTTCAGATTACTACCACACTCGAAGGTTCTGTACCCATAACCTGTGGTGGTAGTAATAAGACACTTGATTAGTTAAAATAAAGAGTTTCACTTCTTATGAATTACAAATTGGAATATCATCAAATCATATATATATATATGAATATATATATATATATATAACTCTGATTATATTTAGTGGTTTTTTTTAGAGAAAAATACTTATTTTTAAAGTACACACTTTATTTTGTTAAGCTTTCGTTGCACTTCGTCAACTTCGTCAGAACAAAACTTGTGATTAAAAAATAAAATCTAAAAACTCCATTGTATAAAAATACAAAATACTTCCACGAAAGCTTAACAAAATAAAGTGTGTACTTTAAAAATAAGTATTTTTCTCTAAAAAAAACCACTAAATATAATCAGAGTTATTATATTACTAGAGATGAACAATACAATTTATATATATATATACAGGGTGGGGCACTATGAACGAACTATTCTCTGGCGTCTTAACGGCAAATAAAATAAGAAAAAATTGGACGTAGAATTAAGTAGACTACTTGGGACTATAATTTAAAAATATTTTTGAATATACAGGGTCCTCCAAAAAAGCGTGCCGTATCAAAGTTAGGTTCTTTTAAATGGAACACCCTGTATTTTATCACATTTTTGAATTGTACTATTAAAAAAAATGTATGTTCATTAACATTTCCCTATACCTATCTAGTTCAGTTTCCAGGATTTCGATCGATTTTACATAATTTGTAGACCCTCCGAAAAAATACAATATCTTCAAAATAAAAACGAGTAACCACATCACACCATCTCATTAAAAGCTTTTGACCTTTTGTTTCCAATATTTACTGGTATGCTATAATATACAGGGTGTTTTTAATATGACTGTATAAAACCAACCATTTAATACATAAATTTCTGGTTTAATTTAAATAGAACAACAACAATAATTATCTCATTGTCATTGTGTAATTGTGTAGAAGTGACGTCCACTTACTAGATATTAAGGAAGAGAGGTTTTTATCGATGTCGAAGTGACAATAACATTTCCAGGTATATGACATTTTAACATTGCAACGAAACAGTTTTGCCAATCACTAATTTTATCTAATGTCAGTTTTTCGAGCAAATTTGGTGATTGACAAAATTTTGAGTTGAAGAGAAATTTATCTTATAAAAGAAAAGCTCGAGTGTTTTTTGGCAAGATAAATTAACGACAGAATATATCGATGAACAACAACAATAATTATCTCATTGTCATTGTGTAAAAGTGACGTCCGCTTACTAGATATTGAGGAAGAGAGGTTTTTATCGCGATAAAAAAGGATGCACCTTTTTTATCGATGTCAAAGTGACAATAACATTTCCAGGTATATGAAAATTTAACATTGGAGTTAATTTATCGCTGTAAAAGTTTCAGCTAACTTTTGGTGTTGTCAAAGTGGTGTTCTTCTTTAAAAAGCTCGCATTATCCTATATTTCCATGTCCTCTGAAGTGATTGGCTGTGTATAATTGGTTTTTAATATTATTCACTTATCTAGTTACCAATGAAATGTCGTTCATATAGATATTATTTTAATACCATTCCATCTGCAAATAGATTCATGAATTTGTTTAATGTGTATTTGTATAGTGTTGATGTATTATTGAGTTTTGATAATTAACATTATTAATTATTAATCCCTGGTTAAACATGAAAAAGTACTCTAACGAAGAAAGATATGATCCTAATTATTGGTGAGTGTCAGGAGAACTGTTTTTTAGCAAGTGGATTATACACTCAAAAGTATCCAAATAAAAATTATCAACAGAAATGTTTTCAAAAGACTACTGCAAGTAGAACATGAAGAATAGGATAAGGAAAGCGTTTCAAACAGTAACACCAGAAATGTTAAAGGAAGTGAGCAATAACTTTTTTAAAAGATTTCAAAGTTGTATCCGACAAGATGGGTGTCACTTTGATCACCTTCTCTAAATTTTTTATAGTTATTTTTTATAATTTTGAAGCTTAATGCATCTGTATGTCCAATAATAGTGTACTTACCCTTAATAAAATTCTAATTTAGTATAGTATATTTAAAAGGGGAAAGGTTAAGCGAATCTTAAATACTACACACAAAACATTATTCATTTAAGACAAATTGGCGTAATTTCAATATATTCCAAATATATTCCGCAATTTTCCTAGCCTCAAAAATTGTGATTTGTCAAAATAACAAATTTTAAATGTTCAAAAACTTCCAATCGGAGTATCATGTTATAGGTAACTAGATGTCAGCAAATAATTGAATATTAAAAAACAAATTTAAAATTTCTCGAAAACTATCAGAGTTAGATATAGGGAGCCCTAATACCAACTAAAAGGTACTAAATTCACACGTTTAACAGACCCAACAGATACAGGGTGTTCTATTTAAATTAAGCCAGAAATGTATGTATTAAATGGTTGGTTTTATACGGTCATATTAAAAACACCCTGTATATTATAGCATACCAGTAAATATGGGAAATAAGAGATCAAAAGCTTTTAGTGAGATGGTGTGGAGCAAATGTGGTTATTCGTTTTTATTTTGAAAATATTGTATTTTTTCGGAGGGTCTACAAATTATGTAAAATCGATTTATCCTGGAAACTGAACTAGATAGGTATAGGGAAATGTGAACTCAGATTATTTTCAACAGTACAATTCAAAAATGTGATGAAATACAGAGTGTTCCATTTAAAAGAACCTAACTTTGATACGGCACGCTTTTTTGGAGCACCCTGTATATTCGAAAATATTTTTAAATTATAGTCCTGAGTAATCTACTTAGTTCTACGTCTAATTTTTTCGAATTTTATTTGCCGTTAAGACGCCAGAGAATAGTTCCTTCATAGTGCCCCACCCTGTATATATATATATATACAGGGTGTCCCACGACGAGTGAAAACTATCTGTATATGGTAAAATACTCATAGTAAAATCATGAAAATTTCTACGTTTGGGTTTTCGGATACGATCTTTTTAACTAAAATATTTTCAAAGATGGCCGACTTCCGGTTCTACCGGAAGTCGACTGTAACTTTGTTATTTTAAATAGAACACCCTGTATATTAATACATTTTTGAAATCTACATAATATTTTAGTACACTTTTGTCTGAAAACTTTTTTTATAAAATGCACACCTTTTGAGTTATTGACTTTTTTGTAGAAAATTTGACCGTTGAAGACCCTTATAAATTATTTTTTTACGAGGAGACCCTTGAAGATATGAAGATATGGTTTCTGTTCGGTTGCCTTGAGCAAGGTCAAACGTATTCGATTCTATGTTGAAAAATTTTTCATTTTATACAGGGTGTGTATAAAAAGTGTTCAAAGTTTAACTTCATAAATATCAAATTTCTTCATTTTTTCAAATAGAACCACCCTGTTTTTTCTATTTTAATGCATTCAGGGGAAAAAATAAGGCAAGTTCATGTATACTTTCCTATACCTAAACCTTACCGTTATCCAGATATTGAATGTTTTCTGTAAATTTTTAGAGATGCAGGTGTGGTCTAAATTTTGATACAAGCAACTCAAAAAGTGTGCAATTTTCGAAAAAAGTTTTTAGACAAAAGTATACTAAAATATTAAGTAGATTTCAAAAATGTATTAATATACAGGGTGTTCCATTTAAAATAACAAAGTTACAGTCGACTTCCGGTTGAACCGGAAGTCGGCCATCTTTGAAAATATTTTAGTTGAAAAGATCGTATACGAAAACCCAAACGTAGAAATTTTCATGAATTCACTATAAGTATTTTGCCATATACAGATAGTTTTCACTCGTCGTGGGACACCCTGTATATCAACTAACTAGAATATGTCGATACATAATAGTTATTTATGTATCAAGGGCGTAAAACAGGTGTTTATGGACCGCAACGTGTAAGTTAGAGCCCGAGCCACAAAGCGAGGGCTATTAACAGGTCCATAAACGCTGTTTACGCCTGAAATACATACAATATTTTATGCACGACCGTTTTAATAGTCAATCTTAATAAATTTACAAAATTTTATGCACGACCTTATTAATGATAGTTTATCAATAAATATGTTTTATATTCTACTTTTCACCTTTTGTGAGTAGGTTATTATAAATGTTTCAAGCTGGATAAATTTTATACCACGATATTATTATAACTCACCCTGGATAACAATCTACCAAATCATTTGTATAGTTAAATAAAAATAAGTCTTATTGAAACTAATAAGATGATAAAACAATAATCAATATACCTATACGCGTTACCATAGCAACCAAGTCAATAGGACAAGAATAGGTAGACGCCATTTTTATTTACAGTCGACTTCACGTATTGCAATTTTCTTAGTATATTTTCAAAGAAGTTTTATATATTTTGTTCATGTAATGGACAGTAGTGAAAAAATAGTTTCCGGAACACCACCGGAAATTTTTAAAGCAGCAGAAAATGCAAAATTAAGTTTACTACCCGCCAAATCTAAGAGAATATACGATAAGGTCCGCGGACGGTAAAGTATTCCGCGGGCGGTAAAGTGACACTTTAGGCCCGCTAAGCGTATTTATAATCTGGACTTTTTCGCCCGTACGTGCATAAAATAAATATTAAATACAATTTTGAGTGATACTACAAGTATATGGTTTCATATCGATTTTTTTGCTCGTTGAATCGACGTAGAATCGGCCATTTTATAAAATTTCATTCGCAACTTTTTTTATTATTGACGCTCTCCGCTATAGTCCAGTCAAATTGGAGTTTACTCGTTACAAAAGTGAGGGAGTAGGTTTCTCAACTGGTTTCTATGTTTTTTGGGTCGCTGAATCCGAATTTGAAGAGTGCTGACACCTACCTGGTCCGCGTCAGGTCGAAAAACGAAAAAAACCTCAAAATTATGGAGGTTGTTTTGGTTTTTCGTAAATATCATGGAAACGAGGTATCTGTCGTAAAATGTCACTCCTATCAAAGTTAAAGAGCATAAAATTCTGCGTCGAATGACCTCCCTAACGTCTTATTTTGATCAATTTCTATGACCACAATCGTCAATCAAAAAATGCCCGTTTTTTCCAACTTTTGTAAAAACAGCAGTAAGGTGACTTTTTGACGTGTGCGATTCGTAAATACACATTCTATATGAAAAACTCAGAGAAACAAAATTGTAGAGCATAAAATTCTGCGTTCAGCGAGCACCTAAATTTTAAATTTGGATCAACCTATACAATATAGCGACAATTTTTCATTTTCTATCTAAGCGCCAATGTGACCATTACGAAGGGTTTCAACGAATATAACTCTTACTGTTGTTAAAATACCATTTACTATTTTATACTATTTACATATAACCAAAAAGATACAGAAAAATATAATAAAAAAATTTATGCAATTCTTTGCCGCTTTGATGAGGTAGGGCCTGGCTCAATATTGATATCTGGGGCAGACGATGGCCCAGGCTCGTCAATTGGTCGGCTCGTCGTTTCATGCTGTGGTGGTAGTAGTTCTTCACCTGAAAATAATGTTGACATACAGTTATTTGTCTGTTGAAAAACATGGCACATCAACCATATCAATTCGTAATTACATGAAATTCAATTTGAAAGCAGGTGAATTTTAATGGTAGATACCTTGCAAACTGTTTATGGCTTGGCCAACAAAAGAATCTCCAAATTCATCATCTTCTTCTTCGAATGCAGAAATGACATCTACATTTGTACACAAATCTGCACAGTTTACACACAGTTGCGAGCAGAAAAGGCCTGATCTCCTGCAGCCGCATCGCTCACCACAATCTGTGCGACATTTGCATGAAATTGACTGCATTAGTTTGTCAGGAGCGGGGGGTTTGTCTGTTGGCAAAGGGAGCAATCCATTTTTGGTAGCCTTCCATCCCCACAGCACTGGAGGCAGAAGGTTTCCAAGCCACTGCTGTACTTGGAAGTACACCCGCAAGCTGTGCTGGCGTGCAGCAGCAGCAGTTGGTGGGATGGAAGCTATGTTGCTCGAAATTTTAAATGCAGATGTTACGTACATTTTGTAGCGTAGCTCATCCAAATTTGTTTTTTTGTGGTCTCCCCCATAAAGGGCCACTAAAAATGATTCTCCAGTAGCAGCAATATCAGCTGGCTGGGCTGAAGGATCTAAAAATCTCTCGACATCCTTCTCTAACTCAGGATGTTTAGTGAGCGTTTTTAGGAATTTAGTTTTTCCTTGGTTGAAAATGGCTGACGTTGAATCACATCCGCTCATAGCATGAAGAAACATCATGTGATTGTAGAGGCCTTTAGGGTGATACAGGAGTGGAGGATCTTTTCCACGCCCTGGCTTGAGCAGGTAGATATTATCTGAAATCCGAAGACCCATCATAATTACAAGAATATCAACGTCTTCTGCCACAACTGCTATATTTTTATGAAATGGAGCCAAGGATTCAGCTGTTTGAACGATTAGTCCATCAGCATCTTCAGTTGCTTGGTAGCAAGTAATCCCTGCTTCTTCACACATAGCCATCAGCATGGTAATCAATCTACTTTTGTTTTTGGAGTTTGATAGAAAATTTTCCTGAGATAATGTTGGGGTCATCGCTTGGCTGAACTGTATTTCAAAGGAGATTTTTTTTTTCCTGATCTCCTCAACCTCTCCATTGCTTTTGTCCCTCCATGTTCTGAGGAGTACCCATCAAATACAATATACGAACTTGGGCCATACTTTTTCTGGGTGTAATTTATATATGCTTTGCATATGTCGTTAAAGGTAAACCCTCTTGACCAAACAACTCGGTGCAGCAACAATCCACCATCAATCACAAATGCTGCACTGCTGTCCAACGGAGTGGCATCTTGAAGTGGCTTGAAAGTTTTGTACAATGAAGATTTTGTGCCTTTTCGTAGGAAACCATCGTCAAAAAGTGCAGGAGGGTATGGAGCCAATTCATATGTTAAGAACTCCTGCAGTTCTTCGTCTGATTGTTTGGTGATTACCATCCTCTTTGAATGGGGTGCAGGTGTTTCGGACTCCAGGTTCAATACAATACAAGGTCGGAACAAAAGAGAAGGGTCGGAACAAAAGAGAAGGGTGACGACCCACTTTCAGCCCTTTTTTTTTCGCTATGAAGCTAAGTTTTCAGATTCCCTCAAACGTTTTACAAACGTCATTCCATCCTGGTCCTGGTCATTCATGAAACCTTATATATATATCTGTATAAATATATACTATTTATGAATCATTTTATGCGTAAGAACTGTCAGCGTGATATCCGTTGAAACCCCTCGTAATGGTCACATTGGCGCTTAGATAGAAAATGAAAAATTGTCGCTATATTGTATAGGTTGATCCAAATTTAAAATTTAGGTGCTCGCTGAACGCAGAATTTTATGCTCTACAATTTTGTTTCTCTGAGTTTTTCATATAGAATGATTATTTACGAATCACACACGTCAAAAAGTCACCTTACTGCTGTTTTTACAAAAGTTGGAAAAAAAGGGCATTTTTTGATTGACGATTGTGGTCATAGAAATTGATCAAAATAAGACGTTAGGGAGGTCATTCGACGCAGAATTTTATGCTCTTTAACTTTGATAGGAGTGACATTTTACGACAGATACCTCGTTTCCATGATATTTACGAAAAACCAAAACAACCTCCATAATTTTGAGGTTTTATGCGTTTTTCGACCTGACGCGGACCAGGTAGGTGTCAGCACTTTTCAAATTCGGATTCAGCGACCCAAAAAACATAGAAACCAGTTGAGAAACCTACTCCCTCACTTTTGTTACGGAAACGCCACTTTTTAACCCAATTTGACTGGACTACTACATAACTTCTTGAGGTACGTTAACATCTGACACTTCTGTCAAGATATAATTGTAAAATGCCGACATAAAACAGCAGCGACTGTTTACATTAAATATAAATTATTGAACATTTATAGCTTGGATGTCCCACGACGAGTGAAAACTATCTGTGTATGGCAAAATACTTATAGTAAAATCATGAAAATTGCTACGTTTGGGTTTTCGGATACGATCTTTTCAACTAAAATATTATCAAAGATGGCCGACTTCCGGTAGACCGGAAGTCGACTGTAACTTTGTTATTTTGAATAGAACACCCTGTATACTAATGCATTTTTGGAATCTACGTAATATTTTAGTATACTTTTGTCTAAAACTTTTCTCGAAAAATGCACACTTTTTGAGTTATTGATTTTTTTGTAGAAAATTTGACCGTTGAAGACCCTTATAAATTATTTTTTCACGAGGAGACCCTTGAAGATATGAAAATGGTTTCTGTTCGGTTGCCTTAAGCAAGGTCGAACGTAATCGAATCTATGTTGAAAAGTTTTCCATTTTATACAGGGTGTGAATAAAAAGTGTTCAAAGTTTAACTCAATAAATATCAAATTTCTTCATTTTTTTGAATAGAATGTTATCCAGATATTAAATGTTTTGTGTAAATTTTTATAGATGCAGGTGTGGTCTAAATTATGATACAAGCACTAAGAAATAAAAAAGTCTATTTCCTCATCTGTCTCTAAAAAAAAAATCAAATCAAATTGTTTTTATTAATCCTATTCCAACTTTTAGTCGTTTCCGAGATATTTGAGGTTTTAAATTGTTATTATATTTTTTACCAAGTTTAAATTTTTCATGTATACTTTTAGTAGGCTCTGTAATAAATAACACTTATTTAACTGACATTAGTTTACATCTAAAAAAGATTGTGAGCTAAGATTTCGAAATTCCTTCAATTCCCTTTCTGAGATGATGATTAGCCGTGCGACGAATGAAGGTATACTGAGAAGGGTTGAAAAATGCATTGAAGTTCAAGGGAGCAATTTTCAACATTTACTTCAAAATATCAGACTATTTTTCTTTGGCTTTTAATTTTCCATGAAATTTTGTAGTATATCTTATTATTCTCACCAATGGTTTAACTCGATTAACTTTTGCTTAAAATTAACCGAATAGCTTCAATAGCTTTACATTAGTTTACATCTAAAAAAGATTGTGAGCTAAGATTTCGAAATTCCTTCAATTCCCTTTCTGAGATGATGATTAGCCGTGCGACGAATGAAGGTATACTGAGAAGGGTTGAAAAATGCATTGAAGTTCAAGGGAGCAATTTTCAACATTTACTTCAAAATATCAGACTATTTTTCTTTGGCTTTTAATTTTCCATGAAATTTTGTAGTATATCTTATTATTCTCACCAATGGTTTAACTCGATTAACTTTTGCTTAAAATTAACCGAATAGCTTCAATAGCTTTTAAGAATGTGATTTCGATCGCGGTCAATCTGGATATCTTACTGCAAATAAAGCACATGTTCTTGTAAAAAATTTGTCATATTCACCATGTATTAAAAGTAAATTCACATATTTTTATTTCTTAGTGCTTGTATCAAAATTTAGACCGCACCTGCATCTCTAAAAATTTACAGAAAACATTTAATATCTGGATAAAGGTGAGGTTTAGGTATGGGAAAGTATACATAAACTTGCCTTATTTTTTTCCCCTGAATGCATTAAAATCGAAAAAACAGGTTGGTTCTATTCAAAAAAATGAAGAAATTTGATATTTATGAAGTTAAACTTTGAACACTTTTTATACACACCCTGTATAAAATGAAAAATTTTTCAACATAAATTCGAATACGCTTGACCTTGCTTAAGGCAACCGATGAGAAACCATTTTCATATCTTCAAGGGTCCCCTCGTAAAAAATAATTTGTAAGGGTCTTCAACGGTCAAATTTTCTACAAAAAAATCAATAACTTCAATAACTCAAAAAGTGTGCATTTTTCGAAAGAAGTTTTCAGACAAAAGTATACTAAAATATTAGGTATATTTCAAAAATGTATTAATATACAGGGTGTTCCATTTAAAGTAACAAAGTTACAGTCGACTTCCGGTAGAACCGGAAGTCGGCCATCTTTAAAAATATTTCAGTTGAAAAGACCGTATCCAAAAACCCAAACGTAGAAATTTTCATGATTTTACTATAAGTATTTTGCCATATACAGATAGTTTTCACTCGTCGTGGGACACCCTGTATACATGGAGGACATCACACGTATCCCAATATTTGCAATAAATGTATGAACTGTTTACAATGAAGTGTGCTTCTTTATAATGATACATGTATACGATGGAAATATAAAAAAAATGTGCAAAAGAATGCTCTTAAACTCTGTGCCGTCAAAAAACAGCGGTACCTACAGACAGAAAAAATTTTTGAAATCGGCGAATTTACCCCCCCTCCCCAGTTATTCGAATACTTGACGGCGATGATTCAGTTACCTTTGCATTTCCTTTAAAAAGCATAATTCATGTATGCCGTCAAAAAAGGGTGGTACATGCGGACAGAAATCGCAAATCAAAACCGGATTTTTACCCCTCGGGGGGGTGGTCACTTAGAATTTGACGGCACCGATTTCAAAGTTATAGTTAACATTTATTAAGCATTATAAACAGTGTGCCGTCAAAATATGATGGTTCATGCAAAAATATTAAAAAAATTACTAAAATTTCTTTAGTAAAAAATTAATTTTTCGTATGAGGTCATTTATTTCAGGACGGCATATAGTTTTTTATAAAGTAGAAGTGAATTATTAAGGTTTTATAATGATGCCGTCAATAATTCATGGTACGTAATGGAAATGTGAAATGAAAATAAAAATGAGAAATTTTGAAAATTTTGAATAATTAATACACATTTATAACAGCTTACTTTTGTAATATTATTGTGGATAGCACTTTTTTAAACATTAAAAAACATAGAAAAACCGATGCCGTCAATTTTTCCTTGTTATATTGTATGCATTTCACGTTAAATCTCATGCCTTTTTTGGCTTACTTAACCTACCATTTTGGTCAAAAATTACAAGACGGCATTAATAATAAAATATTGATCACATTAAATAGTAATTGATAATTTTGGTGCCGTCAACATTAAACGGGAACTTTACGTAAGGTGAGAATTTAAAAATTTGAAAATTTCAAACGACAATCTTCGAATATTCATTAAACTTTCAAGCACAGATGTGTGATTTATTATCAAAAAAATGAGTGTATTTTTAAATCTTGTAATATTTATATATAAGAATATATCAATTTTTATAAAGATTTGAATAACAATGTATAAATTTTATAGGGTTCTGGTCGACTTAGCGACCCTCGGAATTTTATGATAATTTTAAATTTGTTTGAAAGCTTACCTTAAATAAAGCAGATTAGAACAAAAATTTTCTTGGATCATCCAGAAATTACTTCAAAAATCACGATTTTAGTTCAAAAATTGGTACTTTTTCAACACTAATTTATGCTATTTCACGATAAATATTTTCACTGCAAACAATAAAAGTTATTATCTTGAACTGAATTTGAATCTGTTTCACAAAAAAAACCGGAAGAAAATACTTTAATTTCACTAATTTTTAGAAATATTTGTGAGCATAAATATTTTCGTTTGACACTTAAGCTTATAAAATTACTCACTAAAATCTTATGTCTAGATATCCCAGGTTCACAAATTATGATCAGGTGATACACCTAACGTCGTTGTCAAATGGTCTACTTTTTCTTTCAGCTGAATTATTTATATTAATGTTATAGATTAGGTACATGAATATATAACAATATAAAATTATTTGCATCTATAATCATGAAAATTTAAATAATAAACATTCTTTTAATGTAGTGATTACCTTATATTTGTTCCATACATTGAATAAATGAGATTAAAACAAACTTTTTGCTGGCCCACAGTCTGTTTCTTTTAGGTATCACGAATTTTAGTTCAATATGATAAAGGTTATTTTTTCTTTTCCTACCTTGCTATTTCATTTGTAGAAAGCTTATTGTATAGAAACTTTTCTTAATTCAAACAATTATCACTCACATTCATAATGGAATCAACAATAAACGACAGATTAAAAATCTCTTCTAGCGATTTTCACACATTATCGATTTGTTTTGAAAAGTTTGTTGGCAAGATCCTCTCGTTTCGAGGTGCGGTTGCGCCAATTAACAGCTGTAGTAATCTGCGCCTGCGCCCGTTACACGCCGCGAAACTTTTATTTAGGTATTCAATAAATTATTCCTTTTCTTCCAACGAAAATACTCGTGAAGACTCCTTTGTTATTTCTAATTGCATTTTTCTTCATACTGTTGAGTTTTATTTGATCTGTATAAGTATTTAATGATATTCTGTTACACTTTGATCTGTGTCAGTTGGTCGGGAAGCGATATGTGTTGAATTAATATAAACATTTTTTGCTCTAGTAGAAATCCCATTAAGTCAGTCATTTTGAGGTGAAGAGATGAAGAAAGGGGAAGGAACATACATATGTATTCCCTTCCCCTTCCAAAAAAGTGTCTAATAATTTGTATTCCACATGAAAGCGCGCCGTGTCGACGTTTCGCAATTCGCGCGCGCGAATTGCGAAACGTCGACACGGCGCGCTCGCTTCGCTCGCAATATCAATGTCTATCTATATACATACATATGTATTCCCTTCCCCTTCTCAAAAAAAGTGTCTAAAAATTTGCATTCCACATGAAAGCGCGCCGGGTCGACGTTTCGCAATTCGCGCGCGCAATTCGTATACATGTATCATTATAAAGAAGCACACTTCATTGTAAACAGTTCATACATTTATTGCAAATATTGGGATACGTGTGATGTCCTCCATGTATACAGGGTGTCCCACGACGAGTGAAAACTATCTGTATATGGCAAAATACTTATAGTAAAATCATGAAAATTTCTACGTTTGGGTTTTTGGATACGGTCTTTTCAACTGAAATATTTTTAAAGATGGCCGACTTCCGGTTCTACCGGAAGTCGACTGTAACTTTGTTACTTTAAATGGAACACCCTGTATATTAATACATTTTTGAAATATACCTAATATTTTAGTATACTTTTGTCTGAAAACTTCTTTCGAAAAATGCACACTTTTTGAGTTATTGAAGTTATTGATTTTTTTGTAGAAATTACTTCAAAAATCACGATTTTAGTTCAAAAATTGGTACTTTTTCAACACTAATTTATGCTATTTCACGATAAATATTTTCACTGCAAACAATAAAAGTTATTATCTTGAACTGAATTTGAATCTGTTTCACAAAAAAAACCGGAAGAAAATACTTTAATTTCACTAATTTTTAGAAATATTTGTGAGCATAAATATTTTCGTTTGACACTTAAGCTTATAAAATTACTCACTAAAATCTTATGTCTAGATATCCCAGGTTCACAAATTATGATCAGGTGATACACCTAACGTCGTTGTCAAATGGTCTACTTTTTCTTTCAGCTGAATTATTTATATTAATGTTATAGATTAGGTACATGAATATATAACAATATAAAATTATTTGCATCTATAATCATGAAAATTTAAATAATAAACATTCTTTTAATGTAGTGATTACCTTATATTTGTTCCATACATTGAATAAATGAGATTAAAACAAACTTTTTGCTGGCCCACAGTCTGTTTCTTTTAGGTATCACGAATTTTAGTTCAATATGATAAAGGTTATTTTTTCTTTTCCTACCTTGCTATTTCATTTGTAGAAAGCTTATTGTATAGAAACTTTTCTTAATTCAAACAATTATCACTCACATTCATAATGGAATCAACAATAAACGACAGATTAAAAATCTCTTCTAGCGATTTTCACACATTATCGATTTGTTTTGAAAAGTTTGTTGGCAAGATCCTCTCGTTTCGAGGTGCGGTTGCGCCAATTAACAGCTGTAGTAATCTGCGCCTGCGCCCGTTACACGCCGCGAAACTTTTATTTAGGTATTCAATAAATTATTCCTTTTCTTCCAACGAAAATACTCGTGAAGACTCCTTTGTTATTTCTAATTGCATTTTTCTTCATACTGTTGAGTTTTATTTGATCTGTATAAGTATTTAATGATATTCTGTTACACTTTGATCTGTGTCAGTTGGTCGGGAAGCGATATGTGTTGAATTAATATAAACATTTTTTGCTCTAGTAGAAATCCCATTAAGTCAGTCAT
Organism: Galerucella nymphaeae; assembly: GCA_963978555.1. Classification (NCBI taxonomy): domain Eukaryota; kingdom Metazoa; phylum Arthropoda; class Insecta; order Coleoptera; family Chrysomelidae; genus Galerucella; species Galerucella nymphaeae. Next base: position 13,165,248 of record OZ021718.1, read on the forward strand.
TTTGAGGTGAAGAGATGAAGAAAGGGGAAGGAACATACATATGTATTCCCTTCCCCTTCCAAAAAAGTGTCTAATAATTTGTATTCCACATGAAAGCGCGCCGTGTCGACGTTTCGCAATTCGCGCGCGCGAATTGCGAAACGTCGACACGGCGCGCTCGCTTCGCTCGCAATATCAATGTCTATCTATATACATACATATGTATTCCCTTCCCCTTCTCAAAAAAAGTGTCTAAAAATTTGCATTCCACATGAAAGCGCGCCGGGTCGACGTTTCGCAATTCGCGCGCGCGCGCGAATTGCGAAACGTCGACCCGGCGCGCTCGCTTCGCTCGCAATATCAATCAGTCAACCTAGATCTCTAAATTAGAAAATTCATTAATAAGTATACTGACTTTCTTTACCCTCTTTATAAAACATGAAATTAAAATCATTTGATATACATGTCTATCTATATACATACATGTATATTCCCTTCCCCTTCTCGAAATTTTTTTCCACTCCCATCATATAACTTGTTAATTGAGTGACAATTTTCAGTTTCATAATGATACTCATTATAACACTGGTTTTGATTATAAAACTGAAAAATTGACCAATGAAAATCTAGATTTCCAAATACCCAAGTATGCAAACACAATATTTTCTGTAGAATGTTTGACAGTTCGACAGGTTTAATCTTTTGCTTGAGTTTTCAAAAGAAATGTCGAGGACCAGTCCAAAAATTCTCAATGACCAAGGTAAATACATATTTAAACTTATTAATTTTTGTTCAAAATAGATTACTAATTTTGTTCACCTATACCTACCCTTTATGGTACAGTTCAAAGATGAAATAATAATGTGGTTCCGTGGCGCAACCTGTAAAGGCGCCACATAAGATTTTATTCAAATTGTGCATGCCGGGTTCGAGTCCCGAGAAGTACGTTTTTTTTAAACTTTTTTAAATCAAATTTCTTTTCCTAGAAAAAAAGTGTATGTAACTCTCATGTAATGTTTATTAATACATCCTTAGGCTACGTATTATGTTGATTTTTTATCGTTTAACATAAGCTCAGTCTAAGCTTTTTATATTCAAAGGTTAACATGAATAAATCAATTCTTCTTGTTTCGTCTGATCTATCGATCGTTTTATGAAAACTATATTTTCCCATATATTTAAGTGAAAATTTGTCGAATGTGAAATAATATCAATATAAATATAAAATACTATGTTCTTTATAGGACAAATATTTATATACCTACTTATCGGGACATTTAACGTTAATTTTTAACTAAAAATCACGAAAATATACGTTTTCCATTTTTACTCTAACCATATATAAAATAATTATAGTCAGTACCTATGGAACATACAATATTAAAATATTACTTCCAAAAAGTACATTTTGTATACATATATTTTAGATAATAAATACTAAGTAAGTACATCGGTGTTATGTGAGAATCAAATATAAATCTAAAATCTTGGTAATATTTTCAAGCCGTAACGAGTTAGCGAAATAAAAACTGGCAGCATAGCTCATTCGCCGCTCCTTCTAAAATTTGTGACCATTCGATATCTAGACATAATTGTCAAAAAATGTCAAATATTTACGAAAAAATGGCGGATTTTAACATTTTCAATTGCGATTTTCTCTCTCAAAAGTGGATGATCCAAGAAATTTTTTTTATTAAAACGTTCTATATCCATAGGACTTTCTATTAAAAAAAAAATCGTTGCAAAATTCCGAGGGTCGCAAACCTTACCGGACCCATTTTATAGTATTTTTATTATTATGGATGTTCAAAAAAAAATGAATAAAAAATGTTCAAAACATAGAATACTGCATGTGCTCACCATTCTTCATCAGAACTCTCGCTGTCTATTTCTGAATTACTTGCAGAGACAGATTCATCATCTTCCTCGACATCTAAAATATTAATACAATAGATTGGAAAAAAAATTACAAACATCAATCAATTAATTTCACAAAATATCTGTTTCATACCTGTAATATCATTTTCTGTCTCAGTTCTCTCATCCTGTACAATAATGTACCATGTAAAATTGACGGCATAATAAAATATGTTATCTTTGAATTAATAGTTATTTATGCAACAAGTGCAAAAAGTGAGTGTTTTTTGCACGCGACGTGAAATTGTCCAACGAGGTCTTTAGGCCGAGTTGGACAACACGTCAAGTGCAAAAAACACGTTTTGCAAGAGTTGCATACAATATTTTTTCTAAATTCATGCAAAAACTGGAAAATTAGAATATAAATATGTCAAGAGCCTATCCTACCTAATCAAAGTCAACCCGTTCTTCTTTTTTTGTATCTTTATGGCCTCCACCTTGTCAGCACTCAATCATAGCTGGTTTTCGCCTTGACCATTTAAATTTTAAATAATTAAAGATTTTTGCAATAATTGTAACTCGTTGAGACTAAGTAGTAAGATATACATACAGTGTGTAAAAGCCAAATGGAATAAATTCATTATTTCGGTTACTGTACATATTTATAAAAAATCCCGAAACACGTCAAATTTAAATTATAACTTGACATTCTTTAACGTGAAAATGCAACCCCTACCTTCAACCCCCTTAGAATGACAGGTACAACCCCCAATTTTTTAAATGGGAAGTATAGGCTTGTGATATATCATTTGAAAGGTCTCTTCATTCTCTATTCAAAAATGTTATTGTTTTTAAATTTAATGCAAAAATTAACATAAAAAAAATTAATATCATGTTGTTACCGAAATTCGCTAAAATATACTCGGAACTTATTACAATATTACTTAAAACTTATTTCCCGTTTAGGTCTTGATAATGAGAAAGTTAACAAATACCGTAGCAATGTGGTTTTTAGATGGTAACCATTAAAAAACTTTAAAGAATTTCCGTGGCAACGCTATTTTAACAAGCAGTAGTAAATTGTTTCATTTAAGTTGTCATTGTTGTAATTTAAGTATAAAGTTTGTTCAATTCAGTTCTGAAAAATGGTTAGATTAACGGAAATGCATAAAATAACAGTTTTACAAATGATTGGTTACGGAGATAACATCCGAACACAACAGGAAGTAACTCGCCTATTTCATGAGAAATTTCCTAATTTACCGCCTATATCCCAAGGAACAATAAGTAAAATAGAAAAGCAGTTTCGCGAGTTTGGTCATGTAAGGCAGATAAAAAAAGCAGCTGCTAATGCACTGAGTGATGAACTCAAATTAGATGTGTTGCTTGAGTTTCAGGAAAACCCACATACATCGAGTAGACAGGCATCCACTACATTCAATGCTAGCCATACATCGATAGCAAACATATTAAAAGAAAATAAATTGCATCCGTATAAGATGATACCTACTCAGGAGCTCATGGAAGACGATTTTGATAGGAGAACTTTTTTTTGTGAGCAAATGATGGACATGTTGGATAACAATATTATCCAATTAGAAGACGTTATGTTTTCTGATGAGTGTACTTTTTTACTTAACGGTCATGCTAATCGGCAAAATTGCCGCTACTGGTCCACGGAAAATCCTCACTGGATGAGAGAAGAACACACTCAATACCCTCAAAAGGTTAATGTTTGGGCAGGGATTGTAGGGAACAATATAATTGGTCCCTTTTTTATTGAGGGCAACTTGAATGGCAACAATTATTTGGCACTACTTCAAAATGATGTCATTCCAACGTTGGCAAATTTATATCCTGATCCAGGTAATCCTCAAGTTCCAGCGAATACGATATGGTTTCAGCAGGATGGAGCACCACCACATTACCAACTTAATGTCCGGCAGTACCTCGATACAATATTTCCCAATCGGTGGATAGGGAGGCGAGGATCGATTGAATGGCCAGCGCGATCACCTGATCTTACATTATTAGATTTCTTTTTATGGGGATATGTGAAGAGCCATGTGTACAAAACTAAACCTTCTGATTTAAATGACTTAAAAGAACGAATAACGCTTGCGATTAGGTCGATCACGCCTGATATGTTAAATAATGTTAGAAGACAGTTTTATTTGAGATTAGGATGTTGCCAAGACGTTCGCGGAGAACATTTTGAACATCTACTTCATTAACATTCATAGTTCTTTTTCGTGTTCTACATTTTATTACGTTTTGCATTACATTTTAGTTTTTGATTGTATTGTAGCGAATTTCGGTAACAACATGATATTAATTTTTTTTATGTTAATTTTTGCATTAAATTTAAAAACAATAACATTTTTGAATAGAGAATGAAGAGACCTTTCAAATGATATATCACAAGCCTATACTTCCCATTTAAAAAATTGGGGGTTGTACCTGTCATTCTAAGGGGGTTGAAGGTAGGGGTTGCATTTTCACGTTAAAGAATGTCAAGTTATAATTTAAATTTGACGTGTTTCGGGATTTTTTATAAATATGTACAGTAACCGAAATAATGAATTTATTCCATTTGGCTTTTACACACTGTATATTATTGTTGTATTAAAGCAGGATCAGATACTTGCTATGGATTTTTATTTAATTTAAATGTTTATGTTTGTCATTAATCATCACAAAACTGACACAAGAATGACAGATGAGTGCAATAATAGTATTTTATGCAACGAACATGTAATGATAGCCATTAAGACACGAGCATATTGTAGGATACGAAACGAGCCGCAGGCGAGTTTTGTATATAATATGCGAGTGTATTAATGGCCATTACATGAAAGTGGCATACAATATTTTTTCTACTCCGGTTAATAAAAATTATTTAATCAATAATTATTAGTTAAATCAATTTTAAATATAGTTACTTTTGAAAATCAAAATTATTTGGCAGCTATCAAATTAAGTGTCACTTAATATGTCTGTTCGCCTGCAATAAAAGTGTAGCACTGAGCTATATAATTTTTGAAGAATTCAGGTCTATCTGTGAAAAAATACGTATAAAATTACTAAATTTGGGAATATCTATGTATATTGCATTTGTAAACTGCAAGAAGCATTAAAACATAATTAAAATAAATAAAATTGTATAGCTCAGTGCTACACTTTTATTGCAGGGAACAGACCTAATATGATTAATTTCAGAAATGTCAAGCAGGTATCCATGGCTATATACTAAATATTGTGTAAATGCATTCCTATTGGCTTAAAAATCTGTATCATAATGAAAATCTGTATCATAATGAATTTCATTATGATACAGATTTTAGTCTTCTAATAAGTATATTATAAAACAGGAGTAGAAAATAGTATTTTATGCAACGAACATGTAATGATAGCCATTAAGACACGAGCATATTGTAGGATACGAAACGAGCCGCAGGCGAGTTTCGTATATAATATGCGAGTGTATTAATGGCCATTACATGAAAGTGGCATACAATATTTTTTCTACTCCGGTTAATAAAAATTATTTAATCAATAATTATTATTCTTTTTTTAATTTCTTGGGAAATTAAACCACAATATTTTTGAATTCTTTATTTCAACGTTTCGGTAGCGTTCCAGCTACCGTTTTCAAGAAAAAATAAGTAAAAATTGATTTTTATTCCTAACTGACACAACGGAAAAAATTTGACAACTAGACAAGAAATTAAAAAAAGAATGAATAATATACCACAAGGAACATACAGAAGATACAATAATTATTAGTTAAATCAATTTTAAATATAGTTACTTTTGAAAATCAAAATTATTTGACAGCTATCAAATTAAGTGTCTGTTCGCCTGCAATAAAAGTGTAGCACTGAGCTATATAATTTTGAAGAATTCAGGTCTATCTGTGAAAAAATACGTATAAAATTACTAAATTTGGGAATATCTATGTATATTGCATTTGTAAACTGCAAGAAGCATTAAAACATAATTAAAATAAATAAAATCGTGTAGCTCAGTGCTACACTTTTATTGCAGGGAACAGACCTAATATGATTAATTTCAGAAATGTCAACCAGGTATCCATGGCTATATACTAAATATTGTGCGAATGTCGCATTCCCATTGGCTTAAAAATCTGTATCATAATGAAAATCTGTATCATAATGAATTTCATTATGATACAGATTTTAGTCTTTTAATAAGTATATTATAAAACAGGAGTAGAAAAAATATTTTATTGCACTAGTGCAATAAAGTACCACTTTTTGCATTAAATGTGGTTCACAAAAGTGTTGTTTTTTGCATGAATGTAGAAAAATAGTATTAAAACAGCTAAATTTTAGGTTGTATAAAATGACCACCCCCCCGAGGGGTAAAAATCCGGTTTTGATTTGCGATTTCTGTCCGCATGTACCACCCTTTTTTGACGGCATACATGAATTATGCTTTTTAAAGGAAATGCAAAGGTAACTGAATCATCGCCGTCAAGTATTCGAATAACTGGGGAGGGGGGGTAAATTCGCCGATTTCAAAAATTTTTTCTGTCTGTAGGTACCGCTATTTTTTGACGGCACAGAGTTTAAGAGCATTCTTTTTCCATTTCCTCTTTAACGAGAATAGTGCCGTCATGTATAAAGTAATCGAAAAGTACCCCCTTTTTTTCTACACTTCAACTCACCTGTGCACTCACCTGTACCGCGGAAATTTGACGGCATAGTGCCTAAACTTCGTTTCTCGAATAGTACTTCAAGATTATATGTGATTCGTTGTGTATAAAATCACCCCCTGAAAATTTGCTCTGGCTTGTAGTCTATTACAATTTCTCACTTATAATTGCACAAGAGGTTTGTATTTTATCGGGTAAATTTGGATTGTTTAATGAGAAACTGTTTCCTAGCAATTAGACGAGAACAACTGTCAACTATTAAAAACGCGACACCGAAGGTGGAGCGTTTTTAGGTTGACAGTTTTTCGAGTCTAATTGCTAAAGGAAACAGTTTAGAAGTTGAACAACACAAATTTACCCGATATAAATACAAACATCGAGTGTAATTCGGCAGGACAATTCAATGAATCGGCTCATTGTTAGTGTTTAGAAATTCAATAAGTTGTTGACAAACATGTCAAATTATTTATCATGGTAACAAATGCATAAGTGAAAAAACCGCAAGTGCATTTATCAAAGGTAATACCACGAGTGCTTCAAATTTTATCGATAATTTTTTCTTTTCCACGAAAACTTGTTTATTTGGCAAAAATATGAAAACAAACCGATTTGATAAAATCACGACTCCGTTAGGAGGAGTGATTTTATCTAAATTCGGTTTGTTTGAATGTTTTTGCCTCAAATAAACAAGTTTGAGTGATGAAAATAAAAAATTATGTGATAAAATTTGAAGAGCGAGTTGTATTTGGGAAGATTATTTTTTTCAACAATTTGAAAGGATTTTTGAAAGCGCTTTTAGTTGTCAATAATGACAAATTCAAAGTAAAATTTTGACGTTTCGATGTAAACAAGGTTTTATCGATGATGAAGCATAATTATCAGTATAATACCGAATGATTGGCTAGAATAATGTATTGCTATTGGTTGAAACCACCAAAATGTCAGATTTTGACAAGTGAAAAAAATAATCAAAGGTAATACCACGAGTGCTTCAAATTTTATCGATTATTTTTTTCACTTGTCAAAATCTGACATTTTGGTGGTTTTAACCAATAGCAATACATTATTCTAGCCAATCATTCGGTATTATACTGATAATTATGCTTCCTCATCGATAAAACCTTGTTTACATCGAAACGTCAAAATTTTACTTTGAATTTGTCATTATTGACAACTAAAAGCGCTTTCAAAAATCCTTTTAAATTGTTGAAAAAAATAATCTTCCCAAATACAACTCGCTCTTCAAATTTTATCACATAATTTTTTATTTTCATCACTCAAACTTGTTTATTTGAGGCAAAAACATTCAAACAAACCGAATTTAGATAAAATCACTCCTCCTAACGGAGTCGTGATTTTATCAAATCGGTTTGTTTTCATATTTTTGCCAAATAAACAAGTTTTCGTGGAAAAGAAAAAATTATCGATAAAATTTGAAGCACTCGTGGTATTACCTTTGATAATTTTTTCTTTTCCACGAAAACTTGTTTATTTGGCAAAAATATGAAAACAAACCGATTTGATAAAATCACGACTCCGTTAGGAGGAGTGATTTTATCTAAATTCGGTTTGTTTGAATGTTTTTGCCTCAAATAAACAAGTTTGAGTGATGAAAATAAAAAATTATGTGATAAAATTTGAAGAGCGAGTTGTATTTGGGAAGATTATTTTTTTCAACAATTTAAAAGGATTTTTGAAAGCGCTTTTAGTTGTCAATAATGACAAATTCAAAGTAAAATTTTGACGTTTCGATGTAAACAAGGTTTTATCGATGAGGAAGCATAATTATCAGTATAATACCGAATGATTGGCTAGAATAATGTATTGCTATTGGTTAAAACCACCAAAATGTCAGATTTTGACAAGTGAAAAAAATAATCGCTGAAAAAGTTAAAGCTAACTTTTGCCGGTGTCAAAGTGACAATAACACTGAGGCATATGCGATTTTTTATACATGAGTTGAATTGTCCTTAAAATTGTTTATAGCTTTCCAAACACCTACACTTAATAACATATTACAACCTTATTATTATGGGAAGTAAATCGGATTAAAGTAATATATAAAATTTTGTATAAAAAGAATATTACTTTGATTTATAACCAAGTTATAGAGCTTGGTATTGTAACTAATTAAGAAATATAAAGCTTAAAACACAAAAATTTTCATGAATAACTTTTTTTGGTATTTTCCATTATAACAAAACCTATTCAGCTTTATCACACTAATCAATTAAGATGTATATTAGGTACATAAAACATCCTTTATTGGTACTAAATAGTAACTGCCTGCGCTACTGATAACTGAAGCATATGTGTGTGCGTGCGGGCTTTATTCTAATTAAGAAACAATTTGCCTCATAAGATTACGAGATGGCCCATTTGGTGAATAGTTCATCGTTATTTGAATCACCAGATTGTTGCGTAATTGGCAGGCAACTATCAGTTTAATGACCCTATTTATTCCTAATAATAAATTTTGCCAACACATTGATCCGATTACTATCGTACAGGGTGGATTGAATTCCTGTTAGAAGCCCCGATGATATTTATTTAGTGATGATAATAATGATAACAGGAACTCTGTGCAATGAAAATAGACAATTGAAATTGAGTTGAGGCATAGAGTCGTAATTGTTATGTTGCGTTAATTGACAGTGACTAAAAGTGACAATGAGAAGGTTTGTTATTTCATAACAGCTCGAAATTACATTGTGTCACGATCTCATATGACAAATTTTAATCCTCGTTTCTATATGTTATATTATGTTGGGAAAAATTCGATTTCCTTAATTCTGAATTTCTGAACGTTGAAGGTACGTTTACATCTGACATTTATGTATCAGTCTCAGGTAATATTTGTCTACATATCTACAGTATGGTGCAAATGAAAGGAATAAACTCGTTATTTCGTAAGCCGGCGACTTTAAGGAACAATCCCGAAGCCTGTCGATTTTTATTTTTAAACAGGCTATTCGTAAGGATACCTTTTTATGTTTGACGTCATCTGTATGAGCGTGATGACATCATTGCTAAAATTTTATGGAGATATGAGTGTTGGAATACATCATTTGAAAACTCTTTTAAAAACCTACTCACCCATATCGATATGTACAGTAATTGATTCAAACTCACAATTATGCGACAAGAAACAAACATACTTACCTGAATCCAGCAATGAAAAAAAAACAGCTGGACAAAGAAGCTTTTTGTTTCTTGGACCTAAGCTATATAATGCTATACCCCAACAAATAAAATGTGAATCTTCTGTAAAGGTACTAACTCTAAAACTCCATGAATATATTTCCGAAACAAATAGACACGCTATTCACAATCTTACCGAAAATAATGATTAATAATGTTTCTATCAATTTCTATTCTATTCTATCAATCTTTTTCTATTTTATTAATCTTCAATTACATTATAAATTTCTATTATTTATTATGTATTACATATTATTATTTACTTGTCACCTAGTATAAGTCTTATAGTATAGTATTACTTCCTTGCAAACAAACCTTATAGGTTTCGCAAGTGTACCTATGTATTTATTTATTTTTCTACTCCTGTTTTATAATATACTTATTAAAAGACCAAAATCTGTATCATAATGAAATTCATTATGATACAGATTTTCATTATGATACAGATTTTTAAGCCAATAGGAATGCGACATTCGCACAATATTTAGTATATAGCCATGGATACCAGGTTGACATTTCAGAAATTAAGTATATTAGGTCTCTTCTCTGCAATAAAAGTGTAGCACTGAGCTATACGATTTTATTTATTTTAATTATGTTTCAATGCTTGTTGCAGTATACAAATGCAATTTTATACATAGATAGTCCCAAATTTAGCAATTTTACACGCATTTTTTCACAGATTGACCTGAATTTTTCAAAATTTATATAGCTCAGTGCTACACTTTTATTGCAGGCGAACAGGTCTAAGTGACACTTAATTTGACAGCTGCCAAATAATTTTGATTTTCAAAAGTAACTATATTTAAAATTAATTAAACTAAACAATTATTAATTGAATAATTCTTATTAAGCGGAGTAGAAAAATTATTGTATGAAACTTTCATGTAATGGCCATTAATACACTCGCATATTATATACGAAACTCGCCTGCGGCTCGTTTCGTATCCTACAACATGCTCGTGTCTTAATGGCTATCATTACATGATCGTTGCATAAAATACTATTATTTCGCATAACGTCGTTTTGTTTATCTTATATATTTATGTATTTTTTGAATTATGTGTGAATAAATAAATTATTATTATTATTATAGGGAAGATTCGAGAACAGCTTGCGGCACGTCTTTCTCATTGTATTTTAGCTGATGGTGAACAATTTGAGCACTTAATTCAGGTTTCGTTGTATTTAATGAGAAATACGTACTATAGTTATTTATGTACCAAGGGTAGGTATACAAAGCATGTTTATGCCCTGAGGGCGACGTCTTACAAGTCGCACGAGGGTATACACATCTGTTTATGCCCTTGGTACATACAAACTTTTATGTCATGCTAGTTCGTTATTGCAATCCAATCTCAATACAATCCAGTATTTAAAAAAATCCGGTTTGAATTAATAACATGGTCATTTTATGATAGTAAGTAGACACTATCGCAGCTAGGTGAATGTTGACAAGCGTAAATGTCATAAAATCACAATAATTTTCATAAATAGCTATTTTCCTAACAAGTGTGGAAAATGAATTTTTCCGCAAGTGATAGGTACAATAGTTTTTCTACGATCGTGAGGATGCATTTATTCACGAGCAAAATATTTTAGAAATGCACTGACAGTTTTCTGACAATAAGCAAACAAAAATGAAAGTAATTAGCTGGTACTCATGGTAACCAAAGCTTTTTGAATCACCATAATATACCGGCTTATTATTAATTTGATGTATTGGTGTGAAAAATTTTTGCTACACGGTGCGGGTATATTAATTTTCCACACTAAAATGTATGTGGAAAATTCAAATTTTTGCCTGCTCTGAGAAAATAACTATTTACCTAACTAGTGCGGAAAATGAATTTTTCCGCACGAGTCTTCCGTTCATCGAACGACGCATAGCGGAGTTCGCTGAAGCAGCCGAGTTCACTTATTCACGAGCAAAATAATTTTAGAATTGCACTGACAGTTTTCTGGCACTAAACAAACAAAAATGAAAGTAAATAGCTGGTTAGTTACACATGGTATCTAAAGCTTTTCGAACCACCATAATATACCGGCTTATTAATTTGATATATTGGTATGGAAAATTATTTCCACACGGTGCGGAAAATTTTTTTTACACGGTGCGGAAATATTAATTTTCCACACTAAAATCTGTGTGATAAATTCAATTTTTCGCCCGCTCGTAGAAAATAACTATTCACCTAACTAGTGCAAAAAATGAATTTTTTCGCACAAGTCTGTCGTTCACCGAAAGACGCGTAGCGGAGTTCGGTGAAGCAGCCGGGTTCGGAAAAAACATTTTCCGCAAGTGTTAGGTACAATAGTTTTTCTACGAGCGTGAGGATTCACTTATACACGAGCAAAATAATTTTAGAAATGCACTGACAGTTTTCTGACAATGAACAAACAAAAATGAAAGTGAATAGCTAGTTAGATCCACACTAAAATGTGTGTGGAAAATATACGAGTATTAAGTACTGCATTATATAGTTGGTAACAAAGCAATGAAAACACAATAATGTACTAATTTGACATAAAATATTCATTGTAATCATGAAATTTTATAAATTTTTTAAACAAATACACAAAACACCCACATTTCCATTTAAAAATTTTAGCGATGCCGTCATCACGCTCATCTAGATGACGTCAAAAATAAAAAGGTATTCTTACGAATGGTCCGTTGAAAAAAATCGACGGGTTTCAGGATTTTCCCTTAAATTCACCGGTTTACGAATAACGAATTTATTCTTTCCGTTTGCACCATACTGTATAATATCTTCATATGACATATTCTGGGCTACATATAAAAATGTTTTGTACTTGTTAATTTATGTCAATTTTAATAATTCTTTCCTGAAGATGAAAATGCTATTTGTAAAATAGGTCGAGTAATATAGATGATATTTCTTCTGTGAGATTTGTTACTCATTATTTAGTAAATAATTATATAATATTTGGTTTATCTATTTTAGCTTCGAAAATACCAATGCCTTATATTGAAATAGAAAACCCCACAATTCTACTTCTATGAATCGAATAATTAAGATATACAACACACCAACAAGTCAAAATGCCTGGCATTGAGGATGCAATAGATTTTAGAATTTATTTAATTTTATAGAGTCGCTTTAATCGTTTCTACAAGTGATAATCTCAGTTTGTTGATAAATTTCAGTTGATTCGGTTCTAAGTGAGTTAGTTGAAAGGAAATCGAAATTCGGATATAAATCTAAGGTTTGTAGTTTCAACGTACTGAAAATAAAATTCCATTTTCCAGTATTTCACTAAATGAAAAATTTTATTGTTTTTTTTTCGTCAAAACTTTCTGAACTAAATGAAATACGTACGTAAAAGTATACTTTTCCTCGCACTTATATAAAAAAACTATTACATACAATTGAATACTACAGAGTTTTGGAAATTTGTTTGACCCAAGCTCTAGGTTAGCTCTGTCTTTTGAGTTCACATTTTCAATAATACAGAGTTCTTCTAAGTTCGCTGAATATTTTTGCACTTTACTCAAGATCAAAGAGTTTAATTATCAACTATAATCAAAAATTGTGATTCGAAGTTCTAAGCTTTTACTTACAAATGTCTACAATATAATAATTCTTTTTCCACTACTAGCTGTGAAGTTGACATTTATTGCTTCTCCTAGCCAACTGAGAATTTAAATTCCTCTTTTAGAGGTTAAAATTTTTTTCATTATTAACCCAAGTCAATAATGGGACAAATTCAAATATTTTAAGAGTTCAGGTATAGTAGTTTAGTAAAAACTTGTACAACATAATTTTGTGCACCCAGGAGATTGTCTTTAATACTCGTACTTGTACTTGTGTACTCGTACTTGTGTACTTGTACTTTCACTTGTGTACTTGTACTTTTACTTGTGCACTCATATTTGTGTACTTGTACTTGTACCTGTACAGTCAGACGACGGGGTAAACGATTCTCGTAGTGAATTATTTTTAATCTTTGCTTTAAATTTGGTTAGTAGTGGAAAAAATTGTATATACACCATTGTGGTGAGAACATTTATAAGCCTCGGACCTTATTCCGTACGGGGCAAAGCCCCTCGCGAAATAATTTTGGTGTCTTCACCACCTTGGTGTATAGTTTACCATAATAAGCCACTACTAGCTGTGAAGTTGACAATTTCCTTCTATAAGTATGTTTTATTTACGATACAAGCAGCTGGAATGGTGATAAATCGGAAACCAAAAGGGTATTCGAAACGACATAATTGCTTACTAAGAACTTGTTGGAGTTTCTTGGATAATAATTGCGCATGCGTTTTGACCAGTTCCACTGCAACTTTCAGTATTGAAAATATCTAAATGTTTCAAATTTTTAAAGCTACTCAAGCACAACTTTGCTTTTTCTGTATTCATTTTCACAATGAATTTCCCTTTTTTCCATTAGTTTGAATTATTTTTAAAATCCATCCTCGAAGTTAGTATGATAATAAAAAAGTCCAATGTCAATTAAAAAAAAAATTGAAAACCTGCAACTAGACTCCAATGCAAGAAGACTTACTTTTTTATTTTGAATGCAATTTAGGTATATCTATTACCTGCAATAAAGTTGCTACAAAAAGGCAATGATGAAAAATTAGTTTTAGAGAATAATAGCAGATGGAAGATTCTGAAGATAATTGGGGCCTTCCTGTATATGATGTCAAGCAGGTCCTCAAAATATTACGAACAACGTGATGAAAGTTCCATTATAAAATAATATGTTATTACTTCGAGATTTGACATTGCCAGTACATGTTGAATATAAATGTATGAAATAAGAGTAGAAGTACTAAATGCATACATTGTTAGTTGAAAAAAGAGAATGAGTGTGATGGAAATATGGAGTAATTAGTTTACTAAGAACAGTATGAATACCTTAATCTTGTTATAATCAGTAATAGTTGGTTAAAAATGAAACACAATATGGATAGTTTGCTATTATTTATGTTTTTCAAGAAAGCCAGAAATGCATCTTACTATGAAAAATCTCCGATTTATAAATCTTTGATAAATTTTTTATAAAATAAAATCAGTCCAAGTCCAAGTTAAAGATCGTCCTGTGAAGCATTTTAATTGAAAAAAATAAAAAAAAATTATTCTCCAAGACGAGTTCTATCATCTGGTCAGAAGTGGATCCTCTAGTATCAGCGGGAACTAACAAAAAAAAGTTGTTTTTTTAATTACATTAGTTCAAGCAAACAATGAATATTATTTCTGTTATTTGTGGCTAAACGGTAACAGTAGCGTTTGAAAGACACCTTTCAATTGTTATTCATCACCATTGCGGCGAAACAAGATCTCCAATCAAAAAATACCCCTGAAAAAAGAAAAAAGCCCTTTCTTCTCTGCTTCTAATGGTTTTTTGTTTGCTTAGATTAGCTGGATAATAAGCGAGAGACCCAATTTTGATTAGGAAGATGTCACTTAAAATGCGGCGCCCTCAATGCAATCGGTAGGTATATTCAAAAAGCTTCAAACGCACAACGCGCTGCCCGATATTTCCCAAATGTATGCAACTAATTCTTTTTTCTACATTCATGCAAAAAACAACACTTTTGTGATCCACATTTAATGGAAAAAGTGGTAATTTATAGCACTAGTGCAATAATAGTATTTTATGCAACGAACATGTAATGATAGCCATTAAGACACGAGCATATTGTAGGATACGAAACGAGCCGCAGGCGAGTTTCGTATATAATATGCGAGTGTATTAATGGCCATTACATGGAAGTGGCATACAATATTTTTTCTACTCCGGTTTAATAAAAATTATTTAATCAATAAATCAATTTTAAATATAGTTACTTTTGAAAATCAAAATTATTTGACAGCTATCAAATTAAGTGTCACTTAATATGTCTGTTCGCCTGCAATAAAAGTGTAACACTGACCTATACAATTTTGAAGAATTCAGGTCTATCTGTGAAAAAATACGTATAAAATTACTAAATTTGGGAATATCTATATAATTATGTAAATTGCATTTGTAAACTGCAAGAAGCATTAAAACATAATTAAAATAAATAAAATCGTATAGCTCAGTGCTACACTTTTATTGCAGGGAACAGACCTAATATGATTAATTTCAGAAATGTCAACCAGGTATCCATGGCTATATACTAAATATTGTGCGAATGTCGCATTCCTATTGGCTTAAAAATCTGTATCATAATGAAAATCTGTATCATAATGAATTTCATTATGATACAGATTTTAGTCTTTTAATAAGTATATTATAAAACAGGAGTAGAAAAAATATTTTATTGCACTCATCTGTCATTCTTGTGTCAGTTTTGTGATGATTAATGACAAACATAAACATTTAAATTAAATAAAAATCCACAGCAAGTATCTGATCCTGCTTTAATACAACAATATATGTATATCTTACTACTTAGTCTCAACGAGTTACAATTATTGCAAAAATCTTTAATTTAAAATTTAAATGGTCAAGGCGAGAACCAGCTATGATTGAGTTCTGATAAGGTGGAGGCCATAAAGATACAAAAAAAGAAGAACGGGTTGAGTTTAATTATTAGGTTAGGTTCTTGACATATTACATTCTAATTTTCCAGTTTTTGCATGAATTTAGAAAAAATATTGTATGCAACTCTTGCAAAACGTGTTTTTCGCACTCGAGGTGTTGTCCAACTCGGCCTAAAGACCTCGTTGGACAATTTCACGTCGCGTGCAAAAAACACTCACTTTTTGCACTTGTTGCATAAATAACTATCGTGCAACTAGTGTGGAGTGGTTAGGTTATATCGCACGAGGACGAAGTGAATTCAAGTGCGATATGGACAATCCACACGTGTCGAGCAGTATATTTTTTCTACGACCCAATTAAGAAAAAATCTAGAGAACGAAAATTCCAATTAACAACTGTAATATAACTTTGAATTGAAAATGTTCAACAATTTTATTCATAATTTTACCAATTCAATTTTAAGTATTCACTAATTTTTTGTGATGAACTTACCTTAAATGTACAATTTGTTTGATGTTACGGTTTCCTTTTTTAAATCTGTGATGCTGTTATAAGTAGATGCTGCGGAAGTCGGACACCCACAAGAAGAGTAACGTACCATTATCTATAATTATGAATATTCTGCTGAATATTTCTAGCGCTTACCTGTTGTCGTAAACAATATCAAGCAGAATGATTATTTAGAGATAAAATTAACAATAAAAAAAGTTTCACAGGGAAGCGAACCCTATTCTTACCGCGAGAGAGTCTGGTATGCTTACCACTCGACTGCCGAGGAATATTCTAATTGACAATCTATAACCTCAAATGTATTTCATAATTTTATAAAAACTGACGTCAATTTGGAGTCACCTCAAATACCCATTTTATTCTGTTTTTAGTATTTGCTGTTAATTTATACGGATTATTTTATTTATGTTCATTATTGTAAATGAATATTTTGATCCAGTGCCTCTAGGAGGGACTTTTTTTGACAAGCTATTTTGACGTTTCTTTGGAATTGAAAAAAGGGGAGTTGATGAATACTAAACGCATTCTGTGAACAGTCCAGAAAATTGATAATTTACATGTGGGTGTAGAAAAACTACTATTTACATATTCCAATCGTGATTTTCATTCCTTAAGTCATAAATAAACTCTTTCAATTTACAATAAAATGTTAAAAGTTAATTAAAACCACTCATTAATTATAATCATTATTGAAATATTCAAAATAGTTATTTATATAAAGAGTGTGTAAAGTAGCCTTTTTTACGAATGCGACTATCACATGAGTCAAAAAAAGGACTTTACACACGAATTGCATACAATATTTTTTCTACTATCGAAAACAGAAGTTTAGGTAATATGCCACTAATGGCCGGTTGCACCGTATTCGCTAACTCACTGTTTAAAATAACACACTGTTAAAATTTAAACAATCGATTAAATTACAAACACTTGCACCGTAATTTAAGGGTTCTTGGTTAAAATAAACTGATCAATCTGGGGAAGTTTTGCTAAATTACAATCGGTTGGTACTAACACCTAACTTCAGTCTGAGACTGTCTCAGTCAGACAATGATATTTTGAGGTTAGAAAAATTATTTATTCTCTGGCAGTCGCCGGTATTTCATATTTTGGTGAAATTTTTGCTTCAGGTTAGCGAAATAAAGTGTTCCTAATTTCTGGAGCACAAGGGTAGGCGTAAGTAATGATGGCATCAACCTCCACCAGCGCGAAACGGGTGTGAACATCAAATTTCTCACCAAATGAAAAATCCCATCTCATTGATATCATATCAAAATACAAAAGCATTATTGAAAACAATGAAACAGATAAAGAACGGTTGGTTTCAAGAGACAAGATCTCTTGAAAAATATTAGATTATCCATGTTGTGGAAATGGTTGGCTCTATCATATACCCTTCGTGGAAAACCCATATCAATCATATCCAATATATCCATATCATCTTCAAAGTATATGTCGTTGTCGTGTTCCCAAAAATCCATTCTTTAGAAACTAAAAACTAACTCGAGCGCACAGAGTACTTTTTTGATGTTAGACACATCAGTTTTGTGTGTTTTTTAGGTTAGAATTCATACTACTGTGGTTTATTATCGATTGAAGCCTCCAAAATCAGTGGCTTAGTTTAACAGTGGTTTAGAAGAGTTTAACCGTGGCTTAAATCGCGATGCAAGCCAAAATTCAAAGTTAACTAATAGTTAAATTTTAAACCACTGTTATAATGACGGTGCAAGTGGCCATAAAACATTTTCGAAATATTTCAGCATTTTATTTTTTCTACACTATTTGCGAAGTAATCTTCTGAGAGATCCATCTTTATAATTATAATAATCTAAAATGATATCATAGTTTCCTAAAAATATCCAATACTCAAATATAAATACAATTGATTACCATAGGTAGGTATAGTCGGAATGTCTCAATTTAAATTTTAAATGTTAGATTCAATTCACAAAGAATTGTCTGTTACTCATCGCCAGCTTATACCTATTTTTTCTACTAGCGTGCGGAAAGATTCACTTTTCCGCACTAAAAAGCGTGCGGAAAGGGTCACATTTCCTCATTCGTGCAAAAAGTAAATTTGTTGAGATTTGAGGAGTATACTTACGTTTGAATATTTAATATATGTATTTTGGATATACAAGTTTACCAAATGACTAAAAAATTAGAAAATTCATAAGAATTCTGCTATAATTTACAATAAAGAGGAACGTATGCTTCAATAATTTTTTTAATGGGTGGTATAAGGGCTGGTTTCATAATTCGATAGTTAAAGTGCCTTTAGTAAAAGTAGACTTTATCTTAAAGTATCCTTTAAGACGACTTTAAAATAATTGCGTTTCATAATGAAAGTAGCACCTTCTTTTAATAAAAGTAGCATTTAGCTAAGTTGGCAACCCTGAAATCTGTTTTTCGATACCTTTGACACTATTTAATTCAGTTATCTAACCTAAAATTATTGTTTTGACATGGCTTTGACGATCAAAAACGTCAGCATCATCATAAATTTAAAAGTGACACTTTCTCTTTGAATAATTTTTAATTTTTTTCAAATAAATTACTTCGTCATCAGATGATGAGCTAGAGCTGGAAGAACTATCAAGCATGTTCATCATTTTTTCGTGAAGTATTCAGCCTGGTTGTCAAAAAATATGGAGAAAACTAGGTTATGTTTGCTTTAAAGCCACTTTATCTTCTGTAAAGTTTAGAAATTCGCACTTTAAGTTAAAGGAAACTTTAGGCACTACTTTATCTTAAAGTGCGATTATGCGACCACTTTTTCCACTTTAAGCCAACTTTAATATTTAAAGGCACTTCAAGTTGATTATGAAACTGGCCCTAAGCCTCATCAAATGATTTTCAAATAATAATAGGCATCTGACATTTCTCATCTGTCACTTTGAATCAACATAGCAATAACGAAAAATCCCGTTAGTCAATACTCGACGTTATCGAAACTAATTATACCGTCGCAGCTTCTTCTGAGAGATAATCTATCCATAGATTCTTCAGATGAAGATTTGCCAGAGTCAGTTTTGGAAGCAGTTAGAGCTGCAAACTTGGATCTACTACCATCAAAATCTCGTCAAACTCATGAAAAGGAATATATTTTGTTTTAAAACTGGTGCCAGAATAAGGGAATTGAAACTTTTAAAGAAGACGTTTTTTGGTTCATTTCGCTGAAATTTCCAAAACATGCAAGCCAAATACTCTTTGGTCCAGGTACTCAATGTTGTAAAGACGTCGATTTAAGCAAATTTTACAATGTCACGGCGTATCTAAAAAAACAAAACATTGGATTTAGACCAGGAAAGGAGAAAATTTTATCAAAAAAAATATTTTCAAGTTCATAAATAAAGCGCTTGACGAAATTTATCTTCATATAAAAGTCGCTACAATTTTGGGTTTGGCGGGCGCATGTAGACGGAAAGAGTTAACAAAGATGTCTTTAGATCATATTGATGATAAAGGAAACATTTCATTGATAAATATCCCAGACACAAAAACCACTCTTTCAAAAACTTTATGATTTCCGAGGAAGCTGAAAATGGAAAATTGCTCAATCTGTTCAGAAAGTATGCGAGATTAAGAAAGCCTGAAACCCCACATAAGCGATTTTTCGTGAAATATGTACTTGCACTGTACAGAGTATAGGAATAAACACATTCGGAAAAAGGTCATCATTGATTGCAAGTTATCTGAAGCTTCCAAATCCTCAATTATATACGGCCCACAGTTTCCAACGTTCCGCCGCCACAATGCTTGCATATTCCGGAGAAGGAATAACAAATATTATACGCCTCGGAGGTTGGAAATCTTCTAGCGTCGCAGAAGGTTATGTAGAAAGCTCACTGAGTTTCCAGAAGGGCATATCGAATAAAATATCACACTTTAGTGACGCTGTCGCTGGCCCTTCCACTAGTCAGCAGCTGTCGCCAATAAAGCCTTCCAAAGTGACCTCTTCTAGTCAAGTTCCCATAACCACGGCTGCAGCAAATTTGACATTGAAAAAAATTCTAGTCTCCGCAATTAATATGCAGAATGCTACAAATTGCGCATTTAATATTAATAATTATTAATTTGATAAGTATTAAATAAATCTCTTTTTTACTAGCGTACGGAGAAATCCACTTTTCCGCACTCTTTTTAGTGCGGAAAGAATCACTTCCTCGTACTAGTGCGGAAAGAATATTTATTGAGTTTTTGGAGATTATACTGACATTTGAATATTCAAAATATGTATTTGTATGGTTGTAGTTTACCAATGACTGGAAAATTGAGAAATTCATCAGAATTCTGCTATAATTTTTTATAAAAATAAACATTTTTTTCAATGGCCTTGATATAAGTCTAATCAAATGGATGTCAAGTAATAATAATTAGGTTGTTGATATGTTTTTAATAATAAGTTTTTCTTCACTTCAACTATAAAATCGTTACCTACTATAACTTTGACAGAAACGATCTGCTGACATTTCATTAATTTGTCGCTAGACGTCAAAATCTGACTAGCCGTAGACGTCCTGAGCGAACCTAGAACTAACACATAATTAATATTCTCGCATTCGTTGCTTAGCAACTTGCCTAGCAACCGATGCAAAAATGAAATTCTGTACAGATTGTGCTGGTTTATGATTGAGGTAACGGTTATAAAATGAACATTTATCGAGGTTGTCGTAGAAAATTATTATTATTAGGTTACTTCACCGAATTCTATAGGTTTCAATCTCTGATTTATGAAAAAACTTAGATTTAATAGATAGATATAATTAGATATAATATTTAATATATTTATGATATAAGTGTTAAAAGTACAATTCACATGAGTGCCTTAAAAGGTACTTTTAACACGTATATCATACAATATTTTTTCTACAAACGTTCAAAAAATGCAATTATACAGTTTGAATTAAATTTTAAAAACCTTTATTAATACATCCAAAGGAGATAATTTTAAATTGCATCGTATATTACGTACCTTAGCAACCATTGTTGATTTAATTGTTCACGAATGTTTTGATGCATCTGTCAGACGTTTGTTAGTTTTATTTAAAACGTAGTTTTATCCACGGAAAATGGTAAAACAGCAGTGCAGGAAATTAATTTGTCAAATTGCACAAATTGTACTATTAACAAAGTCTATATATATTCAAGAAGTTAGACCACTCTCTCGACGACCCGAGAATCCCCCTCCTGCCGACACTCACCCTCTCAGCGGCGAAATACACAGCCGCTGTGCATTTATTGATTTTTCAGTTCTGTTTTGACTTACACGGTGGTGTAGCTGAGCGTTGTATCGGGTGCGCCCAAGAAAGTGATTTTAAACTTTAATTTGTGCGAACGTTATCTGCTGTGTTCTTGATTGTGTGCGATGCCTTCTGGAAATTATTGTTGCGTGAATTTCTGTAGAAACAATACTGCAATTCATAAACAATTATCATTATATTTTTTGCAAAAGTGTTTTGTTAAACACAAATGCGATATTTGCCTAAACTTTTGCAATAAGGAAGATTCTGACCAATCCACATCATTCTGCGAAAAAAAAGTCTATGAAGGTAGTAGGCAGGGACGGTTTGGAGGCTTGACAGTTCCTCCAAAAATTTTCAGTGAATATCTGATTTCTTTAGAAAATATATTCACTGAAAATTTCAATGATTTATATGTGCAGGATGATGTAGGAAGAGGAATGAACTTGAAGACCAAGTTGTCTACTATAGCATTTTCGCATCCTTGCCCAAACTTCCCATGGGAATACCTGCTGTCCTTATATACAAGGGTGCGAATCTATTACACACTTAAATTTGCAAATTCCTCACTAAGGACATTTAGAAAGAATAAGGAACATCCTAAATTGAAAATCTTAAAAAATTTATGAATATTTGAGAATTTATTAATTTTTATTACTTATTTGTTTGTTAATATTTCATTATTTTTATTTATTTATTCAATACAAAGCTACAGAGTACACTTCAAATGGACTTGACCTAAATAATTGTTCATTTGTATCCGTTTTGTCCCAAGTAGATGTTAAACTGTGTTATTTCTTTTAATAATCATTATATCAACACAAATGTTCATTCTGTATTAGTTATTAAGTATTATCAGATATACGCTCGGAAGTCTACGTTTATGATTTTTTTCATTCCATTCCTCGGTTAAAACAAAATTTCTAAAAAGCTACTTAGCAATAATGGTAGCTATTTTTTATATTTTATATATAATTTATATAAATTGCCAATATTTCTCAAAACAAGAATAAAGTCAACATATTTTCTAATTGCACCCGGTAAATTACTTCACAAATGAATTCACCGTCCGTCCCCTCGTATACTACCAAGGTGTCGCACATGATTTACGACTCCCAGCAAAAAATGCCGGCGTTTTCCGACTATCAAAAGAGTGGTCTGACTTCTTGAATATATATAGACTTTGCTATTAATATTAAAGTTAATAAATAAAATCTAAATATTTTGACGTTTGCTTTCAAAATTTGACAATTCACTTTTACCAGCAGGGCTGCGTTCGAGAAGCTGGTTGTTGGTATGAAAATTATTTCAAGGAGTGGGGGTAAAAACTAACTTCGGTGTGCTAAGCTCGCTCTAGGTTTTCGAACGGTTATGGAGTGTGTTGTGTCAAACATTTTTCAAGGTTATGTTTGTTTGGTTGTTAACAAATCAAATTGGAAATTTAGTCATTCAAGTCATTCAAATCATCAATTTTTTCTCTGAATATTTTCTTGGATTTTAAATTGATTTAAGGAATGGACGAGCAGCGAAAATGTTTAAAAAGAAAATGCATTTTGGCTGCAGATAGGATTACCTCCAAAATATTTGTACAGAATATAATTATGAATAATAGTGACTGAAGCTCCTATAGTGAAGATAAGACAATAAGACTCTAATGTTGGAATTAATAAAAAAGAGGGTGTCTAGGTTTGTCGAAAATTAACCAATTGCTTCTGGAATCCTGCTTATTTTCTACCTTTCCCCAATGTAACTTGTTCCTTACTTTTCCTTTTTTATAATTCATTTAATAATTTAAAATTATTAATTAACATCTAAAAGTTCATATCGGTAGAATAAATTCAAATGCTTAAGCTGTCATATATGTGACTTTTTTGTCAGCTTAAATTTCACCCTAGTCGGGACTAGAGTGTTTGGTGCGCGCACCAGTATGTGACAACCATCTTTCCGAACTATTTTTTTTTCAAATACTGCGTCAACCACTAGGGTTATTGGCAGTTCAGTGTTTAAAGTAGAGTTACATTATAATTATAAATTGTACATGTTGATGGCTTTGAAGAAATTCAAGGAATCGTTGATTTGGTTTCCGAGAGCTGACTGTAAGGAGTTGGGGATCTTATGCTGTCTTCGTTGGATTGCAAACTGGGGACATTCTAGGATAATATGTTTAATGGACATATTTCCATTACATTGGGAACATTGAGGTGGGTCTTCTTTATTTATTATGAATTTGTGCGTTAAGGCTTTGTGTCCAATCCTTAATCGGGTAGCTTTAATTTGTTCAGCTCTTGTAGTCGGTAGGGAGGGGGTTTCTCTCACATTTGTCACTACTTCATACATTTTGTTATGGTTCTGAATGTTCCATTTATGTCGCCACTTATCTACAACAAAGCTCCTGACAGTTCCTTTGTGGTCTTGGTGTGGTATCATCTCCAATTTTGGGGTATGGCTGTTGCTGACTGATTCTTGAGCTGAGATATCGGCGTCTTCGTTAACCTTTATACCGGTGTGTGATGGTACCCATAACAAGGATATATTCCTGTTATCGGACTGGAGTTTGAAAAGTTGGTTCTTGATTCTTAGAATGACTTCGTGGTTTGAGTAGACGGATTCGAACTATTACTGTGCGTACTATTTTTGTATACACACCGACTTTACGAACGGCTACTGTGTGATTTTTATACGACACATCAAGTTTTCGTACGCACCCCAGTGCCATAAACATTTTAAGGCACTCAGTGTCTTAAAGTGACATTTTTAAGGCTTCTATGGAGTGCTAAAAATGGCATTTTTAACACGTTTGTAGAAAAAGTTATTTATGTCCATTTTGGTTCTAGCATAAGAGTTTATAGTTTTAATCACTTCCGGAACTGGAATCCATATCTGATACCACATTTTGTTGTATCGTATTATTACATTTATTTCCAAGAAATTACATGATCCAATACATGGTACTTCTAACTTTATGCACGAACAGTTTCTTGATTTCCAACCTAAAAATCAATTACATAGAATTGAAAAAAAATGTCTAAATGTATATACCTATTGCAATTACATGAAGTTAATAAATCCGTGAGTAAAGGAAACTCGTAATTCCTCGTTGTGTATCTACCGGACGTGATGCAGTTCCTCGCATCTACCTGCGTTAATCCCTTTTCGAACGGAGGGTAGGATTAAGACAGGTCTGCAGTTCCTCACACTATTGTTTGTAGGGTAGCACAATAATGCACCTGTTTATAATAATTTGTCTTCAGTTTCAATTTCCTAACCTAACCTAACCTAACGAAAATCATTGATTTAATGTTGTGTTTCTGTTTTTTATTTTACTTATATTTGTTCATATTTAATATTTACTAGCGGTATTTCTTCTGCTGCGGTGTGTTTCTGTTTGTTTATTTCATATGTATTTGTTCTGTTTGTTTCTTTTTTATTTTGTATTTTATTGTTATTATTTGACAAAAATATAATTTCATATTGAAACATTTACTAGCAATATGTAAATATTACCTAATCAAAATCCCTCGCACTGTCATTGTGGACCTTGCTACCTGATACCTAATCCCTTACCCTTCGTATGCTGCGAGGAACTGAACACAAATTTTGTACCTACCTGTTAATGTGCGAGGAACTAGACGACTCCGTATCTACCAACCATTTCCAAATGTTTGTCTGGTAGCTTAACCTCTGACAATGTAATAGTTAGCTATCTCTAGCTGGAGGTAATTTGATGATATGTTTAGATGAAGCTAAAATACCTCTTAGAGTATCATTGCAGTCATTACTGTCTGTATAGAATTTAAGAAAAATTTTTTGATTTGACTCACGAGGATGTCCACAATTTCCTACGTCTCTTAGAAATGCGTGATGGGATAAAAATATTCTCCAACTTGATTTTTGAGAGATGCACAAGGACAAATTATAATCAGAACTCATAACATTATCGGAGTTTCCTTCACATGCGGATTTATTAACTTCATGGAATTGTTTAAAAGGTACAGTTGGTTCGTTGGATCTTTTCCCATGCGTCATCATTAATATACAAACGCAATACATCAATACATTAAATAACACGTAGGTCGTAGTTGTGAACAAAGTCTTTGGTCTGTCAACGACGTCAACGTACAGATTCGCGTTAAACCTATCGCCGACATTCATCATATGGCTATCTCTGTTTGTTATATTACGCTGTAATGAAACAAACGGTTTCATTTCAGGGGTTAAGATTCTGTGAGTAGGAAAGAGACGTAATACAAAAAGTAATATGTGAATCATTTCATACATGGGAAAAGATTCAGCGAACAGACTGTATATACATTTGAACATTTTTTTTATGTAATTGATTTTTAGGTTGGAAATCAAGAAACTTTTCGTACATATAGTTAGAGGTTCCATGTATTGCAAGTAACCTGGACAAAGTTGTAACAATACCATACAATAAAATATGGTATCAGATATGGATTCCATTTCTGAAAGTGATTAAAATTCCTAATTTTTATGCTAGAGCCAGAATAGATAAATAAATTTTTGAATATAATGATAGTAATCAATAGATGGTTTCAATCAACTATTAATATTTTATGGTAAATTAATAGAGTTTCTTCATGACTAAAAAACTAAAAATCACGATTAGGATATTTATTTATGGTGCTAGTTGCATACGTTCTGGAAATATCGGGCAGCGCGTTGTGCGTTTGAAGCGGTTTGAAATTTGAGTGCGCCGCATTTTGAGTGACTTATCAAAATTAGGTTTCTTGCTTATTATCCAATCAATTCCAGCAAACAAAAAACCATTAGAAGCAGAAAAGAAAGGGCTATTCCTTTTGTTTTGAAGTATTTTTTGATTGGAGAACTTGTTTTGCCGCAATAGCGATGAATAACAATGGAAAAGTGTCTTTCAAACGCTACTGTTACCGTTTAGCAACAAATAACAGAAATAAAATTCATTTTCCGCTTAAACTAATGTAATTTTTAAAAAGAAACTTTTTTGTTGTTAGTTTCCGTTGATACTAGAGGATCCACTTTTGACCAGATGATAGAACTCGTCTTGGGGAATAAATTGTTTTTAAATTTCTTTTTAACAAAAATGCTCCCCCCACCCTTTCCCCGTTACGATTTTTATACTGCCAGGGTCATTCGACTCTGGAAGGGATACACTATCTGCTATCATATAAATATGTCAAATTATTTTGAAAAAGAGCTGCAGTTTATAGACGACTTTTCAATCATTGAGCACTATATTTACAACAAGGTTCAAATATTTGAAAAAAAGAACAAAAAAATTGAGGTAAAAAACAAGTAACTTCAATAAGTAATACAAAATTTCAACAAAAAAACATATACAGTCCACTTGGATTCTCAATTCATCCGTTTCTGCTTGTTCATGGAGTAAACTCTGCGTATACATTACGCTCCAAAATATAAATGTGTTACCATATGATTAGAGAAACAGCCTATATACAGGGTGGCGCGTTATGAAGAGTCCATCTCAAATATTATTGGCGTAGGAGGTTTTTGCTGCAAACCCCCAAGACACGTCGATGCTGTTTTAGAGGGGGACAACTTTTGATAGTTAATTTATGGTTGTACGGTCATCCCCGTGGCACATAATTTGAAAGGTATTTCGATTCTCTCCAGAGACATTTTTGTGTAAAGTGTTAAAATTAATGAAAAAACCTCCTGGAAGTGTGAGTGGAAGAAATAAAAAGTTGGCAGGAAAATATTAATCAAATTAAGTGTTCAAATTGTGAATCGCTTACTTCCAAACAGTAATACAACCTTTGTTCACAACTGTACCGAGTATTTTCTAGCATAACAGAGGAGTTATTCCATCACATACAACATTTTTTCGGTGGCGAATATCTCAAGAGTTCGGTAGCCTTTTGTAAACAATACTTCCCAAATAACCCCATGAATAAAGTCCAGGCGGTATTGGGGTCCATTCAATAGAACCTCTTCTACCAATCCAATCGCCTGATCCATCACCGTTGGACTTTTTCTCATGGGGTTATTTGAAAAACTGTTGTTTACAAAACGAAGCCGAACTCTTTAGAAGATCTTCGCTACCGGATAACTGTGGTATGAGATGAAATAACTCCTGCTATACTACAAAATGTTCGAAACAAGTTATATCACTATTTGGATCATTTTCTGTAAAAATCTTTGATTGAACTTTTCTGACAATTTTTTCCTTATTTCTTCCACTCACACTTCCATCTGGTTTTGGTCATTAATTTCAACACTTAACACAAAAATGTTAGCATGTCTTTAAAAAGAGTCGAAATACATTTCAAATTATGTGCCAGTCGACCCCCCATGCCATTAAATTCTCGAAGGTGTAGTCACCCATTTTAGGTTTAAGTTAACTATTAAAAGTTGTCGCAAAAACCTACCCCGCCAACACCTGTATTAATATTACTTATAAAATATGTAGTTGATATTTACGGAGCCAAACTTCTTAAATTCACTACAAAAGGTGTTTCCGAGAAAGGTTCGACTAAATTGAATTATTAGTGAGTCACTTAACACACATTCTTTGATTTTCTCCACTTTGTAAGTCAAAATGTACTTCTAAGGACATTAAAAGCATTTCCCCACACGATTACAGCGCTAACTGTTCTCAAAGATACGCCACCTCCTGAATAGATGAAAGACGGCGAAATATAGTATCAAAATTTCTCAATAGATAATAAAATTAAAAATTCCACTTGTGTAGGATGTTTTCAAAGTAATATGAATTTTGTAATATATTAGTCATCTTATCCCAAGGCTGTGTGTTCAGGTTCACTATTTTATTATTTCAAAAGATGCACCTCCAGCTAAAATACAATCATCCCACTCGACGTCGAATACGATCTAAGAAGGAAGTGTCGCTAATAGCATTACCGCCTTGTATGATGCCATTTTGGAAATCTTACAAATTCAATATCGAATTCCCAGCTTGTCTACCACCGTTTCCGCTTCGATATTTGGTCTTAACAAAACATACATTCAAGTACATCTGATTAATTACAAATGATTTTGGTTTGTTGGTGTTAAAATTAGGTATGCTAATTGAAAGCTTAGATTCCAGGTCTTCTACATCGTATAGAGTGATTCGGACTAACTCATCCACTCTACAGGCACCATAAATACCAAATATCAAAGCCACTTGAAAAATTAATAAATGTGTGATCTGAATAAAAATTATCACAAACTTGTAAATTGCCTCAATCATTAAATATTCTTTATCTGGAGCTTTCTGGATATCAATTTCTTCCTTCGATGATTTTTTTAATTTATTTGCCCTATAACTTGCAGTTTCAATAAAGAACGAAGTTTCGGGTATGTGGATATATCAACATTGCGTTTAATCCAACATTGAATAATTGTACCAAAATGTTCAGGATTTCATCTTTAAACAAAGATCTAGTTTTTTTGTTCCGGTTATATTCTATATGATTTATAGGTTCACTTGTTAATAGGTTTTCGAGTTTGAAATCATATTGTATTCATTGACTGAGTTACAGAATATAAAAATCATATCCAAATTACATAAAACCCTATTTCCAAAGTTGAGATCTCTTATTGTTACATCTCATTTATTTCACTGTTCCCTACTTTGATGTATTTTTTTTAAACAAACCAATGTATGGTTCATTCAATAGTCTTTTTGGTGTGCGTCATCGATTGTTAATGCCTTTCTCACACATTACGTATGAAGAAATGAAAACCCGGTATACGTCACAAACGATGACGCACACCAAAAAGGCTTTTAAATGAACAATACATAATTTGAGTATTACATTTCATTTTATTTATAAAAACACTTTTTATCATTAATTTAAGAAGATTCCAAGGTACCTAAATTCGAGCGTATCTTTTTCCTTGCTTTTTATACAAAATCTAAAATTTTCTTTAAAACTTGAAATGAATGCAGCAGCTGTATAAATTGTATGTCAATGAGTGAAATTGAATTGCAAGAGAGTTTTTCTTGAATATAACAGCGTAGATGCATATTTTTGTAGCTTTTTAAAATTAAAAATGACTGCTGCGAAATACGCCGGGAGAACTTTAAAATCAACTATGAAAATAAACAACAAGTAACTAGAGAAGATAAAAGTGAGATAAACAATGCTAGTAAGTATACCTTCTAAATTATTTGAATTCAATCCAATCAAACGAAATCCGTCAAAGGGGTGAAAGCAGGCTTAGGTTTTATGGTTATTGACTTATTGAATCATTTTTTCACATAACATAAGTAATACATCCTACAGCACATCTACTTTTTTTACTTACTTATAATAAATGACAAAAAAATCCTGTGATAACAGTACCAATGATAAAACCACAAATTAAGATGATGGAAAAAAAATATAAGATAATCTTTTATCTATGATTACAAGTTTCGTAATGGGTTATGTTAGGTTAGGTTTATTATATTTCAGGTCCGAGGGCGATAGAGACGCTGCCAAACATCAGATACCTGATTCTAGCCGCAGCGGGGCAGGCACAAATAATATGCTCTGCTGTTACATCATCTTCCAGACAAAGACAGCAAGTCGGGTCCAAGTTTTAGCATATGATGATTCAGAAAATTCAGTGGCCTGTTAAAAGGCCTGTTAGACAACCTAAGTCATGTCTGCAATAGTCTAACATTTGATTGGAGACATTCATCGAAGGAAGTATAAAAGCCTTTGAATGAACCAATTCTGGTACATTATGCCAGAGGTCTAAAGCTTTTCTTGCTGTCCAGATATTTAGAGTTTGCTTGGAAATACTGAGATTCCAATTGTAGGTTCTGGTCCGATGGAAACACGTGCAGCCCCTCCCTTGCAAGAGAGTATGCCTTCTCGTTTCCTTCCATGCCAGAATGGCCAGGGATCCAGACCAGCAATACTTTATTGAGTTCTCCTATTGAGGATAGTCTTTTTTGGCAGTCTAAAACCAATTTCGACGTTACACGGTGAGAGCTGAGTGCTTTCATAGCCGCTTGGCTGCCCGAGAAAATTTTTTTTGTTCTATGTATGAGATTGGCTTGCTTCACTCTCTCCACACACGAAACAATGGCGTAAATTTTCTCCTGAAATACGTTTGCATGGGATGCTAGTGAGGTTAAAATCTCTGTCCTAGCTCTGCGCCCGTATACACCTGCACCAGAGCCTGGGGGTGCTCTTGGTCCGTCTGTGTATACCAACCGCTATCTGCTCTTAATAGTTCATCCTTACTGAGGCAGGTCGTAGTTTACTGTTGTTTACTACAGGCTGCACACAGCCGTTCTCCCTATTATTATTACTCTATGATTAGAGATTATAATTTTTGTACCAGTAGTTATAATGTTTATTGATCGTAAGTTTGGCCCATTGTTTCTTGTTCTTTGCCATGTTGTTCCCTTTTGCCCAGGCTTTATTTCTTCACGCTAAATTCTCAACAATCCCATAATTCCATATTCTTTTCGGTCAACCTATCGTCGGTTTTTGGTATTGTTGTTCATTTCTGCCAAATGACCAAACCATCTAAACTGTTTTAAGCATTTCTATAAAACTTTATGCTTATCAAACAAAAACTTTCCACGGTTACGCAGGTAAAAAGCACCTCGGGTGTAGGATTCTTAGACCAAAGCTGATAGCGTTCAAGTAGTAGGGCTAATCCTACTCTATTTGAGTTCAAGTTAGAGATAGTTAGTGGGCGCTACCAAGTTCATCGAGCTTGTCTAGACATTCCCATATCATTTTGGAACGAATCACATGAGAGCTTAGTGCTTTAATGGCTGCTTAACTATCCGTCATAATCATATTAAACTCAGCGCACTCTCTGAAGAAAAACTGGGGCTTTCTTGATTATAACTATATTTAATTTACACGTTTCAGTAAAAAGTAACACAATTATTATGTTTACACATGGCACATGTTTTGATGTGATTGTCACTAAACTCGAATCATGTATGTAAGTGGAGAAATGTAGAGTATGTAGATACAAGGACTCTTTGAATGTTTTTTCCATCTTGAAAGGTTTTTATTTCAATATTTTTGGTGTACTTAGTGAAAATAAATATTGATAAATGGCGTCAATTGAAGTCGTTTTCATAAAATAGTTCTAGATTATTTGTTATTTGACCTTTTGTGCTGGTTCGATATTTGTGATAAATTGACTACCAATGTATTTAAAATGTAAATACGACTAGAATGCCATTATGTCAAGAGCATACGTAATTGAAACACGCATTTTTAATAACACTTTATTTTAATTATTACTCACAATTTGTTTAACGCATGTGCCCCACATTTGTGATATAAATATATGTTCTCATTTGATATTATTGTCTAAAGAATGTATGAATAAATTAAGATATATTTTTGAATTGAAATCAACTTGTGCATTATTCAATGACTAATCATTCAGAAAATTTTTATTGAGAAAAGCTCACTGTATGGACCATACTTTTCAGGAACCTTCATCAAATTTGAGTACTCGCCAGTATGGATTTTGCATTCGCTCTCGTTAGTTAAGGCATTTACTTACAGTAATAAATTACGTTGAAAACTATAAGTGGACATTCTTACTACTCACTTTGTGGTATCTACTCCCATACCTATTTTAAATAAAATCAAAAGTTTCTAATTAACTCCACTTTCATAATAAAAAATATATGAAAACTCTAAGTTGATAACTATTTCGATGTTGTCAATTATTATCTTCAGAATTTTCTTATGGGTGGAACCACTCTGAGAGTGTTGGTAAGGTTATCCTTAGTCTCCAGATCCTAGAAGTGAACAGGATCCTGAGAGAAAGAAGTTTTTGTCGGATTTTTAGTATATTATTCTGTGTTGGAAAAAAGGCTTAGTATCAAAATCAAAAACAGTCTAGTTTGTCAGTCAGACTTTTCCCTAAAAAGTTAAATACTCTCTCATAATTCTTTATTCTCAATAATATTAATAACACTTCCGGTTGATGTATAAGCCAGTACACCATCTAGTGTGAATATACGAACAGAATGAAATCCATTATTTTTATTGTCTGTTTTCTTTGAAAAAATCAAAATCAACCAAGTAAATCAATATAATTTGAAATTATGACTTGTCAACTCTGGAGAAATGCCCTTGAGTCTGATGAAAGAGATGTTAAGCCGTCTAAAAAATATGTTGTATCAGATAGATTCAATTCTCTTTATAGTAACCACCTCCATCTGACAAAACCTTCATTTTTCTCTTCCAACCAAATTATTTCTTACTTCTAATGATGTTTCCCCATAGTTATCTGTGGCACCTAAAATCGATACCCGACTACCTAAACAAAGTTCAACAAACACGAAGTACCCACAGAAATTATCATAAACAGCTTCAAAGATGTTATTTCGCAATATCACGACTATAACATAATTCACACATATGGATCAAATATGTAAAATGGAACCTCATGCGCTGTTGTTACGAGCTCCGAAACAATTGGACTAAGATTACCAAAAGCCTTCAGTATATATTCTGCAGAACTATATGCAATTTACAAGACATTACATAATATAAAATGCTGAGATCAGTCAACTGGAAATTTTTATTTGGTCACAGCGCATAAGTTAGTATAGGGAAACTGTATGACATCAATGTACTCCTTGCCCAGATCATCGAACAGATAGCTGAACTCAATAGCAGTCATAAAACGGTATCTGTCCTCTGGGTCCCATCTCATACAGGAATATGCGGCAACTAAAGCGCTGATAAGGCTGCCAAGCAAACCTCAGGATATTTATCCCTACCATTTGCTGAAAATAGAATCATCAAATCAGATTTGAAGTGCCTCTTTAAGGAAAAAGTTCATCAACATTGGCATAATATGTAGTCAAGCTCAAATAGCAAATTGAGAAAAGTTAAGCGGAGTAGAACACCTTGGAGAACACTAAAGGAAGAACACAGACCGTTTTGACACGACTACGTCTGGGTCATACATGCATTTCACGAATATCTTCTCAAAAAGGGAAGATCCACCGATGTATAACATGTATAACGATGTATAACATGTGATGTACAAATAAGTGTTGAACATGTATTAGTGTAGTGTCCGGTTTTTGAAATATGTCGTAGGATGTGTGATTTTCCGTGCTCCATTGGATCATTATCAAATGACAATTGTAACGTGGATAATCTCTTAAAATTCCTAAAGGACACCGCCAATTGTAAGAAAATTTAAATAATATGTTATATAAATAGTTATGTCATCCACATGACTTACTTCTGTGTTTCCTCTCCCATGAAACACGTCATAGTACGATGCCCTTTCCAGTCGGGTTAGAGCTGCTCTTGCTTCGTACATTATGACATAATGTAGCGGAGGAAGGTTTAGTACCTATTGTCTATAGCGCCGCTGTAGAAGTGGTCCTCATTGCCCCTATAATGCCAATGTATGCAAGTTTTTGGCCCTTGCTTAGTTTCAGCGCATCGCAGAGGTCTCTCATATTTGGCCACCAAACCAGAGATGCATATGTTATCCTGGGGATGGCAACCATTTGAACAGCCAGTGTACCATGCTTGGCACAGTCCCCATTTGGTGCCGTAGGTGCGTCTGGCAACCATAAAGGCTACCTCTGTCTTCTTAATCACGTGCTGAATATGTGGGTCTAAGATAACTCCAAGATATTTAACTTCATCCGACAACGTATAGGTTCTCCTTGAAGCGTCAGAGGGCCAAGACCTTCCAAGATTATTTATTAGTAGATAAGCTCAGTAGGTACAAAAACATGTTATTTGTGAAAATGGAAGATAGTTCTAAGCTTCAGATTCAAAATTTAATTAATAAGGAATTTGAAATAAATAGTATATTCCACGCAATAAAAATTAAGTGCATTTTATTTCCAGTAGTAATACTGTAAGTGCCACAGACATATATTTTATATGTCTGTGGTAAGTGCTCCAAAATAATCAGGTTATAAATCGATAACTTGTTTTATAACCAAGTTTTTGGTATTGGAAATTCTAATGCGAAAGTAATTCAAAATTTTTTTCTTTTTAATTTCTTGGGAAATTAAAACACAATGTTGTCAAGATAAAGTAGAAATTATCTGATACATATCAGATAGGGATAAAAAATTAATTTCTACTTAGTTTATCTTGACCTGGAACGCTACCGAAAAGTTGAAATAAATAGTTTAAAAACATTGTGGTTCAATTTCCCAAGAAATTAAAAAGAAAAAAATGAATAATATACCACAAGGAACATACAGAAGATAATTTAAAATATCTGATAAAGTGAAAAATATTAG
Source organism: Galerucella nymphaeae (assembly GCA_963978555.1). Taxonomy (NCBI): domain Eukaryota; kingdom Metazoa; phylum Arthropoda; class Insecta; order Coleoptera; family Chrysomelidae; genus Galerucella; species Galerucella nymphaeae. Next base: position 13,200,445 of record OZ021718.1, read on the forward strand.
ATGTTCCGATTAAAAAAGTCAGAGATATCAAAAAAACTATCAAAGATAAATAAAGGTAATCTTTGAGTATTGAACATTATTTTTTTTATTCAAAAATGTAATCATGTACGGTGTGTCATTAATAAAAACCATAAATTGATGATTTTTTTTAACAGCCTGTATAAGAATATTTTTGTGTGGAGTGAAGTGGAGTTAAAACTTCTTGAGGCAAACTGATTACTTTTTTGGTGAACAAAAATTATTGAACTCGCATTGAACTCGTAAGATAGAATTTGTATAAAGGTAGATATAACTTATTTGATAAAATTCTCATTTACCATATGATAAATTTCTTTTTAAAAGTAGTAATTTATTTCGACCAGTCATAAACCATCATAGGCGTATGATGAAATTTTTGAAAATTAGTTTACTTTTGTTATAAAATTTCCATTCTATATGGGTGTACTGTACAATTTTTGGTGGGAAAGCATTTTTTATCTATAATCTAAAAACCCGAGTTTCTACTTTCGAGAATTACTAAGAAGCTCGTTTTTCCGAATTTTTCCAGAAAAATTAAATGCATTAGGAATATTACCCCCGACAATATTCCTCCTATTATGGGCGTATGATAAAATTTTAAATGAGCGTAAGATGAAATTTGTGTAAGGGAATCATTGATTTGTAAAAATTTCCATTTACTATGGTCGTTCGTTCAATTTTAAGGACGATTTATTCATTTGAACAAATTTCATACTATTATGGTCGTTTGATTGAATTGTTGGAATTTTTGTGTTTTATCCAATATGGAAATGCGATAAGATTAACATATGAATTTATTTATGTTAGACAAATGTCTCTTATATCATGGGCGTACGATGGAATTTTCAAAAGATACTTGTTTGTACAAATTCTATATTATGAGCGTACCACAAAATGTTTCGAACAGATAAATTTATTTCATACAATTTGCTGTAGAAGTAAAAGGAGTTTTTTGATAGAGGTTAATTTCTTATTGTTTTCAGTTTTGTCAGCAGTCCCCATGACCGCCAATTTGCTTTTTTTACATCTAGCTCCTATTGACTTATCTCTATATAAAAATATATTCCAGAGCTTTTTAGTTTGGATTCTATATTTCATGACGTATGTGGTGCTCCACACCCAGTATTTGCTCGAACAATTTCTAACAATTTTAATGAATAGTTCAATTGTTCATCTACTTAATGACAATAGTTATTTATGTAACTAGTGTGTAAAGTAGCCTTTTTTTTGACGAATGTGAATGTTGTCAATCAATCCCAATGAGTCGAAAAAAGGCCTTTACACACGAATTGCATACAAAACTTTTTCTACTATCGAAAACTATATCAAAATACAGAAGTTTAAGTAATATGCCACTAGAACATTTTCGGAATATTTTATCATTTTATTTTTCCCACACTATTTGCGAAGTAATCTTCTGAGAGATCCATCTTTATAATTATAATAATCTAAAATAACATCATAGTTTCCTAAAAATATTCAATACTTACATCAAAATACAATTGATTACCCTAGGTATAGTCGGAAGATCTCAATTTGAACTTTAATTGTCAGATTCAATTCACAATTACCTATTCAGATACCTATAACTACATACATAATAATATTGGAACATTTTCTTTACGCACTAGTGCGTAAAGAAAAACTCTTTACGCACTCGAAAGTGTGTCTAAAGTACCTACTTTACACACGGTAGTAGAAAAAACACATTTTAGAAATTAGCAAACGAACAAGATATTTGGATCTGATATTATGTTAAATTCATGTGGGAATTTTTTTCAAAGACCCAAATGTTAATTAAATTTAGGTTCATTTTAAAATGTTCTTTGTTACAATACTCGAAAGAATAAGATACTGCTGATCACAGTCCTCGAAAGTATAAATTGCCTTTTTCAAAGCGACACATATATTTTTCACATAATTCCAAGTATGGTTCATACAACAGCCTTTTTGGTGTGCGTCATCGTTTGTTAATGTCTTTCTAACATATTACGTGGAAAGAAATGAAAAAAAAGTCAGGTCTTTGATTAATCCTAATCAAAATATCGCAATAATGAACCGTTCAAATTTATTACAAACGTCAATCCTAATCATTGACTTACCAAAATTTGATTGGTTGATGTTCAGATTAAGCGTAAGCGCGACCTATCAATCGGGAGAAATTTCTTCATTTAAAATAGGCATGCAGATATACCTTTCGTATTGTCAATGTGTCTGACATCTTTTTCTACTGTCCCACTGACAGTTCTTGTCAGGTCTGTACTTTGTTGTTCACGGTCAATTATTATTTATGAAAAGTTAATATGAATATTATTGTTATATTTATTTGAATAATACAAAAATATGCCTAAATACACGGAAAAACATTAGCCTTTTGAAAGTTCTCAAGTATATTCAGTTAGAAAAAGAAGCTGGTAACTATTAATTTCGTAACCTTTCCCGCATCCAGGAGTATGGTTACTGGCGGTTATAGAAATTTAATTGTCAGGAGTGACATTTGAAAATTAGGATAATAGGCATGATGACTGATTTTGAAAAATTGCTCCACGATGTTTTCACGTATATACTTTATCTACAATAAATGTTATTTCTGTAAAAAAAGATGTTTTTAAAGGAAAAATTCAACTTTTAAGAACACATTTTAAATTATGCGCCAAAACGCTAGAATAGTAATGGCGTCCTTCTATGACGTCATCAATTCTTGACAGTGTCAACTGTCGATAGGTTATCTATGATCTGTGTCATGTAGTGAAATCGTCAAAGTCAAACTTCAAACACTTGACAGCTTGCAGGTTAAGAGTTTATTTTGATACATAAACATAATTTCAAAAACGGTTTTTTGTGGCAATAAAAATAGAGATACTTAATAGTTTATAACGAGAAAATATCACATGAACCAAGAAAAGCCAACAGCTACTGAGGAAATACAAAACCATAGATACTATAAAGACGACAAAACAGATGTTCGGATTTGGTTCGGGTCGGATCATGAGTATTTGCAAAAATATGACGTCACTCTCTTCTGATTGGCGTTTGAGATAAGATGGCGGATGGTTAAATTTTGTGCTTATATTTTTACTAAAATAAATGTAATCACACATGAAAATGAAAAATAAGTGATTTCTGTAGAATCTCTGTATCTTAAATAATTATATCAAATCAATATTTTGGTGATTCTTAGTGACTGTCATCATGCCTATTCATTATTTTATGTATAATATCCACGGAGGTTAGATAATACAATTATTCATCTAGGTAGATAATATCTGAGACAACAAAATAATATATAACTACTTTGATTCACTTCAATTTTCAATGGAACAAGTAGAATTGATGTTAAATAATCGAGGTGAAAATTTTCACGTTATTGTTGATGTTGAGTTGTTGAATGGTGAGTTATGGGACTTTCTTTAGTATTGGCTGAAGTTAAACATTCCAAATACTCGTAGCCTGAACTATGCAAGGTTACTTGTGATGACATAACTACAGGAAGGCTATAGTATCAAAAAAATCGACAATTATAGTTAAAACTGAAGAAAACATTTTTCAAACGATAGAAACAATTTGTAACTCGTCACTTTTTATTGAGGTTATGTTTATTTATTATTGTTGTCATGTTAAATCTATCCGATTAACCGGTTTATTTTCGCGGGAGATCATGAACGATAACAACCTTTCAAATTTCTTTGGTGGGGGTATAACCGTTCTGTTACCGACTTCACATCAACGGGATCTCGCGAAAAAATACCTCTTGTCGAATTTTACTGAATGCGATGCTGATGATTTTATTTATCAAATTTAGGGTTAGATATGTGTCAAAATGGCAAATAAAATAAACGACATACCCAAAATCCGAATATACGTCACAAACGATGACGCACACCAAAAAGGCTGTTGACCATACACGCAATTTGATTTATTATAATAATACGGGGATGCTTTTACAACATGGTTAAGGAGCGATACTTTTTTATTCTCAATAACCTTTCAAATTGCTTATACACTTACGTAAATACTACAGTTGGTTCGGTGGATCTTTTCCCATGTGTCATCATTCATATACAAGCACCATACATCAATACATTAAGTAACACGTAGGTCGTAGTTTGATAGTTTAATTGTGGATAAAATGACAGTGAACGATAGTTATTGAAGCTGCTGTGATGATTGTTAATATTTTATCTTGGTAATGAGCTACCTAATCCTTTAGTTTGAAAAACCCATTCATAAATTGTTTTGGCCCTTCATATTTTCTACATTAATAGAAGCAAAATATGTTTCATATAATTCAGTATGATGGAGCTCTATCCAAAATCATGATGAAATGTCAATTTAAGGTCATTTTTCATTGCGAAGTAAATAAATAATTAGATAAATGATATTTACTTATCACAATAATTCGAACACTCAGGTATAAGCTAGTCGTTATAACAACTGTGTTTGAAATAAATTTATATGCAAGGTGCATGAAAAATAGAAAAAGACTCGATAAAAATGTGAACAAAGTCAATGTCAATCTACAAATTCGCAGTTAAGTTTATCGTCGACATCCTTCACTTGGCTATCTCTGTTTGTTATATTATGTTGTAATGTAACAAACGGCTTTATTTCGGGGATTTAAATTCTGTATGTAGAGAAGAGACGTACTACAAAAAGTAGTATGTGAATAACTTCATACATGGGAAAAGATTCACCGGACCAAGTGTCTTAGTCTTGCAAGAAGAGATCCATAAACTGTATCATCAAATTCGGTCATGTATGTTCGGATCATATATATTTGCAAAAATACGACGCTACTCTCTTCTGATTGGTGTTTGAGATTAGGTGGCGGATGCTTGAATTTTGAGCTTATATTTTTACTAAAATAAATGTAATCACACATGTAAAATAAAAATAAGCGATTTCTTCAGAATCTCTGTATCTTATATAATTATATCAAATCAATATTTCAGTGATTCTCAGTGACTGTCATCATGCCTATCGGGACCAAGTTAAATTCTAAATATTCGCATTATAATATTCGTTATAATAGTTAAACTAACAATGGGTATCATGTTCAAACCAATGATGCAATCAACGAGTTCACTAGCACTCAATTAACCAGAGCATTTCAATTGAATAATCCGTTTAACTATCGCATCAAATATTTACAACTAAAATAATTATGAGAATGATACATTAACATATTTGTTTTAATTCGTTACAGGAAATGTGCGAAATGCATTAAAAGTATGCAAATGATATCAGTGGGATAGGAATGATAAATCAGCGTAATTTTGAGTGTAGTCGTGTTCCTTGACCAAATCATGCGGCTAAGAACTACTATCCGAATTAGGATTAATTTCGTTGGTATTCGATGTTTCTGGTTTTTCGTGGTATTTGGAAACATTGCAGGAGGCGCAGATATTAGAAGCAAAGGTGAGTAAATTGAACGTGAAAAAATTTTTTTGTAATATAAGAATTAACAAAATCTGATACAGTGTGACTCATTTTGTTTGGAAGCACCCCTGTAAAATTCGCATTGCTAAACCGATTTTGTTTTTTTTTTATGTTAGATTCAGTATTGAAAACAGTATTTTTGCATAAATTTTCTTAGCTCAATTATTATCTTCAAGGTCCTCCATGTCAATTGTTCTATGCCGAAATAGACGAAAGTAAATTTCCAGAATTTTATTACAACATGAATTTGGAAAAAGTGGTATTTTAATTAATTTTTCAGGTAGAATGTAGACAAACTTTGAGAATGGCAACATGGTAAACAAAAGCTACGACTCAAACATATTGCACAGTAAAAATTTGAAGCCGAAAACTTAACCCGTTCTGGAGTTATAGCTTCTGGAAGTATCGTAAAATATTATGTAAAATGGTATTGATTTCTTCAAAAAATTCGACATTTTCCTCTCGGTGCCATTTTCTCATTTTTTTATGGAACAATTTTAAACAAACTTTGCTAATCGAAATGGTCCCCCTTGCATATTTTTTTGTAATAAAGTATTTTTTTCCATGGGATTTGATTTTTTATTTGGTTTATTTCAAAAATTTTCATTCAAAACTATGCATAGCATGTGTACCATGCTAAAATTTTGAAGAAAAAATATCACATAGTTTCAGCGAAAAGGGTACCGAGAGGAAAATTTCGAATTTTTTGGAGAAATCAATACCATTTTACATAATATATTTTTCTCATTTCAATAGCCCAATAACAAGAGTAAAATTGGAATCATGTCACAATAATCGAGTCTAAAACATTTTTATTTTAAAAGTTATTATTTCAATCATTTTTTGGCGGACGCGCCACGATTATTGCCTTTTAATCATTTGGATTGTTGGCAAAGTAGTCTATGACAACAGGGTCATTGAAATTTGTTGCCGGCGCATTTTTTTTTCAATAACTCTACTCCGGTTTCAATAGATACTTTTTTAACTTTGTGCTCTACAAAGCAGCAAGATGTATTGTTAGTTATTTCTAAAGCCACGTTCACACCTAAATCAGCGCATAGGAATATTATGTTTATGTTGCTTTTTCTTTGAACTTGTTTCTGAATGTTGCCAAAAAATTATCGAGCTGCTAATTTGTATTAGCATGTATAATAACATGACTCGTTGGTTTCATTTAGTTAATGAATGAAATTATTAAGCACAATTTTACATTACTTTCAAAAGCTGTAGCTTCAAAACGGGTTAAGTTATCGGCTTCAAATTTTACTGTGCAGTATGTTTGAGTCCTAGTCTTTGTTAACCATGTTGCCATTCTTAAAATTTCCACGTGAAAAAATTAATTAAAATATCTCTTATTCCAAATTAATGCTGTGATAACTTGTCGTGATTGAAATTTTTTTTATAAAATTTTGGTAGTTTACATTTGTGAGAATTCTGAATTTTCCAGTGGTATAGTGATATTTAGTTATATTTGAGAAGAAAAATTCCTAGTGTACTTTTGTCTTTTTTTGCAAAGAAAAATTAACATACAGGGTCTTGAGAATAGTTATTAAGCTATGAAAGTTTGTGACAAAATTTTATTTTTGATACTGAATCTGAAAAAAAATTAAATCAAAGTCAGTTGAGAAATGCGCATCTCACAGGGGTGCTTCCAAACAAAATGGGTAACACTCTATAATACCTTTTTTGATGTACGCTATCATTTGTTACATACATCCGGGTTTTGGGTATGTCGTTCATTTTATTTGCTATTTTAACATAGCTAACCTTAAATTTAATAAATAAAATAATCGGGATCATATTCAGCCAAATTCGAAAAGGCTTTTACAGCAGTAACCACCAGCTTCTTTTTCTAACTGAAAATACTTGGATACACTTCCGTGTATCTAGGTATATTTTTGTAACATTTGAATAAATATGAAGATAAGATTAGTATTAAATTTTCATGAATAATAATTGACCGAAAGCAACAAACAACAGACCTGAGAAGTATCAGTGGGTCAGTAGAAAAAGACGTAAGACTCATTGCCACTACGAAAGGTACGTCCTATTTCGAACGATATAATTCTCCCGATTGATAGGTCGCACTTGCGCGTAATCTTAATATTATTTTTTTCAAGTCAAAGATTAGGGTTAACGTTCGTAATATAATACTTAAACGTTTTATTATTGTGATATTTTGATTAAATTAATCACAGTCCTTCCTTCCTTCCATTGTAATGGAAGGACATAAACAACCTATAATGCATATCAGGAAGGGTATTATATGAACTCTACGTTAATCTAGCAAATGTGTAATAAATTATAAATATTTGCAGCATATACCTATTTCTTTTTACTGGAATTGAACTAGTAGACTGGAGAAACAAAATAGCCGGATTCCTTCCCCAAGGACTATTCTTGGAGAAAAGATCTGTTATAATGTGAATTAGGGTAGTTGTAGAACCGGCGAAAATGAAAACGTGTTATTAAATACGATTAAGAACTCTAAACCAACACTACTCAATACAAGTGAAGCAACGATACTCAACTCTTTCAGCGGCATATATCCACCAGTCCAATATTGACAACAACAATAATACTAATTCAGTACTAACAGATAAAGTAGATAAAAATATTGATAATATCAACGCCATTTCAAAAGAAAAACCATGCTTTGTAATAGAATCCCAGTACATTGGTGGAGCCAAAATATACACTGTTATTTATAAAATGCTACATTGGGATTCCTGTGCAAAACTGTCAAACGCGAGCTAACTTTTCTACCAAATAGAGTTCATAAAAAATAACAGATTTGGAAATGTTTATGAATAATAAGCCTGAATGTAAGAGAGTGTGTGTTCGGTGAGTCTTGGCCTACACCTGCCGATATAAAGGAGATGTTTCCTAGTGACCTGTCTACCTTCCTGGGAAGGACAGGATGGAAGATGACCTAGGAGGACAACTTCTCGGTTGGATGTACAATGGGTCACATGTGGCCTAAGTGCTGTGATTGTGGAACCTCCCTCATTTTCATACCACTTTCGAATACTTTCAACCTCGTAGAAAATATCTCTAGTTATCTTATATTGTGGTAAACAACATTTTTCCTTTTTTCAGGAGACATTGTCGATTTAATCGAAGAATCAAATCTGTATGATGAGCCCCCGGGAATTGTGAGAATTCTAGGAAGATGTATAAATCATACCGACGATTGGACTCCCACCAAATCAGACTGGGCATATAGGTAAATGTCGGAATGAGCACATATTTAGGTAAAAAGTATGATCCAACTTTTGTGTGATTGCGCATACTATCACCATTGCCAAGTTTTATGAAATCTATAAATATATATCTATTGATAGTATGAAAATATTTGGTTTCACTACCGGTTGTATATTTGTAATTATCTCCAAAATTCAAGGAATCCTTAGGATGTTTTTGTAGACCTCTAAACGGCTACTTTTAAGAATAAAGAAATAAGACATTAAAACATTTGAAAATCGAGTAGAATGACACATTTGTAATTGAAACTGACCATAGTAGGTAAAAATGTTTAAAGGACCAGGACCATTACAGAATTATTGAAAAATTCGTTTCTTCTTATTAAAAATTATAGCAGAATTTTAATAAATTTCTTAATTGTCTAGTCATTTGGTGAACTACAACCATACAATTATATTTTAATATTCAACGATCAGTGTACGCCACAAAAATTAACAAACTTACTTCTCCTCATGAAAAAAAATTAATTTCTTGTGTGACTCAAAAAAGATTGCTTATTCAGTCTTATTGGATCATTTCTAGAAAAGAAAACGGAACGAATTTCTTAATGTTACATTTTTGACCTGCTTTCAGTTTAAATTTCGTGCTTGGCGTTATCGATATAAATGTGTACATAAAAATTACAACTATTGATTTTGAAATTTGATGACATAAAAATCATAAATAATTAATGAAGTCAAAAAAAAATTTATTGAGAAATTGAAAACATTAGAACAAAAAATTTATTTGAGATATCTAACTTTCAGATGGAGTGAACAAGCTCAAATTTCACTAACAACCCAAGAATATTTTCCGGATGGCTTTCCCAAGGATTTTTCCATTCTGATTGTTGCTAGACCTTCACCAGGTAAATATTTACTCTACTTCACTCTTTTTGCTTCAATTATTCCAAATTATTCTCAATTTTCAACAATTTCAATGTTTCTAGTTCTTACTTTGAGTTTTTGTCATAAGCAATGTTTACTTTTTGACTACTGTCATATAAAAAAGTTAGTATTATATTGTCGTTTGTGTTTAAAATGAGTACAGGAGCTGCAGTGCGCGACGCAGCGGTGAAAAAAACAAACTGCTTTGACGATTTTGAGGACAGATTTTGTCAATTTTCCCATATAAGCTCGTTCTCCTTATCCAGTCTCCATGAGGATAATAATTAAAATATCAGTTGATGAAAAAGCAGACGAAAGAGGAATTGTGTTATTAAAACGGGAGACAACAGCAACAGATTCGGGTGCACAAAAAGATTAATTAGTCTCCTCACTTGGTTGAAACAGCCGAAAATCTAGAAGAAAAACATATGTCTCTACTCTTGCTTCCCGAATTCCACACTTAACAATAGTACAAAACGATGGCACTTTAGATAATTTCAAGAACTTTCTACTAATTAAAGTCTGATAATTGACAGCTTTATTGACGGTTGGAGATAAACAAACAGTTTACCTTATCGTACAATAAAGTACTTCATTTGTCGACCGACCAGAAAATGTACACTTTCTGGGCAATTTTTCGTCCAGAAACTAACGTTTTGCCGATCAAGACCGGAAAATGGAGGTGAGGGACCGGCAATGGTAATTTTTTAAAACCGGCAAGAAATTAGTAGCACTTTCCGGTTTATTCCCAGATCAGAAAATATCATTTTATCGGACTGAGCCAGAAAATTGTTGTGATAGTCCGGTAAAAGCTTTTCTCCGCAACCGTCCGGGATGTATGTACCCACCCCGGAAGCTTTTTCTTTGAGAAAGTAGCAATTCCTGGCCTAGGCCGGGAAGTACGTACTCCCCGGACTAGGCCGGAAAGAATCATGTCGTTACCATAGCAACAAAATAGTGGCTGACAGTTCATATGAAATTAGTTGTCAGAAGTTCTGGCTTCAACAATTGAAATATATCAAGCACTTCAAACAAATTGATTTCCTTCAATATTAGCAATTGTTCGAATTTCAATATAAATATTAATATAACTAAAAATGAGAATGTTTTTGTTAATATGTAGTATTTTCTGTTCTGTAATTCAAATAAGAATTAAAATGTATGATAAAGAAATGCTATCTCTCAATGATTTGTTATTCTACACGGTTGCCAAAAAAATATTGTACGCAGCACGCCCGATAATATTTTTTTTTTGAATCACAGACTTCTAGGACTCGCCTACGGCTCGTTCTAGAATTTTGCCTATTCGTCCAAAAAAACCTTTTTTCCGGCTTTATTACGTAAATTAGTATTTACGCCCACCTCTATCCAAAGTATACATTTCCTGACCTCATTGTAGGGAGCAGTCTTACTTTTCCTCCCCAGTGAGAAAACTACTTTTACTCCCTAGAGATTAAAAGTAAAAGTAACGTCATGGTACGTCATCAATGAAATAACTTATACGGCATTGACGACTTATACTATATAATTATTATATAAGTATAAATTTTACCGTTTATTTATAGAACACCCTATATTTTGCAAAATGGTAGAAATTAGTGAATTGTTATTCCAATTTGACGATTTTCACATTAACAATTTGTCTGTGACAATTCATAGATACATCCGGTTTTCGAATTTAGGACAGAAATATTATACAGGGTGAATCACGACTAACGGGACGGAGGTTTATGGCAGAACGGTAAAAATTTTGAAATGTTTATCACTTCTGTAGTTTGTACATTTATATAGGCTACATTTTAAAATCATTTAGAAATATACAGGGTGTTCCAATAAAGTGTGGCGTATCAAAGTTATATTTTTTCTTATGGAACAGCCCATATTTAATTGCATTTTATGATTGCCCTCAAAAAATGAAATGTTTCATAATGGTATGAGGGTGTCCTATACCTAGGTATCATACCTACTTTTCGTGCAATTTACAATTTTCTTGAATTATATGGAGAAATCTGCATTTCTCTCTAAATTTTATACTAATTATCTTGACAAAGTTTTTGTGAAATAAAACAGCGAAGCTGCTAATAAATATTCACACTCATTGTTCCTGAGTTACACTAACTTTTTTTTTACCGATAAGTATTTGAGTACATAAAAAAACAAAAATTAATAAAGCGAATACAGAATAATACTACGAAACGAGCCACTAATTATTAAAAGCAGAAATTGGAAAATAACTATAATGGATGCTCGAAATGCTTGTCATCTTATGCAATGAAACACGGGATTCTGGCTTCAAACTATCTACTTACATCATTCATACATATCGGGTGTTATAGACGCAAAAGCGTCCGAAATTATCAATTTCATATGGTAGGATATTTTTATTATAACCCCATTCGAAGAAATCCATATTGGTCAGTTCTGGTGACCTAGCTGGCCAATTACAAGGACTTTCCCTACCTATCAATTTATGTCTTGATTTTCTATTAAGGTAATTACTAACAGCACGGAAAAAGTGAGTGAGAAAAGTGATCTGAAGCTACGTCTAATTATAACCACATTTTTTTTCTGATGCTGTGGTAGGCTTTCGAAAAGGATCTAGAAGATATTTTCCAAAAAACTCAAAAATTTTCTTCTGTCCAGGTGTCCGTCAAAAACATACGGGCCGATAACATATTCGCCTACAATCCCTCCCCAAACGTTTACACTCATCTGTGTTAGGGCTATTATGGTAATTTTTCCTTTATTGCTTTTAATAATTTGTTGTTCGTTTCGTAGTATTTATGTATTCGCTTCATGAGTTTTTGTTTTATTATGTACTCAAATGCTTATCGGTAACAAAAGATGTATTACAGGAACTACAAGTGTGCATATTTATTAGCAGCTACACTGTTTCATTTTACAAAAACTTTGTCAAGATAATTAGTATAATATTTAAATAGAACTGCAGATGTTTTAAAATCGATTTAGCATACAATTTTAAGAAAATTGTAAATTGCGCGAAAAGTATAAGTATAGGTATAGGTATAGGATACCCTTATACCATTCGGAAGAGGACATTTCTTTGAATATGATGAATTGTTAAAATACAGGGTGTTCCATTTAAAATAAACCCGATATTACACATTTAATGATCTAATAATGACACTGAAAGTTCTGAACACCCTGTGAAGGAGATGTTCAGTACCCAATCGTGGAATACATTCAACGAATGTCCGACTATTGAGCTGTGAGAGAAAATTAGCTAAAATTTATTATATCAATGAGTTATTAATTTTTTACTACTTTCCTCCCTCAAATCAGGAAGGAAACTGATACTTTTTCTCCCTAGGGAAGAAAAGTACTTTCCTCCCCCTCATTTCAAGTAAGTTGTAAACGATGAAACTTGTGAATTCATTATATTCATGTTGTTTCCATAATTTCTAGAACATCCTGTATATCCTGTTTTTTGGTAAAAATCAAACATTAATGTTACTTCAACGTAGTTCTTCAATACAAATTTCAACTCCAGGAATCATAAATATACGTTTTTTAAGTTCAGAATAAGAAAAGCATAGTATGCTGTGGCTCACTGACAGTAAACACGGCGATTGACTTTTGAGGTATAAAGTCACTACATTCATCAAATTTAGTTGAATTTTTGAAAAATGGAGAGCGATTCAAGTGATTTTGAATTTCCAAATACACCACCTATTAAGGGACAAGCTAACATAGCGTCATTAACCTTACTACCACAAAAATCTAAAGACAGGTATGAAAAACAATATGCACAATATAAGCAATGTGCTGGAAGACAACAAGATACATAAATATTCAGAGAATGTTTTACTGGCATATTTTTCACCACAAGGAAAATCATTAAAAGCTTCAACACTTTGGTCTAAATATTGAATGCCACGCACAATGATACAAATGAAGGACAATGTCGATATTAAATATCCAAAGTTAATTGCATTTCTAAAACGTCACTATTTGTGTCGTGAATAAATTTTCAAAAAAAAGGTTGGTAGGAGGAAAAATCATATGTATCACATGGGAGTAAAGTGCCTTTTCCGCCCTTGGATGTTTACTGCCCCCGGGAGGAAAAGTGGCACTTTCCTCCCTAGTAATACAAACAGCTATTCTTGCGATTTATCTGTAACAAATTATTGTTGGAAGTCCTTTGACTTCAGGAATTAATTTTCATAATGCTTCAGGGTTTACCTTAAATTTAAATATAACAAATAATAAGTAGATTTGTTTCATATTTGCTGTTTCCTTTGTCATGATAAAATTCAAGGAAATATACCTCAGTTATTTATATTTTGAATTCTGAGCAGTCGGCGATAAAATTTCATATGCACCACGTCAGTAAAGTGTCTTTATCGGAACCACCTATTATTCGTCTTTGCTTCTCTCGTCTCATCATTTCAGACTCGTCCATGAAGTATCACTTTACTGTCTGGGTACATAAATAACTATTATAAATACTTTCATATATAATTTCTTTTTTTTAGTCGCATGTAACTTCAGAAAAGTTTTCTCCTTGTTTAGATGGAATAAACCGGATTAACTTGAACATCTTCGTATCGTCGCGAAAAGTGAAAAAAAAACAGTTTAATTTTTCATCTCCAAGAACCGTTTAAGATTTAAATTGCTGTTGTCTTATTACGAAGTATTAATGAATCATTTGTTTTTTCCTGTTACGGATACTAAACTTAAATTGTATGTAAATTTAACTAAATATTCAATTTCTGTTTGGAAGATTTATTGGCTCGAATTCTTTTTAAATAAAGTGATATTTTGACGAAGAAATTCACATTTTTGTTCTGGTAAACTGATAAGAATAAAATTTCAACTGAATGTTCATAATTTTGCAAAAATTGCTTGATCTGTCAGATAACTTAATGCCTTAGTTGAGCTGTGCAATATAACAATAGAAAAAAAAAAAAATTAAGTCACATCTAGACACGGAGTAACTAGTCATGCCAAGTTAAATCTAACAGAGTGGCGAGCAGTACGCTACTCTTTCCAATTCAAGAGCTATGAGTTACAAACCCATAAAATTGAAATTATAAGCCAAAAGGGGTCTTACTGCAATTAGAAATCCTGAAATTGGAGTGTTGTAACGAGTTCAACAAATAGTATCTTTCTCTGAGCTTTCCTGCAATTGTTTTCTAGTCTCATCAGTCTTAGTTGGGTGGCTTCGATTATTTTTGGAAAAGGTGCGTGCCAATATAACATTGGAGAAAAAGTCATTGATATAATATATGGTTTGTTTAATTAGCCAAATTGTTGTCTGTGTTTTTTCCTTCATTTACCAAGAATTATTTCATTGAAAATAACTTTAAAATATTTCACACTGTTTATTTACCTAAATCAAAAAATATTTTTTTCCGCATTTTCTATTTAAAATGAAGAATGAAAAGTTTTTGAGGTAAAACAATGTTGAATATTTGGATGTAATCTTGAGTTCTACATATCTTTTCTTTGTAATAATTTTAGAAATTATACAAAATAAAAAATGTAGTTATATAAGTTCAAAATATAGAGAAACGATGATAATAATTGATATATTATTTTAATTTCAAAATAAACCTATGAGTACAGAAACCATTAAAAGAGACAAAAGAATACTTGGTAAAATAAACCTACTAGCTGGTAAATAAATTAAATCATAATTTACTTATTGAGGTTGAAAATAAATAAAAATATTTGCTGGCCCCAGACTATACTGCTATTGTGTTTGGAACCAAAATGTATATTATCTCTGATCAAAACCAGAGATCAAAACATCGAAACAGCTGACCCGGAGAGGCGTTTGTTTGAATCGTCAAGAGTTGTATAAATAAAAGCCGATTTAGTAGGTACTACTGGCGATATCTGCCGTAAATATTTTGAACTTAAAAATTACTAGATAAGTGGCAAGTTTTGTTTACGTTTGGAGGTTTGTATACCTGTGAGGAGGTCCCTCTTAGGAAGGAAATTTATGAAGAGCTCGGGTGATCAGTGTAGGGATCACGACAAATAGAATTCTCTTCTGATGACGTCACCAAAAGGAAGATTAATCATTTAAGACTTGTAGGATGAAGTCGATTCTAAGAAGGTGGAAGGAGACCCTTCAATTTCTGTGTCAATTTATTACTCTCGAACGATGTGGAACGTTTTTGCTAGATAACGTGACGTCACTAAAATAGAATTCTATTTGTAGTGATCCCACCACAGGATAGAAAAAATATCGGACTTTACCGTCACATCCATCGCTGAGGAAAATATTGATCCAGTCATCCTCTGATCAGCAAAATGATGATGAACAGCCATAATGATGGTGGTGGTGAAGACAATTTTTGTTGACGAGCACAAAAATGATTAATAATTTTATCTGCTATCCACCAAATTTTAGCAAAAAAATGGAAAATTTCAGTGAATTCACGTGAATATAGATCCGATTTTCCACTAATAAAACAAAAAGTTTGATGCGAATTGACATTTTCACTAGTGAAACTCATTTTCAAACAAAGTTTGTAATTATTGTGTTTGTGAACTATTACCCTGATATGCGCAGTTCGTATAATATCTACATATGTTTTTGTTTATAGAGGTTAAGGCTCCGTTATTAGCCACCACGGTAAAATAATGAACTTTAGCTTCCACTGAAAACCACAAGATGGGGAGAGGATGTTGTTTTATCCCAAATTTGAATCATATATTCTTGGAGCAGGTAATTTAGTTGACCAAATAAGTGGTTAATGGTTGATTACTATTATAATCTTGAATAAATACTTGTTCAACCATGTACCGGACAAATAAACACGTGTCGTTCCCCACTTCCCATGCCAGTTTGTATCATTCGATACAATACCGAGTGATAAATTTATCGAGATGTTATAGTTTTCGATATAATTTATATTTCCTATCAGATCTGTTAACCAGAGGGGTGCCAGAGATAACGATGCAACGAGGGTAAATATTACCTGATTTGTTATTGATATTTACGTTCTTGTTTATATACACAAAAGTGAAAATCTGACGGAAACGCTATTAGCAAATGCTTGAAATTGCGTTGTGACATTTAAGTTTTAGTGTTAGTGTTTGTATTGGATTATTTTATGTTTTTACAGTTTATTTTTGTAATTTCTATGTATCCTTGTATATTTTCAAAATAAATGATGAAGAAACATTTTTTTTTTAATTCTAGCGATTAGGTAGGTACTACTATACCACCTTGGCAAGTTTTCACAAAGAACGTGCCATTGAATATGAACGTTTTTAATTTAAATTCTAACAATAAAATTTTTTCTACTAGCGTGCAGACAGTAAATTTGTTAAGTTTTTGGGTAGTATACTGTTATTTGAACATTTAAAATATATATTTGTATGATTGTAGTTCACCAAATAACTGAGAAATTAATAAATTTATTATAATTCTGATATAATTTTTAATAAAAAAAACTTATAGGTATTTAAATAATTTTTTAATGGCCCTGGTATGAGCCTCGTCAAATGAATGACAAATAATAATAATTAATTTGTTGATATGTATTTAACAATAAATGCTCCTTAATTTATGCTAACTTTGGGGATATTTTGCGCATGCCTTTAAAAAAAATACTGTTCCTATCACGTGTGTAAAGTGAATTCCGCACGAGATTGCTATACATTTATTATTTAGCGTGCAATAGCGTGCGGAAAAGTATCACTTTCCGCTCTAACTACTATTGTAAGTACTGATCTGAAGTAAATTGCTGGCGGCCGGCAACTAGCTTATGGGTGGCTGACTACTACAAAAAATGCATTTTTAAAATAAAAATTAACAAAGAGTTTTCTCTTAATTGTAATATTTTTTCTGTTAGTACATAAATAGTCACATAGTTGTGCTTTCTTACTATCTCAGAACTAACATCCTAACTTGGAAAACACCTGGGCAACTTATTATCTAATTTGAATGTCCTATAAAATAGCCGACTACTAGCCATGTGACCCTGTTTATTATAAAATTTATATCTCTATTATTTTCCCGTCTGTATAATAAAATAATATCTCGATTATTTTTTGTATATAAATATTGTATGACGCTTTTTTTCCTCCATGTATACATCATATTTGTTTTACGTTTTAAAAACCACAGGCAATTCTATCCCAAGGATATTCATCTAATATCCTTGACTCTATCATGCTCTATCCTATGGAATGAAAATAAGAACACAGTTGCCAGCTACTACCAAAATTATTTACCAGACAAATCCTTTAATTTTAATGAAACCTTCAAGAACAAACAACATTCAATTGAATAAATCAATATAAATAAATGAAATCACATCTAACTTGGCTTATTGTGATTTATTATTGTAAAGAGAAGATATAATGCGAGATCTTTGATTGTCAATATGAAAAACGCTTTGAAGGCGTTCGTGTATAACAAATATATTCCCTATTAAAAGTTAACATTATTGCATTACACACGTTGTACCAGTTTACATTAATTATTTATATTATCGAGAGTACGAAATCTGATACAAATGTACCCACTCTGGCAACACTGGATTGGAAATTTAGAGTCTCATATCGATATATAATATATACCTATCACTCGAATGATACTGATTCAGTCAGCGCCCTCTGATGCCAAATCGGTTCAACCAAATAAGACAGAATTTTTGGCTACCATATTTGAATTACGGCGCTAATTACGCCGCTTTTATTTCATTCAGTTCTAGATAAAATAACAATATTTTTGCTGCATTGTCACATATTTGCCTATAAAATAATGTTATGAAGGGTGTATCAGAGTGTATCACCTTTATTTCATTTCAATCTTCATTGCTCAAAATTGGGGATATTTGACAACGTCTGTGAAATTTATTACTAACAAGAAACCCATATAAATTATGATGCACACTACCTTAATAATTTGACAATCAATATAACACCTTACGTCTCCACTAAAATCATTAATGAAAATTAACTGAATGAAAAACGTAAGCCATGTTTTTACGGTCATATTTTCGTTCAATAACGGGCCCTTAAGTCACCGGTATTCTGTCGGTTAAGATTGCAATTATGCTTTTGAAATTGAATATTAAAAATAAAGAATACGATAAATGATTAGCAATAGTTGAGGAAAGTTATGATAGTCGGACGGAGCCAAATCTGTTGAATAAGGGGGTGTTCTAGTAATTTAAACCCTAAAGGCTAACTAGATATCAATACATCATTTAGTAGTACGAGATGCCATCATAATAATGACTTTTTTGTAACAGTTACTTTTTTCGTTTGACGCTAGAATACTTTAGATTCGCCAAGTTTAAGCTTAAAGTATTTATCCGCCCATGATATATTATTAAAAATTACGTTTTATTACTGTTTTGGAAATAACACTGTAAACTTTAAATTTAATATTTTTAAAACAAGACTGTTGTTTTGTTGCTATTATCAATCTGTTTTTCCAGTTATCCCGCCTTCTTCTCCAACTTATTTTCTTATTTCACTGACAGAGACAATAGGCCAGTTTTTCTAAAGTCTCGAATATTACATTGGAATTTTTTCCGAAAGCTTGATTTTCCTTCAGTTTTTTATTTCTTACGCTATTGAACTTTATAAATTAAGATAAGGAAATGTCACAATCAACGGAATAATCAAAACACTTCCTTAATATTATACTATCAGTCCTGCTTAATACGAGCTCAGCGGTCTCTATAATGGCATCAAGTGATATCCTAACATCTAATCTATTACTGTTTTCTAGGTCAGTCGGATCCACTTTTCACTTTATTCACCGAAGACGGAGATGAACAACTCTATGTCACTCTTGGTAGTGAGATCAGCTTCTTTTATGAAGACAACGAAGAACTTCCCGAAGAGAATAATTTGATGAATTTTGGAGTTGCCGTGGATGATGCACAGTAAGTGGAATTACATTTACCAACAAAACTTTCTTACCCACTGAATCGTCCTAGCGTTATGTGTGTGTTATTAAACAATGTTTGTAGTGTCATACACAAGAGAAAAAAAATTATAATTCAACTCTAGTAGGTATTTATTAAAAGTTCATTATACTTCATACTCGGCTTATCATCGTTATGAGATTCTAATGACTTCGTTAACTTAGCTGTTATTCTTTTTTTTTCCTAATGATTAGAACGAGCGTTGTTATTATACCGAAATAATGCGTCTTTACTTCCTTGTTGACAGTAGGATTTATTTTGACTCAAAGAGTTCATCCATACCTCAAATGTGGTTAGAATCCAAATAAAGGATTCAATGAAACTCAAAGTCAGACCACAAAGTATTTAATGTCCGTTAAGACTCAAAAATTGCAACTAGTTTCGGTAACAATTACCATCATCAGGCTACAACAATAGAAAATGGTACTTAATTATAAGGGGCAATAAAAATTGATGTAACAAAGCTGCGATCAAATAACATTATAAATTTTAGTTAAAATTAATATCGAAAACAATACAAAATAATGAGTCTATACTTCAAATACAAAAGTTATGAAAATTTTAATTATTAAATGTTTCTAAATATAACAGAATATGAAAAAACAAATTTTCCTGTATGAAATTTCACCACTGGTAGGGTAAGAACCTCATTGTCATTAATCCATCAAGTATTATTTCTAATGAAGTGAAAATACTTAGTAAAATTGTAAAATGAAAAATGGAAAAGAGAAAAAATGAAAACCTTAAATTAACTTAGGGCGAGTTGTATCAAACGACTAAACTCGGTTTAATTTTAACTGATGTAATTGTTGATAATAAATACATCAATCAGACACAGTCTAAACATCAGTTAAACTTAAACCGAGTTTAGGCGTTTGATACAACTCGCCCTTAGGAATAAGAACTGTGTTTTCTCATGAGAAGACTTCTAACAATTATACGTATAACTAATGTGAAAACTTTAATTGAAATATAGAAAAGAGAGAAAATATTCAATTTGATGAAATTTATCTCTTAGAATTTTAAAAAATTGAGGGGGAAGTTTAAATATTATCAAAAAGGTTTTCATGATGTACATGTGGAAAAACCCATCATGAAAAAAGAGGGATGAAGAAATATTGGTGATGAAGTTTATCAAATGGGAACTTCGGGTCCCTTCGATAGAGTATTCCACAATGGGAAATTTGTTTTTTTATATTCTGTTGTATTTAGAAAATTTAATAATTAAAATTTTCATAACTTTTGTATTTGAAGTATAGACTAATTATTTTGTATTGTTTTCGATATTAATTTTAACTAAAATTTATAATGTTATTTGATCGCAACTTTGTTACATCAATTTGTATTGCCTCCTTTCGAACGGAAATCCTAGAGAGACTACCTCTCCACCCATGTCAGCACGCTTACCGGGCAGGCAGATCCAAATGGATGTCGGAACTGCTCACCACAAGGGTAGCAGAGACAAGGACAAGCAAAGACATTGTCTCCATCTGCACTACCAGAGGATGCCCACAGGGAGGAGTAGCATCCCCTTTAATGTTGAGTCTGACGGTTGACGAACTCCTGTGTGGTTTGACGAATCTAGGAATATCCTGCCAAGGATATGCCGACGATATTGTCATAACAGCCAGGGGGAAATTCGAAAACACCCTTTGTGATATTGTACAAAAGGGTCTGAACTATACAAATAGCTGGTGTAGGCAAGTGGGACTCAGCATCAACCCCACTAAAACCATCTTGATAGCCTTCACTAAGAGAAGAAAACTCAACCTCAAAACCATAAAACTTAATGGAAACGAGATTGAATGGAGACAAGAAGTCAAGTATCTAGGTTTGATTTTAGATAGTAAGCTCGTGTGGAACAAACACGAAAAGGAGATTACTCACAGGCGAAAATGGCTCTTATGGTCTGTAGGAATCTGGCAGGGAGAAATTGGGGTTGCAACCCAAAAATCCTAAGCTGGATGTACACTGCCATAGTGAGACCAATCATCACTTATGGAGCCATTGCATGGAGCAGTAGAACTAGTCTATCGACAACGAGAGAAAACCTCTCCAAAATTCAAAGACTAGCTTGTATATGCATTACAGGAGCAATGAGAACATGCCCAACGGCAGCAATGGAAGTAATTCTCAACCTCACCCCTCTACATATGGTGGTGGAAAGTGTTGCAGAAAAAACAAGATACAGACTAAGTAGAGAGGGAATCATTAAAAGAAAAATCACCTCTTCACTTCTTAGAAATCATACAACCTGGGACATGACACAAGACGGTATGATGAGAAAGTACAACTTTTCGAAGAAATTCGTTACAGAATTCAGCAACAAGAAGGAATGGGATCCGAAAACCATTACCAGAATTGGAAAGAATACCATTCAATGGTACACAGATGGCTCAAAAGCAATAGGAGGAACTGGGATAGGGGTGTTCGGGCCAGGAACCAAACACTCCGAAAGCTTGGGAAAAACCCCAAGTATCTTTCAAGCGGAAATCCACGCCATAAGAAAGTGCGCCCAGTTCAATCTTGATAAAGGATACAGAGGACAAAGGATTATCATGATGAGATATAGTCAAGCAGCCATCAAAGCACTGAGCTCTTGCGTAATCAGTTCTAAAATGGTTTGGAAATGCCTAGACAAACTAAATGAATTAGGCGAGAACAATATAGTTACCCTACTATGGATTCCAGGACACACTGGAATAGAAGGAAATGAAATAGCAGATGAACTAGCAAAGAGGGGGTCGGAAATACCTTTCTAGGGGCCTGAACCTTTTTGCGGAATCAGCTCCAATGTAATATTGGAAGAAATAGGCGAAGCCGAAAGAAAGAGAAGGTCTGACCATTGGAAAGATCTAGTAGGGCTTAGACAATCAAAGATTCTCCTGGGTGACTACAACCTAAGGAGATCAAATGAATGCATAAGTCAAAGCAAGACTGCACTAAGAGTTTTAACAGGGATCCTAACGGGACATTGTCGCCTGAATGGGCACCTGAAAAAGCTCAAATTAGTGGAGGAAGAAGAATGCAGATACTGTGGCATGGAAGAAGAAACCTCCATCCACCTACTTTCCAACTGCACAGCAGTCCAGAATCCTAGAGCACAGTACCTGGGAGATTACTGGATAGAAGAGGAACATTTACCTAAGCGAAGCCTGCAGATATCCTAAAATTCCTCCGGGAAATAGGACTAAAGGAGCTACTAGTTTCAGAGACTCTCCTCAGGAACTAAGTAGAAGTAAGGGGGCACAATAGATCTTTTAGGTCTCAGTGAATGTTACCCCAAACACACACACATACATTGCCTCCTTATAATTAAGTACTGTTACGCGAGTGTCCCAGTGAAATTCCCGCATGAGATGACTATGATTACCTGCAATGCGTCCCCTCAGCCCTGCGTCCCCTCAAGCCACTAGCCGATAACATTCCAGAGATTTCGACGATGATCGAGACTACGGGCCGGTGAGAACACTCCAGAAACTCGTCTAGCGACTAGCGTATTCCAGAAATCTACCTTTGCCATATAAATATGAGTATCGCCGCACAGGGCTCAGTTAACAGTCAACAACAGTCATCGGATAGTTGAGACATAGATGGACTAGTGCTTATAATTAAGGAAAGCGATCGATAAAGTGTTATTCAGTGACGTTCATATAAATTAGTGTAGTTAGTTAGTTAAGTGTTTAATATAAATTAGTAAATTAAGGACCGTACATATAAATCTGTAAATATAAATTAATTAGTTGTAAATATAAATTAAAATAAACGTTACTTTGGTGTCAGGTGTGGGGTTAAAAATAAATATACAGGAAGATGGCAAAGAAACTTTGTGAATTAAAAGTTTCAGAACTTCGAAGAGAGTTGGAGGATTACGAATTGGATACAAGCGGGGTCAAGTCGGTGTTAGTGGATCGACTGAAAAATGCTATGATAAACAATGGATTGGACCCGGAAACGTTTGAATAACCTCCTACATAGAAAACAAAATGTCGAACATGGAAAATAAAATTTCGACAGATATAAAAAACGAAATTTCATCCATGGAAAGTAAACTTTCGGCAGACCTGGAAAATAAAATGACGGACATAAAAAATGAAATTACATCCATGAAGACTGATATTTCTACCGTGGAAGAAAAGATTGAGAGAATGTAGCAAAAAATTAAAGAAATGGAAAGGAAGACTAGTAATAATTCCGATATTACAAGTAGGCAAACCCCGAACAAAGAAGAACTGGCAGAGAAAGTTGAGTTGAAGCCAAAAATAGAAAACGATATCAACCGTCGAGTGAAACTGCCAACTTTCGATGGTAAAACGTCATGGCCGAACTATCTCAAGCAATTCGAGGCGGCATCAAAAGCGAACAACTGGAGTGAAAAGGAAAAAGCGCTGAATTTAACTCTTGCCCTGAGAGAAGACGCCATGGATATCCTTCAGACCATTCCAGTAGAAGAGACCGATGATTTTAAACAACTTAAAAAAAGATTAAACATGAGATATGGCCTGGAACACCTGGAGCATCTCTACCAGTCGCAGCTGAAAAACCGCAAACAAAAACGCGACGAAACTCTGCAAGAATTCGAAGCGGATATTGCGAGGCTAGTGCGGTTTGCCTATCCATCGGCACCGGAGAATGTCATGGAATGTTTAGGAGTACAGGCATTCATCGACAAAGTTCGTGACAACGAAATGCAGAGAACTCTACGCTTGGCTCGGCATAAGACACTGGTCGACGTACTCTCTGCAGCATTGGAGTACGAAGCAGCAACACAGGTTTCGGGAGTATACGGCAAGGTGAGGGCCGTAACAGACGAAGAAGTTGAGAATAAGCTTGACCAGATTGTCAACATGATGGAAAGCATCTCAAATGGAAAACCAAAAGCTGTGAGATGCTGGAATTGTGGAGAAATGGGACATGTACGCAGTTCATGCAAGCGACCAAGAACTGCTACAAACAAAGAAAAGACAGCGTTCACCACTGGATCTGGACTATGGCATTTCACCGTTATGCCATTTGGGCTGTGCAATGCCCCCGCAACGTTCGAAAGACTGATGGTCAACGTATTGCGAGGGTTGTCCTGGAAGACCTGTTTAGTGTACCTTGATGACATCATAGTCTTGGGAAGGACATTCGAAGAACATCGAAAGAATTTGGAAGATGTCTTCAAAAGGTTGCAAGCTGCCCAACTGATGCTCAACCCCAAGAAATGTCAACTATTTCAAAACAAAGTCAATTACCTAGGCCATGTAGTCAGCAAGGATGGTGTAGCTGTAGACGAAGAAAAAGTTGCTGCTGTACGAAAGTGGCCAAGACCCACCGACAAGCACCAAGTTAGAAGCTTTCTTGGACTCTGTACATACTACAGACGATTTATAAAGAAGTTTGCAGATATCGCTAAGCCTTTGACACGACTTACAGAGGAAGCAAGGGAGTTTCGCTGAGACGAAGATTGTCAAACTTCGTTCGAAACCTTAAAGAAGCATTTGACTACTGCGCCCATACTTGGCTATCCACTACCAGATGGAGAATTCATATAAGATACTGATGCTAGCAATGTTGGAATTGGAGGAGTGCTATCACAGGTTCAAGGAGGACAAGAGTTCTGGGATATTTTAGCAAAGTCCTTTCCTAACCAGAACAAAACTACTGCGACACAAGAAGAGAGCTCCTGGCAGTAGTGAAGTCCGTGGAGCACTTCTATCAGTATCTGTATGGGAAGAAATTTGTAATTACAACCGATCATGCAGCACTTAAGTGGCTTATGCAATTCAAGAACCCTGAAGGTCAAATCGCCAGATGGATAGAGCGGCTCCAAGAATATAATTTCACTATTGAGCATAAAGCCGGAATAAGCCACAGAAATGCGGACACTCTGTCCAGAAGACCATGTCCTGCAGAATGCTCCCACTGCAGTAAAACAGAAGCTAAGGAAGCTGCGATTCGAAGAACCACGGTGACCAGCGACGAATGGACACCAGAAAAGCTGGAAGAAGAACAAGAGAACGATCCCGATTTGAAGAAAATCCGACATTGGAAAAAGGAAAGCTGTCGACCTACTTGGCAGGAGATTTCAAGATACTCGCCAACGATGAAATCGTATTGGGCTCAGTGGGACTCGTGGGAAGTAGAAGACAGTTGGTGATTCCAAGATCAAGGGTAGTAGCAGTACTGCAGAAATTACACGACAGTCCATCAGGAGGACATCTAGGTGTAAAGAAGACCCTTCAGAGGGTGCGAGAACGGTTTTACTGGATGCACAGTTCCGAAGATGTGAAGGACTGGTGTAAGAAGTGCACTACCTGTGCCACGGCCAATGGACCACACGGGAGAAGAAAGGCTCCTATGAAGCAGTACAATGTCGGAAGCCCTTTTGAACGCATTGCCCGTACACCGTAATCGATTAGCGCCATTCGAGGGTGACCACGATGAGGAAATAAGACAACTCCAAGAAGTAGCCGATCCTGCTTTTGTAGAGTTCATGGGTGCTTATGGTGGTACCGGAAAAGCAAGATACGGAGTCACCACGGAGAAACGACAAGATCTGCTCACTGTACCGGAGGAATACTCACTGGCAATTAACATACCTGCCAGCATAACCGATGCGCGTGGACTGCCATCTCTGTTAATAAGGAAGAGTGGCACACGAAGTTTGGAAAACCAGATACCAGTACCAGGTAAAGCTTTGAAGGTAAAAGATGGCACCCGTTACAGTTTCCACCTAGTGACGAGAAACACCTTCGACGAAAGACCAACGTACGAGAATGTCTGGGAAGCTTTACTAAACTTGAGAGAGCATGTGCTTGAACTTAACGTGCATAGGCTAGCCATGCCTAAGATTGAATGTAGTCATTTAGATTGGCGGATAATCCGTAACATGGTAGAAGTAATCTTCCGAGACACCGAAGTGCAGGTACTTGTCTGCGGACATTCCCAGGAGGCACAGTCAACGGAGAAGACGGTCGCATGTTACTTCCATGCAACTGGAAAATGTAACAAGGGAACCAGTTGCCGATACAGTCATCTCGTCTCAGTTCCCTAGTTAGTTCCAGGAGGAACTGTCTCTTAAGGAGGGGGCAATGTTACGCGAGTGTCCCAGTGAAATTCCCGCGTGAGACGACTATGACCGTAATCGAGAATTTTCGAGATTACCTGCCCTGCGTCCCCTCAGCCCTGCGTCTCTTCAAGCCACTAGCCGAAAGCATTCCAGAGATTTCGAGAGTTCAGACTGCCATCCCCTCCATAGACACCGGTGGCCAGAGAACATCGAGAGTATTCCAGAAATCTCCCTTTGCCATATAAATATGAGTATCGCCGCACAGAGCTCAGTTAACAGTCAACAATAATCAGATAGTTGAGACATAGTATCATAGATGGACACTGTAGTGCTTATACTAAAGGAAACCGATCGATAAAGTGTTATTCAGTGACGTTCATATAAATTAGTGTAGTTAGTTAGTTTAGTGTTTAATATAAATTAGTAAATTAAGGACCGTACATATAAATTTGTAAATATAAATTAATTAGTTGTAAATATAAATTAAAATAAACGTTACAATACCATCAGACATTGAGTCCTAAATGATACGGACTTTCTATAAACATTTAAATAGGTTTCGTTAATGATAAACGATCTAGGTTCATTTTAGTTTTTTAAATTAATTTTTCAAATGTAAATCAGCGATCGAAGAATAAATAGTATGTATAATTGGTGGCAAAAGCATATTTCCAAATCCCTGCGCAACCAGACACGTCGCTGCGCTCCTCGTCTGGTAATTATCACAGTCTTTGGGAGTATTATTCTCTTTCCACTAATTATACAATATACCTACTATTGTTTGAAACTGCTAGAAATTTTTTTAAATTCTCTCTTGAGATTTATTTTGAATGAAAATGAAGAAATTTTTCTGTACAGGTAACAGGATATAGAGACGTACACATTGTACACTCCAGGAACGGTTTCTCAAGGATAACGCTTGTTTGCTTATACATATTAGAAATGCTATTACGCGTTTGATTTTTTTTTACTGCATTTTACAAAAAGTTCATAGCAAATAGGCATTGACACACTCAATGTCCATAATGTAATAAAATAAAGCCAGGGGACAATGTCAATCAAATTTGATTGGCATATTTTTCTGACATTGTTATAGGTTATTATTTGTGGCTAACCAATACATTCATCAGTTCCTTCACTATAGTACTTGAGTGGTGCCAATATAATTGCCTGAGTCTTCTTCAAAGGTTTTCTTAGGCGAAACACATATTGTGTCGTGAACTTCTCTTCTCTTGTTCTATCACAATTACTCCACTGGATCAACTTTCAGAGTATTCTGAGTTAGTTCTGATGGTAAATTATCACGAAAATGACTGACACTATATTTATAAATGTTTGTCAAACCGTTTTACTGGAAATATAATAAAAGTCGGTATCTCAAATGAATCATCCTACTCACTTTTCATGAACGTCATTTTGAAATACTGAAACATTCTATGTAATGTTCCCACACATTCGGATTAAAGCATAAATTCACGTAATATCATACGGAAATGAAATAACATTCAAAACTAGAAATTCCATAGTAAGTTACCACTGTGAATGAATTGATTTATCGACAGAGTGACTCAAAAGTCTTGTAAATTGTTAGTTCCAATATTGTACAGAATTTAGGTGACACCTATTTTAGGATACGCAGATTCCATATTTGATATTTGAAATGTTGCCAGATCTGTAATTTATCTCATACATATTATTATAAACTTCAGTTTTTCAATTTCACAACCATATATTTTCAGTCATTATTGGAATCTCCTATTTAATACGAGTTCAACCATATGTAACACTTATACTTTTATGCTGTCTGGAAGGTATAGAATACATAGAACATAAGTTTGGCAACACCTATTTGTAAACATAATTTTTCAAGTATCTCCAATGAAAATTATTTTTGATAATTGAAATCAGGCGACGTGGAGGCCCTTCAATTCTACCTCGTCTACCAATTCATTGTCCGGGAAATATCTCATCTAAATAACGCCAAACATTTACACCAAAATGAGCTGGAGCTCCGCTTGCTGAGATCATATCTGATTGAAATTGACTCTAAGCAAGTTTCTCAATGTAGGAACAATTTCATTTTTAAGTAGAAGTTCATATTTCGCGTAAAATTTCCTCCGAAAAAGAACATTTACATTTAAGCATTTAATTTCTTAAAATCTACATAGGTACTGTTTCATGTATTTAAAATCTTCTATTCTGAAAAAATCGTTTGTGTTATATATAGTTGAGCTTGTATTAAATAGAAGATTCCAGTATTGACTGAATATACAGGGTGATGAATTTGAAAAACCAAAGCTACTAATATTATAAAAAACAGCAAATCTGGCAACATTGCAAATATCAAATCTGAAATGTACGTATCCCAAATTAGGTGTACCCAAAATTTTGTACAATTAAGACTAGCAGTTTACGAGATAATTGGCCGTTGTCAGACTCTTGGGCCACTTTGTATATCAACATGATTGAGTGGCATAATTGAAAATACATCTGACGAACATGGTGTAGATGTTTCTATTGGGATGACTTCTTGCAGCAAAAGGCTCAATAGGCATGATGACTGATTTTGAAAAACTGCTCCACGATGTTTTCACGTATATACTTTATCTACAATAAATGTTATTTCTGTGAAAAAATATGTTTTTAAAGGAAAAATTCAACTTTTAAAAACACATTTTAAATTATGCGCCAAAACGCTATAATAGTAATGGCGTCCTTCTATGACGTCATCGATTCGACCAAGTCGATAGGTTATCTATGATCTGTGTCATGTAGTAATATCGTCAAAGTCAAACTTCAAACACTTGACAGCTTGCAGGTTAAAAGTTTATTTTGATACATAAACATAATTTCAAAAACAGTTTTTTGTGGTAATAAAAACAGAGATACTTGATAGTTTATAACGAGAAAATATCACATGAACCAAGAAAAGCCAACAGCAACAAAGGAAATACAAAACCATAGATAATATAAAGACGACAAAACAGATGTTCGGATTTGGTTTGGGTCGGATAATGGATATCTGCGAAAGCATGACGTCACTCTCTTCTGATTGGCGTTTGAGATAAGATGGCGGATGGTTAAATTTTGTGCTTATATTTTTACTAAAATAAATGTAATCACACATGAAAATGGAAAATAAGTGATTTCTGTAGAATCTCTGCATCTTAAATAATTATATCAAATCAATATTTCGGTGATTCTTAGTGACAGTCATCATGCCTATTGGTAAAGCATAGTGAAATTTTATGGTTTAAATGAAACTAACTGTTTCTAAATGACTCCACAATATATTTGAAAAAAATGTGTAAATTGAAAGTAAATTGACAATTGTTTCGATAAATAGGTATATCATCGTCAGAATGACAGAAGTTACTTTTTATACAGTTAACTCAATAGTGAAATTTGATTGAAAGGTTATTGCTTCGATATAGGTAAGATCTCTTCTATCTAACCAGTTTTGTACCTTTTAAGATCGCTTCTTTAGCGAAATAATATGCTGTGTACCCAAATGAACCAGAACAAAACTATTTATTCCATGTAATTTTAGTTGATTTTTTGAAATTCTCACAATGAGCCCATTCTTGTGAAGCTTGTGATTGCCCTTAAGCAGATAATGCAGACTTTGAATCAGACATGATTACAATTTGATTAGAGATTTGTCTTCTAACGGCCCATTCTAGAGCACAGGTATGCAACAATCGATCCTATTCCGTACCACGTTAGATTCTTTGACGACCATCGTTAATTGTGAATTTTTGTAATATAATAGGCTCCCACACACGAAGTGATATTTTGCGCGACGTAGTATGTGACAGGCAGCGTCTGTTTAATTTGGCATATTAGGCTCCCACACACGAAGCGATATTTTGCGCCACGTGGTATGTGACAGACAGTGTCTGTTTAATTTGGCATATTGGGAACGCACGTTAGTGCTGAACAACGGATCGGGTCGGTGAAATACGTCATCGGTGAAATACGTCATCGGTGAAGGAACCGGTCGCTACAAGTCAAATTTTGTACTTGCAACCAACTTGCAACCATCTTGCAACAAACGAACGGAACCAGTCGTTGAGCGCGTCTGTTGGTTCGAATTTTGGGGTGCAATGGAGTGGACAAAAGATATAGTAACAGAGTTTATAGACTTATATAGAGAACGGACATGTTTGTGGAATATTAAAGACCCAGATTATATGAATAAGAAATTAAAAAGACCTTTCTCGTGTAAGGGTTGATAGGTCGTTGTTATAAAACGCTTGGTAAAAATCACTTATATCTTTATTCCGTAACTAATTAATTCTAAGTACAAAGTACGTCGATCTATCTGTATAGAACCGACCTCGTTAAAGTTTATTGTATTATCTAATTATAAAATATATTTGTACCCGTCTCATCAAAATGTCCAAAACTATGTTTATATTTTTATTTAAGCTTACTAATACTTTTATATCATTGCTGATAGACATATTTATAAAAGTATTAATTATAAGCTATTTCGTCAATGACCTAATACATTATACGAGGGGCATTACATCCCTCCCCCTAGGGAGAATGGTTTCAGGGTTGGCCAGCCCTTAAACCATTTATCTAAGGGTATTTTCAAACGCGTAATAGTTTGGCTTTGATGGATGGTTACTTCCTGTTAAGACAATAGTAATAATAAAATAATAATAATAAGAAAAATAATAATAATCATAATAATAATATGAATTGTACCTGTGGGGCGCCTCCACTAGGTACTTATTTTAATAGTGAGGGTTAGCCATTAGCACCCCCCCCCCCTTGAAGCAAAACCATATATACAGAGAAAAAAAATACAAAATAACATACATTGGAGCTGAAAGGAAGAAAAAATATAAATATACGTATAGGAAAAATGTGGTTTATTGTCAAAGTCACTGTTCTGGATTATATATATCCAGCCGATTCTTATGTACTGTGGTATGTTTTCCATTTCCTAATGCTACTGTGCAGTTTGGGTCTGCGAATTCTACCACTACATGCGGGCCACTGTATTTCTCACTAAATTTAGTTCCGTTCTCTTTTTTCAGAAGAACAAGATCTCCTTTATCTAATGTTAAATGCTTGGATGTTTTATCCCACGTTTTTTTTTCGGTCTACTTTAATTTTACCTAAAATTTCTCTAGCTCTCTTATGAGTTACTTGTAATCTATATCGAATTTCCTGCTCATAAGCATCAATGTTGTATATCGGTTCTATTGTATTCCCTTGTAGTTCATTTGGTAGTGTTGCAATTCTACCGTATACTAACTCAAAGGGAGTATAGTTATGATAAGTGCTGGGAGTGGTATTGTAGCAAAAGGCGTAATATTGACACCACGTATCCCAGTCTGTATGAGTTTCATTTATATAGCTCCGAACATATTCATTGTACACTCTATGATTTCTTTCACAGCCACCTATAGTTTGACTGTGATAAGCCGTAGAAATACTGCGTTTAATTGATAGTAATTTTGAAATATTATTTAAGACTTCATTTTTATATTCTAGTCCCATGTCTGTTCTTATTTCTTTCATGAGTCCATATATCAAAATGAATTTTTCAAAAATGGCTCTGGCAACTGTTACGGCCTCTTTATTTGGTATAGGAATCATTACTACGTATTTTGAGAGTTCACATTGAATAGTTACCGCGTATAAGTTTCCCGAATTTGATTTAATGAATGGACCAATAGTATCGATACATACAATATCAAATGCTTGTTGAGGAGTAGGAGTTATTACTAGCGGTTCCACATGCTTTATCTTTGCCTTATTTATTTGACATTTATGACAAGTTTTTATGAATTCGGCTACTTCCTTTGACATGTTTGCCCATGTATAACCAGATTTTAATTTTTTTTTTAACCTTTTTTGTCCACAGTGCCCTCCTAAGAGTGGATCATTGTGGTATCTCTTGATTAAATCAAGTTTTTCATCTGTATTTGTAATTCGTATTGGTGCGTCACATAACGCAATTGACAGGTGTTTCAAAACTTCATTACCTGTACTTTTAAATTCTTGTTCAGTGCATTTTTTGAATATAAAATCATTTGTAAATAGTTTAACTTTCCTAACATTATTTACAACTGCCGACCTATCTAGTCGGTACAACGCTTGGCCTAGGTCAAGGTTGTTTCCTACAGTTTGCAATATTTGTTCCTTCATCAGCAATTTACCCTTATGTTTCACAGTCATTTGTAATGATGTGGAATTCCATTGTGTAAATTGTAGATTAGGCAATTTTAGCACTTCGACATTATTATTTATTTTAATAACTTTTAAATTAGTTGATTCTGCTTTTTGCGTTTTTATACTTCCTTTGTCAGTTACTAGGTTATTTTTGACCATTGACCTTGTTAATGCTAGTATTTGTGAATTTTCTACTTGCATTTGTTTTAAGTCTGATATAGTTATTCTGGAAAGAGCATCAGATACATTACACGTACCCTTAATGTATTCTATTTCAAAATCATACTCTTCCAGGTCTAATCTAATTCGTGTTAGTTTAGAAGAAGGATCTTTCATTGCGAATAAATGTTGTAATGGTTTGTGATCAGTTTTCACTAAGAATTTAGGTGCTCCGTATAAGTAGCACTTAAAATAATTTATTCCCCAATGAATGGCGGTTAACTCTTTTAGTATGATTGGTTTATTAAGCTCACTTTTATTGAAACTTTTTGACGCAAATGCTATAGGTAAATCTGTCCCGTTGTGATTTTGACATAATATTGCGGAGGCTGCAAAATTGGATGCATCCGTAATTAAAACAAATTGTTTGGCAAAATCAGGATATTGCAGGATTGGCGGTTTAATGAGTGACTGTTTCAACTTATTAAAAGCAATCCCGCAATCTTCTGTCCATTGAAATTTTACGTTTTTACGTGTTAGTTTATTTAATGGTAAACAAATCTCCGCGAATTTCGGGACAAACCTTCTATAGTAGTTGCAAAATGCTACAAATCTTTTCACTTCTTCCGCACTAACTGGTGTAGGGTATTTTTCTACTACCACGAATTTTGATTCATCAGGCTCAACTCCTTTGTCGGAGATTTTATGACCCAAGTAAGTAACTTCCTTACGGAAAAATTTGCATTTTTGTGGATTTAATTTTAAATTATGACTTCTACATGTTTCAAACACTTTTCTCAAATTTTCAAAATGGTGTTTTTCAGAGCAACCTATTACTATTAGGTCGTCCATATATAGAAACGCCTTTTCTGGAGTTAGTCCAGTAAACGCAATTGTCATCATTCTTTGAAAACTGTTGGGACTTACATTTAGCCCGAAGGGTAGCCTTGTAAACCTAAATGCTCCCTTGTCTGTACTGAATGATGTGTAATCCCTGGATGTTTTATCCAGAGGGATTTGATGAAATCCCGATATTAAATCAACAACCGAAAACCACTTTGCTCTACCTAATTGATCCAAAATGTTATCGATTCTAGGTAAAGGAAATTTATCAGGTATCAACTTCTTATTCAATTGTCTAAAATCTATGCACATACGCCATGCTTTGCTCCCATTTTGAGATTTTTTAGGTACTAATAGTACAGGACTATTGTACACAGATCGTGACGGCTCGACTATGCCGTGCTCTAATAGTTTGTCAACTTGACTATTGATTTCTGACACATGTGCGTGAGGTGTGCGATAGTTTTTTATATATATCGGAGTGTGGTCGTTGACTCTCAATTTTTGTGAATAAAAATTATTTGACGTTATTTGATCGTTTTTTAAAGCAAATACATCAGAAAATTCACTACATAATTTGTTTAACTCATCTTTAATATAATGTGGCATATCTTGATCTATTGCCTCTAATAATTCTTTCTTTCTTACTTCCGACTTTCCGGTCATCGTGTATACATTGAAATTGCTAATACTGATACTGAATATATTATTAGTAGATACATTTACGCTTTCCTCTGTTGTATTCAATATCCTAACATATGGACTATTTCTAGAAACTATTCCTCTGGCTATGAATATGCCCTGTTGTAATTCTTGCTGTTCTACCACAGCATCCTCTTTCAAATCTTTGAAGTGGTCTATAACTCTCATTACCTCACATCTGGGAGGTATTGAGAGAGTATTGTCTAAGGGGCTGTTAAAAATTGGTACCGAAAAATAGTTATTGAAATTATTTATTGTCATTAACCAACGTGAGTAATCTAGATTGCATTTAAATTTTGAAATAAAATCTCTGCCTAAAATTGCATCAGCCGGGATAGAAAAGTTTTTTGACACTACATGAAATCTATGCGACACTTCATTATTTTTTTGAAATAATGTGGCATTGATTGTACCCATGGACTTTGTAATTCCAGCTGTTACACCTTTTATATTAATAGTGAGATTATTGTTTATTAACTGAGGGTTATTGACACTAGTTTCTTTGAAAATTGAAATATCTGCGCCAGTATCCACTATGAATGTGCACAGTTTGTCCGATATGTTAGTATATAATTTTACAAAGTTGGAAAGCGTCAAGTCAATGTGGAATATATTTTTCGTTACGTTTAATGGTCCCCCTGTTGTAACTGGGGGTCCGGAAAGTTTCCCGACTCCTCAGCTGCCTCAATGCATCTAACATTCTGAGCATAGTTGTTGTTCCTATGGTTGGTTCTCCAGCTGCTACCCCTTGCATTGGAACCCCTGTATTGATTACCTCTAAAGTTATTATTCCTCCTACTGTAATTATTTGACCGGCTGTCTACATTAAATTTCCCATTATAATTCCTGGCCTGATTGTACCTTGACCCGACATTGCTACTAATTCTGCGCCCATTTACCCTATTGCTCTCATAACTAAGGACTGTAGTTAGCTGATCAGAACGTGTATCCACCTCTACGAATTTTTTAAGGGCCTCTTCTGCCGTGGAAAAGTTACCTGCCTCTAAAATCCACCTAGTTTTCTCCTGATTGGCATTTTTGCTCAACGCCGTGACTGCCGCTTCCTTGGTGTACTTTTCTGCCAGCAATCTCGGCATTCCTTCCGAGATATACGAGTTCCTAAGAGATTCGACCAGCTTCTCCACCTCTGTTGTGTACTTCACAGCGTCTTTGTTGTATTGCCTCAGATTATTTAATTTTGCTGCCAACAATCCTGAATTTTCACCTTTCACCCTACTCTTAAGAGCGGTTATTATTCCCTCTAAAGTACTTTCATCAGCTATCACTGCTCTGGCCTTGCCTGCCAACCTAGTCTTTACAAAAGCTACTGCTGTGACTGATAACTCTTCAGTAACATTAGTCTTTAACAATTCCAATGCATCCAGAAACCCAAATAAATTTTCGAATGAACCATCGAATTGTTGGGGTATGAGTTTACATGCTAAATTAATAAAATCTACTTGTGACAAAGGCATCATGTCTAAGGGTTCGCTCTCTTCGCTCTCTATATCCTCCTCAAATTTATTTGTGTCAATTAATTGAACACATGAAATAGGTATTTTATACTTCAACTTTAGCACCTGGAAGGACCTAACTACCCTGTCCCTGACTAATAAAAATTTCGAATTGCACTTTGCTTTGTAATTATTATCAAGTGCATCCCATGAAAGAGCTATGTTACGAGTAAATTCATTAAATAACGAAATCAAATTATTTTTAATTTCTTCCCTGACTGACTCACTTTTTGGTACTATTGTTTTCAAAACACGTTTGGATTGATTCTTTATTTCCTCTGTTAATTTATCTAACACTGTATCTAATTTTCCTGGAGCAACAGACATCTAGTCTAGTCAGTGTAAAATGAGCAGCCATTTTCGAGTATAATATCACATTTAAACTCTTGTGATACATTCGCAATTAATAATAATAAGAAAAATAATAATAAAAATAATAAAAGATATAAACACAGCAAATCAGTAATCATAAGAATCGGTAGGAATTATATATAATCTTACCACTTGTTACACTACACTGGTTCTGGACTGCGTCAAGTTCCTTCTGATGGTCCTCTTCATGTTGCGCCTGTACATCGCCCAGATGGAAATCATCAATTTCACCACTACTGCTGCTGTTAACACATACATCAAAACACGAGCGTCTCCAGATACTTGGATTTGGCTTTCTTGTACTATGAAGTTGGAATTCACTACGCCATTCTCCTGTACATCTTCATGCGTGGAATAGGATTTCCCCATGATAATTGCTCACCATACACTAGTCTAGTTCAAAATCCTGGTATCTTCTGAAGATTCCAGGTTCGAATCCTGGCAGGATCGCCATGTAAGGGTTGATAGGTCGTTGTTATAAAACGCTTGGTAAAAATCACTTATATCTTTATTCCGTAACTAATTAATTCTAAGTACAAAGTACGTCGATCTATCTGTATAGAACCGACCTCGTTAAAGTTTATTGTATTATCTAATTATAAAATATATTTGTACCCGTCTCATCAAAATGTCCAAAACTATGTTTATATTTTTATTTAAGCTTACTAATACTTTTATATCATTGCTGATAGACATATTTATAAAAGTATTAATTATAAGCTATTTCGTCAATGACCTAATACATTATACGAGGGGCATTACACTCGTTCAAACAATCTTTTACATAACATTTCTACTTAACGTAACTCATCAAAAACTGGACCTCTCATTCTTAGGTAATTCTTCAAATCAACTTGTTCGGTTTGTCTCAATTCCCGTACTAAAGACATATGACTATATTTTCCTCGTTCTGAAATCCATTTCTTGACCCATTTTGTTCTTTTCTTCCTTCTATCATCCTTTTGACAGATTTTTGAAATACATAAACCCATGAGAGCAGTTTTTTTGTCCATTTTGTACCAACATAGATTACACCGCCTGACGAGGTATTTTAGACCAGCTTAAAATACGGAGTCGCACTACCCAGTCCCATGTCGAAGTTTCAAATATCTACCAACTAATTTGAAGACAGCGTATGTGCAGGAACCGATCCTTTGACAACTCGAGGACTAAGTCACAGCACACCCCCTCTAGCAGGCTAACTCCTTCACTAAATCTTAGATCTAATATATTAGTATTGATCCCTTCCGCCGCGCGGCGATAGTATACATGGACCACAGAACTAAATAAATCTGTGACATACCAGAAAAGGGTGAATTATCCCTTATGATACAGTCCGAAAAAGGAGCAAGAAGAAGAATAACTAAAAGAGCGGAAAATATGAAATAACTAATGCTCGATTCGTGCTCGATTCCATCAACCGTCTCGTAAAGTTAGGTAATATCCAAGTCGAATTTAGTAATTTCTAAACGCAATTTACATTTCACCACACGCATTAAGAAATTCCCAAATCCGATTTAGGTAATACCTAAATTCACGAAACGGTAGGTAAAATCGGACATAAGGGCGGGATATTTAAGTATTGAATATAAGATGGATATCCCTGAATTATTTCAAATTGCACATATTTTTTCACACTCAAACGACTGCAAAAAATTCCAATATGTACACCAAGAAATAAACAAAATACAGGAGTGTCTTTATCTTACATTCGACAAACTGGTTATTGTTGCTAACTATTTTTTTAAAAAATTAAATAAGATATACAGTGAGATCCATAAGTATAATTCTACGTAATATATAGTATATATTCACACCCTAAAAATAATATATTATTTCTTAATTTTAAAACGGCATTTCGCAAGCATATTTTTATTCCCCTAAGTAGAAAAAAATGTGTCCTTCACGTTACAAATTTCAATGATATTTTTGGAAACTTGGTTTTCAAAGAAAACTTCGAAGTTGTTCATCAATTTTATATTAAATATATATACATAAAATATATTATTAATAGATACATACATATGAAACTCTTCTTGCTCCAAGCCACAACCTTTTTATATGCATGTCTTTCGGTTGGAGTTAATTGTTTTTGATGTGTGACTTTAAAGTCTTTCAATATACATTTTTTTGAAGGAACATTATAATGAAAATATAAATAACTTGATGTTTGTAACATTCAATAATTGACAGTTCACGTGACGTTCCCTCCGATTTGGCGATTCTGCAACGTCACGCTACAAATGCGCTCTCAAGCGGAAGGGCTTGATACTATTAACTTGGATACAAATTGTAGATGAGAGTTAAACTGCTAGAGGGTGTGTGCTGTGGACTAAGTATGATCGTGTGTAGACACGACAAATCAGATCGCTCACAGACCAAGTCTGCGGTCTTGGTATATCTGGTCGGTTGACACCGTCGGCCGACTAGATCGTTTCGTCTATGGGCAGCTAATGATATGACTAGAAATACCGATTCTGTATCATCATGCGCATAGTTATGTCAACGAGAACCATTATTTAACAGCTTGTTATGTCTTAACGATCTCGGTAAGTGGAACAAATGTCAAGAATCTAATCAGTTTTTTTCTATGTATTCGTGGTTATTTGTCATTTTTTGCAACCAAATTTTTAATTACTTTAACCTCGCATGGTTTGTTATTCCCCTTTATTACAATACTATGATTTTCTGAAAATTCCAACAGCATCTTATACTGTGGCCTTGTTGTTTTTGGAAGGCGTACTTGTTTTACCATTTATAATTATATTAATTGAATGTGAACTTTCCTCGCGTTATATTGTACAAATTGCAGAGACATAAGAATCAAAACTTACTACTTTTTTAACATGCAATATCGTCTAAGAAGCTCAATAGGTAATCACAGAATAGTTAACAATATAGTTAAGTTCGATCGTTATTTAAACATAACGGACCATCGTTAAAAATAACATACATGATACGGAATACGGTTGAATGCTAATTCAGCTTAAACATTAGAGATAATTAATAGTTTTGGATGTAAACCGCACAACCATACAACTCAATTCACCTACTGAAATGAATTTTATCCTGGCACCCCTTCGTGGTAGAGTGGTCGGTTACCTCTTCTACGCGATATTTTAGGGGTGCACCGCTGACCTAAAAACTGTGTAATTACGTTTATACCAAATGATAAATACTTCTTCATATTACTGATAATTAGCAAATTAGCATATCTCAATGTATACCTATACAGTATACGTGTTTAGCAGAAAACTCTGATCAGATTCAGGGGATCGCCTAATTTTTTTTTATTTTTCAGATAATATTTTAGTCATTTCCCTAACCGTGGATATAAACCTATTAATACACGAAGTAAACCAATTCTGATACATCCGATTTTTATTTTAGATGGCATAGAGTGGCTTTTAGTGTGAAAGGCGATTCTATAACAGCCATCATCGATTGTAATCAAACCATCACAAAGGCCCTAT
The DNA here is from genome assembly GCA_963978555.1 of Galerucella nymphaeae. Taxonomy (NCBI): domain Eukaryota; kingdom Metazoa; phylum Arthropoda; class Insecta; order Coleoptera; family Chrysomelidae; genus Galerucella; species Galerucella nymphaeae. The sequence continues at coordinate 13,240,264 of OZ021718.1, forward strand.
TAAGACCACCAAACTCGCAGCTCAGTATTTCTGGAGTTATCAATATGGGTTTCCAAATGGCGGATGAAAGATATTACAACGTAAGTTTTACTTTAGCCAAAATATATTATGTACTCCGCATTCTTTTATAAAAAAAGCTCGTATAGGTCGTATAGGTCGAAGAGTGATGCAGTCCGCCTCTCCTCATCACATGAATTCCACACATTTTTGGCTTCTTCCTTCCAGTCCAAAATTCTTACCTGCTTTTAATGTTTTTTCTTCTACAACCGCCTCGTCTATGGAATTGCTCTTATTTTCCTTCCTCCTATTATGCTATTAATAATCTTTTCAGGTATTCTGCTGTGAGGTCTTATGGCATTGGTACTACTCTTTTCATCTATGTGCAAACATTTTCTGGCTCACTCCAATGTTTTCTTAATTGTAGCTTCTCGTCTATCGTTCCTGTATTTTTTTGCCAAGCATTTTTTCAATGAGTTTTTCCCGGACATCCAACATTCTAGTTCCTTGCAAATCTATCGTCCATAGTTCTTATAATATATATTTTTAATTCCAATTCCCGTGAAATTGTTCCACCTGTGATGTTTGGATTAATGGATACCGATTTCATATCATTAAAAATGCTAAAAATACCTCATTACTCCTATTAAAATGAACGCATGATATTTGAATTGAGTTTTTCAGGGGGACGTCCAAATGATCAAAATCATCCCAAGACCTGACGATGCTTATGAAATGTGCAGATCCTATACTCCAGACTGTACATATTCTGAAGATCAGTTTGGTACCATGATCTCGGTAAATTTCAACAAAAGCAGGGGAGAAAATTCCGAGTCTGATGGAGAACCATCAAGAAGCGATTCGTATGAAACAAGGGGTAAATTACCTACTACTGTTGTTCACAATCACCAAAACAAGAACGTTTATATTTACCACAATAATTAGGTTCCCAGAGAAAAAACTCAAATCCCAAGAATATATTCCAGTTATTACCTTTCATAGGTTATACATAACGCTTATTTTGAATAATTATAATTTGTTCAACAATAAATGTCAAAAACTCGGGAGTGTAAGTTATGGAATAATTTTGTGAGTTCATCAAGTTTTACTATAGTTTCACAGAATAAGATATAAAATAAGGTGGAAGTTATTCCTGTTGCTGTTCAATCAAAATATTCGCCAGAGTGCAATAAATTTGAAAGTCATCCTTTTCATCATCCATGCTGCATGGAATCGCGCGACAAGTCACTTTTTCATTTCACCGTTTTGAAACTGATTTGATCCGCTATCATGTAACTTTTTTCTTAATATTAAAGGAACAGCTTGTTTAAAAGCTTTTGGAACACTGATCTCAAAAAATGTATAACCCTTAATTTGTTCTAAAATTAACAAAGTATCAGTTATGCCTGAAAGAGTATCAATTTTTACTCCACAACACTCCAACTATTTCATTTGACTAGATTTGTTTTGCGATCTTTTGTTTTAATCTTTGAAAATTATAAATAAAATAACTAAATTACCGCAGTCACACCACTCCACAACACTTCAACTATTTCACTTGACTAGATTTGTTTTGCGATCTTTAGTTTTAATCTTTCGAAATTATAAATAAAATAACTAAATTACCGTAGTCACCGAAGACTGGCAAAGATACACCGAGGTGAGAAACGCCTACTACAAGGAAATTAGAAAAGCTAAAAGAAATAGCTTCAGAAAATTCTGTAAAGATATAGTTACAACACCTGCTGCAACAAGACTTTACAAAGTCATGGCGAAAAGTAGGGTCAACACAGATATGGCTTTGATGAAGCCAGATGGTGAATATATATTCAAAATGAGGAGTAAGACTCTTACTAGAAACTCTTATCCTGGGAGTACCTACCCCGAGTAGGGGATATAAACCTCTCGAAGTTCATAATAGGCATTCGAGAGAAAGCTTTGCAATTGCCAAACACATTTGTAGTAACGATAGGTTAAAATGGGCCATGAACACCTTTTCACCTTTCAAGGCACCGGGAGCAGATGGAATTTTCCCAGCATTGCTCCAGTAAGGGCATGACGAAATTCTACCGCGTCTGGTTAGAATTAGGGCAATAGTAACATTTCTTCCAAAAACTAAAAAAAGAGACACAAAAAGCCCCAGATCAGTCTAATATCGTTTGTGCTCAAAACGATTGACAACCATATCAGAATGGAAATCCTAGAGATACTTTCTCCTTCCTCCTCTCCTTCCGTGTCAGCATGCTTACCAGGCAGGCAGATCTACGGAGACTGGTACAACTGACAGAGGATATCCAAGGTACTCTAGACAACCAAGAAATTGTAGTATGTGCATTTTTGGGCATAGAAGGAGCATTTGACAACACTTCACATGAGGCTGTCAAAAGAGTATTGAACAAAAGAGGTGTAGACAGCACAACATCCAAATGGATGTCGGAATTGCCCATCACAAGAGTAGTAGAGACGAGGACGAGCAAAGACGCTGTCTTCATTTGCCCTACCAAAGGATGCCCACAGGGAGGAGTAGCATCCCCATTAATGTGGAGTTTGACGATTGACGAACTCCTGTGTGGTTTGACGGAATATACTGCCAAAATAGGCCGACGATATTGTCATAACAGCCAGGGGGAAATTCGAAAACACCCTTTGTAATATTGTACAAAAGGGTCTGAACTATACAAATAGCTGGTGTAGGCAAGTGGGACTTAGCATCAACCTCACTAAAACCATCTTGATAACCTTTACTAAGAAACGAATACTCAACCTCAAAGCCATAAAACTTAATGGGAACAAGATTGAATGGAGACAAAAAGTCAAGTATTCGCGAAAAGTTCTCCGATAGTGGGCGCTGCAGTATATGTCAAAGTTGTCAGTGGAATGGGGGAAAACAATGCTAACTCACATTGTGCTAACACCCAGAGCTACTATCACCACAATATTACATACATACCTACAAATTACTGCAATATGAGATACTTTTCTTGATAGAACGGATTCTGATATATAAAAGGTGATTAACGATATACAGGGTGTCCCAGGAGCTCGTAACCAAAATTGGGAGGTGATAGATAGACTAAAAATAATGATGGTATTTTATATAAAAATTTTTCTTCACGCCCTTCGTTAACGAACTATAGGGCTCTTAAGTAGATGCACAATTTTTTCAGTTATAAATGCAACAATTGGCTTTTGTGAACATTTTTGCAGATATCAAGTCCTCTTGTTATACGAATAACAATAACGGTTTAAAAGATACGGGCAATGTTATGTCACACTACACACATGGCGCATTCACATTTATTTTGAATGTACGATTACAAGAAGCATCCTAAATAAATATATATAATATAGTAAATTATTAGTAAATCGATAGTCCACATTTAAGCAAATAAACTTTTACTTTGTTCAACCATGAAAAACTTCATTGAAAACGAACATAACTTTGATAAAACTTTGATAACTGAAAAAAATTTTACCAAAAAATGGCGCATCCACCATTTAACTTAGTTGGTACCTGAGTTTACAAGTATGTTATAGACTTGTATATCACGCCCACAAAAGTGTGCAATTATGGTGTTTATTAACGGTTAATAGTATTTTAAGCAACGATCATGTAATGATAGCCATTAAGACACAAGCATATTGTAGGATACGAAACGAGCCGCAGGCGAGTTTCGTATATAATATGCGAGTGTATTAATGGCCATTACATGAAAGTTGCATACAATATTTTTTCTACTCCCATTAATACAAATTATTTAACCAATAATTATTAGTTTAATTAATTTTGAAAATAGTTACTTTTGAAAATCAAAATTATTTGACAGCCATCAAATCAAGTGTCACTTAATAAGTCTGTTCGCCTGCAATAAAAGTGTAGCATTGAGCTATATAATTTTGAAAAATTCAGGTCTATCTGTGAAAAAATACGTGTAATTAAATTACTAAATTTGGGAATATATATGTATATTGCATTTGTATACTGCAAGAAGCATTAAAACATAATTAAAATAAATAAAATCGTATAGCTCAGTGCTACACTTTTATTGCAGGGAACAGACCTACTATAATTAATTTCAGAAATGTCAACCAGGTATCCATGGCTATATTAAATATTGTGCGAATGTCGCAATTGTAAATAAAACACTATTTTTCATTTCCAACTTTAGAGCCCTACAGTTCGTTAACAAAGAGCCTGAAGAAGAAATTTTATATGAAATACCATTACTATTTTTAGTGTTTCTATCACCCCACAATTTTTTGGTACGAACTCCTGGACACTCTGTATTTATGTTATCTATGCTGGACACCCTATATATGTCCAGATGACGATAACGAAACCATACATACTAAACACGAGAACCCAGTAGGTACTAGAAATAACTATTTTCGAATTACCCAATTACCCAGAATGATTTAGAAAACAAATACTGCAAGTTGATGTTACGAGTACTTCAATGTTACTTTAAAAAAGCTCATCACGAGGTGGCCTTGCACCAGATATCTTTAATACAAATCAAACGTATTTAATTTCTCATTTGTCAAAAATACCCAAATATAATTTGTTTTTTTAAATCCAAGATATAATTTGAATATTTTGTATTAAAAATATAACTTCTTCCATTGAAGTTTGACAATCCACAATGAATTTTGCTTTATAGAGTTCAGCAATGTTGACATTGAATCAAGCGAAAAGGGAGCGAACAATATGTTTAAGAACTTGCAGAATTCCCTGTTAGAAGGAAGGGGCAGTATACATTTCAACCAGGAGAGTGATCTGAATTTTATAGATTTCGATCACAGAATTTCATCTTCCGGTGTCGAAACTGCTACTCTTGGTAATTTTGACGTTGAAGAAGAATACGACAATATTACTGAAATCGATGGAAATTCTACTACGCTAACGAGAACTATTGGTGTAGATTTAACTACAACATTCCCTGATTACGAGGTAAGTCTCTTTTCATATGCATAATTCCTTTTTGAATCACAAGAACTAAAATTCTATCAAATTTTCATGAAACTTATAATAGTTACAATATACAACTTTATTTATTCTAAATTTAAATCTAATTCTGTTTTAATGACAGACTTATCATTAAGATCAATTACAATAGGCTCTATATAATTTTGAATATGAATGTATGAATCCTCAATATATATAACGTTCTGTACAGAATTTTTCCAGCCTTGAATGGAATCACTACGCTTTTTTTCTTCCACTTAACTTTTCACTGTTAATAATATCCTTTATAGAGGATATTGGTGTCTTTGTAAATAAGCAGATTTCTTTTAATGCTTCTTGCTTAATGAATGCTCTACTTACAAAACAATCATACACATTTTTTACCATTAGCTTTCCATCTAAAGACAATTATTGTTTTCGACGCAACATTGTGAGAAAAAAATTGATGATAATGATATTATAACTTATAATGTATATATTTTCGTCTACTATTGTTCCAAGGTACTAAAAATGTTCACCCTGCTCTATTTTGTCTGTATCTATTTTTACAATGTATGAATAGACATAATGGAAAATAAATTCTAAAAAGTAAATGTAGGTAGGTTATAAAAATTGGGAAACCTCAAAACAGGTTTTAATGAACAAAATTGATCATAAAGACTATGAATAAACATGACAAAAATATCCATGATTATTTTTTTCACTTGTCAAAATCTGACATTTTGGTGGTTTTAACCAATAGCAAAACATTATTCTAGCCAATCATTCGGTATTATACTGATAATTATGCGATTGGCTAACGAGAATGAATTATTTTTCTTCATTCACTGGTGTGAAGAATTTATATCCTTATGCAGCTAAATATGTAAAAATAACTTGTGCGTTATTTTTTAGTCGTGGAGGAAATTGTTTATTGTATAACTATATTCTACACAGAGATTTTTTGTTTTTATCTGATAATAAACCTCATCCTACTGGAAGTTTTTTCCACAAAAAAAAGTTAAATTTCTGAATTCACAAATAATAAAAATGTTCTCACAACTTTTCATGTTTTTTATTATCCATTATTAACTACATATTTATTATAAGTTTCCAGATGGTAATATTTCTACACTATTTTCCAACCTCTATGGAATTAGAGGTCCACCTGGAATAAGAGGTTATCCAGGACCTCCAGGGCCGGCTGGACTCCCCGGACCTAAAGGTGAACCTGGAAGAGATGGGATATATGGTACAGCAGGAATACCGGGACCACCCGGACATGTTTTTATGATACCGGTAAGATACAAAATTCTTATAGGAAAAAAACTTTCTTTACAGCAAAAATTAACATTACATATTTTTTTTTCGAAATAACCTACATTACAATAGCTCCTGAAAAGTAATATTAACTCATTATTGTTTCCTTTTTAGTTAAACGCGCAAGGAAATGAGAAAGGTCCGGATATGCAAGCAGAAACTTTTAGACAGTTACTCTCACAACACATGGTAACTATCCATTAAATTACACAATAGATGACTTAAAACACTACTTGAAGGTTTTTTTTTGATAATTTGATTAGTAATGTGTCAAATCACAATCTATCCAGTTACTTTCGGGACATGTTGCCAGCTGAATGCGTTTTTCTATTATCTAACTCAAATAGTTGAACCATTGTTGTGACCAATGACCCACCATTGAGAATGACAGTTCCGAATAGTTGTTGTCGTTTTATTGAATATTGTCAGTTGATAAAAAAGTTAGGAAAGGTAAAATTGTGTTTAGTTTTATGTTTCTTTGATAATTTAAATTATTGCACTTCTCTAACAGACAATGTATATATTATAAGTATCAATGCATATTGTATGGAATATTCAATGCAAAAATCTGAAAATAGAACTAATTTCACAATTATAGAATTCCATTAGAAGCATTGTGCTGAAAAGGGCGTATTTGAGATTATGTCTTCTAACGGAAACGGAGAATGTCATAATTGCAATAATGCCGAAAGAGGTGTTACTTGCACATCTAATCATGTTTCCAATTACTCAATAATTGAAATATTACCTTTGTCTATTAATTCATAGAAGAGGTAGAAATAGCTACGAATCACTTGAACAATATTCAATACATATGGTGATATGTCCATATTATAACCTTAATAGATACCAAGAAGATTTAATGAACAAAAAGGTGAGTACAAAATAAAATTATATTCTCTTATTATACGGGGAAGAATTCTGCTTTTGTTTTTTAAGCAAAAAATTTTTGAATGTTAAAATACCAAGAAAATTGAAAAGTTTCATTTGATCGCAAATTCACTACCTCCAAAACGACGTTTTGTGTTTTCACGGGGTAAACATAATTTTTCTCACAAATATTTTTTTTCGATTTATTGTCGCATCAACCGCTGAGGGTTATTAGCGACAGGAACCATTTAATTTACATTAGATAGAGATGCTTGAATTACAAAATATTATACAACTTTGTTGATTTAAGAAATTGACACAGGTTATTTTCGTATTTTCTATCAAAAATGGACGATAGTACATGTGGTAAAGGACCCCGCACTTTTTATAGGTAAAATGGTTCTCGGTGAAATTGTCTGAATTTTTAGTATGTTGTAGTATTCGATGTACTGATTGAACATGCAGAATCGCAAAGTTTGTTGATGGATACATATTGAAATACAGGGCGTTCAAGTTAAAAACCAGTAAATTTGATTTAATTATTTCTTCGGGATTTGAAAGTGCCAAATGCTTTTTTTTTCGCTCTTATCATCAACGTACCTTCATATTAGTAAATATCATTCAGATAGTGAAGATTATATCATTATGTACAGAGTGAGAAATAAAAACATTTTAGTAATGTCTCAAAATTCGATGTAATAATGAAATATTGTTAAAATTATTTTGACATGCAATATACTACTTTCATTCCATCATTTGTCACAATTCATAAATTTCGTACAGGGTGATTCGAAATATTGGTGAAATGAATGGCCGTTTCTTTCGTACACATCCTGTATATTGAAGTGGATTATCATCCTCCAGAGATAGCTGATACCGTATAAACATGATTTCGTTGGGATATATAGGGTAATCATGAAAATTTTCGATGGTAAAAATGACAAAATATCAAAGTTTCAGAAATCACCCTGTAATTCACAATTAACCCGGTGAAATTCCTTTATTATTATCAAATATATTCATCATTCTCTACTCAATACTTTTCCAGAAATTCAGTTTCCTACTATGAAAAGTCTCATAGTTATTAAATATTGACGAGTTGAAGGGACGTTCACGCGTTCATAATTCTACTAGTGGCCAAGATATTTCACAACGTGAGAATGTGGAGATCAAGATAAATGTAAATGGGGATGAATATAAGAGATAACAATTACATCAGATATATGAATTTAATAATATAAGCTACAGATAATAGTTCGTTTTTTATTCCGACAAAGCTTAAACCAATAAAGTTCACAACCATCTGTAGCTTATATTATTGAATTTATATATCTGATGTAATTTTTATCTCTTATATTTATCCCCTTTTACATTTGTTTTGATCTCCACATTCTCACGTTTCACTTTTTATGAAATATCTTGGCCACTAATAGAATTATGTACGCGTGAACGAGGTTCCTCCAACTCGTCAAAAATTAATAACTATGAAACTAATCATAGTAGGAAAGTGAATTTTTGGGAAAGTGTTGAGTAGAGAATGATAAATATATTTAAAAATAATAAAGGAATTTCACCGGGTGAATCGTGAATTACAGGGTGATTTCTGAAACTTTGATATTTTGTCATTTTTATCATCGAAAATTTTCATGATTACTCTATATATTCCAACGAAATCATGTTTATACGGTATCAGCTATCTTTGAAGGATAATAATCCACTTGAATATACAGGATGTGTACGAAAGAACCGGTCATTAATTTCACCCATTTTTCGAATCACCCTGTACGAAATTTATGAATTGTGATAAATGATGGAATGAAAGTAGTATAATGCATGCCAGAATAATTTTAACAATATTCCATTATTACATCGAATTTTGAGACATTACTAAAATGTTTTTATTTCTCACTCTGTACATAATGATATAATCTTCACTATCTGAATGATATTTACTAATAATATGAAGGTACGTTGGTGATAAGAGCGAAAAAAAAAGCATTTGGCACTTTCAAATCCCGAAGAAATAATTAAATCAAATTTACTGATTTTTAACTTGAACGCCCTGTATTTCAATATCTATCCATCAACAAACTTTGCGATTCTGCATGTTCAATCAGTACATCGAATACTACAGCATACTAAAAATTCAGACAATTTCACCGAGAACCATTTTACCTATAAAAAGTGCGGGGTCCTTTGCATTTTTTTCTCTGAATATCATATTTTTTACAGTCTGGCAAATATTGAAATGCTTAAGCGATTAATAATATAGTAAAGTACTTAATCTTTTGATGTCGTTTACTTGTTTAATAAAAACGTAAAAGTTGGAGAGGAAAAATTATTCAGTTCATCAAACATCTGGTGAAATCAAACAGTACTTCAAAACAGTTACTAGGTAACCACTAAGAACAAAATAGTTGACTTCAGCTTCCTCCGAGCAGCCCTAGGTCCTGTGACCTTCCTCGCCGAAACTCATAATGTCTCCCCTTTCCGTTACCATCGTAACTGTGCAATTTGACCTCCAAATCCTGTGGCTCTCACCTACTTCTTAACCTATCAACACAGTTGTTGCTTCTTAATATCTATCGAGGTTGATAACGGATCTAGGTCCAATACATTAAACGTGACTTCGCCGTTTCTCATGAAAGCCGACACTTCCTTAAGCTACTCCTTTTTCTCCCTCTCCAACAAATCTACTGTTCCTTTACCATCCATTTAAAATATTTCCTATTTTGTTATTTACGCTTACTCCTAGGGATTTCTGTGCATTGTTTTCAATACGTCTGCAAATAGTGGCCTTAATTCTTACGTTGACCACCTCCCTTTCCGCCATGTTCTTCGTTGCTTGTTGGCCCTTTTCTACCTATGAAGTTATATTAGATCCTTAGCTCAGATTCCATGAACATATGAATTTTTTGTGCAAGAAAATAGGAAAAAAAATCGGATATTTTCCTAGAGTTAGTCTTTCACTTTGGTGCAGAAAATTGCTGTTTAACACAATCATCCATCCACATTTTAATTAGTGTATGTCTATATTAATGTCCTGTTCTAATGAAAATATTCATAAGCTACAAGTCCTTCAAAATAAGGCAGTGCGCTGCATCTTACTTCGCACAAACAGATATGCATCCATTAATAGAATTTTAAAATCATTGAATTTTCTAAATGTATCACAGCTTATACGGGAGTCAAATTTGTTACTTATTTATAAAATCGTAAATAATCAAGCTCCATCATATTTTAAAACATATTTGGATAAAAGATCTTCCAATATGAATTACAGCTTAAGGACAAAAGGTAATTACCAAATTGAAAGATTTAACTTCGCAATAATGGAGAAAACATTGTTTAAAGAAGGCTTAAGGTTGTATAATAGCTTACCACTGAGTGTCAAGACTTCTACTACTGTAAAACAATTTAAGTCAAGATTAAGGAAAATGTATTGTATTTTGTGCATTGATGCTTGTATATTTTTTCCTTAAATTTTTGTAATTTGAAATCTGTTTGAGACTGTTTGTTATGTTATAGCTTATTATTAGCTAGTGTATTAGCTAGTGTATTCTAACTATCGAATAAAATGGAGAAATATAACAAAGCCGGAAATGCCTAAGAGGCTGTTTTATACAGGGTGTAACAAAAAGGCAGGTCATAAATCATACCACATATTCTGGGGCTAAAAATAACTCGATCCAACCCAAGTTACCCCAGTACAAATGTGCATGCGAAAAAAGTTACAACCCTTCGAAGTTACCAAATGAAAATTGATTTTTTCAAATATTCTGCATCTGGTTGGAATTTTCAGAGCCTCTTTGGCTTTGAGGTATATTCCCAGTAAGTGGAGAGAAGTACGAGTGGTATTTATACCCAAATCAAGTAGGATGGACTACACCTTACCAAAAGCATTCCGACCAATTAGTCTCACATCGTTCTTTTTAAAAACAATGGAGAGGTTATGCGAGCGGTACATAAGAGATGAAGTGCTAGTTCACAACCCACTTCATCCAGATCAGCATGCTTATACTCCGGGAAGGTCCACTGATTCGGCCCTTCACCAAGTGGTTGGCAGAATCGAAAGATTATTGGACAACAAAGAATCCACCCTGGGTATATTCATAGATATCGAGGGAGCGTTTGATAAAACAACCTTTCCAACAATTACCCAGCAACTCAACTCCAGGAATGTACCTCTGGTAGTAGGAGAATGGATACTCAAGATGCTCTCCAGTAGAGCAATAAGTATCAATGTAGAAGACATCACAATAAGAGGACTGGTCATGAGAGGATGTCCCCAAGGAGGAGTCTTATCACCCCTTCTGTGGAACATAGTACTGGACACCCTGATTAATCACCTCAACAACAATGGATTCTACACAATTGCATACGCAGATGACATAGTTATCTTGCAGACAGGCAAATTTGTGAACACACTGTGCGATAGAGCGCAGGATGGGCTCAAATTGAAACATTGTGAAAGGAACACTCACTGTCGATCAATCCCAGGAAGACTGAGATGGTCCTTTTCACCAGGAATAGAAGTTTATCGGGTTTAAAACCTCCCGAAATCTTCAAAAGCAAACTAAACTTTTCGGAAGAGGTGAAATACCTTGGTATTACCCTCGACAGGAAACTAACATGGAACTCTCATCTACACAGCAGAGCAAAAAGAGCATATGTGGCTTATGAGCAGTGTTGGAGAACAGTGGGACGCACATGGGGTCTGTCACCCCGTGTGGTCACCTGGATCTACACTGCAATAATAAGACCTATGTTAACGTATGGAGCAATTGCATGGGGAACGAAGGTTCTACAAGCAACGGCCATTCAAAAATTATATCAATTACAGCGAATGGCTTGTTTAAACATCACAGGATCCATGAGAACAACACCAACCGCAGCTATGGAACTAATTAATGGTCTGACCCCTCTGGACCTGAACGTCAAGGAGGTTGCGTTAATGGCCATGGTACAATTGCGCACAACTGGTGTAAACTCCTAAGTAGGAGTGGGCCAATTGCGGTTGAGCCTATGACAGGAAGCGCTTACTGCGCTACCTCTGCTGCAGGCAGCCAATGATGCAATTAAACCCAGGTTTTTGTTTAATAAACAGTACAAAATACAAAGAAACAGAGCACAGAGCCAGATGCTGCAGATGCAATACGCATTTATACAGATGGTTCAAAAATGAATGAAGGCTCAGAATGTGGAGTTTACTCGAGAGTACTAAGCCTAAGGATTAAGTGGGGAATGGGAAATAATATCAGCGTGGTTCAAACAGAACTGACTGGTATCTCAATTGCCACAAAAGAACTAACCAGAAAAAGAATTTCTGACAAAAACATAATAATCTGCACTGATAGTAGACAAGCCCTATTAGCATTGAACAGACAACGTGTTATATCGAGGCTAGTACTAGAGTGCCACCAGGATTTAGCTAACGCCTCGGCAGATAACAATATTATCCTGAGGTGGGTTAAAGGGCACGACAGGAGTGAAAGAAATCGCATTGCCGATTCTTTAGCCAGTGAAGCCGCTGGACTAAAAATTCTTGGACCCAGTGACACCTACGGTCTGACGACTTCGACAATTATTGCGGAACTGGCCAAACGTTACACCCATGTCAATCCCTTGAGAGATGAGAGGGAATCAAAGGATGCAGTTTTGCCAGGATCACCCTGGGCGACCCTGGGAAGATGGCGCCGAAGAAATATTTGGCGATGACCAGGAAAAACCTACGTATAACAGTGGAATTTCTGACTGGTCACTGTCAACTAAGGAAACACCTCCATAGTATGGGGCTAGTGGTTATCGTCAATAAGAGAGTGTGTGTTCGGTGAGTCTTGGCCTACACCTGCCGATATAAAGGAGATGTCTCCTAGTGACCTGTCCACCTTCCTGAGAAGGATAGGATGGACGATGACCTAGGAGGACAACTCCTCGGGAGGATGTACAATGGGTCACATGTGGCCTAAGTGCTGTGAGCCTACACTCGCCCTCCCTACTCTATAGATACAGATAATCTATTTGATTCATCTAGAAAAACATCCTAGAAATTCAATTGAGTTTGTACGTTTACGAGAACAGACCACTGAAAAAACTGAAAAATAAAATAAAACCTCTCCGATATCATTGTTAACCCCCAAAACAAGCATAAATTCTAACCTGACGGTAAATTTTTGGTAGAAAAATGGTCTGTGGAAAAATAAAATGGAAATAGCTAGATTCCATTTTTTGTACTATTTCCAATTATAAAGAGCAATTAAGAAAAATGTATATACAGGGAGTTGTTTCCAGGAAAAACGAGTTTTGAAATTTTTTTGTTAAACCGTACCTGCATTATCTCTCTTTGGAGATGCTTTTGATGGAGTTTCTATGTAATAGTTATTACGTGTACCAAATTTCAAAATAATATACCGGGTAACTCGGAAGTTATGAGGTTCTAAAGAAATATGATAAATTTATAAAACATCCTGTATCTCGGTTATAAAGTACAGAAGATAAATATAGGTTTTTTGGAAGCACCAAAGTGATTCCCCTCTACAGTTAAAGCTGGGCCCTTTCCCAATGAAACCCCCATATAGGGTGTACCAGACTAATTTATCCAGGCTATTTATCTTAAGCGACTAGAGGTTTTCGAATGGGACAAAAACTGATCTATTTCATTTCTAATACACTTTAATATAGCGCGAAAAAATAATCCCCTAAATATTCATTCATTACAACCCCTGACTTTAAATTTTTTAATAACATCCTGTACATTTTTTTATAATTTTGGATGGGGCCTTCCATCGTCTATTCAATAAATTTTACAAAAATAAAATCGGATCGTACGTAATCAAGAAAATATCAGTTTATTTTTTATTTCTGTTAAATTAATCAAAAAAGCCTTAAGGCTTGAAGGAACTATGAAAATAAATGTAATGAAAATTTGATAAAAAAAATAAATAAAAATTATAATTAACTAATTAATATTATTTACATTAGATGTTCCAATTGTAGTCCACCTGCTGCAACACACATTTCGAATCGTGCTAGAAGATTTCTTGTACATGTGGCTTGAAGCATTGTAGGAGTAATTTGGTGAATGAAGTTTTTTTGTGAAAATGTGAAGAATTCAGCACGATTTACCTACATACCAGAAATCTACTGACACGATCCGATATGTGTGTGGTCTACAATTCGATTATCTTATTAGTATTTTCATTACATTTATTTTCATGATTTTTTACGTCATATTAAAGTGTATAAGAAATGGGATAGATCAGTTCTTGTCCCATTCGAAAATCTTTATTCGTTTAAGAGATATAGCCTGGATATATTTTGATAACATAATAAAAGCCGGAGATCGGCTTAACACCTTTCAGTGCTATTATTATTGAAAATTTTTTTAGCCCTTTATCAGATAAACAGTCCTATAAACCTGTTCATATTTTACAACAAGCATAAAAAAATAGAGATACAAATTATTTCAATATACATAATTATATAATTACGGACACGTTTCCAGCTCATAAGTTCAGCTACAAGGTAGTTCAGCTAACAAATGATTAACTATGACAATAGTTCAACCTGCTGAGTTATAAATACTTGAGTGTACATTTCGATAATTGTGATCTCGAACGAACTAAATCGTAAATGGAGACCAACCAATAAAAATAGTCTTAACCCTTAAGAGGCAATAACTATGGCGTGTCCGCCAAAAAATGATTGAAATAAATTTAGATAATAACTTTTAAAATAATAATGTTTTAGACTCGATTATTGTGACATGATTTTAATTTTGCTCTTGTTATTGGGCTATTCAAATAAAAACAATACTATGTAAAATAGTATTGATTTCTTCAAAAAATTCGACATTTTCCTCTCGGTGTCATTTTCTCATCTGTTTATGGAACAATTTTAACCAAATTTTGGTAGTCGAAATGGTTCCCAATGGCCAGAGAGCCTTGCATATTTTTTGGAATTAAGTTATTTTTTCCATGAGATTCGATTTTTTATTTGGTTTATTTCAAAAATATTCTTCCAAAACTATACATAGCATGTGTATCATGGTACTCTCAATACATGCTGAAAGTTTGGAGTGAAAATATCACATGGTTTCAGAGAAAATGGTACCGAGAGGAAAATTTCGATTTTTTTGAAGAAATCAATACCAATTTACATAATATTTTTTTTAGATTTGAATAGCCAAATAACAAGAGCAAAATTAAAATCATGTCACAGTAATCGAGTCTAATGCCTCTTAATGCGTAGAATATGTCTTCATAATTATTGAATAAAATAAATAAAAAAAGAATTCGAAGACAGAATTGCAAATGTTATCAGTGAAGCCGGTTGAGTGAAATATTATTTTTCCATTGTGGAATTTGTTATTTATCCAATAATAATGGAAACTAAGTTAGATTAGATAATTTTTTCTTGAATTTGATAAAAACAGCTGTTTGAATCAATGTTAAAGATGTCGATGAGAGGTATCGAAGGCCCGATGGGACTAACAGGAATTTCAGGACCACAAGGACCACCAGGACCTCAAGGTGCTAAAGGAGAACCTGGAGATAGTGGAGAACCGGTAAGTTTGATTTATATATTTCAATTGTTTAGACTAAAGTATTTTAATTCAATGAAAGCTGAGAGTCCATCCCACATAATTCTGGAAGCTTCGCTTTTATGAAGAAATGAAAAAAAAATGTCATATGAAGGGTGACATCTTTTCGCTCATATGTAGATTTTATAGATTTAAGCCTCTCTCCCACACAATTTTTTAAATGGGTCGACCTTCACACTTTTGCTTTGTTGGATAGCTGGATTAACTAAGACAATGTTTTGAGAACTCATTTACCTTCTCTTATAGCCGGGTAGATTCGAAATTGAAAAATAAATTAAACCAAAATATCAATTTTGTTCTGCCTATGTGAGGAAAAAAATAATGAAGCCCGCTCTTTGTATTGTACTCAGCTTTACCTGTTCTCTCTGGTAAATGCATTTTCTTAGAGGTATCCAAGTGGTGGGACATCTGTCGATTGAAAGATGTCCTAGGGTATCCTAGTGGTATTCTCAAGAAATGTTATTTTAATGGTATACTTGGAGTATCTTAGAAGCTGACCTTATCACACCAACAAGGCAAATAAAAAGGTAGATAAGAAGATAAGCAATAAAAGGTCATTCAAAAGATATGTCTTTCCTTAAAGACAGTCAATAGCGAAAAGGAGCTGTGTTCATGGCGATTGGCGGATGTCAATTGTCTTATGGTCAGGTATGGGGACTGGAAGAGGCTATTGCGATGACGAAGGGAAATTGGATAAGGATTAGCGATATTAGCATGTCGATAGACTTGTTACATAACGATATGTTTTGAGATGGGGCCACTTTTTTAATAAATGGAAACCAAATATTCACTCAAAGGAATTGTGGAAGCAAGATTTTGGTTAGTCCACTTCTCAAAATTATAATTTTTATAGTGAAGAAACCAGGAAAATTATTAAAAAATCACTAATCACACTTACAACATCCCTTGATTTGTGAACAATATTAGTTTCCAAAATAAAATTGGAACTCCTTAAAAGATACCGTCAATAAGAGTATTCCTTTCTTTCTTTTGTTAAAAAGATATGTTATTAACTTTTAACTTATTTATAGGGTTTGTCAGGTGTGAGAGGTATTTCTGGTCTCCCAGGTCGGGAAGGAAGGAGAGGACGTCCCGGGAGAGATGGAGATAGGGGTGTACCAGGTCTTTTGGGTGCAAAAGGTGAACAAGGACTAATTGGGTTGCCGGGATTGCCTGGTGAAAAAGGAGAAAGGGGCACCCCAGGAAGTCCAGGAGAAAAGGGTCATACAGGACATGATGGGCCTCAAGGAGAGGAAGGACCCTCTGGATCTCCAGGATTGCCTGGTGAAATGGTAGGGATATATATTTGTATACTGAACAGTAATATTTCTACACTCTTTTCACTTTTGATCGGAGTATTCAGAAAATGGAACAATTATTTACTTTATTACATCGTATCTGGAAAACTAGTTATAACATTGAGATATGTTCATTGAAAAAATGTTTAACTAGATCGAGCACAACAGCCTACCAAAATTTGGATTAATTTTTTTTTCGTATCAACATCAAAATAATTCAATTAATTTTCTTGAGCATTTGAAATTCTTTCTCGGGAAGTAAAGTTAGATTGCCCCCACGAATACAATGTCCTGGAGCTTAGGAGGATGAATCATTTGGGACAGTGCATAATCGCTGGTGTTATCGCGAGTTCAAAATAGTTTCAATTTGTGTTAAAAATGTATCAAACTATTTAAAAGTAAACCACGTATTTCCGAATATTCTACAGAAATGAAAAGAGATATCGAAAAATATCCAACAGCGCAAGTACGTAAGTATTTGAGTGTTAAATGTTCTTTTTAATAGTATTTTATATGAAGGAAAAGTGATACTTTTCATGACTCGCTCGTGCTTAAGAGCCGAACGGAGTGAGGCTGGTAATAGAGAGACTTTGACTCGGGATAATTTTCTAAAAATATTCATTAGCGAGAAAAAATGTCTAGATTCAATTAGACCTCGTGTGGTATTCGGTAAGAAAATTTCACATCAAATTGCATTTTTGATACCAACATTAATCATAACAGTCCAAAGAATTTAGAAAACACCTAAACTTGTAGTTGAAATGAATCAAAATTATCATGTGGAAAGATAAAAATTATATTGTCGAAAAATAAAAATTAGATTGTGAAAAAAATATATAAATAAATAAATAAATAAATAAATTCTTTATTTTTTGAATGACAAACAAAGTTTGTATAAAATTCGTCAGAAGTTTTCTTAAAATCTAACCTAACTAACTTACTAACTAACTAACTAGTACAGCCTAAAAGTAGAGTAAAAATAACGCATAGTAAAAAATATAGTATAATAATACACAAAGTTCTTACAAATTAAAAAACTCATCGACTGAATAGTAACACATATCTACTAAAAACGTTTTGAGTAAACTTTTGAACGATTTTATTGTTTTACTTGATTTAATATGTAATGGTAATTTATTAAAAAGTCGTTGTCCAATTATAGGAGGGGATTTGAAAGTAATATTACTTTTAGGAAAAGTCAAAGACAGATTATCACATCGTCTTGTATTAATATTATGCATCTGGTAGTTAGTTTTAAAATCACGTATGTTGTTATATATAAAAACACAAACATCTAAAATAAACAAACAGGGCAACGTTAATATTTTAAATTTTTTAAAAAGTTCTTTACAACCAGTTAGCCGAGAGACACCAGCAATACAACGAATTATTTTTTTTTGTGACACAAAGACGTTTTTAGAATTTGTAGACAATCCCCAGAAAGATATGCCATACCTCAGACGGGATTCCACTTGTGCATAATACAGCATAATCATTTGTTTTTGTGTAAGAACGGATCTTAGATTTCTAAATAAGTAATTAGTGGAATTTAACCTTGAAACAATTGCCTCGCACTGTTTACTCCAATTAAGGCATTCGTCGATCAGCAAGCCTAGAAATTTGACATAAGAGACACACTTTATCGATTCATTATTAATTTTTAGATCAACTAACTGCAGTTGTTTTTGTCTATGATGAAATTGTATTGCCTGAGTTTTTTCTGCATTAAGATAGAGTGAATTTATGCTAAACCAATTGTAAAGACTCGCCAGGAGACTATTACAATTATCTTCAACTACTGATTGACATTTATCAGAAACCATTCTGTCATTATAAACGTAAAAAAAATTACCAGTATAATTTGCTGTTGGGTACCCACCAGGGAAAAATTTCCACTAAAATTCTTCCGCTGCGATGGTGATCTATCAGAAATACACGTTCTGATTGATTAAAAATCTCATGAGTGGAGTTTTCATTTATGCTATTTGTTTTTTTTTTCATCTGGCGCCACTTTATTGTTGAAATCATGAAAAAATATTCTTATGGCTATATCTGTTGATATAGGGTGTTTTTTTGTGACTGTTAGCTGTGAGTTTTAGAATTTTTGAGTTGTCATAACTTTGTTATTAATGAATATTTTTTCATGAAATTTTGGTCACACCTGCTTAGAGGCACTCTGAATCCAGTTGCGTAGTGATTTTTTCACTTATAATTGCACAAGAGGTTTGTATTTTATCGGGTAAATTTGGATTGTTCAATGAGAAACTGTTTCCGAGCAATTAGACGAGAACAACTGTCAACTATTAAAAACGCGACACCGAAGGTGGAGCGTTTTTAGGTTGACAGTTTTTCGAGTCTAATTGCTAAAGGAAACAGTTTAGAAGTTGAACAACACAAATTTACCCGATATCAATACAAACATCGAGTGTAATTCGGCAGGACAATTCAATGAATCGGCTCATTGTTAGTGTTTAGAAATTCAATAAGTTGTTGATAAACATGTCAAATTATTTATCATGGTAACAAATGCATAAGTGAAAAAACCACATGTGCATTTATCGCTGAAAAAGTTGAAGCTAACTTTTGCCGGTGTCAAAGTGACAATTACACTGAGGCATATGCGATTTTTTATACATGAGTTGAATTGTCAATGAAAAAATCTCGATTTTCGACTAAGAAAAAATATCGTAGTATGCCCTGAAAATTGAAATAAACATTTCAAATTTTGTCCCAAGGTAGACCTTTTAGTATTTGACATTTCAAACAAAAATTATCAAAATCTGTTTTCAACTTCAAATTTTAGGAGGGTGTTTCCATTAAAAATGGGTCACACTGTATAATACCACGAGAGTGAAAATTTTGTCGGCAAAATTTTTCGATTGTCATGAAAGTTTGATGCTTGGGAATTTTGAGAATGACATTTTTGACAAAATTGGATTAAATGTTATGAGCAAAATTACCTAAAAGCAACAAACTTGAATACAAGAGAAAAATTTAACTTTACGGAATTTTTAATTGAGTGGTATTCGACATGACTATTTCACGAGAGAAAAACTAAAAAATCATATATATTATACACATAAATTTGATATATTAAATGTCAAAAAATTGTCCCGACAAGGCAAAAAATTGCCAGTTCAAAACCTTCAGATTTTGTTAGTTATCAATTTACTCTAGTGAAATAGTCAGTTTAATAAATCTTGAGTTGTTGACGCTTGTTTTGTTACTTCTATCTTTAGTCAAATGCAGTCTTATCATGCGGGTCATACGATTCACCAAAGACATACTTTCAGTTTTTATTTTCTTCCGTCGTGTTTAATCATTACTTCCCAATAAAATCCTTGAGATGAATAAGACAGTCTTATACAGTTTTTATGGGAAAGAAAAGGATATGAATTCAGTTCTCATCAATTCTGAAAAGTCTTTCACCAGCTAAGTTTTCATTTAAATATGTTAGTTCTGTGACTTTGACAATTCAAAGCGACAATACGAGTAATAAGAAGCAATTTTCCGTTTTTTTTTTATATCCTGAAGCGAAAAAAAGGTACTTAATATGATATATTATTTCGAGAATTAAAGAAAAAGTGGCAAATCGGCAACCAGTGTAATCTCACATTTTGGTAACATCTGTGTTTTCTGATTTGATACAGATGGTTAGTGACCTTTGAACCCGCAGGTTAAGAGCGCATTCGACTATATGTTGCTATGTTAACACTTTTCCCTCCGCTGGTGGAAAAGTGAAAATTAAATCTCCGGCGATGGAAAAATGAAACTTTACGGTCCCCTACACGGTCGAAAAATGACAGATTTACTGACGCTCGAAAAAAATAATTTTTTTTTGGCTGCAGCCTTTAAACAACACATTTTGTTATTCTGTTCCGGATTTCTTTTCGATTCTCAATTTATTGGTTTATTTGATACTTATCCTAATGTCACTGTGATTTGTGACAGATCAATTATTAGTACGTGTGGTCCGAAAAATTTTTGATACGTTGTGTACGTTAATTTAACTACAATGGTTCACACAGTTATGTAACGAATATTTTTCAATATTCGCATTCGCGCATATTTTTCAATATTCGCATTCGCAAAAATTATACGAATATTTAGCTTTTACAGTTTTTAATAATCAAAAAGGAAATTATTCTATGCATGCATATGAAATAAAAATACAATAGAATAACACTTAGATATTTTTATCAAATTAAAACTTTCAGAATGAACTTTCTGTGACCAAATTCATTCAATTAACCAATATCTGCTCGGCTATGTTCAATTTAAACATGGCCGACACGAAACGTCCAACCTGTCAAACATTTTACGCGCGCTTTTTTGAAATTTTAAAATATCCGCATTCGCGAATGTTGAAGATAAATATTTGCAATCGCAATCACGAATGTGGAAAATCCAACATCACTATAAGTTCACAGTATACCTGAACGTGGGAAGATATTTTCAATGTTGGGCACTCCGAACTAATAAAGTTATTTGCAGGCAGCTAACGTGTTCAATGGAAGACATTCTGAAAAACATGTTGGTCACGTGTAATACATGATTTAGTAGTAAAATTTAGAATTTAGATAGACTGGGTTCAAAGAAGAAATGCCGCAAGTGGTTTTATTCGGGGTTGTTCTTTTCGATTGAGTTTTTTGATTATTGAAGCCATATGAATTTAATTTTTTTAGATTTAATGATGGACACAAGTAAGTTTATAAAAACTTCTAGATGTATACACATCTACGCCTAGAGTTTATGATAGCCGATTGGCTAGAACCTGTTGGCGTTGTATCGGTTGGGGCTAATTGCCGCCTTTTCAATCCTTATCACTCTTATGCATAATTACACAATATAATACTACGTTTCTCATATAGTCCTTCGATGTATGCTGTATCCTCTCTTCCTAGGTCGTGGTTCATAGTACCTTGGATGAAATTCAGTGTGGGAAAAAACATGTAAAGTTCAGAAGAGAATAGAGAATAGAAGTTACTGTACAACCATTCGTCCTGTACAGTCAGTTTCAAAACGCGTCGCAAAATCTCTCATTTCGCTTATAGATTTCGCTGAGTGAACATTCAAACCAGAGCGGCGACCGGCAGCGGCAGCTTCAGTTTTATCTGCTTCGCCACTAAATGGAAATGTTATGCTATGGGGAACCATGCAAAATCCCGATTTTCCATAACCATTACGTACCCATTGCATTTTATAAATATCCAAAATTCTATAACTGGTTTGAGAATTTAAAAAATGATTTAAAAAATTCATGTAAGTTAAAAGGATCTTCTTTATCACATAATAGTTATTTATGTAATAAGGATCATAAAGACGATCATTATGGTACAAGTCGTGAATGTTATCATTATATGGTATAACACGGCGTGTGCCATAATGATTGTTAATGATTCGTATTACATACAAAATTTTATCTGATGGCATTTATATCAATACATTTTCGAAAAATTTAAAAAGTGCATTTTCGACATGTCACAATAACAACTATTTTTAAAGGAGTAAGTATTGTGTAGAATCCATTGGAATTAATATTACAAATTGTAGTAATTGTTCTTTTACCATTTATAATAAATAGTTTTGTACATAGTTATGCATTTTGAATAAACTTTTTTGATTAAACCATTACATGTTTTCCTTATAGAATTTCATTATGGTACTTAGTCCCATAATGAATTCATTATGGTACTTAGTCCCATAATGAGCTTCCTTATGTCATCAAAATTGAGTGACATAACGTTGTCATTATGACATGCCATCAGATAAAATATTAAACACATTGGTTAAAGCGATTTTCAAAAGGGTTGAATGGGTATTTCTTTAAATCATAGAAAATAATCAAATTCAATTTAAAAAAATATAAATCAGAATTACAATAGGTATAATGTTTATTTTGAAAAGTATCAAATGCATTAGCGTACCTACATTTATAGGGTTTGTAAGAGAATGGAAAGGATTAATAAGAAAAAGAAAAATAAGAGTGGCAGATCCTGAACAAACTAAACGAATATTTGTGCGTGTGTGTTCTTGCGCGTGGGTCAGAGTCAATTTCATAAGAGGGATGCAGGAGCATATAAACGCGGCAAAACTTTATTAAAAACTACAAATAAATAGAAAATACAATGTATCAAACGTCAATAAAATATTGTTATATTTTTACGAATAAAAATACTCAGTTTTAAGAACTTCAATCACTCTTTTTATTTTACCTGTCACTAACGAACGACACAATCAAAGATTATAGAATAATATTTTTTTCTCCGATTGGCAGCAAATATTAACTGTGCTGCCTAGTTGAACAAATAACTATTATTCTGTAATCTTTGACACAATGTACATCCAAGTGGGGGTAGGCATTTGTGGTCTATTTATAGCCGTCATCACTATTACGGAAACATAGGCCAGTCCAATATTATAACAAATATTATTATTGACCAGATTTTAATAAAAATAATAAAAAGCAAAATAATAGGTAATTATATAGTATAATTTGTAAAATACCTTTTGGCAAGAAGCACTGTAATTTAGATCCACAATAAGATGTATAAGTAGAGGTATATTTTTAATATTACCGAAGGGAAGCGAGAAACATTTTTTATTTAGACGAAATCTGAGTTAACGAAGGACAAACCGTGATGTGAATTAGAATGGACCTCTGGTAGAGAAATTGTAAAAAAAAGATAACAATAATGGTTCAATATGGCCATCCCAAAACTGATAATCTCGATCAATTTTTTCAATATGTGGCTCACCTTGTGGAGACCAAACTAAGAAATAACACGTGTTCCTTTGGGTTAAGTATAACTGCCCCTGAATTTGGTGAAAATACTGATTGTTTTGTTTCAAGGTGATCTCTCCTGTTTCAGTAAACTTTAAGTAGTTATTTTTTCTACTTTTGATGCCTTCTCTGACAGTCATTGTTTTTTTTTGTTTTTTCACTTCTACAATTGAATTATCAAAATCGATCAATCCATCGGGACTCGCTCAAAGAAAGCATTCATCATATTTCCCAATAAATAGACCGCATTTCGTAATGTTAAAACCGGTCAATTCTTTAAATTGGCTTATGGCTATTGATTCGTGCTGTCCATATCTTGTTGCCGAATTTCCCATGAATGTTCCATACAGCATATTTTTCACCGTATTTAAATGGTTTTATGGCATACATTTACCGCCATTTAGGTACCTCGTGCTGAAGCAAGGGAAGAAAAGAAAAAGAAAGGGTTGTTAACTCTTTGGAGTGCAAAGCCTGACTTCCCGTCTTTTACCTTGCGGCAAGGCTTAAAAGCCTTTCTACTTTTGCACCATCCATTGTAGTACTACCTGGTATGTAGGTACTCCTAGCCTCACATAGATGGCGCTGAGAGATTAGTTTTCAGAATTAAACTAATATTAAATATTCTGGTGAACA
Source organism: Galerucella nymphaeae (assembly GCA_963978555.1). Lineage (NCBI taxonomy): Eukaryota > Metazoa > Arthropoda > Insecta > Coleoptera > Chrysomelidae > Galerucella > Galerucella nymphaeae. Next base: position 13,264,713 of record OZ021718.1, read on the forward strand.
ATTTGGAATAGATCCCACTTTATCAACTTGTCACGTCTTTACAATGACAGGACTATCACATGATTCGTTAAGTTTTGAAGCTTCATTAATTTCACCCCATGAAGTGTAATGTCTTCGAGAATTGTCCGATCACGATCCAGAACAAAAAATTCATTTTTATGAAATTATGACCACAAAACAGTCTAACCTAACCTAACCTAACCTTGCAACTAGCGCTTCAGGTGGATGGGTTTGAAACCTCATTTTTGTATTCAAGGTCATCCTATAAACTTTCACTTCTATAGGTTAGACTGTTTTGTAATTATGACAATATGACAATAAAGAATGAACCTAGACATTTGAATCATATTTGTTTTAGTAATGAGTATTTTGTGTATAAATCGTTATGTATATAAACAAAACTGTTGTTATTTGAATGATAAAAATCCACATCTGTTTAAAGAAAAGCACACTCAGTGTCCTGAGAAACCCCAGAAATTAAATGATTGGGTAAGGGTTTTAGGAGATTCTGTGATTGCTCCCTTGTTTATACTGAGAAATTGAAACGGTGAAATTTATCTCGATGTGCAATGCATTGAGTGACCACCTAGGTAACCGCCACCTGATTTTTCCTGTGAGGTCACCATAGGTCGGTTGTTCATAAAACTCAACTAAGCTAAATGGAGGATATTGTAATCAAATAAATATTCTACGGGTATTCCAGCGACGTTCTCCTCCAGGATATTTACTGCAGAAAGGGTTTTGAATTTTTTTCATATCTCTTTCCGTTCACTTTTTCCATCCTACAAGTTGGAATCATATGGGAAACTTTTTTATTATTAATTCTAGGAAAAAAAGTTATTCTTCAGAAAAAAATCTGCATTATATAATTTCTAGAATTCAGTCACCAAATATCGAATTCCTGAGTCTTATACGAGCTTTATCACAAAATATGAGTATTACTCTAGAGTAAAGTGGCTTTAAATGTGACAAAAATGTTACATTGTATACATATTTTGAAAACAAAAATAACTATACACACGAAAGTAACAGCAAACGCGTATTAAAAATTTTCCCAAAATTGGCGAAAAAATTTGTTTTGAAATAGTTGACATTTCTTGGGGTTGAGCATCAGTTGGGCACCTTGCAACCATTTGAAGACATCTTCCAAATTCTTTCGATGTTCTTCGAATGCCCTTCCCAAGACAATGATGCCATCAAGGTACACTAAGCAGGTCTTCCAATACAACCCTCGCAATACGTTTTCCATCAGTCTTTCGAACGTTGCGAGGGCATTGCACAGCCCAAATGGCATAACGGTGAAATGCCATAGTCCAGATCCGGTGGTAAACGCTGTCTTTTCTTTATCGGCTGGATCCATTTCCTCCTGCCAATATCCAGACTTCAAGTCCAAGGTAGAAAACAATTTGCTACCGGCCAGCGTATCCAGAGTGTCGTCGATTCTTGGCAGCGGATAGCTATCTTTCCTAGTAACATTCTTCAACTGCCGGTAGTCCACGCAGAACCTCGTGGTTCCATCCTTCTTCTTTACCAGAACTACCGGAGAGACCCAAGGGCTGGTAGAAGGCTCTATTACCTTGTCCTCTTCCATCTCGCGAACAATACTCTCCGCTTCCTCTCTTTTGGCCTGTGGTAGCCGTCGAGCCGATTGTCTTATCGGTTTAGCGTCGCCGGTGTCAATTTTGTGTTCTTGTGTTTTATGTTCTTCCTGTCGTCCCTTTTTTTGGTACAAAAAGAGATCGATATTGTAGCAAGAGTTATCTGATTTTTTTCTTCTCTTGTCGGCTAAGGGATTGTCCAGCCACTGCTATCATCTGTTCAAATTTATTATTGGCATCACTAGAGGTTAGGTTGTTGTTTGATGAATTATTGACGCCACTGGTACGCAAGTTCCAATTTTGGTTTCTTTTTTATAGTTACGGGATGGTTATTAACATTTATAATGCGTACAGGTATTTTTTCGGCAGCCATTATTAACCCTTTTCCAACCAGGATTCCTCGACCAACCTCTTCATCGTGATTACATGGTTCCATTATGATCGGTGTTCCTTCTTCGACGGTTCCTTGTAGCCTTGCCACAGTGAAAAATTCACTCCCAGCGGGTACAACCGTATCCTCCTGTACGGCTACCTGAACAGTCTTATCCTCGAGTGGGTGAAAAAATACTTCCTCAGAACCTACTTGAAATCTAGCTGGAAGCCAGGTAGATTCATAACGTCCATTCCGAGTATTATGTCCTCTTCGGTATCAGCGACAACGACAGTGTGGGTGAACTTCTCTGTGCCAATTCCCAATTGCACCGGTAGTTCTCCATGGACGTTGGCGCTTTCACCTGTAGCAGTCTTGAGGCGCAGTCTGGTCGGTAATAGTCTTTTTCGGGTGTTGACAGTCTCGGGACGAATAATAGTCCTCGTTGCTCCAGTGTCCACCAATAGTGTATACTTCCTTCCATTAACTTCACCATCCACGTATACACTATCATCGCGATATTTCAGAGAGGCTATTAGGATGAGAGGGTCTTTGCAAGGTCTTCGAAGATCGAAGCTGCCCTCTGATGGCCGACCCTTCCTAGTTTTCCTACTGGTCGTCTTTGTTTGTAGCAGTTCTTGGTCGCTTGCACGAACTGCGTACATGTCCCATTTCTCCACAAATCCAGCATCTCACAGCTTTCGGCTTGCCATTTGAGATGCTTTTCATCATGTTGACAATCTGGTCGAGCTTGTTCTCTACTCCTTCGTCTGCTACAGCCCTCACCTTACCGTATACTCCAAGGCTGCAGAGAGTACGTCGACCAGTGTCTTATGCCGAGCCAAGCGTAGAGTTCTCTGAATTTCGTGGTGACGAACTCCGTCGATGAATGCCTGTACCGCTAAACATTCCATGACATTCTCCGGTGCCGATGGATAGGCAAACCGCACCATCCTCGCAATGTCCGCTTCGGATTCTTGCAGAGTTTCATTGCGTTTTTGTTTGCGGTTTTTCAGCTGCGACTGGTACAGATGCTCCAGGTGCTCCAGGCCATATCTCATGTTTAGTCGCTTTTTGAGTTTTCAAAATCTTCGGTCTCTTCTACTGGAATGGTCTAAAGGATATCCAAGGTGTCTCCTCTCAGGGCAAGAGTTAAATTTAACGCTTTTTCCTTCGCACTCCAGCTGTTCGCCTTTGATGCCGCCTCGAATTGCTTAAGAAAGTTTGGACATGACGTTTTACCATCGAAAGCTGGCAGTTTCACTCGGCTGTTGATATCGTTTTCTATTTTCGGTTTCAACTCCACTTTATCTGCCAGTTCGACGGGGCTTGCCTAGTTGTAATATCCGAGCTATTTCTAGTCTTTTTTTCGATTTTTTCGATTTTTTGTTCCATTTCTTGTTCCATTCTCTTCATCTTTTTTTCCATGTCCGACATTTTATTTTCCATGTCCGACATTTTATTTTCTATGTCCGCCGAAAGTTTACCTTCCGTGGATGAAATTTCGTTTTTTATATCCGACATTTTGTTTTCCATGTCCGACATTTCGTTTTTTATATCTGTCGAAATTTTATTTTCCATGTCCGACATTTTGTTTTATATCGAAGACAATTCTTTTTTAATGGAGGAGGTTATAAAGGCGGACGCTTCGTCGGTGAATTCAAACGTTTCCAGGTCCAATCCATTGTTTATCATAGCATTTTTCAGTTTATCCACTAACACCGACTTGACCCCGCTTGTGTCCAATACGTAATCCTCCTACTCTCTTCGAAGTTCTGGAACTTTTAATTCACAAAGTTTCTTCGCCATCTCCCTGTATATTTATTTTTTAACCCCACTTCTGTCACCAATGTAACGTTTATTTTAATTTATATTCACAATTACTTAATTTATATTTACAACTACTTAATTTATATTTACAGATTGATATGTACTACTGTCCTTAATTAATAATGTATATCCTACACTAAACACACTTACTATAATTTATATGAAAGTCACTTAATAAACACTTCATCGATGCGCGATTGCTTTCCAGTATAAACACTAATCGTCCATCTGTATGTCTATATGACGACTGATATATGTGTGCAGCAATGCTGCCTATTTATGTCGCCCGTGGAGTAGATTCTAGAAAGCTCTCGTTCTATCGAAGACACTGGATGTACTAGAACAAGTGGAAGGGCGAGGGGTAGGTAGTCTCTGGATTGTTCTCGGCTAGTGGTGGGGAAGCAAGGGGTAGGTAGTCATAGTCGTCTCATACGGGAAATTTACTGGGGCACTCGCGTAACAACTGTTCTAAGATGTATTCATAAAGAAAAACTTCATTCCTATAAATTATCTTTTGTGCAGGAGTAAACAAAAGACGATCCAGATCGTAGAATGGATTTTTGAGAAATGTTCAAGATGTTTTCAATTATGAAAATAGATAAATATAGTTTGAAGCTAAATGCTTTATATTCGAGTTTTCAATAGCAGAGGAAAGAACAAATAATATATTTTAGATCAAAAGAAACCACGAATCCATGAAATGAAAGCCCGAGTCGTCGATCAGGTAAAGATTTATTAAAACATACATTAACGCTAAGTATCTTGAAAGTAGGATAGTCCTCCATAACTGCGGGTTAAAAGAAATGGTTAAACAGTCAATACAGTTATTTAATAATTAAAAATTATCAAGAACATTTCAACCATTATTGGTTGAAATTATAATATTAAATGAATTTCTGTCAAATAAACATAAATTAAAATATTGACTGGACTATGACAGTAGTGATATATACACAATAGGCTCAGGAAACTGGGGAAATGTATTGGTAATGAATCTTTATTCATGCGAACTAAAAAATGTTACCCCCAAGTAATAATCAAGAACCCTCACTTTTTACCAGCCGGATACATAAAAGGTGGCTACTATTCATTTCACAGTACTTCAACTTCAATGTGCCACGTAAAGCTCATAACTAATTAGATTTTGGTTCAATTATAGGGACCCAGGGGCTTCACTGGGCCTAGAGGAATACCTGGTTTACCAGGAGTTGCAGGAATACCAGGAATAGAGGGACCACCAGGAAGTAAAGGTCATCCAGGACCCATGGGACAACCTGGCCAGCCTGGACAACCAGGACCACTTGGTGCTATTGGTGCTCCTGGACCACCTGGCCTATTAGGACCTCCAGGATTAATGGTAAGTTGTGGCATTTGTTAGAATTAAAATGTCAAAATGTTTTCTAATCCAACATATTTTACAAGGATATTACAAAATAAACAGTTGTAGTGCGACTACAGTAAAATGTGTATGCTCAGAAAAGTGGAAGTCTTGAAGGTTGTTCAAATATATCAAGATATCGAGTGTTAGATTGGTTCCCATTTTCAAATTTTTCATGCTGCTGAACGTCAATCAAAAATTTTAAAAAATTAATACTTACTTCACACATATAATATCCTTGTAACCTTGAAACTATCGTAAGGAGGAGTTCAATGTTTTATGGTTGCTTATAATAACAAAATTGGTAATAATTTTCTGCTATTTTAACGATTAATTGTGAATTACGCATAATTGCAAATGATCGTAGAATGCAATGGTGCAATGTTCAAACATTAAAAATATACTGCTATAAATATATACTATGAAGGGACAAGTGCATCTACCAGATGGGTCGGCAATAATTTAAACGGTCTACTCAGGATTTATAATTGTGCACTGCGACTATATAAAAATGAGGTATATCGGGAAAATGTAAATGATAATGGAAGTAACGTTGACGGGGACAAAGAAAACGAAATAAAAGAAAAAATAGCAACCACAAATAGATCATTCCATACCAATAAAAAACTGTTAAGAAACAAATTAATAGGTAAGAAGACGAAAATGAGGATATACAAAACAATTATAAGACCTGTATTGATGTATGGATCAGAAACATCAACAATAAGCAAAAAACATCAGGAAGATTTGATAGTACAAGAGCGGGACATTGAGAATGATATTAGTTCTGAAAAAGTGGAAGATGATTATAAAAAACGAACAAACATTGAATTGGCACGTGAAATAGAAAAAGATATAGTTCAAAAAATTGAGGAACAGAGAATAAAATGGTGGGACACATATGAAGGGCAGGTGAATGGCAACAATATATGCAATTATGGAATGGAAACCGTGTGATAACCAAAAGATAGGAAGACCTAAGACTACTTGATTACAGGAGGTTTTAAGCTTTTCGAAGCGGCGCTAACCTCTCGGGGTTGTTGAGCCAATTTACAGAGTGTTTTCAAGTAACTCTTACAGCGTTTGCATGTAGATTCCTCTCGTAAAATTGGACAAAATGATGTAGATGTGGGGATTAAGAGGTCCAGCACATTTATTGTCCAAAATACAGGGTGTTGGAGTTTTGAAAAATTTAATGTTTTAATTCGATAACTTCAAAGTGGATAGATAAATTGATTTGACATTTGGCAGGTTGTTTTTAAATGTAAAAGAGCATATTTTGATGTGAAAATATTTTCCAAGCTTTGATCCAGTGGTGTATATTAAGAAAAATATGCTACCTTTCTCCTCCCATTTCTCACGCCACTTTTATTAGAAGCAATTTTTATTCAGTTTTGTATTCTATCAATGGTTTTCACGAGAAAAACAAATAACCTTCACCCATCAAAATATTCGAAGTTTTCAAGATATTCAATGATGTCTTACCTGATCTGTTAGATCACTTTAAATGAATATAAGTAAAAATTATTCTTGTATCTTATCCAATAACTATCAAGTATTTATGGATGGAATATGTAACAGGAACTAATGTATGAAACAGCAATGCATCTAAAACAGTCAGAGAAGATTGTTGAAAATATTGGTCCGAACTTGTGATTTTATTAATAGAAAAATTAAGCATCCAACAAATTACAAGAGATGTTCAACATTTTGTCCATTCACATTTATATATAATTTGCAGCGTTTTCCCATTTAAAATCGCATACCATGGAAAGACTGGTGATTACCGGAAATAATTGATGTAGCTGCATGGATTCTTCCAATTCATCGAAAATGCTATTTTTAAATCATTTTTCTCTTTTCAAGGGACCTCCCGGCAAACTCGGTGTTCCAGGTTTACCCGGTGCCGAAGGATTACCTGGAATAAATGGAAATCCAGGACAGCCTGGTCCAAAGGGTGAACAAGGAGTTCCTGGGCAGCAAGGCACCATTGGATTTCCCGGCGGACGAGGAGTGAAAGGAGATGAAGGGAAAAGAGGCGTTCAAGGTGAAAAGGGAGAACCAGGAGAAAAAGGTATGGAAGGGGAAAAGGGGGAGATAGGATCAAAAGGAGATACTGGCCCACAAGGGCCACAGGGTGTTTCTGGGTTGGAAGGACCCGAAGGACCAAAGGGCTTCGACGGACCCCGAGGAGAAGCTGGAGAAATAGGACCACCTGGAGAAAAAGGCAAAGAAGGGGTCCCAGGGCTTATTGGATATCCTGGGGCAATGGGCGAGAAAGGAGATAAGGGAGTCGCAGGACACGCTGGACCTGATGGAGAAAAAGGAGATAGAGTGAGTATTTCAGCTTATTAGTTTCAAGACCCAGAGGAATTTTTGTTTCAGTTACATTGGCTGGTTACACTACAATCTAAAATTATAAAAACATTGGTTATTGTTTATGTCAAAAAAGTAGTAGGTTTTTCTATCATTAATGTATCATTGAAGTATAAACAAGCTCTTCGAATTGAACAAAATCATCACATATCACTTTTATATAATTATGCATATGTATAGTTTTAGTTTTTACCATCTCGTAACGCACCCGAAGAGTTATTAGTACTTGTATGGCTATCTCACATTTGAATATCAGCCATATGAAAACTGTAAGAAGTATCACTGAATTTCTTACTATATCAATCATTATCAGTAATCAAACGTTATGTAGAAAAAATTATAATTATTAAACCTGTATAAAAATTCTCGGTAGGGTCATACAGGAGCTCCAGGTGAACGCGGAGAAATGGGCCCTAGAGGCTTTAGAGGTGGTAGAGGAAGAAGAGGTTCCGACGGTTTACAAGGACCTAAAGGTAACAAATTTGATTGTACGAATATATCTGTTAACAGTGATCAAATTTTCAATTTCTCTTTTTCAATTGTATGTTATCTATTTGCTATTAGTTATTATCATTAGTTATTAGTATTACCATCTGCAGTAGTAGTAATTTTAATTATGTTCTTTTATTAGGAGACACTGGGCAACCGGGACCTACAGGACTACAAGGCGAAATTGGTCCACCAGGTCCCGAAGGTGGAAGAGGTTTTCCTGGACTTCCTGGAGCAGTGGGATCACCTGGAAAGGATGGATTGGTTGGTTTGGCAGGAGAAAGAGGACCACCGGTAAGCACAAATATATCTTGAAAAAGCTTACCAAAATATAAGGTTGAAAATTTCTATTTAATATAATTTTTGCCTGTTAATATTAAAGGGAGAGCCTGGACAAACCGGATCTCCGGGAGCTGTCGGTGTTATAGGTCCTCAAGGACCAGCAGGAGAAACTGGACCAATTGGACAGCCAGGATCACCGGGCACACAAGGTATACCAGGTGAACCAGGAGTACCTGGAGATTCTGGTAAAGAAGGAGCGGTTGGTCCGGCAGGTCCTCCAGGTAAACCTGGTCCGCCTGGTCCAACAGGATTACCTGGAATTCCTGGAGAAAAGGGACCTAGTGGTTTGACTGTGAGTATGTTATTCAAAAATATTATCTCACTGAATATACCTCGAACATTGATAAATTTTAAACATTTTGCCACAACCCTGTTATACAGGCCGAGTTATCAAACTGTACGGCGACTATTCAGGGGATTAATTACAAAATGACGAAAAAGAAAATGATGGTCAAATGGCTGGTACCGGCGACTTAATCGCGTGTATGTTATTCGAACGTGTCTGATAATTGTGCGTGCACACAGGACGCGATTGGCAGATTAGCGATGCTATGAGATACGTTGCTATGCTTTTGATTACCTTCTTTATTATGGTTGTGTTTCAATAGAAGGCGATAAATTAAAGCGTAGCTGCTTTCATCACCTGGACATACACTGATGACTGGCGATACGAGCCCATTTTGAAAATAAAACAATCGCGTAAGATCTTCTAGCATCGCTTCGCGTCATACAGCGGCAAGTAGTCGCTTTTAACTTCAAAGGTTTCTATTGGTCGCAACGCATCGCATAGCATCGCGAAACGCCTGGTCACGTCCTGTGTGCACGTACACTAAATTACGAGTTTCAACCGATTTGTTCCATAAAAACTGAAAGAAATGATGAAAATATATTTTCACTTCATATACATTGTATTTTGTTAGATTATAAGCATAAAAATAAAAATTCAGTTAAAAATTCTGAAGGTTTTCCCTGTCTTATCAAAGTTTTCTTCTCTACACGACCACGAATCATTACTTATTGAAATATCAACAGGTCGTTATTTTCGTATTCTGATCAATAAACTTTAACAATCTCATGTGAATCTAGTCTTCTATTCTCTAGCTCACCCTATCAAAAACAGGTTGATCAAGATTTGAATCTTGAGTTTCGCTATCACCGGTTTGATAATTGAATAGTCCTTTTTGTGAGTAATTATACTTGTATATATCATTTAATTTTTGTCAATCGAATTGAAAGAGGTCATTATTAATGATTTTTGATCATTTCTCTAGATAATTAGGTCATAGCTTTATTTTCACCTTGTTACGTTCACACAATAAAACACTTTATTGGGAACACGAGTTTATTTTTTGATTTGGCAAAACCAACAGTGACAGGAGAACAGAAAACTAAACTGATGTTATCAAAATGAATAAATGCGTTGTTACGGAAAAACACAAATTTGAATTTTAAGTACATAACATTTCTCCTCTCTCTAATTTTTTATAATACAGTTACAATTAAAATTAACAAAACAAAATCACTTATAAGTCAGACGTTCAACGAGACGTATAAGTCAGACGTTCAACGGGTCGTTTAGACTTAACAGGTCTTGATCCCTCCTCAAGAATTTCCACCTTTCTGTTTCTCCTTGGGTTAACCGGAATATCATCCGGCTGAATTTTCGGGATAGGATGGATCTCTGGGATATGCTGGATCACTGGGACAGGCTGGATCTCTGGGCCAGGAGCTGGTATGAGAGGCTGCCGAGGTTCCCGAGGAACATCCGGCTGGCACTGCAGACCACCTTGAATCTCATCTCGTGGCTGAGGATGATTCCTGTTTCCTAGAGCAAGGAAATCATCTGAGAAAATGTCGTTGTAGCTTTTATCTTGAGGAAGACAATGAGGCACCATTGTAGCTGGCTCAAGTTTGCATTCGATGATCTGGTCAACGCTGCGAGCATGCAGAATATTTTCTACGTCTTTAATCGTGTACAGTCTGGAATCCAAGCGTTCTACTATTGTACCTCGAGACCATCGGGGTTTGCGTTGACGATAGTCCCGGAATCGAACTGTTTCGCCAACAGCAAACTAACGATTTGAAGCTGGAACTTCTGACGGTTGTCGAACTTCGCATGATGGTCGCATGGCATCAAAAGGTGTACGGCTCTTTACGTTTGAGTAGAACAAATCCATTGGAGTTCGATTCGTAACTGTGCACACAGCAGTGCGCATAGCGAAGAGGACTCTGGCAAGACGAGTTGAAATTTCGCCGTCAAGGTGCTTCTTGAAAAGCTCCTTGAAACTGCGAACTCCCCTCTCAACCAGACCATTGGATGACGGATGGAAAGGAGGTGTGTTCAGATACTTGACTCCGTTCTTGGAAAGAAACGAACGGAACTCCCGAGACGTCAGTTGTATACCATTATCTGAAACAATACATTCAGGAAGCCCGAAATCTGCAAACTTATCTCTAGTATGTTTGATGAGAACCGCTGCAGACATCGACGAAACCATCTTGACTATTGGAAATCGTGAAAAAGCATCCACCATAATCAGAAAGACGTGACCCATCGGACCCAGGTAATCGATATGAACTCGTTCCCATGAACGATTCGCTGAAGGCCATGGTGCTGGAACCGCTGCTGGTGGATTTCTGCGAAGTTCTTGACATGTTGAGCAAAGTTGGACCGTCTTCTCGATGTCTTTGCTCAACCCGGGCCACCAAACGTATGAACGTGCTGCCGACTTTGTCCGAACAATACCGTGGTGAGATGCGTGAATTGCGTCTAGAACCTTCTGGCGTAAAGATGAAGGAACCACCACCTGATCTCCACGAAGTAGAACCCCTTGTAAGGTTGACAACTCGAGACTTCGTCGCCAATATGGTTTCAGGTCGGACGGGATGTCGTTTGGCCAGCCATTGTTGACAAATTCAACAGCCTGAGAAAGCTCCGCATCTCGTTCAGTTTCTTCTGCTACTTGCTTGGACTTGACAGGACCATCTCGAACTTCTAGCAGGTGAATACCAACTGGATCTGGAAACTCGCCTTCAGAAGTTGATAATGGTAGCCGGGATAAGGCATCAGCATTACCATGAAGACGACCTGGTCTGTAAACGAACTCGTAGTCGTATGCACCCAGCATCAAAGACCACCGGATCATGCGAGGAGATAAGTGCTCTGGAGTAGGGGCACCTTTCTTGAATATTCCCAGCAACGGTTTGTGGTCTGTAATAAAAGTGATGTTAGATCGCCCAAACAGGAACTTGTGAAAATTTGTGACACCAAAAATGAAAGAATGAGCTTCTTTGTCGACCTGGCCATAGTTACGTTCTGTGGACTCGATCACTTGTCAAAAAATTCCTAATCTCTTGAACCGCTTTGACTTGCTCTTCTTCCCAAACCCAATCAGTTTTGTTATCCAGAAGACGATACAGTGGTTCGAAAATGCTGGCACGATTTGGAAGAAATCTGTCGTAAAAATTGATAACTCCTAAAAGAGCTTGGAGTTCGGTCTTGTTGGTAGGCGTCGGGAAGTTTTGGATTGCTTCAATCTTTTCTTCAGTGGGATTAATGCCTTTCGCTGAGATCTTGTATCCAAGGAACTCGACCTCAGAAACCGAGATCTTGCATTTTTTCTTTTTTAGCTTCAACCCAAAAATATGAAGGCGATCCAGTACTTCTTTCAGCCGATCGTTGTGGATCTTGTCGGAGTTGCCGGCTACCAGTACGTCGTCCATAAGAATGGCAACGCCTGGTATACCAGCCAGAAGACTATCCATTGTACGTTGAAAAATACCTGGTGCCACAGATATCCCGAACGGAATTCGATGGACAGAGAACAGGCCCAAGATAGTGTTAATAGTGAGTAACAACGCTGATTCATCATCCACCGTTAATTGTGTGAAGGCCTGATCCAGGTCAAGTTTGGAGAAGACTTTCCCGCCAGACAGCTTCACGAAAAGATATTCCAGAAACGGCAGAGGATACTTGTCCGGTGTGAGGACGGTGTTGATTGTGGCTTTGTAATCCCCACACATCCGAATAGAACCATCACGTTTTGCAACTACAACCACCGTAGTAGCCCACTTGGAAAATGAGACAGGACGCAAAACGTCTAGGTCCTGAAGTCTTCGTATTTCATCGACGACATGAGACTGCAAAGCGTAAGGGAGATAACGAGCTTTGAGATACTTTGCTGGTTGATCAGAAGAGATGAACTTTCCTAATGCTGGACCAGAATCTGAGAGAGCTGGATGATCCGGGGCTGAAATTTTGTTTGTGAGCAAATGAATCCCACAAACAGAAATGCCAAGAGCCTGGAACCAGTTTCTTCCTAGCAGATTGTGACCCTTGCATCCTTGAACTACGTACAAAGGCACAACTGCTTCATTGTTCTTGAATTGAACGCGTACCATCTTGACACCGAGAATCTTCACTGGATTGTCGTGGTAATCGCAGAGAGACAGGTTATGAACTGGTAATAATGCACCAGAAGAAGGCCAGAACGATTCGAAAATTTCTTGATCCATGACTGTAACTGCTGCGCTGGAATCTACCTCCATCACCACCGTACGACCGTCGACTTGAAGTGTGACCATGATGGCTTCTGGTATCTTTAGTGGCCCAGCTGCTTTTTCCTCTTTAGCCAGAGTGAAAAGCTGGAAATTGTTCGAAGAATGAGTACAATTGCACTGTATAGATGAAGAATCACCTGGTTGGGCAGTAACTTGATAGGTGTTTCCCTCGTGGTAATTTCGAATAGCTGACTCTTCATGTGCCTGTGAAGAATGAATGGCACTGTCTTGACAGCTCTGGAATTGCTTTGATTTACCTGGTTTCGACTTTAATTTATGACGAGATCCCTGGCAAATCTTTGCGACATGACCTTGCTTATTGCACGCTGTGCAAATCAGAGAACTTGGATCCAGGTGACATTGTGAGACTTTGTGGCTCCCAGCGCAGCGAAAACAGGTGAAATTCTGCGATGACGATGGCTGAGGCTGCGGTGCAGGCTTCTCGGAAACGTGTTGCCTGGAACAGTCCTGGCGATCCGTGGATTTAGACACCAGACGAACGGCACCGGTCTCATCAGTTATCTCTTTGAGGTCGCCATGTGCTGATTCGGCTCGTAAAGCAATATCAATAGCCTGCTGAAGATTGAGGTCAGATATTTGCAGTAATCTCGAACGTACCTGTCCATCTCGAATGCCACAAACCAGCTGGTACATAATCATGTCGTTTCGAATTGTTTTGAAATTGCAAATCAGTTGCTAGCCTTTGAAGTTCAGCAACATATTCATTGACTGGCTGATCAACCTTCTGATTGCAGTGGTGGAATCTGTGGTAAGCTGCGACTACATTAACGAGAGGCTTGAAGTGATTGGTGAGGGCTTGAATGATCTCAGGAAATTCGACCTCGTCAGGATCTCGTGGATGTAAAATGCCACTCGCTAAAACGTACAGAGGCTCACCACAAATCGAGAAAAAGTGTGCACGCTTCATTTCGTTGTCCTTGACTCGCATCGACGTGAAATTAAATTGTAACAGCTTCGACCAATTTTTCCATTCTTGAGGGCGAGATACATCAAATGGACGAATGTTGGACAAGTTCACCACTACCGATGGTTGTTGCGCAGCTGCGCTGTTTTGCGCGTCACCATTTTGATCAGGCATTTTGAATTATCAGCTTGAAATCGCCGAGAAAATATTGAAATTCTAGGTTGAACTTTCTAGGTTGTAAGTTCTAATTTGAAATTCCTCGTCGCCAAAATGTTACGTTCACACAATAAAACACTTTATTGGGAACACGAATTTATTTTTTGATTTGACAAAACCAACAGTGACAGGAGAGCAAAAACCTAAACTGATGTTATCAAAATAAATAAATGCGTTGTTACGGAAAAACACAAATTTGAATTTTAAGTACATAACACCTTTCCTTTCGATATATCAGCCCAATCGGATTGGATTCAGCCCAAAAAAATTTTAGGCAGCAATTTTCCCACTGAATTCATTGAAGGAGTCACTATGGCAGTCTAAATTTTGTTGTGCGTGGTACTCCGAATCGTTGCGTCATCCGCAATCTTGAATTTTATGTCAGTTTTGGTTTATTGAATCACCTACTCGTTTATTTTGAATTTCACAACAAATGGGGGATACAAGACATGCTGAAAATTAAATTTCCACCAAATTTTCCCTTGGATCGATATTCTCCGATCGATACCCTAAAAGGGGAAGGTGAATTTTTGTTCCATCGACAACTCGTTTATTGTCAATTCTACATAAAAAATATTAGTATCAGTTTCTATTACTCTCTGATGATATTAAACGTGCACGTACCAAGAATTGTTTTTTTGAGGATATCTCTTTTTATTATTTTGAACATGTTAATAAGATATGTTTGATAGAACAGGAATACTTTCCTAATCTTAAGCCTGTAGTTATCCCTAAATTCCCTCGAGAAATGAGTCTAAAGGAGCTTCTAGTCTCTGAGACTTTCCTCATGGACTAAATAGAAAAGATGGGGCACAATAAACCTTTTAGGTCTTAGTTGAATGTGTAACACTAGTTCTCTCCTTAAGAGACAGATCCCAGCTAGAGACTCTTTCAAGGGTGGATCGACTCCATGTTGATGCCACACTAGGTATGCCAGAGGGTTGACAGACTATAAGAACTTAAGGGCGCCACTACCTTTTTATTCGTCGACAAAAAAAATAATCTAATTTTACGAAAAAGAACTAAGGTGAGAAAGGTAGAAACACCTTGTAGAATTTACTGAACGTTAAAAATAAAAAAATAACAAATTTACATAAACCCGGACACAGTCCCTACAGCTCTTACAGCCGGGTATAGAAGAAATGAAAAAAAAGAAGAAGTTCAAATATTAAATTTATTCTGCCATTAAGAAAAGGTAAAAATGTTGAAAAAAGGTGAAAAACCTGTACTTTTTAAAGGTACTTAGCTTGTCCTGAAGTTGAAGAATGAGCTGTCGGAGTGGAAGTAGAAATGTCTTGAAGTTGATCTATAGTTGTCAGAGTGAAAGTAGAGATGTCTAAGAGTCAAAGTATAGTTGTCGGTGTGGAAGTAGAGATGTCTTGGAGTTGAAGAGATGGAATCTAGCGGTAACCTGGCAGGGGTATCCTGGCAGTAAGCGGTAACCTGGCAGGGGTATCCTGGCAGTATTCTAGCAGTAAACGGTAACCTGGCAGTAGTGACCTGTCAGGGGTATCCTGGCCGCTGTGCTTACCTAGAAGTTCAGGTGGATTAGGGATATGTAGGAACTTGAATGTAATGGGGCACATAATGTTGGTTTAGCTTTTCAGGTAAAAAAGGAAGGCAGTTGTTTGAAATAATGAAATTTAAATTTACTGAAAGCTTTCCAACATATATGTCCCATTTAAAACAGTAAAAATTATAAGCCAAATTAAAGAAGTACTAATGACCTTGAAATATTAATTAAATTATAGTAAAAAGTTATGAATAAACCATCTCTAAAAGAGTAAAATGTTTGATGAAATGTGAAGCCAGCAGCACGATAAAAGATTAAGTTTAAAAATAATGTACAAGTATAAAAGAAATTAATGTAGTTGACCACGTGGTATGTGTATATTCGTCTATCTCTGTAAAAAAATAAGAAATGCACACAAAAATTATATCAGCCTGTTAAGGTGCGTGGTTTGAAAGTAAACAATACTTTATAACATAAAATAAGCTTTATTACTAATAACGAAAACATACATAAAACATGACATGCTAGGTCGGCGTACTTCTCTATACACTGATCTAGAACATAGTTTATTGCGCCGCGCTACCGCTACTAAACGGAAGTTCTCCATATATGGGCGCACATGCGCACTCTCTACACAAAGCTACACTGGCATACAATATAAATGTATTACATACTCAACACGCCTCCTTACATTTATATTGTACTTACATTAATTTAGGTTCAACAAATCTCGGAATTTTTCAAATTTCTCTCGGCAAAGGGCCTTCGTGAAAATATCAGCTGTATTTTCATCCGTATCTATCTTAATAATATTAATAATACCTTCTTCTACACATTCATGTACATAATGGTAATGAACCTCAATATGTTTCGAATTTTTTGTAAAATTACCATTTTTTGCAATATCTATTGCACCAGAATTATCTTCATAAATATCAATTGGTTTTATTAATCTAGCATTGAAAGTGTTCAATAATTCTTTCACAAATTTCAATTCACTTACGGCTTCTGACAACGCTACATACTCAGCAAAAGTCGAAGCCTTAGTTACAGATTTTTGTTTTCTCGATTTCCAATATATCACATTACCGAATAGTCTAATTACATAACCAGTAGTGGACTTTCTATCTATATTGTCTCCAGCCCAATCGGCATCAACATAGCAATCGACAACATTGACATTTTCATTTTTATTATAAATTAGTTTCAAATCTTTTGTTAAATATAAATACTTCAAAATTCGTAAAGCATATTTGAAATGTGTTTCATTGTAACAATTTTGGAATCTACTCAAGTAATTAACACTAAAACTTACATCAGGCCTTGTAGCCGAGCTTATGTATAATAAAGCACCAATCAAATTTCTATATTTTAGATTTTTCTCACAATTATCAGACTTTTCAATTTTTAAATTAACTTCCATCGGTGTATTAAATAATTTACTATTCTCTATATTATAAATTCCAGCTAATGACTCAATATATTTGGTTTGACTTAACTCCATTTTATTGCCATACACATCAAAACTCACAGTAATTCCAAGATAATCTTTAATCTTACCTAAATCTTTCATATTGAACTTCTCAGATAACAAATTTTTAATTTTCTTTGCATAGTCTATATCTTTATGTGGTGTATCCACTTAACTTAAACATCGTGCACTAATAAAACTCACGTGTTTTCTATATGCTTTAATACTTATGATTTAAAGTGGTTTTACATTACATTCACTTATTTAACTATCATGCTAAATTTATATCTATACCGAGTCCGTGGTATATATGGCGGAGGTTGAGAGCAGACTGTCCATTCGACGTTACAATGAGCTTGTGCTCCTTGGCTTGACACAGTTGCCAACTTTACAATATGTCCGACATTACACCCCCCTTTGTTAGCCTAGCTCCTGTGAGTGCAATTTTTTTAGACTTATGCTTCAATATACCTACAGTATGATTACGATTTACTATGTTTGTACAATATAAATTATCTTTACCTACGATAAGTACAGTGAAACATTTAACAATTATTTTAGAAAACAACATTCAATTTTATTATCTACCAAACTTAAATTCGTATTATTCTTAAGTAATATTAGTACCTAAGCTCTCTCTTCCGCCATTCGACTCTGTCATTTCCTAAAAACACATACATAAATACACTTTTAAAACCACGCCATTTTTGACTATCCACACATTTTACAAATATTTTAACAATAAATACATATTTCAGTCGATTTCTAATGCATAATCTTTAAATTTTGCTGGCGTTTTTGTAGTTCTTGAACTACGTCGTACAACTTTCTCTAAATTACAATGTTTTGCAACATTTGTCTTACTTCCGGTTTCCGATGATTCCGGGGGTTGGCCTGGATCACTCGGAATGAATGGTTCTGTCTGTTGTGGTTTGGGGTGTTCAGTTCGGATTGGTGGTTCAGCTGCGTTGTTAATTGCAATATGGTCTTGCCCTACTGCTTCATCTGTAAAAACAAAATCATCATTATTTACAAATTCATTATTGTCTGTCGTTTGATTTGCCGTTTCCGGCATATTTTCCCAACAATACCGTTCCATATTGTTTTGTTTGTTTCTTACATCGGTATTTCGTTTTACCTGACCCTGTTCCTTCTCTCTCTCTCTTCTGTGTATCTGGTTCGCATGTCTTTTCCATAACCTCTCATCTTCTAGTCTGCACAGGTATGTCGTTTTACCTATTATCTTTTCAATGACTGCTTTAGTCCAACTTCTTTGGTTAGGATTACTATAATCTGCTACCGCTACCGTTTCTCCTATTACAAATTCTCTCTTTTTTCCTTTGAAATACTTAATCTGTCGCTCTTGAGCTTTCTGGTGGTTATTTTCTGCTCCAGTTTCCTCTTCTTCCCTACTTACTCTCCATTCTATGGACTCTTTCAGTATGGATGCTCTATTTCTGAGTTGTCTACCCATCATCAGCTTGGCTGGTGTTTCTTTCGTTATGACATGCGATGTTGTCCTATATGAAAATAGAAATTCTGAAATTATCAAATCAAGACTCTTACCCTTGTTTCTTATATCAATTGCTCTGGCTTTGACATTGTTTTTGAATGTTTTTACGATGTTCTCTGCTGCTCCATTCGACTGTGGATGACCCGGGGGTGATGTGATATGTCGAATGTCATTTCTTTTGAAAAATTCTTGCATCGTTTCTGCTGTAAATTGTGTGCCGTTGTCTGTTACTACAGTTTTAGGAATGCCGAATCTGGCAAATGTCCTCTTAATTTTCTCTTCCGTTTCTTTTGCTGCTATATGGCTCATAATGTGTGCTTCTGGCCATTTGCTATATGCGTCCACTATTATTAATACCATTTTACCTCTTATAGGTCCCAGAAAGTCCATGCTCACTCGTGTCCAAGGCTCGGTTTCAACATCCCATGGTGTTAGTATCGCTCTTGGTGGAGCTGGCTTGTTTTCCATACAGCACATACACTTTCTACATGTTTCTTCGATCTGTTGGTCTATTTTAGGCCAATAAACATACGATCTTGCAATACTTTTTGTCTTTACCATTCCGAAATGGTGTTGGTGAAGTTCATCCAGCATTTTTCTTTGGAGTGACTTCGGAATAACGATTCTATGTCCCCATACTAAAATTCCTTTGTCCACAATCATCTCGTGCTTTCTGTGATAGTATGGTTTCATCTCTTCTGTCGTCTCTGGCCATTTTTCTTCTCGTATATATTCCATTACATTTTTCAAAATAACATCCTTTTTGGTTTCTCGCCTTATTTCTTCAATACTGATCGTTTGTTCCTTTAGTGTGCTTACAAAATTTACATAGTTACCTAAACCTTCAAATTCATCTGTAATGTAATTAATATTTAAGGGTGCTCTACTCAAGTAATCAGCTACAATATTATTTTTTCCTTTTATATATTCAATATCATAATTAAAACTTGATAAAAATGCTGCCCAGCGTTGCATACGGCTGGCATGCATTTGTGGTATACCTTTCTCAGGGTGAAATAAGGATATTAATGGTTTATGATCAGTTCTAATTTTAAATTTTTTTCCATATAAATATTGGTAAAATTTAATTAAACCCCAGTAAATGCTTAAACTTTCTAAATGAATTATTGGGTAATTTTTTTCGCTCGGTTGCAGAGTTCTAGAAACACAAGTTATTATTCTCTCAGTTTTATCTGGCATCTCATGTGCTAATACTGCTGAAATCCCTAACATACTAGCATCACAAGTTAATACAATTGGCAAATTTGGATTAAAATGGGTTAGTACTAGTTTTGATGACAATATCTCTTTAATTTTTAAAAACGCAATATTGCATTGTTCATCCCACTCCCATTTAGTGTTTTTATTCAATAAATTATAAATTGGTTTTAATATCATTGATGCGTTTGGTATAAATTTTGAATAATAATTTACCATCCCCAGGAAAGATCTCACTTCTGTTAGATTTTCTGGTCTGGGTGCCTCTTTAATTGCTTGTATTTTCTTTTCGCTTGTCTTCAATCCATCACTTCCAATCACGTGACCTAAATATTCAACTTCTGACTTGAAAAACTCACATTTATCCAATTTTACTGTTAGTCCAGCTTTCTTTAGCTGTTCTAATACTAGGATCAATGTCTTCAGATGTTCTTCTTCATTTTCACCTGTTAGAATAATATCATCTAAATAACACACACATGATGGTATCTCTTTTAAAAGTTGCTCCAAATGCCTCTGAAATATAAAACTAGCAACCTTTATTCCAAATGGAAGTCTGTTAACCGTGTATAAGCCTTGATGGGTACTCCACGTTAAAACTTTACTTGATTCTAAATCTACTTCAAATTGATTATAAGCTCTACACAAATCTAATTTGGTATAATATTTTCCTTTATGAAGCTTAGAGAAAATTTCTTCAGCTCTTGGTAAAGGATACTCCATATTCTCTAGGTACTTATTTACAGTTACGCTGTAATCCCCACACAATCTTACTGTACCGTCTTCTTTTAAAACTGGAACTAAAGGTGTAGCCCACTCTGATGTTTCAGTCTTAGATATAATACCTTCTTTTTCTAACCTTTCTAATTCTTCAGTAACTCCTTGCTTAAATGCAAGAGGTACTGGACGTGCTTTACGAAATATTGGCATAGCCTTATCTTTAAGATATATTTTAATTTTATCTAAAGTAAACTTACCGATTTTTTTGCTAAAAACTTCTGGAAATCTAGAAACAATATCATTTATTCTTTTATTTACGTAATCCAGCTGATTAACCACTCCGAACTGAATTCCAAATGCTTCTAACCAATCCATCCCCAGAATCTTCGGACCGCCGTTAGCTATAACATACAATTTGATTTGCTTTATTTCGTCTTTATATTTGACATTAACATTTATATAACCTAAAGGCATAAAAGTACTATTATTATAACTTTTTAAAACAATCTCAGCTTCCTTTAATTTAAAATGTCTAAAATACCTATTAAAATGTTCTGCATTAATCGCTGATATCATGCTACCGCTATCTATTTGAAATAGATGCTCTGTACTTTCTATTAAAACTTTGACAATAAATTTTTTATCAACATTATTGATATTAAAATTTTCTAACTCTAATGGACAATCACTAAACACATTAAAATTTTTGTCTGCTTCCTCCGCTTGATTGTTTTGTTCCGCGAACCAACAATCTTGGCATTTATTTTGATTATTTTCAGTATTTGAAAAATCTACATAATTAAAATTTTTATTTGCACATGCTCTAGCAAGATGTCCTTTTCTTTTACACTTAGAACAATAAAAATTTACATACCGACAAACTCCTTTATGACAATTATTACAAACTTTACATTTTATCGTCTTGTAATTTTGTTTTCCTTCCTCCATGTTGACATTTCTTTCAGATGTCATCCTTCTGCGTGGAAGTGTAGCTAGATTCGTAGACGTCGGTCTATCCATGCGCTGTCTTGAACTGCTCTGTGAATCTGCGCCGTGCCATCGGCGTTGTGGTTGGTCAAAATTTGGTCGTTGCCGCGCACCTTGATTTGAAATTCCTCTTGCCGCTCGATATTTTTGATTCGATGACCTTGTAGTGTCGTTTACAAAGTTTATGTTCACCTCTTTATCGATGCTATCGTTTTCTTTTTTTATTGCCAATTCCACTAGTTTTTTTAGATCTGCGGTTTCCTCCTCCTCGCATAATCTGTCTAAAATCGGGCCGTTTCTCATCCCGGATATGAATTTTTCTCTCAAAAGCAATTGTAAATCATTTCCAAACTTACAGTTTACAGATAGGCTTCTTACTCTGGCATTCCATTCTGCCATCGTTTCTTCACGTGTCTGTTGAGCTAGGTGAAATTTCCTTCGCTCTCGCCATACAACTGTTCTTGGACAATACTGTTGACTTAGTAAATCTGTTAATTGCTTAAATGTCTTGGAATTTGGTGGATCTGGATGACACAGGTCTCGTAGAAGTTTATAAATTTCACTAGGAATATTACTTAATAACGTAGCTACTTTATTTTCTTCCTTCGTACCGTTTGCTTTAAAATATTCTGATAATTGCTCACTGTATATGATCCAATCGTCAGTTTCGCAGTTAAATTGATGGAACACGATGTCGGTTGATGCCATCTTTTTTTCTTTTACTTTTTTTTTACTTTTCTTCTTATATTTCTTTTATCCTCGTCGCCATTTTGTGGTGTATCCACTTAACTTAAACATCGTGCACTAATAAAACTCACGTGTTTTCTATATGCTTTAATACTTATGATTTAAAGTGGTTTTACATTACATTCACTTATTTAACTATCATGCTAAATTTATATCTATACCGAGTCCGTGGTATATATGGCGGAGGTTGAGAGCAGACTGTCCATTCGACGTTACAATGAGCTTGTGCTCCTTGGCTTGACACAGTTGCCAACTTTACAATATGTCCGACATTACACTTTACCACAGATTAATAAATCATCAACATAGATCAACAAATAAATAGTATTGTTTCCGTCTTTAAATACATATAAACAAGAATCAATGTTACTTCTTTCAAAACCAATATTTTCCAAGAATTTATCAAAACAATCATACCAAGCCCTCGGGCTTTCTTTTAACCCATATAATGCTTTTCTTAGTTTACAAACCTTGCTTGAGCCATCTTCATAACCTTTTGGCTGTTTAACATATATTTCCGAATTCACCTCACCATTTAAAAATGCTGTCTCTACATCCATCTGTTCAATACGTAGGCCCATTTGACAACAATATGACAGTAAGATTTTTAGAGTTTGCATTTTGGCTACAGGTGCATAAACATCGTCAATCTCACCAGTTTGTTGAAAACCTCTAACAACTAACCTTGCTTTATAGGTATTATCAGCCTTTTTTGAATATACCCATTTTACATCCAAAACTTTATTATTATTTACATTTTCGACTAGCTTCCAAGTATTATTTTTATTTAAACAATCAATTTCTTTATTCATAGCCTTTATCCAAAATCGACTTTCTTCTGATTCTAACGCCTCCTCAGTTGTACTTGGTACATTTGTGCTACAAAAATTTACAAAAATACTACTATTGTATACAACATAATCTTTAAATTTCTGTGGAGTTTTTCTTGACCTCTCAGATCTACGAGCTGTTTCATTCGAAGATTCAAATTCTCCAATGTTCTCATTCATACTTTCCTGATCAGAACTTTCAAGTTCCCCTTCACTGTCTGCGTTATAACATTCAAATTCATCTTCACCTAAACCTATGCATTTTACATTCTCCTCGACAATATCTACGTGTCTAGCCACTATGACTCGATTATTTAAAAGCACACGATACCCTACTTCGCTATAACCAATCAAAATACCCATATCAGCCTTTTTGTCCCATTTAGAAATTCTTTTCTGTTCAGGTTTTCTAACAAAAACTTTACTCCCATATAAACGCAAGTTTGAAACGTTGGGTCTTTTACCAAAAAATATTTCATAGGGTGTTTTTCTTTCAATCGTGTTTGTTAACGTTCGATTCTTTAAATAAGTTGCCGCGCAGACAATTTCGGGCCAATATCTCTTGTGTATGCTAGCTTCATCTAATAAACAACGCGACATATTCATAATCGTTCTGTTGAAACGTTCTGCTGTTCCATTTAATTCATGAACATAAGCCGGACAATTTTTAATAACAATGCCTCTTTCTTTAGCGAAACTGTAAATCTTACCATTCAAATATTCTGTGCCATTATCACATCTCAAAAATTTCACCTTTTTTCCTGTCAAATTCTCACATTCATTCACATACTGAACAAAACAATCATACACTTCTGTTTTGGATCTCATAACATACACTTTAGAAATTTTGCTGTAATCATCGATAAACGAAACAAAGTACTTTTCTCCTTGAAATCCTGTAGTAGTAAACGGTCCACAAACATCAGTATGAACGATTTCTAAAATTTCTTTTGCCTTTTCCCTATTATTTTTAAATGGAACATTACTCATTTTATTTTCTATACATGTTTTACATTTCATGAAATCAGATTCAAGCTCTATTGGAATACCATTTATCAGCTGATTTTTCGACAAAACCTCTAAGTATTTAAAATTTACATGACCTAACAACCTATGCCATTTTTCTTTTTCACTCATATTGTTTGTATTCTTATTTGCTATATTTACACAAGAAAGATTATCATTCAACTTACTTTTCATAAAATATAAGCCATTATTTTTAACCGCTACAGCTGTTACTTCACCTTTCATATCGCTAATTTTAGCTATTTTTCCTTTATAAACAATCGTATTATTTTCTGTAACTTTACTAACGCTAATTAGATTTGACTTCATATCTTTTACAAAAAAAACATTTTTCATATCAACTAATTTTTTCTTGCCAAATGCATTAAAAAAACATTTAACGTTACCAATTTTTGTTGCTTTAACAATCCGATTATCGCCTTAATAAACGTTTACAGGTTCTTTCAATATAGTACATTTATCAAATAATTTTTCATCGTTAATTATGTGATCGGTACAACCACTATCTAACAACCATTGTATATCATTACCACTTACGTCATTTAAATCAACGTTGTGCGCAGCATGATGGGCAACTGCTGTAACCCATGCGCTATTTCCTTCTTCATCTCTCCTTTCTTGCTGTTGGTCCACGCAATGCGCACTTCCCCTGCGTCGACTACCATTGTTGTCATGCGCACTCTCCCTGCGTTGACTACCATAGTTGTCATGCGCATTTCCGTACCTTCCTTTTCCGGCACCTCGTCGTCCACGCGATGAACGCCATGTGCTTCTTTTAACTGTTGCTTGGCTGCTGTTTCTACAATCTCTTTGGATATGCCCAACATCACCACATCCATAACATCTCCGCTCTTGTCGACTTTTTACAGTGAACACATTTGACTTTCTTTCGTGATTGTCGTCTCTTCTATTTTTCATCTCCGTCATTTGAATCTTAGTTTTTACGTAATCGGCTGTTTGGTCCTCTTCTTTTAGAGTATCAATTAGATCACCAATATAATTGTATGAGTCAGGCAGAGTATTTAGTATATAGTTCAGTTTTTCCTTCTCCGACACTTTTGCACCTGCACTTTTTAATTCGTTAACACATTTTTTAAAGTCTCCAAAAAAAGTCGCCGAGTCTCTATAGTTTTTCAATCTTATTCTCTCCAATTTATTTCGGCAAATAATTTGCAGTGCCGATGATTCTTTCAGGTACAGATTGTCAAATTTCTTCATTATTCCATAAGCCGTCGTTTCATCGCAAACAAATTCCAGTTGTTTATTCGAAATAGCACTATATATGTAGTTCATAGCTTTCAAGTCATTTTCATCCCAGGTTTCTTTATCATTTACCGTTTTTGAGCGTATAACTACTTCATCACATTTTTTTAATTTCAAAAATAACATTACACGTTTTTTCCACATGCCATAGTCTTCTCCATCAAACACCGGTACAGTTGCTTCACCGTTTCTCGCCATTTTGTATCACACGTGCTTTCCTTCGTACACAGGATACTGTTTTATAATTTTTACTTTTCAACCACGCTCTGCTACCATGTTAAGGTGCGTGGTTTGAAAGTAAACAATACTTTATAACATAAAATAAGCTTTATTACTAATAACGAAAACATACATAAAACATGACATGCTAGGTCGGCGTACTTCTCTATACACTGATCTAGAACATAGTTTATTGCGCCGCGCTACCGCTACTAAACGGAAGTTCTCCATATATGGGCGCACATGCGCACTCTCTACACAAAGCTACACTGGCATACAATATAAATGTATTACATACTCAACACAGCCACTACTTTAGAAAAAGCTTGATAGATATAAATTATAATTTTGGACTCACCACAGCAATTTAAAAGGTAAAACAATAAAAAATTAAAAGACGGTAGGAAGATAGGTCCTTACTTCTCAAGGGTCGGTAACGAAAAGAAGGAAAATCGAGAATGAGAATCGAGCGTTGACATCATATGTCAATTGTCGTAACGATCAACGATAAGAAATTTAGATCACAAAAATATATTGGAAGTGGTTACTATGACGGCAAGCGGTTAAATCGAAATTATTTCGTCAAATCGAAACAGGTCGATAGACATGTTACAAATGTCACCCTAATATACCTTGGTTTTATTCTATATTTAATTCTTTCAAAGGGTCCTGATGGATTAAAAGGTGACCTAGGACCAGTAGGTCCACCTGGTGCTTCTGGAGATAAAGGTCAACAAGGCGAAGCAGGCAAAGATGGCCCACCTGGTCCTGAAGGTAGAAAAGGGCCTCCAGGCCCTCCAGGACCTGGTGGTGCAAAAGGTGAAAGAGGCGATCGCGGCCCTCCAGGAGTAACTGGAAGAGATGGTATACAGGGATTAAGGGGACTCCCCGGTGCACCCGGACCAATCGGATCACCAGGCGAAGATGGTGATAAAGGAGACATTGGTAGTCCAGGAGAGAAGGGATTCAAAGGAAGTCAAGGAGAAGCAGTAAGAAAAATATTTTTCCAATTTTTTAATTGCAAAATGTGGGATTGATATATAATTTTGTAGGGCCCTGTTGGAAGTACAGGTATTCAAGGACTTCGCGGCGAGCCAGGTTCAGCTGGTCTACCTGGAGAAAAAGGACCTCAGGGAGCTATGGGTAGACATGGAGCCAAGGGTGAGATGGGACCAATAGGTTTAACAGGACCATCGGGCCCTGCAGGACCTCCAGGTTTACCAGGAACTCCGGGAATCAAAGGAGAAATTGGAGATATTGGTAAGTTCAAGATACAACTTTTAAACATAAAAAATATTTGGATTGATATAAGATCAGGGCACCATTTCACGTCGGTCACCAATTTCTTTGGCATCCTAAAAATGTAAATTATTTGCCGAGTAAAATACACTCACCAGTGTTAATTAGTGTATTACTGAAATTTCGAAAATACTCTTAAATATCAGAATTAATTACTATTAATGCTGTTGTTCCAGGACAAAAAGGCCCGCCAGGACCAGCAGGATCTCCAGGGGAATCAGGACCAAGAGGATCCAAAGGAATTGAAGGACCAGTGGGACCAGTTGGTCCGGAGGGACCTCAAGGCATGAAGGGAGATAGTGGACAACCGGGTCATCCGGGACCACCAGGAATTGAAGGAAAAAATGTAATTCTAAGCCATAATAATTTATAACCAATCTATTTTCAGTTTTGACCAACCTCTTTTATTATTGTCATATACCAATAGTTTATATGATACGATTTTCATCAATTTTTTTAGGGTGATTTAGGGCCAGCTGGGCCAAAAGGAGATGAAGGAAATCAGGGTATTCAAGGCCCCCCAGGAAATAGAGGACCACCTGGCCCGGAAGGAGCTAAAGGATCCACAGGTGCTACTGGATTTCCAGGATCTCCTGGAATACCAGGTTTGCCGGGATTAAAAGGAGAACGTGGTCTTGACGGTGATAATGGAAAGCAAGGGGAAGTGGGACCTCAAGGAGAACAAGGTTTGCCAGGAAAAATTGGGCCAGTAGGACCCATCGGTCGACCGGTATGTAATCCATTCAACAAACTAATTATTTTAAAAATTGTATTGTTTACAGTAACATTTTCTGTGTCAGGGGTCCGAAGGACCAGCGGGTCTACAAGGAAACATTGGACTTCCAGGGGAAAAAGGAGACACAGGAGTTGTGGGTGCTCCTGGTAACCAAGGGCAACCAGGTCCCCAAGGATTTCCAGGTCCACCGGGACCCCCCGGTGTTGTAGGAGCACCGGGAGCTGCGGTCAGTTTGAGTAAAATTATATTTTCACGGACAATTAATAATAACTTACTGGTTTGATATATTACAGGGAGAAAACGGACCTATGGGATCACCTGGTCTAATGGGACCTCAGGGTAGAATTGGAGAATCTGGAGAAAAGGGTGAAAAAGGTGATAGAGGTCGAAGAGGACCTAAAGGTCACAGGGGAGACTTGGGACCCACTGGATCAAAAGGGGAAGAAGGTGAAAGGGGTGAACGCGGAGAAAAAGGTCTTAGGGGACCTGAAGGTTTGAAAGGAAATATGGTAAGAAATCAATCACTAAGATAGAATTTTGCGATAATATCAGTTATATTATTTTCTCATTTGCGGGATATTTTATATGGTTACATATTTATCGAACTTATATGGTTTTTTATACTAAATTTCAATCTGGCAAATGAATTTCCGTCTTGTTTTACTGCAATTCATTACGTTTTGATGTTCTTTATTTTGTATACAGGATGACCCAAAAAGTTGTCAATGATTATTTTGCTTATATTGAATGAAATATCCTCGGAACCTCAATCTTAAGTCTATTTGTGCACTTGGTTTTACCATTGTCTCTAAAAAGAAATAGTCTGTCAACCTAATGAGTATAACAGAGACCCTAAAAAGAGAGATGCATACATATTAAGAGGTGGCGGCTCAAGTTAATTTACGGTGAAATTTGAAACTTCCAGAAACTTGCGTATACGAGAGATTGCTACTGACCAATAGTGGCTCCATGATAAAATATTAATAACTACGAGTATAACAAAATACATTTTTACTTATCAGGGTTGAGTAAAAGTTTCTATCTACCTAACACAACCAAACAAAATTTCACGAGTATACTAAGTATAATTTCAAAATATTTCCTCGACTTGGTTTCTGGTCGGATTTATAATAAAAGTAACAGATCCGTATCAGGTAAAATTTAGATACCTACCCAATCTTATAATAAATTTATTTTTTGCCAAAAAATAGCTGAATTGTTTCCATAGATAATGGTTTCACCATTTTTTTATTTTTTGAGAAAAGGCTAGTTATCCTTATCAGGTATAACAGTCTTTTGACTAGGTCCTTCTTGGAGAAATTCTCTATTCCTACCTCCAATGGGTTACTGCTTTATATTCGAAGATAATAAAGACTTTTAGCTTGTCTTAAACTTCTCACGTATCGGTATCCGTAACGAACTGCACATGTGTAGACCCGTTACGTCTCAGTCGTACCCTACTCCGTATACTTAAACGTATCCATATTCCGACCGAAGTCAGTATTCCGTGCTATTGGTGCTATTTATCAGGTCTTCTTCTTCTTTGATATTGGTTTAGTTTTATTTAGTCGCCCCTATTTTAAGTTTTACAAAAATATAAATAGGTAAAATTAAAATAAACGAAAGATACGTTTTCTTGACAATTTCTTTACGTCAACGTAACTCCAATACGGATGCGATTACTTGTAAAAACTTTTGACAAACTAAGAGTGTCCAATATGTAAGGCTCTTGCACAACCTACAGATACAAGGATGTATTGATATTTACTTATCCTAAACTATCTATGGCCTAAACCATGCCTTAAACATAAATAAAATATTGCCTTACCATAGCAACGAACAATAACTTCAATAGAAGTGTCAGTGTGAAGTCAAAAAAGTAAACCAGAGTTACGCCACAGATTATAAAAGAGAATAGATGCGAAAGCTTGACAGAGAACAGTAAAAAAGAGAGAGATGGGTGGACATACCCATTTAAAGGACTCCGTTCGGGCTGCTTCGCGAAACTTTTCAACAGGGTTGTCAATTTGCATAATATTTCCCTTAATTCACGATCATAGGGCAAGTATTTTATAAGCATTATTTTTAGTGTCATAGCTATACAGATACAAATATTCGTCACTTACTTGTTTTAAATCAATTTCATTAACATTAAAAGGATTCTACAATTTAAAAGATTATAATGTATAAAAATCATACCATAAATATATACTTTTTTTCACAAACCATCTTTGGCAACCATGCACAATAACCGTGACGGCTTGGCTCAAAAATCATAATACATTTTTGACATTTCTGTTTGATTCGTTGTTTGAAGGTTGTCAATCCGCGATATTATATTTGTTATTTGACTAATCGATTGTGCGTTGTGGTAATATTAACTAAAAATAGTGTATATTATTTTTATAAAATGAGTAAACATCATGGCGGAGTGTATTGTTCATACAGAGACTGTCCAAATAAACTTTTTTCTGAAAGAAAAGTAAATAACCGGCACTGGAAACTGTTATTGTCCCCAAGTCAACCTTGCAATTTGGTAAATAATTCTGAATATATTTTAAAGTGGCAACATCGCGGCCATACCAAGTTGAAGTTCCAAGGTCATTGAAGTCGGAGTTGAAAATCCTTTGATGTTTTGCCGGGATTCGTATCTGTTCTCTTGTATAATCTGTGGTTACGCAATAAATTAAAAGAAAAAAGATTTCCACCGAAATTGTGAAAATCGAAAAATGGACTGTAAGCTTCAAAATAGGTAAATTTTCCATTGAAGATGATGACCGATAGGGAAGGCTAGTTTCTGTGTCAGTACCCGAAAATATCGATGCAGTTCATGACATGATTTTATCAGACCGTTGAACTGGGCTAAAACGGATAGCTGAAGCACTGACTATTTCATACGAACGCGTTTATCATATAGGTAGTTCACGTCAATTTGGACATGAGAAAAATTGCTGCAAAATGGATCCCCAAATGTTTAATTGTTAACCGAAAGCATGCAATGGTAGATGCATCGCGTTCGATCTCTGCTCGATTTGAAAATGATGTAGACTTCTTAAATCATATTGTTACTATGGATGAGACAAAGCAGCAATCGATGGAATGGCGACACTCTGGTTCTTCAAGACCTAAGAAGTTTCGTGTCCAAAAATCTGCTGAAAAAGTTCTTGCTTCAGTTTTTTTGGGGTTGCCATAGAGTAATTATGATTGATTACAGTATCCCAGTTAAAGCTAACTAACTTCGCTTTCTGTGCTCCGATTTTAAACTTCAATGTACCTACTGTTAATATGCGTCTTTTAAAAATTGCCTAATATACAGGGTGTCCCATTTAAAAAATTACATCTGCGGTATTCTGAAAATACGCTTCTTTTCTAGCGAGTAAGCCGGAAGTGGGCCATTTATATAAATGTGTCTCAACAAAACTCACGGTAATTTTAAACATAACTGTGAAAACCGCATGTTATTATCTATAACCGTTTCGAAGATATAAGCTCTTAAAAACAGTCAGAATATGAGACACCCTGTATATAAAAATGATATTCCAGGGTCCCATAGGTCCAGCAGGTCCTAAGGGTAGCGACGGTCCTCCAGGCCCTCCCGGCACAGAAGGTCTTCCTGGTCCAAAAGGATCTGACGGTCAAACTGGCATCAAAGGTGAAATTGGTCCTTCGGGACCAATCGGTTTACCAGGTGCACCCGCTGAAATGCCCCTGCTGCCTCCTGAACTGCTGTTTCAAATGAATAATGTAGACAAAGGAGTTACGCGAAAGCGGAGAGATTTGGAAGAAATGATGTAAGTAATCTTAGATGAATGTGTATTCATCATTGATAGGCTTGTTTCAACTTGTTTAGAGCGGAATACGAAGATGAGCTTGGATCTAAAATCGATGATATGTCAAAAATGGACCTGAACATGAAATTTTTGGAAATGTATAGTACGATTTATAATATGAGGATCGAATTGGAGAATTTCAGAAAACCAACTGGAACAAAAGAAAATCCTGCAATGACTTGTAGAGATCTATATTATGGACATCCTCATTTGGAAGATGGTAAGAATATGTATTATGAAAATGTTTCAATACGTTTGTCTTTGTTATTCTTGGCTCTTTTTTTCACTTGAAGTATCAGTTTTTTTTGGTCGAGATGAGAGGCTCATACTCGAATAGGTACTAACTACCACATTATCTCCACCATGTTTTCCCAATACACCGCTTCCTCTAGCTTCTTCTTCAACTTTTCTAGCACTTCTTCGTTCTTCCAGCATTTGAACATATCATCCTCCTACACTCCACACCTCTCACGCACCTCAGACCCATTTTTTACAATCTTGTTAGTTACCCCACTTTCGAAGGACGCGTGTGTCCAGTGAGCACCTGCGTCAGGAAGTAGTTTACCTTCCGAATTTCCGATCCTATCTCTCCCACTCCCAATCCATCTTTTAAGCGCGCTCTCATACTCTTCCCACCTTCTCTCCATTTCCTCCTCTATCCAATTCTGTTCTTCCTGTCTGATCGCATCCATCCAGTGTTTGTGTCTAGCTCTAGTCATCAAAAGCCTAATGTGTAAGACCTCGACAGCACTGCTGCTACTAGTCCATCCACTGTCCTGTATCCCTGCATTACCTTCAGGAGTATCCCTCTCTTCAACCACAGGTGTGGCCGAACCCTCGCTTTCACCTCTGCTCTTTCACCCCACACGTCCGCTCCATACAGCATACTCTGCTCTAATCGTCCTACCCTTCTCTTATACTTTCCCGGCCCTTTCACAATACGCATCTTACTTTCGTCTTCTGTGCTCCCTCCTTCCGAATTTTCCTTCCCTTCGCCATCACCTCCACTTCCCTTGCTCCGCCCCTTCAATAGTAGCCTCATTGTCTTATCTTCAGCCACTTCCAGTTCACACTGCTCTTCCTCACAATCTTCCCACACATCCTTCCTACCTTTCTTCCTATCTCCGCCTCTCCCTTTGCCGTATATACTGACCGCATACACCATAATCTAACATCCCTCTTCAAAGGCTATCCTAAAAACCTCGGCAAACACATACTTACAGAGCGTCGATATTAGAACTTCCAACTCCAATCTCTATCTCATACTTCCTCTCTCTAGAATTTCTCATAACTTTTCCCTCTAGAATCACTTATCACAGTTATCATATACCCTATCTAATGTCGTACTTTATACCTGTGCGGGCATAAAGAGAAATAATTTTCCATCAACATCATCTACGTAATTTTCTTGCATAAAATTTCAAATTTTTCGTATTCCATGTTGTAAGCTTAAACTTTTTTGGCAAGAGATTTTTAGTTGCTTTCTTCTCTTTTTCGATCATTTCAGGAATTCCAAAATAGAGGAGTTTAGTCCAGTTTAGTCTAAGGTCAGTGTGGCCAATAAAAAGTGTTTTGTTCTGACAAGAATGACAGTTAAGGTCTACTGTTTGGATCATAAGATTTTGCATGTTTTTTATCATTGCGAACATCTATATTGCATTATTAAAATAATGCGAAGCATATATCTTGAAATTTGAAATGACTTTTTAGCTGAATATTCAACATATCGGTGGCCAATAATCGTAGGAACTTCTGGCAAGTCACCATTTCATTTCTGTTATTCAGTCACTAGTTATGTCAAATGTCAGTTATATTTATTTTTGTTGATATTCGTTTAATTGTGTAGGTCCATCTTCGATTAGATTTTTGTAGCAATTCTAATTAGCTGTATCTCTATTTTTCTAATTACTTTTTCCACTGAT
This sequence comes from Galerucella nymphaeae, assembly GCA_963978555.1. Lineage (NCBI taxonomy): Eukaryota > Metazoa > Arthropoda > Insecta > Coleoptera > Chrysomelidae > Galerucella > Galerucella nymphaeae. The sequence goes on from OZ021718.1 coordinate 13,298,091, forward strand.
ATTTGACATAACTAGTGACTGAATAACAGAAATGAAATGGTGACTTGCCAAAAGTTCCTAGGATTATTGGCCACCGATATGTTAAGTATTCAGCTAAAAAGTCATTTTAAATTTCAAGATATACGCTTCGGGGTGTATTCATTATTTTAATAAAGCAATATAGATGTTCGTAATAATAAATATCATGCAAAATCTTATGTTTCAAACAGTAGACCTTAACTGTCATTCTTGTCAGAAAAAATCACTTTTTGTTGGCCAAACTGAACTTAAACTTTTATTGCAAAATGACATTTATACCTACGGTCCATTTTTTGAAATTTCATTTGAAGTTACTTAACATTAGATTGATATTACAATAATAGCAATGAAAAGTCAAGTAAAATGAAATGAAATGTCAAAAAATGGACCATATACAATGCCGACATTGAGAAAAATAAAGCAATAATCGACAAGTTTACATATTTTATTGGATAAAAGGAGTATACAATAAATGATACGTTTTTTTACATATTTCAATGACAAACATGAAAAAAAATGTTAGGAATTCAACAACAATACTGGGAAGTTCAAAGCTGTATGGAAGAATAACTACTTCTGTCACTTTCTATTTGATAAAATGTTTTTCAATAAAGATAAAGCTTACCGGGTGCCCCTCGCACTACAACTACCACTAACGGCGTTACTGTTTTCCTTAAATTCGAAATATTAGTACTGACGGGACTCTCTATGTGGCAGCACCCTAGCGCCTTCAGAGATCCCCTACCCTGATAGTGTCTACTTACTATCATAAAATGGCAATGTTATCAATTAAAAACGGATTTTTTCAAATACTGATTTGTATTGAGATTGGATTGCAATAACGAATTAGCATGACATAAAAGGCCACTCGGGCCAGAGGCCCTCGGGTTCGTAATACGTCGCCCTTAGGGCATAAACATCTTTTTGTACCCCTTGTACATAAATAACTATTATACTAAATCTTCTCAATTATTGACTGAAAATGTTTTATGTTCTACAGGCTGGTATTGGATCGATCCTAATTTGGGAATGAAAGATGACACAGTGTACGTTTTTTGTAATATGACAGCAGAAGGAGAAACATGTGTATATCCAGATGTTCACAGTTCGAGTGTTCCTAATATTCCTTGGAGAAAAGAGGGTGATAAGTTGGATTGGTATTCAAATTTAAGAGGTGGTTTTAGGGTAAGTTCATTAACAAGTAGGTGAATTAGCTGGATTTATATAAATTTCTTGCTATTAGCTCAATAAAATTGAAAAATTTTATTCAAGTTGTTTATGGCTATTTTTTATTTTCCATTCTATTTTTTAATATACCACTCAGTAAATAGTTGTACCAGTTTTCCAGATTTTATAACATTTTAAAAATATTACGTATCAAAAATTCAATGACGGAATTTTCAAGGAAGTTAGCTATCCCGGAGGATTTATTTATTCACTTTTTTTATCCAAGCAATAAGGCTTACAAGCACGAAATTTTAAGCACATACTATGCCATTCAAGTGAAGATATACGATATTGTACGTAATTGTAGCCTTAGCCAAACATTGTACAATGAAAGATCGGAGATCAGTAAGCTGTCCTATGTTGTGCCTTACATTTATGCTAAACTGGTGCCTAAGTGCCATTGCACCGGTGCAGCTTAAGTTTTTAAGTAAGACTTAATAAATAAGTGTGACTGCACCACGTCGTAATAAGTATCCCTTATTAGGCTCAACAGTCTTTTCACTAGGTCTCTCTTGAAGAAATTCTCTATTAGATGCTCCAGTCCTAAGAGTTTATATCTCCAATGAGATAATGTTTCACAGTCAAAGATAATGTGAAGGATTGTTCCCCCCCCCCTCCAGTGCACAACTGACAAATAGGATCCGCTTTATATAATATGCCGATTGTATGCTTGTACTTCCTCTTAAGCTGCGTTTACATGAGGCCAGTAAGTGGGCAGATTACTTGGAGCAGGTAACCTGATGCATGTTACTGTACTGACCCTATCCACACGTCAGTCAGTTGTGAGCTAGCCAGTATTCAAGTAAGTTGTAAGTATTAAAAATGGTCTAGTGCATCTTCTGTGTTATCTTATGATGACGTACAAGAATTGACTGGAATTTATAAGTGAATCTAATGAAATATTATTGGAAGAACTGGAAAAAAAAACTATGGGTGCGAGAGTGGCTTAACTTAATTGTAATCTCTTCGGTCCAGCACGTGAGACCAATGAAGCCATTTTATTAGTACAGTATTACACAAATTATATAAAATGTCAACAATCTAAACAATAAACAAACATCCAATAAAGCACTGTTTTTCACCAATTCGATCACTTGCTCGTCAATGAGTTGTCCACACGGCATCAGTGCAAGACACGATGTGTGGCAGGTACCGTTTTCGAGTGGTAGGGGGCAGGTATTCTACTCCTCGTGTAAGTCCACCATGAGTCGACCTGCCAAGCAGGTTGAAAGGCAACTTGCCTGTGATATACAAGCGTGGACGTCCACACGGGGCGGTTACTTGCCTCAGACTACCTGCTCCAAGTAACTGACCCCTGCTGAGGTTTAGTAATTCGTTAGTCAGCTTCTCCGAGGTTTTTTTGCTCCTGCTTTTGCACGTGTCTCCAGTTCGACTGATGTTTAGTTCGAGTCTACCGAGATATACAACCACGTGCAGCAATTTTGATATTCGAAATACTCGTTCAGGACCAGTGAAAGAATTATCAGAAAGCTAGGATGTCAAACAGGAAAGCCAAATGGTCTCCTCCAGAAGTGGGTACATTAATTTGCCACAAAATCGTACTAAACACCAACTTTTTCCATTTTTTATAGAAGCTACAAAACGGTTCTACTTAGTGGTAGATGTCTGACCGTTTACATTTACATCAAATTAAAAGGAGTGTTTCTCTATATATTCTAAATTTTATTTAATGTATCTCTCAATTTTTTTTCTTTTTAGATAACTTACGAAGCCGTAGGCACTGTACAAATGTCCTTCTTGAGACTTCTATCAAAAGAATCTTACCAAAACTTTACTTTTACGTGTATTAATAGTGTTGCATGGTACAATTCAAAAACCGAAAAGTATGACATGTCTATTAAACTGCTTGGAGAAGACCAATACGAATTTTCTTACAATACTCAGAAGCCAAACGTTTTAGTAGATACTTGTCAGTCCAGAAGCAGTATAGGTGAAACCAGTTTTGAAGTGAGGACTCAAAAATTATCACAGCTTCCACTTATCGATTTCTATCCAGTGGATTATGGTTCGGCCAACCAGGCTTTTGGATTTTCAATAGGACCTGTTTGTTTCAAATAAATTTCTATCCCATTCATATTACTTGTTGTCATAGAACATTATTTATTAATTTATGTTAATAATAAGTATAAGCAAATGTGTACATATTTTACTGCCAATTTTATACTTTTTAGTTAGTAAGTAAGTAAAGTTAATTGTGTAAAGATGAATAAAATATTATTTAATTGGAATAGTTTGAATAATTATTATTCTGTGATATCTATTGGTAACTCGCTTAGTCGCTTTATTAAATAGGACAATATTACAGTTTACTGTAATAATACTTTATAAAAAATATAGTTTTCTTGTATTTTTTTCAATAACTACCAGACTTCTAATGGTTAGAATATGTAACTGGAACTATTATAATTTATGAAACAGTAATGCATCTAAAACATTCCGAGAAAATTGTCCAAACTTGTGATTTTATTAATAAAAGATTTAAGCTGCCAACAAATTACAAGAGATGTTCGAAATTGTGTATACATGTTAATTGCTGAAAATGTATTCTTATGATTATTTTTTGACGTTTCTCAAAACCAATGATATGCTTCTTTATTTCTCACAAGGGTAATTTTCAACCAATTATGTCATCATTATAGTGGGAATAAATCTCTTGTGATTATTCTCTAGATTAATCACTGTGGCTTTTATTTGCCTAGCAAGTGTCAGATAGGTAGTTGTCAAAATAATTACATAATTGTGTCTGATTGTGTCAACGCGATATATAAAATGGGTGAAAATTATCGGTTTAGTACCTTTTCTGATGCAGAAATAACAAAATAGTTATTTATGTAACAAGTGCGTAAAGTAGCCTTTTTTGACGAATGTGAATATTGTTACATACAATATTTTTTCTACTACCGAAAACTTCATCAAAAAACAGAAGTTTAGGTAATATGTCACTAGAACATTCTTGGAATATTTTATCATTATATTTTTTCTACTAGCGTGCGGAAAGTGAATCTTTTCCGCACTAAAAAGCGTGCGGAAAGAGTCACTTTCCGCACTAGTTAGGTAAACTACTATTTCCTACATCATTCTTTGAACAAATTGTATTTTGTTTCGTGAAAAGTCACAGATTTTTGTGGCAATAAATCATTAGAAGCATTCTGTGCCTCATCCAATGTGTTTGATGGTAAAATTATCTTCTTCAGAGGAATACATCTTTATAATTAGATAATAATCCAAAATAACATCATAGTTTCCTAAAAATATTCAACACCTGAATATAAATACTTTAAATTGATTACCCTATGTGTAGTCGGAAGAACTGAATTCAAATTTTAAATGTCAGATTCAATTCCCAAAGAAATGTCACTCTGCACTCACCGCCAACTCATACCTATTCTCCGTATTCTCCAGTACTCAATAATTGTTTAATAATAATTTTTTTATTGGTGAACCCTTTTTAGTATTTTATGCAACGATCATGTAATGATAGCCATTAAGACACGAGCATGTTGTAGGATACGAAACGAGCCGCAGGCGAGTTTCGTATATAATAATATGCGAGTGTATTAATGGCCATTACATGAAAGTTTCATACAATAATTTTTCTACTCCGATTGATAAAAATTATTTAATTAATAATTATTTAGTTCAATTAATTTCAAATATAGTTACTTTTGAAAATCAAAATTATTTGATAGCTGTCAAATTAAGTGTCACTTAATAGGTCTGTTCGTCCGCAATAAAAGTGTAGCACTGAGCTTTATAATTTTGAAAAATTCAGGTCTATCTGTGAAACAATGACTGTAAAATTGCTAAATTTGGGACTATCTATGTATATTGCATTTGTATACTACAAGAAGCATTGAAACATAATTAAAATAAATAAAATCTCAGTGCTACACTTTTATTGCAGGGAACAGACCTAATAGAATTAATTTCAGAAATGTCAACCAGGTATTCATGGCTATATTAAATATTGTGCGAATGTCACATTCCTATTGGCTTAAAAATCATAAGTGTCATAAGTATCATAATGAATTTCATTATGATACAGATTTTAGTCTTTTAATTAGTATATTATAAAACAGGAGTAGAAAAACCTATTTAAAGCACGCCCTAGCGTGTTTAAAACGAACTTTAAAACACGCGTGTTTTTTAAAGTTACCATGGCAACATCTTGAGAAACGAAGTGTTATGTCTAATGGACTAAATGACAATTTTTTATTATTGATCTGACAGGAGTACTTTTTGTAACGTCAAAACCTTTATTTGAACAATATTTAACAATTTCAATATTATAAATGAAAATGGAAAGTGTAGGTGATATTGCTAGAGATATTTCGATTTTTAAAATCGGAGGAATTGGTATTTAATTTGATACTATTAACATTTCCATGACAACGTAAGGTAAACTAATGTCATCACGAATTCAACCATTTTACATTATCAGTTATTTCCATTTCTTTTCCTTGTAGTAGTAATTGATACCAATACTTATGATTTCAAAGTGCACCAATAAAAAAAATAGCTTAAAGTATTCGTGTATAACTGGTCTCTAAAACTCTTGCGGCTTCGCCGTCGTGCTCGAAAAATACGCGTGTTTTAAAGACCTTAATATCCACTTATACTTTAATATACTAAATTAGGTTAATTTACCGAATTCTATAGGTTTCAATTACCGATTTATGAAAAAAACTTAGATTTAATATTCTTTAATTATGCCTATATTTTCATAAGAATATTGGGTGGAGTAGAATTCAATAAGACCTAAAAAATTGTAATTGTCGCAACGAGTAAAACAATTCGTTTTGCATTGTTTTTGTATTATATAATTTTGTGTCAGTGAAATAAAGAAAAGCCTACTAAAACCACTAAAAACACCTCTAGCTCGAAAAATACATAAAAAACTAAACAGAATAAACAGCATCAAACACCTTTACAGACTGCTGCCCTCCCACTTCCTGTCCCTCATTATGCACCTAGAAGAAGGCTCAGCATTTACAAATTCAATTAAACTTGGAATAGTCAGGGTATACCTAATCCATATTACAAAACCAAAGAGAAAATAAGTCGGTATTAAAGATTTAAAATATTACTCAAGTTTAACAACACAATAAAGCGCAATCAAAGAAAAAGAAAAAGTTTCACAAAACACACACTAAGAATAACTAAAACAGCAAAATAAAACCACTTAAATATCAAAGAGCTTATACGGCAGCTGATTTGTTTTACTCGTTGCTAGGATGATATTGACATTTCGGAGCGCCATCTATCGAATTCTACTTTTCCCAATAGATATCTATAACTACATATTGGAACTTTTTCTTAACGCACTAGTGCGTAATAGTATATTACGTAACGTGTGTGGTAAGAAGCATCTTACGCACGAATGGAAAAGTTACGCACGATGCCGCGTAGCGGCGAGTGCGTAATTTCGTGAGTGCGTAAAATGCTCTACAACACCAGTTACGTACTATACTTTACCTACGACCTACTTCTACATGTATTTATACTCTTATTATTGATAATATTTGAAAAACATCAACAATATTTGGCTATTTCTGCGATTTCCATGATAATATTAAATCCATCTCACTTTCACTCGACATTTTTTAATTGAATAAAGCTTTACACAAAATACACAAACCAGTAATAAGTTATAAGGATAATAAAAAAGTGTTTTAAAAGTTTCTTGACAGTTCTTACGCAAATCGCTATTGCAGCCTATAACTAAGTTTGATGTTTTGACGGCTTATGTCAGATTTTTGAATAAAATGGCGACGTCTATTGACAGTTGCTAAGATGTTGCTAGGGAAGCCGTGCGATTTACTTTACAGCTGTGCGTTTTTTTTACAGTGCGTAATAGACGTCATTACATTAGCGCCGACTGTGTGTTATTGACTGATTACAGGGGGGGTCGTAGGTAAATAAAATTTTACGTACTCGGAAGTGTGCCCAAAGTATGTACTTTACACACGGTAGTATCTGTATCTGTCTGTATCTGTAGAGTAGGGAGGGTGAGTGTAGGCTCACAGCACTTAGGCCACATATGACCCATTGTACATCCTCCCGAGGAGTTGTCCTCCTAGGTCATCGTCCATCCTGTCCTTCTCAGGAAGGTGAACAGGTCACCAGGAGACATCTCCTTTATATCGGCAGGTGTAGGCCAAGACTCACCGAACACACACTCTCTTATCGACGATAACTCCGGACACTCGCATAGGACATGCCTGACAGTCTCATCTTCCTGTTCACACATCCTGCATATAGGTGTGTCCACTAGCCCCATAGTATGGAGGTGTTTCCTTAGTTGACAGTGGCCAGTCAGGTAGTAGCAAAAAGATTTTAGAAACTACTTCGAAATTGAAAGTGAGTTGTTGATTTGTAAAAGATATATAGACCAGTGCCGAAACCTTCAATAATGGTAAAAAATGGAAAGAAATAATAGTAGGATGAAATCCATTAGAAAAGGAGGGGAATATAATAAAATCGAAAATAAGAATAAATTACGGGCGATCCGAGTTCGGGAAGTGAGTTTTTAATGGTAAAAAATAGTTTATCTCGATTTCCGGCAAAAAATGGAAAAAAGTTAAATGGCAAAGTTGAGAGGTAAAATAAAAAGCTCCACAACTTTTGTTTTCACAATTTTCACACTTAACCTCAAAATTTATGTGAAAATTCAAATAACCAAGTTTTTGGTTTTTTATTATCTTTTTCAAAAAAAAATATAACGAACAAAATTCTCACCGACTTCTTAAAAAAAGCTGATATTCTGACGCGAGAATTTTCGATTGAAAACTAGGGTGTTTTTTTGATATTAAGTCAAAATAAGGTGAAAAATGAAATAATTCAGATCAAATAAATTACAGTAGGTTTGGGACATAATATCATAATAAGGTACTTAAGTGTTCACGAAATTTCGTGAAAAAATATAAAAAGATAAAAACAAAAAACCAAAAACTTGGTTATTTGAATTTTTCACATAAATTTTGGGGTTATGTGTAAAAATCGTAGAGTTTTTTATTACTCACAACTTTACCATTCAACATTTTTCCATAGGACTGGTAGTTTTACTGGAAATCGAAATAAACCATTTTTTACCCTTAAAAACTCACCCCTTCCCACTTCCCGAGCTTGGATCGCCCGCAATTAATTTTTCGTTTGAATTTTATCACATTTCCCTTCTAATGGGTTTTATCCTACTGTTATTTTTGTTTAGTTTCAAAAATTATCGACCCTGGTCTAATAAGAATATTTTATTTATTTAATACAAGTATAACATACAAAAAAAGGAATTCAGTCAAATTAATGTTGTATAATATATTAAACATATTATATAAATAATAACCAATAAACAGTTTCTTACTTCAATACCTTTTCTTCATTAGTTTCATAAATAGAACCATATCTACAAAATAAAATAAAAAATATGTAAAACATAAAAAGTTCCTGGGAGTAAATCAGAATAAGGAGTACTGGAGATTTTGTAGCATATGAGAGACAGTGGAAAAAAACTAATATGAAGAGGATACAATGTAATGAATAATCTCAAATACTACTGGACTGATTAAAAAGTATTTTGCCATGACTAGCCAGTCCTGTGATCCTAAGTGATCTGTTTTTTATAATCTCATTTTTTAACTATTGAATATTAAAATTTCAAGTTGCCTCAAATACATTTCTTATATTTTTTTGCAAAATATTTTTTTACGCGGCTGGCAAAGATTAAAACCTGACTATTTTTTTCTCAATTATTTAACTACAGCGTATGAAGATTTCAAATTACCCCAAACTCATTTTTGAAAAAAAAAACGTATTTTTGAAAATTTGGGAGTAGGTTTAGCCCCACTACTCACCAGCCAGGTCTGTAATTCTGTGTTGGAGTGTAATTGGAGAGGAATAAGACAAGTTTTCAGCTACCTACCAAAAAATTGGGTCGAAACATAGAAAAAACTTACTTATGAATACTAAAACAACCACAGCCAACATTATCCACATCCAACATTTCCAAGCTCTTTTGGAATGTTCAGCTAATTTAGAGGATTCAACTGATAATTTACTAAAATTATTTTCTGTTATTTCTGTTGATTTTGACACTACCTGTAAAAAAGATATAAATACATACTTTTATTGTACATGGTTACAATAAGAAAGAAAATAATGTTTGATTTCTAAGGAAAATAGAAGTTTTGGTAAGGACAAGAAATTGGGACTAAGATTATTATCCATCTGAATTTGATAATATCAACTAGTGCCGAATACAGTTAAGTACCTACTGATTATATTATATGTGGATAATATACAATTGGTGAAAAGCAAAGTTTCAATGATATGAGCCAAAGATATTATAGGTTACATTCTGATTTGTGCAAGAGCCATATATATTGAATAGAAAATAATTCTGATTCAATCAATGCACACATTGATAGTGCTGAGAATGCACTAATATACTGTAGTAACAGTGTTGACTTCCAGCACATAGAAATGCGTAATGTAACATTGATTTCTACAATTAATTTATTTTGGTATATGAGCAATAGGTCTCTAGGAATTCCATTTACCGCCATTTTCCAGTAAATGTCACAATACTTCACAAGTAAAATAATGAATAATTCAAAGATACTACTTACAATTGTTGTTTCACAACAGAATGTATGACTGTATAATATAATACTAAAAGTTGTATATAACCAATGTCTGTTTGTTAAGCAAAATGTCACCTCATTTATAAAATCTTTCATATTATATCATGTTACAATTTAAAAATGGATGTCATGCAAAACTTTAAGCTACAAATTTCAGTTGCAATATTTAATGAAGTTTTTAATGAAAAATGATGAAGTTGGCAGTTCCAAATCAAATGAAAAGGAGCCTAAGAGAATGGGAATAACAATAAAACACAAATAAAGGTCTATTGATCAGTAATATTTAATATTACAAGGGATTTCATATCATTTTTTTATTAATAAACATTTGGTTAATTAATAGACATTGGTTATGTGCAATTTTTAGTTAGTAGTAGTCTTATATTATTCATTTACATTTATTTCCGTTATTTGTAAAATAATAATAATTTTATTGCATTACTAATACAATATTGTTGTAAATTACCTATATAGAGATATTCAATTTATTTGTGAAATCATAGTAGGCTGAGATTAAAGTTCAGGTTTTAGTTGATTAATTTAAAAGATGTGGCCCATCAACATGTATGACTCTGCGAAAATTCAAATCTATAATCTTTCAAACAGTGAAAATATGGGGGTGTCTTCATCTTAAATGCGACACACTGTATAAGTGTAAAGAAAATATGTTCAACCACAATTAGAAGCAATGAGAATAGAATAAGAATCAATATTCTGCCATATATTTCAATGTTACTAAGAATTATACAACTAGCATTATTATAACCTCTATTGCATTGTTATTATTATTTAAAAGTGTGGTGTAAGGGATTATTGCACCAACATACTACTTAACAACATTGATCTAATTGAGTAGTCAAACTAATACACTTTTATCCATGATCAATTGGAATAAAAAATAAGTCTCTAATCTGTTTTTAAAATGGAAATGATATATATAAATAATAATATCTATAATTGTGAATACAAGCCCTGTTAATGAGATGAAAAAGTTCATGGTAACATTATATTTGGAAATAAGTATATCTTACTTCTGTATCTTTTTTAATGATCTTATTAGCTGTTTCAGATTGTTCTTTTAAGGTCCTAGTTAAATGTAGCATATCTTCAGTTATCTTTCTTTGTATGTTTTCATTATGCTCTATTACTTTGTCAAAGTCCCCTGAACTATTTACTTCTGTATTATCAATTATCCTTTGTCTTAAGCCTAAAATAATTGTATCAGAGACACTGAGTAATTTAAGTACATACAAGATTTACCCAATAGATCATTTCTCATACTTTCTGGATTTTCATCTTCATATTTGTTAGTGGTTATCCCTAAGGCTGCTTTGATATAAGTAATTCGTCTATTATAGGCTTGTATACTCTCACTAGATCTTAAATAAAGTTGATTAAAATATTTTTTGTGAATAAAAACGCTGAACTTACTCAGTTAATCTTTTCAATTCTTGTAACATATCTTCTAAAGTTTCTACATATTTTTCAATTCTATCAACTTCCTTTTTTGTTTTACACATCAATTCACATTTCGCTAACAGCCTTCTCAAATTCACTTCTTGTCTAGATAATCCCATATTTAATGAAAATTAAACTGCAACCCAATTTTTTATCTTTCTTATCTTTTTACTGGTAAATTCTAGATGTTTTCAAAGTAGCGTAAAGAGTAAAGTGTAAAACAATAAAATTATATGCAAATTCTAAACTTCATCAACAATAAGTAGATAACCTAAGCCTAATCAACACATCAACAGGAGTGCGTTCGGTTTTAGATAACGTGGATAGAATAGTAATCTGACAGGATACTCTCCGGTTGAGGAATTTCCGGACACTTTAGATACAAGTATTCTTTGGTAGTTTACGCTGTTACCATATTTTTTTCAATATTTACTTCAAGTTATAAAATTTTACTTATTTTAATTCTCTTTGGTTGTGGTTTAATGTATTTCAATAAATTTCTTAAGACAAGATATATCTAATCGCCCATTTTTCAAAATGTAGAGTATTAATTATTGTTTACTAATAATTCATCTGGCAACGTTTCATTTGATCAGATGTTTTCGGTTTTAGTTGCAAAGCACCCCAACGAATTAGCATTCAAGCTTTTAAAATGGAAAAAACGCGTCGTGATGTTTTTAATAACGAGGAGGACATGAGTGCGCATGTCGACTAACTTTTTCTCGATCAAATTTGATAGATAGCTTCGAGAGTCTCCTAAAGAATAAACTGATTTTCCGAACGGGATAAGATAGTAATCTAAACTGATTTTCGAACGCTATCGGAGAATCGAATAGTCTCCGGAGAATATAACCGAACGCACTCCAGAGTCAGAACGTCAGAAGTCAGAAAATGACAGAAAATCAACATATCATCACTTTTATGTCAACCATATGTCAACTAGCGGTGTGAAGACAGCTGCCAGACTTGGCACTCTTGGCACTGGCACTACTGGAAGTTCCGATCCGACCGTACCCGAACGTTCAGTGGCGTGCGTACTTAAAAAAAAAATGGTGAATGGTTAAGAAATATACAATGTTTAACTGAAGGAAATATTTAATCTGACTTAACTAATACTTGGTATATCTTATTTCAATAGTCATTTCCGGAAATTATTTTACAAATATATTATTTTATTGATAAAGCCGTGACAAAGGTGAAAATCAAAAATAAGAGATGATACGATTGTTTTCACAAACGACAGTAAAAGACAAAATTTGTTCGTTTAGAACCGTTTTACACGTACGAGAATTATTACGGAATTTACTCTGAAAATTACTCTGGTAAAAGAATTATTGCCAAAATTTTCGGAGTAAAAATATTGACATGTTCTATATTTTTTAGAAAGTGCGTGAGAATCGACGCAGAAGCTAAAAATAGAATAAAAACAATAATGGCGTCAAATGTGTCATTATTTGTTGTCGTTTTTTTCATTTAGGAAAGCCAAAACCTTGGCATAAACGCAAATCTCAATTAATAGAATAAATAATCAATCAAATAAACGGTTCGGATACAGCTGATTATTCAGAAATCTCAATATGTAAATCGTAACCATGACAACTTATCCCAAAAACAATCTCACGGCGCAGGCGTATGGCATGAATTCTTATGAAATTTATAGTGGTAGAACCGTTTTACACGTACGAGAATTATTACGGAATTTACTCTGAAAATTACTCTGGTAAAAGAATTATTGCCAAAATTTTCGGAGTAAAAATATTGACATGTTCTATATTTTTTAGAAAGTGCGTGAGAATCGACGCAGAAGCTAAAAATAGAATAAAAACAATAATAGCGTCAAATGTGTCATTATTTGTTGTCGTTTTTTTCATTTAGGAAAGCCAAAACCTTGGCATAAACGCAAATCTCAATTAATAGAATAAATAATCAATCAAATAAACGGTTCGGATACAGCTGATTATTTAGAAATCTCAATATGTAAATCGTAACCATGACAACTTATCCCAAAAACAATCTCACGGCGCAGGCGTATGGCATGAATTCTTATGAAATTTATAGTGGTAGAACCGTTTTACACGTACGAGAATTATTACGGAATTTACTCTGAAAATTACTCTGGTAGAACCGTTTTACACGTACGAGAATTATTGCGAAATTTACTCTGAAAATTTTCATAAGAATAATTTTTGCTGTTTTACACGTCAAAGAATTATTGCCAAAATTTTCGGAGTAAAAATATTGACATGTTCTATATTTTTAGAAAGTGCGTGAGAATCGACGCAGAAGCCAAAAATAGAATGAAAACAATAATGGCGTCAATGTGTCATTATTTGTGGTCGTTTTTTTCATTTAGGAAAGCCAAAACCTTGACATAAACGCAAATCTCATTTAATAAAATAAATAATCAATCAAATAAACGGTTCCAATACAGCTGATTATTCAGAAATTTCAATATGTAAATCGTAACCATGACAACTTATCCCAAAAACAATCTCACTGCGCAGTCGTATGGCATGAATTCTTATGAAATTTATTGTGGTAAAAATATTATGTGTAAAACAGTCAAGTAGTGAAATGTTTCCAAAATTCTTATGAAAATTACCAGAGTAATTTTCAGAGTAAATTTCGCAATAATTCTCGTACGTGTAAAACGGTTCTACCACTATAAATTTCATAAGAATTCATGCCATACGACTGCGCAGTGAGATTGTTTTTGGGATAAGTTGTCATGGTTACGATTTACATATTGAAATTTCTGAATAATCAGCTGTATTCGAACCGTTTATTTGATTGATTATTTATTTTATTAATTGAGATTTGCATTTATGCCAAGGTTTTGATGGCTTTCCTAAATTAAGAAAACGACAACAAATAATGACACATTGGCGCCATTATTGTTTTTATTCTATTCTGCTTCTGCGTCGATTCTCACGCACTTTCTAAGAACCATTTTACACGTACGATAATTATTGCGAAATTTACTCTGAAAATTTTCATAAGAATAATTTTTGCTGTTTTACACATCAGAGAATTATTGCCAAAATTTTCGGAGTAAAAATATTGACATGTTCTATATTTTTAGAAAGTGCGTGAGAATCGACGCAGAAGCCAAAAATAGAATAAAAACAATAATGGCGTCCATGTGTCATTATTTATTGTCGTTTTCTTCATTAAGGAAAGCCAAAACCTTGGCATAAATGCAAATCTCAATTAATAAAATAAATAACCAATCAAATAAACGGTTCCAATACAGCTGATTATTCAGAAATTTCAATATGTAAATCGTAAACATGACAACTTATCCCAAAAACAATCTCACTGCGCAGTCGTATGGCATGAATTCTTATGAAATTTATAGTGGTAAAAATATTATGTGTAAAACAGTCAAGTAGTGAAATGTTTCCAAAATTCTTATGAAAATTACCAGAGTAATTTTCAGAGTAAATTTCGCAATAATTCTCGTACGTGTAAAGCGGTTCTAAAAATATAGAACATGTCAATATTTTTAATCCGAAAATTTTGGCAATAATTCTTTGACGTGTAAAACAGCAAAAATTATTCTTATGAAAATTTTCAGAGTAAATTTCTCAATAATTCTCGTACGTGTAAAACGGTTCTAAGAAAGTGATTTACGGGAATATTTTCAACTTCAATGGACTGCAGGGTCGTATTACGCAAAATAGGAAATTAAAAAAACTGTAATTTTTAACCAATTTAGCAAACGGCTGCCAAGATGAAATATGTTCAGGCAGCTTACTTTTGATGTATACTAACGTGTTTTGATAAAATAATTCTTTGCTCAAGATGATAGCAGGGTCGTATTACGCAAAATAGGAAATTTGAAAACTGTCATTTTTTACCAATTAGCAAACGGCTGCCAAAATTAAATATGTTTAGGCAGCTTATTTTTGATGTATACTAACGTGTTTTCTTGAAATAATTCCTTGCTCGAGATGATAGCAGGGTCGTATTACGAAAATAGGAAATTTATAAACTCTTTTTTTACCAATTTAGCAAACGGCTGCCGAAATAAAATTTGTTCAGGCAGCTTACTTTTGATGTATACTAACGTGTTTTGAAAAAATAATTCCTTGTTCGATGTGATAGCAGGGTCGTATTAAGCAAAATAGGAAATTTAAAAACTGTCATTTTTGTAGGGTTTATTAAACAAAAACCTGAGTTTAATTGCATCATTGGCTGCCTGCAGCAGAGATAGTGCAGTAAGCGCTTCCTGTCATAGGCTTAACCGCAATTGGCCCACTCCTACTTCGGGGTTTACACCAGCCGTGCGCAATCGTACCATGGCCATTAACGCAACCTCCTTGACGTACAGGTCCAGAGGGGTCAGACCAGGTCAAACCAGTAATTAGTTCCATTGCTACGGTTGGTGTTGTTCTCATGGCTCCTGTGATGGTTAAACAAGCCATTCGCTGTATTTGATATAATTTTTGAATGGTCGTTGCTTGTAGAACCTTCGGTTCCCATGCAATTGCTCCATACGTTAACATAGGCAGTGTAGATCCAGGTGACCACACGGGGTGACAGATCCCATGTGGTCAATGCTCTTTTTGCTCTGCTGTGTAGATGAGAGTTCTATGTTAGTTTCCTGTCGAGGGTAATACCAAGGTATTTCACCTGTTCCGAAAAGTTTAGTTTGCTTTTGAAGATTTCGGGGGATTTTAAACACGATAAACTTCTTTTCCTGGTAAAAAGGACCATCTCAGTCTTCCTGGGACTGATCGACAGTGAGTGTTCCTTACACCATGTTTCAATTAATTTGAGCCCATCCTGCGCTCTATCGCACACAACACAGAGCCAGATGCTGCAGATGCAATACGCATTCATACAGATGGTTCAAAAATGGATGAAGGCTCAGGATGTGGAGTTTACTCGAGAGCACTAAGCCTAAGGATTAAGTGGGGAATGGGAAACAATACCAGCGTTGTTCAAACAGAACTGGCTGGTATCTCAATTGTCACAAAAGAACTAACCAGAAAAGGAATTTCTGACAAAAACATTATAATCTGCACTGATAGTAGACAAGCCCTATTAGCCTTGAACAGACAACGTGTTATATCGAGGCTAGTACTAGAGTGCCACCAAGATTTAGCTAACGCCTCGGCAGATAACAATATTATCCTGAGGTGGGTTAAAGGGCACGTCAGGAGTAAAGGAAATCGCATTGCCGATTCTTTAGCCAGGGAAGCCGCTGGACTAAAAATTCTTGGACCCAGTGACACCTACGGCCTGACGACTTCGACAATTGCGGAACTAGCCAAACGTTACACCCATGCTCAATACCTTGAGAGATGAGAGGGAATCAAAGGATGCAGTTTTGCCAGAATCACCTTAAGCGACCCTAGGAAGATAGCGCTGAAGAAATACTTGGCGATGACCAGGAAAAACTTAGGGATAACAGTGGGATTTTTGACTGGCCACTGTCAACTAAGGAAACACCTCCATACTATGGGGCTAGTGGACACATATCTCTATGCAGGATGTGTGAACAGGAAGATGAGACGGTCAGGCATGTCCTATGCGAGTGTCCGGAGTTATCGTCAATAAGAGAGTGTGTGTTCGGTGCGTCTTGGCCTACACCTGCCGATATAAAGGAGATGTCTCCTAGTGACCTGTCCACCTTCCTGAGAAGGACAGGATGGACAATGACCTAGGAGGACAACTCCTCGGGAGGATGTACAATGGGTCATATGTGGCCTAAGTGCTGTAAGCCTACACTCGCCCTCCCTACTCTACAGATACATATATAGAATTGTCATTTTTAACCAATTCTGCAAACGACTGTTGTATTACGCAAAATAGGAAGATAATGCAACTTTCCACACCCACTCAGGAGGTATTGCAGCTTAAGATCTGTCCACGTAGATCTGGCAGAGGTGCGCTTCTTTTTTTTAGTGGGTGGTTCGCCAGGAGCCCTATCATCCCACAATACGCCACTGTTCTTCCAATACTATGTAAAAGTAAAAGTGGAAATTCCTAGATATCTGTATCTATGGTTAGGTTAGCGGTTAGCGGGACACACAGAAGCGTAGAAAGGCCTCCAACCTCCCCTCACACCTTTACCCTAACCACACATATCAATAAAGCCGTTGCTAGTTTTTGTTATATATCCTAGCGGAACACTGGAAATGTATCAGGATGTATCAAGATGGTTTTAGTAGGGGTTGATGCTTAGCCCCACTCGCCACACCAGTTATTTGTATAGTTCAGACCCATTTCAACCTATCGTTACTACAAATGTGTTCGAAGGTGTATTATGAGCTTCGAGAGGATTATCTCCCTTACTTGAGTATATTTCCCAGCAGAACAGTCAAATGTAGAAAGGCCTCCAACCTCCCCTTACAGCCTTACCCTAACCACATATTTCAATATAATATTCCAGTCCAGATATTTCCACCACTTTTCTTTCTTACAATATTTATTGATTGACTTACAGTTTTCGGCACCTCTGCCTTTAAGCTTTTTGTGCTCTTGATTGGGTCGTCTATCCCAGGGTCCTATTGCCCATAAACATTAATTTTAAGGAGTTTTAGTAATCCATCCACCACTAGATTTCACAGCAAAGAAGGCAGAACTCCCCCTGTGGGCATCCTCTAGTTACATGAACTACCAATGTACCCTCCATTATGGTGCCATTTATCATCCTATATCTTAGCATAAAGTCAATCCAGGTCCCTAGTGTTCCCTCGACGCCTCTTTGCCTCAACGACCGGATGATAGACTACATAGGTGTTATGGAAAACTCCTTCAATGCCCATATGGAGGTCCCAATTATGACCTCTTTATTTTCCAGCGAATATTCCACCTTCTCAATGAGCTGGTGTAGCGCTGTTTAATTCTGTCGAGTACCCTGCTCTGTAGGCATACTGGTCTTGGTGTAGTGGCCTCTGAACCAGTTCTCCATCCCTGATATGTATATCTAGCAATTTTTCAAAAGTCTTAAGTACAAAAGACATAAAACTAATCGGTCTTCGCCGTATCCTGTCCATTTTTCCCAGGTTTCGGTATGAAAGTTACTCTAATATTTTTTCAGGCCATTGGTATATGCACAGAATGCGATAAAGCTTATGGAACCCTGCGAATTACACAACTAGACAAGGAAAATGTGAGAAAAACAGCTTGAACGAGAGGCCGAATGTTCATCGCTTTCCAATTTCAACCGCTATGGCTAGAAGCACAGATCAATTTCGTTGGCTTTATTTTCGAAGTCATGCACAATGGGTAAAACTAAACACTTCCATCATTCTCTCTGTGAAGGACACTGTTGCCTGTTTAAAGTGTTTAGTTTTACCTAATAGTGCATGACTTCGAAAAAAAGCAAACTATAACGAGACAAAAATATCATTTGTGGAATTTAATGTGCGCTAATTCGCTTGTCTTTTATTGTCGTTTGTGAAAACAATCGTATATCATCTCTTATTTTTGATTTTCACCTTTGTCACGGCTTAATCAATAAAATAATATATTTGTAAAATAATTTCCGGAAATAACTATTGAAATAATATATACCAAGTATTAGTTAATTCACATTAAATATTTCCTTCAGTTAACATGTATATTTCTTTATCATTCATCATTTTTTTAAGTACGCACGCTACTGAACGCTCTGGTACGGTCGGAACAATGGGTCGGAGCTAGGCCAAACACCGCTGGGCTGGCGCTATGTCAACTTGTCAATAATTAAAGGCCATGCCATAGAGAAATATAATTTCGCACCATAGATACCGATCGCTGGTCTCCACCACAAACCACCTACAACAGTCAATAGCACAGAATGATCTCATGTCGAAACGGTGGACACAACGGTGGAGGCCAAAAAATCTAACGAAGAAGGAGAATAGTTCATTCTATTTCGTGAGAAACTGTTTTGTATTTTCTTTTCAAATATTTTCCAATATAAAGCTACGATATAAATTAGGAAAAAACGTAACATTAAATTATGGAAGAAATAGAAAATAAATTGTTTTCCAATAATCCTATTAATATATCTAATTCAATTTCCAAAATAATTCATAACGTAAGGAAAAAACATTTTGAAGGTGTAAAAGATTTTCCAGAAGTTAAATTTTTAAAAGAAAAGTTGATGAACGCTGATCCCCTTATTAGTGAAGTGGCCGGAACAGCTATTACGATGCTTATTAGTGATGGAATATTGTCCATTGATGTTATTCTTACAGATTTTATTAGTACCATGAATTCAATGAAGTAAGATTATAAATAATGTATGTTTGATTTCTAGGTATATAGTAATTTTTTTGTCTAACATAAGACCAAAAACAAGGATTTTTCAACTTTAACATTCTGTATATCAGAAACTAGTCATAAGATTGAATTGGTTCCATAGACACTTTCAGTCAAGATTTGACGGAAGGCCACTTTGCTATAAGAAAATCGAGGAGTCCTTTGTCAAACTCAAAATGATTTAATTTTGAAGTAGTATCAAATACTTAATGATTGCCATTTAAATTGTGTCAATCTTGAGGACTTCCAGACCGTTGAAAAAACTAAAAAAATTGCCACAAGAAAAACGCGGATTCCTTTATATACTGATCCAGGAAACCCTCAAGTTCCAGTGAATACTATATTGTTTCAGCAGTATTGAGCACCTCTGGCCATTACTAACGCATCTATCTATCTGTCTAATATCTGATAGTACATCAATGCAATATTTCCCAATTAGTGAATAGCGCAATCACCTGATCTTACATCATTAGATTTTTTTTTAGT
Source organism: Galerucella nymphaeae (assembly GCA_963978555.1). Classification (NCBI taxonomy): domain Eukaryota; kingdom Metazoa; phylum Arthropoda; class Insecta; order Coleoptera; family Chrysomelidae; genus Galerucella; species Galerucella nymphaeae. The sequence goes on from OZ021718.1 coordinate 13,318,196, forward strand.
GGCTTTTGTGAAGAGCATTCTGTACAAAACTGAACCTTTTGATTTAAATGCCAATTAGTTTGATCACACCTAACATTTTTGAATAGAGAATGTTCAAATGTTATATCACAAGCCTATACTTTATTTAAAAAATTGGGGATTGTACCTTTCATTTGAAGGGGGTTGGAGATAGGAATCATGTTTTAACATTGAATGTCAATTTACAATTTAAATTTGTCAGGATTTTCCTAAATATGTACTATGTACTTACAGTAACCAAAATAATGAATTTATTCCGTTTTGCTTTTACACACTGTATATATGACTAGATAGATGTAACAAATTACATCTAATATAGTCATGTAAATTTTAACTACATTGACATTGGTGGCATCTTATATTTGAATAGAGGAATTAACTAATTTTTAAATTTTGAAAGAACAGACATTACTAATCAAAGTAATAACTGAGGTAATAACAGTGAAATATGGATAGAAATATTTTTCTTGGCAGGGTTTTTATTACTTGGATCAACAATAAAATCAAATTAACCTAAATATCCTTGTTTATTTTTTAAATCTTTAAACCATTTTCTATTTTAGGTGTATTTCTACTTTGACTAATGTATTAGGTGATCTTTTATACCTGCAGCCAAATGATAAAAAATATTTGTTCAATTTGCACAATCCACAGCACCCTTTTATAACATTAATTATTGGAAATCATAATGCAGCTGACCATATTTTTATCAAAATACAAAATTTACTGGAGGATTTTGACAGGTAAATGTTTGAAATTTCTTAAATTGCTCTAAAATAGCCGAACCAGCTGCCAGACATTTATAGCTTTGCTTAAAGTTAGATTATGATTTTAGTTATTGGTTATTTTTTTGTAACAGGTGTGCCAATAAGAATGGTTTGTAACAATATCTTGGGAACTATTTATAGTACAGCAGCTTCAAGACAAAATGATAAAAGTAGCCCCAATAAAAACCTGGAAATTATTTATACATCTAGGTCCACCCCTACAGGGCCTGATTAAATTCTGAAAATAAAAAAGCAAAATTTATCCTATTGAACGGCATTATACAAAATATTAGGATTTAACCAAAAATTCGGTGTATTTTTTATTCACACGTTTTATTTTGCCTTAATAACCTAACCAGGATATTTAGGAAACATTGAGAAAATTCTGGAGCACAACAGATATCGAGATGCGGTTTTCTGCATTGTGTTCAGAAATGTCCCAGAAAAGAAAAAGGTGGGTTAGTACTTTTTTGAAAAACGACTTCTGGGCCGGATAATGCATTTTCCAATTGCATTATTACTTGCACCATTATGGAAACTATTGAAAACTCGGAAAAATCGCTTGGAAATCGTTATTTGGGGGTTTTCGGGGCAGCCAAATTCGGGAGTGGCTCTGTGGGGGTGCGCAGAGGGTGAATTGGGATGCTGAGTTCAATTCTGGCATTGGATTTACCTGGGGGCATTAAAGGCCGTGTCAGCAGAGATATCGGGGCTGTCATTCTGGGGAAGAAATTGCAGAGTCCATGGAATTTACTCAAAAATCGTGACACGGGGGGTTTTCGGGGAAGTCAAATTCAATTCTGGCAGTAGAATTACCCAGGTGACATCCCCAATAAAAAAACATTTGTAACCCATGATAATAATATTATTTATTGTAGGTATCTTTAAGGGTGGCAACTCTATTATGTTGATGTATTATTGGTTGCCTATAGGTAAGCTCGGTAGGACACTAATCTCCTCGCTAATCTCTATTGTCCTACTCTCGTCCTAAGACAATAGCACAGTATACCAAAACAACCAGTAGTGCATCTCAACCTCGAGCATCGCTTGTACGCAATAATTTTATTTGGCCTTGAAACGGCCATTTGGGTTTAGATCCGAGGTCCGTATTAACTAACATTTCTACTTTTTGGTCAGGGAAGGATTAGTATAATTTGAAGTTGTTAAAATTATATTTCGAAGAAAATGTTATTAAGTAGATTAATGTTATGAATAATATAAAATACATAATTTGAACATGTTACAAGGAAAAGAATTTAAAATCGGCAAAAATAGCAAAACAAATTGTAATAAAACAGATTTTTATTGAACACAGTTAAATTTAATCCTATAATAATTAACTACAAATTAAGATTACATTACATTAAACGTGACGCCAAATAATTTATCCTTATTATCTTTTTTAAAATTTCTATTTACCTAGGTATATATGTCTTTAAGTGTATAATACAATCACAGTATACCATGTTTTAGTATACTGTGACAATAGTGCGGTTAGGTTAGGGGCAGAAGTCATTATGTGTTACGATCTTATGAAGGGTGGTTGTATGCATGTGTGAGCGGCGCATCCACCATATTATGTCATGTATTTTATGTGAATTAAGTTGTGAAATAAATAGTTAAAACCAAAAATATTTGAAAAGTCATTCCGCGCTTAACCCGAAGAAGCCCTACATTATGGAAAAAAATAGCAACATAAATAAATAAATTGGACATTTGTGCCGTTGTAAAATGAAAGCCGATGCATTTAATTTTTTTAAGTAAATTACTAATTTTAAATTTGTTTTAGGTCCACTGTTAACAGAATATTTGAGCCATTTTATTTATACTGTTTATGTTGCCCATCAAGGATTAATATAGATTTATTAAGATACAGATTGTGGATTCTGTTAATAAATTCAAAAGATGTTGATAAACATTTATGTGGTAGAATTCTTTGCTGGTTACAAGTGAGTAGTTTAATATACAAAAGCGGCGACACCATTTATAAAATAAAAGTGTAAAATTGAAAGATTAATGATCTGAACTTACAAAAAATATTTTATGCACGACTGGGCGGAAAAGTCCGGATTATACATACGTTTAACGGGCGTAAAGTGTCACTGTACCGCCCGCCTAGACCTTTTCGTATATTCTCTTAGATTTGGCGGGTAGTAAACTTAATTTTGCATCTTCTGCTGCTTTAAAAATTTCCGGTGGTGTTCCGGAAACTATTTTATCATCCCTACTGTCCATTACATAAACAAAATATATAAAACTTCGAAAATATACTAAGAAACTTGCAATACGTGAAGTCGACTGTAATTAAAAATGGCGTGTACCTATTCTTGTCCTATTGGCTTGGTTGCTATGTCAACGCGTATAGGTATAGGTACAATATAGATTATTGTTTTATCATCTTGTTAGTTTCAATAAGACTTATTTTTATTAAACTATACAAATGATTTGGTAGATTGTTATCCAGGGTGAGTTATAATAATATCGAGGTATAAAATTTATCCAACTTGAAACATTTATAATAACCTACTCACAAAAGGTGAAAAATAGAAAATGGAACATATTTATTAATAAGCTATCATTGATACGGTCGTGCATAAAATTTTGTATATTTATTAATAAATGACTATTAAAACGGTCGTGCATAAAACATTGTATTTATTTCAGGCGTAAACAGCGTTTATGGACCTTGGGTGTTACTTACACGTTGCGGTCCATAAACGCCTGTTTTACGCCCTTGATACATAAATAACTGTAATCTATAATAGTGCTATGATTGTTAAATAAATTAGTTTTTCTCCGATTGGCAGCAAATATTAATTTTGCTGACTGATATCAATCAGCAAAGTATTACTTTTCCTGCCTAGGCAGCAAAGTAATTACAAAGATTACTTTGCTGCCTAGGCACGAAAGTGATTACTTTGCTGCCTGTGATTATACATTTCCATAGCAACCAACTAAAATAAAGAGATTGTGGGAATTGTAATAATTTGCAAATACAATATCCTCATGAACAATCGGAGAAAAAATTATATGTTTAACTTGGCAGAAAAGTAGATTGACTGCCTTGGCTGAATTCATAGCCGAGCGTAGCGATCTACTACTTTGCTGCCTAGTTAAACAAATAACTATTTTCTCCGATTGGCAGCACATATTAATTTAGCTGACACATATCAATCAGCAAAGTATTACTCTTCCTGCCTAGGCAGCAAAGTGGTTATACTCAATTGGAATAAAACATTTGATGTAAACATTTATTAGCAATTATTACATAACACTTTTAACAAGAATTTAAAAATATGTTTAGTTGCTATTAACATTGATGGTAAAATTACTACAATTTTGAACGAATAGGCCACCTTTTCTTTCCTAAGATACCGTTATCTCTATATCATTATGAACAATCGGAGAAAAAATTAATTATATGTTCAAATCGGCAGCAAAGTAGATTGACTGCCTTAGCTGAATTCCTAGCCTCGCTACACTCGGCTATGAATTCAGCCTCGGCAGTCAATCTACTACTTTGCTGCCTAGTTAAACAAATAACTATTATTTGAAACTACTATTGATAGGCAAGGAATGAAAACGAGAGAATGTACTTGTCAGTTAGACGGCGGCCACGACGGGGTAAACGCTTCTCGTTGTGCGGTTGTGAACGCTGTGCTGTACAGTGTGAAGTATACAGAGTGTAACAAAAAGGCAGGTCATAAATCATACTCTGCATACATATTCTGGGGCTAAAAATAACTCGATCCAACCCAAGTTACCCTAGTATAAATGTGCATGCGAAAAAAGTTACAGCCTGGCTGCAATTAGATATCGTCAGAAGCCATTGCCGTTTTCGTCAGTAAAACGGTGCCGACTGTGTATTGAAGAAAATGGGTGCCATTTCGAACATCTAATAAAAACTGCACATTTGTAAATAAATGAGATTCAATCAAAAATTTGGGACCTACGAAAAACTTGGAAATTCATTGTGACTTTAATTTTTGTTACTCGAAATTTTTGAAGCATAATGAAAAATAGGCCGTATCTCGATCAAAACTGATAATTGTAAAGAGTACTAAGGGGCAAAAAAGTTTCAAAATGTGTTTGAATAATGGTGCCACGATAAGCATTAAATTATAACGTACACAAAAATTTTGGGGGGGTGTTTAGAGGATCTTAACTCCCATAAATTTTAACGGGGTGCAATAATTCCTTATTTTTTTAAGATGCTCTTATCATAATAAAGCCACTTATCAACTTTCATTATAATATGTCGAAATATTTGAAAAAATCAATTCTCATTTGCTAACTTCGAAGGGTTGTAACTTTTTCCTCATTCATATTGGTACTAGGGTAACTTGAGTTGGATCGGGTTATTTTTAGCCCTAGAATATGTGGTATGATTTATGATCTGCCTTTTTGATACACCCTGTACATTAAATGTTTTATGAACGCTAACTTTGTACCCAAGTATAACTCAACACTCAAGGTGTTGAGTTGTGAACGTACTATCGCTGTAATAGTAGTTTGTGCAACTAGTGTGGATATGATGGCCATATCGCACGAGGACGAAGTTTGAGCACGACGCCGTAGGCGGAGTGCTCAATCGTTCGAATGCGATATGGACAATCCACACGAGTCGAACAGTATATTTTTTCTACTACCCACTTAAAAAATCTAGAAAATAAACATTTTAATAAACTGTAATCTCGACAGTAATATAACTTCAATTTCAAAGATTTCAACAATTTTCATAATTTTACCAATCAATATCAAGCGGAGTAATTATTTAGAAATAAAATTAACAATAAAAAAATTTCTTCGTTGGGAATCGAACCCTGGACCTATCGCGCGATAGCCTGGTATCCTTACCACTCGACTACCGAGGAATGTTCAAAACGAATATCTATAACGTCATTACATAGTTTTATAAAAGCTGACGTCTATCAGAAGTCCTCTTTAATACCCATTTTATTCTGTTTTCAGTATTTGTTGTTAATTTATACGGATTATTTTATTTATGGTTATTATTGTAAATAGATATTCTTGATCCAGTGCTTCTAGGGAAGCCTTTTTTTCGATAAGTTATTTTGACGTTTCTTTGAAATTCAAAAAAGGGGAGTTGACGAATTCTAAACGCGAATGCTGATTGGTGGATTTCATATACGTTCTAGGATGTATATGAATATATACGTTCAGTTAACCGGTATGGCCTACATTTCCATTCTGTAAACTGTGCAAAAAATGGATAATATACATGTGGGTGTAGAAAAAATATTTTTTCTTTATTCGCGCAAAGTAATACGTAATAATATTTATTTACAACCATACCTGTAATTTTGACATTACTGATGTCATTGAAGGTTTGAAAGTGTCACATTACCTACGTCTACTTCCCTCTTCCATTTCCCTCTTCCATTTCCCTCACTGATTTCCCTCACTCGTTCAATAAAGCAAAATATTTATTTGAGTAATATATTTTATTGAACAAATTCTTATATAGAAACAACAGGGCAATTAATTAACAACAACATTTAAATAACTTATATATTATTGATAAAATTGATGGTAATATTTGACTTATTATTGGATTTAACCGAGATATTTAACCTCCTTGATGATTTGAAATTTCATTACTGTCACTGTCACATTTTTGAATGGTGTCAAATAATTTTCAACTTAATTTTTAATTAATTTTTACTACATTTAAAAAATGTGAAATAGAATTTTCAACAAACGATGTGGTTGTAAATAAAATAGTATACATACCTAGAAGGAAAGTTTTCATTAATGTCTCGAGATTATAGTTAATCTCTCGACAGTAATGAAACACTTCCCTCCTCGGTATGTAATATACTATTATTTACAACCATACCAGTGATTTTGACATTACCAATGTCATTGAAGGTTTGAAAGTGTCACGTTACCTACGTCTACTTCCCTCTTCCATTTCCCTAACTCGTTCAATAAAGCAAAATATTTATTTAAGTAATATATTGATTGAACAAATTCTTATATAGAAACAACAGGGCAATTAATTAACAACAATACAATCTAAATAATTTATCATATATTATTTATTAAAATATTTGGTTTTCAATTTATAATTCGCGAATATCAAACTTCATCTGACATTTATTGACTTTATCTGACATTTACGGAAACATCTACTTACTTTTGGTAATTTGTCGTTAGATGTAATATTTTAGGAATGTTTAGAACGAAACAGAGGTTTATTAATTTTGATGGAAATATGATGGTTGTAAATAAAATAGTATACAAACCTCGGTAGGAAGTTTCATTCCTGTCTCGAGATCATAGCTAACTGATCTCACGACAGGAATGAATCACTTCCCACCTCGGTGTGTAATATACTATTAACATTGAAATATGTCCGTTTTTTTTTAATTTTTGGCTAGTAGTGGAAAAAATGGTATATATGTTACAGGGAAAGTCGATTGTTAGTAAGAGTTGACTCCTAATAAACACATCAGTAAAATTTGATTTGAAATAAATAAACACTTTTTCTAGAAAAAGTTGATTATGACTGCTATGATTTAGTTAATTGATTAACCCGGGATCGGTCGCACTGTTGGAAAAAATCTAACATTTCCAGTTTTTTACTTATAAAACTGAAAATAGCGGTTTTAGACTCTTCCTGCTCCCGAAATGTCTGGAGGGGGTAATATGTTAGTTCATGACAGTTTGGCACTTAGCTGATTCAAAAGGCTTAGCCATATCGGGTAGGTATTAGTTTTTTTCTAACACGCGACCCTTACCGAACACCAACCTGTTAAAAGTAATCTAACGACGCGACCAATTACCTTAGAAACATTTCGTGTTTTGTACATTTTTTTATGGTTTACTTAATATTTTTAGTAATATACATACAAAGTATCACATGTTGTTTTGAATGTGACAATTCCAATGATGAATCTTTGTAATTTAACATTTTTTTGTTGAATAAATATAAATAAGAAAGCCTGATTGTGTTATTTTATATCAAAAATGGAAATAGATGAATAACATGTATTAAATTGATAGTTGAAATACTAATTCGGATTTATTTTTTAATAGATAAAATCTAACAAGCGACCGATCGCGTTATGGGAAGGGTAGCGACAGATCCCAGGTTAACTGGAAGATTAACTTGAATCACTTGATATGCGTGTTACAAACTATTGGATATTTTTCAAAATATTTGAAGGGTGAATGCATTCAATACTTTGTTACGAACATATCAAGTTAATCAAGAAAGGGGAGGGTAACTCCAATGAATATATCCCTTCCAAATCTTGAATATATTAATGTTCATTAGAAAGTATTGGATATCTTTTAAAGAGAAGGGAGAATGTAATGATTATATTTCCTTCCCCTTTTCCTCACATTTACCAAAACGACATGGTCATTGTGAATTCAATGTACATTTGAAATTGTAAATGTTAGTTGGATGCACATTACCCAAACTAGGAGGCAAATGTGCACATTTACCGAAAAATGTGTACATTGCCGCAATATCTACTTTTACCATAACATATCTATATTTATTACGGAATAAAGACAAACATACATACCGGGTTAGGGTAGGGCTTGGGTAGGGGTTAAGTTATGGTAGGTTAATTTCTAGTCAAAGTCTACTTTCACTACACTACCTCCAGACAGGTTTTGATAAACTTTTACTGAAAAAGCCAGTAATAGTCGACTTTACCTAGGGAGAGTCAACTCTTACTGGAGGATCAATTTTCCCTGTTACACCATGATGGTGAAGACATTTATAAGCATCGCACACTATAAATATTAAGACTACATAAGTTAATATTGCTGTCATGCTCGTTTGATTGAAAATTAGTTAATTTTACTGGTGTGCAGAAAGATCCACTTTTCCGCACTAGTGCGGAAAGTAAATTTGTAGAGTTTTTGAGGAGAATACTGACATTTGAATATTTAAAATATGTATTTGTATGGTTGTAGTTTACCAAATGACTGAAAAATTAAGAAATTTATTAGAATTCTACTATAATTTTTTTATAAAAAGAAAGATTTTTTTTAATAATTTTTTATGGCCCTGGTAAAAGACTTATCAAATGGATGTCAAATAATAATAATCAAGATGTTGATGTGTATTTAATAATAAATGTTAACTTTTGGGTTTTTTTCCGGATGCTAGTAGAAAAAATTGCTTGCCGAACTCCGCTAGCGTCGTTCGGCCATCTGCAATAGCGTGCAGAAAAGTATCACTTTCCGCAATAGTTAGGTAAACTACTATTCGCTACATGAAAGTACATATTTATGAAAACACTATTGCCTAGTTAGGTCACCTTGTTCACAAAACTGGCGCATTATATTAATCAAAACTTTTTGAGTACAGGAATTTCGCAGGATTCTTTCCAGAATTAGCTATGCCTCGAAACTCCTAATACATAGATGTAGATATATGGCATCAATCGTAGTTGTTATCCCCCTTTTATTAAATTGATGAAATTATCATAAACAGTGTATAAAAAATTAATACCTACAGAACAAAATCGTGCAATTCGCGTTAACAAAACATATTAATAAATACAGGGTGTACCAATTACCAATTGGTAAGTTTGTAAATTTAATTCAGAAAACGTTGTTTTAGGTACAAAGAAGGGAGGATATGCATATAATAAATAATCACTTCATAGAGGCAATAAGGAATCCAAATTTGAATAACGTTTTAGATGTGGAAATCGTTATTTTGTGGCACGTAAATCTTCTTTATAATATGACACTTCATAAATTAGACATGCAACCTGCTCTTTATTGCCTACGACAGATATTTGAAAGCAGAAAAATGGTTGTCATTGATAGTATACTTTTAATATTTTCTCAAATAATCGATATATGCTCGCCCAAAAATTTGAAAAATGTACTTGTAACATGTAAGTATTTGTCAAATATGAAGTAAACATCAGTAGCGCTCGTTGTTTGAAATTTGCTATTATAGTAGGCACTGTTTATAATTTCCATTTTTTATTTGGCATCGATTTTAAAATTACAAAACAGTCAATAATTAAATGCATATTTAACAATAATTTGAACGGAACCACAGATGAGTATCAAATTATATGAAATATTAATTTTTCACTGTTTAGTTGAACTTAATTTCTTATTACATTATACCGATGAAAGTTATTTTTATGTGAAATATTATTTATAGACTGTCTACATATAGCATGATACACATTGGCTCAAATGTTTTGGGCCTAGGAACAAGTGCAAAAAGTGAGTTTTTTGCACGCGACGTGAAATTGTCCCAACGAGGCCTTTAAGCCGAGCTGGACAACACGTTGCATACAATATTTTTCTACATTCATGCAAAAACTGGAAAATTAGAATATAATATTTTAGGAACTCAAACCGCTCTTCTTTTTTTTGCTTAAAATTATTTTATTTATCAACGTAATTTCCTGCAAAAACAACGCAATCATTCCACTGTCGCTCTAACATTTCAATATCACTTTTGTAGAAAGATTCATCTTTTGCCTCAAAATAGGCCTCAGTTTCAGCGACTACCTCTTCTTTCAAACAAAGTCTGAGTCTTCAGTAGTCGCTGTGAGCCCAATCTGGCGAGCACCGTGGATGTAGGAGCAATTCGAAGTTCAATTCATGTAGCTTTACTATTGTTTTGATTCACTTGTGATAGGGTGCGTTGTCTTGATGAAACAATTTTTTTTCTTTGCCATATGCTGATCATTCTTTGCAATTTACACTTTGTAAATCACAAAATATCGAGGACATAACCTTTCTAGCTGATTGTTGTGCTTTCGATCGCTTTGGAGGAGGTTCACCAGTTGCTGTCCAACCAGATGACGATCGTTTTGATTCCGGAGTGAAGGGATGGATCCATGTTTCATCCATTGTCATATATCGACAAAAAATTCGGTTTTTTACTCTTAGAAATGGTCAAACACTGCTCAGAAGCATCAACTCGTTCTTGTTGTTAGTCAATATTGAGCAAAGGCGGCACCCACTTTGAACAGAGCTTTCCCATAGTCAATTGTTCATGCAATATATGTATGTATGTATGTATTTTTGGGGTAACATACACTGACACCTGAAAGATCTATTGTGCCCTCTTACTTCTAATTAGTTTCTGAGGATAGTCTCTTAAACTAGTAGCTCCGTTGTTAGTCCTATTTCTCGGAGGACTTTAGGATATATGCAGGCTTCAACTTAGGTAAATGTTCCTCTTCTATCCAGTAAACTCCCAGGTACTGTGCCTTAGGATTCTGGAGTGCTGTGCAGCTGGAAAGTATGTGGATGGAGGTTTCTTCTTCCATGCCACAATAACTGCATTCTTCTTCCTCCACTATTTAGAGCTTTTTCAGGTGCCTATTCAGGCGACAATGTCCTGTTAGGATCCCTGTTAAAACTCTTAGCACAGTTTTACTTTGACTTATGCATTCACTTGATCTCAACAGGTTGTAGTCACCCAAAAGAACCTTTGATTGTCTAAGCCCTACTAGATTTTTTCAATGGTCAGATCTCTTTCTTTCGACTTCATCTATTTCTTTCAATATTACATTGGAGCTGATTCCGCATAAAGGTATTTTAATCCCGCTCTTTGATAGTTCATCTGCTATTTCATTTCCTTCTGTTCTAGTGTGTCCTGGAATCCATAGTAAGGTAACTGTATTGTTCTCGCCTAGTTCATTCAGTTTGTCTAGGCATTCCCACACCATTTTAGAACTGATTACACTATAGCTCAGTGCCTTAAGGGGTGCTTGACTAACTGTTATTATGATAATACTTTGTCCTCTGTATCCTTTATCAATATTGAACTGGGCGCACTTTCTTATGGCATGGATTTCCGCTTGAAAAATACTTGAGGCTTTTCTCAAGCTTTCGGAGTGTTTGGTTCCTGGCCCGAACACTCCTACCCAGTTCCTCCTATTGCTTTTGAGCCGTCTGTGTACCATTGAATGTCATTCTTTCCAAGTCTGGTAATGGTATTTGGATCCCATTCCTTCATGTTTCATGCTATATAAAGGTAACACGTTTTTTTATAACTAAAGAATTTTCGTTTTCTTTTAGGTAAAATCATAATTAAACAGGAATATGCCTCTATATTTGCACTAGAAACTATTAAATCTTCATTATTACCGTGGGTAACTTCTCCATGTACACTCTTCAATGACGCTCATCTGTTGGCGAAAGAAATAATTACTTTCATAAATAAAGTAAATAAAACAGACTATACAGCAAATGCAGATTTGGAAGATTTTTTTCTTAGAAACAAGAATAAAATTTGCACCAACAAAGGAATATTTATGGCTGTTATTTTAACTTTGAATTTCGAAAGATTTTCTGAAGAACAGTCTGTTAAAGAATGGTTAGAAGAAATTAAACAAATTCCAGATGAATTTACCGTGGATATATTTAATTTTCTCTGTGGTTTGATGATGATTGATTACGTAGATCCAACAGTATCTCTAATTATCTTAGAACTTTTACTTAAATGTGTGAAAAGCGAAATCAGATTATCTTCTAAATTATTGACATTAATATTATACAAGCTGTCAAATAATCTACAACCACAATACCGTTTTGCTCTTTTGAAAGCCTTACCAAAATTGGTAATTCTACAAGATAATATTCCAAAAGTTGTTGCAATAATTCAAGCTGTTAGCAAAAGATCGGAAAACCTTTTTAATGTAGGAATTTCTTTGGCTTTTGATGCATGGAAAATTGATAACAGGTGTTACATATATTTGGAAGATCTGCTAGTACAAAATGCTCCTTTTAAAAAAAAGTGGGATCGATACGTTACGAAGGCTTATGTTTTAAAAGAACTTTGCGAAACGAAGTAAGCATTAGATGTGTGTGTGAGGTTGTAATAATAGGGACTTAAAGCAGTTCTAAAAATTATCACTTATCCGTATACGTATCGCAAAGCGCATGTGCAGAAGCGATACGTGGGCTTCGTTACGTTACGTGAGACGTATCAATCCGTCACACGTACCTAACGTACGTATCGCTTTATCGTGTTTCGTGTTCGAGTTTTTCAACGACTAAACGACCTAAAAACGATAAAAGTCACTTCAAGAAAGACTATTCTTTAGTAGATGTCAAAATAATAGTGTCTTACTATTTTTTAAGTTGAAAATCAAAACATGCATGGTTACGTTACGAACGCATTTGCTTTATACTTCTTTTTGATTAATCACGTATCTCCGTTACGTTACGTATACGGATAAGGATAAGTGATCTATATAAAGAACTGCTTTAAGTCCCTATTGACTGTTGATCATTACGTATTACAATCCTTTGCTTTTTTTAGTGATTTATACAGTAGTCTTTGTATTTAAATGAACTTTTTTTGATTTAAATAATTGTTTCGTATTGTTAAACCAAACATCTGATTACTATAATAGTGTCTTCCTACATTTCCTTGTGTATTTTCCATGCTTGATAATCTTTATGGTCCTTTTATAAAATTAAATTCCAGTTCGCAGTTTATGCCTCAAGTGGTAGTAAATAAATAAATTCATCTATCAAATGACACTTCACACTACCCACTACACACAAAGGAGTCCATTTATCAAAAAAAGTAATAGAATAGCCTATAAATATTTTAGTCACGCTTTACACTTGAGTTTAAAAATAATTGGAAATTATTTAGAATAAATCTGCAGGAATTCTTCTCCAGAGTAAAAATAATTTTCAGCCAGGCACTTGGAAAGTTTTGACCTAAAAACATTTTAGTTATTTTTTCAAATTTCTTATGTAGTAAGAAATATACAGGGTAAATCACGACTAACGGGACGGAGGTTTATAGCGAAACGGTAAAAGTTTTGAAATGTTCGTCACTTTGGTAGTTTGTACATTCATATAGGCTAGATTTTAAAATTATTTCGAAATATACAGGATGTTCCATTAAAGTGTGGCGTATCAAAGTTATATTTTTTCTTATGGAACGCCCTATATTTTATTGCATTTTCTGATTGCCACTAAATAATATTATATTATTATTGATAATCCAAACTTACATTCAGTAACATTTTGTAGATTGAAACAAAAATTAACAAATTATGATGCATCATAAAATTCGCTTTTTGTATAATTTTTACTGTACAGCATTTGTTAAATGTCACAATTTTATGATTTTTTCAGACCAGAACTGCATGGAAAGGATATTGTAGCGCATTTATCAAAAATCTTGAACGATTGCAACGATGAAAATGGTGCTTTGCCTTGTTCGTTGGCAATTGAAGCCATAATAGTTTTATGTAGAAATGGAATAATAGATATACAAACTACTTGGTCCACATTAGCACCTAAATTTAAGAATGATAGGAGACTTCCGGTTGTAAAGAGGTAATTTTAAATTCTGGATTTCTATTCAATCATTTTTTTATACAGGTGGATAGTTTTTGAGCTCTAGAAACTAAATGTGAAATCAGCGGAGATAAAAAAACGCCAATATTTGTTGCTCTCGCTATGGTACACCTCTACAGGTTGGCCTACAACAACCTACCAAAAGTATAAATTACCTTCCCTTATGTAATCGAGTATGATTAATAAAGGATTGCGAGGGTTGACTATCCGTGTTGGTGCTTTCTTTTTATCAGTGTGTATTTTTTCATCAATGCAACGATTCCATTTGTGTTGACTGTCGCTTACTCCCAAATTATACCTGTTTATAGATACCATATTTCACATTGGTATGGGAACAGTTTTCGACATATTGGACAGTCAAAACATCATTTATAAAAAATATATGCCTTTCAGTTTATGTACACTAATCAAAGAAGTTCCTCAATTACCATATTCAGATTCAAATAAAGACTTATTTGAAGCAGTGACAAATAAATTATGGGAATACGTAGAATACGGAGATCCTCAAATAAGCGACGTGGCACTTTCTAGTCTAACATTATTTGGAATGGAACATATTTGTAAAAGTTTACCTGAAAAGTATCTGGAGCCTGGAAGTGTTTCTACCATGCAGTCAATTTCAGGTTCGTAGTTTTTACACATTTCTTAGTACCTATATTTACCTAATCCGTATCCTATATTTGTATTTAGTTGACTTATTATTCATTAGTATTTGAATGTCAATCAGCACACAAAATTCAGAATTTGAGTTTTGATATTTCTAATAATATGAAATAGTAGATTTTCTACGATCACATAGGAAAGTGACATATATCGCACTGTCTAGTTCTATGGAAAGTGGCCTTTATTCATACGCGTACGGAAAAAAAGCTGTCAAATTGAATGTTGAAATGCGAGTCTATATACCCCGCAAATTTATGTATATGTCAAATGCGTATTTCCTAAGTTTATTTGACCATATAATATAATTTTACCTAATTCCGCTATTAAATGTGACACTTTACGTTAATCTTTGACGTTAGGTAACGTCACATTTTTCATAACCTTCATAAAGCGGTTATGAAAAGTAGTAAAAACAGTTATGTAAAGACTTTACATAACTGTTTCTGACTGTTTCCATAGTAACACTTTGATTTTACCTTAACAGGTTGACTGCCACGGCGGTCGTATACGACCGACATGTAAACATGCCAATATGCCATGGCGGTCGTATACGACCGCTATGCACCATATAAAACTATCGATCCTCATTTGCCAGCGGTCCTATCTATAACGTTTTAAGGTACGGTATACGACCGCTCTGGCCTACGAGGCTCGCATATCACTGCGAGTTTTGGAATTGTCGAAAAATTATTGAAAAAAAACGGCATATTTTATTTTTTACGACCGCTGACAGTTTTTTTTGGAAAACTGCTATTATTTTGATGAATTTTGTACAAACATATAGAACATATCTTTTAAAAGGTCATTTTTATAACTATTCTTCCCTTGGCGTATGGGTCATTTTTTATCGTTTATATATGGCAGTCAACCTGTTAATATTTTCATTCATATTGGAAATTTTATTAAATATTATAAAAGCGCGGAATTAGATAAAACTTTGTACGTAAACACGTTATGAAGAGAGCGATATTGTTCAACTCGCGTAATTTGCAAAACTCGCTAGCGCTAGTTTTGGCAAATATTACGCTCATTGAACAATATCGCACTTTTCATAACTAGCTACGTAAATAACTATTTCTACATTCATGCAAAAAACAACACTTTTGTGAACCACATTTAATGGAAAAAGTGGTACTTTATTGCACTTGTGCAATAAAATCTTCATTGCACTCATCTGTCATTCTTGTGTCAGTTTTGTGATGATTAATGACAAACATAAACATTTAAATTGAATAAAAATCCATAGCAAGTATCTGATCCTGCTTTAATACAACAATAATATACAATATGTATATCTTACTACTTAGTCTCAACGAGTTACAATTATTGCAAAAATCTTTAATTATTTAAAATTTAAATGGTCAAGGCGAAAACCAGCTATGATTGAGTACTGACAAGGTGGAGGCCATAAAGATACAAAAAAAGAAGAACGGGTTGAGTTGGATTAGGTTAGGTTCGGTTCTTAACATATTTATATTCTAATTTTCCAGTTTTTGCATGAATTTAGAAAAAATATTGTATGCAACTCTTGCAAAACGTGTTTTTTGCACTTGTTGCATAAATAACTATTATTACATTTAATTTTTACAATGATTCAAATAAATAATTAATTATGATATGAATCGCAATATTTATTAACAAAAACAGTTTTATTTCTGATCTTCTGTATGTTCCTTGTGGTATATAATTCATTCTTTTTTTAATTTCTTGGGAAATTAAACCACAATATTTTTAAATTCTCTATTTCAACGTTTCGGTAGCGTTCCAGCTACCGTTGTCAAGAAAAAATAAGTAGAAATTAATTTTTATCCCTAACTGACACAACGGAAAAAATTTGACAACTAGACAATCAATAATATTTTGAAGTTTAAGACTGCAAAATTTTGTTATCAAATTTTTATTAAGGTCCATTCATAGTAGATCATATCTCTGGCACATTTTGCCAGAGATATGATCTACTATGAATGGACCTTGATAAAAATTTTCTGGGCCACTTTCAAAAGTAAGTAATCAAAACTATATAAAGTAATTACAAATACACATACATACAAGTGATACTTTTTCGCACGCTATATCAGATGGCCGACGCTTTAGCGGAGTTCGGCCAGTAATCTCCTGCGTAAAAGTCACTTTACGCACGTGTTATGTACACTATTTTTTCTAGTAGCGTGCGCAAAAAACCCAAAAGTTAATATAGAAAAAAAATTTATTAAATAATTATCAATTTAATTATTATTAATATTAAATGTGCAATTTTTTGCATTCTGCAAATTAATTGCGGATGCTAGAATGTTGTCCAATGTCAGATTTGCTGCAGCCGTGGTTATGGGAACTTGACTGGAAGAGGTCACTTTGGAAAGCTTTACTGGCGACAGCTGCTGACTAGTAGAAGGGCCAGTGACAGCGTCACTAAAGTTTAATATTTTATTAGATATACCCCTATGAAAACTCAGTGAGCATGAAAATTTCTTCGTTTGAGAAAATTTTCGCCTTTTTTGGTCTAAATCCAATGTTTTGTTTTTTTATATATGCCGTCACCTTGTAAAATTTGCTTAAATCGACGTCTTTTTTGAGTTTAATCACACTTTTTAACATTGAGTACCTGGACCAAGGCTTGCATTTTTTGGAAATTTCAGCGAAATATACCAAGAAAACGCCAACTTTAAAAGTTAACTCCTTTATGCTGTCACCAGTTTTCACAAAAAATATATTCCTTTTCGAGAGATTTTGATGGTAGTAGATCCAAGTTTGCAGCTCTAGCTGCTTCCACAACTGACTGTGGCAAATCTTCATCTGAAGAATCCATGGATAAATTATCTCTTAGAAAGAGCTGCGACGCTAAAATTGGTTTTGATAACGTAGAGTATTGACTGACAGGATTATTTTTTCTTTGCTGCTATGTTGATTCAAAGTGACAGATGAGAAATGTCAGATGTTTATTATTATTTGACAATCATTTGATAAGGCTTATACCAGCCATTAAAAAATTATTGAAACATACGTTTCTCTTTATTGAAAATTATAGCAGAATTCTAATAAATTTCTGAATTTATCAGTCATTTGATAAACTTGGATATACAAAATACATATTTTAAATATTCAAATCTCAGTATACTCCTCAAATCTCAAAAAATTTACTTTCCGCACTAGTGCGGAAAAGTGGATCTTTCCGCACGCTAGTAGAAAAAATCCAATAACCATTATGAAAATTTGATTTTCCCGAACTTCTCTGCATTTTTCGACAAAGTAAATGTAGGTGTTTTAATTTTTTGTTTCCAAGCTGGATTGATTGACAAAAATCCCATACTTCCAGTACGGTTTTTTTTTCAAGTGGGAAATATTAAGTACCCAAAAGATGAGATAAATTTAATATGGGGCATATGTGCTTCAGGAGAATCTCCACTTCTACTTTTGCATATCTATTGTGTGTGCCCTCCTGTTATTCTAGACTTGATGTTAAGTTTACAATACCCTGTCTTCGGTCTTCAGATTTACGTATTGGAATACCACTTACCTGTTCTTAAATACGGTCAATTCTTCAATTTAACATCACCGCCAAATACGTCGTGTATGATATGGTATGTTTATGGGTATGACTTGTTCTAGTACAATATATTTAAAAATATTCAATGAGTTATTTTTATTACCCTCGTCTTCTTTATTGTCAAAATATCTCTTCCCTTCAATCCTTATCTAGATACATTCCATAACCACCCACATTCAATTTTTTTCTCTGATAACTCGTTAACCTTTCAAATTGATATTAATCATACTCGCAAATGACGTATTTTTTACATCTATTGAATTCCATAGATCTTATAATAATCAAATTTCATAGAACTCTGTTCATACAATATATTATATCAGAAATGGAGTACTGCTTCAAAAGCTATTTCACGAAGATCTGCACGCCTACATTGCAGGGTAGTCTACAGCAAGATCGTTACACCTGCCTATAAAAAGGTGGAATAAACGCTGGAAAGTAAAAAGTTGATAGGGAGTATGGGCATTGAAGGATCTTTCGATGTCACCTCAGTTGAATCTATCATCCAGTCGAAGAAACATTATAGGCGAGCGGCACACCCCCAAAAAGTCGTTTAGAAAACGAAAAAGTGACCAGATCACTTCTAATCGCTAAAAACCATGCTACTTTATGTTTTCGAGAGTGCTGAATACGAATATGACGTTGTTGTTATGACTTGTTACGTGAATCGTACAATTCAGATAGAAAATTACTAACAATCTCGATGGCCTTTTCAACAGGAACGTTGCATAGATTGGCAAGATCACTCAATTCTTCATCTGTTATCTTTTTAACGCTACGTATGCAGTCTTCTTACCTATAAAAAACAGCGATGACGTCGTATCCTGCAGAAGACAGTTATTCTGAATTACCTATATAATCTGCTAATTTCTAATATGGCAGATTAGTGCATTGGACTTAAACCCCAAACATAAAGATTACCCTTTTTTTTAGAAATTTCAACTTGAAAAAAATGTACATCTCAAGATAGGACATCCCCTCTAATAGAACAATTATCCTACTTTCATGACCATACACTTATAATTTTAGTTATTATTACAGTACTTGTTGGCCAATTATTATTTTCTTCATTTTTTAATGAATTTTTACACCGTTATTTACTTGAAGGTCAATTAATTGAAATTATTTGAACAGTTTTACCAACAATTACTTCAATTTTCATTGCAATCCCTTCATTACGATTAATTTATATTTTAGATGAAATTAAAAATCCAATAATTACAATTAAAACAATTTGACACCAATGATATTGATCTTATGAATATTCAGATTTTAAAAATATTGAATTCGATTCTTATTTATTGTATCATTGTTCATAAAAAAAATTATTAATAGACAATTTTAGATTCATTATTCGCTCACTGCATGAAATCCAAGAGAAACCCGCCCAGTGCAAGCGTCGACCGACTAGAACGCTGAGGTTTAAGACGCTATATAATTTTTATTTTTCCAAATAAACATTTGAAATTTTCTGAAAAACTTCCTTATATAATACACTTTGAGACTGCATATGTAGAAATTGAAAATCAAAAACTTTGTCACTCAACTTTTGTAAAAGTATGCACAAAGTCAGAAAAAGTAGTAAAAAATTTTCCGAAATTTCCCGATCGGTTGGAAATTGTTTTGGAAATTTCGAGTATGTTTTACTGCCCTGCAAATGAGTTTAAAAATGTGTGATTAAATTTTTATGAAAAAATATTGATTATCCCAGTTGCGATTTGAAGTTCGAAATTCGCGGAAATTTTTTTTTCTAATATTTCACCTAATTGTAGTTTTAACAATGTTCCCCCAATTTTAGAAAAAACAAACGTCATATTCGTATTCAGCACCCTCAAAAACATAAGGTAACATGATTTTTAGCGATTAGAAGTGATCTGGTCACTACCATGACATTTTAGGGGTGGTTGCCGCTCGCCTATTAGTAACCTGGATTGAGTCTATGGGAAAACATAATATATGGCGCTTTAAGGGTGTGTTGTAACTCGGTAGGTTAAACCATTGTTATAGTTAACCACTGGTTAACTTCAAAAGGTTGTTGTGACACGATATTTTAGACGATCACCAACTGGTTAACCTTCGAAAAGTTTACCATCAGATCTTGGAGAGTTAACCTATGATCAAACACGGAACAATACAATTTTTCTTGTTCTATCTGTTTGTCTGCTTTAATTTGACAACTAGGTTGGCAATTGACGTTTTACAGTTATTTTGGATTTCCATTGACATTGGAGAGTTCCGCGAACTGAAAATGATTCCAAGAGCATCTAGAAACTTACCCATTATATAGAGGAGATTAAAACTAATAAACTGAACTGAAACAGCCTTATTTATTATAAAAAGTTTAAAGTAAAATTATTCCGCTCTCATATAATCAAAAACCCTTTTTTTACTCAAAGGTAGGGTACATCTAAATATTTTGTTCGTAGATAAAATTAGTCCATTTCTTTTTTTTGCCATCGTTTTTCCTACTTCCCATTTCATATTTCTCCTTTCCATCATCTCTGAAACTTCTTGGTTCCAAGTTTTCTTAGGTCTTCCTCTCCATTTTGTTATTATTCGGGATTCCACACATTCCTGACTGGTCTGCTGTTTCTGTGACAGTATCCAGCTTTCACTTCCATAAAAGGATTGGCTAATAAACTATTTTATATACTGTAATTTTGGTTATTGCACTGATTTCCTTTTTTCCTATAAATGATCTGGATAATGATTGACAAAGTTAGTATGTGCTAGTGATCCTTTAATTTATTCCAATATCTTCATTTCCGTTTTTATTCATCTCCATACCAAGGTATTCAAATCTATGATTCAAATACGTCTATGAAACTGAATCACTATGTAAATGACAATTACGGAAACGAAAGGTCGAAATGTCAACTGAGATTCAGTGGTTACGTAATCCTTGATCCACATATTGTGTTACAACGCAAAAAGGCTTAACTACTGAGAAGTGGTTAAACGTGGTATAACCATTGGTCCAGTGACCAGTGGGTTAACCTGCTGAGCTACAACATACCCTAATAGACTCTGGTAGCTCAAGTAGTTACAGAATACTTATAGGGTAGAATCTAGTGGTGGACGAGCTATTAGGACTCTTGAAAAACAACGGTCTCAAAATCCTGCGATATGATGATGACTTAGTCATCATGACATTTTACCGTATGAAAAAGGGAGGCACCAGGGCCTCTTTAGGACTAGGAAAAATTGATGAAGATGCTAAGTATCTTGTATCAATTGAATCAAAACCAAAACAAGGAACAAACATTTGGAAGTAATAAGAAAAGCGTAGACAACACTAGTAGTGGCCTGCACCCACATTTGCAATATCATATTCACTAGACTAGTACATGAATAGTCAACAAGTTTCTCACCTCTGGTGTTGTTGTCCTTGCTGTCCGAACAGTTATGGTGTGCGCTGGTGTCAGCACCTACAATGACATCCAGATTATGTCTCCTTACCATCAGGTTCTCCATGCTAATCCCCGGTAGTGGTTGTTCTGAATCTATGTAAAGGTACAGAGACACTATTATTGTCTATAGTACTAATATTAAGCGACAGTATCAACCTGTGTTTATCCAAGGTTCTTGTAGTCGAACGATGTCCAAGTTTTCAGCTCTTGTGTGGGTGTAGAACAGTAGTAGCTGTCTTTTTTGTGATGCGAGTTAACTTGTAGCACCTTGGAAATCCACGGAGGATGATGGTTCAGTTACTCGATCAGTACCTGTTTCCTCGTCGGTCGAGTTTTCCAGGGTTTTAAAACTGAACCTCTGTAATTGATAGTACGATCTCCACTGAGACCGCACCGGTCCTTTAATGGACTCCAATCCGTCTCACATGCAGTCCCCCAGACTTGGAGCCAAGGATCATCCTGCGATCAGCCTTCAGCACTGGATTTTGTTTCTCGATCCTATTCAACCCCAGTTTAAGATCCTCTTTCTTAGTCTCGTTACTGCTTTGGAGGTTCATCACTCTTGATGAGCTTCTTCATTGTCACAAATTAGCCAATAGTGGCCGTCCATGTATAAACTGGCTTCAAATCTAGGCGCATTCTCCACCTCGTTGATGATGTTGGTTAGGTTCTCTTTGATAGTCTCTCACAGGCCTTACCCTTGGTAATGTTGGGAGTTTAATTTGCATGACGTCCCTGGCCTTCCCCTATCCGCAACCTGGGGACGCGCCCGATGGCAGCTCAAGCCATCACCCTCCTATGTCGCAGCGCAATGCACAGAAAGTTGAAATCTTGGACAAGCCGTAGCTAATCCTCGAAAACTTGATGAAAACGGGTCTGTTGAACACATATTTCATAATTATAATTCCAACAAAAATAAATTATTATGTCTTCCGTCGTCAAATATCGCGACTTTTTTTAGGTAAAACATGGATACATTTTCTTATAGAAAACACTGCTTCTATTGCATCTATGCGATTTATCAAAAAAATGATGTCAATTGAGATAGATGAATATTTAAAATATGTTTATCAACAGAAAGGACCCAAAGAACCTGTTAACTACAATTATTTACCGTCATATAGTATAGTTAGAGCAATAGGTGAATTTATCAAAACATGGGTAAGTTATTATAAAATGTAATACCTACTTTCATAATTTTTGAGATTCGACATTTATATCGAATCCCAACTTTTTAAGTCTAACGTTTTCTGCCATGGCTTTGTTCTTAAATAAAACTGGAATGTTTAAGGTTAATAAGTGGAGAGGTAGTATCCATGATAAACTCTACATAGAATGCTTAAAAATATACAGTGAAGAATTCAGCAAACCACTACCTCCATTAGACTGGTGTTTTTTACAAGAATTAATGCATGATCAGAAAACAAAAGAGTACGCTGTAGATATTGCTTCACACCAGGTTGTTATGTCGGGTACCGCTAGAAGACTTATTGATAATTATTTAATCGCCGTAACGGAAAATCCACAGGTAAGATAAATGGTTGTGGCAAACGCTCAGTTAAGAAAAAACATGAGAATATAATGTTTAGTTCCTTTAAAATAGTCACTTATTTCAATGAAATCCATTTATCAACTTAGTTTCTCCGGTCAGTCAAAAATTCTATTGTTCACTTTTCACCCAAACAGTAAGCTATGTTGTTTCCCAAGCGAATGCTGTTTGGTTCTCTTCGATTTTCGACAGCTGCAGCTGAAGAACTACTCTGTCACAAAGGTGAAGACAGTCATCGTACTTATTTGCAAACCTTCTTTCAATCTCTTCAACTTTTGGTATTCCAAGATTAACCATGATAGCACATGTATTGCTGTTTTCATTTGGCCATACCCCATAATTGCATACCATATAAAAAATAGATTTAAGCACTAGGTTATAAATCAAGATTTGGTTCCATATAAATTGTTTTTTGTGTTTTTCCCAAGAATCCATCAATACCGTCTATTTAAAATTCAATTCATTTGAAGGATAATTTATATTTTCATTAGATAAACTGTTTTATACAGATCTCAACTTATTTAATATGATATTCTACATCTCTGCGTATAATTCATATTACAAGCTGTCTGTTTCTTGAACAGGCTGCAAGTTTTGCTGTATCATTTTCAAAGATAGGCAGGGATCTTATTCTGTTATACAAGGTGTTTTCAAATGACACAACCTTTGCATGAAAAAATGAAAACATTTAAATTTTTAACTTCAATACCCCGTATTTCGAAAAGTAAATGAGCTGGACCCCTCAATCCTTATATCATTTTGTCCAATTTTACGAGAGGTATCTACATGCAAACGTTGAAGTGTCATTTGAAAACACCCTGTATCAGGTGCTAAATTTTTGACCAAATAGCGTTCATAAAAGGAGGTCGTTGAAAAATAAGTTCAAATGCACAATTAGTTTTTTTCAATTCGCTCTGGTCTAATGAAAAAATGGATAGTTATGTTTCAAATAGTCGAACTCCATTTTTATACCTTTTTCGGATAATTTTAATCGATTAAGAGATGGCTATCAGGGGATTGCACGGGAAATTTAAAAGTTGAACCTAAAGTTTGGCGGTTCGTTTCGCCGCAAAGCTGAAATATTTTTCTTTTTGTTTTTAGTTTTTTTTTGACAATTTTAGACAGTTTTTAGCACCTTCAGCGTTTTAACTATTAATGTATTAGTTAATCTTGTACTGCTAAAGCTCATTTTCTATCCTCGTGGTACAATATACTAATATAACATATCTTATATTGTTTATATTTTGTAATATAAAATTTTATTTGTGGTGTTAACTACTGTTGCACTATGTTAGCGCATAATTTCCAGGACGTAATATGTGTTGGAATTCATGGTAACAATTTGATCTAATCCTATAAAATAATAAATAATTGTTTAGTTACTGTCATATAAATAAAAAAATGTAAATGTTGACATATGTAATTTTGACTGAAAATAAGTTAATTAAAAGTTCTAATAAAACAAGTTAGTTGTATCTATTCAAAATATATTCACAATAAAAGTTCCACTACCATTTAACTTCAGGTTATGGGCCCAGATCACCCAAATAACAAATAATTTGTGAATACTTGTGTAGTGACAGCTGAGCTTGGAGGAGATTTAAAAAAAAATGTCTAAAGAAGATTCATCAGTTTTAATTGGTGGTTTAGCCAAACTTAAAGGGCGAGAAAACTACAACATTTGGAAATTTCAAATGAAGAACCTACTGAGACATGATAATCTATGGTATTCCGTGGTGGGTTATCCTGATGGAGAAACTATAGATGCTCCTACTAAAATTAGAAGAGACGAAAAAGCTTTGAGTAAGATCAACTTAATGATCGAAACTAACTGTTTGTCGCATGTAATGCAAGCTGAAACCGCTAAAGCCGCTTGGGATGCATTAGAAAAAGCATTTGAAGACAAGGGTTTAAATAGAAGAGTAAGACTGATGCGTAGTTTGTTTTCTATGAAGCTCGAAAACTTCAACTCCATGGAACAATATGTTAACGAGATTATGGCAATTTCAGAACAATTGGCAGGTATCGGAAAACCAGTTGATGACGAATATATTGGTATAATTATGTTGCAAGGTTTGCCTGATGAATATGAACCTATGACTATGGCCTTAGAGCACTCTGGTGTCCAAATAACGAGTGATCTAGTCAAAACAAAGTTGTTGCAAGATAATAAACGATGGAATAGTCACAATGAAACTACTGCATTTTATTCAACAAAAACCCGGTTCAAAAATCAAAAGAAACCCTGGTGTTGGAAATGTAAACAAAGTCATCCTAAAAGTAGTTGTCCCAAACTAACTGGTATTGAAAATAAGCCAAAACAGGAAAAGCAAAGTGTTCAAAAAGGAAAAGCTTTATTTACTGCTCTTGGAGTTAACGTCAATGCTAATCATGAAAGCTGGTATGTGGATTCGGGGGCTACAAATCATATGAGCTCTCGCCGTGACTGGATGGAAAATTTTGATAATGAAAAACAAATTGGACTAGAAGTAACTGTAGCAAACAATGGTAAATTATATACAAATGGTGTTGGTGATGTGCCCATTAAGACTTCAAATACGGCAATCTCCAAAATATCCAACGTTGTTTATGTTCCAAGTCTTTTTGCCAATCTTTTGTCCGTCAGTTCAATGGTTAAAAAAGGTTTTGTTGTCGTTTTTGACTCAAATGGATGTAAAATATTAGACGGAGCCAACTACAATATAGAAGGTAACGTTTTAGCTACTGCTTCAGAAGTTTCTGGGATTTACCGATTGAATATTATCCAAGAAAACTCAAGCACTCCAGAGTGTGATAATCAAAACAACCAAGTCATGTTTTCAAACTTGGCTGAATCTGATGAGTATTTATGGCATAGAAGATTAGGTCACTTAAACAGAGTCAGCATGAACTTGTTAAAAAATGGTTTAGCAATTGGTGTAAATTTTAAAAATGACAGTTCTCTTGGACCATCCTGTATTCCGTGCATTGAAGGCAAGCAAGCCAGAAAACTTTTTCCAAACTCCAAAGATAGAAAATTGTCCAAAAATAGGTTAGATCTACTACATACCGACCTATGTGGACCTATGCCAGTTGAATCATGGAGTGGTAAGAAGTATATTCTTTCAATAATTGATGACCACAGCAGAATGGTTTTCTGTTACTTTGCAAGAAAGAAAGATGAAGTTAAATCATTGATTTCGGAGTTTATAATAATGGTTGAAACTCAAACTGAAGAAAAAGTCAAGATGATTCGTTCTGATAATGGAACAGAATACTGCAATGCAGAGCTTTCAAACTTTCTGAGAAGTAGAGGTATAAAGCATCAATTAACGATTCCTCACACGCCGCAGCAAAATGGTGTTGCTGAACGTTATAATCGTACTATCATGGAAAAAGCGCGAGCTATGATGCAGGATACAAAATGTGATCAAAGAATGTGGGCAGAAGCTGCAAATACAGCCGTCTACTTGATAAATCGTTCCCCAACAAAGAAGTTACCTGGACGAACACCTTTAGAAGTTTGGAGTGATAACAAAATAGATCTAAGCAATCTTAAAGTTTTTGGATGTGAAGCTTATGCTCATATACCTAGTCAGAATCGAAATAAGCTGGAATCAAAAAGTAAAAAACTAGTTTTCGTTGGTTACTGTGAAGAAAGCAAGGGGTACAGACTGTTCGATGTGGAGACTAAACATATAATCAGATCTAGAGATGTTATATTCATAGAACATCCAAAAAGGACTGAAGATATTTGCGAAGGTATTAAGGAAAATGTTCCAATCATTTTGAAGAGTGATAATGAAGAAAACCATATCGAAAACAACGTTGAAATTACAGAAAGTCAAGAAGGAAGTATTGTTTTTGAGGGGGAAATTGAAAACGACGAACCGATTGAAGAACCGTCAAGATTGTATCCATTAAGACAAAGAAAACAAAAACAATTTCCAGATTTTTTGACTTACTATACTGTATCTGAACATTCAGATCCTTTAACAGTTGAAGAAGCTATGTCCAGTGAAGAAAAAGATAATTGGTTAGAAGCTATGAAAGTAGAAATGGATTCATTAATTCAAAACAAAGTATGGATTTTGGTTGATAAACCCAAAAATGGTCAAAACATAGTTAGAAATAAATGGGTTTTTAAAACCAAAAGAAACGGCGAAGGTGAAATATATCGTTATAAAGCAAGATTGGTAGCGAAAGGATTCACACAACAAGCAGGCGTTGATTACGAAGAAACTTTTTCTCCAGTAATTCGTCATAGTTCTCTTCGTATTTTATTTGCATTGGCTGCAACTTTAGATTTTTATATTGACCACTTAGATGTTGAAACAGCTTTTTTAAATGGCGAACTTCAAGAAAGAATTTATATGTATCAACCAGAAGGTTTCACTTTAGAAGGCCAAGAAGATAAAGTTTGTCTACTAAAAAGGGCTCTTTATGGTCTTAAACAAGCTTCAAGAGTATGGAATTGTAAGGCTAAGGAAGTTTTAAGTACTCTCGGCTACATACAATGTGAAAACGAGCCATGTATATTTTTAAAGTCAGAAGAGAAGAATTTTGTTTTTATTGCTTTATATGTAGACGATTTTTTCGTATTCTACAATAATTCTAATATGATAAACTTTCTTAAAACTGAATTTTTGAAGAAATTTAAAATTAAAGACCTTGGACCTATTTCTTCAGCACTTGGAATTAAGATAGAGAGAAATAGACTGAATAATGAGATAAAACTGAGTCAAAAGCAGTATATCACATCTATTCTTTCGAAATTTGGCATGACAGAGGCAAAGTCTATTGGAACTCCATTAGATCCCAATTTTAAATTTTCTACTGAAGAAGAACCTATAGTCAATGTACCATATCAAGAATTGATTGGCTCATTGATGTACTTGTGTGTGGCTACGCGTCCTGACATTTCATTTGCAGTGTCATTCCTCAGCCAATTTAACACGTGCCATACAAAAGAGCATTAGAATGCAGCCAAAAGGATTCTTCGGTATTTAAAAGGCACTCAAGACTTATCTCTTACGTACAGTGGTAGTCATTTCAATCTAGAAGGATTTGTTGATGCTGATTGGGCGAATGATACTTCAGATAGGAAGTCTTTCACTGGTTTTTGTGTTTAAATCTGCAAATGGTGCTATTTCTTGGGGATGTCGTAAACAATCAAGTACAGCATTGTCATCCACAGAAGCGGAGTATATGGCTATAGCAGAAGCTGCTAAGGAAGCTGTATATCTTAAAAGTTTAATCAATGAGATTATGAATCTTGGAAAACTTCATATGAATCAAGAGGAATCTGTTATATTATATAACGACAATCAATCTGCTCAGAAGATAGCGACAAGTTCTGGTTATCATAAGCGTACAAAGCATATCGATGTTAAATATCACTATATTAAAGAGCTGATTATTAACAAGAAGATTAATCTTCTATATATGCCTACCACACTTATGATTGCAGACATTTGCACTAAATCTTTACCAGTTCCCAAACACAGATTGTGTACAGAGGGATTGGGTTTGAAGTGAATTTTTTATTTTTTTATTTTTATTGGATTTATTGTTTTATACGCTTAAAGGGACGTGTTGGAATTCATGGTAACAATTTGATCTAATCCTATAAAATAATAAATAATTGTTTAGTTACTGTCATATAAATAAAAAAATGTAAATGTTGACATATGTAATTTTGACTGAAAATAAGTTAATTAAAAGTTCTAATAAAACAAGTTAGTTGTATCTATTCAAAATATATTCACAATAAAAGTTCCACTACCATTTAACTTCAATATGTCCATCACATGAAGTTTGTATGGTTTCAGGATGAAGATGTTTTATTTATTTTTAAAAATTTAAAATTTTTGGCTCGGAGTATACAACCTATGATTTTAAGACCATTTTTCGAAACTTCTATTTGGTACGTCATAAAAAAAGGTGAAATCGAATGTGAATTATTAGATCAGATGTTTGATTATTTAAAGATTGTTCTTCGTGAAGAGAATGTACAAGAAACAAATAAAATTACCATAGTACAAGTATTGGATGGTATCATATTCACCACAGATGTAAATTCAAAAGTAAGTACAAGTATCTACAGTTTGTCGCTTTTTAAGAGATTGTCTTATGTCATCGAATACACATTAGAACACGATGGTGATGAATATTGAAGAGGGTGGATGGGGAGATATCGAATGTAGATGGAACGATGGAAAGATTGAAAGTGTAATTAGGAAGGTGGGACAAAGGAGGGCGAGAGAGAGAGTGTGTGTGTGTAAATCGAGAGATGAAGAGCGTTTATGTGGTGATAGAAAGATATCGTCAGTGAGGAGAGGAAAAGAGACGCCAGAGATAAACAGCTCGAAGAGATAAATATGGATAAAACGGGGTGAGATGGCGAGAATGTAGGTGGACAGGAGAGATGAAAAATAGCTGGCTAGAAAATGAGGATATCTAATTAGAGGAGAAAGATATTCTTAAAGCTTGCAGTCGAACCCACATTCAACGTACTGTGTTTACGACTACTTTAACCTTGTTACAATAGAGGAGTTCAGTCTAAGATCAGTGTGGCCAACAAAAAGTGTTTTTTTCTGACAGGAATGACAGTTAAGGTCTACTATTCAAAACATGAGATTTTGCATGTTTTTTATCATTGCGAACGTAGATTCCTTTATTAAAATGGAGAATACACCCCCGAAGCGTATATCTTGAAATTTAAAATGACTTTTAAGCTGAATACTCAACATATCCGTGGCCAATAATCCTAGGATTTTCTGGGAAGTCACCATTTCATTTCTGTTATTCAGTCACTAGTTCTGTCAAATGTCAGTTATATTTATCTTTGTTGATATTCGTTTAATTGTGTACGTCCATTTTCGGTTAGATTTTTGTAGCATCTCTAATTAGCTGTATCTCTATTCTTCTAATTTCTTTTTTCACTGACATTTGACAGAGCTAGTGACTGAATAACAGAAATGAAATGGTGACATGCCAAGAGTTCCTAGAATTATTGGCCACTTTTATGTTGAGTATTCATCTAAGAAGTCTTTTTAAATTCCAAGATATACGCTTCGGGCACAGATTATAAAAGAGAACAGATGCGAAAGCTTGACAGAGAACAGTAAAAATAGAGAGAGATGCGTAGACATACCCATTTAAAGGTCCATCGTCGTATGTCGACTCCGTTCGGGCTGCTACGCGAAACTTTTCAACAGGGATATCAATTTGCATAATATTTCTCTTAATTCACGATCATAGGTCGAATATTTTATAAGCATTCTTTTTAGTGTGATAGTTATACAGATACAAATATTCGACAATTACTTGTTTTGAATCAATTTCATAAAATTAAAAGAATTCTACAATTTAAAAGATTATAATGTATAAAAATCATACCATGAATATATACTTCTTTTCACAAACCATCTTTGGTAACCATGCACAATAACCGTCACGGCTTGGCTCAAAAATCAAAATACAAAACGTCATTTTTGACACTTCTGTTTGCTCCGCTGTTTGAAGGTTGTCAATCCGCGATATTATTTGTGTTATTTGACTAATCGATTTTATGTTGTGGCAATATTAACTAAAAATAGTGTACATTAATATATAATTTTTATAAAATGAATAAACATCACGGCGGAGTGTATTGTTCATACAGAGACTGTCCAAATAAATTTTATTTGGAAAGAAAAGTAAAGAACCGGCACTGGAAATTGTTATTGTCCCTAAGTCAACATTGCAATTTGGTAAGAAATTCGGTAAATATTTTAAACTGGTACCATCGCGGCCATACCGAGTTGAAGTTCCAAGGTCATTGAGGTCGGAGTTGAAAATCCTTTGATGTTTTGCCGGGATTCGTATCTGTTCTCTTTAATAATCGCGGCCATACCGAGTTGAAGTTCCAAGGTCATTGAAGTCGGAGTTAAAAATCCTTTGATGCTTTGCCGGGATTCGTATCTGTTCTCTTTCATAATCTGTGTTTCGGGGGTGTATTCATTATTTTAACAAAGCAAAATAGATGTTCGCAATGATAAAAAACATGCAAAATCTTATGTTCCGAACAGTAGAACTCAACTGTCATTCTTGTCAGAAAAAAACACTTTTTGTTGGCCACACTGACCTTAGACTGAACTCCTCTATTAGATGTGCAATTTTAAATTGTCAATTATATTTTACAGTTATTTGATCAGTTATGCAAAGCTATAGCTGTAGCTCCGTCAAAGTGCTTAAATCAAGCAGTTAGCGTTAAGGTAAATGATAATGAACAGGATTTTCTAAAAAGACTCAAAATAAGATGTGCGTTAGCTAAAAGTGCCAAAATTACCCCTCTTAATTGGATAAATGACGTTATTGATGTCTGGAGTACGCATTGCAGGTTGGTATTGTTTTTATAAACGACTAAGGTTCAGCAATGAAACTTAGAACTTGAAAGCTGCTAGGCAATATTAATAAATGAAAATTGTGAAAATTTAACGACATAGGCAAGTGGATAAAGTTGGCCAGGGCCAATTCTGTTCCCCTATTGGTTTTGACAATTATGTCTTTCTTTCTGTCACCAAATTTTAATTTTTTTGCTCAACTACATAATGTCTGATTTTGAATCAACCTGTATTCCTCCGAGAAGCCGCAGCACTGCGGTTGATACCTGGAATAAATAATGAATCAAATAAACGGTTCGAATATAGTTGATTATTCAGAAATGTCAATATGTAAATCGTAATCATGACAACTTATCCCAAAAACAATCTCACCGCGCAGGCGTATGATAAGAATTCTTATGAAATTTTTAGTGGTAAAAATATTATGTGTCAAACAGTAAAGCGGTGAAATGTTTTCAAAATTCATATGAAAATTACGAATATTATTTTCAGAGTAAATTTCGCATTAATTCTCGTACGTGTAAAACGGTTTTTACAGAATAAGGCGGAATATTCTTATTTTACCAAATGTTTCAAATCTAATAAAATTAAGACATGAAAATTAATAATAGAATCAGTGTGGTTATTTAAATAGTTTCAATTATTTTTATATTTCAGAAATATCCCGCTTTGGTCAGAGCTGGTTGGAGTTTTTAAAATGCATAGTAAAAACACCGATGAGGCCGTGCCTTGGTTTCTTGAATTAATCGGTCAAATTCAATCCAAAGTTGCTGATAGGTGTGAAGCTCCAATTGTTTGCTGTTTATTTGACGTTCTAATATTCGTGGTGGTATATTTTTCTGGTTTCTACACATTCATGGATAAAAAGCGAAATGAAGAAATACAAATGAAGGAATTATTTCCGTCTTCCCTGTCCGCTCTTTTAGATCGATTTGCATGGGAGAGCTGTTCAACTTTGGTAGGTAATCAATATCAATCAATAGTATATGTTTCAACACATTTAATAAACAAACAATCTTATCCATTCTTTAAGACCCCCTTCAAAGTACTTACTCCGAATAATACTTACGAATCTGAAGACCGAAATCTAAATTTTTTACTAGCACTGTCAACAGAATTCGTAGTCCACTTCCCAACGGCAAATTTTACATTGTGTTATATGGAAATTGGAATGAAGGAATCATCATGGAGCGTACGGTGTTTGATAATAAAGAGTTATTGACTAGTAAAACTGATCTCAAAAGAAAACAACAATGCTGGATAGAAGTATGTCGGACTGCACACTTAATACACAGGAATTAACACTTGTCCAAACGATATTTCGACAGAGTTTGGTCTCTGTCGGTAAGAATTTACTCGTAATTCCGAATCTCGCATACCCAATGAGTGATAGAGAATCTACGCCTAAAAGGGATCTATCAATCATGTGATCGAATAGGAATGAATGTATTCGCCACTGACGATATTGCAAACCAGTTAAAGCTTTTGGCGATTTAACCAGCGTTAATAGGTTGACAATATAATACAGAATTTTAATAATCATGTCATACAAACGCAATAAAAGTATTAGAATATTTCGATTGGCTGAAATACCTAACCTGGTATTTATTTTCAGGTACTGGAATGGCTTTATCACATGAATACTGAAGAAACTATATCAAAAGATTATCGTCAGCTCTTTGGCAGATGTCTACAAGCATTAAAACACAATGATGAATTACCCAAAAATGAGAAGTATTTGAAATACATAAGTAGTTGTATATAGATATTTCGAATATATTTTTTCATGATTAACAATAGTTCTCGTACTTAAAGACCAATATGGTCACAGATAAACAGGTTCTGAACTACGAGAGTGTGTGGTTAGTCATCTAGTCTAATGATTGAAGAGCAATATAATGCATTGCATTCCCTAAGCTCTGTGGATCTGTTCAAATCCTCTTGAAGTCTCCGGTTGGTTCTTGAGTGGAGTTTGATCCATTCTATTCCTAGATATGCTTCAAGGTGGTTTTGTTACAGTTTCAGCTCTTGATTGGCGTACTAAGGCTCTTGTGAGCCGCACCGGTTCACATTTGTCTAAGCTGACTAAAGTTAGCACATTGGTAGCTTTACCCAGGCTTCCTCCAATATGAAGCCCAGAAGAGGTCCCAGCAGACTTTTGTTGCCTGATCAACCGGTGTACATTTTGTCTGGTATGCAGATATCTTTATACTTAATACACAGAAACAAACCCTTGATCCTAAGTATCCCTATTGTATCCAGCAGTCTCTCAGGTGTTGTGCACTAGATTTTTGTATTTCTATGCAAACCGCAAGAATGTGAATGGAGGTTTCCTCTTCCATGTCCTGTTAAGACATCTTATACCGCTAAAGGCTGTTTCACCCCTTCTCTTTGCTATTTGATCTGATAATATGTTATATGCTTCTATTTTAGTTTGTCTTGAAACCATCATAACGTCAATTTTCGATGGAAATATTCATGGGGTTTTTCACAATCTTTCAAAGTGTTTGATACCAGGATCGTACACTCCTATCACAGTAATCTCTATCGCTTTAGAGCCGTCTGTATATTATTCTTTCCATGTTTGGTAATTGTATTGGGATACCAATCCTTGTATTTGTATCGATTTCTTTTCAAGACATACTTTTTCATCATACCGTCATGTCCCAGAATTTCTGATTTTACCTCTCTACTTTGTCTACACCTATCTTGTTCTTTTTGCAACACTTTTCACCAACATATATAGTGGGGTGAAGTTAAGAACCACTTCCATGGCCGCAGAATAGTTAGCAACAAATCCTCTAAACAGTCTAAACAAACCCCTACCAGTTTCTTTTATTCGGTTAAGTATGTGATGTCGGTCTATTTCCACGACTGAAACTATTCACGGACGTCGAGAGCACTCTACTCCTAATCAGAAGGTTTCCTCATTATACCTCCATTCGTTTGATAAAGCTAGTGTGTTAGCGAAACGCATCACAATTTTAACTTTAAGTATTATGTAGATTTTAACAAATTCCTCATCAATTCAATGTCCTATCTAGTAATCTCCCAGGTACTGTGCTCTAGGATTCTGGAGTGCTGTGCAGCTGGAAAGTATGTGGATGGAGGTTTCTTTTTCCATGCCACAATATCTGCATTCTTCTTCCTTCACTATCTGCTATTTCATTTCCTTCTATTCCAGTGTGTCCTTCTATTCCATAGTATCCATATTGTTCTCGCCTAGTTCATTGACTTTGTCTAGGCATCCCCAAAACATTTTGGAACTGATTACACAGGAGCTCAGTACTTGAATGGCTGGTTGACTATCT
This sequence comes from Galerucella nymphaeae, assembly GCA_963978555.1. Lineage (NCBI taxonomy): Eukaryota > Metazoa > Arthropoda > Insecta > Coleoptera > Chrysomelidae > Galerucella > Galerucella nymphaeae. Next base: position 13,353,174 of record OZ021718.1, read on the forward strand.
GTCATTATGATAATCCTTTGCCACGAGGTAACAGTTACATAAGTATATTGAATTCAGCAGAGACGGGATCAATCAAATCAATGAGTCGTTTTAATTAATTTGTGTTGAATTAACCAACAATAACCAACAAATTGAGGATAGGTTTGTTCCAACTAAGCCAAATGATACGTACATGAACGTCACGATCATGCGCATAGCAAAATTTCTGTTCCAACAAGTTCCGACAACTCCACGCACTAATAAATGCGTTCCAACAAAAACTGGAAAGGTTCATATGAACGTGTCGGTGAACGATCATTTTCATCAGAGATTTGGATGTAGAACCGTTCGTCCAAACTGTCAGGTTAGGTAATGGCAAATAAACATGAAACCGATTTAAAGCGAACAACCGGTTATAACTTTTTATTATTGGTATTTACCTATTACTTTAAAGCGATTTTAGTTATCACTGGTTATTCAATATGTCGTCACTGTTGGGCCCTTTATGTTGTCATCATTTGACATTTGTTATGACCGGTATTTACTCAGGTCTGGAGCTGTTTTGAATTAAATGCATATAGGTTATGTTTTAAAATATACGATATACGTCTCATGTGCTGTCATCCTGTGTTTTGATGTTTTGTTGTTTGTAATACCTTCTTTTGTCCAATTTACAACAAGCATATCAATATCGTTAAATAAAAACTCATTTAATATTAACGGTACAACTTCCATTCTATTTTCCATTTTGCTGTCAACTTGATTAATTAAAAGTGAGGTTATGGATATAACCGGTCAACATTTGTGATTGGCGCGATATCCACTTTGGTTATTCTGAAAGGGTCCAACTGGCAAGAAACAGCTGACTTCAAAGTTAACCAAAGGGTTCACCCAAAATTATAACCGGTTGTTCGCTTTAAATAAGTCTAACATAAATGAAACGTGAACTTATAAGAATCGTTCCAACAATGCATAGAGTATGATGTTCATCGATGAATTCACGTACAGGTTCTCGAACGTTTGATTCGTACATAAATAAGTTCACGAACGTTCACGTACTAATCAGAAGGTAGTTGTTGGAACAAACCTATAATATTCCCGACAATAATCTCACTTTCAAGAGTCGCTGGAAAGGTTTGCAGTGGAAAATAAAAACATTGCTTGAAATGTTTATTTAATAACAAATTATTTTTTAAACAAAATATTCAGCAAAACGTGTTACACATTAAAAGTAGGTACCTACTAGAATTGATGCGTATATTTCAAGATTGTCTCTTATCCATGAAAGCAAATAATAATCTTACTAAATTTCAGTTATCCAGTGCTATCATTTATAATTATTTAATGTAGCAGTTTAACTAAACTAATTAGGACAATCGAGTGTATAAGAGAAATTGTAGTTCATCTATAAACGTCTATTATCGTTCCTTTACAAGTCTGCAATTGGTTGCTTAAAAGTCAAACTTACATATTTGTGTTGTTAGTAAATTTTAAACAGCATACACTACTCTTAAGTATCCAAGTCTTGCTTTATGTCATCTTATCTTATACAGAGTTCGGCAAAAGTCCGGAACCGGACAAATATCGAAGAAAATATGAATTTTGTAAAAAATCTTTCCATACCACATTAACTCCAACTTAAACTATAATTTGAAAATATTTTGAAATATACAGGGTGTTCCAATAAAGTGTGGCGTATCAAAGTTACTATTTTTCAAATGAAACACCCTATATGTTTTCATAATTTTCAATTATCCTTGAAGTGCTGATTTCGAAAATACCACATACTTGGGGTCTAAATTAAATATTTAAAGAGATACAGGGTGTTGAAAATCACATATTTTTCAACTTTAGGTCAATGTTTTGCGAAAACTACTGATTATTTGGCAAAACGGCTTACATATCCCTGTCCTAACTTTTCAAGGGCTACTCGATGCTGCTAAAGAAAAATTAATATAGGGTGGTCAAAAATTTACCACATTCTGATTTTTTTCCTGTATTAAATTTTCTTAACACCATCGAGTAGCCCCCATTTGAAAAATAGTAACTTTGATACGCCACACTATATTGGAACATCATGAATATTTCAAAATATTTTCAAATTATAGCTTAAGCTGGAGTAGTATTTGTGGTATAATAAGATTATTCACAAAATACATATTTTCTTCGATATTTGTCCGGTCCCGGACTTTTGCCGAACTCTGTAGAATACTATCATTAACAAAAACTTCAAACAATACTCACAATAATATAAAAACTTTGAAAATGTGTATTTTAAAACAACACATACTTACTTAACAAATTTATATTATCTGTAATAAATTATAATAAATAAATTGCGTCCTGCACAATATTTAGCATCGTTGAGAATATCTTCACAACTTGTCATTTGTACACATGTGACTAGTTTCACTTGTCAATATTTATCCTTATATTATAATTAGATTTTATTTTATAAAAATAATTTCGCTTTTATGTTTAATGTTACATAAGCTTACAATTCAGTTCACAAATATTTATATTAAGAAATAAATTAGTCAGGGCATGCATAGGTTGGAAACTTACTAACGATCTAGCGAAATTTCTTATTTTAAATATTACAGTGTTTGTAGTGTATAAAAATTCAATATCCCACTTCAATTTAATCACTGAAAATCAACTTGTTTGTATAATCTGATTTCAAATACAAAAAACGCACAGCTCTATCCATTTATCATAAAAATAGCATTGAAATATACGAAAATTAGTCCCTTAACTAAACATGAAGATTATTAATTTATATACTAGATGTTCAACAAAATGAGGAAAAAATGGGGAGAGCTGGTACATGGAGTTTCATTCTCATTCTATCCATGTATCACTTTGTTTTGTAAAGGTTTCAATACACTCGTTCCTAATCGACCACGCACCCAACTCCGGTTTCAGTTTAAGGTTCTACAAAAGTATAAACATTGAAAGATTTGATGCGAATTAATTCCTTCGTCACGTAAATATTTCATAAAAGTAAAACGTAGAATATACATCAGGAATGCAAATAACAAATATTTTCACAGCAGCTTTTAGCTTAACAGTTTACAGAAAAAGTTAATAAATAGTGTCCATGATAGTTACATACAAACATTAGTGAATATAATAGATAATACAAGGAAGGAGTTTTAGACACCCAGAAAAATGTGAAGAAAGGTAATTCTAATCACCAGATAAAATAAAACATAGGCCATAGACAGTAATAGATTGATAAACATAAAAAATAGCGTTAATTAATCACAATTATTGTTTTTACGCAAATGAATACCTTTAACAACAAAGTCAACACTTAAAAACAGGTGTAATAGCACTTAAATGGTAAATAAATCTATAATTATTATGATACGTATAAATTACAGACAGAATATGACTCCCTTTGTGCTAAAGTATTTGTAGGAATTGTTTCAAGTTAAACAATTAAATTCAACAGAACCTTCACTACACATAATTTTTGTAACGTTCAGTATTATAATAAAATGAACTCATTTGTTTTTCGGATACCAATGGGAGATATTTAATTTTAGTAAATAGCGTGCCCAGACTAATTAATAACGTAATTTTTGATAAGTAAACTATATAACTGAAATTTTATTTACAACCCAATGTAAATTGGCCCGTTTCTGTAATGTTACATATACAAGGAGGTCCGTAAATAATGGAAGATTTTTGGCCCAAAAATATTACAATCTGACGCAACTTTCTTTCATAAAATATTGATGATAAAAATGATACAGGATGGCGAAGTTGAAATATCAAAAATGTTTTTCTCAGTAAATCGAAAAGTTTTTTATATACAAGGGCCTGGGAAATCATAATATGTTATCCGTTTTGATATATTTTCTAGAGGGCGCCACAAAAGCTACGTTGGTGTAACTGTGCGATTAACTTATTTATCGTTAACGATATCCGTCTATTTACTGAAAAATATTAACACTACATCAAAAGTTACTGGTTTTCGGTTTATTATCAGCTATAATATAGCAAGAACATTGATAATTTGCGATAATTGGGGTTGTTCGGTCTTCGGCGTCGGGTTGTTACCAGGTGATACGCTTCCGAAATCTATGACAATATTATTGCAAATTATCAATGTTCTCGCTATATTATAGCTGATAATAAATTTACCGACGTAGAGGGATACCGTTAACGATAAATAAGTTAATCGCACAGTTACACGAACAACATAGCTTTTGTGACACCCTCTAGAAAATGCATCGAATTGGATAACATATTATGATTTCCCATGTCCTAAAACCTCTATTTTCAAAATTTTACGTTTGTATTTTCAAAATTTTCCAATTTACTGAAAAAAAACATTTTTGACATTCGAATTTTGCCACCCTGTATCTTTCTAGTCATCAATATTTTATTAAAAGAAATTGCGTCATATTGTAATATTTTCTGGCAAAGAATCTACCATTTCACTTTGGACCATTACTCACGGACCACCCTGTATATACATACCAAAAGCACATTTAAAAGAAATACTCAAAATTACTTTCATAATATGTACCTTTATATAAATAATGGTAGGTGCTTACTTGAATATAATATCAGAAAAGTTACCACACCTTTCTATATTTTCTGACTGTTTTTTATTAGATTTTTTTCTTCCAAATATATTTATGATTTTAAGCAATTTATTTCTGGTGTTTTCTGAAGCAATATTCCATTTTGGCCAGCATTTGCTTTTTTTAGCTTCTTGATTTTTGTCATCCACGTCAGGAATTTCGTTACAATTAATATTTTCTTTGGGAAACAAGTAAACCACACTTATCTCAACGTTTCCCAGAAGCTTTGTCGATTTTTCAGAATATTTACATTGATATTTAATATTTCCATTTGTCAAGGAGGTTTCTTCGACGTTTTCTAAATTTAAAATACAGCATCCAGATCTCGGCGTATACTTACAAGGTAATAATACTTTCAATTTTTTAGGTGGCTTGAGCAAGTTTTCACAGAATTTGTCGTAGTGCTTATCACTGTTTTTAAAAACTTTTTTCTTTTTTAGTATAGGAGTAGACGCTCTTGAAGAAAGTATCTGGATTTTATTAAAAGCGTCATTTTCATCCTGAAATATAAATAATGTTTTATAAATAGCTAGGTTCGGTTAGGTTTGTGGTGAGTAGGTCCATAATATAATATAACTAGGTTTTATACAGTTCTAATTATTAAAATGAAAAATAATTGTGGTAACCGCTAGTTTAAAAAAAAGTAATTTCGAAGTGTGTCTCTTTGTGTGTGTAATGTAACTCCTCCTAAACAGCTGTACCGATTGGGTGATTGAGTCATTGGTTGTGGAAAATATGTAGTGGATGCAGATCCAATAAGACTTCAACCCTACATGTAGGAGTGGTTTTTATGGCTCCCGTAATCAAGTCTGTGTGCTACTTACTAGCCTTATAGCCCCCACTTGCAGTTTCTTTGTCCACCACACAACCCTTTGTTTATAGCCATCAAGTCATTTTTGAGGTGAGTCTTCTTCTGAAGGTGACTGTACCATGAAAGCCTTCGACCAAAATATACTCTTAGGTACTTTGTTACTTTGGCAAATGGAATTATTGTTCCTCGTAGCAATATTAGTTTTAGGGATTTTTATTTTTAATTGAGAATTTGGTTTTCTGACTATTGCTTGTCAGTCTCTCTCTCGTATCCAGTAATTATTCATCTAAGTTTACCAACATTTTTTCCGATATTCCCCAAGAAAACTTGCCCCTGACTACAATATCATGGGCGTCTGCATATTCAAGATCGCAAAAGTCTGTTGTGGACAATTCTGTGAGGAGATCGTTGCCCATACTCTAATGTTGACTTTATTCGGTAGGATGTTGTGGATGCTCCGTCCTATTCATCACACTAACCAATGAATTAGTAACATATTATTAAATGCTTCTCGGTGAATAAGAAAGTGGTAATCGCTATCTACCTTCTGTTGACTTTGATATATGCTCGCTCTATTTCTTGTTGTCTTGTTACTGCGGTGACTATTTTCCAATCCGTTCTCGTGTGGTAAACCATTGCGTCGGTGGATAGCATTGATGAGGCTCGAAAGTGGAAGTTTACTAGTTTCTTTCAACTCTTCTCTTCGGTTTCTGCATAGAGCACCTATATAGCACGTTCGGTTTCCTAATATTCACACACATTGGAAACTATTTGACAAATAGTACGTGAGTAATGAATTTCCTGTTCACGTAAGGAGTAGGTACCTACGTTAAAAGTAATATTCGAACAAATTATTTCACCCGCGGATAAGTGCAAATCTTTTGTTATTATGAATAAACTTCATTACGATTCAGAAGTAATGAATTTTATGGCTATTTTATGCAGGGCTATTAAATCAATTGAAAAGAAAATAGGTATATAAGATACTTTTTTCTGTGACGGGAAAAAAGTTTGACTGTTGACAGGTCACAAAATGTCACTTTTTATGAAATTACTTTTTTCCCACGGGAAAAAAATGAGTACTTTTTTCCCGGATATAAACACATAATAATTTAATTTTAGAATATTTTATTATACAGTAAAGTTACATTTCCTTTATATCAAAAGTACAATTATTAAATGTGCATTGCATGAAAGACACGTTCCTTAAACCATTCGGTGCTACAGACGAATTTTCTTGTGTTGAAATTATATTTTTTTCTGTCATCACAACTCCCGTTGATGTACTTGGTCTCAAATCCGGTGTGTCACAGAAAAAAATTGTATATTTTACACGGGAAAAATACTAGATTTTAGCTTTTTCCCTTGTATAATAAATAACTATTTTTTTCACATAAAGACGAATTTACTAAACATGAAAAAACAAATACAGCAAACCACCACATTTTTATGGTATACATAAAATTTTGAAATTAAACATAAGTACCTAGGTAGGTACTTACTATTAATACTAATTTGTAGCACTATTAAGTTCCCGTGCAACAAACGAACAATGGGGTGTTAAGCTGATATCCGGCTTTTGGTATTTTATTAAAGTACATATATTGGTACTACTTTGCAAAGAATAACTTTTTTAATCTGAATTTCTTAGGAGAAAAACGGAAATTGAGAATTCCTAAATCTTTGCAGCTTTCACTACAAATACGTCATAATAATATGACCAAAGGCCACTTTCTGATTTAGATGTTTTACGTAGGTATCTATATCCAGTTATAAAAAGGCCATTCGAATTTCAAGTTTGAAAAACTTTCAAAGTCTAATATACAGTGTGGAAACCACTTATGGAATAAAATTGTTTATGTCATTATTTTAGAGAACTATAAAAAATGCCGAGACACGTCAACTATTGAATTGAGTTGTGCGTTATGTGAACATAAATGTTAATGTACAAGGTGACACACGCAAGCATGCCATAGTCGGTGTTTTTTTTAATGAAACACCCTGTATATTGGCATATTTTTGAAATTCCCTCAATGAACCGATTTCAACAAACTAAATAATGTATTTTCAATTATAAATTATATATGGTGAAATTTTTATTTTTACAGTTATTAAACACATACATGTATTTGATTATAATACATTAAAATAAATGCCCAAAATGTTCTCCACCTAGTTGTTGGCAATAGCACAGTCTCCGTATTATATTCCGTATTTCTGTAGTTATCCTGTCTTTGAAGTTTACAATGCTAGTTGGTTGTGTTGCATATACTTTGTTCTTGAGATAACCCCACAGAAAAAAATCTAACGGCGTTAGGTCTGGCGATCTAGCTGGCCACTCAACAGTACATCTTCGTCCAATCCATTTATTGGGGAAGATTCCATATCTAAATAAGTTCTTACCATTAAAGCATAATGGGGTGTTGCCCGTCTTGCTGGAACCAAACATTTTCATTCGGTAAGCTAGGATCTATTGCGTTGGGATATAAGTTTGCCAACGCAGAAATAACTTTATTTCTAAGCATATTTAAATATTTTTCAGCTGTCAATTTTCCATCTATAAATATAGGACCAATAATATGGTCGCCTATGATACCGGCCCAACCGTACACCTTTTGAGGGTACTGTGTATTGTGTCTCACGCATCCAATTAGGATTCTCTGCTGAGCAATATCTACAGTTCTGTCGGTGGTTTACCTCTCCATCCATGCATGAATTTTAGACACAGTACTTTGTGAAATAATAGGCAATTCGGGATACCTGTGATTAAATAAGGTTGCCACATTAACTTGACTTCTGCAGTTATCCCGTATCATCATCAAAATCTCAATTCGGCGACTCTCAGTTGAATATTTCATTGTTATGTCTACTATGTTTGACAAAGATTTTACTTTTTCAGTATAAATTGTCAACACATCAACAACTGACAGAATAGAAAATAATCCACATTATTTACCGCTTCTGTCTAATTATTGGCGTTTTTAGGTAGGTATTTATAATAAAATTCATGGGCATAGCAGGCTTTGTTCAATATACAAATACGTCTAATAAATTAATTAGTTTATATTTTTGATAAATCCATATTTAGCTAATTCAAAAAAGTACCAATATTTCAAGGGTAATAAATTATTAATTTTAAAATTTCACCCTGTACAATTCATAATTGACCATACATCATTTAATTTGCTGGAATCTGTTCATTAAGAGGATTTCAAAAATATGCAAAGATACAGGGTGCTTAATTGAAAAAAACAACACCGACTATGGTATACTTGCGTGAATCATCCAGTACAATTAAATTTATGTTTACATAACGCACAACTCAATTCATAAGTTTTTTATAATTTTTTAAAATAATGACATAAAATACTATTATTCCATAAGTGGTTTCTACACTGTATAAGTATCTGAGTGTTTTGTTTGTTTTTGTTCACAAATTATCCCAGCTTGACGTTTAAGTAATATGAAAAATTTGTGTGTGTTTTTGGTTAAGGTTATAGTTAGTTTCTTCCACAAATTTTCAACTTGTAATAATGACACTATCGTATAACTCTTATTTTGTATAATATGTACTGCACGAACATAACATTTACAAAGCCTGATAAAAAGTTGTAGTTATTAGTAGCATTACAATCAGGTGATCTAGTGGTAGTGGCAACCATGATAACAGTTTAAATTACTTTTAAATTACTGTAGACCAATGTAAGGTCTTTTATTCAGGCAAAATTTAATAATTTCTGTTAACGCGAACCAGCCTTCTAGACGTTGGAAGAACAATTCTTACCATTTACCTTTTTCTTACGATATCTCAAGATAGGAAAGAGATATCGCCTTGCGGTTTGCGGTGTTTTATTACAAATTTAGTCTACTTTTCAATGACACACTTCAATTTACATGCTCCCATTCAAAATTGTTACGAGAAAACACATTATTTGAAAAATATAAAACAGCGTCCGCTAGCATTCATGTTATCAATCAGATTGCTTCATATTCACAAATTTCCGATTGATGAACAAAAGCTCTTTTGAACAATATCAAGTTTATTAAAATCGGTCAAGCAGAACCGAAATTACAGGTGTTTTTTCGTAACAAGGTTCCCACTCTCCCCCACTCCTTATTTGGAGAGATAGACTAAAACTTGTCATATCAAAAGTATGCAGAATTTGTAGAGGAATCTGATTATAATGTTCAATATGCTCGTTAATGGGATGCATTTTGGAAAAATTCTTATTTTAAAATTTTAACTGTCAAATACGCCCTCTAGCGGTGGACCTACAATTCTGAAAATAATTTCCAGGCTTTTCTCGAGGCCACTTTTGTCATAAACTTTTTTTTCCCGAGCCTGTGCTATAATCCACTCCTGAGATATGGCCGACGGCCGTTCTTAGTTGGCCACCCGGTACGAAATTATTCTATTTTTTTCATAATTTTGCTAAATCTTTAAGTACTTATTTCCAAGATCATGAATGTTATAAATAGAGTATTGATAGGAAAAAGTGAGTACTTCAAAAAGTTTTTTACATTAAAATAATATAAATATAAAATACAATGTCTATATAAATTCAGTAGACGGTAGGTAGGTACTTTTAACAATCATGACATATTTTGATTTATTTTTTGTTTGTTCCATCAAGTATATTATCTATTTATGTTGAACAAATTGCCAATATATTTCAAATGTTTCGAACTAAGTTGTTTTCAATCACTGGAGACTTTTATTTTTATTGAAAAAACTCACCTTAAAGATAAATTCCATGATCGTTATCCACTTTATGTCATTCAGCAATATAGGATTTCCAATAATCCGAATTCCTTTTATATGTTAATATATTTTATATTAATTAATTTAGGATAATAAATATCCTCACATTATTATTGCACCTTGTTGAAACTAAATTATCAGTCGGTTGATATGCCTCTTTTTCTAATAATCGACCAACCAGTGGCGTAACAAAATATATATAAACATACGTACACAAATGAAATATTTGATAATACGAAAAATAATTTATTTCAAACTGAATAAAAAATAAGTATAATAATTCTTGCATGGTTAGTTCGGTTTTGTGATAGTATGACTCTCTGTAACCGATCAAAACGAATTGCGATCGGCCACATGTGACCAATTGTACATCCTCCCGAAGAGTTGTCCTTCTAGGTAATCGTCCATCCTATCCTTCCCAGGAAGATGGACAGGTCACTAGGAGATATATCCTTTATATCGACAGGTTTAGGCCAAGACTTTCCGAACACACACTCTCTTTTATTGACGATAACTCCGGACACTCACATAAGACATGCCTGACAGTTTCATCTACCTGTTCACTCATTCTGCAGAGACGTGTGTCCACTAGCCCCATAGTATAGAAGTGTTTCCTTAGTTGACAGTGGAAGGTCAGAAATCCTACTGTTAAACGTAGGTTTATCCTGGCCATCGCCTGATATGATATTTCTTCGGCGCCAGTTTCTCAAGGTCGTCCAGGGTGATCCTAGCCAGACTGCATCCTTTGATTCCATCCCATCTCTAAAGGGATTGAGCATGGGCGTAACGTTAGGCTAGTTCCGCAATTGTCGAAGCTGTTAGGTCGTAGGTGTCACTGGGTCCTAAAATTTTTAGTTTCAAGTTTTTATTATTTCCATAGTAAAGTACATGATGATAATAAAGTAATATTTGTCGTTATAAACATACATAAAAAAACTTGAGTATTTTACCTAGGCATGTCTGCCTGTTTTGTTACTACTCAATCAGGTACTATTCACTCTGTACGTTTTATCTTTAAATAGCTAATATTAAATACATAAAAATAAGAAAGAAAAAAAAGCAAAACCAAATTGCAGTGCAAATAAAGTTATGAGACGAACAAATGTTATAGACAATACATAAAACTATATAATAGGTAATAAAAAGAAGAAGACAATACTTACGCAAGGAAGTAGGAAACAAGACAATTAACAAAGAATCAGTAGTTTGTATGTTATTATTTTGGTTAGTTGTTAGATAATTTTTTAAATATATTCTTAATATACATTGATAAGCAAAAAGTAGTTTAATGTTAAGTATCCTCGATTCATCATACAATTTTTTCGTTGAAATTAGCTTTTTTAGGATGATTTTTAAAACAGTGTTTTGTGTTGTCTTTAAAATTTTAATAGTGGTGTGAAATGCTCCACCCAATCTACTATACTGTATCTTAATAAAGATTCCACCAGAGAATTATAGAGTATTAGTGAATTTTTTTTTTGGAAGAATTTCTCTAAGAAGATAAAATATATGTATTGAGGCTCTCAATCTATTGCTAGCATGGACCATAGACAATATGTTGTGACCAGCGTAAGTGTTGGTCAAGTGTATAACACCTAAATATTTAATTTTGGACACTTTATGAATTGGAGGGCTGTTACAATCGATTTTTTGACAGTCATTAGTGTGCAGTTTAATTTCAAAGTTTTCAGGTTGTTTAACGATGGGGTTGAACTTGAAGTAATACATTTTGATTTCAACACATTTAAGGTTAGTAGATTATAATTTAACCATAAACTTTTCTTGCCCAATGCTGTTTCTGCGGTGAGTTTGACCTCTTGCCATTCTTTACCAGTGAACATAATTACAGTGTCATCCGCGTAGCATATGATTTTACCAGGGAACTTATCAATTTGTGTAATCCGCTTCCCTAGCTAAAGAATCGGCAATGAGATTACTAGGGGTGTCAAACACGGTCTCCTTCAAACGGTTTTGAATCACTCCTGCCTGTTCCTGATTCAGAGAATTTTCTAGATATCGTCTGTGGATCACCGCCATCCCAAGATTTGCTGTTGCATCCTTATAGGAGCTTAGTAAAAAACTGGATATCGAGCTCTGAATATAGGAAGGACCACAACAGATCTGCAAAGGTCGCAGTGGGATAGGACAATTAGAGCCACTCCAATTCTAATCTAATCTTATCCAATGTTAACTGAACCCAAGTTATCTGAATATGACTATGAATTAACTCATGAGGTGATGACTTATTTCATTATACCATTTTCATAATTTTAGTCATATACAGGGTGTCCCACGACGAGTGAAAACTATCTGTATATGGCAAAATACTTATAGTAAAATCATGAAAATTTCTACGTTTGGGTTTTCGGATACGATCGTTTCAACTAAAATATTTTCAAAGATGGCCGACTTCCGATTCTACCGGAAGTCGACTGTAACTTTGTTATTTTGAATAGAACACCCTGTATATTAATACATTTTTGAAATTTCCGTAATATTTTAGTATACTTTTGTCTAAAAACTTGTTTCGAAAAATGCACACTTTTTAAGTTATTCATTTTTTTGTAGAAAATTTGACCGTTGAAGACCCTTATAAATTATTTTTTTACGAGGGGACCCTTGAAGATATGAAAATGGTTTCTGTTCGGTTGCCTTAAGCAAGGTCAAACGTATTCAAATCTATGTTGAAAAATTTTTCATTTCATACAGGGTGTGTATAAAAAGTGTTCAAAGTTTATCTTCATAAATATCAAATTTCTTCATTTTTTTAAATATAACCACCCTGTTTTTTCTATTTTAATGCATTCAGGGGAAAAAAATAAGCAAGTTCATGTATACTTTCCTATACCTAAACCTTACCGTTATCCAGATATTAAATGTTTTCTGTAAATTTTTAGAGATGCAGGTGTGGTCTAAATTTTGATACAAGCACTAAGAAATAAAAATTATTATGTGAATTTCCTTTCAATACATGGTAAATATGACAAAGTTTTTACAAGAACATGTGCTTTATTTGCAGTAAGATATCCAGATTGACCGCGATCGAAATCGCACATTGTTAAAAGAGTACTTAACAATTTGAAGCTATTGGGTTCATTTTTTTATTAAATTAAATTAAAAAGCAAAGAAAAATAGTCTGATGTTTTAAAGTAAATGTTCAAAATTGCTCCCTTGAACTTCAATGCATTTTTCAAATTCCAACCCTTCTCAGTATACCTTCATTCGTCGCACGGCTATAATCATCATCTCAGAAATGGAATTGAAGGAATTTCGAACTCTTAGCTCACAATCTTCTCTAGATGTTAACTAATGTCAGTTAAATGAGTGTCATTTATTACAAAGCCTACTAAAAGTATACAAGAAAAATTTAAACTTGTTAAAAAATATAATAACAATTTAAAACCTCAAATATCTGGGAAACGACTAAAAGTTGGAATAGGATTAATAAAAACAATTTGATTTGATTTTTTTTAGAGACAGATGAAGAAAAAGACTTTTTTATTTCTTAGTGCTTGTATCAAAATTTAGACCACACCTGCATCTCTAAAAATTTACAGAAAACATTTAATATCTGGATAACGGTAAGGTTTAGGTATAGGAAAGTATACATGAACTTGCCTTATTTTTTTCTCCTGAATGCATTAAAATAGAAAAAACAGGGTGGTTCTATTTAAAAAAATGAAGAAATTTGATATTTATGAAGTTAAACTTTGAACACTTTTTATTCACACCCTGTATAAAATAGAAAAATTTTCAACATAGATTCGATTACGTTTGACCTTGCTTAAGGCAACCGAACAGAAACCATTTTCATATCTTCAAGGGCCTCCTCGTAAAAAAATAATTTATAAGGGTCTTCAACGGTCAAATTTTCTACAAAAAAATCAATAACTCAAAAAGTGTGCATTTTTCGAAAAAGTTTTTAGACAAAAGTATACTAAAATATTACGTAAATTTCAAAAATGTATTAATATACAGGGTGTTCTATTCAAAATAACTCTACCGGAAGTCGGCCATCTTTGAAAATATTTTAGTTGAAAAGATCGTATCTGAAAACCCAAACGTAGAAATTTTCATGATTTTACTATAGGTATTTTGCCATATACAGATGGTTTTCACTCGTCGTGGGACACCCTGTTTTGTCGAGTTTACTATCAAAGAATTTCTTCCACACCAACTGATAAACTCTTTCGATAAAATATTCATCTTTAAAAGCAGCTCATTTGAAGATCAATTGCTAATGTGTCATCTGCATATAGTTTCAAATTAATTATTATAGTGATAACATATTCAGAAAGATCGTTTATGTTTAATAAAACTATCAGAGGACCTAAGATTGACCCTTGAGGTACGCCAATTTCCACAGGCTGGGGGAGGGATTTCTGATCTTCAATTCTTACAATAAGTTTCCTGGCTTCTAGGTATGATTTCAGCCACATAAGAAATTTGCCCCGAAATCCTAAATTTCGAATTTAATTTATCGTTATATCAGTATTAACCGAGTCAAAAGCCTTTGAAGGATCAAAGAAGTGCTCCCCTACATATTATATCTTTCTTTCGAATGAGGTGTGGATAAAATTAAGCAGAGTTATGGATGCACTCTCCGTCGATCTGCCAGGTAAGAAACCATGCTAGGATGGTCCGATATAACATTATACTTTATGATGAAAGAAAACATTTGTTTATAAACACATTCTTACATGCTTTCTTTGTATCAGCAAAAGCGCAAAACCAAATATAAAAGTTTTCCACTCATAAAGTGACGACGAAGTGGCTAGAAAAAAGCGTGAAGCGAACTAGCAATTAGGTACGAGTATACGACAATGAATGGGAGATGCTCATTATTTTGTAGAGAGTACATTTTCCCTGAAAATTAAGAATTAAGTAGATAGGTACTACTCCATCTTAACTTATTTTGACGGATAACTATGTTTTCTAATCTTTTAAAATACCTATAATAAATTTTTCGTGTATGTGGGTAGGAAATTAGCTCAAATCACTATTTTGTACCTACCCACGTATTATTTTCATTTCAAATCCGGCTTTTTGTATTATACAGGTTTGTTGTTTTGAAGAATTTTTTAATGCTCCAGTAAATTATAATTTTTGTTTGCACTGATCATTCAATTTCACTTTAGTTTCACTCCACCGCAATAATAGAATACTCAAATAGGTATATGTAATTAAGTGTGGTTATTTCATGGTTTCGATTTTGAAAATTTACTGGTGAACGGACGTGCATATAATGTCCGCCATAAAGTTGGAACCATAGGGGAATTTTTTTTTATTATTGTAGTTAAATAACAACTTTGGATAGCAATCACTTCTGCTTCTGAAATAAGTTAAAATGCGCCAAGTCAAAGTAGACAGGTAACATCTGTCAATTGTCAAGTTCGTAATTTTGGAAAAAATGTCCTAAAAACGGGTCAATTTGTTAAAATTTCGAAAAATGTTACTTGGAAATTATGATTCTAATCACATTTTATGCTTATGTGCCGATTTTGAGAGAGAAATTTTGATGTTCAATAAATTTAATATTTTCGTACTTTTTAATTCACCCCCGTATCTGGCGACTTTAAAATCATTTGAAACTCTTTAAAGTAGTATAAAGGCTTCCATTTCATTGCATGTAGTGATCATAATATTCGTACGTAAGCTGGTTTTGAAGATTATTGATATTTTCAACTAAAAAAGAGGTAGTCTCTGGATTATTTTCCAAATTTCAAAAAAATCAGAAATTGTTTTTCATTTTTTTCTTTATTAAACTTCAGTTGGATAGTACGAAAATGGTTTTAATTATAATCTGAATATCTTAACGCATAACGACTACTTCAAAATTACATAATACATCAAATAAAGAGATCACTGTTGAAATGCCGTTGAATGAAAGGTCGCGTTTGGTTTTTCAACAAGATGGAGCATCAATTCACAGTACTGTAATTTTTAAACATTTTGTTCAGCGGAAAATGGATCGGGAGGTTTTCTGAATTTCTTTGGCCGGCGCGATCCCCCGATTTGACCATAATGAGCTTTTTCTTTGGGTATATTTAAAAGAAAAAGTATACCAAGGAAGGCCTTTTCAAAATGTGGATCATTTGGAAGATGTTATAGGGGAAAAGTGTGCAAATATACCTAGGCAGTTTTTACTGAATGCTGTCAGGGAATTTAACCGTTGGACAGAAAAAGGGCCTCCGAAGGGAGGCACACGGAGATGTAATTTCCTTTAAAGTCTTTTTTTAATTTCTTGGGAAATTAAACCACAATATTTTTGAATTCTTTATTTCAACGTTTCGGTAGCGTTCCAGCTACCGTTTTCAAGAAAAAATAAGTAAAAATTGATTTTTATTCCTAACTGACACAACGGAAAAAATTTGACAATTTAATTTCCCAAGAAATTAAAAAAAGAATGAATAATATACCACAAGGAACATACAGAAGATATTCCTTTAAAGTGTTCTATTTATTGTTTGTAATTTTGAAGTAGTCGTTATGCGTTAAGATATTCAGATTATAATTAATACCATTTTCATATTATGAAAATATCAATAATCTTCAAAACCAGCTTACGTACGAAGATTATGATCACAATATGCAATGGAATGGTAGCCTTCATACTACTTTAAAGAGTTTCAAATGATTTTAAAGTCGCCAGATACGGGGGTGAATTAAAAAGTACGAAAATATGAAATTTATTGAACATCAAAATTTCTCTCTCAAAATCGGCACATAAGCATAAAATGTGATTAGAATCATAATTTCCAAGTAACATTTTTCGAAATTTTAACAAATTGACCCGTTTTTAGGACATTTTTTCCAAAATTACGAGCTTGACAATTGACAGATGTTACCTGTCTACTTTGACTTGGCGCATTTTAACTTATTTCAGAAGCAGAAGTGATTGCTATCCAAAGTTGTTATTTAACTACAATAATAAAAAAAATTCCCATATGGTTCCAACTTTATGGCGGACATTGTATACTTATTCACGAAAAATGTCCGTAAAATAGTTCCTATATAAAATAGTTATTTATGTAACTAATGTGTAAAGTAGCCTTTTTTTTGACGAATGTGAATGTCGACAATCACATGAGTCGAAAAAAAGGTCTTTACACACGAATTGCATACAAAATTTTTTCTACGATCGAAAACTTTATCAAAATACAGGAGTTTAAGTAATATGCCACTAGAACATTTTCGGAATATTTTATCATTTTAATTTTCCCACACTATTTGCGAAGTAATCTTCTGAGAGATCCATCTTTATAATTATAATAATCTAAAATAACATCATAGTTTCCTAAAAATATTCAATACTTACATCAAAATACAATTGATTACCCTAGGTATAGTCGGAAGATCTCAATTTAAACTTTAATTGTCAGATTCAATTCACAATTAAAGAAATGTCAGTCACTCACCGCCAACTTATACCTATTCAGATACCTATAACTACATACATAATAATATTGGAACATTTTCTTTTTCTATGACTGTTGAGAAATGGACCCTTTTTATGTAACATTTTTGTTGAGTAACTGGATGCATTACACAAAACAAGCCACGCCCCGTGTGTAATGATCCATTACACACGACTATCTGGCCAATCACCGTCAAAGAATGCCATTACACACGACTATGTTCGGTGTAATGTTTGAATCAGACTCGCCATGAAATGTCATAATTTGACTTTGACAATACCTATACCTACCTACCGAAGGTGATTTAGAGCTGACTTTTTGTTAGAATGGATACAGAAAGTAAAAACGAATTCAACTGCTCAAATTTCACTATCAATATTGTAAGCAATAAATGAATTTTCATTGTAGCTTTCAAAATGGAATTGTTTGACATAAAGCATTAAGTTTATACAATGAAATATTCTCTAAATATCTCGTTCGTTTGAATTGATGGGTGAACACTCAGTCATAGAAAAAGTATAGTATTCTACTTTCGTGTAATGGCTATTACTCACTCGAATGATTACGACGTTCGCCTGCGGCTCACGTCGCAATCTTCATTCTCATGATTAATAGCTAGCCATCATTACACGCTCGTTGAATAATATACTATTACGCACTCGAAAGTGTGTCTAAAGTACCTACTTTACACACGGTAGTAGAAAAATATTGTTTCGCATTATGTATCAAAAATCTTGTCAAGAACTAAAAGCCATGATAGCGCAATTGCTTTATTAATATTTACTAGTGATGTAACGGTAATTCGCATTCGCGAATATCCGCATATTTTTCAATATTCGCATTCGCAAAAATTATTCCAATATGCAGCGAATATTTTTAATGATCAAAAAGAAAATTATTATATATAGTAGGCTAGCTACATTTCAAAATTATTTTGAAATATATACAGGATGTTCCAATGAAGTGTGGTGTATCAAAGTTATATTTTTTCTCATGAGACACGTATATTTTATTGCATTTTCTGATTACTCCTAAAAAATAGAATACTCCTTCATAATAGTTCCCTATACCTAAATACAGAGGTTTCCGAGTTATGCTGACTTTTTTTAAAATATGAACATTTTGAAAAAAATTAAGTCGTTGATTAACAAATTCTAGCAAATTTTCTCTTACATATAAATAGTTAGACAGTCGTTGAATGTTCTGAACACACACCAAATATTGCAAAATTTTTTCGGCAACCGTCCCGAATGTACCCACTTCCTGGCCGCTTTTTCTTTGAGAAAGAAGCATTTCCCGGCATAGGAAAAATCACGTCTTTACCATAGTAACGGATGACAGTTCATATGAAATTAGTTGTCAGAAGTTCTGGCCATGGCTTCAACCATAGATAAAAATAGTTATTTGTTTAACTAGGCAGCAAAGTAGTAGATTGACTGCCGAGGCTGAATTCATAGCCGATCGTAGCGAGGCTAGGAATTCAGCCAATCTTCATTCTCATGAGTAATAGCTAGCCATCATTACACGCTCGTTGAATAATATACTATTATGCACTCGAAAGTGTGTCTAAAGTACCTACTTTACACACGGTAGTAGAAAAATATTGTTTCGCATTATGTATCAAAAATCTTGTCAAGAACTAAAAGCCATGATAGCGCAATTGTTTACCATAGTAACGGATGACAGTTCATATGAAATTAGTTGTCAGAAGTTCTGGCCATGGCTTCAACCATAGATAAAAATAGTTATTTGTTTAACTAGGCAGCAAAGTAGTAGATTGACTGCCGAGGCTGAATTCATAGCCGATCGTAGCGAGGCTAGGAATTCAGCCAAGGCAGTCATAATCTACTTTGCTGCCAAGTTGAACATATAATTTTTTCTCCGATTGTTCATGAGGATATTGTATTTGCAAATTATTACAATTCCCACAATCTCTTTATTTTGGTTGGTTGCTATGGAAATGTATAATCATAGGCAGCAAAGTACCTAATCACTTTTGTGCCTAGGCAGCAAAAGTAATACTTTGCTGATTGATATCAGTCAGCAAAATTAATATTTGCTGCCAATCGGAGAAAAAATACTTAGCTTCAACAATATATCATAGGCGTGCGCAGGCTTTTTTATAGGGGGGGCCAAATATCAAATCGGTATCTTTTTATAAAATAAAAAAGAGCTGTGCCCACCGAAACATTGCTTTTGCATTAGCAGCCTTCAATTTCTCGCAATTCATTTTAAGAATGAAAATCTGCTTCCTCGTATCATTGAAAGAACGTTAAAATTTAAAAATTATGCAATGCTTTCAATATATTGATAAAGAATTGGGTGAACCGATTAGGGTGGGCTATGGCTCCCCCTGTAGGCACACCTATGCAATATATCAAGCACTTCAAGCAAATTGAATCCGTTTATTATTAGCCATTGCTCGAATTTTAATATAAATTAGAATGTTTTTGATATGTATTATTCTTTGTTCTGTTCAATTCAAATAAGTATTAAAATGTATAAATAAATGTGACGTCTCAATGATTTGTTATTTCACACGGTTGCCGAAAAAATATTGAACGCAACACGCCCGAGAATGTTTTTTTTTTCGACTAACAGATTTCCAGAATTTTGTCTATTTGTCCAAAAAAAAACCTTTTTTTTGGCCTTGTTACGTAAATTACTATTTATAGACACCTGTAAAATCCATGACATTAACATTGAAATAAAGACATGCACAAATCATGAATTAACCATCATTCAGGTATCAACAATAATAAAACAATTTACAAAGTTACTTGATGTTTTTATTCAAACAAATACATCTTATATAAATTACTCTCTTTTACTGTGATCTGGTACTCCAAGTGAAAAGTCTAATCTTACCCATATAATGACGGATAAGAATAATATAAATATGGCACCAGTTAACAATAAAGGTTCATGTATTAGAGAATATGGAGACCACTTATAAATAATTTCAAAATCTTGAATATGCTGTTCAACTAGGTCGCTTTTTTTCAGTCTCAACACAGTACGTCCAACATTATCTAAATATTTGTAAGTGACACCTTCATCTAACCTTTTTACATCATAAGGTGTTTTTAATTTGAAATCAACAACTCCAACTGGAAGTGTAATAGATGTGACAACTTCCTCAACATACATATCATCAAAAACATGGTCAATGAGTCTCATACTGAGCACATTATCTCCATTTTCAGCTTTGAACAGGTATTGATAACTGGGAACACTGTATCCAAGAGTATATGAGCTTTGCCACCCTCCAAAAAGTGGAAACCTTGGTCGTAACTCAAGTTCTATCCAGTCTTTACTATGTTTTACTGCAGAAGTAGAAATATTGCCATTGCTATCTCTGTAATATATACTATGGGCTGTAGCAGGTAAAACAGTGGTATATGATTTGATACTGTGATGTGCACCACTACTGTCTCTTTGGTAATCATACCTTGAAAAAGAACCCTTCAACTTAGCTCCTGTATGTTTTATTTCAATTTGCTCTTCAACTGCAATATTTCCCCAGTGAGATATTTCAATGGTTCTCTCTAAATGTGTGACAGTCAGGAAAGGAGCATTGTTTTCATAGTGAATGATCATTTCATCTTTAGTGAATGGTTGTAAATCAACATAAGGTCCATAACTCAATGTGCTATCAGTCTGTGTTACTGGTTTCAATTTACTATAACTTTCAACACTTTTAGAACTCAGCATTACTTCAGTTTTTTGTTTAACTACTCTATAAGGTGTGTATAAGTAATGATTACCAAAGTATCTCACTAGTTGCTTTTCCTTTTGGGTAATGCTGCTGGGATATGGGATTAAACTTTTAACAAATATTTCTTCTACAAGAACTGTTGTAGTTCGGCCAGGTTCAAGGTTTTGTCTTAAAACTACTTTATGGAATCGTTTGTCTCCTTCATTTTCTACTTCAGCAGTGAGAATATTCAAGTCTTGACTTGCTGCATCTTTTGCTCCTTTATAAGCTATTTTTCCAACTAGATCTGGTTCTTCAGCTAGCAGAAAGTTTTTAATAGAGTCCTTGCCGGTATTTTCAAGGGTTATGATGTTAGTGATTTTAACAAGTTGTGAGGTTAAGTAAATGGTTCTATCTACTTCTTTGTAAATTAAGTGGTTATTAATTTGTTCTGCAGCATTTACATACACTATAACAAGCAATAAACAAAATAACTTAATCATTTTAAACGAATTTCATACAACTTAAACCTTAACACATCACCTACTGCTTAAAATTCGACGTGAGTGACGTGACGTGTTGACGTGTAATTGGTGCTCTAAGCTGTGGCTCTAAGCCAGTTCCGTGCCAGTTCTAAGTGTTCTAAGCCATAAAGCATGTCATCTATAGAGGACGAATATTTGAACCACAGACTAGAGCTTATGTATCACAGATATAGCAATATAATAGAACTATCGGAGTTTTTTTGATCCAGGCCACTTCTAGCACAGTGTTGTAGGTTGCCATGCTTTTGATAAGTTGGCCTTGCTTATTTTGTATCATTGTTATGTATGTGTGTTTATATAATCTCTTTTTGTCTCCTCTTGTTTCAATTTATATACATGATACAGAAAAAAATTTAAACAAAAATTAGTTTTCCTTTGGTGTTCCACATAGAGAAATATACTTTTTTATTAGGGACTTTTAGCTTGTCATAAGTTTTTACACGTATCCGTATCCGTATTGGAGTTACGTTGACGTAAAGAAATTGTCAAGAAAACCTTTTTAGCAGAAAACGTATCGTTTCGTTCTGTCTTTAATTATATAACCTCAAAGTTTTTTTATTTCACCTTTTTATATTTTTGTAAAACGTAAAATGGGGGCGATATTAAGCAATCCATTACTGCTAGACGAGAAAGATGATGATTTTAAGAAGAAGAAGATCTGTAAAATAGCACTAATAGCACGGAATACTTACTTTGGTCGGGATACGGATACGTTTAAGTATACGGAGTAGGGTACGTAACAATACGTTCAACGCATCGTATCGGCTGAGACGTAACGGGTCTACACATGCGCAGTTCGTTACGTATACGGATAAGTGAGAAATTTAAGACAAGCTAAAAGTCTCTATTTTGTCTATGGTGTTCCATTCTTCATTAGAACTGCTGTGGCTTAAACCATAGAGAAATATAACAATCATAGATTATAGATTCTCAAAAAGAAGAAGAAGACAGTACTGACAGATGTAGTTCATTTCAAAAAGTTAACATGTATGTTTAGAAAAATCAATAAATATACTTTTAAAATGTAAATTCATATGGTTAGGAAAATGTTTAAATCGTAGCAAAAATAGATTTTAATTTTCAGGTAATTATGAATCAAAACCAATTCTAGGTTTTACCTGAAGTAAAAATAAATGGAGTTTGTATGGTTGGGATTTAATTAAATATAATTTTTCAAAGTATGTATTTGTTGAAACACAAACTGTGGATTACTTAATATGTATATTTATACCTGACATATATCGATTAATAATTTGTGAAAAGAATGGTGAGTTTGCTTACAGATATATCAATGAAATTGTTAATTTAAATAAATTTCAGGACAATTCACAAAAGTACATTACAATATCTGTAGCAGCATTCATTTGCTATTGCAATACATTAGGTGGAACTTTTGTTTTTGATGACAATGAAGCAATTGTTAAAAATAAAGATATAATGCCCCACATTAACATATGGAATATTTTCAAAAATGATTTTTGGGGAACGGATATTACTTTGAATAGTAGTCATAAATCATACAGGCCTCTTACAATTTTGTCATACAGGTACAGTTTTCACTATAATTTGGTATCAGTTGCAAAAAAAAACTTCTCATGTAAAGTACTAAATTATTATTATTATTATAGAAAGCTTCTTCTAAACGTAAACTTAAAGCTACAGAAGTTTGCCTTTTAAATGATGAAATATTTGAAATTAAACATGATTTAATGAAAAATTACTAATCATCAACATAAATTTAATTAACACTACATCATATTTTAATGAGAATATAATTCATATGTCACATGACATGTTTTCCACCAATCAATATTGAGAATCTCCCTAGATACATGTCTATCACAGCGATGATAAAAAACAAAGAAATTATCACCTTATTTTGGTTCGTTGCTAAGGGTAATTTTTCATATTGACACTGACAGCTCATATTGAAAGTATAAAAATGTGTTCTAATCGTTGGGGTAATTGTAATAATAAATTCAATATATTCTCTCAGTAAATATAAGCTCGTGATATGATTAATAATCGAAGATATATCTCGTTAAACCGAAGCAGCACATTTAACTCGTCCTTCGGACTCGTTAAATCTGCAGCTCGGTTTCACTCGAAAATATCATCAATGATAATCATATCACTTGTTATATTACGTATGAATATTGTTTATTAGTTTAAATCTATATATGTTTGCTTATACCTAGCATCTTCAAATTAAATAACATATACTACTTTTCTTTACGAAAAAATTAATCTATTTATTCATGCACTGAATAACAAGTATTATTTATTTTTCAGATTAAATGTGCTCTATTCAAAAGAAAAGCTAGATGCATTTCAGTTCCATGCAACAAACATAACACTCTACGGACTTCTTTGTTTGTTAACTGTACCTGTATTTGAATTATTTTTAAAAAAGTCCAAGTATGCTACTAATATCCATGACATTGCCTTCCTGTCTGGTCTACTTTTTACAGTACATCCTGTACACACCGAGGCAGTTGCCGGATTAGTAGGTAGAGCAGATATATTAAGCTCTGTACTATTTTTTGTGATAATTTTATTATATCATAAAGTTAGAAATAGCAATGGAGAAGGCGCAGTATTTTGGTTTATTGTCATTGTTGTCTTGACCTGTTGTGCTGTACTTTGTAAGGAGACTGCTATAACTGTGGTGGTAAGTAATTTTATTTATTTTTATTAAAAAATAGAAACGTTTTAAAAAAATTAGTGAAATGTAAACAAATCCACGTGACAGAAAACGTGAATTGGATTTTTTAAGTGAGAAGAAATAACAGATGAATAACAAGTTTTCAATGAGAAGTTAAATATAGACTAAATAAAAATAATACAATCATAAAACGATAGAAATTCAAAAAGCTGAAAATAAAAATACCTAGGTAAAATTTGAAATGTCTTTGCTGATTTCGAAAAAAATATTTAATTGGTCCATATGCCCCCTTCCCTCCTTAGTTGAAGGGGGATTCGGTAAGAACATTTTATACCAGAATTATTTGAGAACTAATTAGGTAAATATCTATTTAGTCATCATCAAAAATAAAACCCTTTGTGTAACTGAGAATTTTGAAAAAAGAATGCCTTTCCTCTGATTTCTCACCCTTTAGCTTTTTTTTTCATTTAACCTGAAAAGTACTGAAGCAATCTCAATTGTATGTATAGATAAATCGTAGGTAATGAAAGTACGAACAAAATGAGCGGGTTAATAGGATAATAAGGAACCAAGGAAATTTAGAAAAACCGAAAAATTAGTCATATTAAGAAAATTCATAGATAAAGCCAAAGGATATACAGGGTGAATCACGACTAACGGGACGGAGGTTTATGGCGAAACGGTAAAAAATTTGAAATGTTTGTCACCTCAGTAGTTTGTACATCCATATACTTAGGCTACATTTTAAAATTATTTTGAAATATACAGGATGTCCCAATAAAGTGTGGCGTATCAAAGTTATATTTTTTCTTATGGAACACCCTATATTGGATTGCATTTTCTGATTGCACCCAAAAAATAAAAGTACTGTTTCATAATGGTTCCCTATACCTAAATACAGAGGGTTCCGAGTTATGCTGACTTTTTTAAAAATGTGAACATTTCGAAAAAAGTTAATAACTCATTGATATAATAAATTCTAGCGAATTTCCTCTCACAGCTCAATAGTCGGATATTCGTAGAATGTATTCCACGATTGAGTACTAAACATCTCTTTACAGGGTGTTCAGAATTATTAGTTGAACTATTAGATCATTAAATGTGTTATAACGGGCTTATTTCAAATGAAACACCCTGTATTTCAATAATTCATCATATTCAAAAAAATGTCCTCTTTCGAATGATATAAGGGTGTCCTATACCTAGGTACTATACTTTTCACGCAATTTACAATTTTTTTAAATTGTATAGTAAATTGATTTTAAAACATCTGCAATTTTCTCTAAATTTTATACTAATTATCTTGACAAAGCTATTGTGAAGAAAAACAGTGAAGCTGCTAATAAATATGCACACTTATTGTTCCTGAGGTACACTAACTCGTTTTTTACCGATAAGTATTTGAGTACATAATAAAACAAAAACACATTATTAATAAAGCAAATACATAAGTACTACGAAACGAACAACAGATTAAAAGCAAAAATTGGAAAATAACTATAATGGATGCTCAAAATGCTTGTCATCTTATGCAATGCAGCACGTGATTCTGGCTTCAAACTATGTACTCACATTATTCATACATACCCTACCTATCCATTTATGTCTTAATTTTCTATTAAGGTAATTCCTAACAGCACGAGAAAAGTGAGTGGGAAAAGTGATCTGAAGCTACGTCTAATTGTAACCACATTTTCTTTCTGATGCTAAGTGGTAGGTTTTCGAAAAGGATCTAGAAGATATTTTCCAAAAAACTCAAAAATTTTCTTCTGTCCAGGTATTCGTCAAAAACATACGGGCCGATAACATATTAACCCACAATCCCTCCCCTAACGTTTACACTCATCCGTGTTATGGCTATTATAGTAATTTTTCATTTATTGCTTTTAATAATCTGTTGTTCGTTTCGTAGTATTTATGTATTTCCTTTATTAATAATGTGTTTTTGTTTTATTATGTACTCGAATACTTATCGGTAACAAAAGAGTTAGTGTACCACAGGACCTACAAGTGTGCATATTTATTAGCAGTTTCACTGCTTTTCTTCACAATAACTTATTCAAGATAATCAGTATTAAATTAAGATAGAACTGCAGACGTTTTAAAATCGATTTAGCATACAATTTTAAGAAAATTGTAAGTTGCGCGAAAAGTATAATTCCTAAGTATAGAACACTCTTATACCATTCGAAAGAGGATATTTTTTTGAATATGATGAATTTCAGAAATACAGGGTGTTCCATTCGAAATAAGCCCGTTATAACACATTTAATGATCTAATAATTCAACTGATAATTCTGAACACCCTGTAAAGAGATGTTTAGTGCTCAATCGTGGAATACATTCTACGAATATCCGACTATTGAGCTATGAGAAGAAATTCGCTAGAATTTATTATATCAATGAGTTATTAATTTTTTTTGAAATGTTCACATTTTTAAAAAAGTCAGCATAACTTGGAACCCTCTGTATTTAGGTATAGGGAACCATTATGAAACAGTACTTTATTTTTTGGGTGCAATCAGAAAATGCAATCAAATATAGGGTGTTCCATAAGAAAAAATATAACTTTGATACGCCACACTTTATTGGAACATCCTGTATATTTCAAAATAATTTTAAAATGTAGCCTATATGGATGTACAAACTACCAAGGTGACAAACATTTCAAATTTTCTTCCGTTTCGCCATAAACCTCCGTCCTGTTAGTCGTGATTCACCCTGTATATGGTACTACCACCGAATAATAATATTATTCAGTACTACTGTACTGGTACTACGTACAGATTGCGTAAATCCTTAATGATTCATCGTTGTATACACAAGAGCGACAGAAAAACAGCTGAAAGAGAGAGAAAGATAATTATGCGCGGTCATCGAGGCGTGTATTTAATTCCAGCTGGGGAGTGAATTCAAATCACGAGAGTTACCGACTGCTCATTGCCCCTCTATTTCAACATTTTTAACCGCTATTGCCAGAAGCGCAGATTAATTTGTACAAATGATATTTTTCTCTCGTTTTCGTTGACAAAATAATCTTAGAGATATGAGATCAAATCTTTATCACAGATTTGGTTATTGTCTGGTACAGCAAGGTGGCTAAAATAATATCCTATTGTAGTTAGAAATTGTCAACTTGGTCTGAAATGATCATGTTGACAAAAATGAATTTTTTCTACTACCGTGTGTAAAGTAGGTACTTTAGACACACTTTCGAGTGCGTAAAATTTGATTTTACGCACTAGTGCGTAAAGAGTTTTTCTTTACGCACTAGTGCGTAAAGTAAAAGTTCCAATATTATTATGTATGTAGTTATGTGTATCTGAATAGGTATAAGTTGGCGGTGAGTGACTGACATTTCTTTAATTGTGAATTGAATCTGACAATTAAAGTTTAAATTGAGATCTTCCGACTATACCTAGGGTAATCAATTGTATTTTGATGTAAGTATTGAATATTTTTAGGAAACTATGATGTTATTTTATATTATTATAATTATAAGATGGATCTATCAGAAGATTACTTCGCAAATAGTGTGGAAAAAATAAAATGATAAATTTCGAAAATGTTCTAGTGGCATATTACCTAAACTTCTGTATTTTGATAAAGTTTTCGATAGTAGAAAAAATTTTGTATGTAATTCGTGTGTAAAGACCTTTTTTTCGACTCATGTGATTGTCGCATTCGCCTGCGGCTCATGCGACAACATTCACATTCGTCAAAAAAAAGGCTACTTTACACACTAGTTACATAAATAACTATTAAGATGTACAGGTTACGTAATAACGATTGTATTTTTATATTCCTTTAACGCCCTCACTCCTTCCGTGTTGGGAGCATACTGAATTACCATTTACCACCACCAACTAGTTAAAATAGGAGGGCAATGAGCAGTCGGTAACTCTCGGGAATAAGCTTACACCCCCTAAGCTGAAACAAAGTGATGATTGTGCACAATTATTCTCCCTCTCTCTTTCATATATCCTTGTCGTACTTGTGTAATTCGAGACCCAGGTTCCGAAGCAGATTTCGCATACTGTATGTATTTATATGTGGTTTGTGGGTATCATATTATCTATGGTTTGTGGCCTCTACTCAGGGTGAATTTATAGATTCCGTAACGTAGCATAACGCAAGGATTTCTGTGAGACGGTATTAAAATAAATCATAGGATGACTCACAGAAAATGCACAAAAATCGCACAGAAATCCTTGCGTTATGCTACGTTACGGAATCTATAAATTCACCGTTAATCCACGCTACCTATCTACTCCGTTACTTTCCGGCACTCGGTCATTTTCGGCGATGTTCTCGGGCGTAAGTCCGCAAATTTATATTCAATCATAAATTTAGTCGTTTCCGAAGAAAATGTTTCAATCGAAAAGGACGTTTGGTACCAACAAACTTCGGTATATGGGTTATTTTAAGGAATATCAAAAAATGTTATCAGCAAACATAGTAGATGTCTTCAAGGTGCATATTTCGAAATTATCTCGGACTATACAGAGTGTTGCATAACTTCGTTACAAACCAAACATATGATTTTTCAAATGAGGTACAAATGAAGTTTAACTTTTTTTTTGTCATAAAGCGATTTTCAATTTTTATAGGTAAAAAACGTGTACACTTGTTCTAAGTTGGCATCATGAATGAACCCTATACATTGAAATGCATAAAACAACCTTGTAGGCTCTCCAGTGGTTTCAAAAAAATACAAACATTGCATTAACAACAGAATAACCTCAAAAGCTATAACCGAAAGTTTAACACAAGTCCAAAACTGGGTTGTAATTGGTTATAAGTGGTAAATACCAAAAGCAAATCAGCTGATTTGTGACGTCACAATTTTCCCTACTTTGGTTAAAACCGCGACCGCAGAAATGCACTGGTTAAAACCAGTTAAAACTTTCATTCCAGGCTGATAATCGCCTATACAACCCAGGATTTTGATTTTAACTTACTGTCGAGTTGAAGCTTGCTTTAGTTTTTTGGTTTATGTGGAATAAAAGTTAATTTGTTTTAGAAAATTGTTTTTTTTTACATATGCTTAATAAGTAATTGGTATTGAATATTCTCTATTGAGAGTACGATTTTATGTGTTTTATTGACTTTTATATACAATTGATACTGTCAAGGATTGTAAAATTTGAATTTTATTTTCGAGTTTTATTCTTACTCTGTGTGTCGATAAGTAGAACCATTTTAACCTTATAAAATTAATTTATTTTCTTAATGTTGAAATAGTAGTGTATACTGGTTTAAATTCTACATCCTAACCTAACCTAACGCTTGTTTGTGTACCCGGCAGATTCAAAACGTTCTTTTATTGTCTTATAAACCGATATATTCATTTTTTTATTCCCGTGCTTTTCCTTTTTAATCCAAAGGATGAACCGGACTTGTTTTGTGGCTCAGTTACACTTGTTTATTTACCCGGCAGATTCAAAACGTTCTTTTATTGTCTATTTCAGTCAAATATTGACCAAATCGTTTGAAATCGTTGAAAAGTTTGAAAGCACTCAAAAAGACTGATTAATGCATAAATAGACTCTATATAATATACTGTACAAAAAGAATTAGCTTGAAATTAGTACATTTTCTATTCTATTTCAGTCAAATATTGACCAAACCGTTTGAAATCGTTGGAAACAGTTTAAAAGCACTCAAAAATACTGACTAGTGCATAAGTACCATATACTGTGGAACGAAAGTTAGCTCGAATTAGTACATTTTCCATTCTATTTCATTAAAATATTGACCAAACCGTTTGAAATCGTTGAAAACAGTTTAGAAGCACTCAAAAAGACTAAATAATGCACAAATAGACTTCAACATACTGTAGATCAAAAGTTAGCTTGAAATTAGTACATTTTCCATTCTATTTCAGTCAAATATTGACCAAACCGTTTGAAATCGTTGGAAACAGTTAAAAAGGTATCAAAAAGACTAAATAATGCACAAATAGACTTCCATATACTCTAGAACGAAAGTTAGCTCGAAATTAGTACATTTTCCATTCTATTCCAATCAAATATTGACCAAATCGTTTGAAATCGTTGAAAACAGTTTAAAAGCACTTAAAAAGACTAAATAATGCACAAATAGACTTCAACATACTGTAGATCAAAAGTTAACTTGAAATTAGTACATTTTCCATTCTATTTCAGTCAAATTAATATTGACCGAATCGTTTGAAATCGTCGAAAACAGTTTAAAAGCACTCAAAAAGACTGATTAAGGCATAAATAGACTTCAATATACTGTAGATCAAAAGTTAGCTTGAATTAGTACAGTTAGTACATTAGTAGACCAAATCGTCTGAAATCGTTGAAAACAGTTTTAAAGCACCAAAAAGACTAAATAATGCACAAGTAGACTTCCATATACTGTAGAACGAAAGTAATCTCGAAATTAGTACATATAAACCGATAGATTTATATTTCTATTTCCGTGTTTTTCCTTTCAAATCAAAATGATGAACCAAACTTGTCTTGTGGCTCAGTTACACTTGTTTATTTACCCGGCAGATTCAAAACGTTCTTTTATGTCTTATAAACCGATAGATTCATATTTCTATTTCCGTATTTTTCCTCTCAAATCGAAAGGATGAACCAAACTTGTATTGTGGCTCAGTTACGCTTGTTTTTTTACCCGGCAGATTCAAAACGTTCTCTTATTGTCCCATAGACTGATAGATTTTTTTTTCTATTTCAGTGTTTTTCCTTTCAAATCCACAGAGCGGTTCGAACTGGTCTAGCTCAGTTACGCTTGTTCGAGTGCCTGGCAGAGTTGCCCCATATTAGATAATCTGATCGGCTGAGACTTTTACGTCCGCTCCTTTCTTCTCCCCGTTAGTTTGTCAGTTCCTGTAAATTCATAATTACAATAGACCACAGAGTATTATTATGAAAAAGAAAAAATTTCTATTTATTCCGTTATTAAATCGTTAGTTGAAACCAAACCGAAGTTTGATTCATCTGGGCTTTAAATTTGAGATTGGTTGATTGAAGTTCAACAATATCCTGTGTAAATCCCTTTTGTATACTTTATGTTTGAGAAACAATAAATGTATTACTATTATTATTATAAAATGTATTCAAATATTATAATTAACTTTGTTTTCAGGGAGTTCTAATAGTATATGATATCTATAGAGAAAAGCGAAGGTCCATATCATGGACAGAAATGCTCAAATTTTGGTTGGTTGTTAGGTGCTTGCTGGTTCTCATGGCAGGATTAAGTATCATGTATTATCGCTTGGAAGTAATGAATTTTGAAGGTCCTCTTTTTACTGAAATGGATAATCCAGCAGCATATGCTCCAACTGTTTTCAGTAGGGTAATGTAATAAACTTATTCCTCGATCAATGTTCCATACTATACAGCATTGCTGAAAAGTCTCTCACCAAGGGATTATCTTTGAAACAGGCAAAGAAAAAATTACGGAGTTCTAGGACGATTCTGCATATTTTAGAGCAAATGTCAAATGTTTTTGACGTCAGCGTTTAACGTACGGCCGCAATCGATTTTTTAAAATGACAACCCATCCACAAAACTAAAAACCAGAGAAAGGAATTATCAATACCTCCGTGCTTTTGTAAGTGTTTGCTACAAGGAAGCCGCCATGTTGTAAAATTAAGCATATGACGCACCTGCGCAGAGCGGATTGTCATTTGACGCTTTTGACAGTTAGTGAGTTTTCAAGTTATTAACAATTCCCGTTCATTAATTTGGAGTTTTATAGTGTGTGTTTCAAAGCTCTCAATATGTCCTATAAATGATTTATTTGGTCTTGTAACAGCAGAGGAGAAATGCCAGGTATTCACTACTTTCGGAAAGTTATGTAGAAATATCCAGAACCGTCTTGTAGATTTTTGTAAATTATATCTTTTTCAATCACCAGTAGTTGTTCGTGATTTGGATAATGAACACTTTGTACATACTCATACTAACTGTTTCTGTTGATTTTATAAGTAGAATATAATAAAAATTGAATAAAATGAAAGATAGTTTTCAATTCCGTTGTTAAATCCGTTCACATTTACTTCAATTTAATTTGACATAATGCATTATTTGTGATTTCTTTTGAATCCTCCATTATTGAAGAAAAGTTATTAATTTGTTGTACTTTTTTGGTACAAAATATTATTTCTAAAGATATTCGAAGGTTAGGAAGATTACATAAAATGAACGCAGTTTTCCGTAAAATATAAGCATTGTTAAGTTGAAATAATCATTGAAATGAAATATTGCATTTTTTTATTAAAATCACACAAAATACTATTTCCATTACAATCATTAAAACGAATAAATCACTGTCAAAATTGCATTGAAATTCAGTATTTCTATATAGGCACCTTGTATTTGTCACAAAATTATAGCTTAACTTTTGATAGGTGTTTAATTTAAGATAAATGAATTTCAAAGTCTGAGGCAGAGATCTAAAACTGGTCTGAAGACGCCCCTGGACACTAGCTGTGCCGGTGCGCCACATGCTTATTTCGCTAATATGGTCGCGGCCTTATGGAAACACTTTCATGAAACAGAATTGCCCTTCTCTGGTTTTTAGTTCTGTGGTCCCATCACAAAAAGCTTATTTTTTTATCTTTCCAAAAATAATCCCAATGTATAACTTGACTCGGATATTATGATAAAAATTTAACAAAAATATTAAAATTATAATTTTAATCAAAACTGCGTGTTACAGAAACTTATGAATTAAACAATTATTTAAGTTGCAAATACTTCATTACAATAAGTGCTCAAAATGCTGGCCATTTGTTTGTTTAGAATGATACTATCTCTCTTCGAAGCTACAAATAGAATCTTTAATAATTTGTGGAGTAATTCCCGAGACGTATGCCATCCTTTAAATCGTTCAAGCTAGTTGGTCTGTTTACATAAACGCGGTCTTTCAGGTAGCCCCAGAGAAAAAAAATTCGAGTAGTGTCAAGTCGGGTGATCTTGCCGGCCAATCAATTGCACCTCTTCGACCAATCCATCTCTGACGAAAAATTGTATTTAAATATTGCCTAACGTCTCTTTGATTTGAAGTAACGAACTGTTAACAGAACCGTTCAAGAAAAATGTGGCTTCATCACTGAATACCAAAAAATCTAAGAAATTGTTTTGCGTCCTTATTTTCTCTGTAACTATTTCACAAATTGAAATCTATCAAAATCATCCTCACAAAGTTTTGAAATTTATAAGGATGAAAGTTATTTTTATGCAGAATAATTTGTATAGACTGTCTAGAAATACCGTGATTTCTTGACAATATACTTAAAGATTTTTTAGTGTTCTTGAACATCTAATAGAACATAATAATATAAAGTTTTACTTTCACAACCCGCACTTGTCGGTCTACCAGACCTTGGAATATCTTTTACACTAAGTACCAGTTTAATTGAGTTTATTTACTAATCTGGTCACTGTAGATCTATAGTCAAAGGCACTCTTATCGTGCGGGTTCAAAGGTCACTAACCATATGTATCAAATCAGAAAACACAGAGGCTACCAAAATGTGAGATTACACTGATTGACGAATTTCCACTTCTTCTTTCATTCTCGAAATAATCCATCGAACTAAGTACCATTTTTTTGCTTGAGGATACAAAAAAAAGGAAAATTGCTACTTATTATCCATATTGTCACTTTGAAATGTCTAAGTAACAAAACTGACATATTTAAATAAAAACTCTGTTGGTGGAAAACTTTTTAGAATCGCTGAAAACTAAATACATATCCTTCTTTTTCCCGTCAAAATTGCATAAGTTTGTCTTATTTATCTAACGGATTTCATTTGGAACTTATAATTAAACGCAATAAAAGAAAACAAAAACTGTGAGTATGTCTTTGTTGAATCGTATGACCCGCACGATAAGACTGCATCTGACTATACTTATAGGAGGGTATTAGGGTATTCAGGATTTAAATCGTTTAAAAGATGAGTTACTTCGTCATGGGTACGTTTGCAATCACCATATCCAACTAACATTAAGATTTTGATACGTCGTTTTTCTCATAAATGTGCCATTATTCTTTTTTTACTTTCAAATTTCGTGCTAATCTGAAATTAGTAGTTTGTTCAACCAACTTTGCCCTTACATCATACATTGTCCATCTTGATCTCTCATTCATGAAATGGATGACAAGGAATTTTGACCTCATTAACGTATTTCTTAACTAATGTAGACGTAAATTTTATTCGTCACTTTTGACAATTCAGTTGTCATATTTTTTAAGCAATTCAACACATTCAACAATAGGTGTGTTCTTTTTGACTGAGATCTCAGCTCACTTCAGTTAAAGTGATCTGAGATAAATTGATGTGGGTAAACACCAAAAAGAACGACCTACTCAATCGAAACGAGCGATCTGCCAACGCATGCGTGAATAAGAGACATAAACCGTATGACCTATCTGGAATATCTCCTATAACCACGTTTCAACCCCTCCACTTTATTTCCGACTCAAGTGCAAATGATACCCC
Organism: Galerucella nymphaeae; assembly: GCA_963978555.1. NCBI lineage: Eukaryota > Metazoa > Arthropoda > Insecta > Coleoptera > Chrysomelidae > Galerucella > Galerucella nymphaeae. The sequence goes on from OZ021718.1 coordinate 13,388,141, forward strand.
CTTACAATATATTCAGCATCGATGAAGGGGGAGGAAAAATCTCAGCTCACTTCGAAGTGAGTAAATAAAAAAGAATGCGCATTACCGATGTGAGCTGAGATTAACTGAGATCTCAGTAAAAAAGAACACACCTAATATATCATTGATTATGATTTTGAGGTTAAGTGTAAAATAACATACAACTAATATAAGACAAATGTAAAACAGCAGAATACATCTCAGATTATGACATAACGTTAAGGATGGCTGAACAAACTCTATCAGTTTTGACAATGTGTACATAAATAATGAACTAATGATGTGGTTAACGTTTTTAATGCCCACCATTGTTTTATGTTTTATTTTAAAAACCTACAAGTCCAAATATTTAATAGGAAGGTACGGTACACTTTGATGTAGAAAAATGAAAACGATATTTCATAGGACATTTTGTAGTAAAGTGATACATTGGGATTATTTTTGGAATGAAAAAAAATAACCTTTTTTGTGATGGGCCACACGACCTATGTTGTTATTTTAAAAAAATCAAGATGACGGCCGTACACTAAACACTGACATCTGACATTTGCTCTAAAATATGCAGAATAGATACTCATTGATCATCCTAGAATTTCATAACTTTCTTTTTATCCGTTTCAAAGATAATCCCTTGGTTGGATACTTTTCAGCAACGATGTATAACTTTTGCTTGCACCTCTAAATTTACGCAAAAATGTATAAAAACTCGTCATTTTAAATAACTCGAAAATCAACAACTTACTTCCTTTGCATGCTAGTACTACGTCGTCTGCATAGCTTACAGCGGACGAGAAGCCTTCAAAAATAATCGTTTTTCAATTCGTACGGAAAATGTAGTTTTTGATAAATGTCGGCGAAAATAGTAGTTTGTACCACTAGTGCGCAAAGCGCCACTTTTCCCACGAGCGCAGAAGTAAATCTAGCGAGTGAGAAGAGTGATTTGCGTACAAGTTGCACACAATATTTTTTCTACAACCACATTTATTGATGAAACAAATACAGTAATTTTTATAGTTATTTTATTTAATCTTTGAACAGTTCATAAATTTGCTATATTGTTTTTGATATTTCTTTGTCGAAACCTCGGGTAACAAATTTTCGGTTGCAGTTTGAGCCTTTTCGATAATATATGAAGAAGTATTTTCAATGTCCGAATTGTACAACACAAAAGATGAATGATGTTGATCCTGGATCATAATTCCTAAAATAATACTTAATAGAACAATGATTTTATAATTAATAAATTAAAATAAACAATGAAATAAATAGTTTATGGTTCATACAACAGCCTTTTTGGTGTGCGTCATCGTTTGTTAATGTCTTTCTAACACATTACGTGTACTGTACTTTGTTGTTTACGGTCAATTATTATTTATGAAAAGTGGATATGAATATTATTGTTATATTTATTCGAATAATACAAAAATATGCCTAGATACACGGAAAAACATCAGCATTTTGAAAGTTCTCAAGTATTTTTAGTTACAAAAAGAAGCTGGTAACTATTAATTTCATAGCCTTGTCGAATTTTGCTGAATGCGATCCTGATGATTTTATTTATCAAATTTAGGGTTTGATATGTGTCAAAATAGCAAATAAAATAAACGACATACCCAAAACCCGAATATACATCACAAACGATGACGCACACCAAAAAGGCTGTTGTATGAACCATATTTACTTTTGGTTTAAATTTAAAAATTTTACACCAATTAGAAATTCACTATTGAATTGTCAAAAAAAGTTGACAGGTCATAGGTAGCTTTGTTTGACATTTCGGCGAGAAAAAGTGCCATAGCGTGTACTTTTCACATTGCTTTTCCAACGGTTAAGAATTAAGAAAAGGCCTGCTTTGCGTATAAAAATTGGTGTAGAAAAGCGTGTTTTGCATAGTGGTTGTAGGAAAAATTGTTTATTGACCCTGTCTACATGACTTCGATAGTTAAGGTAAATTGATGCTTAGTATGAACCAACGTGGAGGTATACAATGTCCGCCATAAAGTTGGAACCATATGGGAATTTTTTTTATTATTGTAGTTAAATAACAACTTTGGATAGCAATCACTTCTGCTTCTGAAATAACTTGAAATGCGACAAGTCAAAGTTGACAGGTAAAATCTTTCAATTGTCAAGTCGTAATTTTGGAAAAAAAAAATTTCTAAAAACGGGTCAATTTGTTGAAATTTCGAAAAATGCTACTTGGAAATTATGATTCTAATCACATTTTATGCTTATGTGCCGAGAGAGAGATTTTGATGTTCAATAAATTTCATATTTTCGTACTTTTTAATTCACCCCCGTATCTGGCTACTTTAAAATCCTTCGAAACTCTCGAAGTATGAAAGCTACCATTCCATTGCATATTGTGATCATAATATTCGTACGTAAGCTGGTTTTAAAGATTATTGATATTTTCAACTAAAAAAGAGGTGGTCTCTGGATTATTTTCCAAATTTCAAGAAAATCAGAATTTTTTTTTTCAACTTTTTCTTCATTAAACTTTAGTTGGATAGTACAAAAATGGTTTTAATTATAATCTGAATATCTTAACGCATAACGACTACTTCAAAATTACAAACAATAAATAGAACACTTTAAAGGAAATTACATCTCCGTGTGCCTCCCTTCGGTTTCCATACATTTTTCTGTTCGACGGGTAAAATTCCCTGACAGCATTTAGTAAGAACTGCCTAGGTATATTTGCACACTCTTCCCTCATAACATCTTCATTTGTGTACCTACTTTCCAACTAAAGTTTAATAAAGAAAAATTTGAAAAACAATTTCTGATTTTTTTGAAATTTGGATAATAATCCAGAGACTCTCTTTTTTAGTTGAAAATATCAATAATCTTCAAAACCAGCTTACGTACGAATATTATGATCACAATATGCAATGGAATGGTAGCCTTTAGACTACTTTAAAGAGTTTCAAATGATTTTAAAGTAGCCAGATACGGGGATGAATTGAAAAGTACGAAAATATGAAATTTATTGAACATCAAAATTTCTTTCTCAAAATCGGCACATAAGCATAAAATGTGATTAGAATCATAATTTCCAAGTAACATTTTTCGAAATTTTAACAAATTGACCCGTTTTTAGGACATTTTTTCCAAAATTACCTGTCAACTTTGACTTGGCCCATTTTAAGTTATTTCAGAAGCAGAAGGGATTGCTATCCAAAGCTGTTATTTAACTACAATAATAAAAAAAATCCCCATTTGGTTCCAACTTTATGGCGGACATTGTATATAGCTTGGCAAGTTTATCTGAACCTGTGAAAGTATTGCAGTCGAAAACATTCGATATTGCCATGTTTAACGGAAAAGTAAAGTACTAAGTATGTATTAACAATATGTTTAAACGTTAATTCTTCAATGTGCTTTATTACTTGGTCTTTTATTGCGCCGGTTCGATTTAATTCTGAAAGAAGCTGGCACAACAAAAAATATTACAGTTGACGTGTTTCCAGCTTAACTACTTAAAACGAAGGTGAAAACTCGAAGCAACGTAAATCCAAGCCCCTAATCGAAAACCCTTGTTTGTTAAGGGTCAGTGTCTTACTTTAATAAACTGTCAATATTTGTATTGCTTATTTACTTATGTCCGTTTGCTCCAAAAGAAGCATAAGCTTAGAATAGCTATGGCGAGCTTAAAATTTAAGGGTCGCTTAGTTAAAGTTCAGTTGCACTAATGTTTCTGCTCTGCTTCTTAGCTAAGTGTTTAATACATTTGTCAACCTCGCTATTTAAGTTGAGTTTTATTTATTTATTTATGGTTTTTGGTGACTTCTTGTTATTGTGGTTTGAAATAACGTATTAATAGTATTTTATGCAACGAACATGTAATGATAGCCATTAAGACACGAGCATATTGTAGGATACGAAACGAGCCGCAGGCGAGTTTTGTATATAATATGCGAGTGTATTAATGGCCATTACATGAAAGTGGCATACAATATTTTTTCTACTCCGGTTAATAAAAATTATTTAATCAATAATTATTAGTTAAATCAATTTTAAATATAGTTACTTTTGAAAATCAAAATTATTTGGCAGCTATCAAATTAAGTGTCACTTAATATGTCTGTTCGCCTGCAATAAAAGTGCAGCACTGAGCTATATAATTTTGAAGAATTCAGGTCTATCTGTGAAAAAATACGTATAAAATTACTAAATTTGGGAATATCTATGTATATTGCATTTTTAAACTGCAAGAAGCATTAAAACATAATTAAAAAAATAAAATCGTATAGCTCAGTGCTACACTTTTATTGCAGGGACAGACCTAATATGATTAATTTCAGAAATGTCAACCAGGTATCCATGGCTATATACTAAATATTGTGCGAATGTCGCATTCCTATTGGCTTAAAAATCTGTATCATAATGAAAATCTGTATCATAATGAATTTCATTATGATACAGATTTTAGTCTTCTAATAAGTATATTATAAAACAGGAGTAGAAAAAAGCTTTTAAAAGTCAATTCTTTGAAAACCAAAGAATTTTATTCTTGTTTTTTCAAATAACAAAAATTTTTCATAATAGAAAACAGTAAAAAATAAGAAAATCAGATCGGCAACTTATACAGTTCAGGAAAAAGAATTGCTAATATTTTCATCCAATTCTTCATAATAGTTTTTACGATTGCACCGTCTATTTGGAAATCTATATTCAAAAATATTCAATACTTCCAATTCATCCGCCATAATCATCCTTCTTCAAAAATCAAAATAAACACACCCGAAAACAGAAAAATCATTGACGTATGTCAATGAAAACATAAAAATGTTAAGTTAGAAGTCTTCACTTTGAGGATAAGTGGAGAATAAACGAGCAATTATCTAAGCTCAGCTAGGTGCAGCTTACAATGACCAGTTTTTCATGGTGCAAAACAAAACTGTCTTAAAGCGTCACTTAACTTTAAGTCTACTTAAATATCAATTGGTGCACAAGGCCATTAATATCCTTTTCTGTTTCAGGTTTTTACATATAACTACATATATTTGTTGAACTTTTTATTGATGCTGTGGCCTCAATGGTTATGTTTTGATTGGTCAATGGGATGCATCCCACTAATAGAAAATATATGTGATATTCGTGTTATATTAGTTATATTGTTTTGGTTGGTCGTAACATTTGGAATGTTTTCATTGCTGAAGCAAAATTATAAGAATGAGATTTTGTATGTATCAAGTTATTTTGTATATACAGGGTTGCTAGTAATTCTGAAAACTGTCTGTTCAAAATACTGGTAATAGCAGAAAACTCCTCTATCAATAACCAGATAAACTTAGCATTTTTTATTGATGGAAAATGAAAAATAAACATTAGTTTACGGACAAATGTACAGGTGGAAGTATAGTCAAAACCGCTCTTATCGTGCGGGTTCAAATGTCACTAACCATATGTATAAAATCAGGAAACACAGAGGTTACCAAAAGGTGAGATTTCATTGGTTGATGAATTTCCACTTTTTCTTTAATTCTTGGAATAATATATCAAACTAAGTATCATTTTTTTTTGAGGATACAAAAAAACCAGAAAATTGCTTCTTATTATCAATTCATATTGTTACTCTGACACAAAGTCACAAAACTGACGTTTGTGAATGAAAACTTGAGTGGTATAAGACTTTTTGGAATCGCTGAAAGCTAAATACATATCCTTTGCTTTTCCTTCGAAATTGTCTGTCTGTCTGATTCATCTTACGGTTTTCATTTGGAAGTTATGATTAAACGCAATAATAGAAAACAGAATCTGTGAGTATGTCTTTGTTGAATCGTATGACCCGCATGATAAGTCTGCATTTGATTATATTACCACTACTGAACATTACTAAACTGCAATCTGCCTTTAGGACATCATCTATTGTGGTTAGCCATGGTTAATAGTTTTTGTAGGCAGTTCTAGACTAGTCTAGATCTGATCTGAGGAACTGCTGCCAATTTTCATAAAATGATATGTAGGAAGATCCTTAATAAAGTATGGTTCTATAATTTTCTATAATAGTAAAAAACCTGCAAAAAACAATTTAAAAGTAGGTGAAACAACCAGCCTCTGGAAAGTAACAAAAATGAGACACCAGCATAACCCACCAAATAGACTTCTTATTAAAATTGGAATAGAACCTATAAATGAGAGACTTGATAAATTATTTAAATCCCTTCTGCCTTAAAGAAAACAACATATGGCTGGTTGAGCTCCTCATTATATAAATAGCGTAGAAAACATAAAGATAAAACTGTGTTTGAAGAAATCCTCATTATATTAAATCATAAGACTTTGCTTTTTTAGTATAACTTGTATATAATTTGAAGTTTTTGGTATATTATGTTGCCATTGTAATATTGTTCCCATAATTACCACATTTTCACATATCTCTCTTTTTTTCTCAACTATGATAAAACAGGGGTTACTCTAAAACAGCAATGCCCGGGAACTAATGACCCTGTTGAGGCTGGAAAGCAAATTAATTATTATTGGCAGGCATATTGAATTGGTGAGTATCTAATATGCCTGGTGGGAACCAAATTACCAACACGAATTTCGACAGATATGGTGATGATTTCGATATATAAACGAATTACAAGATTTATATCATCGCTGTGGAATTTGTTATTTGTTGATTTTATTTTATAATTTAATTTCAATGTTAATTATATGTGGCAACGCGAAAGAACCCCGCACTAATCTTATGAAAACCGGTTTCGGTGAAAATCGCTGAAATTTCAATATGATGTAACCCATGCCATCATCAACAAAACTTATCAATCTCCAACATTCTGAATGCCGGCGTTTGGATTCTAGGTATTGTAGAACGTTTTGATCAAGAAATACTCATCTACATTATGTTGGAAAAGAAAAAATTTGATGAAAGGTCGTTTAAAAATAAGTTCAAATGGACTTTTAACTTTCTTAAATTCATTTTTTTGTTCAATAAAAAAAATGGATATTTATGTTTAAAAAACTCGATCTCCATTTTCATACCACCATTGGATGATCTTTATCGATTACTTGATGGCTGACTTGGTAGTGCACGGGATAATTTAAAAGTTAAACCTGATGTATGGTGTATCGGTTCTCCGCTGAGATTAAATATTTTTTGTTTTTAGTTTTTTTCCACAATTTTTGTTTAAAAAGGAATAAATTCAAAATAAAGCAAAGTTATTTGTTGTTTGTTTTTCATGAACGCTATTTGGTAAAAAAGTTATGATTATAAATAACAGTGTATATTTGCTACATAGTTTCAAGTACTCAGCTAAATATATAGGTGGAAGCTGATTATATAAAGGGATACATTTTTCCAAAATTGAAAATGAATTTTTGATCGCCCAGTATCCCAAATATTTAGTTAGTTAGTTGGATGATTGCTTCACATGCAAAATGATCACCCTTTCCTTTACTGTAAGTAATTGCATATGAAACTGCAGGAAAACGAATATTTTCTCGATAAAAATTACCAAAAATTAAGTTGAACCCTCTGTACACCCGCCAGCTTTGATTCTAGAAACTTTTGTCATTTGCACTTGATTCACATATCATGGACTATTCCATTATTAAAATTCAGATCTATAAGATGAAAATTAAATTCCGGATTTTTTGGAAAAAATTGTAAAAATATCAAACTTTGACCCCCAGCATTCAGAGAGTTAGTGCGAAAGTTACTTTTGTTCAGGATGACATGGGCTACATAATATTGAAATTTCAGAGATTTTCACTGAAACCTTAAGATTAGCCGGTGGTCCTTTAAACATGGCGTTAAAGAATATCAAAGAATGATGATATCCCATTCGCTACTATTACGCTGCGCTGCCAGATATAAATAATGCGATACTGACAGTATCAAGGTTATCTGTAGACAATACTTCCTTAAGGGCAAATATTTATATCGTTACAAATTCCAAATTTCAATCCATTAGGATTTTTCATGTATACACCATCGTTTTCAGAATCTCTACCCGCTGTAGTTTCAAACTAATCTTTTACTCACAAGAATAACCCTAGCAAATTATGTATTTTTAGGGATGCTCGAATCATGGCTGTTTCTGTTATAGTGTTACCTTTTTTCCCAGCTTCCAATCTATTGTTTACTGTTGGTTTTGTAATAGCAGAAAGAACTCTGTTACTACCGAGTGCTGGATTTTGTCTTTTAGTCGTTATTGGATATAAGAAACTTCTCAGAAAAATTGATAATAATAAAGTAAGTAGATTACTCTTATATGCCCCCCTGACCCTCCCTAGCAACTCTTGTTACGTTCCACAAATTGTACCTTACAACTATTGTTATACAATATCTATTCTGATTTTTGTTTGTAAAGTCGACTTAGTTGTACCTATACAAGCTCTTGTTGCGTATTTCTATCCCATATGTAAAGTGACCTGTGATCGCTACTTTTTAACGATAGTGTGAAAAATAGTAACTTGATTTTTTCAATTTCAGATTTGCTCCTGTTTTTTTTATGGTCTGTTAATATTATTCATGCTCAGAACTGTACTCAGAAACATGAGTTGGCTTACCGAAGAAAAATTATTTTCATCCGCCTTAGAAGTTTGCCCTTTAAATGCAAAGGTACACTATAACATAGCTAAGATTGCAGCTGACAATAATAATAAAATACTGGCTTTGAAAGAGTATCAAAAAGCCATACAGTTGAATCCAAAATATGAACAAGCTATGAATAATTTGGCAAATTTGCTCAGAGAAGATAAAATGTTTGAGGAAGCTGAAGTATTGCTCAGAAAAGCTGTAGATGTTCGGTAAGCATAAAATAAATAATTTAGCCAAAGTAAATAAAATAGAGGCAAATTTTAAGTTCACTCTACCCGACGCGATTTTATTTGTCACTCCGTTTGGCAATCCTACTGAGTGCGCTAATTTTAACTTCACTCGTGAAATGTTCGTTTTCAAAAAAATTCAAATAATCAAGAACAGCGGAACTTCATTAATCTTACAAACAATACATGTTAAAATATAGTTACTAGTTAAAAAGCTTAAAAAGCCGACTCGCGCCTGGTTTTGTTTAACGTTGTCATCAAGCAGGGAAATGTTCTCGATTCAGCAACGTCGGCTATTCTGGGGGAGCTCCTTTACACTTAGATTAACATCCATGGTTTAGCAACCGGATTCCATACTTCTGTATCCTTCGTAGCTGGTGCCATACAGAGTTCCATATTTTTCTCATTGCAATATCTAAAGTAGGTAGTAGTAAACAAAATAAAGTACAAGAATAACAATTAAAATATCTAAAACTAAAGTCCATGCACTAATATTGTAAAAATATACAAGATTCAAAAAATTTCGGTAGTTTTTATAAAGAGTCTTTGAGGTTACTAAGCCTCTAAATCAACACTTTCTAGGATATGGGTGTTTCATTTTGAGAGCTTTGCTTTCACAAAGTTCTGTTGGGTTAGTTTTGGAAGTTCTATTTTTTTAATTCACTTTTTTCAGTCTATAATTCTACTATAAAAGTTCATTCTAAGAGCACTTTGTCTTTGTTACTACCGCACAATTGTTCAGTCACTGCAGCTTGAGAAGATACTTCAACCTATTTGTTTCAATTAAGTTTTTGAATCCTGATTTTCTTGATATCAACTGGAATCACGGTTGTCCAGGTTTTTGGAAAATTTTATCAATTTATTGTACTTCGCAAGGGGATCTTCAACTGATATTGGAACTATGTTTGTTTTTTGGGTGAGAGAGTAGAAATAGTATAGTAAGCCTAGTGTCAAGAACATCTCAAGTTTCATGAGGCATTCGTTTTGCTTCGGTCCACTCGTGCCTTAGAAAACTCGTGACTAAAGTAAGGTTTTTGACACTTGGTACTTAATATACTATTATGTAGTAAACTTAAGATCTATGAAAATTAGTTACCTGTACTCTGAGTATCTGATATTTGTTGCTACACATTCAAAAATGGAAATAAAAAATGGAATAAACAAGTATCCACATGACATATATTCTAAAAGCAATATTGTGCTTTAATACTTATTCGCTTTTTTGTAGGCCAAATTTTGCAGCCGCCTGGATGAATTTAGGAATAGTACTGACAAATCTGAATCGTTCGGAGGAAGCTGAACATTGCTACAAGATGGCAATAAACCATAGAAAAAAATATCCAGATTGTTATTATAATCTTGGAAATTTGGTAAAATAATTATTATTCTAAACCCCTTGAGATTTAATTGGTTCTTTTCAGTATTTGGATTTAAAGCAAAACGAAAACGCCCTAAAAGCTTGGGAAATGGCAGTTTTATATCGACCAACTCACGTAGCAGCTTGGAGTAATACTTTAGTATTATTAGACAGTATGAAAAAATACGATGAAGTAGTAGAACTGGGCAGAACATCTCTTATACATAATCCGAAATCGCCAGCCCTACACTTCAGTTTTGCCAACACTTTGGGTAAAATACAGCAGTTCGAAAAAGCTGAAGGACATTTTTTAGAAGCCATTAACTTGAACCCAGCAAACGGATTGTATTATTCTAATTTAGGTATTGATTCAATTTTTTTATTCATAAACAACAAAAGACTGAGGTTGTGCAAAATTTACCAACCAATAAGTTATTTTGTTGGTGAAGGAATGTTATAAAATTTACTTTCGATATATTGATCGTAAGAAACCAACAATGAAAACAGTGTGGAAAGTCTTTTTCAATCAGCTCTTTCAGAACGTGGATCCTCTCTTTTTCGGAGCATCAGCGAACTCTAATCTTGTTCCTTTTAATGTAGGTTTTTCCTTAGGAAACAGATAAAAGTCACAAATTGCAAGATCTGGCAAATAAGCAAATAAGGCAGATGTTGTATTTGTTGTTTTAGGCATAAGTTTATGAATAATCTTTAACGTCTTCTCGGCCTAAAATGTATAATCAATAGAGGAGTTCAGTCTAAGGTCAGTGTGGCCAACAAAAAGTGGTTTTTTCTGACATGAATGACAGTTAAGATCTACTGCTAAAAACATAAGATTTTGCATGTTTTTTATCATTTCGAACATTTATATTGCTTTATTAAAATAATGAATACACCCCCGAAGCGTATATCTTGAAATTTAAAATGACTTTTTAGCTGAATACTCAGCATATTAGTGACAATAATCCTAGGAACTTTTGGCAAGTCAATATTTCATTTCTGTTATTCAGTCACTAGTTATGGCAAATGTCAATGAAAAAAGTAATTAGAAGAATCGAAAATGGACATATAGTCAAAGGCACTCTTATCGTGCGGGTTCAAAGGTCACTAACCATATGTATCAAATCAGAAAACACAGAGGTTACCAAAATGTGAGATTACACTGATTGACGAATTTCCACTTCTTTTTTCATTCTCGAAATAATCCATCGAACTGAGTACCATTTTTTGCTTGAGGATACAAAAAAACGGAATACTGCTACTTATTATTTATATTGTCACTTTGGATTGTCAAAATCACAAAACTGACATATTTAAATAAAAACTCTGTTGGTGAAATACTTTTTAGAATCGCTGAAAACTAAATACATATCCTTCTTTTTCCCGTCAAAATTGCATAAGTCTGCGCGTGACTGAAAGTTCGCTGGGGCGTGCTTTAAATAGGTAAAAGGGTTCACCAATAAAAAATAATTCCTTTTTTCCACTACTAGCTGTGAAGTTCACAATTGTTGCTTATGAGAAGGTGAATTTCTCTATTAGTTAATAATCCAAATCACACTGATATAAACTGTATATTGTTGTCAGTGTTTCTACACTAATATGTTGATTTATTAATAGATTAAGTTCAACCTCGTCAAATTAAAAACTCATAAATCAATTTTGTTGTGTTTAATTAAATAATTATTATGTATTTTTACTTTTCAGGTGTTCTTTATCACAGATGGGGTAAAAAAAACAAAGCTCGTCAAATGTATACAAAAGCACTTCAAATCGATCCAAATCTCAAATCTGCCGAACTGAATCTCAAAAGACTAACGAAAGAAGCTCAATAAAACAGGAGTATAACAATTCTTGAAAAAATCTAATCTATGTATAACGATTCATTTATTTTCTGTGATTTTATATTTATAAATAATATACTATTTATTATGTAAGACTATAGTTTATGTTTTGTTTTCCCGCATGTTTTTAAATCATTCAATTTAGTAGACAATCGCCTTAAACCTCTGCTCTGCGCCGTTGATTCTAATATTCTGAAAAATTCTGAATCGCGATCACCATTTCGTTGTAAATAGCTCATTTCCTGGGTCTAAGATTCGACTGCAAAAATATTTGTAAATATCTGCGTGAAGACTAGTGGCGCCTCGTTTGGTAATTTTGTTCATAGGAGAGATCGAGAAGTAAAAACCTAAGAAGAAATACCATAGAAGTTTACACAAATTTTTCTACTATCATACTATCATAATATTACCTATTATTTGGTTACTAAGTAAATAGATCATTACGGATACTGGCACGTAATAACTAGCACGTATTGTAAAAATTACGTTTCAGTTCTAGAAAAACAACAATTTATCATTCAAGCCTAGTCAGTCAATGGTTTCGAGTAACCATGGAAACGAGATAGTAGAGGTTGTTTTGACGTTTAATAATTAATAAGACTCGTTGTCACTAGCTGTTAGTGTGAATTTACATTTGTTTTGGAGACACATAATTAAAATTCGTAGAAAAATTATAGTACACAACTAGAGTTGTAAACTTTTCACATGCTTATAGAATCACCATACGGTTGCACACCTTCAGCACACAGAAATTGAATGACCGCACGCTTATCACATTTGGGCGGATTGTTAACAACAAACGCCATTTCAAAGTCACAATACTTGAAATCGCTGTCAAATATAAACGAAATAAACAGATCAGTGTGACGTTTGCATACACTACTAATGTTGGGAAACGTCAGTTGAATGATTACAATTGTTTCCAAGGCTAACCTGACCAAAGATGGGTTTCAGTTGAACCTCGTACTATTCAATACTGTTCATAATAAGTTGGTAAATCATTCACTTATTGTCAACTTGAAAAACATATTATGAACAAAGTAATGAGATTTTTCAAACTTCTAGGACGTGATCGTGTTAAGTATGTATATAGGAAGGGCTCCATGATGAGAAACATATTTAAGACAATTATAAAAACCTTATGCCCGATTGCACCAGTTCAGCTTAAATGTAAGGCTTAACAAAGTGCAGCTTAATAATAATTCCAATCTCTCTTTGCACCATGCTACGCTTAGTAAAGCCACGCTTACGTACAATATCGTATGTCTTTACTAAAATGGCATAGGAAAGTTCATTTTTTTTACTAGATTTTCATAATTTTGGTTGACAATACCAGAATTTCATCTGACAACTTAGTAATTTTGTTAACATTTGATTAATCTTAATAATTTTTGCAATGGAAGGTGAAAAAAAAATTCGGTCGGCAAATTTTACTTCAGAAGAGAAAATGCTTTGCCTAAACTTAGTTAAAAAATATAAAGGAATTATAGAATGCAAAAAGACAGACGCGGTATTAACATGGATGGAAAAGGAAGAAACATGTAAAAATTGATAAGGAATCCAAAGAATTAAATTGTGAAACGGGTTATTTCGAACATAAATGTGCCTTGGAATACCATTTTCAAGGAAATTTAAAATTTCTATCTCTTCATCAAGATTTTCTTCTAAATTCATTGTTGTTTGTACACACCAAACCAACTCAAAAATTAGGTTATACTATTAGAAATGTCCAAGCAAATTGGAAACGTCACAAAACGTCAGAATACAATGAACGCGCAATCGCATATCTACCGCTTAAAAAATAAGCCATGGACAAAGCTAGGCTTTAGATTTCGTGCATATAAGCTTCGCTTTAATGACGGTGCAGCGAGTTTAATTTTTTAAGCCTGGCTTACTTGTTAAGCCAAGGTGGTGCAATCGGGCATTAGACAAAAAAATATATGAGCGCGTAGGAATTTTTTTTAACACATATCAAAGACATCGATTTTTACTCTCCCCCAACAACCTCAGCCTCTTCCAAAATGATTTTCCAGTAAAAATTGATACCCTCAAATGAAGTTCATTCAAGTTTTTCGGCTGCCAAAAAAAATTACGCCTTTACTGCGTATTACGCATTACCGCGCCCCTCCCTGAAAAGTTCTATCAACCTGGCGGTACAAGCATTTGATTCGTAAAAATTGTCTATAGAGTCCATAACCTAACCTGAAATGAATATAGCTTAAAAAAACTAAAAAACACGCTTTTATAATAGGATAAACTAAAAAGTAGAAAATAATTTTAATGTATAAATTAATAAACAATAAATAGTATTATTGTGGAACAAATGTGGGGTGCTTTTTTAAAAACAGATATATGGAGCACCCCTAGCTTTTTCCACAATAATACTATTTATCGTTTATTAATTTATAGATTAAAATTATATTCAACTTTTTAGTTTATCATATTATAAAAGTGTATTTTAGTTTTTTTTAAACTCTATTTATTTTCCACTTTTTAGATTTTGATAATAAAATTTAAGGTGCCAAATTTTAAAGTGATACTGAATCAGGTAGTATAGGGACTCCCCAACAGAGGGCGGACAGTAGTAAAAGTTGTTTCGAGCTAAAGAGAAAATTAGCAATGATAAGTTCTAAAAACAATCTAGACTTTAACGTTTTTATTTCGAAGTTGAATTTAATAGTAGTTTATTGCTGGCCGAACTCCGCTAGCGTCGTTCGGCCATCTGCAATAGCGTGCGGAAAAGTATCACTTTCCGCACTAGTTAGGTACACTATTTTTTCTACTAGCATTCAGAATAAATCCCAAAAGTTAACATAAAGAAACATTTATTATTAAATATATATCGACAACTCAATTATATTATTATTTGACATCCATTTGATAAGGCTTTTACCAGGGCCAAAAAAAAATTATTGAAAAAAATTGTAGCAGAATTCTAACGAATTTCTTAATATTTCAGTCATTTGGTAAACTACAAACCATACAAATACATATTTTGAATACTCAAATGTCGGTATACTCCCCAAAAACTCTACAAATATACTTTCCGCACTAGTGCGGAAAAGTGACTCCTTCCGCACGCTTTTTAGTGTGGAAAAGTGGATCTTTCCGCACGCTAGTAGAAAAAATTCATTTAAGTTGAATTTAATATTATTTCAATTACACTATCGCTATAATTTTTATCTCCAAGTATAATTCGTGTGAGGAGTCTGACTCCGACAGACTCAGAAAAAATAGTTGCGACGATGCCACAGAATGACGTCATGAAAATATCGTAAAAGAAGGCGGGGTTGAGAGTAATCCTTGTTGATTATTCGGAGCTATAATATAAATACGACCAACAAACATACATACAAGGGAAGCTAATAAAAGCGTGTTAAAAATATACAAAACTTGCCAGCGTGAAGGGGGGTATCGTATTCTCTTTGTTTTAAATTTACTGGCCTTATGGAAATTGATATTTGGGGTATTAAATTCGATTTAATTGTGGAAGTAACGTACGATATAAAATTTCCATGTGGCACCCAAGAAGAGGAAAGTAAATTGAAAAGTAACACATCTAGTCTCCATGAGAGGGTATCAAAAAATGAAACGTGATAAATGGTAATATAAATTTTGGAATAAGCTAAATTTTAAAAATACCTTATCTCATCAACATTTTTTATTAGAAAGCGAAAAATTATTGCAGAATAGCAAGCTCTTAAATCAAACAAAATATGCGCTAAAAGTGAAATTTAATAAATAATTAAAATAATATCACAATCATCGTTGATAAAACTGTGAGAATCGAGGCCATTATCTAATTAACAAAATAAATAATTTAAACACAACAAATCGAAGACTAAGTAAAACGTATACAATTTTAAGCGAATATAAATGTATATACACCATTGTATCGTCAAAAGTAGCTGTTTTAAAACAAGTGATTTACGCAAAATATAGGTGGGAAAATAATAAATTATT
The DNA here is from genome assembly GCA_963978555.1 of Galerucella nymphaeae. Lineage (NCBI taxonomy): Eukaryota > Metazoa > Arthropoda > Insecta > Coleoptera > Chrysomelidae > Galerucella > Galerucella nymphaeae. The sequence goes on from OZ021718.1 coordinate 13,404,098, forward strand.
AAATAATATAAAAATGAATATCTAATAAGTTGTCGAAAATATTAATACACAATATATTTATTCTTTGTGTTTAAATTGGTAGATATATCATTTATATTGGAATTGGTAGTTATATTTATATTTAAAATCACTTGTTATAACTCAGCTTGAACACAATCTTTCAACAAATTTAATAAATAACATTAAATAGTCATTAAATAACTTAAATCGAAAACAATTTATGGATTTTATACAGCGAAATTATGAGTGTTGGCTATTTAATGAGAAAGTGACTTCCCATATTTTCGTTCTATTAAACATTATTTTTGTATAATTATAATTATTTATACGGATTAGGCATTTCATTACATAAAATACACATATTTATATTAATTAAAAGCATGTTTCACATACATAATAGCAGGCTACTTTTTTACGAAAGGCTATAAAGCTGAGAGTTGATTATTATTTATTAGGAAATTTCAGCATTCACTCAAAGATTTTTTAGTAAAATCTCAGTTATAAAAATAGGTCATTCCACATTTTTTAAATGCAAAAGAAGAGTTAGACACTTGTCAGGCGCATTTAGATACGTCCAGCGTGAACTTGTTTATTTTCAGGTTTCACTTCCCTTATTTATTATATTAAACAAATCATTTTCTTTGTCTATTAACGCTTCACAATTGACAATATATTTACAAAAAATACAGAAAAATCTCGACAAAAATATCACGTGCCAAATAAATGGAATTGACCCAATAAAACCCACCAATTTACACTCACCGGCAAAAAACTCGGCCACCTAAATATTTGCTGAAGTTCGTTGTCCAAGAACTTTCGTAATTTTTTATTCATTTTAATTGTTTCTACACCAAATTGTAGATAAATTTTTAGTTATTAAAACAAACTACACAGAAAAGTTTTCCAGAAATGTCAAGAGATTATTTATACCAGCTATAAATAAAATTTTTATATAAAATATTACCAACAATGAAATTATTGTGTTGTAGTGCTTTTTTTAGGCCTCAGGAAGTGACCTAGTCCAATTCTTCATTCGGCCTGAAAAATACCACCCTACCGCCTAGGTATAAAATTTACTATTCCTCCTACCCCTATCATACTTCTTTCCCAGGGAGGAAAGTACAGTCTTTCCTTTCTAGGGCTCATCAACCAAAGTCTGAAATCGTGTTTAATCCCTGTTAGTTACACACTATAATTTTCATATTAATCTACAATGCAGAATATATGGCTGAACGTGAACACCAGAAACTTGATTAAGTTTTATGTTCAATCGAATAATCAACTCTTGCTCTATATTCCGTTAGTGATTGTCTATCATCTACTGTGCATCTACCAAAAATGATAATTAAACAAAATTGTTTATAGCCGCCACTGAACAATTTTAACAGTAGGTACAAAACTATTCGAACCAAAAAACACTGTATTGGACTGAAAAAGGGGCAAAAAGGTTTCAATTTTTGAATGTACAACCACGTTTGGTCTTTACAAAATGATAGCGTAGGTCCCTAATGAATTGATAAAATTTGTATCATTATTAATAGATGATGATTGCCATGAGAGAGTAAGCGAAGAAGAAATAATAACTAAATCAGAACTTTTTTTTAATGTTTAGAAACTTTTATTAGTTTACAGGTCACAGGTATAATTAAGTCGGTGACACTACAATCTAACAGTATCTTTAGCTAGCTGTACGTCCGCGGCCAGTGTGGTGGTCCATGGAGGTTCGGAACCTTTTAACTTCAAGTATCTACAGCTTGAAAACTATGATACTCGAAACTTTAGCTTTATTTGGTACGCAAATAGTTTGGTAAAATTTTGAAAAATAAAAAAGTTTCTCGATTACTGAAAATAGTGATGCAAAAAAAGGAGATTGCAGTTTTCTCTAATTTTACAAAAAAACTAGGTTTTCTATACTGATGACACTAACGCAGTAATCTTCGCTTATGTTTCTTCTGTCGATTGAAAAAAAAGTTGAAAATATCTTGTTTAGTTCCGGAGATATCACGAGGTATGTGTGAAAAATTAATAAAACCTAATTTTGACAAATTTCGCAATAAAAAGTGTTGTACCTATTAAAAAATGTTGTAATTGCCGATTTTAGATGGTCAGGGACCTACTCTATTATTTTGTAAAGACCACATGTGGTTGTACCTAAAAAAATCGAGAAGGAAGCGACTTTTTCTCCGTATTTCACTCGACTAATATGAATTAAATTGTTTGAATCGATGTAAAAAAATTGATTGGTATGGCGTGCCGTTTTGGTATTTAATAACATCGTATTAAAAGAGAAAAAAAATATATCTCTTCATTCAAAAAGTTATTTTCTGTAATTATTCTGTTCTAGAATTAAAATTATGTTTTTCATAATAATAATACAGGAATTTCCATTATGAAAAACATAATAAAAATTGCCGATTTAAAATTATTAAACCCATGTCTCACGGTCAAATATTTGATCAAATTAGTTTGAGCAAACCAAAAAATTGACAGCATATGACGTCATCTTAGTTTGATCAAATCCTGTAAAAATAGAGGCGTTTCTATTTTTCAAGGTCAGTTTGAGCAAATTCTCCTTTTGATTGGTGGAAAAAGAATATTGAACAATAGCTATACTTAAAGGATACAAAACAGATTTAATTTATTTAAATTTCATTGTGGAAAATACAAAAAAATTGCAGTTCAATTACATTGAAACAACACCAACAATTTTTAGTTTGACAAATTAGAGACGCCAATTGGATCCGTCAATAAATTTGGTCAAATTTTGAATGATGGTGTGAAAGACAGTTTCTTAAAATTTGAACAAACTATACGTCACTTTGGTCAAACTAATTTGATCAAAAATTTGACCGTGAGACATGAGCATAAAATACATAATAGAAATTCGTGAATTAAAATTATAATAAATAAAAGAGAGATGTTGAACGTGTAGCGTTTTGTGGCACAAAGTTACCACTAGCGCCTATAGTGGCTGCTGGTATGAACTAGCATTCAAGACGCGCGCTTTTTGAATTTGGAAGTTTTCAGCATACGCGTAATATTGTTATTATTACGAGTAGGAGAAAAAAAACTGCTAGTGAGAAATTACTATTAAAAACAACATTTTGCATACAATAAAATATCCAGAATAACACAAACACAGTCAATAAAAATATAAGAACAGACAAACAAATAATCCACAATTATACACCAATCTACCAGGAGATATCTTGATGCACACACCAATATCACACGAAGAATGTTCGAAATACCACTTTTTCAAATAGAAGTTTTAGCAAATCTTCCCTATTGTCTGCCAAAAAATCGATGAAATGAAAAATATTGATTTCATTATTTTACTTTTTTAACTTACCTATGATAAGCTATAATAATTCCTATGATAATAATAGGTGCCAGTGTTTAAGATAATTAATTTAAATAGAGAAAGGCCAATAAGAATTAAATAAAAATAGATTTTATATAGATATGTTCAGAAGTGACTACAAGTAACTAACCTCAAATTAAAATAATATTGACAATTTTCGTGTGGTTAGAGGCGGGGTTTGTTAGTTCAGTTAGTCGCTGTGATGCGCCATACTCAACTGGCTGCGCACCAACTTTGTGCCAGTTTCTTCCATATGTTTTAAAACCTATCTTTTATTTATTACTCTATGGAGGAGACGTAAAACAAAAATCGCGAGGCTAAGAATAAAGAAAAGTTATTGCAAAGAAACACAGGAATGGCCATTTTAGATTGTTTATAACTTTTAAATTATTGATCGAACTTGAATAAAACTTTACAAATGTAATTTGATAGTATTCAAGAGTGTGCGAAAGATGGGGTCGAATGCTCCAGTAGTTCTTGGAAAATTGTATTCATTTATCCCGTTTTTATAAATAATTTATAAATTTCTTGATTGATAAATGGCTATAGCCAAGGTGGAAAAAATATTCACCGTGATTTGAACAATTGTGTTCGCCTAAAATCACTTATTATTCCAACTTGTGTTTTTATGTTGTTGATATAAAACAAATATCAAGCTAGAGTTAGAGGCAAGAAAATATAAAAAAAAAAGTTCAACAAAACGGCGCCCACATAAAGTGTAATGTTTCGCAGCAGGTACTAGTAATGTGGTGTATTTCATTGCAAATTATTTATTCGTAACATTCAATTCTTAAATTATTTTCAAAACTTTTATACCGATTTTCACGATACTACAGCCAATTATTTCTTTCTCAAAAATTTGATGATTTTTACAAAGCTGCAGACAATTGTTTTTTCAACTAACAGATGATTTTTAACTACGCTTTTTTACAATTTGTTACATGTATTCTAAGATGATAATACAAGATACTTACAAATATATCGACAGCATTCATAATAATTACAGCTGTAACCAAAATGTGTATCATAAAATAAAATTACAATATTATCATCAACATGAGATAAACTATTTTGACCAAAATCCCAAACCAAATTCAATATGATACTAATAATTTATCTCGACAATCTTTTTTTTTTGTTACAATTGAACTGTATAATTGAAATGCATTACGTTCATATATTGACATGTGTTAATATTTGAGCCTGGGAATATTAATTTCTAATTCACACTGAATTTCTCTTTAACATTGTTTCATTCTATAAAATCTTAGGAGTCTACATTAAAGATACATACAGGCCACTTCTATTAAAATATTAAATTTGTAGCACATTTTTTTGTACACTTCTCATTAAGAATAAACTGCTCAAAGCAAATGATTCTAGATCACCATACTTTGTAGAAAGCTTCTACACAAGACAGAAATTGTCACACAATTTTATACTTCCGAAAGCAAGTATTTAACAGTGGCATTTTCAAATAGGAAGTATTTTTTCAAAACTATTAATCACTTTGTTTTGGCTCTTTTAAAACAAAATGCAAGTAAAAATTTTACCAATCTTTTACCAGATGGTTGGTCTAAAAATTAAGTATTTCAGCTCTTGCTACAACTTGGTTGGTCTCTTTTGCCAGACGATCCATTATCATTTGTTGTTAGACCTTGGAGTTTTGATGATAAATCAGCACTAGAGACTACAGCATGCTGACCTGAAACGTATAAAACAAACGGTAAGTACTAAATATAACGCTATTATTATCAATTTACCATTTCATAAAATATCTATTCCATGTTTGTCATATTTGGATAAATACTCAAAGCATGAAATATCCATTTCAAATCATTTCACATTTGAAGGAACATTTTCAAAGTCTTAAAATAAATAGGCAACTGAGCGGAATAAAACCTTTTTTTTCTGGACAGACTTATGGGATGGTTAAGTTAGGATTGTAAAGTTGATCTAAATTATGTTAAATGTTACGTATATAGACCATTCCAGAACACCTGACATTGAAAGATCAGCCATATTGCAATAAGTCCCATATCAGGAGTTGAAGTTTGTGTGTTTGGATTGTGGCGTGAGTCAGTTGATTCTCAGACAAACTTTGTAGAACAATATCAATGTAGAATGTATTTTATTTAAATAATAAAAATTTTGCCCCACGTTGGGCGCCATTTATTTATAAAGCAATGAGGCCACAGAGAATAGATACATATAAGGGGTACAAGTCGAAAAAATGCCCATAGTGAGAATTAAATAGCAGATGGCGCGAGAGAAGCAAAAGGGTCAAAAGACAGAGTAAAGTAGGTATGCCGACCAAGTTAACCTAACAAAATCTCAGTCTATAGTAGTGTTTACATTTGAAAAAATTGAAAATTAATTAACAATAATGGTAAAAAGGAAATACGTGTGGTGTGAAAAATTTTCCACATCTTAGGAACAGGTGATGCATCCAGGTAATTCTGGAGATATCAAAACAAAGCATGTTACTGAGCTGGTATAAGTGACCATAGAAAGAAACTGTTCCTCAGCCTTGGTCGATACACAACTGTGTTTCAAGCAGAGACGATTGCTGCTATAGTATCCATTGATGAAAACATCAGAAGAGGATATACCGGGCAAGAAATTGAAATATTGACTGACAGCCAGGCTGTACCTAAAGCTATTAGCAATCCAAAAACTAGATCTAAACTGGTAAAAAACTGTGAAGAATCCCTCAAGATGCTGGCAATATACAAAAAAGTCTTTAATATGGGTGCCGGCACATGAAGGGGGGATTGCAGTTAGCTAAAGAAGGTTCTAAAGGAGCCTTCATAGATCCGGAACCGTTTTGTGGAATCAGAAAGGATTACATAAGATGGGAAGTCGGGAACTGGCTAAAAGAACACCAACTCAAATGGAGACTGACACAAGACATCCATACGAGTTAACTGAATAAAGTAGACGAGGAATTCTCGTCCAGGCTGTTGAAACTAGGTGAGATGAATTTCAAGACAATTACCGACCCTACCGACCATCTGCACAGAATGGGCAAAGTTAGTGGACCCATTTGCAGAAAATGTGAATTCTACGATGAAACACCTACTCACATACACTGCTTTACAAGGACTCAGACAGAAGCACTTTGGAGTGGAAATAATCAACCATCACAACTACTGATGATAACTCCAGTTATAGTGGTCGCCTATATAGAAGACACGGTGCTTCTGGAATAGAAGTAGATAGATAACATGGGTGATATGGTACAAAGATTCAGTTCAAGTGCCTGGGCTGTTAAGCACAACCCAAACGTATGAATGAAATAAACATGTCTCTGTATTCTTTCTGTCCAACAGTTCATGAAGTAATTCTATAAAATATCCAAATAACTTTTTTTACAAATACAATTTTATTAATAAATCAATACGTTGAAAGCAAATGATTACATTTGTTATACTCATTTTAATGAGTTGAGGATCGTATAATAATATATGAACAGTTTCACATTGAAGGATCCATAAACTCATACTGCAATCCCTTTGAAAACGACCACCAGCAGGAATTATTAGAAGATCATGAAGTTTTCAATGATTTATTTGATCAGAATTATCAGAAATACAAAACAATTACACAATCCTAGAGAGTTTTGTAGATATATATATTTTTCAATTTTAACTGCTATCGCTGTTTTTGCTTTATGTGAAAAAACTAAATCTGTTTGGCTGATTTTTGGTGTACAGGTAGTAATTTTTCCAAAGTGTCAAATTGCACCGCATATTATTTTACAGTCATTTGTAACTATATCATTTTTCTCTCATATTTTTTTCCCTCGGGGTTTACAAAAAAAAATTTAAATACTTTCTTATTCGCCTGCTAAAGACCTACAAAACTTGGCATTGTACGAAAAAAAATATTAAATAGGTCCAATTTTATTATCGATAAAAAAATATTGTTTATGCAATGTTGAATAGACAATTTTAAGACAAGCTCCTATCACTGCCGTGTCTCGGCGTTTCGTGAAATCAATCGTTCGTACACCAATCAGTACAGCTCTGCATATATTATGCAACTGTGAGATGCTCGACCACAGGAGGCAGAAACTGGTAGACCCCAAATGACTCCAGACTTCTACAACCAACCGGCTAAGATCCTGTATGAGTTAATACAGGGAACAGATTGGCTAAATAGGCTGTAGCCAGAATACTAGCAGGATCCACAATAAGCGGTGATGAGAGTGGCTGAGGTGGTGCCGGGCCAAGGGACGGCTCCTTAAAAAAAACCGATTTATATTTGCTTGGTACTTTTACCGCTTTTTTTTATACAAAACATTGCTTGTGCTTATGAGCCGCTCCCGCTGATGTCCTGTCCGCTTCGTCTTTAATGTGGCTATATATTAACGCATGTTTCATGTACAGAGTTTCTCATGATATTTTGACTCTCATTTATTCTCACTAATTAGGGGAACAAAAAATTCAGTGATGGAAAGTAAAATTCGAAAACAAGAGTTTGTTTGAAAATTAAATTGTGTGAGATTGTAGTATAATAATATTCATTTGTTTCACTTAAATATTTTCCTACATTTTGCATGATCCATCACACAATGTTATCTATTTGTTATCAGAAAATGCAGAGCTACTTTGAACTATAAAAAATACAGGTTGTCCTATTTTAAATATTGAAGATGCATTTTATTGGGCACTCCCTGTATACAAAATTCAGACTGTTGTTACATTTTTGGTCGGCAAAGAGAAAATAATACATCTTTTACTTAAAACTTTTTTGTATTCCCCCAATTAATGAAAATAAGTGAGGGTCAAAATATAATAAGAAAACCTGTACACATAATTAATACTTTCGTTAGCTTACCGTATACTGCTCATTTCTGTATGCAGGATATCGTGTCCTTTTGTATATTAATGTCACTTCTATCAATAACCCTGCCGGATCGGATAAAGCTAGACCCATCTGGAAATCATTCTTCTGAGGTTACCTGGAACTCTTGACAACTAAAGCCAAGAGCCCTGGAGTTAATCACGTTAAAAATATCCATGACTACTGCATAAAAGCAGGATGTTTGTACCGTCATTTCTGGGATACCAATGACCTCTGAAAACCAGAGTTATCTGATCCCTGGAAGCTGTGTGTAGCAAAGCCACAGAGAATCTGTATTCTCTAAGAATACAGGGCACCTGGAAATCGCCAAGGACTCGTATCACAAGATCATACTATTGGCCTGGAATTTTTCGAGACATCACCAAGTACGTTCGCCAGTGTTTACACTGCCAGAAGCCCAAACCGTAATAACATAAGTTTACAGGGGAAATTCAGCCATCTCCGAACCAAGGACCATTGGATACTGTTAGTTCCCAGGCTAGTGGAACAAGGAAGTCCGTAGCCGTTCAGGCTCACATAGTATCCCGTTCCCATTCTCGTCAACGGCGTACAAACCAGGACATGGGCGACCTACACCACCACCTACACCATCTGAGACTTCCTGGACCTATTGACAATTGAAGTCGAGAGGCCGTGGAGCTAACCACGTTAAAAATCTGACGCCCGAGCAATTATGATCAATATTTTGCATCGAGGGTGTCCAAAGTGACGTGCCAAGAGCGAGGCAGAGAAAGCAAAACGTGTCACAACTTATCTCCTAATTGTTTCTTATTTGTTATATATTTGTCGTGTCATTCCTCTGCTCATCCAATTAGCACGAATAACGAGATTTCCTGACGTAGCAGGAATTAATAGTTCTTCGTTCAATCTCAAAGATACTTCTAAGCTTTGAAAGGTGAGTAATATTCAAATAGAACTAGCGATAATCTACTCTGCACTCTAAATACCTCAAACAGCTTGATTTTAAATCAAAAATTAATTTGTCGCATAACTTCAAACAATAACGTTAATTTAATTAAACACATTTTATTTTTACATTTAACTAATCCTTATCTTTTTCCGTTTTTTTATCATCTGCATTTTCAGTCGTGGGCTCTTGCTTTTCTTCTTTGGTTTCAGTTTTTTCTGTCTGGTCAGATTCTTCAGTTACGGAGTCAGGGCCTAATATAAAATTTGCAGATATATATGTGAAAAATATAAACCATTTACTGTTTTTTGATCAAACATTTTGACTTGACATGGTGAGCTCAATGACTATCTATTTTTTAAGAACAGCAAATTTAAAAATTCAAAAAGATCGACGTTTTCAATTATCTGATTAGGAAGAAACGTATTTTCCCTTAGAATCAATCGGGTCGAGAAGCATCCATCAAGTACTTATACTTCTGAATAAGATATGTTTCATACCAGTTCTTGTTATATCTCAGTAGCCTGAGAATTGGTTGTATCAAGTTTAGCAAACCATTGTCAAGAAAACATATATTTGCAGCCTATAATTAATTAAAAAACAGCAATTCAGCTGCAGGTATATATATACCATTGATACTATACAGGGTGTTTTATTTACAACGTTTGCATGTGGATACCTCTCGTAAAATTGGACAAAATAAGTATTGAGGGGTCCAGCTCATTTACTTTTGCAAATACGGGGTGATGAAGTTATAAAAATTTAAATGTTTTTATTTGATAATTTTAAAATGGATTAATAAATTGAGTTGTTTTTAAATGTAATGAGGCTTATTTTGATAATAAAAACATTTGTCAATTCTTGATCCGGTGGTGTACATTTGGAACAATGTGTCCATTTCTCCTCCCATTTTCCACGCCACTGGCATTTGTGGCTATTTTCAATTTCTTAATGTCTTTCACGTGAAAAACACATAACCTTTACATAAAAAAAAATTTGTACTTATCAAGATATTTAATGTTTTCATGAAATTTGCATTTGTTGAGAATTCCCTGAAATACTAATTACTGCTCAAACGAATAATGGTGGTATTATACAAGTGAACGTGTGGAGCATATCCAACCGAGTATCTAACCCTTATTTCAGATTTCAGTTCAACTTACGATTCCGTCAAAACAACATCTCTTTGGCTTTTTCAATATTGTAGTAAGAATACTACACCAGAAATACCAGAATGCTTCGATTGCGTTAGTGAAATCACACCATATTTTTTCTACGACAACCCCGATAAATGTTCATGTTATAACCCTAGGCAAGTTACTAGGCAACAAATGCGAAATAGCTATTTACCTAACAAGTGCGGAAAATGAATTGTTCCGCACGAGTCTGCCGTTCACCGAACGACGCGTAGCGGAATTCGGTAGAGCAACCGAGTGCGGAAAAACATTTTCCGCAAGTGTTAGGTACAATCGTTTTTCTACGAGCGTGAGTATTCACTTATTCACGAGCAAGAAATGCAAGAAATGCACTGACAGTTTTCTGACAATTAACAAACAAAAATGGAAGTAAATAGCTGTTAGTTACACATGGTAACTAAAGCTTTTCGAACTATATACTATACCGGCTTATTATTAATTAGACATATTGGTGTGGAAATTTTCTTCTACACGGTGCGGAAAAATCAATTTTTCTACGACTGCTATGGAAAATAGTCCTTTTCCCACAATTTACGAAACTACAAAGTGTCACTTTGCCTAAGTCGAGTGAAAAGTTGCCCAAGCCGTGGGAAAAAATCTTTCCCACGGCTTGGGCCACGGTACGTTAGAGAAAAATCAACATAATTCTCGATTATAGAATGCTTTGGACTCCTGTCATAAAACGTCAAACGTTAAAATTACCCAATGGTAGTGTTTTAAAAGTAGAGAGAAGGTGTTTCTGTAAGCTTAAAGAAATTTCAACTAAATTTTGTGTAACAATATAAAAAAATAATTAAAAATACATTTTTTGCATATTTTGAATAAGTAAATTTGGTATAATTTAAAGAAGTTGAAATCTCGTAAAATTGTCCAAGTTATAGTAGGTAACGATTTTATAGTTGTTTTCTAAACGTGAACGTATGAATTGCAGCACTTGCTTTCGGCTCGTGCTGCAAATTTCATACTCGTGCAAAATGGTCATCATTTTGTGCTCATTGCATCATTTTGTGATCATTGCATAATATACTATTTCGAACTTTTTGTACGCAACTTGAAAATTCTTCAACTTTCAAATCCAAAATTAGTTTACTCATATTAAACCATCAAAATATACGTAAACTGTATATAAAATGTAAGAAATTGTTGGTCATAGGGTCGTTCAGGCAAACGGTCACTGTAGGCGGGACTCTAACTGTAAAATCAATAAGAAAAGAGGAAGAAATGTAACCTTGGATTTTTGACATGAATTATGAATTAACCGATTTGTTTATTACTTTTAAAAGTTAATATTCTTAATAATATTTCTCCCTCTATAGGATCTACATTCAGTGATGAAAAGTTAAATTGAAGAAGATCAAATTCGAAGACAAGAGTTAGTTTGTAAACCAAATTGTATGAAATTGTACTATAATATTATGTATACTCAATTGTTTCACTTGAAGATTTTCCTACATAATGCATGACCCATCATGATAAGGTAAGCTACTCATTTTATCACGTGTATCACAATGCAATAACACGAATCTATTTTTAGTTGAATACCCTATTGAGGGCTTATTGATTCATATATACAGGGTGGCACAGTCTACCTCAAATATTGTTGGCGGAAGAGGTTTTTGCGGCAAACCCCGAGACACGTCGATTTTGTTTTCGAGGGAGGCAACTTTTGATAGTTGACTTATGGTTGTACGGTCATCCCCCTATTTGGGGTGACTACCCCTTAGAGAATCTTTAATGGCAAAGGGGGTTCGAGTGAAACATAATTTTAAAGATATTCTTTCTAAATACATGAAAATGATGAGGGGGATGACCCTACAACTATAAGTCAACTATCAAAAGTTGCCCTCCCTCGAAAAAAAATCGACGTGTCTCAGGGTTTGCCGCAAAAACCTCTGCGGCCAACAATATTTGAGGTGAACTGTTTCTAATGTGCCACCCTATATAAAATTTTAATAACAGTAGTTAAAACTGAAAATAAAACAATCAGTCGCTTAAGTGAAAAGTACTTCGAAAAGTGATTACAGCTCTTTGCTCGATTAGTTATGAAATATCCAAGAAGCAGATTCAGTCTTAACGCCCATAGACTTGCCTGGAATGTTATATGGATGATTATAATGATTACTCTATTCATGACACTAACTCTTCTGATGGTCCAGAAGATTTTTCGGATTTGGAAAAGGAATAAATTGTTTTACACTAACTTACACCTACAACTAACATCATCAGGTTTTTTAACGGATCGGTGAAATTACTGGATACCGTAAAAACAAACTGAGTTAAAACACAATACAACTAACATCATCAGGTTTTTTAACGGATCGGTGAAATTACTGGATACCGTAAAAACAAACTGAGTTAAAACACAAAGGCTTATGGACTTGTTCAGACTTATCCGTATTATTTTGTTCCGGTAGGAAAGTTGCATGAAATTTGATACAATCGTTCAGTGGTGTTGTAGCTACACTACAACTGTTCAACTAGAACTATGGAGTAATAAATAAAAGAAAGGTTTTAAAACATATGGAAGAAACTGGCACAAAGTTTGTGCGCAGCCAGTTGAGCATGGCGCATCACAGCGACTAACTGAACTAATAAACCCCGCCTGTTACCACACGAAAATTGTCAATATGTCAATATTATTTTAATTTGAAGTTAGTCACTTTTGAACATATCTAGATGATATCTATTTTTATTCAACTCTTATTGACCTTTCTCTATTTAAATTAATTATCTTTAACATTGGCACCTATTATTATAATAGGATTTATCACAACCCATCATAGGTAAGTTAAAAAAGTAAAATAATGGGAACAATATTGTTCATTTTCTCGTTTTTTTTTGCAGACAATAAGGAAGAGATTTGCGTTATGTGAAAAAGTGGTATTTCGAACATTGTTCGTGTGATATTGGTGTGCTTCAAGATGCCTCCAGGTAGATTGGTGTATAAGTGTGGATTATTTGGTCTTATTTAATTTTTATTGACTGTTTTTGTGTTATTTTCGATATTTTATTGTATGAAAAAATGTTGTTTAAATAGTAATTTCTCACTAGCAGAGTTTTTTTTTATTCTCCTTCTTCTACTAATACAATACTACGCGTATGCTAAAAGCTTGCAAATTGCGCGTCTTGAATGCTAGATGGTTTGTGAAAAAAAGTATATATTTATGGTATGATTTTTATACAATCTTTTAAATTGTAGAATTCTTTTAATGTTAATGAAATTGATTTAAAAGAAGTACCTAATTGTCCAATATTTGTATCTGTATAACTATCACACTAAAAATAATGCTTATAAAATATTCGACCTATGATCGTGAATTAAGGGAAATATTATGCAAATTGATAACCCTGTTGAAAAGTTTCGCGAAGAGGCCCGAACGGAGTCGACATACGACGATGGACCTTTAAATGGGTATGTCCACCCATCTCTCTTTTTTACTGTTCTTTGTCAAGCTTTCGCATCTGTTCTCTTTTATAATCTGTGCCTTAACTGTAATTCTTGTCAGAAAAAAACACTTTTTGTTGGCGATACTGACCTTACTGACTGACTGAACTCCTCTTTTGCCAACATATATGTTATTGATTATAATTTTGAGGTTAAGTGTAAAATAACATTAAACTAAAATAAGACAAACGTAAGATAGCAGAAAACGTCACCGATTAAGACGTATCGGCAAAGGATGGTTGAACAAACTCTAGCACGCTTCAAAACCTAGTTTTAAGATAATATTTATGTAATGTATCATTATATCTTACTTAAAATATCTGGCAAAGCATTTCTTCTTCCAGTACGACCAGAGGAATGAAAATCCTTTTCGTTAGCTGCTGCTTCTTCTGGTGTGGATGCAGGTACTTGATTTGAATTACTTGGTCCTGGAGCATTTTGAGATGCATCCATCACTGCTAACATTTTTAATACTGCAAAAAAAACATAACTGCTCCAGTTTTAATGTTCAATTCATACAACTCATATTGTTAGGTTATGTGTCAGAATATTAATTTTTAATGGTAACAATTGGTGCGTTCTTATAGACTGGGATTTCAGATTACTTTATATAATATGGTCTTAGATATAGTGATGTAATACTTCATTTAAAAACCAGGAGAGATCATTTGAATTTAAGTTGGCCATTCTGTACACCTCTGATTGGTCAGATTTTAGCCCAGTTTCATACAACACTTTTTAGCATTGACATCAGTTGATAATTACTATTTTTGATTACCAAAAATATTCATGATAAGTATATCCAAAATTTCTCAAGCAGATGTGCAACATTATTTTGTATACCCAGGAGATTGTCTTTAACAAATTGCCTAACAATATAAACTTATTTGAATAAAAATGCCATTAGTTCAAAATTCGCGCTCAACCAAAAATGACTGATGACGAAACTAGTACGCTCATAATATATCGAAAACTGACAGTGTACTTGTCAGTTAATCAACGGGGGTATTCTCTAAATATTTTTTTTTATTTTCAACTTGAATTTGGCTAGTAGTGGAAAATCTTGTATATCATGGATGAAGACATTTATAAGCATCGCACCTTAATCCAATCGGACAATAATAAACATCAACATCAACATCTCGAGAAACGAAGTGTAATGTCTAATGATATAAATGTCTAAATGACAACTTTTTTTATTATCGATCTGACAGGAGTAGGTGCTTTGTAACGTCAAAACCTTTATTTGAACAATATTTAAGTTTCAAAATTAAAAATTAAAAGGGAAAGTGCAGTTGATATTGTTTGAGATATTAGTATTTCGATTTTTCAAATCGGAGGAAATGGTATTTAATTTGATTCTATTAACATTTCCATGACAACGCAAGGTAAACTAATTCATCACTAATTCAACCATTTTAGATTATCAGTTATTTCCATTTCTTTTTCTTGTAGTAGTAATAGATACCAGTATTTATAATTTCAAAGTGCACCAATAAAAAAAAATAGCGTAAAGTATTCGTGGATAACTGGTCTCTAAAACAATTGCTCTATTTCGAGCACTCCGGCTTCGCCGTGGTGCTCGAAAAATCGCGCGTGTTTCAAAGACCTTCATATCCACTTATACTTTAATATACTATTTATCTACAACTGTCATGTAACGAGTACGATTTGACACTATTTTTAGTTTCATAATGACGTATATTACCGCAATAGTGCGTTTTTGAATACATTACCGCACTAGTGCGTTTTTGATTAGAAACATATTAATAAGTACCAGAATTAAATATTTAAAATAACTCGCTTGAACTCATTTTTATAGATTTTTGTTCATTCAAATTTGAAAATTTGATGACATAACTAATTTTATTTCCACATCCTTGTTTGTCTTTGATGATATGGTCACAAAATATGATACACAGTACCTTATGTTTGCAGTCAATATTATTAAAAATACGTTGGATTGTATTTTTTTCAAATTTTATAATATAGGTACTGTTGATAATACTAATAAACAGTTGTAGATAAAATCTTGTACGTAACACGTGTGATAGGAATTATTAATGCACTTATGTGATTACACGACTCGGCCTACGGCCTCGTCTTGAAAACTTCATATGCGTGCGTTAATAATGTCAATATCCCACTAATTACGTAAATAACTATTAAATAATTTTTGTACATTCCTTTATAGAAACTTTATTTACAACGTTAGTTGACATGGTAACTTGAAGTGATGTAAGATTTTCAAATTATTCCTCTTGGTTAAGGTGTCATCCATAAATTACGTCAAACATTAAAGGGTGGAAGGTATTACATTAAAAATTATTGTTGAATTCGAAAAGTTGATAATATAAAGGTTGTTACATTTAAAATAACAAAGTTTTCGTTCACTTTCGGTATAACCAGAAGTGACATGTATATCAAAATATTTTCTTTAAATTAGCCATAACTTGTGCCATTTTTTATAGAAATCGTGTGAGTAGTTTTCAATATACAGGGTGTAACAAAAAGGCAGGGCATAAATCATACCACATATTCTGTGGCTAAAAATAACTCGATCCCACCCAAGTTACCCTAGTACAAATGTGCATGCGAAAAAAGTTACAACCTGGCTGCAATAAGATATCGTCCGAAGCCATTGCTTTTCCAGAGTATTCGGTTTTCGTTAGTAAAAATGTGCAGACTGTGTATTCAAGAAAATGGGGACCATTTCGAACATCTAATAAAAACTACACATTTCTAAATAAATAAGATTCAATCAAAAATTTGGGACCCTCGAGAAACTTAAAAATTCATTGACTTTAATTATTATGGGCGTGTTGAAGTTATAAAAATTTAAAAGTTTTTATTCGATGGATGAATAAATTGATTTGATATTTGGCAGTTTGTTTTTAAATGTAAAAAAGCATATTTTGATTAAAAAACGTTTGTCAATTTTTGATCCAGTGATGTACATCTGGAAAAATATGTCACTTTTCTCCTCCCATTTTTCACGCTACTGACATTTGTAGCTATTTCCAATTAATTTTTCATTCCTCAATGTGTTTCACGTAAAAAACACATGACCTTCACAGATCAAAAAATGTGTAGTTCTCAAGATATTCAAAGTTCTCATGAAGTCTGCAACCTAATTTTTCAATAATAAAATGAAAAAAAAAATTTTGTATTTTTTTTAATAACTGCCAAGCTACTAATGGTTAAAATATGTATCAGAAATTAATTTGTGAAGCAGCAATGAATCTTAAGCATTGGGAGAAGACTCTCAAAAATATGTGTACAAACTTGTGCTTTTATTATTGCAAACTTCATGAAAACATTAAATATCTTGAAAACTACAAATTTTTTGATATGTAAAGGTTATGTGTTTTTTACGTTTTTACGTTTTTTACGCCAGTGGATCAAGAATTGACAAATGTTTGTTTATCAAAATATGCCTTTTTACATTTAAAAACAACCTGCCAAATATCAAATCAATTTATTCATCCATTTTAAAGTTATCAAATAAAAACAATCAAATAAATTTTTATTTAACTTCAGCACCCCGTATTTCCAAAAGTAAATGAGCTGAACCCCTCAATCTTTATATCATTTTATCCAATTTTACGAGAGGTATTTACATGCAAACGTTGTAAGTGTCACACCCAGTATTTTATAATTCTATCATTCGAACTAGCCAAGTCATAGCTTAGGCTTCAATGTATTATCGTGAGTTATAAGAAGAAATTATATTTCAAGTGGTTATGAAATACTTGTTGTTTTATGGTACGACGGCGCTGGCGCTTATGTTGCGCTCGTCCGAGCACGTTCGCGCCAAGGTTTTATCGCACCGCTTCCCACACGCTGCTCCACGGCCCCCGCACCGTGCGCCATGGTCCGAAACATGTCCGAAATACCTAATTTAATCATTTATAAATTATGACCTCACCCTATATCGATGTGCGCTAACTATTGAAATAATAATTAGTACTAATCCCAGTTAATAACGTAATAAATACGAAAGTCAACTACGTACTAAAACTGATATGTTTGGATTAAAAAAATTAATGGTGGTATTCCACTCGTTATATGTATATTCACGTGAAGACCTTAAAATCCACATAAAGACCGACTGTCATAAATGTCAATTAGTGATATTACAGGCACTATTAGTAAGTGTTTCTAACAGAATCAATTAATTGAAAAATTATAATAAAATGATAAAAATTTACCAGTTTCTGATAACTTCCTTTTTATTCACCCAACTACTTATTTAAATGCCAAATTTTCTCCTAACCTAACTTTCTAGGTCATCTGGAACTGGGTTAGAGCTTATGTCAGTCAGTGCCAGTCAATGACGATTATTTTACGTTTATATCTATATAACTGTTTGAAGTGTGTATATGAAATTTGGAGCACATACGTATACCTCAAGTCTCAAAGTCAAATTTTACATATTTTTGAGTTTTATGAGAGCGTCAAAAATGGCTCCAAATGGTTCATGTAATATTACACGGTACTGCTCGTCATTCTGTTAACTCGAACTAAATTTGACACACTATCAGTATCTATACCTTGTTTTTAAACCAAGAGGAGCGATTTGAGTTTAAGTTGGTATTTCTGCAGGCTAATCATTGCTCAGATAGCCGTCCGTTTCACACAGTTCTTTTCATATAACTGACATCGCTATTTGTCAGTTTTGACATTTTTGTTTATTTACATGAGAATATTCTAATCTTTAGTTTTGCGCGTTTGCTGTTTATCATTCTGTTTGCGTTTGCTATTTCATATTGTTTTTGGACTTATTACCTTAGTATTTGTGTTTTTACTTCTCATTTTATGTTTTGTTGTATTGCTTTGTTACTATTTGAATATGGACCAAGATTGTATTCTAAGTACCAGTGGACTTTCTTCGCTTCCGAAACAAAGGAAATTATTGGGTTATTTATCGCTGACAGTAAAGCAAAGTTTATAAGTTTTTATTTTTAATAATAGTTTCACGCACATTACAATACCTACAATATTATCGTATTTTTCAAATCAGCTTTATTTTGTGCTATACCTAAACTTCCAATGTAAATAAAGGATAATTGAACATATAAACTAATTGCATTTTATACATACTATGCTAAAGTATATTCAAATTATCAAATGGTCATTCATAATATTTTACATAATATAACCACAATGTTTTCACAATAATGTGACATTTGGTAGCTATGTTCGCCATTGTCTGGCCTCATGTCCTGCGTCCAATTACGATTAGGTATTTAGACATACTTTGATCCCTCATTGGCCACGACAAATGCTAGCAGTACAATACACAATACATATTTCACATGTGTCAATTAGTTCAATCTGAACACGACCCATTCGGAACACTCTCTTAATCTAGTAACTTTTAGTGGTGTGTTTGAGGTTTCTTAAAATGCTCTTATTAGTTTATTATAAAAACAAGGTATAGATAGAAAGAACTATACCTTGTTTTTAAACTAAGAGGAGCGATTTGAATTTAAGTTGGCATATCTGGAGACTAGTGATTGGTCAGATTGCCACTCGTTTCACATAGCTCTTTTGATAGAACTGACAACGACGTTTGTCAATTTTGTGTTCATTTACACAAAAATATTCCAATTCTCATTACCACTTTTTGCGTTTGCTGATCATTATTCTGTTTGCGTTTGCTATTTCATTAGGCTTATTGCTTCTTATTATTGTCTTTGTGTTTTTTAATTCTCATTATTGTGATGTATTGCTTTGTTACATGTTTGTTACGTTATAACTCGACATAATATAACTGAATATAACCACAATGTTTTTACAATATTGTGACATTTTGTAGCAATGTTCGCCATCGTCTGGCCTCACGTCCTGGGACCAATCGCGATTTGTTATTTAGACATGCCTTGATCTCTCATTGGCCACGGTAAATGCGAGCTGTACATTACATATTTCACATAAGACATGTGTCAATTAGTCTGAACACGACTCCACAAAATAGTCTAACCTAGGTTAGACTGGGTTAGACTGTTTTGTGCACGACTCTTCCGGAATACTCTCCCAATAGGTGTTTTCGATTATTTACTCTTGGCTGCTAGTAGCAGCTCGTAGTGACTGAATTGCGTTCGTTTATTACCGGGCGTGACGCCTAATCTTACCTTCCCCTTGCTCCTTGAGCACATACCAAAAAGTTTGAACTTCAAGCAAGTATTTTTTAAATCTAAAAGATCATCCATTTCTCAAATGTGGCCACAATCCAAACAAAGGGATAAATGAAACTCTAAGTCCGAACCACAATTTTAATATTGTCCACTAAAGGACAAACCATTAAGATTAAGCAACTAGTTTCGGTACAAAATTACCATAAAGAAATGTACTTGTCAAAAGATCAAAGGATCAATGTTAACAGTTGAAATAGATTATATTAATATTATTAAGTTGAGTTGAAAAATTTTGAAGAATTATTTAATACAGATGTTAGTATCGGTTAAATTTAAATATCAAAAATAACAGTCTATTACCTCATTGAAACATCCGCAAAAGGTCGTAGTTCAATTAGTATCCAACATCGTCAATACTGTTAAGTAGTGAAAAGTGGTTCAGAAAGAAAAAAGGGAAAAATTTGTATTTAATGGAATCCAAGAAATATTATTATATAGTAAAAAATTTTTTTTAAGATAGAGAAAATTGATTGATGTTAAAACATTACAATTTAAAACTTTTAAAAAACTTTTTAAATTTGCATCTGTAGTATCCGAATTGGAATTTAATAGGGAAACATAGTATTGGAATTAAATTCCGAGGGACTATGTCTTTTGAAAGTGAAATATATGTGACATTATTAGCCACTGAAAGTAGCGTTACTAATATTATAATTAGAACGACAAACATTATGAACGTAAATTTTATATTTATCCATTAATTTAGATAAAATTGAACTTTTTGAAAAAGAAAAGGAAAATCAATTTAGTATCACTGGATCGATTAGAGCACATGTACTGTTACTGTATGCTGAACGGAAAAGGATATGTGAAATTTTAAATGGTTACCAAATAATGACAAATGTCATACATACCACAATCAAACAACAAAAATTATTTAAGTACAAATCTATGACGATATCAGAAAACAACCTCAAAACACGAAATTGCAAATGTTTCAAATACAGAGAGAAGAAGAGCAAGCAATAATATTCTAACCTAAATAAAGTATTAAAAGCGCAAATATGAAAAGTAAACAATGACAGTCTAATATCTAAATCTATAAACTTGGTAATAATCATCAATAGTAGAAGTAACAAAATATACAAATTAGGTACTAATCATCAGTACTAGAAGTTAAAACATTCTTTGGCAAATGTAAGAAAACAAAGTTTTCTGAAGAAGAAATCTGTTCATTCAAACAAGTCATTCCACTATCTAAGCAGGCTCTATGAATTTCTAAATTCTCAAGTAAATTCATTTTAAAACCTTTTTGGCAATTATGAAGAAGTTCAACTTTAAAATTATTGGGATGTTAACATAAAAATTGTATCAAGAAGTATTCTAACTATGATTTTAACAACTCTCCTTCCGCTTTTGCAAATCACATTTTAAACGATCTTCATTCTCCCAATAATTTTAAAGTTGAACTTCTTCTAAGGTCGCGTTCATCCCAACAAAGTTGATCAGATAGCGATTTTTAGAGTGATCCATCAGTTTGTAATTCTGCTGAACGTGCTAATAAATCCATACTTGTCAATGTCAATGAATACAACAACAACAACAACTAATTTAATTCGATATACGTCAATAGTTATGGGATAAGTATTACTTCTAAACATAAAAAAATGGGAGTTAATCGCAATAAATTGAGCTTACACCATTTTGGAGCTTACTAAGAAGAGTGAAACGAGGGGTAAACAACTGAAGAAAAATCTGTAGACTATTTTCTGTATATTCCAGGTACTGTTCAAGTATTTTCTTTGAAAAAATCTTTATTTCTATATGATTAAGAAATGTTCTATATTTTCCACTGCATTTTCCTTGTATTTCCAGGAGTATTTTCTAATGATACTAGTATTTTTTAGATTATTTTCTGTATTTTCAATGTATTTTCTCTAATTTCTACACTTTTTCTTCAATGGTTTACCCCTCGGAATGGAACTCCCCTGACACACTATACAATCTATTATTAAAATCATAAGTCACCTGCATCTGTTCATTTATTTTCATACGTAATATAACAAGTGATATGATTATCATCGATGATATTTTCGAGTGAAACCGAGCTGCAGAGTTAAATGTGCTGCTTCGGTTTTACGAGATATATCTTCGATTATTAATCATATCACGAGCTTATATTTAATGAGAGAATATAATGAATTTATAGTGACACATTTTTATATTTTCAATATGAACTGTCAATATGAAAAATTAGCCTTAGCAACGAACCAAAATAAGGTGATAATTTCTTTTTTCTGTGACGGGAAAAAAGTTTGACATTTTATATCTGTTGACAGGTTACAAAATGTCACTTTTCATGAAATTACTTTTTTCCCACGGGAAAAAAATGAGTACTTTTTTCCCGGATATAAACACATAATGATTTAATTTTAGAATATTTTATTATACAATAATGTTACATTTCCTTTATATCAAAAGTACAATTATTAAATGTGCATTGCATGAAAGACACGTTCCTTAAACCATTCGGTGCAACAGACGAATTTTCTTGTGTTCAAATTATATTTTTTTCTGTCATCACAACTCCCGTTGATGAACTTGGTCTCAAATCCGGTGTGTCACAGAAAAAAATTGTGTATTATACACGGGAAAAATATTAGATTTATAGAATTATATTATATGAAACGATTAGAACACATTTTTATACTTTCAACATGAACTGTCAATGTGACAAATTACCCTTAGCAACGAACCAAAATAAGGTGATAATTTCTTTGTTTTTTATCATCGCCGTGATAGACATATATCTAGGGAGATTCTCAATATTGATTGGTGGAAAAAATGTCACGTGACATATGAATTATATTCTCACTGAAATACAAACTAAAATATCTCCAAACAAAAATAATTTTATTATGTTCTTAACCTATGACATAAATGACAGTTAATGCATCATCAATCGGTAGCATGTAGCGTATTTTAATTCTTATTAAAAAAATGGCGACTGATACCACAGAGCTCAATCTGATCAGTCAACAAAACACGCGTTCAGCAGAAAATTAATGATCGCTACGGTAGCGCTATGTTGTGATGAACGCGACCTAACTAAATTAACTAAGGAATTAAATTACAAATTCTTTGACATTGGCACATGACAAGTGGTTTGGAGGATCCTAAAAATCGTGTTCGTTTTGCTTAAAAGCAAAATGCACAAATGCTTGAAGCCCAAATAAACGAAAGCAACAAATCTAGTAGCTTTTAGTGGTGTTTCAGGTTTCTTAAATTAGCAGATTTGGCCTTGTCACAATGAAATATTTAGAAGCACATAGAAGAACGTAATGTGATATAAGGTTGGTTCCAACAAGCATTCTGCTTAAGTCACAAAAATAATGTAGGTACTGCCAAAAAATTGGGATAATTTTGCAATGGCTACAGTAACATTTTCAACTTAGGCGAATTTTGACATTCTATATCTCTTCAAAACTTGGCTTACCAACGATAATCCTTAAGTGCCCAATTTTTTGTACGTAACTACGAATGCTACGAAAGGAAAATCTTTGGAACAGCCAAATGAAGGATATTTTAGATTCTCGAGCGGAGTTGTTCATTGTTTTAAGCTGTTTTGGTATTATTTATTCTCTATTATCTTGATCATGCGAATGTAAAGCAGCTTCAAAAGAAGTAAGAACCAGGATATTGCTCTGGCTAATCCAGTCGATATTGTCGTACTTAACAAGAAAGTATGTAATCTTGAAAAAATATTTATACCTATAAGAGGGTAGTTTGTTAAAGTGACTTTGGATAATTCATGCAATACTTTAAAGCTGGATTTATAAACTTGGCGTTCGCCGTTGGCGTTGCACGGTTCTCATCAACTGTCATCTGTTATAGACTACTGTCAAGATTTTAAGTACCGTCATTTAATTTGTGTTTTACAGCAATTGAAATTTAACGTGAACTTTAATGAAAATGGATAAAAATGAAATTCGCGTGCTGATGGAATATTATTAGTTGCCTAAAAATCAATAATCAGTATACATGTTATGTTTACTGAGTTTCTCCCATCAATAAAATCTATGGAATTATATAGAATGCCCTGAGAATAACAGTGCACGAGATGGATGTTGTTGTAGGCATCTCAACTGAGCGGGTACAGGGTTATTCATTATAAATTACCCAACCACTGTCATAGAAAAAAAAGTCTTATATAAGTTGTTTGGTATTTGATATTGGTAATAATTTTATTATAATAATGTAAGTGATTAAAGAGATTATTCTACTTGAAATGAACAAAGTAAATGAAAATAATGAAGTCATATGCAATGTTATTATAAATAATATAGGAAGGTGTCATCAATTATGCATTAACAATAATGGTGTACATTTCGAATATCTTTTATGGGTTATCATATATAAATTTTTTTTCAATGAATCTTCATTTTCTGTTTTGTACAGTAATTACTAAAAGTAAGGTTCTCAACATTAAGGGTGTGTTGTAACTCGGTAGGTTAAACCATTGTTATAGTTAACCACTGGTTAACTTCAAAAGGTTGTTGTGACACGAGATTTTAGCTGTTCACCAACTGGTTAACCTTCGAAAAGTTTACCATCAGATCTTGGAGAGTTAACCTATGATCAAACACGGAACAATACAATTTTACTTGTTCTATCTGTTTGTCTGCTTCAATTTGACAATGTAGATTTGCAACTGACGTTTTAGTTATTTTGGATTTCCATTGATAAGTGGAAAAATGTACCTATATAGAGATTTATTTATCCTGTTGAACATTTTGTGCGAATTATTTTGAACAGAATGGTGAATTGCAAGAAGCAAGAGCTAATTTACAAGAGCTTACAGATGATGGGGACTTTGGAGAGTTGCTCGAACTAGAAATGATTCCAAGAGCTTCTAGAAACGTCTCTCTTCTTCTCATTATATAAAGGAGATTAAAACTAATAAATTGAACTGAAATAGCTTTATTTATTATAAAAAGTTTAAAGACAAATTATTTTACTTGCATATAATCAAAAACCCCTTTTATACTCGAAGGTGTAAGAGTAGGTATCTACATCTAAATATTTTGTTCGTAGATAAAATTAGTCCATTTTCTTTGCTACTTCCATTTCATATTTCTTCTTTCCATCATTTCTGCATCATTTTTGTTGAGTGTCTCAACCACTTAAGCTTTTTTAATTTAATAATTGGAGTTCCAGTTCCTTTCTCACATCCTCATTTCTTATACGATCTCTTCGTGTTATACCCTTCACTCTCCGCAAATATTCCATTTCTATTGCTTGGATTCGATTTTTATATTTCTGTAACAGTATCCAGCTTTCACTTTCATAAAAAGATTGGCTGATAAACTTTTATATACCTACTGTAATTTTGGTTTTTGCACTGATTTCCTTTTTTCCTATAAATAATCTTGATAATGATTGATACCGTTTTTATGTGTTAGTGATCCTTAAATTTATTCCAATATCTTCATTCCCGTTCTCATTTATCTTCATACCAAAGTATTCAAATACGTCTATGAAACTGAATCACTAAATAATGTAAATGACAATTACGAAAACGAAAAGTCGAAATGTCAACTGAGATCGAGATCCAGTGGTTACCTAACCCTTGATCCAGATATTGTGTTACAACGCAAAAAGGCTTAACTACTGAGAAGTGGTTAAACATGGTTTAACCATTGGTTCAGTGACCAGTGGGTTAACCTGCTGAGTTACAACACACCCTAAATAACTTAAAAACGGTAGAGAAAGGTCCATTCAAAAAATGTGAAAATATACAGGGTACTATTTTTTGTATCCCCTTAAATTAGCACTCTACTGTACTTTTGATAGAATATTAAGAAAATTCTGCTGTAACCGAACAAAGTTTATTTGATACTTTTTTTCTAAAAGTAATAATAACGATGATAGGGAGTGGGTAATTTATAATGAATAACCCTCTAGGGCCTCTAGATCACAGTTTACATGGACTTGAAAAAGCTATCGGCGCGATATGTATAGATTACTAAGCACTACTTTAAATTAGTTTGTGGCCATGTTCGGTCGCAATCCAAACGAGATTTTGGGAAGATTCGATATTGGGAAAAGTAGAATTCGATAGATGGCGCTCCGAAATGTCAATGTCATCCTAGCAACGAGTAAAACAAATCAGCTGCCGTATGAGCCCTTTGATATTTAAGTGGTTTTATTTTGCTGTTTTAGTTATTTTCAGTGTGTGTTTTGTGAAACTTTTGGTTTTTCTTTGATTATGCTTTAGTATTTTGTGTTGTTAAATTAAATTTTGACTCCTAATATTTTGATTTTTGGAGTATGGTTGATATTTGTCAAAAATAAAACAAATTTAGGTCTGATTTCGTGTTTTTATTTTATTTTTGAAATAGTCATATCGACAAAAGTTACAGGGAAGGTACGTTTGTATTGAGTATTGACTGCACAAAATGGGCAGAGTTAGTGCACCTATGTGCAGAAAATATGAGCTTTACGATGAAACACCTGCTGTCAGAAAATAATACAACCATTACAACTACTGAAAATCCCTCCAGTTGAACTAGTAGCCTATATAAAAGTCACAAAGCTTCTGGAATGGAAGTAGATAAGATGGGAAATGATACAAAGATCAAGTTCAAGTTCTTGGGATGTTGAACACAACCCAAACGAATAAATTAACGAATCACGCCGCTTGTTCAACAGTTAACAGTAAGCTTGACGAGAATAGTGTTCATCAAAAATGCTAGTAGTGATGTGATAAGTGCGTCGGTAATTAAAAGATAGATGGAGCTAATATGAATGTCAAGTGCCGCTGAAATTGTAAGATGATACACAGAAAAATGTAAATCAAATTAAATGAGTTTCAATCAATTCGAATCAGTTTAACTAATAAAAGAATAAATCCTGCAAAAACAGAAATAAATGAATAACAAGCAAGTGCTAAGTATATCACTATGACAGGATGCCAAATGTCAAACAAATCTACTGGCGTTTACACATACAGACTCACACATACACCAATCCCACACCACTCGTACAGTGCGAAGATCAAGTTTTTTATTTATGAACTCATTTTTATTATTATAATGCAAGCGACTAATTTTTGTCTTTCTACCACTGTTACACCATTCTTAATCAAAGTCTAAACCAAGTGTTTTTCAAATTTTCTCATGAAGCAAGTAAAAGACTATACTTTCTCCACGACTAAAAAAAGAAAGCTTCCAGTGAGGATCGAACCCCAATCGTCCGCGCCAGAGTCAACTATTTCTACCACTAGGCTATAGAGCCTGTTTATTTTCAAAAGGGGATACGTAACATACAGTTTTAATAGAAACCCTTGATAATTGGGAGTTATAACTAAATATAACTACTGTTGTCCATTTTTTCTCTAAATAATACGTAAAACTATGATTCTATCATTATTTTGACGTTTCCAACGACGCGCTGTCAGAAGCGATTTGCATTATTTGGTATTTGACGTTAAGAGACGATTTGATTTCTTCATTTCAATAGGCCCTTGCAGATAATTTTTTTATTGCATTAAAATGATCAATTATACGTAAATATCATCCCACAGGAATATTTTCAAATTTTGTTTGATATTAAAGTCGTAATAAATAATTGAAATTCAAACGACTAAAATGCCGCCAAAAACACATTTCATGCAACAGTGACGTCACAAGGTACTTATGCCAAGTTTTGACGTCTATCAAAGTAAATTTTGACGTTGTTTTTGGTGATTTTTTGAGAAAAAATGGTTTATCGGTATTGTATCGTGCCAGGTTGTGGAAGTACAGCAATCTCCACTCTTGGAAAAACATTCATTAAGC
Source organism: Galerucella nymphaeae (assembly GCA_963978555.1). Classification (NCBI taxonomy): domain Eukaryota; kingdom Metazoa; phylum Arthropoda; class Insecta; order Coleoptera; family Chrysomelidae; genus Galerucella; species Galerucella nymphaeae. The sequence continues at coordinate 13,431,857 of OZ021718.1, forward strand.
TACCCATTGAAGAAAAACTCCGAAAAAGGACCCAGAGGTAAATTATCAGATTGTGCCTTTAAAAATCCTTCAGACATCTTAATATTTAAAATTAACGATAAACAAAGAAACACAACAGTAAACACTATTAAACAATAAATTGATGCTAACATATTTCAAGTAAAAATGCTTTTAAAATGGATAAACGGGAAACCAGATTTGAAGTTTACATTTAGCGGACGACAGGTGTACCTTGTGACGTCACGACCAATTTCATTGTGTTTTCGTGTGACGTCAAATTTAAAGGGCTTCGTGAAACTTTCTTAGGGAATTCATGAGATAATTTTGAGTACTTCTTGGAAAAAAAAATGTTGAAGGATATTTATTATACTTTAAGAGGTTTTCAGAATACTTTAAGGTAAAAACAAAAATCTATGCAAGAGGCCTATTTCATTTAAGCGTGAATTCTGATAATAATAGAATGTGATTGGCTAACGAGAGTGATTTTTTTTAAGTATTCACTGGTGTGAAGAATATATATCATTATGTAGCTAAATATGTAAAAATAATTTGTGCGTTATTATTTAGTCCACACCTAGGGGCAGCGAAGGTAGCAGAACTGAATTTATCACCGGAAACGTCAAAGAAAATGTATCAACGCGCTTATAACCTTTTTTTTTGGATTGGAAGGAAAATCAAAGGACAAAATCGGGTATTGAACGTGAATGATATGTTGTCATAGATAAAGTATATTATGCAATGAGCACCAAATGAAGCCCATTTTGCACGAGTATGATATTGCAGCACGAACCGAAGGCAAGTGCTGCAATTCATACGAGTGCATAATGGGCATTTTGTTGCGAGTTGCATACTATACTTTATCTTTATCTATTTTATTACGACAGTTGTCAAGATGAATTAGTTTTTGAACAATTATTGATTGTCTACTTGGCAATTTTTTCGTTCTGTCAGATAGGAACCAAACATTGTTTAAAAACTAATTCATCTTGACAACGGTAGCTGGAACGCTACCGAAACGTCGTAATATAAAAATATAAAAGCATAATATTGTGGTTTGATAACAAAAAATAAAAAAAAAGAATACTATGAAATGTCTTTTTCATATTGACACAATCCGGTTTCTACTAGGATTTTTGTCAATAGTAATACCCCTAGGGTCTTGATAATACCGAGATAATTTTGTCATAGAGAATGCTGAAAGCGTGTTGCTTGATAATAGCCCAAGGCCGCAGGCCGAGGGCTATTATCCTTGAGCAACTCGCTTGAAGGATTCTCTATGACAAAATTTTGAGTATTTATCAAGGCCCGAGGAGTATTCGATAAGATAATTTTTTACTTTGTAGATATCAAAAAATTGATTGTCAATCTGACGTTTAATAATTTTAAATACACAATTTATTAGTTTTAATCAGTTTGACGTTTAACCAAACTGAAAACACGACATGTAGGGTATTATCGCTGTAATCCAGAGGTGATTGGATGAAATTTGACACATGACTTAAAATTAAGTAATTTGATTGGTTACTATATTTAGTAAAAAATTATCATAAAAATTTACCTATTGCTACGCCTACTATCTAAATAACATTGGCGTCAATCGCACTCATTATAATATGACGCTGTTACTAAACATAAAGATAATACTTGTTTAATTATCACTAGACTAACAGTACGGTATTAGTGGATTATTAGAAAAACCTATTTTTGTATATTATAGGGTTCACTTCAAATTGCGGTTATTATGCTGCCGATTTTAGAAAACAAAAAACCTTTAGAAGCACAAAAGAATGGGATATTTTAATTGTTTAGGGGTTATTTTTGATTGGAGTTTTTGTTCCGCCGCAATGGCGATGAATAACAATTGAAAAATGTCTCAAACACTACTGTTACTGTTTAGCCACAAATCCCAAAATAGTTATTTTTCTACATTCATGCAAAAAACAACACTTTTGTGAAACACATTTAATGGAAAAAGTGGTTCTCTTTTGCACTAGTGCAACAACATTTTTGTTGCACTCGTCTGTCATTCTTGTGTCAGTTTTGTGATGATTTATGACAAACATAAACAAGTAAATTAAATAAATATCCAGAGCAAGTGTCTGATCCTTATCTAATACAGCAATAATTTATGTATATCTGACTACTTACTACTACTACTACTACGTTTGCAGGCGAGCCTTGTCCTGGACAAACTCAAGCCAAGGCTCCGGCACTGAGGCCACCGGCGGGCCCATTGTGCCATTCCCATCTGACTACTTAGTCTCAACGATTTACAATTATTGCAAAAATCTTTGATTATCTAGAATTTAAATGGTTTAAGCGAAAACCAAAATTCTTTGTCTATTTAAACTAATGATATTGAAAAAAACAATTTTTTATTGTTTATTCCCGTTGGAGCTAACTAGTGCGGAAAAGTCACTTTACGCACGTGTGAGGTACACTATTTTTTCTACTAGCATCTGGAAAAAACCCAAAAGTTGACATAAGGAAGCATTTATTATTAAATACATATCAACAACTCAATAATTGTTATTTGACATCCATTTGACAAAAATATTGAGAAGAATGTTCCTTTTTATAAAAAAATTAGCAGAATTCTAATGAATTTATTGATTTTTCAGTCATTTGGTAAACTACAACGAGCAATTTATGATAGCCATTATTCACGATGGGTGACGTTTGCGTCCTGAGCCGCAGGCTCACCCGAGTGAATATTGGCCATAAATTGCGAGTACAATACTATACTTTGTCCACGACCCTTAATTTCTTTATTAAATAAAAGTCAGTAACGATTTGGTATTACTAACCTCAAAATGTTGTGGTAGCTACATGAAATAATTTGACATAATAATATATAGATATGGACGATACTGTGTTAAGTATCAATACAACGTACCGTTATTAATATATTGTTTTGAAATACTTAATATTAGAAAATATCGTTATGAAAAGTATCAATACTAAAAATTACAATATTTTATCGATACGATATATTTCAGAAACAAATTTCCTGAACAAAATACACAGATTTAATAGTGTATTTCATAATTCATAATGTACCCCCATCTCTGGTCAGTGTATGAACCATAATACACTCTAGTAGATATATGGGTACCATATACCTTTTGAAGGAGGTAAAATATTGACTTATTATTAGGTGGTCGTGGACAAAAAATTAAAACCATACTTTGTTTCATTTTATGATAATAATCCCTTTGTTACATTACCGCACTGTTATTTTCTAATTGCTTAGCAACTGCCCACTATTCTGGAATGTTGAGCTTTGCGCATAGAAAACAGGTCAATAGTGTCACTTTTCCCAGGATCAGAGAAAAAAGCCCTTTTTCTAGTTTTGTGTTAATGACACGAAGGCTTATTAAGTAGTCGTAATTAGACGAATTGTAATAATAACAATACAAATACAACTAATTTTTTAGCGAAGTGATGGGACAATAAAGAACGATAAAATATGGTGAAACTGAAAAATTCTTTTCCTACTTCCACATAGGAAAGTGACATATATCGCACTGACTAGTTCTATGGAAAGTGACCTTTATTCATACGCGTACGGAAAAAAATCTTATCCGTACGTGTGCGGATAAAAAAGCTGTCAAATTGAATGTTGAAATGCTAGTCTTTTTACTCCGCAAATTAATATGTATATGTGAAATGCTTATTTCCTAAGTTGATTTGTCCATATAATAATATAATAAATTTATTTATTTCATTTAAAATTAAAAAAAAATACCGAGCCCGGACTCGAACCACCCTACTGTTTGTCAAAAATCGAGTTTACAGATGCCTAGACCGCTCGGCCATCCCACTGTTGTAGCAAATGGTTCTTGTCCAAGATACTAATAAGCGCTGAGGAAATATACACATACAAAATAAAAAGTGTTTATATCGACATTTATTGGACTTTCATGAAACAATAAATATCCGTTTTCAATTATTTGAACAATGAATCCTTAAAATAGCTAGTTAATACTTTCAATCTCCTACAGGTAGGCAACAAGTTAAGTGTGGTGCTAATAATAATTTTACTTTTAATTTTCACAGCAAATAAATAACTAATTTTGAACCGCAATATTTATGTAAAAATATTTCCGATGTTCTGTTTGTTGTAAGTTGTTGAAATAAATGTTCGTAATATTTTATATTTTGTGTACCAATATTAATTCTAACTTTTTTATAAAGGTACTTTTTTCCATTGCATAAAAATCACAATTTTCTGGGACCTTTCAAAGGTAAGTAATCAAAACCATATAAAGTATTTACAAATACACATATGTAAAACCTCTCACATCTACATAAAAACGCAAGATTATACATGCCTAATTCGGTAAAAGTATATCGCGTGGTCGTAGGAAAAATAGTGTACATAACTTGTGCGAAAGTGATTTTTCACACTCGTGGGATTGTCTCACTCGGCTGCGCTCGTGAGACAATACTTCCCACTCGTGTGAAAAATGTCACTTTCCGCACACGTTACGTAATATACTATTTTCTACGACCGTGCGTTTTAACCCACTTTCTCGCACGCATTTTAGTTTTGAAAGTGTCAGTAATAAAGTAATAAATGAGTGCGGGAAAGTAAAATTATGCAAATTTTGACCTTATTAGATAATTTTGTACTTCGGAAGTTATAATAATTGTGACTACATGGTGAATACCTAAATATTCACAAAATAGTCCATCAAAAAAAATCTTTTCCAGCTTTTTGTTGCATTTTTAATTTTTTGAAAATATAAAATAATGAAGATATTTCCATATAACCCTAACACCAAATAACTCCACTGGACCGGCAATTTTAAGTAATTTACAGAATGCAAAAAATTGTGTTCTAGTTCTAATATTAATATTTATAATAATTAGTAGTTTTTAGTAAAAGTTTTGTATATGTATGTTGAAAGGAATTAATTTTTGAAAAATGGGTTGGTATACTTTTTTGTAGGTATATACGGTCGTAGAAAAAATAGTGTTCCTAACTCATGCGGAAAGTGTCTTTCCTGCACTTGACAGCTTTCCGCACTTGTTAGGAAAATAACTATTTTCTACGACCGTGCGTTTTAACCCACTTTCCCGCACGCATTTTAGCTTTGAAAGTGTCACTTTCCCGCACTAGTGCGGGAAAGTAATAAATGAGTGCTATTTACTTTCATTTTTGTTTGTTTATTGTCAGAAAACTGCATTTCTAAAATATTTTGCTCGTGAATAAGTGAATCCTCACGCTCGTAGAAAAACTATTCTACCTAACACTTGCGGAAAATGTTTCTCCGCACTCGGCTGCTTCATATGTATATGATGTATATCAAAAGCAAAAGTGACGTTATAAATAATTTATTGCTACTTGCAAGAATTTCAATAACTAAACTAGTATTCAATTGGTATTACTAAAATATATAATATGGAAAGTGAATCAGACATATTAGATTGAATACTTACAAATCTATAATCTTTTCAATACCATATAAAGAGATCAACTAGGTATAGGTATAAATAATAGTGTTAAATGTTAGTTTGCCAAAATTTTATACCTAAACTGGTAACTCATAGTCGTGTACAAAATATAGTATTCTACTCGCATTTAATAGCTATTATTCACTCAGATGATTATGTCACTCGCCTGCGATTCGTTACATAAACGCATCATCGTGAATAATAACCAGCATTATATGCTTGTTGAATAATATATCATTTTAAACTATTAAAATTAATGCAATTTTATTCTCAAGGTTCAATTTGGCACCAGCCTATAGTTAAAACAGTTGGCCACTTAACGTAGTGTCATTTTTTACTAGATGACACAGTCGGATGTCAATAAGGATTTTTTTCAAAAACTCACTCTATTGCTTGGTCTATAGATATAGGTACGTTACCATACATCCATATCGTGACACAAAACAAAGAAAGCTATATTATTAGATAAATATATTCATTTTATAAAAAGGTTCGTTCGGTGCGTGGATCTTTTCCCATGCGTCATCATTCATATACAAACGCAATACATTAATGAAAGCAAAATATCTTTCAATAATTCAGTTTGATGGAGATCTATCTAGAATCATAATGATATGTCAATTTAAGATTAGTTTTCATTGCGAAGTAAATAAATGAGCGGTAGATAAATAAAATTGAGGAGGAGAAGTTTTTATCCTGATTATTTTTTTCACTTGTCAAAATCTGACATTTTGGTGGTTTTAACCAATAGCAATACATTATTCTAGCCAATCATTCGGTATTATACTGATAATTATGCTTCCTCATCGATAAAACCTTGTTTACATCGAAACGTCAAAATTTTACTTTGAATTTGTCATTATTGACAACTAAAAGCGCTTTCAAAAATCCTTTTAAATTGTTGAAAAAAATAATCTTCCCAAATACAACTCGCTCTTCAAATTTTATCACATAATTTTTTATTTTCATCACTCAGACTTGTTTATTTGAGGCAAAAATATGAAAACAAACCGATTTGATAAAATCACGACTCCGTTAGGAACAAGTTTTCGTGGAAAAGAAAAAATTATCGATAAAATTTGAAGCACTCGTGGTATTACCTTTGATAAATTAACTCCAATGTTAAAATGTCATATACCTGGAAATGTTATTGTCACTTTGACATCGATAAAAAAGGTTCATCCTTTTTTATCGCGATAAAAACCTCTCTTCCTCAATTCTAGTAAGCGGACGTCACTTTTACACAATGACAATGAGATAATTATTGTTGTTGTTCATCGATATAATTAATCTGTCGTTAATTTATCTTGCCAAAAAACTCTCGAGCTTTTCTTTTATTAGATAAATTTCTCTTCAACTCAAAATTTTGTCAATCACTAAATTTGCTCGAAAAACTGACATTAGATAAAATTAGTGATTGGCAAAACTGTTTTGTTGCAAAGAGAAATTTATCCGATAAAAAAAAAGCTCTTGTGTTTTTACTGTTGATAAAAAAGGATGCACCTTTTTTATCGATGTCAAAGTGACAATAACATTTCCAGGTATATGACATTTTAACATTGGAGTTAATTCATCAACAGTAAAAACACAAGAGCTTTTTTTTATCGGATAAATTTCTCTTTGCAACGAAACAGTTTTGCCATATCACTAATTTTATCTAATGTCAGTTTTTCGAGCAAATTTACCTAAAAGCAACAAACTTGAATACAAGAGAAAAATTTTACCTTACAAAATTTTTAATTGAGTGGTATTCGACTTGACTATTTCACGAGAGAAAAACTAAACAATCATATACATTTTATACACATAGATTTGATATATTAAACGTCAAAAAATTGCCGCGACAAGACAAAATATTGCCAGTTCAAAACCTTCAAATTTTGTCAGTTATCAATTTACTCTAGTGAAATAGTCAGTATAATACCAGATGATTGGCTGGAATAATGTATTGCTATTGGTTAAAGCCACCAAAATGTCAGATTTTGACAAGTGAAAAAAATAATCGCTGTTACTTTCTACTAGTAATACCACTAGAGGTCAAAAAATTTCCTCATTTTATTTCACTTCGTGTGGTATTCGATAAGAAAATTCCACACCAAATGTGTTTATTTCCAACAATCAATTTTCGTGTTCATCAAGTACTTGCAAAACATAGTATGTAATAATTGCGTTTTTAATATAAAAATTTATCATAATGGTCCAAAGAAATTAGAAAACATGTAAGCTTTTAGTTGAAATGAGCTAAAATTATCATGTGAACAAATAAAAACAAGATTGTCAAAAATAATATTCTGTCATTATAAACGTCAAAAAAATTTCCAGTATAATTCGCTGTTGGGTACCCACCAAGAAAGAATTTCTACTAAAATTTATCCGTTGCGATGGTGATTTGTCAGAAATACACGTTCTGATTGGTTAAAAATCAAGTTTTTAATTTTCTAAAAATTACGAAAAAAACTGAAAAAACCTCGGGAAAAAGGGACCACAAATCTGCAAAGTTATAAAAGATCCTAATTTTGAAAAGCTTGTTATATACATGGTGTAACAAAAAGGCAGGTCATAAATCATACCATATATTCTGGGGCTAAAAATAACTCGATCCAACCCGTTACCCTAGTATACAAATGTGCATGCGAAAAAAGTTACAACCCTTCGAAGTTACCAAATGAAAATAGATTTTTTCAAATATTTTGACAGCTGTTCGACATATTATAATGAAAGTTGACAAGTGGCTTTCTTATGATAAGAGCATCATCTTAAAAACAATTGAGAAATTATTGCACCCCGTTAAAAATTTATGGGAGTTGAGATCCCCTAAACCCCCCAAAATTTTTGTGTACGTTACAATTTAATGCTTATTGTGGCACCATTATTCGAACACATTATCTTTCAAACTTTTTTGCCCCCTTTACCATTATCAGTTTTTATCGAGATACGGCCTATTTTTCATAATGCTTCAATAATTTCGAGTAACAAAAATTTTTTTGAATATTTTTGAGCCAATTTTTTTATTGAATTTTACTTATTTACAAATGTGTAATTTTTATTATGTGTTCGAAATGGCCCCCATTATAATATGTCGAACAACTGTCGAAATATTTGAAAAAAACTATCATCATTTGGTAACTTCGAAGGGTTGTAACTTTTTTCGCATGAACATTTGTACTGTTGTCAAATTTTTTCTGTTGTGTCAGTTAGGGATAAAAATTAATTTCTATCTATTTTGTCTTGACCATGGTAGCTGGAACGCTACCGAAACGTTGAAATAAAGAATTTAAAAATATTGTGGTTTAATTTCCCAAGAAATTAAAAAAAGAATGAATAATATACCACAAGGAACATACAAAAGATATTGGGGTAACTTGGGTTGGATCGAGTTATTTTTAGCCCCAAAATATGTGGTATGATTTATGACCTGCCTTTTTGTTACACCCTGTATATAACAAGCTTTTCAAAATTAGGATCTTTTATAACTTTGCTGAATGGAAGTCGTTTTAATTGGTATTTAGAAAATAAAAAAAATAATATCACGATATCATTTTCTCAAAATAACAAACACGAATCTGAAGAGTCACAACCAAGATTTGAAGGGGGGATTTCTCTTGCTCCATTATGAATATTTAATTTGTTTTATTGTTACATACTTTTTTCGTTTTGAATGATTTTAGGTTAGTTTTTGAATTAGGTAAACGTTTCAGAATGACATTATTGTTTTTTCTAAATAATTCTTACCTAAATAACCATATTAAACAACTTCCAGTTGGTGTATAAAAACCGTGAAGATACACTAGTTTTATTATTTTCATTAATACTTATTTTCAGGATAAGTTCAATTCTAATTCGATCAAGACAATTAAAATGCACTCAACTTACGTAAGATTAACTGATAATATATATTTCGTCATTTTTCACACCGCTTAGTAGGTACAATTTATGGACGAATTTCCACACACACATTCCGTTCAAGGCGACAACTGTGAGACGCTAAGCGTGCTTCACATATTACATTATTTAAAATCAAAGATAATGAATTTATCTTGATCGTAGTAAAGTTGTTTTCTTGGCATTTGGTTGGCAAAAATTGGTAATAATGTTTGAAAACTCAGACCAAATCTTCCAATTACATAAATATAAATAGCTTTGTGAAGCCATTGATGTTCTTGTCCTTTACCAACAAACATTCAACTCTTTTTAATCCCCTAAAACTAATCCAATGTCAATTTTCTTAATGAAATTTCAAAATAAATCAATTTTAATTAACAGTCACATTTATAGATTATAATTTTTATATAATCACACATACTAGGAAGATGGAAAAATATCCAGCCAAATAAGTACCTAAGTAGCTATCACCTGAGCAGGTTTCCGATAAATTTAATTATCTCTTAGCTCTTAGCATTTCATTTATTTATAGCCCTTCATTTAACAATTAATAGCTTTAGTTCTAATCACTGCTATAACGTCAAAATAATTATGGTTAGTCCTAATAAAGAAGATAAAGGTCTATTAAACCAACAAAATCAATGATCTCCACCCTGATGCCCACTTAATTTTTTATAAATAATAAATTCTGTAACAAAAAAATAACAAATAGCAAAGAAAACACTACAAGGTAATTTCTCGTACTGATTCTTATTCTAATCGCTTTGGATAGATTCAACACTTTCTACTAGTAATTACTAGTGAAAACAATTTTATTTATTATTTGTTTAAATATAAAAAAATTCTAGTTTTCTTTACCAACAACTTTTCTCTATTTAAATTTATAGAGCTACTTCAATTAGACAGCAAATGAACTGTCAAAAAATATTGATACGCAATTCACACAATCCACTTACAAATTATCTATACAAGTTTAGAGTGAATAATATCTACCATCAACTTCTGGGTGGAAATTTTATTTTTCATCATTGTAGGAAGTGCAGGAATTAGATAGATGGTTGTCTTTGGTTAAACTAAATGTTCGAGTAAATGTTTCAACTAAAAATGTGTGTAGGGAGGACAGCACAGAATACTACCTACTGCAATACCTATATAGTTAAATAATTAGAAAGCAAATTTAAAAACTAACTACCTAGTTGTTGAATTGTGGAGCGGAAAAATAAAGAATTTTACTTTGTAGTTTGTAAAACAATGAAATAGTAATGGGACATGTTGAAAATATGTTTTAACTAAATGGGTGGTCCTTTGAATAAATTCAGATTCTTATTACTTCCTGAATATTATAAGACCTATCAATCTACATATTCTGTAATAGTCAATATTATAGATATTATGTGAGGGGTATTAGACTTGGTATTACATGAAAAAGATAATGTGCATTTTATAGTATGTATACCAAACCCAGCTATTTCAGCACAGCCATCTATCATAAATATTAATATCAATCATCCACAAGACCTGTTAACAATTATTTAATATAAATATGAATACTCCATTTTTCTAAATAAGCCATATATTATGTTTTTCATATGAAACCAAGTATGAAACATTCTATTAGTAACAACTATATTGTTATTATTAATATTAATTATATAATATTAATAACAATATGAATAGAGATACCTATCTCTATTATTTTATAGAATATAAATATGAAATACTGTTCAAAATCAGCTTTAGAAGAATTGGTCTTTTATATAAGTAGAAGAAATTATTAACCGATGAAAGATTTTTATCCAAAGATTATTAGAATCAGGTAACAAATAACTGTATATTTATCTGCTTTCTCTTATTCATGAAATATATTTGTAATTCAAGAAAAACTAATAATCAGAATCAGAACATAAGAGACAGTTTAAAAATTTCTGACAAAAGTGAATTCTTAATTATTGTTGCGAGCTTTATGAGAAACAAAGATATAATAAGGATGGTGGAATTATGGATAAACTGGATAAACCTTCCGTAGCTAACATGCGGTCAGTGAGACCGACGCTTAAGGAATTTTCCGATAATTCCCGAAAAAATCAAAAATCGGCATCGCCGTTTCCAGTAGCTGACTTTATTGGCGTAGCCCATAGAGTAATAAATAAAAGAGAGATGTTGAACGTGTAGTGTTTTGTGGCACAAAGTTACCACTAGCGCCTACCTTGGCTACTGGTATGAACTAGCATTCAAGACGCGCGCTTTTTGAATTTGGAAGTTTTTAGCATACGCGTAATATTGTATTAGTAGGAGTATGAGAAAAAAAACTCTGCTATAGTAAGAAATTACTATTAAAACAACATTTTTTATACAATAAATATCGAAAATAACACAAAAACAGTCAATAAAAATAAAATAAAAACAGACAAACAAATAATCCACATTTATACACCAATCTACCTGGAGACATCTTGAAGCACGCACCAATATCACACTAACAATTTTTGAAATACCACTTTTTCACATAACTAGAACTTTTAGCACATCTTCCTTATTGTCTGAAAAAAAGCGATTAAATGAAAAATATTGTTTCCATTATTTCACTTGCTTAACTTACCTATGATGAGTTATAATAAATCTTATGATAACAATAGGTGCCAATGTATATAATCAATTTAAATAGAAAAGGGCCAATAAGAATTAAATAAAAATAGATATCATATAGATATGTTCAGAAGACTACACGTGACTAACCTCAAATAAAATAATATTGATCATTTTCGTGAGGTTAGAGGCGGAGTTTGTTAGTTCAGTTAGTCGCTGTGATGCGCCATACTCAACTGGCTGCGCACAAACTTTGTGCCAGTTTCTTCCATATGTTTTAAAATCTCTCTTTTATTTATAACTCTATGGCGTAGCCGATTCAGTGTTAAAATTACAGTGCAGGTGAACAGTTCATTTTTTTGTAATTAAATATTCGTTCTCTGAGACCCAAGTTAGTTTTCGTGTTATAATTTCTGAGAGTAGGTTGAAACGGTTTTTTTTATATAACATTTATATTTATTCATTTTTTTTATAGATTTTATGAGCATGGTTTCTACATATGAAGAAGAACAGGACAGGCTCCGAAAATTATTTGATAAGGTTGAAACGGACGTAGATGAAGGCGCGGAAGACAGCGATTTTAGTTTGGATGAAGATGATATTGAGGTTCAAGATGAAAATTCAGAGAGTGAACAAGAAATGTCAGATGACGAACTAAATGGAGTTGGAAGCGTTGAACAAAGGAGGGAAACTCGCATACCCTACTATATCATTGGAAAAGATGGCACCAAATGGAGAAAGCATCCTGAGAGATTCAAATGAGAACTCGAGCCCAAAATATCGTAACGCAATTACCAGGAGTAAGAGGTGAAGCCAAGAATAAAAAAACACTAATGGAAATTTGGATCCTATTTGTAACGGATGCTATGTTGGGAAATATAGTGACGTGTACTAATAAGAATATTACCGAAAAAAAAATATCCTGAAACATACAGAACTGCAAGAACAACAGATATTGACGAACTATAGTCTGTTTCTTATTGTCTGACAGCACGCGAAAAGGTCACAGATGCTAGTCAGGTAGTAAACCATAAGCGTCACCGTTCATCTAAGGAATTTATTATTTATTATATTATTATTATTTGCAAGATGTATGCTATCAAAATATTCTAATTTGAAGAATAGCGCCCCTTATTAACTGGTGGTCTATTAGTCCTTGATCTTCTCTACGTCTAATTATATTTTCCATATTAGCCACAATTAATGTCATGGATTAATGTGTAATAATCAAATTGAACAAATAGAAAATTTGACGTTAGTAACACCAAAAAAATAACGTTTAACGTATAACGTCTTTCACAGGTTATGGCTTCAAAAACTAAAATAATTAAAAATGACATCCGCTATTTTAGAAAGACTGCGCTTGCTCAGTTTAACGTTTAGCGTTAACGTATGTCAAAATTTTATGTGGCTTAAAATCTCTCTACTAGTTTATTCTGCTTATTTAATTCTGCAGTCATTTCTTCATGATAGTCTTTGGTTGATGTTGACTGAAACTCCAGTAAACGACATTCAACGAACCTTTGATTGCATCCAATATGCGTTATTATTAGTCGGCGACCTTTACAGATAGGAGTTTTCAGTCCAGTAGATAAACCTTCTATGAAAGCTTGATGACTGGTTTTAATACTTTTGTCCTGCCATATTTTTTCACTGAATGTCCTTCATTGAGCCATGTCTCATCTAGATAATAGATTTGTCTTCCCTCCTGTCTGTATTTTCGGATATCTCGTAAATACTGTCGTCTCCATCATATTATTTGCTCGTTGTCGATTAGCACTGATTTGCGACTTTGCTTCTCCCAAGTATAATTTGATTTGTGTAATATTTTCCACAAAGTTTTTCGCCCTATGTCAGGCAAATTCTCATCCTCCTTTACCATTCTTAGAATTATGTCGAGGGTTGGGATCTCGTTTTTAAAATATAATTTGTGTACTTTTCGTCTTACTGTGTTTTGCATATGTTCATCAAGGTCAAGTGGTTTTCTTCCATTTGACTTTTTAGGTGGATATATTTCCATTTTTCCTCTCCCTTAGAAGCCTGTAAATAGTAGATTCACTAACTCCTGTCATATTGGAACATGTCGAAACTATATTTCTAACAGTAGCAGCCGGCATTTGATGTACAACAGCATCATGCACATTTAACACGACAGTCTTCGTTTATAAGCTAAGCACGCTCTTACACTTTACTAGGGTGAAACTTGAAGACATTTTTCACAACACAGTTAACACTTATGGAACGTAACCGACTCTGAGCAAAACAAATTATACAAATTTGGGCGAGACCAAGTTTCACCGTATATACCTGCAAAATTTCTAAGTAGTCATTAGGGCAATCCCTAGTAGGACCCTATTGTAATGTTTCTTGGAAATTATCAAGTTGTTTTAACTAATGGAGTTTAGATTCATATTACCTTTATATATCAGATCGGGTATAAAATTAGATAGTAAATAAATTCCTTAGATGAACGGTGACGCTTATGGTTTACTACCTGACTAGCATCTGTGACCTTTTCGCGTGTTGTCAGACAATAAGAAACCTATACATACTATACTATACAATAAAATACAGAAAATACAATTTTTTTCATTACTGATAGGTTTTTCCATAGTCGGTCTTTCGTGTTAAAATTTTTCATGTTAGCTATGGAAGGTTAATTAAGCAAAAGTTTTTGAGTAGCATGAGATATCACAATATATAAAATTTTTTCAAAGTTTGGTATTTATTAAGAACATAACCTTTTTGAATTAGCAAAAAAAAAAGATTTATAAGTACTCAATTATTCAGAATAATCTGTGGATCACTAAACATAACTTCATTGATGGCTCTAGCTTATTCTTACTTTGCTACTGTTGTTTTCCAAATTACGCAGCCATTTTTTCTACACATTATCCCTCCTTGCCCATTTTCCATTTTGAAAAATTATCCATTATTTTCAAAAAATCATATTATGATTGCAATGTTGTCAGATTGTCAAGATAATTTATTTTGAATACTGTTACTATCTCCATAATTAGATGTTACCCTACTGTTTTTTATTTACGTTTTCATTAAAAAATAAAGTAATTGGATACAAAATAACAAGTTGCCTTTTTGTGGGCTGACTAAAACTAGGGAAAAATACATTCTTGATTCTAGTCATTTTATACAGTTTTCTGCTAAAAATGGAAGGTTGTGGTCTCAACAGTGACCCAAAATTTATATTATAACTGATGTATTCAAGAAAGTAATTAATGAAACAGGCTTACCACAAAAATATTCATTATTAGTGACTCCCAACTGATTGGCAATATTTTTTCCAATTATTTTCTTATCTATTGTATTACATTAATGAAATTTGATGACATATTAATACAGTATATTGAAACTATCAATTTATTAATAAAATATCTTTTCTAGCAATAAATAACACCCTTCAAAATATTGGTCAAGGATACCCCACAAAACAATTATTTTATAAACTGTTTGATTACATACCATTGTAGTAACATTCATTGAATGTTTTACATGCTAAATGAGAGTAATTATTATGAAGTAGATAAAACCCTATATAAATTTAATTGCCTTTACATGCATATGTGCTCAAGGGTTAGATATTTTTAGCTCTAAAAAGCCAGAACAAGCTTTGAAAGTTTAGCAAATCTGGAAGTTAAAATGCACTCTTAACGTGCTCCCTACCTGATTTTCTTGTAAATCTGTTTTTTCGATCACGTTTTATTTGAGTATTTGCTTTGGAACTTAAACACAAAACCGAGTTTCGTTGCTGCATTATTATTATTATTAGACTATTTGACACTACAAAAAGTCACCTACCATGTGCAAATTCTAAAAAATCACTTGGAGTATTTTTAACTAAATAACTGTAACTTCCAATAATTAGAATAACGACAGTATTATCTACAATTATATATCTGAAATAAACATAATATACACCATATACACAACACACAACAGACAAACAGACGTCTTTTGTCAACAAAAGCACATAACCATAGACTGTTTATATACGAACACAGAGCCACCGAATACAGACAGAGCATCATGTATAACTTATGTAGGACAAGTCCACTTTACGGCATCTGACATCCGCCCGAGTTAAGATCTACATTAGATTTTACATGTTTTTTATCATTGCGAACATTTATATTGCTTTATTAAAATGACGAATACACCCCTGAAGCGTATATCTTGAAATTTAAAATGACTTTTTAGCTGAATACTCACATATCAGTGGCCAATAATCCTAGGAACTTCTGACGTCACCGTTTTATTTCTGTTACTCGGTCACTAATAGTTATGTCAAATGTCAGTTATATTTATTTTGTTGATATTCGTTTGATCAAGTATATATGTCTATTTTCGATCTTGTAGCATTTCTAATTAGCTGTATCTCTCTATTCTCTATTCTAATTACTTTTTTCACTGACGTCTCAAGTCTTGTCAGAGCATGTCATGTGTCAGAGCTAGCCTAGCTGTCACATTCAAGGTTATTTATTTTTGAAAATAGATGAATAACAATTAATGAAATATAGTCGGGATATACATAAAAAATACTACTGGTGATAATAATATATTATTATTCGATGAAATCAAAAGTTGCAAAATCTTGTTTGATAGTTGTGGTGACACTGGTATTTATCGAGGTATTTATTTATGGATATGATGTGTTCTTGTATCACCAACAGTTATTTACTACCGAAGACCCAGTACAGATTGTATACATACATAATTCAAAACCGGCTGAGTTTGAAACTAGTACCAAATTTTTAAGCATTGCTCTAGATGATTCCGTTATTGCAAAAAGGTTTGAGCATTTTGATTTCAATAATGAAAAATTAATTAAAATGGTAAAACACTTATCACCAGCCTATTTTAGAATTGGTGGTAATCTAGGTGATAAATTAATATTTTCTTTAAACAATGAAACTACTCAAAACTCAAATACTCGGGAGTTAGTTGATTACAATATCTTGTCAAACATTACCTTATCAGCAGCTGATTGGTTAAAGCTTTCCAATTTCTCAAAACAGGCCAATACTGAATTATTCTTTGGCCTTAATGCATTACAGAGATATCATAATGGTTCTTGGGATTATAGAAATGCTGAAACTATGATACTATTCTCAAATAAGAATAAGCTGAAGGTAAATTGGGAATTAGGGAATGAACCAAATTCATTTAAACACAAGTTTAATCAGGAAGTGAATGCTTCTCAAATGGCAAAAGATTTTGGAACTCTAAGAGAAATTTTAAACAGACATGAGTACAAAAAATCCATGCTAGTGGGACCTGATGTTACAAGACCTGAAGATAATCACAAAGAAAGTGAGGTATACTTGAAGGAGTTTGTGGAAAATGTCAAAAGTAATATAAATAAAATAACCTGGCACCAATATTATATGGATGGGAAAACAGCACAAGCTGAAGAATTTTTAGATCCAGACATATATGATTTATTGAAATTTCAAATAAACAAAGTTAAAGAAATAACCAAAACTAGTAACAAATCCATTTGGTTAGGAGAAACTTCTTCGGCTTATGGATCTGGAGCTCCAAACTTATCAGATACATTCATTGGAACATTTATATGGTTGGATAAATTAGGATTAGCAGCTAAAATGGGGGTAGAAGTTGTGATGAGGCAATCTATTTTTCAAGGATACTATGCACTTCTTGACAAAAACTATGATCCTAACCCGGATTGGTGGATTAGTTTAATATATAAAAAGTTGATTGGAAGACATGTTGTACCCTACTACAGTGTTTTAAATAACAAAGTTAGACTGTACGTTCATTGTCTACATGGTGATAAATTAAAATCTATTGTCATTTTTGGAATTAACGTTAATAAAACTCCCGCCAAAGTAAGATTAGAAGGATTACTAACTAATAATAGTACTCCATTAACACATATTTATGCTTTTCAATTACAATCAACAAATTTATTGTCAAAAAATGTTCATTTGAATGGTGATATTCTGAAGATGTTGCCTGACTGTAAATTACCACCAATTTTACCCAAAAAGAAAAGTATCATACCATATATCATAATGCCTCCTTATTCACTTGTTTTTTGGGTTACACCTAGAATACAAATAAACGCATGTTAATTACAACTATGTACTTCATATTATAAATTAAAAATTCACCAGCTTTTAATTATTCACATTATAAATTAATCTTTCCACAATTCATAAAATGCTAGTGGATGTAGGATTAAAAATTTTCAGGTCAATTAACATACCAGAAGGTTTGTTAATTAAGTGTTGGTTTTTAAAAAGTGTTAGGGTGTTTTGAACATTAAAATTTAAATGGTAAATATAAATATCTAATTATTGTATATAGTAAATAATAATTTTAAATTTTTTGGTTCTTATTCCCTGTTGTCAGCCATTAAAGCACTGAGCTCTTGTGTAATCAGTTCCAAAATTGTGTGGAATGCCTAGGCAAACTCAATATATTTTTCAGTATTTGTTGCGGATTTTGTAGTAAGAACGTCGTCAAAATTTAGTCTGAAGTGTGTAAAGATTATTTAGATTTTAAAGCAAGGGCTGTAGTACAGAATGCACAAGAGTGCATCCAGCACCTTCAAGTACTGTTAGAATTATAGTTTCCACGTTTCTACATCTGCCAATATGAAAGGAATCAGCAAATCGACAATTAGCAAACTTCACAGTAAAAGAAAAGATGGAAACAGTGTGAAGTAAGTGAAGTTGCCCGATAGTGTAAAAAATACCCCTGGTATAAAGCCATTAGAAATTGAGGACACTGCGAAAAATATTAATCAGAAAGTCAGAACATTCATTTATTTATTTTAAGAATGAGACTCCAATAATAGATAAAATTTTCAAAGTATTAAATGAAAATGTAACAAAAATGGAATTTCTCTTGGGAAAAGCGAAAATAGAAAATCTATTTAAACAAATCCTAAAAGAAAATAATCTGTTGAAGAAGAAAATATTTAAGGCAAATTAAAGAGTAGGTACCGAAGGGAAAGGAGAAACATTTATTTAGGCGAAATATGGGTTAATGAAGGACAGAACAAAGACAAAGAACAGAATTGTTCTTCATTTGACACCTTATCATTGCGAACTAAGTCCCATATAATTAATTTGGGCTCAAATAAAAGGATTTCCTGCTAGACATAAATAGTAGGTACCTCACAATCGAAGATGTTAGATAACTTTTGAAAGCGGCGGTAGACAACACGTTACCAAAGAAAACTGGAGCAATGCTGTAAACCACGTTATTAAAGGTAGGTATGCAAAAATAAATGTCAAAACAAATTCCATTTATAATTTTAATCGTTACACACTTCTTAATTTTTCACAATTTTGTGTGTTGCTTTTTTAATAAAGCAAAATAAAAAATATTTGTGATTTTTTTTTAATAATTATCAAAGGTAATACCACGAGTGCTTCAAATTTTATCGGGAGTAATACCACAAGAGCTCAGATTTAGCCGGATATTTTTTGTGGTTGTTTTCGAATACTTACTTTCATTGGCAATTTAACGAGAGCTGTTCTGACAAAATCACGAGAGCGTAGCTCGAGTGATTTTGTCAGAACAGATCGAGTTAAATTACCTACATGAAAGTAAAGTATGAGAAAACCATCGGAAAAAATATCCTGCTAGATCTGAGCTCGCGTGGTATTTGGTAAGACAATCCCATGAATAAAAAACTCAATTCAATTAAACTTTATTTAACAAACTAAACGAACAATGAGTAGAAATATAATATGTTTAGAAAGTACAATTGTTAAAAATACAATTATTATATACAATTGGTCCAGTAGAAATTTGCTCCTCTACTGATGTAGACTTTGTTGTTGACATTGACATGGATGTTTTTGACACTGTGGCTAATTCATTATCCAAAGCTTTATCTCGGAGATTTGTCACAAGATGCGAATGATGCTCATTATCAAGTTGTAGATAAGGCTTTATAGACTTGGAAGAGGAATGTCCAGTTATTTTAATTAATTCTTGTTCATTAATACCTGCCGTAGCTAAAGTTGATACGGCGCTTGAGCGATGAGAATGATTAGAAATTTTTTTATTCTTTGTATCCAGTCCAATTTTTTCAGCTGAAATTTTCGTCCACTTAAGAATTTCGTTGACTCCTATAGGAACATTTTTGTACCAACCTTTTGATGAATCATTTTTCCAAAACGGATTGGGAGTTATAAATAATCTATCAGTTGTAATATGGTTCGGTCTATGTGACAATATTTTATAAAACAATGTCACTGGGCATATGCTAGGGTTTTCTATGTTCTTTATTAGCCATTTACTATCGCCACAGATCACTTGTTTGAGCCACCCTGACATGTTTTGGAAAAAACTGTATTATATTCAATGCGACCAGTTAAATCACCATTATTTGATTTTTCTTCTTTAAAATAGTGTACTTTACAATTTGCAGCTTCACCTCCTCGCCAAGCTAATTCATATGCAGCGATATGAAAAAATCTTTTTAAAAGACCTATGGGACTATTATCATCCCATATTAATGCCATTTTAACAATTTCACTTTTAGTTAATGCTGTTGAACTATTTTTAACGTTTTTGTAAATTACCTTGTAAGTTCTTTCGCTTAGAATTACGTGCATCACGGGATTTCTTAAATGCCAAATCAGTGAAAGGGTTGAAAGTAACATTAAATTTTTCGAAATACATGTTTTGCAACATTTTCGCTGTTGTGTTCCACATTGTTTTCACCACGTATTCTTTATAATCTTCTCCATTCTGTTTCTTCATATTAAAGCCCCAGTCCATCAATATTCCTGCCACATTTTCCACTGACTGTTCGGTTTCCAAATTGAAGTTTCGTTGTTTATTATATATTATATATAGTTTTTATTGTATTTTCTGGAGTTGATTTTTCAATCTCCCTTACTATTTCTGCCTCGCAAATATTTCCAAATCTCGACATACTTTTTGGAATTGTTATATGCTGTTTAATTCTTTCTGTTTTTGACATTTACAATTGTCAAACTGATGCGACGCCCAACTCTTGATAAACAAACAGTGAATGCTAGCGTTGCTACGGTAACGTAATTTATCCGATATTTTTATCCACTTGCAAATTCTCTTCCTTCCTATTTAGCCGATAGCAAACTACGATTTTTGTATTCACAAATGGGAATTTTTATACATGAGTGGGATTGTCAGTATAATACCGAATGATTGGCTAGAATAATGTATTGCTATTGGTTAAAACCACCAAAATGTCAGATTTTGACAAGTGAAAAAAATAATCATCTTTGTCCACGACCACCTAATAATAAGTCAATAGACTTTTAGCTTGTCTTAAATTTCTCACGTATCCGTATACGTGACGGAATTGCGCATGTGTAGACCCGTACGTCTCAGCCGATACGATGCGTTGAACGTATTGTTACGTACCCTACTCCGTATACTTAAACGTACCCGTATCCCGACCAAACTCTGTATTCCGTAGGTCTTCTTTGATATTGGTTTAGTTTAATATGCATAAAAAATAGGTCGTTAAAATCATCATCGTTCTCGTCTATAAAAAATGGATTGTTTAATATTCACCCATTTTACGTTTTACAAAACTATAAAAAGGTGAAATGAAAAAAATCTTTGAGGTTATACAATTAAAATACGTAACTCCAATATGGATACGTTTAAAAACTAATGACAAGCTAAAAGTGCCTAATATTTTACCTCCTTACAAAAGGTATATGGTACTAGAGTGAATTATGGTTCATAAAACACTGACTAGAGATGGGGGTACAATATGAAATAAACTATTAAATCTGTGTATTTTGTTCAGGAAATTTGTTTCTGACATATATCGTATCGATAAAATATTGTAATTTTCAGTATTGATACTTGGAACGAGATATTTTTTTTTGTCACTGATAAGTTTTTTCTCCTTTTCATATTTTTATTTTGCCACTTAGTTTTAAATAACTCGTTACCTTCTTTCCGATTCCCTTTTGTTACCAAATTATTATTTTCATTTTTTTTTTCATTACTGTTATATTGTAATTTTAGTATTTTTTGTATTAGTCCGGAGGTACGCAAATTTATAATCAATCATAAAATTCAGTCATTTCCGAAGTTAAACATTATTCAATTAAAAGGACATTTGGTATATATACCATTTAATTTCATTGAATTAATTTTGAAAGACGTAAGGTATATGAAGAACTTTTTTTGTAGATTTTAAATAAAATTTTACTAATGAGAATATAAGAAGGAGAGAAGAGTATGATTTTGGTTCTCAGCTCGTAGTTCTCAACTGCTACCGTTAACGCTAATTTTGTCCGAGAGTTTGTGTCCGATCCGGTTCCCGGAATTTAAATTTTAAAAATAATAATTCTGTTTGTTGAAGCGTGGTGAATACCGAAGCCGATTTAAGAAGGTAAATATATTTTCCTACAACCACTATGCAAAACACGCTTTTCTACACAAATTTTTATACGCAAAGCAGCTCTTTTTTCAATTCTTTTGATAACCGTTGTAAAAGTAATGCGAAAAGTACATGCTATGGCACTTTTCCGCACCAAAATATCAAACAAAGCTACCTATGACCTGTCAACTTTTTTGACAATTTAACTTAATTGAGTTTCTTATTGGTGACAATTATTAAATTTAAACTAAAAGTAGGTAAACTATAAATGAAAATAATTAATCTTTTGAGTTGTCCAATTCGGACAGTGAAAATACTCTAGTTAATGTATTTCTTTCATTAATAAATGTGGTTGTAGAAAAAATATTGTGTACAACTTGTACGCAAATCACTTTTCCCACTGGCTAGATTTGTGCAAACTTCTGCGCTCGTGGGAAAAGCGACGCTTTGCGCACTAGTTGTACAAACTACTATTGTAATAATCACAGTATTATATACTCAACAATTTCCGTACCTCCGTATTCCGTACTCTTGAAATAGTTTGATATTTTCTTTTATTTTCGTACCGGATGATATTTTTTGTGAAAACTTTTGCTTTGGTCAATTTTTTTTTAATTTTGAAAATAACCGGCAATATTACATTATTGTAATTTGTTTCAAGAAAATTTGTTTCCATTATAGTAATTAGATTTTAATGGTGAAGAAATGTAATTTTCTTTGTTTTCCGAAATTTGATTTTAACCGCTGTCGAATAGAAACTGGTTTTAGTTTTTTTTTATAGACTAATGGCAATGTTGAATGAAAGTTATTTGTTCTAGAAAAATTGTTTTTTTTTTATTCTTGCTAAACACGTAATTGGTATTCATTGAATATTCGCCGGCTCTCTATTGAAGGTACGATTCTATGTGTTTTATTTATATACATTTGATACTAGGATTGTGATCTTTCAATTTTTTTCCCGGGTTATTCTTACTCTGTGTGTCGATAGGTAGAAGTATTTTAACCTTATAAAATTAATTTATTTCTTTAGTGTTGGAATAGTGTAGTGTACCGTTTTAAACTCAAATCCAAAGGGATATTCAAACTCGTCTTGTGGCTCAGTTACGCTTGTTCGTTTACCCGGCAGATTACCAACGTGTTTTTTTTATAAACCGGTATATTTTTTTTCTTTATATTTCCATGTTTTTCCTTTCAAATCCAAAGGGATATTCGAACTTGTCTTGTGGCTAAGCTACGCTTGTTCGTTTACCCGGCAGATTCAAAACGTTCTTTTATTGTCTTATTAACCGATATGTTTTTTTTTTATTCCCGTATTTTTCCTTTTAAATCCAAAGGGATTTTCGGACTTGTCTTGTGGCTCAGTTACGCTTGTTCGTTTACCCGGCAGATTACCAACGTGTTTTTTTTATAAATCGGTAAATTTGTTTTCTTTATATTTCCGTGTTTTTCCTTTCAAATCCAAAGGGATATTCGAACTTGTCTTGTGGCTAAGTTACGCTTGTTCGTTTACCCAGCAGATCACCAACGTTTTTTTTTATAAACCGGTAAATTTGTTTTCTTTATATTCCCGTATTTTTCCTTTCAAATCCAAAGGGATATTCGAACTCGTCTTGTGGCTCAGTTACGCTTGTTCGTTTACCCGGCAGATTACCAACGTGTTTTTTTTATAAACCGGTTAATTTGTTTTCTTTATATTTCCATGTTTTTCCTTTCAAATCCAAAGGGATATTCGAACTTGTCTTGTGGCTAAGTTACGCTTGTTCGTTTACCCGGCAGATTCAAAACGTTCTTTTATTGTCTAATTAACCAATATATTTATTTTTTATTCCCGTATTTTTCCTTTTAAATCCAAAGGGATATTCGGACTTGTCTTGTGGCTCAGTTACGCTTGTTCGTTTACCCGGCAGATTACAACGTGTTTTTTTTATAAATTGGTAAATTTGTTTTCTTTATATTTCCGTGTTTTTCCTTTCAAATCCAAA
The DNA here is from genome assembly GCA_963978555.1 of Galerucella nymphaeae. Taxonomy (NCBI): domain Eukaryota; kingdom Metazoa; phylum Arthropoda; class Insecta; order Coleoptera; family Chrysomelidae; genus Galerucella; species Galerucella nymphaeae. The sequence goes on from OZ021718.1 coordinate 13,456,154, forward strand.
GGGATATTCGAACTTGTCTTGTGGCTAAGTTACGCTTGTTCGTTTACCCAGCAGATCACCAACGTTTTTTTTATAAACCGGTAAATTTGTTTTCTTTATATTCCCGTGTTTTTCCTTTCAAATCCAAAGGGATATTCGGACTTGTCTTGTGGCTCAGTTACGCTTGTTCGATTGCCTGGCGGATTTGCACCGTATTAAATAATCTGATCGGCTCAGACTTTTACGGCCGCCCATTTCTTCTTCCCGTTAGTTCGTCAGTACCTGTAGATTTATAACTACAATAGACCACAGAGTACAGAGTGAAATTATAACAAAGGAAAAATTTCTATTTATTCCGTTATTTAATCGTTAGTTGCAATAACTAAACCGATATTTAATTCATTCGCCGGGTTGTAAATTTGTGATTGAAGAAAGTTCAACAAGACCCCTGGAATTATCCGTAACCTCCATCTGAGGCTATCTGGAACTCTTGACACTATGGGTTAAGGGGCCGTCGAGCACACCACGTTAAAAATCTGGCGCCCGAGCATTCCGTCGAAAGATCTTTAGTCAAGATTGTTGATAGTGACGTTGGTGTGCTAGAAGACCACGTATAACAGGAAAAACACGTTACATACTTTTCATAACGATATTTTCCAATATTAAGTATTTTAAAAACAATATATTTATAACGGTACGTTGTGTTGATACTTTACAGTTTACACAGTATCGCCCATCTCTATATATGTCATGTTATTTGATGTAGCTGCCACAACATTTTGAGGTTAGTACTGTTAGTAGGTAATACCAAATCGTTACTGACTTTCATTTAATAAATAAATTGAGGGTCGTGGACAAGTGTAGTATTCTACTCGCAATTTATGGTCAATATTCACTTCTCCCATCGTGAATAATATCATAAATTGCCCGTTTAATAATATACTATTATATTTGGCTTTTTATTTATACCTTTAGGATTCTTTTTTGTAATTCATTAGATTCCTACCAACCATACTTCATCCTATATGTACGTTTATTTAATTGAAAAAATCCAAATATTTAAATTTATTCTTTCCATACTACTCTGATTGACTAAAGAATATAGTTATTTACGTAACAAGTCCCGAAGATTATAATTTACGGAATGGGTGGGCAGTTTCTAGCTAGGGCGAGTGCTGGAAACCTGTGAGACCCGTAAAATCACTTTCGGTTACCTTTACGTTTTGTACAATTTTTCTCTTGTTGATTTCCCATTTCTGGATCGAAGAATTGAAAATACAGTGGAACTATCAACAAATTTATTTGACATTTCAATATGACAAAAATTCCGTAAATGTCATTGCTAAGGTCCCGAAAGTAAAACAAAACATTCCGGTACGATTTGGGTGCTGTGTTCATTGTCAATTCAATAAATCATACCGAGCCGAGAGTTCTATTTTCGGAACGGCTATAGAAAAAGAAAATGGAAGAGTACTTTACTTGCAGCAATACTTTTGTGGTGTCATCTTCTCTTTTCTCATTATTTTGTTCATTACAATCTATTAAATTGATTTGCATATTTTGGGTAAAATGTAAAATAGGGCTTGCCCCTCTGCCCTTGTTTATATATGTCACAATAATAATAAGATCGTCTTCAGTCGTAGTTCGTTGACTAAGGATTCCCCCTTATAGCTCAAAACATACAACTTACAAAAAAACAACAAGATAAAACCACAGTGAAAACGAATATACCACTTGGGACGAGATCGACGATGGGGCTTAATCTGAAGAGAAGGTTTTTTCCAGGATGCATCGCTCTTAGAGGGGTTCATTCTAGGAGGAACGAGATCAGTACACGCTGTTATGTGTGTACCTGATGTTGAAAACGAGGTATAAAAAAAACACATTTTTAAAACAAATTTTCATTCTTAGCATAGGTATTTTTTAAATTATTAAATTTATCTATTAAAACACTCAATTGATATTCTTCGCGAATAGTATTATCTCTAGATCGTACATTAACGGTTTGATTCAGTTTTTCTTTTTCTCCTACGATTAAAATAAAATTGAATTGCTTGAGTTGAGCACTTCTAATTTTTTTATTCAAAGTATTACTAGAATCAGTGTCTACCTCAACCATAAACCCTGCACGATGAAGTGTTTGTTTAACTTCTGTAGCATATTCATTACAAGATGATCTGACTGGAATTATCATAGCTTGTCTTGGTGACAACCAAAATGGCCATTTCCCCCCATATGATTCCGTTAGAACTGCTATACACCTTTCAACTGAGCCCAAGATTGCTCTATGAATCATCACCGGTTTCTTTTTTTCTCCTTTATCATTTACATATGATAAATTGAATCTAATAGGAAGTTGAAAATCTAGCTGGATAGTTGCACATTGGTGAGGCCTACCAAGTGCATCTTTGATTGTTATATCAATTTTAGGCCCATAAAACGCTCCATCATGAGGATTTAACGTCCATCGACGATTAAATTTCTCAAGACTTGTTTCTAATGCTTTTTCAGCAGAATTCCATAGTTCTATATCACCCATATACTTCTCTGGTCTTGTTGATAAACTCAATTCAAAAGTAAAATCGAAAGTTGAATATACATATTCGACAAATTCCAAACAACCAGTTATTTCATCTCCTAGTTGCTCAGGTGTGCAAAAAATGTGGGCATCATCTTGTTGAAATCTTCTCACTCTCGTTAGACCTATTAAATAAACCATAATTAGTTATATAGTGGTTAAGTGACATATTGATTTTAATAATAATTTTTACGTTAGTTTTGTAAAATAAAAGTGATCCATCTTGTAGTGCAGTAATAGTGTATTATTCAACGTGCGTGTAATGATGGCTATTATTCATGAGAATTAAGTTTGCGAACGAGTAATAGCCATTATTACACAAACGTAGAATACTATACTTTTTCTATGCCTGAGTGTTCACCATTCAATTGAAACGAACGAGATATTTGGAGAATATTTTATTGAAGAAACTTAATGGTTTATGTCAAAAAATTCCATTTTGAAAGCTATAATGAAAACTCATTTATTGTTTACAATATTCATGGTGAAATTTGCGCAATTGAAAATATTTATACTAGGTGTAGAGGAAGATTCCAGATTTATTTTATTATTATTTGAAGTATAGTGGAGGTATTATTTTCGATGTTTTCAGACCTGGGATTTGAAGATCAACATCCAATTGAGTCAACAATTTTTTGTGCCGTATCCAACCTGTTTTTAAGAAAATCGTGGAGTGCAGTTGAATTTGTTTCCACTTTCTGTATCCATTCTAACAAAAAGTCAGCATTAAATCACCTTCGGTAGGTAGGTACCTATACTGTCAAAGTCAAATTATGACATTTCATGGCGAGTCTGATTCAAACATTGCACTGAACGTAGTCATGTGTATGGCATTCTTTAACGGTGATTGGCCATATAGTCGTGTGTAATGGATCATTACACACGGGGAGTGGCTTGTTTTGTGTAATTCATCCAGTAACTAAACAAAAATATTACATAAAAAGGGTCCATTTTTTAACAGTCATAGTAAGTCAATGTAATGACGTCCATTACGCACGGAAAAAAAACGCACAGCTTTAAAGTTAATCGCACGGCTTCCCTAGCAACATTTTAGCAACTGTCAATAGACGTCGCCATTTTATTAACTAGGCCGCAATAGCGATTTGCGAACGAACTGTCAAGAAGCTATCAAAAAACTTTTTTATTATTCTTATATTTATATCTGGTTTGTGTATTTGTGTAAAATTTTATTCAATTAAAAAATGTCGAGTGAACGTGAGATGGATTTAACTCCACCCAATATCACGGAAATCCCAGAAATAGCCAAATTCAAACATACTTACGTACCAAAAATTTATGGAATGGAAATCAAAAAACGGCGTAAATTCATTTTCCCATAATGTTATGATGGCATATTTACAAGATTTACCAAATAGTATGAAACCTTCTTCACTTTGATCTTTTTATTCTATGTTGAGGACCACAATATATAGGTACAGGGTGTTTTCAAATGACACTTACAACGTTTGCATGTAGATACCTCTAGTCCTAGTGAAACTGGACAAAATGATATAAAGATTGGGGGTCCAGCTCATTTACTTTTCGAAATAGTTAGTTATAAAAATTTAAATGTTTCTATTTGATAAATTTAAAATGGATGATTTGACATTTGACAGGTTGTTTTTAAATGTAAAAAGGCATTTTTTGATAAAAAAACATTTGTCAATTCTTGATCCAGTGGTGTACATTTGGATAAATATGTCACCTTTCTCCTCCCATTTTTCACGCCACTGGCATTTGTAAATAGTTTGAAGGTTATTGAAAAAATATATAAACATGTTTTTTCATTTTATTATTAAAAAATTAGGTTGCAGACTTCATGAAAACATTAAATATCTTTAAAATTACACATTTTTTGATATGTGAAGGTTATCTATTTTTCAACTTGAAAAACGTTGAGGGATACAAAATTAATGGAAAACCAAATGTGAAAGCCATTTATTCATCCATTTTAAATTTCAAAAAGTAAATGAGCTGGACCCCTCAATCCTTATATCATTTTGTCCAATTTTATGAAAGGCATCTACAAGCAAACGTTTGTAAGTGTCATTTGAATTTGAAAGTACCCTGTATAAATTACAATATAAACTTTGCAAGCTATCATAAATTTTAACTAACGAGAACATCAATAACTTCCTAGAAAATGCACCAGACGATAAATATTTGTTTATTAAGGTAAAATTATTTAAAAAATCTATTGTTGATGTTGTTCAAGTATTATTATTATAAATACAAGTAGGTCGTAGGTAAATTACAGTACGTAACTCGTGTTGTAAAGCATTTTACGCACTCGAGGAATTAGTAACTTTTCTATTCGTGCGTAAAATGCTTCTTTTACCACACACGTTACGTAATATACTATTTTTGACACAGTAAGTGTGTATTTTGGGGGGACAAAAGCCACTTTTGTGTGATGTAAATAAGAAAAAAAATTAAAAATGAACACAGATCTCCTATTTTTGAGTCGAAAACGGTACCTGACGTACAACATCAATTTTTTTTAACCAGTAAGTATTTTGCCGATAAAATTACCAAAATTTCAATACCACAACCCTGTCCTGTATCATATAATAACAAAAAGCAGCAAAAACCATTTTTTAAATAAGAGTAAATTTTTAGAAGGGGTTTAAGCAGAAGTTATAATTTTCTAAAGGAAAAATCAAAAAAGCCCTGAGAAGCAGAGCAAAAACATTGGTGCAACTGAACTTTAACTAAGCGACCCTTAAATTTTAAACTCGTGGTCATAGCTATTCTAAGCTTATGCTTTTATTGGTGCAAACGGCCATTAAACACATGCAAGTTGTGCAGAATAATGGCCATATTCTCCGTATGCAATTGAGCGAAGCTTAGAGCTTAAGTCTGTTTTCACGACACATTTGGTATGCACCGTACGTTCAGCTCACTTTAAGCCTGGTTTAAGTTAAGCGAGATATTTTGACATACCTCAATTTCATTAAAGTATTACCACAGATTATAAAAGAGAACAGATGCGAAAGCTTGACAGAGAACAGTAAAAAAGAGAGAGATGGGTGGACACATAGGGTGGACATACCCATTTATAGGTCCATCGTCGTATGTCGACTCCGTTCGGGATGCTTCGCGAGACTTTTCAACAGGGTTATCAATTTGCATAATATTTCCCTTAATTCCCGATCATAGGTCGAATATTTTATAAGCATTATTTTTAGTGTGATAGTTATACACATACAAATATTCGACAATTACTTGTTTCAAATCAATTTCATTAACATTAAAAGAATTCTACAATTTAAAAGATTATAATGTATAGAAATCATACCATAAATATATACTTTTTTTCACAAACCATCTTTGACAACCGTGAACAATATCCGTGACGGCTTGGCTCAAAAATCAAAATACAAAACGCCATTTTGACACTTCAATTTGAAGGTTGTCAATCCGCGATATTATTTGTGTTATTTGACTAATCGATTGTAGGTTGTGGTAATATGAACTGAAAATAGTGTACATTAGTATATTATTTTTATAAAATGAATAAACTTCACGGGGGAGTGTATTGTTCATACAGAGACTGTCCAAATAAATTTTATTCAGAAAGAAAAGTGAAGAACCGGCACTGGAAACTGTTATTGTTTCCAAGTCAACATTGCAATTTGGTAAGAAATTCAAAAAAAAATTTAAACCGGCGACATCGCGGCCATACCGAATTAAAGGTCAAAGGTCATTGAAATCGGAGTTGAAAATCCTTTGATGTTTTGCCGGGATTCGTATCTGTTCTCTTTTATAATCTGTGGTATTACATAGTATTTAGTAAATAAAGTTTAAAAACTGTTTTGTTGTTTGTATAATTATCTATCTTATTTCTAGAAATGATTATCCCCAGCAAATCAGGTACTGACTGCTTTAGGCCCAGTTGTACAGTCTCGGTTCAAGCAGAGCTCAAGGTTGAACTTGGTTCAAATTTCAAAGTTAAGTTGTACAAAGCTAGTTCAAGGTAAAGCCTGGTTCACTGGATGCCGCTTTATCAAGTTCAACTAAGCGGCCGAATTTGGGCGCTTAAACCTAGTTCTATTATAACATAACCTAAATTTTTGTATTATTTTGTCATAACCGTTGTGATATCAGTATTTAACTATTGTATATTTGTGCCAAATAAAAATAATGGCTCACCAACTACCTGAAAATCTTGTGGAACTAAGAGATGATGAAGACTTTGTCGAAGCAGTAGAAGTATTAATAAACGCTAGAAGACGTCGAAAGAAATATAGAAATAGAATGGATCATTTTCAAGAATGGAATGATGATGAATTTGTGCAAAGTTTTCGGCTTTCCAAGCAGGGTGTTCGCTTTGTTATAAACCAGGTTGAAGCACAAATCTCGTCTCCAACAGATTGGTTAGTGTGTTTATTTTCATTTGTTATCCATTTGTAATTGATATCTTTTTAGGAATCATGCTGTAACTACTGAACAAATGGTGCTCGTAACTTTGAGATATTTTGCAACTGGAAACTTTCTTCATACAATAGGGAATTTTGTTGGCATAGAGAAAGGAACAGCAAGTCGTATTGTTTGGAAGGTAATCAGAGCTTTGGCAGGGCTTTATCACCAGTATATTCAAATGCCTGAAACTCAACCTGAATTTAGAAATGCCTCTCAAAAGTTTTATAGTGTAGCACGATTTCCCAAGTGCATTGGAGCTATCGACTGCACACATGTCAAAATCATATCACCTGGAGGAAATAATGCAGAAATATTCAGGAATAGAAAAGGGTTCTTTTCCTTTAATGTGTGACTCGAACTGCATGTTTCAGGATGTAGTGTGCCGTTGGCCTCGTTCAACCCATGACACAAATATTTGCCAATTCAAACATCAGAGTTAGATTTGAACGAGGAGACTTCGAGATATATATCCTAGTTGGAGATAGTGGCTACGCATTAAAAAATTACCTAATAACACCCCTCGCTAATCCTGTGACAAGGCAGGAACAACTTTTCAATGAATCTCAGATCAGAAGTAGAAATTGCATAGAAAGAACATTTGGACAAGAAGGTTTCCTATACTTGCTTTTGGAATTAGACTGAAAAGAGAAAAAGTTGAGGCTGTCATGATTGCCTTAGCAGTTTTGGAGAATATTGCTAAACTCTTAAATGAGCCAGATCTTCCAAACAATGAAGAAGAGGAAGCAGCAGTTAACTTTGTTGACAATGACAATAAACACGAATTATTTATTTTTCAAGATTAATAATCTAATCATCTTCTGGACAGCTAAACTGGCCGTGTAAAAGCTCCATTTATTAATGTACCAATTTATATATTAACAGAATTTAATATTATTTGTCTAAACTTTTAAACCTAAAATAATTAAACAGAGTCTTCACACTTAGTACAACTCATGAACATAGATCAAAACCTCGTGAAAATTTCATATTCTTACAAATAAAATTTGATTCTTGACAGAAAGAATCAACTGCGCATGTGCAAACGCTACCAACATAACATATCTTTCCTTAAGCCAAGTTTTGTAGAGCTGGGCTCAAATATGACCTGTACAACGGAAACATATTTCCGAACCTAGTTCATCCCTGAACTTAGTTCAGTAGAACCAAGGTTTGAACCGTAAGTGAACAACTGGGCCTTATGTTTTATGCTAGCAGTGATCCTATTTATTTGGGAAGCAGATGTCCTGTCGGTTTTTTGTCTTTCCAATATACATGCTTATTTATTTGCAAAAATTCAATTTTTCAGTACTTGTAAAATTCGGTACCCGCCTCACCTTAACTTTTTCATCAAACATTTAATTCATGTTTAATAATAATAAAAAAATGCCTTCTTTAAACTTGTAGAAAACGTAATTGACATTTGTTGACAATTTCTAGATTGGGTTGACTTTTTACAAGATTTTTAGGGTGTCGCCAAATTCATTTATGGCTTAACAACAAAGCCTAATTCATTTATCTACGGTACATTTATTTAAAGCCGAGCTTTACATTTGAGCCTGGCTTAACTAATTGTAGCTTTAGCTTAAAATGGAGAATATGGCCATAAATAACTAAGAATGGCAGCTGGTGTAGGTCTAATCGACAACAGACTTCCAAACAACATATGGCTCCACAGAAAGACAGATATGCCAACCATTATATACCGATTATGTAACCACTCTGGCAGATAGCTACTACAAGTACTGTCTTCAGAGAGCTTACATAATCAAATAGCAAACTCACGCGCAAGTCCCATAAATGGTTATAGCCTCTTGCACGCCAGCCTCCTGGACGCCTATTCTTGAAATAACGAGAAGGAAGTGCTCCCAGGGAGAGCTCCCTCATTTCAACTCCCCTATAAAAAAACGTTATATTCTTGAAAAATGAAAAGTACCGGAGAGTAGCGATGAGGGAGCAGAATCGGGGAACTGCGTTGCCAGTTGCCTTGACCAATGAACTGGCAGAAATTTTGACAGACATTTAATTAATCGATAATCTCACTATTTACTATATTTGTTTGGTTGATATAATTGAACAGAATATGGATGTTAAAAGTAAACAGTTGACGGCTAAACAAAAAGAAGCTGTAATAGATTTTGTTTTCGCGCGGTTTCTATGCATAGAGGTACTTGTGGGATGTAGTAGAAAAGGGGTGACAATGTCTATTATGTTATGACAGAGGTCTTTATCGACTCTAAATAACTGATTAAATTTTTTGTCTCAAAACATCCCTACAAATACCCACTTTTTCTAACGCCTCCTCAACATTCTCGTTAATTATATTATTCCACAGTATTTAATTGAAATCTTCAACATTCATTTTGAACCACAGTAAATCAAAACAAAACAATTATAGAGGTTAGGTCAAATACTCCTTCCCCTCCCTTCCTCAAATTTATTTCAAGAATACCCATTTACTCTTTTTAAGAGAACCACGCCTATTTTTCTCGCAAAGTTCTACTCCCTGAAATTCATGAATAGGAATCCAGATGGAACTAAGACCAAGTTAAACGCATGCGATACAACTTAAATAATACCTCCGCTATTGTAATGTTTTTCTTATTTTTTATTTAAACAGTTTTTAACGTGGGATAAAATTATACACTCACTATGGCTACTGGTTTATTGAATAAACACTTATACACTATGATAAACTTAATTAATATACACACTACTTAATATATCTACACTCGGTATAATAATTTTCGTAATTTATCTTCAACACTTGGATATTACACTATTCATATTCACTATCTGCTCACTCACTGTATACTGACCACAAAACATTAACCTACGGACTTATAAAGGAAAGCTTTATGGCCAAGGTCAAAGAGATATTATAGTTTCCGGCCTAACCAGAAAGGTACGAGGGCGCCACAGTTGTTGTTATGCTCGTTCGAATATGGATTATTTTGAATGTAGAATCCAAGAAAAAATGTTGTGTTCCAAATTGCTCTGGTTCACGTGTAATGCACCGGTTTCCAAAGAACCCAGACCGCTTGCAAACCTGGCTCAGATTAATTAATAACGAAGACCTTAGAGATGTGCATCCTAATACTTTGTACAATTAATAATCATAGTGTGTAGTTTGCACTTTGAAGAGAAATCTTATGTCCAGAACTGTGGGAGAAAATTATTGAAGAAAGATGCCTTGCCTTCGTTATATTTGAAAGCATTTGAATGTAATTTTTTTTCATCCATTTATTCATTTATTTCAATATTGGAAGTCATTTTATTCTGTAAACATTGATTTATTGTTTAAGATATTGAATTAATGGATCCAAACCCTGCACATTCTTCCACTGAGATTTTTGAGGAAATGAATATGGAAGCCCAAATAGGCATTGCAGAGGAAAGACAAGTCCGCCCAGTGGCTACTACTTCAAGTAAGTATTCTTTACTTTTTATTTTTATATGTCTAATATAATATATATTTACATGACTTTTACATAGAGTATTACACAGTTATCCAAATGCAGTATCAAATTAAAAGTCAGTCCTATTTATATTAATTTTTCGACTGTATTTTTTCATTTTTTTTTTGTTTGTTTATGACTAGGGAGGAGCTCCATTAGCCGAATTTTTCGACTGTAATGGTGATAATAAAATAGTTTTATTACAGAATTGAGAATATTGAAAGAAGTTCATGTTACCTGGCAGTCAATGTTATCACCCACAGCACGACATTTCTACAAAAAGGTGGTTAAGGTAGCAAACAGAATGGCACAGATGAGCAATCAAGTGCCAATCAAGCTGCTATCCGAAGCCTCATTAGTGACACAAAGGCAGAATTTTTGAGAAGAAATGAAGAATTTGTGAATTTTGGATTCTTTGTTAATGGGAAGGAAATAGTTCCACTTTTCGATGGTCCTCATCTGATTAAGGGAATAAGGATCAATTTATTGAATAAAGACATGCACTTTGTCAAGGATGGTATCAAAAGAATTGCCAAGTGGGAACATTTAGAGCAGTTTTATATGCTGGACGCAGAGGATGAGGACTAAATTTGTAGCAATTTGACTGATAGCCACATTATTAGGTTAGTTTTTAATTTTTATTTCGTTTTCTTTAATATTTCTCACAATGTGTGTATATTTTAAATGATAATTCAATATATTAATATTTCATCTCATTTTCAGGGGCAAAATCAATAAAATGAAAGTGAAGTGCTGCACTCAAGTTTTCAGTCGACGAGTGGGAAATCTCATGAAGCGAATTTTGAAATGGAGTAAGTACAGCAATGACTAATTTTTTATTACATTCAATTGAGATATTGGCTATAAATTGAATAATATGTTTAACTTTTTTTCAGAAAAGCCCGAAATCAAGCTGGACGAGAAAGCTAGTGACACTTCTGATGCTGTTCTATTTTTTTATGAACTGTTTGATAGCATCAATTCCAGTCAAAGAATTTCTCCACCTAGGAAGCCGTTAAAAGCCGCAGTAAAATTATCGTCGACTCATATGCTTTTTTGGAGGCAATGCATAGAAATTTCGAAGACAATGAAATATTTTTGTCCCAAAAAACAAGCCTTTGTGTCTGTACCTTCTGCGAAGAATTTTATTTTTACCCTAGAGGGCTTCATATATTTATGTCCTGTGTTATTGGAAGGCAAAAATAACAGGTACATAATGACCAGGCCTTTCCAGCAAGATGCTTTGGAAAATTTTTTTGGTAGCATCCGTAGTCACAGAGCACGTGAAATTTCTCCCTCTGCATCCCATTTTGTTACCTCTTTTAAGGCGTTAATTATAAATAATTTCATTTCCAACCATTCTCCAGGGGCCAACTGCCAAGAGGATCACAGTGAGGGAGCTTTAGATAACCTGAAGAGGTATTTAACTGGTGAGATAACCCCTAGTGCTCCCGGCATCTGAACGGCTCCCAAAATGGAAAAAAAAACCCTACATTAAAAGCCCAGAAAATATTGCAGTATCCCTTCTGCAAGATGTACCCATTAATAAAAAATCTAAGATTGCATCTAATGTCAGGAGCTACATCACTGGTTTTATAGCTAAAAAAGTGATCAAGTTGATCAAATGTGAAACTTGTAGGAAAAATTTTCTGTTCAGAGAACATAATACTGATATTGAATTTCTAGAGGCAAGGCAATATAAAAATTGTAATTTGACTGTGCCAGGGACATTTTTCAATTGTATTGTCAGTGAAGCAATGTCAAGACTGTTTTATTTGATACCAAGAATTTGTAGCAAATTAAATTTGGTAGAAATTCTTGATTCTTTTATCTTGCTCCAATCACCAACAGCAAAATAAAATTGTTAGAAAAGTGGTGATTAAATGTTGTTTGTTTTGGTGGTGCAGGAGAGTTAATAAAATAGTTAGGGGTAAGGATAAAAAGTTCGAGTACCTAGTAAAAATAAAATCTCCTGCATCCCATTTTGATCCTATAAAACTCCATGCCTATGACGTGTGTACCAAATCTAGAAAATGTATTAATAAATAAATTTTAGTATTGTTTATTTTGTGTTATTTAGTTTAACCAAACAATTCTTACTTATTCAGGCTCGCAAACCAGCATTGAAATCACATATACTGACAGTGGGGAGAAGCTTGAATTTTAATAACCTATCGAAAAATGTAGGTATAAATCTGCATTACTTTCCACTTACACTAACCAGCAAGAATTTAAACTGAATTGGAACTAACCAGATTATGAAAAATAATGAAGTCAATCTGACTGGTTCCGATCCAGTTTCAATTCTTAGGAAACATCTCTAAATGATCAGTGGCTGTCTAGCCGTAAATTTGAATTTCCCGCTGGCTGCGCTAGACGTGGTAGGGCCGGGAACTAATCTTTTATAAACTGACAATTAACCTTGATTCACATTATCAGACATGCAACGACACGACAGGACCGACAAAGACACGACAGTTTCGGCAGCAATTCACATTATACGACAGGTATTCGACATCTCGACGGGTTGTTTGTATTCTTGCCAAGAATGTCGGTCCGCTCCGTCGTTGCCGTGTCGTTGCCGCGTCGTTGTCGGTTAGTGTGTATATCAATATTTATTTATCTAAAAAGAATGGTTTGTCGTGTCGTTGTCGGTCCTTGTCGTGTCGTTGCATGTCTGATAATGTGAATCAAGCTTTATATCGCAGATCTCTTTCTAAGTCCGTAGGTTAATGTTTTGTGATACTGACTGTTTACCGATTCACTCATTCACTGTATACTGAGAAGTGTTCGACTCACTCAGAAACCCGCGTCGTATATGTAGTCCTTCGCAACTCTAGACGTTTCTTGAATTCACCACCTTCGACGTATTTGGAATTTCGTAAACATTCCGGAATAAGACCAGCGCATTCTCCAAAATTTAAAGCTCGCGACAGGACCGGATTCTGAGTTACTGAGTTTGTAACAATATTATGACAAATGCCAATACAAAAGAACGGAGCCAGAACAACGGCGATCAGCGAGAGAAGTCGCGGTATCCATGACCATATACCGGGTGGTGACTCAACCTTAGGACCATAGGATTTTAACATGGGAAATCAGAAAATCCTAAATATTTGCTTTCCAGCAAAAGAGAACCTAATGAAATTTTGTGTGGACGTGAAGTACATTATTTCTGACAATATTGTCATAAAATAATCAATGTTTAATAGCAAATAAGTTTAAAAATTGAGAAAATAAATTTAAAAAAACAACCTGTATTGAAGTATTTTAATTTGACAGTTGTAGTCGGAGTCGGTAATTGCGCAGAGATAGGACCAGTTGGTTTCTACGCGGTTGGCCCGGGTTCGAAACTAACTGAATATCTCTTTTTTCTAATTCTTAATAAAAATTTGTTTTTTATCGTTTTTTAAATAAAATAATTTTATAAGTTGTTAAAGTTTTAAAACGATAAAATAAGTTTAGTACAATATTATTGTAATGTTGACAGCTAGCTAGATCAATCAATGTGATTTTACTCTTCGTTTTTTAGTTAATTTCATTAAATCTGTTTTATGTGATAACATGCTTAATTTATTTTATCGTTTTAAAATTTTAACAGCTTATAAAATTATTTTATTTAAAAAACGATAAAAAACAAAATTTTATTAAGAATTAAAAAAAGAGGCATTATGCTAGTTTCGAACCCGGGCCATCCGCGTAGAAACTAACTGCCATATTAAGGGTGACATCTCGGCTAGTATGGGAATGCGGCGAAGAACTTAGAAGACTGGCGACTCGGAACAGTGTAACACTGGAGTGGGTACCAGGTCATAAAGGAATCGCAGGCAATGAAAAAGCTGACGAACTCGCAAGAGTAGGATCGTCAACTCTGATGAACGGACCCGAACCTGCCAGATGCTTAACGAGGTCATGGTTAAAAGGGTGGTTGAAAGAACAACACAAGAAACACTGGAAGAATACGACTGGGCAAATACATGGGAAGAAATTCATAAAAGAACCATCAGAAGAAGTAGCGAAAGAACTGCTCTCTTCAATGAGCAGGAACAAACTACGCACCACTACGGGGCTACTTACGGGACACTTTCACACAAAGGAGCACCTAAACAAAATAGGGCTGCACAACGGAGACCTTACATGCAGAAGATGCAAAAAGGATACCGAAACAGCTTGCATATACTATGCAACTGTGAGTCGCTGGACCACAGAAGGCAGAAACTGTATGGCAGAACCCAAATGACTCCAGAAGACTTCTACAACCAACCAGCAAAGAACCTGTATGAGCTAATACAGGGAACAGATTGGCTGAATAGGTTGTAGTCAGAACACTATGAGTATCCACAATAAGCCCAGGAGGCTGAGGTGGTACCGGCGAAGGGACGGCTCCTGAGAAAAAAAAACTGCTCCTATCTCTGCGCAATAACAGACTCCGACTACAACTGTCAAATTCAAGTACTTCAATACAGGTTGTTTTTTTAAATGTATTTTCTCAATTTTTAAACTTATTTGCTATTAAACATTTATTATTTTATGGCAATATTATCAGAAATAATGTACTTCACGTCCACACAAAATTTCATTAGGTTCTCTTTTGCTGGGAAGCAAATATTTAGGATTTTCTGATTTCCCATGTTAAAATCCTATGGTCCTAAGGTCGAGTCACCACCCGGTAGATATTAAATGTTGTTATTTATATAAGTGCATATTATAACATTGTACCCCTATGATTGATAAAGACATTAATTACAATATCATTCACTGGCGGCCTAATAATATGGGGCTGATATTTGGTGGAGATACTTAACTAGGTACTGGATATCCCCCTGTATATTAATCTGCTGCGGATTAGAAAATTCCAAAATTCCCGCTTGGGCTCCCCTACTATAATGGCTGAGAGTGCATGCTCAGAAATATCATCTTTTGTCATGCTTTTAAATGGTCATTTGATATTTCCCATATAGGGTAGGAGTACATTTTTTTTTCAAGCCTTACTTTTTTTATAATGTGCCTGTATGTTGTGAAGTTATTCAATCTTAAGCAATCTTAAATCTTACTAAGTTCTTTAAAAAGTGACTATCAAATTTCCACAGATAGAAATTATGTATCAAAAACTTTGCTTTTCTAAAGCTAACTTAAAAGTGTACAGTAAGAAGAATATGTATGTTTATAATCTTCTAGTAGATTTATTTATTGGGGAAATTAGTTTAATGTAAATTGTTTGATGTATTGGAAGGGGTGTTTGAGGATCACTGGATATATATTCTTATCAAACATTTGAAAGGAACACATCACTTAAGTATTCATTATTTTGTATATTCAGATTCCTCTAATGGTTAAAATAGAAACAATGCTTAGGTTTGTTAAGTTCTGAGTTGTTGAACAATTGACCACAAGTTTTTGGTAAACAGCAAATAATTTTAAATGTTCCAAATTAATTCATATAAAATGGAAAGTTTTTCTTCACCAGTCACTAATACCAGTGTTTGTCCAATGCGAGGTCCAATGTTTCTATTGTGTGCAAAACAAAATTTTTCTTACCTGTTAATACACCTGAAAGTTCATTTCTGTGAAGTACTCCAAAATCGGCATATCGAATGGGAAGTTCTTTCCAAGATCTAATTTGGTTTTCAAAAATTAAGCAATGTCCTGGGCAATTCATAGGTTTAAGTGCAAAAGTATCTTTATCTATATTAAATGAAAACATATGTTCCGCATAATGTGACCAATGGCCAGAAGTATGCCATAGTTTAATGTTGTACATATTTGGGGTAATAACTTCTTGGTATCCTCTTTTAGTATATTCATGTTTAATAAAATTCACTAGTGTATTGTATATATGAGCACCGCGTGGCTGAAAAAAACACGAACCAGGAGACATTTCGTGAAAGAAAAATAATTCTTGTTCTCTTCCAATTTTCCTATGATCTGGAGCAATTGATTCATCTTTACCAACTAATTTTTTAACTGAATTGCTATGATCTAATCTTCTTTGGATTTTGTTATAAAGTGTAACTAATTTACGTTTATACAATTTACCACACTTAACCGACGTCCATAAGTGATTGTAAAATTTAAACATTATAATAATGTAATAACAATACTTATAACCTCAAATAAATTAATTTTGACTGCTTTTCTTCTCTCCTCTCGCACAAAAACATGTCACTTTCAACTGACACTGACACAAGAAAAAGAGGAACCTAACACGAACCTAACCTTAAATACGTTATTATAATATAATTGCCAATATTTTATATGTTTATTAAAAAATAAATATGACTTACTTAAAATCATGGGAAGAATTTGAAAAAGCTGCTGAAAAGTTGTACATTCAATCCCCAACTAAAGTTAGATATTCAATGAAATACGCTCATTCGAAAAATCATCTAATTCTTAAAATGACTGACGATGTAGTTGTGAGTATTTGCCATTTATTACGAAGAAAATGTCATTCAATCTAGTGCATTTTTAGTGTCTACAGTTCAAGACAGAGATAGCCCAGGATGTAAGAAAAATAGACAAATTTATAAATAACCTGCTTAGACATATGGTATCAAAAGAACATTAAAACTATTGACAATTTTTTCACTGTTATAAAAATTATTAAAAAATATTCTGAAACATATTTATTGAAATTTTATGTCTGATAAGTTTTCAAAACTAATATCTGATTTATGAATCAACATATTAGATACCAAGAGTGCTTAAATGGAGTTTCATCCAAATTGAAATGTACAGAGTTGTGGATACCTGAATGTAATAATTAAGCATTATTTTATAGAGCTTTAAAAGTTTTTGTATTATTGAAACCAAAAAATGCACATGCCTAGGGTGCTAAAGATTTGGATGCACCAAAAATTGGAGAGCAAAAAAATTACACGGCAGTTCCATTGGTGGTTTACAGAAGAGACTCCCCAAAAAACAAAAGCAAAAAAAGAAAACAGAGTTAATGGAAAATCACTCCTGAACCAAATCTTAAGTATAGGGGTGCTCTGGAAATAGTGAGGGTGGGTGTAACCAATTTGAAGTGCCTAAGCAAATGATTACACAGCTTTGGAAAGTTATTTCCCAAGTAGTGAATTAATCTTGGTTTAAAATTAGTCACAGGCATCCAAGATAGGTCACTTCCCTTGCTAAATTTATGTACTTAGGGAAAAATCAGGACCTCAAAATTCTTGATAAAATTATAGCTTTTATTATAGATCTTTACAGTTTGGAAGTGTGAGTAATTCTAACTCAGTTACAAAAAGTAAAAATGTGTATAAATGTATGTGACAAAAATAAGAGTATATCCACAAAGAGATATTGGTTTTAAGGAATAAATAATAATTTTGAAAATTTCTGAGGTAGTATCTACTTCTCTGAAGGTTCTGAACAATGAAGCAGGGGTGTCCTAAGAAATCAGGCAGCCACCACAAAGGGGCACTCAATAGGTTTCACTTAACTATTTTATGAAAAAGCTATAGATGGAATTTGAACTATTATTACAATGAGATTTTTTGAAGAATTTAGGAGTGACTTCACCTAAATCTCCCAGAAATGCTTGCAAAGAAAGATAGTTTTAATACCCACAGATGTATCAATTAAGATAATTAATTAGAGAATAGAATAACTTCTCTGGTTGGCTACATATGCAATAAATATACATATTCAGCAAATAATTCAGTTCCATATTGCAATTCTGGGAATGAAAGAAAGTTATACAACAGTGAGAATGTCGCATTTCCCTCTCCGGAGAATATATTGAGACCAATTGAGTCTAGAATGGTGGGTACTGGGTGCTTAATGGAGCAGAAATATTTTGTTCTCTCTTGGAAATATAGAATTTTATATAAAACTTTACATACAGAAGATAAATATTTGAAGAAACCTGCATGTGCAGCAATTAAAACATACCAAGGATAAGTATAATTACAAGAGAAGTGATAAGGTATTTGTATTACAAAACTATTAAACATTTTAATATTGACACTTTAAATCATATTTGTTCTTAAATAATCATCATCACTTGTTTTAATTAAATGTGTACTTAAAAATTCATCTACTGAATCTGTATTCCATTTCTCAATAGCTACTGTCTCTTGTAAATGTCCATCTTTGTCAAATAATTTTATTATTGGATCCAACCCTCTAACATATTTGATTTGTAAGTTTGGAAATTTATCTGGTCGCTCACTTTTTATAAATGCTTGAATTTGAGGATAAGCTCCAAATTTGCATGTACACACTTCAAGGATTGCTTTGTGAAATATTTTTTCTGTCGAATTGGATTCATCTGGATGGCAGCATTCTTTACAATGGGATCTGAGAAGAAGACCATTATTGTAATAAATAAGTAGTTTTACGATATATTTGGATAAGTAGGTATAAACAAAAAGTAATATTTCACTTGATCTCTATCCTTATTTTATATCTACTTACAGAAGTTCATTTAGTTGAAATTTTTCCAATTGATCACAAGAGGAGCACATTAAATTGGGCTTATGAAATCCTAATGACCAGCAGTCTTCTGTAGAAAACTCTGCTAGTACAACATACTATAAATAAAATAAATTAATTTTTATTCTAGTTTTAGGAGATAATCAACTTACTGGTAGTAAAAATAAGCTTAAGGAAGCAGTAATATACATGTTTGTTTTTATTTATAAATAAAGAAATGCTGAGAAATGCCACTAATGTATGTATTTATGCTTTTAGATCATGCTCTGTATACCACACAAAACGTAACTAGTATTTCATTGTTTTGAATCCCACAAAGGTAAGTATAAAACGTATGGTGTCTACAGGTCTACTGCAATTGTCTACTGTCTCTGGTAAAAACACAGAGTACACCATCTCAGATGGTGTACTCTGTGGGTAAAAATCCCAAAAAATTATCTTATTAGTTATCTATGATAATTTGTTTTGTATTGGTATCACAGAACCTGGTTTTTAGTTCTGTGGCCAATATTTTTTTATATATGGGCATGTCCACGATAGTTGACACTTGACACTAATCGTAATCCAGTGGTAAGCCGCTTTCGGGTAATTCGGGTGTAGTGCATCACGCTCCGGGAGTACTATGCACCGGTGATTTGAAGAGTACTCTTGATTTTCGTGCACCCGAACGCTCCAGAACCATGACCATTGACCGCCAACTTTTTAAATATCAAATGTCACTCCATGTTTTTAGAGTTTTATCCCCTTTTCATCCAGAGACAAATTTTATCCATGATCCAATGGTTTTATCTATGGTTAATTATTTATTTTTTTGACAATACGTTTTTACTTGTAGACTGTGGTTTATTCAATTTTGCTTACAATAAATATTAAATAAAACTTTTATAAACATTAACAATAATTATTTATAAAAGCCGTATATAAACAGAAAAAAACAACATTTTGACGTTTAAAGATGAGTACGATAATTACGCACTTTTCTAACTTTTCAACCCGAAGCGTCTTTTAATTTAGAAAAGTGTAGGAAGTTCTGAGTTAAAAGACGCTTCGGGTTGAAAAGTTAGAAAAGTGCGTAATTATCGTACTCATCTTAAGATCTTGAAACTCCTTGAAAAAGGGAGAGGGACGAGGTAGCCTGGAGTGGTCCGAGAGCGCCATACTTCAAGAACCCGAACGGACAAGAGTAGAACCGAAGTGCTACGGAGTAGCTCCGGAGTGCTCTACGTGAAGCACCCGAAAGCGGCTATGGAGAATAGAGATGAGGGAGTACAAACTCTGTGTTATAAAAAGTGTCCGTCGAATGTATGAAATTGTGATGGCGCTAGTGTAGCAAATTGGTCTGATGTGTTTAGATGAACCGTTTAAAATGTATTACAAACGTCAACCCTAATCCTTGACTTACCAAAATTTGATTGGTTGATGTTTAGATTAAGCGCAAGTGCGACCTATCAATCGGGAGAAATTTCTTTTTTTTAAATAGGATGCAAATCCGTATTGTCAATGTGTCTCATCTTCTTCTATTGTCAGCAGCATTTTGAAAGTTCTCAAGTATTTTCAGTTACAAAAAGAAGCTGGTAACTATTAATTTCATAGCCATAGCATATTGAATAAAGTCTATTAAGTACCATAACCAATTTAAAGCGAACAACCGGTTATAACTTTGGGTTAACCCTTTGCGGTTAACTTTGAAGTCAGCTGTTTCTTGCCAGTTGGACCCTTTCAGAATAACAGTGGCGGATTTACCAGCAGGCTGAGTAGGCTGGAGCCTAGGGCGACAAATTTTAAGGGGCGGCAAATTTAGTATATCGAAAGAATATACAAGAGAGATGAAAAAAGACAACCAAAATGAAAAAAAAGATTTGATGAGACACCAGATGAAGATATTGGAATAGCTGCGAGTGATCACTTCAGGGTTAATACGTTTCTCGTTGTCATAGATAGACTCATATCCGAGTTAGCAAAACGGCAAGAGGCTTATCAAGGATTTAACGAAAAAGCCAGTTTTTTTCAAAAAATGTATCCTAATGATTTAGAAACAGACTTAGTTCAGGAATTACTACACTTTCAAAGCTACCTTTCGTCTAAAAGAATTTCAATTAAACCAATTTCTGGATCATTAATAAGTCTGTCTTCATTCCTGCAAGAGCAGAATCTATATAGGAAACATTTATCCAAACTTGGATATAGCACTTCGTATTGCTCTTTGTACACCAGCGGCAAATTGTTCAGGTGAAAGAAGCTTCTCTTGCTTGAAGAGACTAAAGAACTACCTACGATCGACTTTAAGTCAAGAAAAGCTAAACGCTTTATCTCTCTTGTGCATAGAGTCAGGGCTGCTATTTTCTAACTCATGCGAATGACTTCCGTATACGGAATCATGCTGTTTTCGTATGAAATTAAGCAAACCGTATTTTCGAGCAATCGAAAAATATCCGTACGCGAGTTTACTGTGCGGAAATACATCGCATGGTCAAAGGGATACGAATTAATGAATTCGTATATACTAATGCTTTGAATCTGTAATGTTCATCCACAGCATCTGTGAACTCTTGAAAGTATATTTTTCAGATCGGAGTTGTTGATTTTTTTCCATAAAATTTATTAATTCCGTCTTTTTACTGGATGATATTATACAGGGTGTCCCAAATAACAGTGACTTATTTTTTAACATAAGTGCCCAGCTTATTAATTGCTCCAAAGAGATGGGATTTTCACTTGTTTCACTAGTTTATCAAAGAGATTTTTTTAGGCTTGGCTGGCATTTCATCTCATCAACACAGGGTGTTTTAGTAATGTTGGTCAAATTCAAAGGGAAAAATATGTATTATTTTAAATGGATCACCCTATTATTTTTGATCTCATTCGAAAAAGCAATCATTCTCCTTACCAAAAATAGTTCTCTATATTTTGTTTCACTAACAACAAAGATATTCGAGGTTTCATGTAGTAGTACATTTTTAATAAGTAGTTTTATATGAACGTATTTTGATGCCTGAAATCAATTCATATGCATTTTTAATAACGTAAATAATTGACAACAAATTTGACAAACAGTTTATTTAGCTAGAAAACATAACATTATTCAATACATATAGATAACGAATAACAAAAAGTTACAATAAATATGCTGCATAACTGCAAGCGAGATTTTAAATTTTCTAACATTTCCTGCGGAATGTTTTCAATAATGCTCCTGACATTATTTTTTAGTTCTTCTGCTAAGTTGTTAGGATTAGGAGTTGATTTTAGGCTTCAAAATACGTTCATATAAGACTACTAATTGAAAATGTACTACTACATGAAACCTCGAATATCTTTGTTGTTAATGAAACAAAAGATAGAAAACTATACATTTTTTGAAAGGATAATGATTGCTATTTCGAATGAGATCAAAAATTATAGGATGATCCATTTAAAATATTACATATTTTTCCCTTTGAATTTGACCAACATTATTAAAACACCCTGTGTTGATCAAATGAAATGCCAGCCAAGCCTAAAAAAATCTCTTCGATAAACTAGTGAAAACCCCATCTCTTTGGAGCAATTAATAAGCTGGGCATTTATGTTTAAAATCAGTCACTCTTATTTGGGACACCCTGTATTTCCCGTTCTTTTTTTTTCATTCATAGTTATTAAAATATTTTTGCAAACTGATAGCAAATACTTTATGCCTATACAACAAATCTTTAAGAAAAAAAAACAAACTTGTAGATTATATTATTATTAGAAGTATTATTAACCTGACAAAAAGATAATTTGATATAAATAATCTTAGCTAACCTAGTCGCTTTCTTGTTGGAGTTGTGGTACTGTGGTAGATATGCATTTATACAGCGTTGCCGGCTCAAGTCATGCGAAGACAGCTGTGCGAGACGAATTGCTTTTCGCATAGATTCCAAAATACCAAAAGCTATTGCCATACGAAAAAAATCCGTATACGAGCATTCGTATACGAAAATTTTCGCAGAAGTTAGAAAATAGCAGCCCAGGAGCTAATGAACAAGATTTCGTACGACGATATAATAAATGATTTTGTGAATTCAAAGTCTCGCAAAAAAGTATTACAATGCAAATAATAAAGAAAGGAAATATTTATTGTATTGTTTTTAAACTGTGAGTGTAATAATAAATGTTAATCAACGTTCGCCAAATGTATGTTTTTTACGTAAGCTTAATTCATATTTTGTAAGTATTGTACAGTTTTAAGATATACCTTACCTTACTTCAAAAGTGGTATTTATACGATTGAGTTATTTTTTCCTTAAAATAATATGTTTTGATAATTCTTTGCTGTAAAAATAATCAAGGATCTAACACGGTACCATAGTTCTCAATAATAATAACTATATGGGAAAAGTTGATGTAACCAGGATGATGAGCACAAATTATAAAGTTGGAATTTTATTGATAGAAAATTGATATGATTGTGGACTAAGATATCAAAATTTAGAGGCGGCAAAAATTGAATAGCCTACGGGCGGCAGATCTATAAATCCGCCACTGCAGAATAACCAAAGTGGATATCGCGTTAATCACAAATGTTGACCGGTTATATCCATAACCTCACTTTTAATTAATCACGTTGACAGCAAAATGGAAAATAGAATGGAACTTCCGTTAATATTAAATGAGTTTTTTTTTAACGATATTGATATGCTTGTTGTAAATTGAACTAGAGAAGGCATTACAAACAACAAACTATTTTCTTTGTTAACACAGGATGACAGCACATAAAACGTATATCGTATATTTTAAAGCATAACCCACAAAACAGTCTAACCTATAGAAGTGAAAGTCTAATAGTATTATCTAGAATGAAAAAATGAGATGTCAAACCCATCCACCTGAAGCGCTAGCTGCAATTGAGTCGTCGAAATAGGCAAGGCAGCAGAGACCAAGAAACATACTAAGAGCCGTTTTACACATACGAGAATTATTGCGAAATTTACTCTGAAAATTTTCATAAGAATAATTTTTGCTGTTTTACACGTCAAAGAATTATTGCCAAAATTTTCGGAATAAAAATATTGACATGTTCTATATTTTTAGAAAGTGCGTGAGAATCGACGCAGAAGCCAAAAATAGAATAAAAACAATAATGGCGTCCATGTGTCATTATTTGTTGTCGTTTTCTTCATTTAGGAAAGCCAAAACCTTGGCATAAATGCAAATCTCAATTAATAAAATAAATAACCAATCAAATAAACGGTTCCAATACAGCTGATTGTTCAGAAATTTCAATATGTAAATCGTAACCATGACAACTTATCCCAAAAACAATCTCACTGCGCAGTCGTACGGCATGAATTCTTATGAAATTTATAGTGGTAAAAATATTATGTGTAAAACAGTCAAGTAGTGAAATGTTTCCAAAATTCTTATGAAAATTACCAGAGTAATTTTCAGAGTAAATTTCGCAATAATTCTCGTACGTGTAAAATGGTTCTAAGGGAAGAAGAATTTCAGCGTTCGCAGTGGATGAGTTCAGAACTATTTCATAGCAATTTTTTTTTCAATGGAAGTTTGTTCATTTGAATTACTAATGCCTGATTCCACTAACCATTTCCTAAAGTTAGATAACACCTAAAGCGAATTTAGGAATCCCTAAATGCAATTTACATTTTACCACGTGTTGAGTAATACCTAAGAGAGATAATATTACGTATTTACAATCACTCCAATAGACCTTTTAGGTCTTAGTGAATGTTACCCCAAACAAACACATTACAATCACTTTTTGATCAAGGTTTTCCCACTTTTTCATGCTAGTTTTGTTATAATTTGTTTTCACATTTTTCAATAATACAATACTATGATTCGTAGAAAATTTCTTGAGGAAACATATGACATCAACTCAATTTTTCAATAAAACAAACTTTTATGTTTAATACTGATGTAAATAAAAAATGGTGACAACTATATGACAGCTGTGATTAATTTTAAAATCTTTTCTTCTCGTGCTAAAGGCCTTAGCTGACAGGCCTGTTTAGACAACTCAATTGCAACTAGCGCTTTAGGTGGATGGGTTTGAAACCTCATTTTTGTATTCAAGGTCATCCTATAAACTTTCACTTCTATAGGTTAGACTGTTTTGTGGCATAACCTATATGCATTTAATTCAAAACAGCTCCATACCTGAGTAAATACCGGTCATAACAAATGTCAAATGATGACGACATAAAGGGCCCAACAGTGACGACATATTGAATAACCAGTGATAACTAAAATCGCTTTAAAGTAATAGGTTAATACCAATTATAAAAAGTTATAACCGGTTGTTCGCTTTAAATCGGTTCATGTGTCCTGAACGATTTGTTTATTGTTTTGCTATCCGCTTGCTGTCAAAATAGTTTGTGACGTCACGCCCTATAGGGCATGTCCAAGAGCCAGTGACGTCACAAACTATTTTGACAACAGCCGGGGTAAAACTAAACTAAATTAAATAGTGTCTAAGGTCATTCTAAGGTATCGAAAAATAAATTTCAGGGCTGCCAACTTAGCTAAATGCTACTTTTATCAAAAGTAGGTGCTAATTTCATTAGAGAGTTATTGTAACCACTTTTTCTTCGTCTTTTAATAAAGGATTCCTTTATTTTAACGTCTTTTATTAAAGGATCTTTAATAAAATAAAGGCAGCCTGTATTTGAATAAAATACAGGATAACTTAACTTTAATTAAAGGATCGTTAATTTTGATGTTTTTGACAATTAAATTGAGAAAAGAAGAAATACTTTCCAATATTGGCAGCGACAATTAAATTTAACCTTACATTATTGATTTGAGTTAATTTCGTTCCCAGTTTCTCCAAGTATTAAATATAAAGAAATGTGCGAAGAACCTAAAAGGTTACGATTTAACTACCTGTTATGTATTTTTTTCTTTTTCGGCTCGGAACGTAACTCACATTCTGAACCGAAAGAGAAGAAAATATCTTAGTGTTGAATCAGTTACAATGTTATTTTACATACCACCATTTTCATCCTTTATTACAGGATCCTTTAATAAAAGAAACCTTTATTTCTGTTTTACAATAACTCTCTATTATGGAACGCAATTATTTTAAAGTCGCCTTAAAGGATACTTTAAGATAAAGTCTACTTTTACTAAAGGCAGTTTAACTATCGAATTATGAAACCGGCCCTAAGTAATTTTTTATCTATAGGTAAAACCAGCATTGGCTGGAATAATGTATTGCTGTCGGTTAAAACCACCAAAATGTGAGATTTTGGTAAGTTAAAAAATAGTCGTAAATAAACTATGTAATTCTATAGTGTGCATAGTGATGTAACGAATGTTGGATTTTTCACATTCGCGAATGCGATTGGGAATATTTATCTTCAACATTATAATATTATATTAACATTATAATATATTTTGAAATTTAAAAAAAAATCGCGCGTAAAATGTTTTACAGGCTTGACGTTTCGTGTCGGCCATGTTTAAATTAAACATAGCCGAGCCGATATTGGTTAATTGAATGAAATTAGTCACATTCTAAAAGTTTTGATTTAATAAAAATATCCATAGTCAGATGCAGTCTTATCGTGCGGGTCATACGATTCAACAAAGACATACTCACAGTTTTTTTTTTTTATTGCGTTTAATTATAATAAATAAAATCCATAAGATGAATAATACAGACTTATGCAATTTTGACGGGAAAAAGAAGGATATGTA
The DNA here is from genome assembly GCA_963978555.1 of Galerucella nymphaeae. Classification (NCBI taxonomy): domain Eukaryota; kingdom Metazoa; phylum Arthropoda; class Insecta; order Coleoptera; family Chrysomelidae; genus Galerucella; species Galerucella nymphaeae. The sequence goes on from OZ021718.1 coordinate 13,482,707, forward strand.
TAGTCAAAGGCACTCTTATCGTGCGGGTTCAAAGGTCACTAACCATATGTATCAAAACAGAAAACACAGAGGTTACCAAAATGTGAGATTACACTAATTGACAAATTTCCACTTCTTCTTTCATTCTAGAAATAATCCATCAAAGTAAGTACCATTTTTTTGCTTGAGGATACAAAAAAAACGGAAAATTGCTACTTATTATTCATATTGTCACTTTAAATTGTCAAAGTGACAAAACTGACATATTTAAATAAAAACACTGCTGGTGGAATACTTTTTATAATCGCTGAAAACTAAAAACACATCATTCTTTTTCCAGTCACAATTACATAAATCTGTCTTATTCATCTTACGGATTTTATTTGTTATAATTAAACGCAATAAAAGAAAACAAAAACTGTGAGTATTTCTTTTTTGAATCGTATGACCCGCACGATAAGACTGCATCTGACTATATTTAGCAGAGTTTTCATTTAAATATGTCAATTTTGTCACTTTGGCAATTCAAAATGACATTATGAATAATAAGTAACAATTTTCCGTTTTTTTTGTATCCTCAAGCAAAAAAATGGTACTTAGGTTGATGGATTATTTCGAGTTGAAAGAAGGAGTGGAAATTCGTCAATCAGTGTAATCTCCCATTTTGATCTCTGTGTTTTCTGATTTGATACATATGGTTAGTGACCTTTGAAACCGCACGATAAGAGTGCCTTTGACTATAAGTGTTATCTATTTTATTATTATTTCATATGCATGCATATAATAATTTATTTTTTGATTATCAAAAACATTCGCTAAATATTTACATGATTTTTGCGAATGAGAATGCAAATATTGAAAAACATGCGGATATTCGCGAATGCGATATATCCGTTACATCACTAGTGTGCACTGTGCAGAGTCCCAACTATGGAGGGCTTACAGCCCTCCTGTCCCAACCCAACATAGTAGGTATACTGATTGACATGATGACAGCTTGATGACTTTGATCATGGTGTAAGGATAGACATCAGTCTATCTTTACACCATAGTCTTTTTTCTTTGAACTTGACCACGCAAAGCGGGGGTGCCGATTCTCGGGCCAGGGAACAGCGCTCTCCGAGAGAAGAGATCTTTTGTCCTTGTCACTGAAATCACAGAGTAACCAAGCGAAATGGAGATAAAAAATGTATTCTACTGGAGAGAGCGGTTCCCTGGCCCGAGAATCGGCACCCAGGTTAACAATTCCATGATGTCACGGTTAACTTTTATGACATAACGATTTGTGGAAACTCAAAAATAAACACCTAACATATCCTATTAGATAACTACTCTATCAAACTATCTCAGTGAGCTGGTTTGTGTGATTGGTTATCTGTTACGTCATGCTTTGGAATACAAATTTAATCGAGGAATATTGACTGGTTAACTTATAGTTAAGCCGGTTTGTGTGGTTAAGTTCAAAGAAAAATGGCTCATGACTTTGATCATTGTCTAGACCAGTCTAGAATAGTTCAGTTTAAGGTCAGTGTGACCAACAAAAGGGGTTTCTTCTGACAAGAATGACTGGTAATAAGAGTCTACTGTTTTAAACATAAGATTTTGCATGTTTTTTATCATTGCGAACATCTATATTGCTTTATTAAAATAATGAGTACACCCCCGAAGCGTATATCTTAAAATTTTAAACGACTTTTTGGCTGAATACTCAACATATCGGTGGCCAATAATCCTAGGAACTTCTGGCAAGTAAACATTTCATTTATGTTATTCAGTCACTAGTTATGTCAAATGTCAGTTATATTTATTGTTGTTGATATTCGTTTAATCGTGTATGTCCATTTTCGATTAGATTTTTGTAGCATTTCTAATTAGCTGTATCTCTATTCTTCTAATTACCTTTTTCACTGACATTTAACAGAACTAGTGACTGAATAACAGAGATGAAATGGTGACATGCCAAGAGTTCCTAGAAGTATTGGCCACTGATATGTTGAGTATTCAGCTGAAAAGTAATTTCAAGATATACGCTTCGGGGGTGTATTCATTATTTTAATAAAGCAATATAAATGTTCGCAATGATAAAAAACATGTCAGAAAAAACCCTTTTTGTTGGCCACACTGACCTTAAACTGAAATCCCATAGAGAAATAATAACATAATAATTTCTGATGTCTCTCTGCTTTGATGTAACGTCAGTAACATATTAACGTGGCGGATTGTACCTTTTTCCAAGGCCATCTGTGTTGTTTTCTTGTGTGTCCTAAAGAAGAAGTAGAGCTTCATAACCATAACCACAGAGTACACAGTGTAACTGTGAGTGTACTCTGTGCCATAACCTCAATCACCTCAATGGCTGTATGATTATTGTCGTTAGCCATTTTGTGAACAATTTTTTGTTGGATAGAGATTTAATTGAAAATTGAATAATTTTTGTGTGCGTTAATTTTAGGAGTTTTCTGTTAAACTTGAACGATGTCGGATAATGTGAAACCATTTTTAAACGAATGGTGTCAAAAAAATAAAAAAGAGCTTAAATACGAAGTTAGACCCACCGGTAAGTAATACACCTATTTTATATATTTAAACCAACTATAATATATGTTGTGTTGTATAAAGAAGCAAAGGGTAGTCTTGACAGCTAGTTAGAAAACAATCTACTAAATTATTAGGGATTCTGTCACAATCTGGGCTGGTTAAGAAATTGAACTCTTTTCTACTACTTCCAAGCTTTCGGATTTATTTGAATCCTTTATCAATGCTAAAATATGAACAAGTTCTTATAACAACAAAATTATAACAAATTTAAACTTACGTGCAAAGTGAGTTTGTAGGTACAAATTAAGTGAAACATTATTAAAAAACATGAATAGATTTTCCACTATATGTGGTAGATAAAAAGTTTACATTTTGAGAAGTAAATTATAAATCTGATTGAAGTCGAACATGAAGACAAAATTTTTGTAATTAAAATTCTTAAGTTTCTTATATCTATAAAATAATATTTCTTTTCTTTATTGACCTGTGTACCATTAATATTTAATAAGCAATCTCACAAACTCACTTTGCATGTAAGTTTAAATTTGTTATAAATTTCTTGTTATAAGAACTTGTTCATATTTTTGCCTTGATAAAGGATTCAAATAAATCCAAAAGCTTGGAAGTAGTATAAAAGAGTTTAATTTCTTAACCAGCCCAGATTGTGACGGAATCCCCAATAATTTAGTAGATTGTTTTGTATTGTATAGGTATATAATTTTGATTACAGGTACCAGAAATCGTCAACGATTCCTGTGTGAAGTTCGAATAGATGGTTACAATTATGTTGGCGCTGGGAATTCTACTAATAAGAAAGATGCTCAAAGCAATGCTGCAAAAGACTTTGTTTCATTCCTAGTCCGACAAGGTTTTGTAAATAAAAATGATGTTCCTGTTGATATTGATGAAGCTCCTGCACCAGTAATTCACCGTAAGAATACATATTCAAACTTAATATTGAAATAATATTCAATAAAAACAAAGAACATCATTAATTATTACACTTTTTTAGATGGTAAACAAGAGTCCTCTGGAGAAGGCCCACAACATCAAGTATTTGAACAGGGTGCAGGTCCAGCTAGTTATGGTGAAGCTTATCGTCCAAGAGGGCGTGAAGATGGTAATTGGCATTATATGGATCGAGCCCAAGAGCAGAAAAAGATGGAAGAAGCTGAGGATCTAGATGTTAATGCACAAATTCATGGCAATTGGACTGTAGAAAATGCTAAATCTAAATTACATCAGTTCATGCAAACAAATAAGATACACACTGACTACAAATATACCCTAGTTGGACCAGATCATTCCAGGTAAAAATTAATAAAAATATTATCTAACATTTTATATTATTATGTGAATATGTCGCAGCTCAATTTCAACTATTTCTCATAACTTTACAATACATTTATAAAAGTTGCATTTTTAAATTAAAACTAGTAAAGCATGATTTTTATTATGGTTGTTATTATTATAATATTAAATGAGATGAGATGCATAGTAGTATAGTGAAAAATTGAAAAGTTGTAGAAGTGCTCTTTCATGAACTTATATACTAGCTTGAATATTACTAGCCAGTAGCCAAGTATAACAATACCTGTTACTTAAACTACCCATACAGGTCACTCGCACTCTTGCACAATTACTGATGTGAAATAATCATAACACTTTTTTCTTTTGTAACGGTAATAGCTATAATATTAACCCGGACAAATGCACGGTTTGTTATATGAATTAATACGAAACCCTCCACCATTTGTTATTTGAATGTCCAATATATTCAGTAATGAAGCCAAAAGTCAATTGTTTTGATAATTTTAATGCACTATTTTCCACTCTGAATAACTTGAGTTATGAATCTGCCAAGATAATTACTGAATATACAGTGTGTCCCAAAAAGTTTTATACAAATGGAGAAAAAGTTTATCTTACATTTCACAAAAAAAATATTCTTGATAAAAAGCTCTGCATGACTTGTAAATCCATAATCAAGTACAAAATTTTTAAATTATTGGCTGGAATACAGGAAAAATCAAAATTATGATTTGGAGTGAGAGTAAAATACATTCAAACTGTAGTGGAGAGCAAAATGTTCATTGAAATTGTTATTAAGTAGAAAAAATGATGCACACTTGTAGATTAGTGATTTTTCCAGATAAAAATTACAAGATATTATTAATTAGATTATTTATTGAATAAAGGAATAAGACATGATAAAAAATTGATAACCTCCTCATCAACAATAATACCCAACCAATAAATTTTATTGGGAACATGTAATAGTTATTTATGCAACAAGTGCAAAAAACACGTTTTGCAAGAGTTGCATACAATATTTTTTCTAAATTCATGCAAAAACTGGAAAATTAGAAAATAATATGTCAAGAACCTAACCTAATTAAACTCAACCCGTTCTTCTTTTTTTGTATCTTCATGGCCTCCACCTTGTCAGTACTCAATCATAGCTGGTTCTCGCCTTGACCATTTAAATTTTAAATAATTAAAGATTTTTGCAATAATTGTAACTCGTTGAGACTAAGTAGTAAGATATACATATATTATTGTTGTATTAAAGCAGGATCAGATACTTGCTATAGATTTTTATTCAATTTAAATGTTTATGTTTGTCATTAATCATCACAAAACTGACACAAGAATGACAGATGAGTGCAATAAAGTTCCACTTTTTCCATTAAATGTGGTTCGCAAAAGTGTTGTTTTTTGCATGAATGTAGAAAAAATTACTTAAATACTACAGAACTTCAACGTATCCACCATCCTTTTCTAAACAGGTGTCTATTATTAAAGATATCTGCTGCTCCCTACCTGTTTAATAATTTTCTCCAACAATGAGAACAATTTCAATTTTATCTTTAATACTCAATTTTACTGGCATTTCTAATAATTGCAAACACACACATACTTATGTAACATTTGACATTTTTGTGCTTGATTATTGATCTACAAGTGATGCAGAGCTTTTTATCAAGAATATTTTGTTTGTGAAATGTAAGAAACTTTTTCTTCATTTGTATAAAACTTTTTGGGACACACTGTATATCTGAGTATCTGATTAAGATAGGTAACCCATCTTACATGGACGGTCAGTGTCTGAAAATTATTTTTTAATACTCGTAAAGCGTTACAATAATTATTATTCTGCAACATCTATGATACTGAACATGGATTAGGCAACTACAAAATGTATGAACACAATTGTTAGAGAAGAAGGCATATTGATTGCTATATTGAAAACTTTTTATCACTCATCCACCCTGACCTATCAATTGAAATGCTTTTTGTGAAATTAGAGAGCAAATTTATATTTGGAGCTCTATATGTTCCACCTCAGTCTCCAGCTAACATTTATCAGCTCCACTCAGATTAGCCATTGATTTTGAGTGAACAATTTTCTGCATAAAATTTTACCTATTTGGTAATTATAATCTCTCGTCAGCTATTTGAGAAGTTGAAGATTACTGTTCTTCTGAAACTGTACAGTTGGCAGTAGTTGATGCTGTAAACGTGGAAATAACATTATTCCCTACTTATAATGGTGTACACTGATCTAACCTTAAACTCTAATGTTGACACATCCAATCTAATCTGAATATATCTTCATAAAAAAAATGTACGAAAAACTTTCATCCTTAGATGTCTATGGAGGACTTGGATCAGATGTCATTTCACGTTCTTTTTCTTACAGATTTAACATGAAATAGAGTACAGGGTGATGAAAAATTCGCACAAATGCGACCAGTAAGTTTTATGGCAATTTAAAATTGCATAAAATACGAACAAACAAAAATAAATTTTCATGCATATATATTTCATGAGAAATTTGAGATATTGTTGTGATTTTCTCTTGGATTTTCTTTGGTTTTTAATAGCTTTCGTACTTTTAGTTATAGAATAGAATATTTATTTATTTATTGTTTGCTGTTCTAAAAGGTTGTTTTTTACCTTTTGTACAGCAAGCATATTTTTATATCTAAAACTTCCAAAGAAACTGTGGGCTTTTTCTGCACATAATTTTTTTGTAAGGTGATTTTATTTTATTTATAAATGGAACCTGTATGAGAACTTTACCAAAAGCAGTTGGAAATTATAAGGAAAATACGCACTGTCGGATACTGTTTATAGTATCTATCAGTGTCAATATTTTGTCATGAAGAACGATAAATTGTTAAATAGTGTTGATACAATATTCTTCATCTAGAAATTCTGTATATGCGTAATTTTCTTTGAAAATTTATTCAGATAAAAATTATAGCAAAAAAATTAATGAAAGCAGCATGCATTAAGTAAACACCATGCTACTCTCATTAATACTAATAACAAACATTTGAAAAATATTCAACATATTTTAGATCTTTTTAACAATATGTTCAGTAAATTGAACTACAAACATGACTTTTTTTGTTAAATACAATTACTGTTGAAACACTTGAAAATGGTTTATACAGGGTGTCACAGGAATTTGTACCAAAAACTTGGGAGATGATAGAAAGACTAAAAATAATTATGGTATTTCATGTAAACATTTTTCTTTACTCCCTTCATTAACGAGCTATAGGGATCTAAAGTTAGGAATGAAAAATAGTATATTATTAAACGAGCAATTTATGATAGCCATAATTCACGATGGGTGATGTTTGCGTCACGAGCCGCAGGCGAGTGAATTATGGCCATAAATTGCGAGTATAATACCATACTTTGTCCACGACACTTAATTTCTTTATTAAATAAAAGTCAGTAACGATTTGGCATATTACTAACCTCAAAATGTTGTGGCAGCTACATCAAATAATTTGACATATATATAGAGATGGACGATACTGTAGAAAGTATCAATACAACGTACCGTTATAAATATATTGTTTTAAAATACTTAATATTAGAAAATATCGTTATGAAAAGTATCAATACTAAAAATTACAATATTTTATCGATACGATATATGTCAGAAACAAATTTCCTGAACAAAATACACAGATTTAATAGTTTATTTCATATTGTACCCCCATCTCTAGCCGTGAATTATGAACCATAATTCACGACAGTTGATATATGGGTACCATATACCTTTTGTTAGGAGGTAAAGTATTGACTTATTATTAGGTGGTCGTGGACAAAAGTTTTTTATATAGTTCGTTAACGAAGAGCGTAAAGAAAAATTTTTATATGAAATACCATCATTATTTATAGTCTTTATATCACCTCACAAGTTTTTGGTACGAACTCCCTGTATACCAAGACCATGACTGCATACCATCTCGCCCTCAGACCTGAAAAATCATTCATTAAATAAATTAAACGACTTTGTTAGAAGCTGAGTTTGCTTGGTGAAATATTAATAGTCTGAGCCACAATAGACTTGATAGACTCTTGCGAATCGCAGTGAAGGACCTAACCTAATACAATCAAAACATTGAGTAAAAATATTAAATATAAATATTAAATTTAATTAGGAGATTATAAAAATTCAGAGATTGGCCAGTTGGCTTACTCCAGTGCCATAAGCAAAACTTTATAGGAGGAAATATGACAAATTTGTTTCCATTCTGCTTACTTTTTCATAAATTTCACCATACTGACTCAAAAGTTTTACTAATGAACTATACATTTAAGTTGGCAGTTGTGATTTATCAGACTGTAGCCATTATATGTAATTCAGAATATCACAGAATTTCTAGATGAGCACAAACTGAAAATAATTAAATATATAGCACTATTTACTTGTTTTATTATTCTAATCAAAAACCATGGGATTGAAGTGGCGGTTCGAACATTTAAAACAAAGGTCGTGTCAGAAACTAAAAATTGTCACAAACAATATTTGAGATATGAGATATATCTGCTCGTAAGGACAGTGTCACTTCTACGAACTAAGCACGTTTTTCTATACAAAACAATATTTTAAAACCCACTATTTCGAAATTTAGTTTGTACCCAAGTGACATTTTACATGCTTTTTAACTAACGGGTCGATGTTGACAGTTTGTGTGCCCATTTTACGCCAAATTCTAGAAGTCTGCTTCGATAAACCAATGTTGAAGGAACGCCAGATCGTCCATGGAAGTTTGCACGAGATCGCAGACTGGACCGAAACATTTGGAAGAAGACCCTAATTTTGGGTAAAAAATAATCTTCAGCTACGATGCATAAAAAATAAACTTTTTGGAACTGCCCCGTTTTATTAATCTGTACTTATTTTAAAACGATGTTAGTGCTTCATTTACCGTCAACGAAATATATTTTCAACATAACATATGACGTTAGAGTTTTTCTTATGGGAGTTTTCTGAATTCGCAGGTCTTTGCCAGCTGAATCAATGCACATAAAATCAGTTTCCATCTTGCAGTAACACAATTTTCATACGGGCAATGAAAAGGCGGCTGAAATGGGCAGACTAAGCGCAACATTGCTATTCATTGGATCGTAATCGCAAAATTAACAAAATTATACCTTTCCGCGTGTTAGAAAAAGAACAACCTCTCTATATTGGGAATTTCTGACACGACATTGCCTAATGACGAACCGCTATTGTGATTTCATATTCTCGAATCACGTAAATGTCTCATATTATGCTTTTGGTTTATGTTCTCATATAGGTCCTGCAAACAACTTATTGTACACTTGGATTAAAATGTGAGTAAACGTTAATAGTTTGAACGCATTTTTATAATAAGATCGTTTTTAGAACTTTTGTCGCAGAATTAAGCTTCTATGTTAAGCAACTCGGAAGGACTATCAATGGGCGAGATACAGGATCTAATAAGCAGACTGCAAGTAAAAGTTGTGCATTGTCTCTTGTTCGACAACTTTTTCATTTAGGAGTAATCGAAGCTTTTTCAGGTGTGTATCATTTAATGTAGTATTAGTTGATTCCATTTTTTTTTTATAAATTCAGTGTACAGTATTTTTTCTGACTTGAAAAATGGACCCTTTTTATGTAACATTTTTGTTGAGTAACTGAATGCATTACACAAAACAAGCCACGCCCCGTGTTTAATAATCCATTACATACGACTGGCAAATCACCGTCAAAGAATGCCATTACACACGACTATATTCAGTGCAATGTTTGAATCGGACTCTCCATGCATTGTCATAATTTGACTTTGACAGTATACCTACCTACTGAGAGTGATTTAGAGCTGACTTTTTGTTAGAATGGATACAGAAAGTGATAACGAATTTAGCTGCTCTCCACGATTTCCTCAAACCTCAAAAACAATATAGATACGGCACAAACAATTGTGGACTCAATAATTGAATTTTGATCTTCAAATCCAAGGTCTGAAAACATCGAAAATAATACCTCCACTACTTCAAATAATAACTTGAATAAATCTGGAATATTCCTCTACTCCCCGTATGAATATTTCCAATAGGGTACACGCATATTTCATATTTTGCTTAGAACCGTTTTACACGTACGAGAATTATTGCGAAATTTACCCTGAAAATAATATTGGTAATTTTCATAAGAATTTTGAAAACATTTCACTGCTTGACTGTTTTACACATAATATTTTTATCAACAGTAAAAACACAAAAGCTTTTTTTTTATCGGATAAATTTTTCTTAGCAACGAAACAGTTTTGCCAAACACTAATTTTATCTTGAGTCAGTTTTTCGAGCCAATTTAGTGATTGGCAAAACTTCGAGTTGAAGAAAAATTTATCTGATAAAAGAAAAGCTCGAGTGTTTTTTGGCAAGATAAATTAACGACACAATAAATCGATGAACAACAACAATAATTATCTCATTGTCATTGTGTAAAAGTGACGTCCGCTTACTAGATATTGAGGAAGAGAGGTTTTCATCGCGATAAAAAAGGATGCACCTTTTTTATCGATGTCAAAGTGACAATAACATTTCCAGGTATATGACATTTTAACATTGGAGTTAATTTATCACTTATAATTGCACAAGAGGTTTGTATTTTATCGGGTAAATTTGGATTGTTTAATGAGAAACTGTTTCCTAGCAATTAGACGAGAATAACTGTCAACTATTAAAAACGCGACACCGAAGGTGGAGCGTTTTTAGGTTGACAGTTTTTCGAGTCTAATTGCTAAAGGAAACAGTTTAGAAGTTGAACAACACAAATTTACCCGATATCAATACAAACATCGAATGTAATTCGGCAGGACAATTCAATGAATCGGCCGATTGTTAGTGTTTAAAAATTCAATAAGTTGTTGACAAACATGTCAAATTATTCATCATGGTAACAAATGCATAAGTGAAAAAACCACAAGTGCATTTATCGCTGAAAAAGTTAAAGCTAACTTTTGCCGGTGTCAAAGTGACAATTACACTGAGGCATATGCGATTTTTTATACATGAGTTGAATTGTCAAAGGTAATACCACGAGTGCTTCAAATTTTATCGATAATTTTTTCTTTTCCACGAAAACTTGTTTATTTGGCAAAAATATGAAAACAAACCGATTTGATAAAATCACGACTCCGTTAGGAGGAGTGATTTTATCTAAATTCGGTTTGTTTGAATGTTTTTGCCTCAAATAAACAAGTTTGAGTGATGAAAATAAAAAATTATGTGATAAAATTTGAAGAGCGAGTTGTATTTGGAAGATTATTTTTTTCAACAATTTAAAAAGATTTTTGAAAGCGCTTTTAGTTGTCAATAATGACAAATTCAAAGTAAAATTTTGACGTTTCGATGTAAACAAGGTTTTATCGATGAGGAAGCATAATTATCAGTATAATACCGAATGATTGGCTAGAATAATGTATTGCTATTGGTTAAAACCACCAAAATGTCAGATTTTGACAGTGAAAGTGAAAAAAATAATCACTATAGGCGTTTTCGATTATTTACTTTTGGCTGCTAGTAGCAGCTCGTAGTGACTGAATTTCGTTCGTTTATTACCGGGCGTGACGCCTAACCTTACCTTCCCCTTGCCCCTTGAGCACATACCGAAAAGTATGGGCTTCAAGCCATGGACATTAAATGTTTGACGTTTGTCAGGTTTGACGTTTATTTAAAGGTTAAATTTGTGCCGATTACGATTTAAATCTTACTGGAAATATTTAAATATGCAAAATTATATTATCAATAACATCATAGTCGAAAACTGTTCTTCTAAAAACACAGGAAATTCATTAATAATATCAGATGATAGTTTGGATGATGACATGATATGACAAGTGGCTTTGAGGATCCTAAAAATCGTGTTCGTTTTTCTCAAAAGTCTTGACGACTGAGGCGTCACGCACAAATGCTTGAAGCCCAAATAAACGAAAGCAACATATAAATTTTATAAGAATTCATGCCATACGCCTGCGCAGTGAGATTGTTTTTGGGATAAGTTGTCATGGTTACGATTTACATATTAACATTTCTGAATAATCAGCTGTATTCGAACCGTTTATTTGATTGATTATTTATTTTAATGATTGAGATTTGCGTTTATGCCAAGGTTTTGGCTTTCCTAAATGAAGAAAACGACAACAAATAATGACACATTGACGCCATTATTGTTTTTATTCTATTTTTGGCTTCTGCGTCGATTCTCACGCACTTTCTAAAAAATATAAAACAATGTCAATATTTTTACTCCGAAAATTTTGGCAATAATCCTTCGACGTGTAAAACAGCAAAAATTATTCTTATGTAAATTTCGCAATAATTCTCGTACGTGTAAAACGGTTCTTAGATATTAATTTGTAATAGAAAAGTTGATATCAAAAATACCTAATAATAGAAAATAAACCAGTTTCCATTTTAAATTACTTCCAAATTTTAATGCATTTTCCGACCAACACACGAGTATTTCCGAGCGCTACCGATGATACGTGTGATGTCATACTTTGTTATTACTTTTGTCAATATGGCCGGTATTGCACTAGGTTATGAAGAGTTTTTTTTTTATATTGTATTTTAATTAACTATTAATTGCTTCATCGACGTAAAAATAATATTTATATGCTTCTTTGAGACCATTACGTGTTTGTGTGCGCTTTTTTTATTTCTAAAAGTCAACGTAAAGTGGAAAGTGGACATAAATATTCGATATTTCCGAAGATATTTTATATTTTAAAACTTTTAGAAGAAAATATTTTATTTATTAGTTTAGAGCTCAGAGACAATACTTTCATAATTTTTGAGTGAAGATGGCTAGCGAAGGTTTTGTGAAAGCACAAACTGATAACTTGCCCAAAGTAGACTCATTTATGCTACTTGAGTTTATGAAGTGAAGCAGCTGCTTTAATGCAGAGGAAATAAGATTAGTTGAAGCATTATCGTAAGATTGATTTAAACTTTGTATTATACAGGGTGATTCATTAAGAATGTCCAATCTCTGAACTGTAGATTCTAGACCTCAAAATATGATGATTCTGCTCAACATGCCTTATGCAAATATTGCTAGTTTCCGAGATACGGGGTGTTCTGATAATTTGATATTAAGAGATCTTTACGAAAGCGGATCATAAAGTGTATTGAAGTAAATGGTGGGCATTTTGAGCATTTGCTTTGAAGATTTTTATTTTTGTTTACAAATTTGTTATTGTTACATATTTAAGGAATAATAAAATTTTTTTATGAAAAAATTAAAATTTATTGAACTTTCTAGAAGCAAATAAATCGAAAACCGATTGAGTTACACGAACCAAAGAAGAGTAACTTTTTTTGTAGCATTTAACGCTTTTTAATATTTTTTTATTATTTTAGTTGTAAGCTTAGCCCAAAAAAAGTTTACTTTGATGTAATTAACACAAACAAGTGTAACTAGCGCCCTCTATTAGCAATGTTAAATTAGAGTGCAAATTATGATTCCTCATGCCAAAAAACGTGAAATTGCCAATTTTCAAAGAGAAATTGTGAAAACATAAAAAATTATTGCGAAAATCAAAATTTAAACTTTGAACACCCCGTATCTCGGAAACTAGCAATATTTGCATAAGGCATGTTGAGCAGAATCATCATATTTTGAGGTCTAGAATCTACAGTTCAGAGATTGGACATTCTTAATGAATCACCCTGTATATAATATATACCAACCATATTTCGATGTCGTGTGAGAAAGTCACTGTCTCACAAGCCGTTTCCACTATTTTTCTTACGAATTACTTGATCGTGCTCTTTGGGATACCCACTTTACATTTTCAGTGGAAACTTGATTTGTGGTCGTAAGAAAATAATGTTTTTATGGTTGATTCCTAGACATATATGTACATAACCTCAAACTATTTAAGAAAAATTACCAACATAGAAGTAGGTACATTAAAATGGTCTTCACAAACCTAAGCAGGAGTTTTAATAGACGCCGATTTACACTCTGGAACAATGCAATACTTGAAATGTGAAGTTTTTTTTTGGCCATAGCCATTTTTGAAGCTTTCAGAAACAAATTAGGTCACAAAAACTCAGAGCGTGATACACGAATAAGAACGTAAACAAGCTGCCATCTTTATGACGTAAAACGCGTTTTGGCGGACTTTCAAATTTTACTATTTTTAAAGTCGTTTTAAAAGTAAAGTTGATATTTTTTTGAAAAAATAAGCATGCTTTGTGTTAGGAGACCTGATAAAGCGTCAATTCCCACCAATAGCAAAATTTATGCCTGTACCCTATTGCGCAAATTTCACCATCAATATTGTAAACAATTAATGAGTTTTCATTATGGCTTTCAAAATGGAATTGTTTGACAAAACCATCATGTTTCTTCAATAAAGTATTCTCTAAATATCTCGTTCATTTGAATTGAATGGTGAACACTCAGTCATAGAAAAAGTATAGTATTCTACTTTCGTGTAATGGCTATTACTCACTCGAATGATTATGATGTTCGCCTGCGGCTCACGTCGCAAACTTCATTCTTATAGTCATCATCGCTCGTTGAATAATATACTATTATAAAAACTGTCTCCGTGTTTTATAATATTTTCTTTAACCCGTTTTTGAGGCTGTTTTTACATCTTTATAGTATACAGTTGAAGTGGTATACTATTATTCCCCCTCTCCTGTTCTTTCAAAGTTTGCAAGATCTCAGTTTTAGTCTCTCAAGCTACTTACTCCACGGGTGGTTAGATTTTCTTGGATACAATTGTTGTGATGAGAAACTAAACAAGTGTTTTTTTTTCAGGTACATTGAAGAAGGAAAAAAAATCTGCCACGGAAATGCCACCATTCCAAGTAAGGATTTCACCTCAGTTGAAAACTCTAATATCTGATTGTCTAAATGAGCTGGACGTTACCCCTACTCCAGTAACACCTGCCTCAAAAGATGAAAACGGGGAAGCTCAACCGGTTTCTTTATTGAGCAGTCACGTTTTAGATGATTTCGACCCATCAAAACCAACGACAGCCGGAGTTGTAACTTGGTCACCACCGCAACCCAATTGGAATTGTTGGACAGGATGTAATATAGATGAGGGTTATTTAGCTACTGTCACACTAGATGATTTGAGTGAGCAAATGCTTAAAGAATGGAAAACTCGCTTGGCAAATGATTCTGATTTGAAAAATAGTATACAGGAAAGACAGCATTTGCCAGTATATGCTATGAAAGGTGTAATTATGGAGGCTATTAATGAACATCCTGTCATTATTATAAGAGGAAACACAGGTTGTGGTAGGTACATTGAAATTATTATTTGCAAAATGTATCCCTTTATAAATAAACTGAAAATAACAGCATACTTCTTACCATGAAACATCCACTTCTGTAGGCATGGACTTTTTCAAACATAACTTTCCATTTTTTTTAAACCAGAACGAATTTAAGAATAGTAGTTTACCTAACTAGTGCGGAAAGTGATACTTTTCCGCACGCTATTGCAGATGGCCGAACGACGCTAGCGGAGTTCGGCCAGCAACAACTTAACCTCGAAAGGTTTCCGATCAGCTATCGCCGCTACCGGATCTGCGCATGCTCATCTGTCAATATAACGTCTGCAGTAATAACGTCGCACAGGATTTGTCACAGCAATATCTCTCTATTAGGTGGTCGTGGACAAACTTATTTTTCAACGACCTTTCCAAATATGTTATTATTTTTTATGAACGCTATTTGGTAAAAAAGTTAGCTCGTGTTTGACAGTTTTGTACAGGAACTCCTATGCCGCATCTTACAAATAACACAGTGTATTCCATAATTAATATATAGAAGCCTTTTCAAGATTAAAAAAAGCCTCAATCAAGAATCTGGTTCCAGGTAGAAAACTCCCACTCAATTTAAGGTTGCAAATGAGGAAACTTATTTCCATAATTTTTTATATCTTGTATTCAGGTGAAAATCGAAAATTAATATTACTCCAATGAATACGTTTTTAAATAAAAATTTCAACTTCAGGATTCTTGGATACATTTTGTGGATTAGGTATAAAAAAATACCATAATGCCGAATCTTAACGATGGTTAACTATGCAGTAAATAAACTTTAAAAAGTTTTTAAATGTTTAAAAAAAGAGACGTGGTGGAAAAATATGTAGTTTTCCAAGGGGGTGAAAAAGTGTCACTTTCTTCTCTACTTATACAAATAGCAAATGTTTTATTGTAGGTAAAACCACCCAAGTCTGTCAGTTCATATTGGAAGATTATGTTATGTCTGGTCAAGGAGCTTGGGCAAATATTTGTGTTACACAACCAAGACGTATTTCAGCAGTTTCAGTGTCTGAAAGAGTGGCAAATGAAAGATGCGAGGAATTAGGTCAATCGATTGGTTATTCAGTACGTTTCGAATCATCTTTGCCCAGACCGTATGGATCGGTTATGTTCTGCACTGTAGGAGTTTTATTAAAGAAGCTTGAAAACGGCCTCAGAGGAGTAAGCCATGTGATTGTCGACGAAATTCACGAACGAGATGTAAACAGCGATTTTATTATGGTCGTTTTAAGAGATATGATTCACTCGTATCCGGATTTAAGGGTAATTTTTCTTAGTATCAGTCAAGATAATTCAATTCAACACTTATAATTATTTCCTACTTGTTGGCGAAAAATGGGATAAATAAAGCTTTCCGTTTTAGGTGATTCTAATGTCTGCTACCATTGATACAACTTTATTCTCGAAATATTTCAACAATTGTCCAGTTATTGAAATTCCAGGAAGGGCATACCCTGTTAAACAGTATTTTTTGGAAGATGCTGTCGAATTAACGAAGTTTGTACCACCAACTGATACTAAAAAAAGAAAAAGTAAATCCAAAGACGACGAAGACGAAGAAGGTACCGGCATTGAAGATCAAGACGAAAACTTGAACAAGGTAAATTGAGATTGAACATTTTTTTTATTTTACACATCATCAGATTTTCTTAGAATCAAGTTAAGTAGCCAGTGACATTTCAAAAATTAGTAATTAAAATTGTAATATTTGTTTTTACTAGCGATACCAAAGGTCAATTCCAATGCTATTGTGAATCTATATCACACACTAGTAGGGTGGACCGGATTTCTAAAATTTTAGAATTTTGATTTGGAATAGCGGCGAAAAGTTGCATTTAACAAAAAAATATTTGAGCAACATTTTTTCATCAATTTACGGTTTTCACACTCTACAGGCCGTTGAAAATATTGAAAATTGAAAAAAAAAGAAACTTGATTCGGTATAGCGAAATAGTTTTCTTTTTCACACTATAGGGCATTTAAAGCTCTGAAGAATGATGATTTGACAGTCGTTGTCAAGTTTCCTAGAAAACCTTTCTGAGTAGAAATTAAGTTTACATTTACGATATTTATACAGAAATATCTAAAATTTTAAAAATTGAATAGATGAGGCTTTTACTTGATGTAGATCCATAATAAATTATGAAATAAAACAATTTAAATTTGTTAAAATCTACATAATATTCCAACTTAGAGTTGTGACGCGTTTCGTTAACACAGTAGCTTTATCAAACGAATGGAGGTATAATGAGAAATTTTCCATTTATACAGTGCCTTAACACTAAATTATACGGATATTAACAATAAAATTATGATCTATTTACATGGAAATAAAATAAAAAAGGAAAAAAATGTGACTAAATATGGGATTACGTTACCCTCTTTATCGGCTTACTCTTCTAGCGCTCTCCCGAAGATTTCTTTCAAGTGTCGAAATGAAACTTATTTTGACCTACGCACTACTTTTGTCTTAGAAGTCAAAATACAACTGGATTTTTCCAGATAACCGCTAACCGCAAACTCTATGGGGCAACCGCTCGCAACCGTGCTCGGGACCCAACTGCCTCGTCTTTTTTTCTATCTCGTCCAGCTTTGGGCAATTCTTGCCCAGTCAGCTTATCACCACTTTTTCATTCCTTGCTTTCTTATTGGACACACGTGTACTTTGTAACCCACGGTCGCTTTGCTTCATCAGCGAACTCGTGTTTTCGAAACTAGGTTCCTTTTGGGTTACTTTGTAATTGTGTCATTGTGCATTATCTGTATCTGTATCTGTAGAGTAGGGAGGGTGAGTGTAGGCTCACAGCACTTAGGCCACATATGACCCATTGTACATCCTCCCGAGGAGTTGTCCTCCTAGGTCATCGTCCATCCTGTCCTTCTCAGGAAGGTGAACAGGTCACCAGGAGACATCTCCTTTATATCGGCAGGTGTAGGCCAAGACTCACCGAACACACACTCTCTTATCGACGATAACTCCGGACACTCGCATAGGACATGCCTGACAGTCTCATCTTCCTGTTCACACATCCTGCATATAGGTGTGTCCACTAGCCCCATAGTATGGAGGTGTTTCCTTAGTTGACAGTGGCCAGTCAGGAATCCCACTGTTATACGTAGATTTCTTCTGGTCATCGCCAAGTATTTTTTCGGCGCCATCTTCCCAGGGTCGCCCAGGGTGATCCTGGCAAAACTGCATCCTTTGATTGCCTCCCATCTCTCAAGGGATTGAGCATGGGTGTAGCGTTTGGCTAGTTCCGCAATTGTCGAAGTCGTCAGGCCGTAGGTGTCACTGGGTCCAAGAATTTTCAGTCCAGCGGCTTCCCTGGCTAAAGAATCAGCAATGCGATTTCCTTTACTCCTGTCGTGCCCTTTAACCCACCTCAGGATAATATTGTTATCTGCCGAGGCGTTAGCTAAATCTTGGTGGCACTCTAGTACTAGTCTTGATATAACACGTTGTCTGTTCAAGGCTAATAGGGCTTGTCTACTATCAGTGCAGATTATTATGTTTTTGTCAGAAATTCCTTTTCTGGTTAGTTCTTTTGTGGCAATTGAGATACCAGCCAGTTCTGTTTGAACTACGCTGGTATTGTTTCCCATTCCCCACTTGATCCTTAGGCTTAGTGCTCTCGAGTAAACTCCACATCCTGAGCCTTCATTCATTTTTGAACCATCTGTATAAATGCGTATTGCATCTGCCGCATCTGGCTCTGTGTTGTGTTTTATTTGTATTTTGTAGGGTTTATTAAACAAAAACCTGGGTTTAATTGCATCATTGGCTGCCTGCAGCAGAGGTAGCGCAGTAAGCGCTTCCTGCCATAGGCTTAACCGCAATTGGCCCACTCCTACTTCGGGGTTTACACCAGCCGTGCGCAATCGTACCATGGCCATCAACGCAACCTCCTTGACATACAGGTCCAGAGGGGTCAGACCAGTAATAAGCTCCATTGCTGCGGTTGGTGTTGTTCTCATGGCTCCTGTGATGTTTAAACAGGCCATTCGCTGTATTTGATATAGTTTTTGAATGGCCGTTGCTTGTAGAACCTTCGGTCCCCATGCAATTGCTCCATACGTTAACATAGGTCTTATTATTGCAGTGTAGATCCAGGAGACCACTCGGGGTGACAGCCCCCATGTGCGTCCCACTGTTCTCCGACACTGTTCATAAGCCACATATGCTCTTTTTGCTCTGCTGTGTAGATGAGAGTTCCATGTTAGTTTCCTGTCGAGGGTAATACCAAGGTATTTCACCTCTTCAGAAAAGTTTAGTTTGCTTTTGAAGATTTCGGGGGATTTTAAACCCGATAAACTCCTTTTCCTGGTAAAAAGGACCATCTCAGTCTTCCTGGGATTGATCGAAAGTGAGTGTTCCTTACACCATGTTTCAATTAATTTGAGCCCATCCTGCGCTCTATCGCACAGTGTGTTCACAAATTTGCCTGTCTGCAAAATAACTATGTCATCTGCGTATGCAATTGTGTAGATTCCATTGTTGTTGAGGTGATTAATCAGGGTGTCCAGGACTATGTTCCACAGAAGGGGTGATAAGACTCCTCCTTGCGGACATCCCCTCATGACCAGTCCTCTTACTGTGATGTCTTCTACATTGATACTTATTGCTCTACTAGAGAGCATCTTGAGTATCCATTCTCCTACTACCAGAGGTACATTCCTGGAGTTGAGTTGCTGGGTAATTGTTGGAAAGGTTGTTTTATCAAACGCTCCCTCGATGTCTATGAATATACCCAGGGTGGATTCTTTGTTGTCCAATGATCTTTCGATTCTGCCAACCACTTGGTGAAGGGCCGAATCAGTGGACCTTCCCGGAGTATATGCATGCTGATTTGGATGAAGTGGGTGGTGAACTAGCACTTCATCTCTTATGTACCGCTCGCATAACCTCTCCATTGTTTTTAAAAAGAACGATGTGAGACTAATTGGTCGGAATGCTTTTGGTAAGGTGTAATCCATCCTACCTGGTTTTGGTATGAATACCACTCGTACTTCTCTCCACTTACGAGGAATATACCTCAGAGCCAAAGAGGCTCTGAAAATTCCAACCAGGTGCGGCATAAGAATATCCATTCCCCATTGAAGTAGGGCTGGTCTTATTCCGTCAGGTCCTGGTGACTTGAAGGGGGAAAAGCCCGATATGGCCCACCTTATCTTGTCCTCGTCAATTACTGAACTAGCAAATTGCCAGTCGTATTGTGAGGGTGTTGTTGGTACTTCCATCCAGTTTGACGTTCCGGGAGAGACAGAACCTGGGAAGTGAGTTTCCATAAGAATCTCAGCGCTCTCTTGAAGGTTGGCGGCCTTGTCGCCATTTTCCCTTGTAAGGATGCCGATACTCTTATGTTGGTCGTTTGAGAGCGCCTTCTGTAGCCTAGAAACTTGTGGGAAGTCTTCGACTGCCTCACAATAAGCTCTCCAGGCTTCTCTTTGCTTTTGTCTGCAGACTTTTTTGAACTCTTTGAGGTTGGCTTTGTATATTCCCCAGTCCTCTTTGAGTGTTGTTCGTTTTGCCTTGTTAAAGGTCGTTCTCGCTGTCTTTCTGAGGTGTTCCAGTTCAGGGCACCACCAGCTATTGGTCGTGCCACCTGTCTGAACCGTCCTCATCGGACAGGATTCCTTATAGGCAATGTCCATTTTGTTTTGGATAGATACTGTGTACCTTTCCAGTTCCTCATTATTGCTAGGAGTCAGGACCTCTGTTTCCCGCAGAGCACCTTTTAAGAGTCGATTGTAGAGAGCTACATCCGTCCTCTTCGGGTCGCGAGATTTTACAGTGGTCCTATGATCCTGGCTTACCGTGTAGGTCAGCCAGCGGTGGTCTGACATAGAGATATGATCTGACACTTGCCAGTCCTTAATTTGGTTTGATATTTTGGCTGTCGCCAGCGTAATATCTATTAATGTTTGGCTACGGGCGTTAATGAATGTCGGCTCCGTGCCTCTGTTTAAGATTGTTAGATCTTTCTTAATTATATATTCATAAAGAGACTTACCTCGGGCGTTGATATCCTTGCTGCCCCAGCTCAGGTGGTGGGAGTTTGAGTCACAACCCAATATCAGCTCCACTCCCTGGTTGTGGCAGTGATCCACTAGTATCTCCGTCTCTTTAGTCGGTGGTAAGGTGGCTGCATCTGAAGGTAGGTACACCGATGCTAGTACCAACGCCGTATATTTGCCTCTTCCATCTGGACATTCCACTTTAACCGCAGTAAGGTCTGAGGTGCAGAATTGTGCCATCGAAGAGGCTCTATATTTCCTTGGGACGTAAACAGCTGTCCTAGGCTGCTGATTGCTTGGTAGGCTGAAAATTTGACCCTTTAGACTACTAAAACCAGTAACTTTGGTCTTTATTATCCAGGGCTCCTGGATCAAAGCTATTGCATCCTCCAGTACATCAAGGTGCCGACATAGTGTTGCCGTTGCTGCCTTTTTGTGTTGGAGGTTGCATTGTAAGATATTTACCTTTTTTCCAGCGTCCTTACCCATAAGTAGGATGGATGGAGTTGGATTTTCTTTAGAGGTCCATCCGCTCCTCCGTTAGGGGAGAGGTGTCCTCGCTATTTTCGGGTACCTCCTCCGTCAGGTCATCGACTGCTTCGACGTCCTTTCCGGAACCCATGGTTGCCTTGGAGTCAGTATCCACTTTAGGTGGCTCGACTGCCAAGGACCTCGGGTCTTCAGAGGTACCCCCTGCTTCTTTCTTCGAAACCCTGATGGTCAATGAGGTGAACGCATAGCTCATCCTCATCGACTTCTTCCTGAGGACAGCCATATCCTTGTCTCCGATCCCGAAGACAAAGAGGTGTCCTCCTGGGTTCACCTTAACCTCATGGTGGAAAGTGCACCATCTTGCAACCGTCAGATCAGGGTTCTGCGCCCTAAGCCGACCAAGCACCCTCTCTTTTTCACCGGATGTCGTCTTGTGGACGTCCTCCGGGATCCAGAGCGAGGCCTTGGTCAGCCTAGGGAGCCCATCCACGCTGACGACCGCCAGTGATGCTTCCTCCCACGGCTTGAGGTTTTTTGTGGCTTTTTTCAGCCACTCTAGCGTCCCGTCGTCATCGCAGACCACTCTGATGATTTCACCAGAGTATGTCCACGACTTAAACGTGGGCGTTTTGCTGTTGGTGCTGGAGGCGGAGAAGATGATCTTGTCCAGTTCCTCTAGCAGTTGGTTTTTGATGATTTTCTCCCGTTCTTCGGTAACCTTACCGTACGGGTTAGTCTCATCTATAATAGCAACCTTGAGGTGTCTCAAGGCGGCATCCGCAAAGGTTTTAGAAGGAGCGGCGACATTTCTGTCGGAGCGCGGCTTCTTCAGCCTTCGCGGAGTCCCCTCCGTGGAGGTGCTCTGGTGGAGGCGCTTTCCTGCAGGGGCAGCCGGTTCCATGCCTTTGTTCAAGGCGGAGCTCTTGGCGCCCGCCGCAGGAAGGGCCTTTGCTGTTGGAGGTGGAGTGATGGAGGAGGGGGGTGCACTTGAAGTTGCTGCCACCCCTGATTCCCTCGCTCTCTTCCTCCTTTTGGCTTCGGCGCCGCAAATGCGCTTCCGCCTTTGTGTTTTATCACGAGGTGATCTTCCGTGTCCAGCCTCGTTCTGTGCAGTATTTTGGGGTGGACATTTCTGTTCATCCCCAGTTACTGCTTTTGATCGAGGTGAGCACTTCTGTCCAGCCTCGGGATTTGTTTTTGTTTTGTTTTTGTTTGTGTTCATTGTGTTCCCACGAGTAGCAAGGGAAGGGTTGGTCACCTCTGGCAGAGCCCCGCATTACCAGAGGAAGGCTAATTACAATGGGGTTCCGCCCGGTTCCCCAAGGGGATCGTTCGTGACCGCATATCACCCTGCGGCCATTCAGCTGTCGGCACGATTCCTTACACCTTAGCTTGGGTAGGCTGGTCCGCGGTGGCATGTTCAGCAAAGGCTTTTGAGGAGGTTTAGCTCCCCTCACCCTACTTATTCTGCCACTGACCAAGGAACCGGCGACAGTCCCTTGGCCGTTCCCCTATCCGCCACCTGGGGACGCGCCCGATAGATAGCCCAGTCCACGGGGTCATTGTGCATTATCAGCACTGTTTAGTCTGATTGAACTTTGCTACGCTGTTTGAATCCAGGTTAATATTTTTATGAAATAAACTTTGTTTTGAATATACTTGAAATATGTTATACAGGGTGATGTTTCCCATAATTCCACCCTTGGTACTTATTACAATTTCTTCTGAGAAACTTCTGAACATGAATGAGGCATTAGAAGCAGTAATTTTATACAAACATTCCACTTCACTATCATAACAAACAACAACTTAACCTCGAAAGGTTTCCGATCAGCTACCGTCGCTACCGGATCTATACGATTCTGTCCGAAGTAGAATACCGCAACGTTTTACGTGAGGTGTTGTTCTGTCGTAAATAACGTGATGCGCTAACGGTATTACCGAAACGTGTCTCTCAAACTCATTCTGCGCATGCTCAACTGTCAATATAACGTCTGCGGTAATAACGTCGCACAGGATTTGTCACAGCAATATCTCTCTATTATTGTTACTGTTAAAAGCCGATGTATCATACTATTGAAAGCTGCTAATTTATGACTGGCTGGGTGGACTATTATGAATCAGATTACAACTAGCTATGACAACCAAAAACCAAATTCCAACTACTCAAATCATTTATTAGCAAACCAACAATCTTTCGATCCAAACTTTGAAATTTTGCATATAGAAGAACCTAAATCCTTCAAATTCAATCTTTTAGAAGTCTTAGAGACAAATAAAAACAAATATTCAGATAATCTTCTCAACGACCAAATATGTAGATATCAACAATTCTCCCTTATTAAACCTTTTTACCTAGAAAGGTTCCTGTAGGATTGTTGTGAATGAGTTTCCAGGTAAATACATAGATCATAATTTTATTGTTAATATCCCTATAATTTAGTGTTAAGACACTGTATAAATAGAAAATTTATTTTATAAATTATACCTCCAGTCCGCTAAATCGTAAAAAGGCCTGTGTCGAACATCTATTAGTAGAAAAAATTGTATATAAACCATGGTGGTCAGACATTGCCACTCGCGAAATAATGTTGGTGCTTGGTCAATATAAATAGTCTTCACCACTTTTTGGTGTACAATATATTATTGATTAATAAAAGGGGATAGGAATTTTCCTTGTCGTACAAAAAAGGAAACTTTTCCTCGCTATTCTTAATCAAAATTCTAGTTCTTTGTCCACGATCACCTAATAATCAATAAGTCAATATTTTAACTCATTACAAAAGGTATATGGTACCCATATATCTACTAGAGTGAATTATGGTTCATAATACACTGACTAGAGATGGGGGTACAATATGAAATGAACTATTTAAAATCTGTGTATTTTGTTCAGGAAATTTCTTTCTGAAATATATCGTATCGATAAAATATTCTAATTTTTAGTATTAATACTTTTCATAACGATATTTTCTGATATTAAGTATTTTAAGGGGTCTATTCTGTAACCATTCCTTTAAAATTTAGAGGCCGTTAAAATTTTAACAGGCGCTGAAATCACATCTACAAGTAGGTAGATGTGATTTTAGCGCCTGTTAGAATTTTAACGGCCTCTAAATTTTAAAGGAATGGTTACAGAATAGACCCCTAAAACAATATATTTATAACGGTACGTTGTATTGATACTTAACAGAATCGCCCATCTCTATATATGTCAAATTATTTGATGTAGCTGCCACATTTTGAGGTTAGTAATACCAAATCGATACTGACTTTTATTTACTAAAGAAATTAAGGGCCATTAAGGTATATACTACTCGCAATTTATGGCCAATATTCACTCGGGTGACTTGCGCCCCACGCCTGCGGCTCGTGACGCAAACGTCACCTTTCGTGGCTATCTTAAATTGCTCGTTTAATAATATTATATTATGACATGAATAGTGATAAATACATTTTTTTCAGATCGTTACTGGGAATTATTCAGAAGTAACCAAAAACGTCATGTCTAGACTAAATGAAAAAGAAGTTAGTTTTGAACTTCTTGAAGCTCTTCTTGATTATATAAAAACCCAATCGATTCCTGGAGCCGTATTGGTATTTCTTCCTGGCTGGAACTTAATTTTCGCAATGATGAAACATCTTCAAAATCATCCAGTGTATGGAGGACCGGATTATTGTATTATGCCTTTACATTCGCAGATTCCCAGGGAAGACCAACGAAAAGTTTTCGATCCTGTTCCCGATCACGTTACAAAAGTTATCTTGTCGACCAATATTGCTGAAACTTCTATAACCATCAATGATGTGGTATTTGTCATTGACAGTTGTAAAGCAAAAATGAAAATGTTCACGTCTCATAATAACATGACTAGCTATGCTACCGTTTGGGCCTCTAGAACTAATTTAGAGCAGAGAAAAGGTCGTGCCGGTAGAGTTAAACCCGGTATTTGTTTTCATTTATGCTCAAAAGCAAGATACGATAAATTAGATGAACACATGACGCCGGAAATGCTTAGAACGCCATTACACGAATTAGCATTGAGTATAAAACTTTTGAGGTTAGGTTCCATCGGCCATTTCTTGAGTAAAGCTATAGAACCTCCACCGTTGGATGCTGTAATCGAAGCCGAAGTACTTTTGAGAGAGATGAAGTGTTTGGATAGAAACGACGAGTTAACACCTCTGGGTAAAATAATTGCCAAGCTACCCATTGAACCTAGATTAGGAAAAATGATGGTTTTGGGTTGTATATTTATGTGTGGTGGACCATTGGCAACTATGGCCGCAAATTCGTCTACATTTCCGGAAATATTTACGTTAGATATGGGACAAAGGAGGTTGAGTTTTCATCAAAAGGCTTTAGCTGGTGATAGACATTCCGATCACGTTGCTATGTTGACTGCTTTTGAGGTGAGTTTGCTTATTAATCTATTTAATTATTTTGTGTTCATCCATTTTTAATAGTATATGTAGCTGTCATAATGATAATACAGAACAGAACCCTATAGAAATAGAAAATTGAGTAACCCTCAGCTGTCAATGGCGGACTGACGCTTGTCAATCAGCAAACATGACATACATTGCTCCACTCTACTTATAACACTCTAATCACTCTTATAGTTCAGTTCACTTAACCATGAACTTCTTTAGTTGAAACAATAAGGGCCGGTTTCATAATTCGATAGTTAAAGTGCCTTTAGTAAAAGTAGACTTTATCTAAAAGTATCCTTTAAGACGACTTTAAAATAATTGCGTTTCATAATGAAAGTAGCACCTTCTTTTAATAAAAGTAGCATTTAGCTGAGTTGGCAGCCCTGAAATTTGTTTTTCGATACCTTTGACACTATTTAATTAAGTTATCTAACCTAAAATTATTGCTATGACGATCAAAAACGTCAGCATCATCATACATTTCAAAGTGACACTTTTTCTTTTTATAATTTTTTATTTTTTCCAAATAAATTACTTCGTCATCGGATGATGAACTAGAGCTGGAAGAACTATCAAGCATGTTCATCATTTTTTCGTGAAGTATTCAGCCTGGTTCTCAAAAAATATGGAGAAAACTAGGTTATGTTTGTTACAGAATATGTTATGTTACAGAAGATCAAGGGCCATTTGCACCGGTTATACTTAGCGAAAGATAAGTGAAGCTTAACTTTAAGGTGATCTTAATATAACAATTTGGTTTGCACGGGTTATCAACTGAGGTTTAAGGTGTACCTTAAGGTGTACTTAGTTAAGCCTAAGAATTGTGCCGCTTAAAGTTCTCCTTAATGTCATCTAAACTTCAATCTGACAGTAAGTTTACTATTTGACATGCGTGTTGTTGTTGTGGTATTTTCCTTTTTTTTAGCTGTGGCTTGTCTTCATTATTTATTGAAAAAATAATTATGAATAATTTATTTGATCATGACGATGACGATTAAGACGATCTTAACTTGATCTTTCATGGAAACCCCAGAAGGATTTATCATAGAAATTAATATTTCAACAGCTGGGATGATTTGACATTCTTTTCGCGATTTGGGGTGACAAAACCTATGCCTAAACATTTTGAACCTAATTGAGGTAGAAATCGAACACGACTCTTTTGTTCGTGGTATTCCAGAGATTGGCTATTAAATAACGAAGTTATTTTAATCCGCGCGTTTTCCTTCTCACGCCAGGTAATTGCATCGGCCCTTTTATTTTCAATAATTGTTTTATGACTAAATATTAGGTTTAAAAGAGCTGTCTTCTCTCGTCCAGTGAAATTTGGAGTCCTCTTTTTTCTAATATTATTATCATTACAATTATTAATATTCATTTTTATTAAACCATCAGTCACAAAAAGAATCAACAATCAAACTTCGTGAAATCAAACTCGATAACACAAATATCTCTTGAATGTCTGTAGCTTTCTCAGTGTTGCCATAGCTTCTCGCCACTTATCTAAGATTTCATTAAGTAGCAGATTAGCAAACCATCTAAAGTTTAAGGTTCACCTTAACATTAAGTAGACCTTAGATGAGATGAACATTTAAGGTGGACCGGTGCAAACGACCCAAAGTGGCTTTAAACCAAACATAACCTAGTTTTCTCAATATTTTTTGACAACCAGGCTGAATACTTCACGAAAAAATGATGAACATGCTTGATAGTTCTTCCAGCTCTAGCTCATCATCCGATGACGAAGTAATTTATTTGGAAAAAATTAAAAATTATTCAAAGAGAAAGTGTCACAACCTAACACACACACACAAATAAAACAATTTTAATTTGTTAAAATCTACATTACCTATATTAAACTTAAAGTTGTGACGCGTTTCGTTGGCACAGTAGCTTTGTCAAACGAATGGAGGTATAATAATACATTTTCAATTTATTCAGTGCCTTAATACTAAATTGTACGGATATTAACAATAAAATTATGATCTATATACAAGGAAATAAAATAAAAAGGGAAAAAGAATGTGCTTGTTATCAAAGAAATATTTTCTCGGTATTTTTCACGTTTTTTTGTAAAACTAAATCATCACAATAACAGGTAAAATTTTCAGCTCTTAAACTTTATCCACTACTTAGATATTAAAGGTTTAAAATGGTGCTCCCTGTAAATTTACCTGATGTCGATATCTTTATGGTGATGGACTAATTTAATAGAAACAAAGAGTTTACACTTGGTTTTTGAATTGAAATTTCAAAACAGTCTATAGGTAATACATTGTACATTTTCATATCTCCCTCTGAAGGGAATATGAAGCATCCCAAAATCGTCTGCTAATATCCTATAAGGTAAATTTAGTTTGATATTTTTCAATGTTAAAAAGATATCAAGCTTGTCCAGCTCACATTTTGATTTAACAAGTTCACAACAAATAATCAATTACTCGGAACTCCTAGATAAAGCTTTGGATTTTTTTGTATCAATTGAAATGTTTAATATTGTATTTCTTCTGACCTATCAATGTCTAAATAAAATAAGTTATTCGGATCTGACGTAAAACTGACGAAGTAAATGTAAAAAAAACCTCTGGTGGACATTGAAAACTCTTCGTTAATGGGTTTTCGTCTTTTTCCAAACGCGATTTCTACATTTTCTCTTTTTAACCATTTTTTCTACTAGCGTGCGGAAAGTAAATTTGTAGTTTTTGGGGAGTATACTGAAATTTGAATATTTAAAATATGTATTTCTATGGTTGTAGTTCACCAAATGACTGAAAAGTTGAAAAAATTTTAAACAAATCTGCAATAATTTTTTGATAAAAAAAATTTTTTTTCAAAAATTTTTCATGTTGCTGGTAAAAGCCTTATCAAATGGGTGCCAAATAATAATAAAGTTGCTGATATGTATTTAATAATAATTGTTTCTTTATGTTAACTTTTGGGTTTTTTCCGGATGCTAGTAGAAAAAATAGTGTACCTAACACGTGCGGAAAAGTATCACTTTCCGCACTAGTTAGGTATACTACTATTTCGCCTTCGCATTGAATCGCCTGGAACGTACCTAAGCCACAGATTATAAAAGAGAACAGATGCGAAAGCTTGACAGTAAAAAAGAGAGAGATGGGTGGACATACCCATTTAAAGGTCCATCGTCGTATATCGACTTCGTTCGGGCCGCTTCGCGAAAATTTTCAACAGGTTTGTCAATTTACATAATATTTCCCTTAATTCACGATCATAGATCGAATATTTTATAAGCATTATTTTTAGTGTGATAGTTATACAGATACAAATATTCGACAATTACTTGTTTTAAATCAAATTCATTAACATTGAAAGAATTCTACAATTTAAAAGATTATAATGTATGAAAATCATACTTAAATATATACTTTTTTTCACAAACCATCTTTGGCAACAATGCACAATAACCGTGACGGCTTGGCTCAAAAATCAAAATACAAAACGCCATTTTAGACACTTCAGTTTGCTTCGCTGTTTAAAGGTTGTCAATCAGCGATATTATTTGTGTTATTTGACTAATCGATTGTAGTTTGTGGTAATATTAACTGAAAATAGTGTACATTAGTATATTATTTTTATAAAATGAATAAACATCACGGGGGAGTGTATTGTTCATACAGAGACTGTCCAAATAAATTTTATTCGGAAAGAACAGTAAAGAACCGGCACTGGAAACTGTTATCGTCCTCAAGTCAACATTGCAATTTGGTAAGAAATTCTGAAAATATTTCAAACTGGCAACATCGCGGCCATACCAAGTTAAAGGTCCAAGGTCATTCAAGTCGGAACTGAAAATCCTTTGATGTTTTGCCGGGATTCGTATCTGTTCTCTTTTATAATCTGTGCCTAAGCCTTAATTCAAGCTTGAACCCTTATTTCCCGAGATACCTATAGTTCCATTCGTGTGATATCCATTTGATTTCCTCCTCTACTTGATTTCCTTCCGGGATTCTATTTTCTCAGCTTAATAACAAAGTGCTGTGCTAGTAAAAACTGTGACATGACTTTTAACTATGCGTTGTAACTCTATTGTTTTGACAGTCAAAAAATCTCGCTACTACTCCAGGCTTTTCCACTGTTCATTATTTTAATGTACCTACCTACATATATTTTTGTGGTGCATTCTTGGATGTGCTAGGACAGTCGGGAACCAAACTGTACTTATTTACCACTTTTTTCTCACTCATTATATAATAAAATAAATAAACAGCTCAATCAACAGTCCAGCGTTTTGTTTCTTAAGCAGCGCAATATGCAATGCAATATACAATATACACAGTACACTTCTACATATTGTAGCTCTCGACTCGCGGCGTTTCAAACGTTGGGTATAGCATATGAAGTATGAAATCACAGGTAACCACGCCTCGTTTTCGTTCAATCAAAGTTCCTTGATTAATTTGAGGGCTTAAACCATGGAGCTAGTATTTAAAAGGAGTCGCTACGCATGTCATAAAAGTGGTATCGGTTTCGCCATTTTACTACCACTAACTTGTCAACTTGACATTAGTATTATTTTGTCGATGTGAATTGTGAATTTTTTGGATTTTCTTTTTGTTAGTGTCGTTTTTTCTATTTTATTAATTGAACAATAATGGTTTCTTGTGCTCTACGAAGTTGTACAAGTAGAGACAGTGTAAATACGAAAAAATCATCAGGAACAACATATCATAGGTTAGTAAACAATCGAAACAGGACTGTACTGCAATATATTGCTTTGTGCACAAATAAATTTTCTATATTTAATTAATTAGAGATATGTGGTTGAAATTTGTGAAAAGAGGTTCTTGGCAGCCAACATAAGGCTTGTCAAAAGGATGATAATGTGCACTGTCGAAAAAGAATTTTACTAGTGAAAAAATTTTTGATGATTGAAAATTTAAATAGTCCGGCTCTGCCGTCGACGCCATATTGCTACCATCACAATGTCTATCATGTGATACCATTTTCCTATTATAAGATAGTCGTCTGTGTCATCTCCTCTTAATATTAGCTCCATGGCTTAAACTTTCGCGGAAAAATCTAAAATTTCGGGAATCCGTTTAAAATGAGTTCTAGTTTCTATTTTTAAATTGAAATTTCTTTCTTGAACAAGCTCATTTGTCTGAATATGGAATTTAAAACTAGAATTTCAGAACACTAACGTAGCTACGTAGACAACCAAAAATCATATTCCAACTACTAAAATCATTTATTAGCAAACCAACACTCTATCGATTCAAATTTTGAAATTTTGCATATAGAACCTAAATCCTTCAAATTAAATCTTTTAGAAGCCCTTGAGTTGAATAAAAACAAATAGGTTTCAGATAATCTTCTTAGCGACCAAATAGATATCAACAATTCTCCCTTATTAAACCTTTTTACCTAGAAAGGTTCCTGTAGGATTGTTGTGAATGAGTTTCCAGGTAAACTTGTTAAATACTTTAGTTAATCCCATATTTAGTCACATTTTTTTTTCTTTTCATTTCATTTCCAACTAAATAGATCATAATTTTATTGTTAATACCCGTATAATTTATTGTTAAGGCACTGTATAAATTGAAAGTTTCTCATTAAACCTCCATTCGTTTGACAAAGCTATTGTGTTAACGAAACGCTTCACAAGTTTAAATTTAATATAATGTTGAATTTAACAAATTAAAATTGTTTTATTTCATAATTTAGTATGTATCTACATCAAATGAAAGCCTCATCTATTCAATTAATAAATTTGGTTCTAAATACATACAGAATGATAAGAGTTAACTTTAACAAAAATAATTGATGATATTAAACCACTGTTGAATTTATAATTTCTAAATTTTCAGATGTGGGATCAAGCAAGACAAGGCGGAGAAGAAGCAGAACAAAGATTCTGTGATTTCAAGGGAATCAGCTTGCCCACAATGCGAGTAACTTGGGAAGCCAAACATCAGCTACAACAAATTTTAAATAACGCAGGATTTCCCGAAGAAACTTTGGCTCCATTACCTATGGAGACTGTTGGTCCAGATCCGAGGCTGGATGTAGTTATGTCTTTGATGTGCTATGGTTTATACCCGAATGTATGTTACCATAAAGAAAAAAGAAAGGTGTGTACATATTTTTTTTATGTATTTATGATTATTAAAGTTCAATCTGGCCAATTTCTTGTGAGTAATCAGTACTTATAAATAATGGGTTAACTTCATATTTTCTTATCTTCGAAATTAGAATAACCTTAAAATTAAACTCAATTTCACGGCGTCTCGTCCCAAGGTTTGATCCAACAACAACCAAAAACTGTCAGAGAATAGTTGAACATTGCAATCAGTGATAGGAATTACGCAAAAGTAAACTCGTTGTTTGCTATGACCGGATTATTTCTGAATTTTGTTGGGAACAAACCTTGGATGAAAATAGTTTACTGTCAGCTTGGCTTTGAATTAAAATATAACTAATTTGGAAACTAAAAAATATAAAAGGTTTGGGAATGAAATAAAAGGTGCGTTCTTTTTACTAAGATCTCAGTTAATCTCAGCTCAAATCGGTAATGTGCGCGTTCTTTTTTATTTACTCACTTCGAAGTGAGCAGAGATTTTTCCTCCCCCTTCACCGTTGTGTTGTAAGGGGGTATCAGTTGAACTTGAAGGGGATGAAGCGTGCTTATCGGAGATGTTTCAGATAGGTTGTTCATATATTTTATGTCTCTTATAAACGCATGCTTCGGCAGGGGCGCTGTTCTTGACATTGTTCGCAACGTCACGTATACGCAAGCCTGCGAATGCTCCGTTTGCGAATATTTCCTATGATTGGTCAGATTCCACCCAGTTTCACACAACACTTTTTAGCATTGACATCAGCTGATAATTTAAATTTTTGATAGTTTATTTATTTAATTTTGTCATCGCATCCGCTATTGTTATTTTATTAATTTACTTCGTTTCGTTTAAACTGAACATGACAGCATCTGTCTATATGGAGGTTACAAGCTATAGAAGATTTAAAACAATAAAGGTTTTGTTAAAAAATCGTTCTTCTTTTTTATTTCATTCACTGGCATCCAGTTATTTGCTACTTAAAAACACCCATATTTGAGTAATGTGTATGTTCTAATATTTCAGTTTGAATTGGAAGCAGGAAAAAGTTTTACACGTGACAGAATACCCGTCTGATTAATTCTTGGGTATAAAATAATCTACTAGACAGACGAGAAGTCGACTTATGACTATGCGTGGCTGATTTTTTCATAAATCAAGGCATATTTAATAGATTTGGAACACGATTGTTGATTACTTTTTCGGAACACGCAATTTAGGAACTAATCTGGTAACTTTTAGTGATGTGAATAAAGCTTGTCAAATTACTCCTCCTGGTTATTAAATGGACTTATAGTATCACTTGTATAATGATAGGAATGTAAGAATAATACTAATTTTTATTCTAACTTTGAGTATCGAGAAATATATACTTCACAAAAACGTCAAAATCAACTTAATGCATATAAAATTCAGGAACATAACCTATTTAATCTCTATTGAATCGCATACGCAAATCGGTTGCGATCAACAAACACCACACGTTGTAAAATACACATAATCCCATAGTTACGGATGGTCACGAATACCAAAAGTAATTGTCAGTCGCAGAATCATGAGATGCGCACGACCTTGAAAGATGCGAACGGTCAAGAATAGCGCCCCAGATCGCGCGTTTTAATTGATTAAGGGCGAGTTGTACCAAACACCTAAACTCGGTTTAATGATAACTGATGTTTAGACTGTGCCTGATTGATGTATTTATTATCAACAATTACATCAGTCTAATCATCAGTTAACATTAAACCGAGTTTAGGCGTTTGGTACAACTCGTCCTAAGTCGTTCTTTTTATGCTTACTCAAATCACTTTAACCTGCTTTTACTGAAGTGAACGGAGATTTCAATCCAAAAGGACACACCTATTTTAGAAATTTGCTTTAATTTAGCCAGTATTTACCAGAAATATGTTCAATATATGTATAACTCTAAAAATAGTGCTATTTATTTAAATGTACCTTCATTATTTTAAGGTGTTGACCACGGAAAGTAAAGCGGCGCTGATTCACAAAACTTCTGTTAATTGCAGTAACCAAGATCAAGGTTTTCCATATCCGTTTTTCGTATTTGGAGAAAAGATAAGAACTAGAGCAGTATCTTGTAAACAGATGAGTATGGTTACACCACTTCACCTTTTGTTATTTGGATCGAGAAAAGTGGAATGGGTTGATAATGTAGTTAGATTAGACAACTGGATAAATTTGGACATGGATCCAGAAATTGCATCTATGATACTTGCTTTGAGGCCAGCATTAGAAAGTTTAGTAATTAGAGCTTCGCAAGAACCAGAATCCATTTTGGAAATGGGACCTACTGATCTTAAGGTAACCTTTTTTATTTATATTGTGAGTTAATTTTATATTGTATGTAATTCTTGAATATATTTCTTAGGTGGTGTCAACAATTAGGGAATTATGTAAATTACATGCCGGTAGTTTTGAACTAGAAAGAACAAAGCCGAGTCTTCTCGCGTCGAGGAGACCTCCTAGAGGACACTCACTTGGAAGTTTCAACGGACCTCCTCCAAAATTCTTCCGTGGTGGTTCTGGCAGTAGAGGAGGTAAGACATAACCATATTATTATAGGTTTGACCTGAGGTATTATACTAGTTTGTATGCGATTGACTATTTGGATCTGCAATAGAGGAGTTCAGTCTAAGGTCAGTGTGGCCAACAAAAAGTGGTTTTTTCTGAAAAGAATGACAGTTAAGGTCTACTGTTTAAAACGTAAGATTTTGCATGTTTTTTATCATTGCGAACATCTACATTGCTTGATTAAAATAATGAATACGTCCCCGAATCGTATATCTTGGAATTTAAAATGACTTTTTAGCTGAATACTCAACATATCAGTGGCCAATAATTCTAGGAACTCTTGGCATGTCACAATTTCATTTATGTTATTCAGTCACTAGTTATGTCAATAACAGTTCTAGTTAGTTGTATCTCTATTCTTCTAATTACTTTTCCCACTTACATCTGATATAACTAGTGAGAGATAACAGAAATGAAATGGTGTAATGCCAAGAGTTCCTAGAATTATTGGCCACTTATGTTGAGTATTCAGCTACGAAGTCATTTTAAATTCCAAGAAATACGCTTCGGGGACGTATTCATTATTTTAATAAAGCAATATAGATGTTTGCAATGTTAAAAAACATGCAAAATCTCATGTTTTAAACAGTAGATCTTAACTGTCATTCTTGTCAGAAAAAAACACTTCTTTTTGGCCACACTGACCTTAAACTGAACTCCTCTATTGACGCGACAATCGATAGTTACGTATTTTTTGAGGGCTAATTAGGTACCCTTTTTCTTAATTTCATACTATAACTTTTTTGATCAGGCCATTATTCAAAAATGTATTATTTTTTTAGGAATGGGAGGCGGCGGATACCGAGGCTACGGAGGTGGTGGAGGTTTTGGAGGAAGAGGCGGTTATAGGGGAAGCGGTGGTTATGGGGGAAGCGGAGGTGGTAATTGGGGAAGAGGAGGAGGTGGTTATGGGGGAAGAGGAGGTGGTGGCTATGGGGGCAGAGGAGGCGGTTACCGAGGAGGATACTAATATTCAAGTGTATTGTAAAATTACTTAGCTTTAAAATAAGTATTTATTGCATTTATAAAAATAAGTTCCTGGAACTATTTTATGAGGAATTCTGATTTTGTTTTACTGTTCTATTCGAGTGTATATGTATGTTCATATGTATGTAATGTAATACTGGGTGTTGTTTGTAAACACTAGTTTAAAATAAAAGAGTAATCAGAAAAAAAATTTATTTCGCAATCCGAAAAGAAAAAACAGAAGCCAAACTATTTCTAAAGGATTAATTAATACACTCAAAAAGTATTCAAACATTTTCATTTCTTGATAATAAATTTTTTTATAAATATAATTAAATGGAAATTTGAATGACAAATTAAACGTAAATCAGCTAATCATGATTGGTATAAATGGTCATGGTCAGATTGTCAAGAGAAAGTTGTTACAATATAATCAGTCGGTCAGTAAAAACTGGACATACCACAAAGTTTTGTTTTACAAAACATTCAATGAAGAAAACTTAATACAATAATTAAAGGCGTTCACAAAACAAAAAATATGGCGTAACCAATCCATATTTCCATGTGAATTGATCGATATTATAACGGCCGGACGCGTATTGGCATTGTTTACTATGCTGTAACGCATACGTGCTGTTGCAACGCAGTAAAGAATGACAACCAATGCTCTCTCTACCCAGACATATCTTACCACGACTCAGCATAAGTAGGTGTTCAAACGTAGTAACTATTGTATTATTGATACGCTACCATTCTCGAGACATTGTTTACTGTGTTGCAATCCTATCTACGTGACTTGCCAACTAGCACTGAGCAACAAAGCAATGTTTTTATGCAACAGGATAATTTTTCTATCGAAACCATAAACACTGTCAAGAATGTCAATGAAACAAATTTAGGTGAAGAACATTCCGCAGCTGTAACAGAACTATGAAAAAATTTAATAAAACTAAACAAAATTTTGACACCCACTGATATATTTATTTTTATTCATGTATCAAAAAATATCTCACTAAAAAAGAACATTTCTGTTCAGCCAAAATCAGCGAGCCTAAGAAAAATTACACGTGGTTAATCATGCGACGCAAAACGTATCCAAGAAAGAAAAGTGCAACAATCCTAGAAGGCAAAGATCTTCAAATGAAAATACTGATCTTAATAAACCAAATGCAAAATCACATGGAAATGAACACTAGGATTCTACTTTAGTAGATTTTGCATTTAATGTAGTTTTTTGTATTTTAGAGTGGTTTAATAATAGCTACACAAAATTTCATTTCGTAAAGTATTGCATACAAGATTTTTTCTAATTTTGAAGAAAGTAATAAAAAATCAAATTTAATACCTAATTGATAAAAATTTGGGAAACATAAATTTAGTTAGTTGCTGTTACTTCATGTTGGTTAGTCTGACATTTTGTAAAAAATTCTAGACGGAAGGTTTTTAGCGAGATTGATATATTTTTAGTTTTATTTGAAAAAAAAATGAGTGATTCAAGATCTGAAGAGCTACCAAGCGATATTGAAGAGGCAGCAGGTAATGCACTATTATCAGTAATTCCCAAAAAGTCAAAGGCAGTTTATGATTGGGTATACGAAAAATTTGTTACGTGGTGTGATGAGAAGAAAATTAAACATGTTAATGAGAAAGTTTAACTTGCATATTTTGAGGGTAAGAAAGATCTAAAAGTTTCCACATTATGGACACTTTACTCAATGTTAAGGTCTGAACTAAATCTGAAAATGAATATTGATATTGAAAAATATACGAATTTGTATTATAACAGTTCAATAAATAGAATAATTCTTTTTTTCTTCAAGCGTATAATAATAACTATATTACTTTTTGCAACACAGACCGTAGAAATATCCCATTATTTTACTAGTACAAAAATTAATTTTCATTATTGTACTAATAAAATAATGGGGCGTTGTAATCAAGTAGGTAGGAACTGTCATTTTTAAACTTATTTAATTTGACGTTTGTCTGTTTTGAAAATTTTGTGAAAAATGTCTCAAGAATTGCAATGTACGCCTCCGGAATTAGTTGAAATAGCTAATTCCAGTATTGAAACTCTAATTCCAACGAAGTCGCGTAAACTGTATGATTTAGCATACGAAAAATTTCTAAAATGGTGCAATGAATATAATGTACAGCAATACACGGAAAACGTTATGCTTGCATACTTCACGAATTTGTCCAGAAAGTTTAAAAGTTCTACTCTATGGGCACAGTATTCAATGATTAAAAGTCAATTAAACATTAAACATAATGTTAAAATAGAAAAATATAGCAAATTAATTGCATTTATAAAGCGCCAAGGGGAAAATTATACACCGAAAAAATCAAAAGTATTAACACAAGATCAATTTGATAAATTTCTCAAGGATGCACCAAATAATGTTTATTTAGCAACAAAGGTAGGTACTTTCTTATTTCTTTTTAATCATTATTACGCTTGAAGAAAAAATAGTATATGTTACTCGGAGCAGAAGGCCCATTATATGTTTCGCCCAGTTTGCACAGCCTCGGCTAGCGCCTCGGCAGTGCAAGAATCTGGGCTCAACAATAATGTTGGCCTTCTACTCCTAGTAACATAATATACTATTGTCACTAATTTTGAAATACATTTTTCGTCACCAATTGCATAAAATTTTACTTTATGCAACTAGTTACAAAAAGTAAGACGATTCATAATGTCAATCAGTTTTAAAAAGTGTCACTTTATATGTCAAAATTAGAAAAACTATTTTTTGCGATAGAATATTGATATTTTTATGAACGCGAACTGCAAAATTACGAAAGAAAGCAAATTTCAACGTGGTTGGGACTGCAGCGCGGTAAACCATGTCTCGAGAATGGCAGCGTATCAATATTACAATAGTTACTACGTTTGAACACCTACCTGTGCTGAGTCGTGGTAAGATAAGTCTGGGTAGAGAGAGAGCATTGGTTCAGTCATTCTTTACCGCGTTGCAACAGCATGTATGCGTTACAGCATAGTAAACAATGCCAATACGCCTCCCGTACCCGCATTCGGGGCGGAATCTTTTGCGTGTCTGAGCTTGAGTGTAGTATACGAGTGTGAACTTGGTTTATTCGTAAATAGAACCTTTTCTATTCAACTCTTCTTCTCCCCTCCGTCGAATATTAAAACAATTGTCATTAATTCTTCTTCGTAGAAACTCTAAATTGTCTCACTAAGTGAGTGGAAATTTGACTATGTGATTTGAGAATATTTTTGTTAGAAGTTTAGTTATGAGTAAAATTAATTTGAACCGTTTGGCGTTAATTAATAATAATTAAGTCGACTCTTATTAACGAATGGGTGAAAGTTTATTGCAGCTGCATAGTTTTGCGCTTTCTAATATATCGTACATTCGTAACTAAACAACACTACCTACAAATATACGAAGAATAGAGTTTTCTGTCTTCAGAAGTGAACAATATATAATTCCAATCATCGGTTCACATATGAATGAAATAGTTTTTAAAAATAATTCTATGGCTTCAAGTACGATACGTTATGGACAGTTAGAGCCGATCTTACGGTTTTGTAAACTGGCAGGTGAGCTCTAACAGTTAGTTGAGATTTTGCTAGAGGCAGTAGAAGTAGTAACTATAAGTTGGAGATAACAAGACGATAATGAAGCCTACCCGACTGAGAAATAAGAAATCACTAATAAGTAGCAGAACGTGTAATATTAATGATCATTTTTACGAATTGAAACATTAGGTGTGTTCTTTTTGACTGAGACCTCAGTTAATCTCAGCTCACATCGGTAATGTTCGCGTTCTTTTTTATTTACTCACTTCGAAGTGAACTGAGATTTTACCTCCCCCTTCACCGATATTGAATGTGTTGTATGGGGGTATTAGTTGGACTAGAGTCGGAAATAAAGTGGAAGGGATGTAGCGAGGTTATCGGAAATATTCCAGGTAGGTCATGTTCATATGTTTTAACTCTCTTATTCACTCGTTTCAATTGAGTAGGTCGTTCTTTTTGGTACTCACATCACTTTATCTCAGATCACTTTTACTGAAATGAGCTGAGATCTCAGTCAAAAAGAACACACCTAATGACACAATGAATTAATAAAGTATGATATTAGGTGTGTTCTTTTTGACTGAGATCTCAGTTAATCTCAGCTCACATCGGTAACGTGCGCGTTCTTTTTTATTTACTCACTTGGAGGTGAGCTGAGATTTTACTTCCCCCTTCATCGATGCTGAATGTGCTGTAAGGGGGTATCAGTTGAACTTGAGTCGGAAATAAAGTGGAGAGGATGATACGTGGTTATCGGAGATATTCGATAGGTCAGTTCATATGTTTTATCTCTCTTATTCACGAAAGCGTTGGCAGATCGCTCGTTTCAATTGAGTAGGTCGTTCTTTTTGGTGCGTATCCACATCAGTTTATCTCAGATCACTTTAACTGAAGTGAGCTGAGATCTCAGTCAAAAAGAACACACCTATTATGATTTATTTTGTAGAAAACCTAATAATAAGGAAATATATCCATTTAACTACCATCAATTTCTTGGCAATCCTATTAATGAGAAGATTTTTCTGTAGCATACAGTTGAATTCAATTCTATTAACCATTTACAGATCTCCAAGTCAGGTTTAAAAAAAATTACATTTTTTTTTGTATTTGTTAGTTTGTACTCGTAGTGCCTCAGTGCCTAAATTATACACTTTAAGCAGTCTCGGTATTCCGAATCTTTTGCTTACTTATTAAGTTTACAATATAAAGTTGTAAAAGGTTTGTATCGCTTCTGAAAACATTGATAGGACCATGGTGAATCTCAAAGCTTGCCATGGTGCTTTCTAGAAGTGATCTAACCTAAAATGTTTGCGTTCAAATTGGTATTTCTGATAATGATAGTCACTTCCATCTGGATTCCAAGCAATATACATATATGTTGTTAGAACCACAGCCAACAATATTCGGTCGATGCTAAAAACAAAAAATAAAGAAAATTCGGATATGTATACATAGAATAAAACTAAACAAATATAAATTTTAAAAATGACTAGAAACTGTATGAGATCTAATTTATAATGTAAGGAAAATATGATTTTATCCGATCTGATAAGTTAGGAAGGCTGGAGAAACCAAATACCACTTAGGCCTATCCATTGTACATCCTCATGGAAGTACTCTCAGACGTTAACCCTATGGATTAAACTATCTCGGTGAGTTTGTTTGTGTGGTTGGTTATCTGTTACGTCATGGTTTGGAATACAAGTCGAGGAATATTGACTGGTTAACTTATAGTTAACCCGGTTTGTGTGGTTAAGTTCAAAGAAAAATGGCTTATTTAGTGATCATACTCAGCTTACCTCATTACAGGACCTAACCAAAATATCAAAGCAAATGCTAGAAAACTTGGATGCCTAATGTGATTATTAAGTCTCTGCCACTGTTTTGATTTCCTTAAATTGGGATCTGGGAGATTCATAATACTGTAATATACCTGCAATCAACAAAAAAATGTTATTAAAGGCTAAATAATAGGCGATACAAGTATTTAAAGCGAAAGTGTTTTAGTGGATTCGATATTCAGATGGCAGTACAGGAGTAATATAGTAAAATCGCAATTGGTGAGGAGTAATAAAACTGTCAAAACTGGTAATTACCTATTATTATTTTTGAAGTATAGAGACATGCGGATCACTGAAATATTTATTACGAATATTATTTAATATCCATATATTATTTTGTACCTATTCGGCTGTAATTTTTTTATGTCAAAACATATAAACTTGTTTATGCATAGTAGTTGTTGTATACGTAACTATGCTGAGAATGACAGTTATTTTTTGAAAGTTAATTCATTTTTACACATTTCAAATCTCTCTGTTTAATTTTGAATGTAATTAATGAAAATAAATGTATACTCAAAGATTGATTGATTGATTGATTGATTAGCCCGAGGTTAAACAAAACTATAGTCCATTTAATAACCAGGAGGAGTAATTTGAAAAGCTTTACTCACACCACTAAAAGTTACCAGATTAGTTACTAAAGGGTGTGTTCCGAAAAAGTAGTCAACAGTCGTGTTCCAAATCTATTAAATATGCCTTGATTCGATTTCTCATCTGTTCAGTAAATTATTTAGATGTTTATTGTAGATATAAGTTGGATGTATTTGATTTTTGACGGTCCTAAATGACCTCACATTATTTTACCGGACTAAGCGAAGAGCTGGTAATCGAAGTAGAAGGATCCATAATTGCAGATATTCAATACAATTGCTTACTGAAGTTTTTAAAGGAACAGTTTCAACGAACGTGAGTGAAAATAATAAAATAACAAGAGTGGATGTGATGACAAAATTAATTATATTTATCTGTCAGAACTATCAAAACTGGGCGGAATCTGACCAATCAGATGTCTACAGAATTGCCAACTTGAATTCAAATTACTCCTACTGGTTTGTAAATGAGGTATACTTGTATATTATTATTGTTGAAACAAGATTGCTATGTTATTTCCCCATACCAAAAGCCTTCTAATTCTGCAATCTGAATGTGAATTCCATTATAAAACATTAAGTTTAAGATTACTTAATTATTTATTATATAAATTATATTAATTACCTGCTTAATGCCTAAAAGTTCCGTAACATCACAACAAATATTGCCAACATATATAATAATCCATGCTACAGTATGTATAGAAACATACAACCACCATATTGGTTTATAATTTAAATTGAATGCCCACAAAACTGTACTTGGTGTGGCTTTCCAGTGTCGTAGTAAATACTAAAAATAATTGATAATAGGTGAATAAATGATGGAAAAAATTATAATAATGATAATACACTGAAATATATTGTATTTTTACAAATTAGTCTTATCTTATAGACTGAAAGCTGAAAAAGATTAGATACTGGAACTGTGGCGAGCTAGGGCATATACGCAGCAATCCATGAACCACCACGACCTGGTGTAAGTCACCGAAATACCGACTCCCTGTATAGACGATCGTATCCACCAGACTGTTGCCACTGCAACAAGGTGGAATCTAAGGAAGTTGTAGTTTCAAGAACTACAGTTATCAATGAAGAATGGTTACTACCAGGATCAGAGAAAATCAAGAGAATTATTGGGCTCAGTGGGACTCCCTTCTCCTGGAAGTAGGCCTATTGAAACGAGTCCTTGAAAACGATGATGGTTTCGACAATAGACGACAAATAGTTATCCCGAGAACAAGAATAGCTGATGTACTGAGGAAGTTACACGACAGTCCATCAAGGAGTGTCATCTGGGAGTGAAGAAAACCCTTCAGCGAGTCCGTTAAAGGTTTTATTGAATGAACTGCTTCGATGATGTGAAGGACTGGTGTAAGAGGTGTACGAATTGTGCTACGAGTAATGTACCACAGCACAGGAGAAAGGCTCCCATGAAACAATATAATGTTGAAAGCCCATTCAAAAGGATCGCATTAGATATCGCTGGACCATTTCCGACGACAGAAAATGGTGGTAAATAGGTACATTCTGGTTGTGATGGATTATTTCACCAAATGGGTAGAAGTTTACGTGATTCCGAATCAAGAGGCCACTACTGTCGCGGATGTTTTGTTGAAAGAATTCATCAGTAGATATAGTTACCCTTGGAAGTTCACAGTGATCAGGGAAGGAATTTCGAATGCCATGTATTCCAGGAAATTTGAGACAAGCTGGGAATGAAGAAGACCAGAACAACGGCAGTGCATCCACAGTCGGACGGAATGGTCGAATGAATGAACAGGACCATTGGGAAATACCTGTCCAAAGTAGTTTCCAGCCACCAAAGAAATTGGGTCCAGTACCTTTCCCCTTTTTGCATTGGCTTATCGATCTACTATCAATGAGCCCACACCTGCGAAAATTCTATTTGGACGCGATATGAGGCTTCCTTGTGACCTGGAATTTGGTTGTCTACATGGAGAAGATCTAGCGGAAGAAGACTTAAGTGATCCAGTTAAGAATTAGGATGAACGATGTAAACGAATTGGTTCGAACGAATCTCCAAGTTGTCAGCGACAGAATGAAAAAACGATACGACACGTAGGCTACAGAAGGCAGTTTCAAAGAAGGGGACAAATTATGGTTACACAACCCGACGAGAAGAAAAGGATTTTCTGCAAAGCTACAAAAATCTTGGGAGGGTCCATACTTAAT
Source organism: Galerucella nymphaeae (assembly GCA_963978555.1). Lineage (NCBI taxonomy): Eukaryota > Metazoa > Arthropoda > Insecta > Coleoptera > Chrysomelidae > Galerucella > Galerucella nymphaeae. The sequence continues at coordinate 13,526,619 of OZ021718.1, forward strand.
CAAGAAGATCAAAGACGTCATCTATCGCATAAGTGAGACCCCCAATGGAAAACCGAAAGTAGTCCATCAAAATCGACAAGCGCCTTCGAAGGAGACCATGACAAAGAAGGAGTGAATCATATCCGGGAATATCCTAACACTGCCATCGAAGAATTTATGGGCGCATATGGAGGTACCGGTAAAGCTAGATTTGAAGTCACTAGAGAGCGACGGCAAGATTTGTTTACGCTCCCGTAGGACTATTCACTGGCACACAACATTCTAGCCTGTACCAAAAATGCACGAGGTTTGACCTTCGTTTTTCGCAGGAAGTTTGGACAATTACAGAAACTTTCAGAATAGATTCCAGCCCCTGACAAGACACTGAGACTTAAGGGCAGCGTTTTAACTGCTATACAATTCACGACACATCTTCTATCTGGTTACCAAGAACGAATTTCAAGATCGATCCACCTACCGAAATGTGTGGTGCGTATCCACATCAGTTTATCTCAGATCACTTTAACTGAAGTGAGCTGAGATCTCAGTCAAAAAGAACACACCTATTATGATTTATTTTGTAGAAAACCTAATAATAAGGAAATATATCCATTTAACTACCATCAATTTCTTGGCAATCCTATTAATGAGAAGATTTTTCTGTAGCATACAGTTGAATTCAATTCTATTAACCATTTACAGATCTCCAAGTCAGGTTTAAAAAAAATTACATTTTTTTTTGTATTTGTTAGTTTGTACTCGTAGTGCCTCAGTGCCTAAATTATACACTTTAAGCAGTCTCGGTATTCCGAATCTTTTGCTTACTTATTAAGTTTACAATATAAAGTTGTAAAAGGTTTGTATCGCTTCTGAAAACATTGATAGGACCATGGTGAATCTCAAAGCTTGCCATGGTGCTTTCTAGAAGTGATCTAACCTAAAATGTTTGCGTTCAAATTGGTATTTCTGATAATGATAGTCACTTCCATCTGGATTCCAAGCAATATACATATATGTTGTTAGAACCACAGCCAACAATATTCGGTCGATGCTAAAAACAAAAAATAAAGAAAATTCGGATATGTATACATAGAATAAAACTAAACAAATATAAATTTTAAAAATGACTAGAAACTGTATGAGATCTAATTTATAATGTAAGGAAAATATGATTTTATCCGATCTGATAAGTTAGGAAGGCTGGAGAAACCAAATACCACTTAGGCCTATCCATTGTACATCCTCATGGAAGTACTCTCAGACGTTAACCCTATGGATTAAACTATCTCGGTGAGTTTGTTTGTGTGGTTGGTTATCTGTTACGTCATGGTTTGGAATACAAGTCGAGGAATATTGACTGGTTAACTTATAGTTAACCCGGTTTGTGTGGTTAAGTTCAAAGAAAAATGGCTTATTTAGTGATCATACTCAGCTTACCTCATTACAGGACCTAACCAAAATATCAAAGCAAATGCTAGAAAACTTGGATGCCTAATGTGATTATTAAGTCTCTGCCACTGTTTTGATTTCCTTAAATTGGGATCTGGGAGATTCATAATACTGTAATATACCTGCAATCAACAAAAAAATGTTATTAAAGGCTAAATAATAGGCGATACAAGTATTTAAAGCGAAAGTGTTTTAGTGGATTCGATATTCAGATGGCAGTACAGGAGTAATATAGTAAAATCGCAATTGGTGAGGAGTAATAAAACTGTCAAAACTGGTAATTACCTATTATTATTTTTGAAGTATAGAGACATGCGGATCACTGAAATATTTATTACGAATATTATTTAATATCCATATATTATTTTGTACCTATTCGGCTGTAATTTTTTTATGTCAAAACATATAAACTTGTTTATGCATAGTAGTTGTTGTATACGTAACTATGCTGAGAATGACAGTTATTTTTTGAAAGTTAATTCATTTTTACACATTTCAAATCTCTCTGTTTAATTTTGAATGTAATTAATGAAAATAAATGTATACTCAAAGATTGATTGATTGATTGATTGATTAGCCCGAGGTTAAACAAAACTATAGTCCATTTAATAACCAGGAGGAGTAATTTGAAAAGCTTTACTCACACCACTAAAAGTTACCAGATTAGTTACTAAAGGGTGTGTTCCGAAAAAGTAGTCAACAGTCGTGTTCCAAATCTATTAAATATGCCTTGATTCGATTTCTCATCTGTTCAGTAAATTATTTAGATGTTTATTGTAGATATAAGTTGGATGTATTTGATTTTTGACGGTCCTAAATGACCTCACATTATTTTACCGGACTAAGCGAAGAGCTGGTAATCGAAGTAGAAGGATCCATAATTGCAGATATTCAATACAATTGCTTACTGAAGTTTTTAAAGGAACAGTTTCAACGAACGTGAGTGAAAATAATAAAATAACAAGAGTGGATGTGATGACAAAATTAATTATATTTATCTGTCAGAACTATCAAAACTGGGCGGAATCTGACCAATCAGATGTCTACAGAATTGCCAACTTGAATTCAAATTACTCCTACTGGTTTGTAAATGAGGTATACTTGTATATTATTATTGTTGAAACAAGATTGCTATGTTATTTCCCCATACCAAAAGCCTTCTAATTCTGCAATCTGAATGTGAATTCCATTATAAAACATTAAGTTTAAGATTACTTAATTATTTATTATATAAATTATATTAATTACCTGCTTAATGCCTAAAAGTTCCGTAACATCACAACAAATATTGCCAACATATATAATAATCCATGCTACAGTATGTATAGAAACATACAACCACCATATTGGTTTATAATTTAAATTGAATGCCCACAAAACTGTACTTGGTGTGGCTTTCCAGTGTCGTAGTAAATACTAAAAATAATTGATAATAGGTGAATAAATGATGGAAAAAATTATAATAATGATAATACACTGAAATATATTGTATTTTTACAAATTAGTCTTATCTTATAGACTGAAAGCTGAAAAAGATTAGATACTGGAACTGTGGCGAGCTAGGGCATATACGCAGCAATCCATGAACCACCACGACCTGGTGTAAGTCACCGAAATACCGACTCCCTGTATAGACGATCGTATCCACCAGACTGTTGCCACTGCAACAAGGTGGAATCTAAGGAAGTTGTAGTTTCAAGAACTACAGTTATCAATGAAGAATGGTTACTACCAGGATCAGAGAAAATCAAGAGAATTATTGGGCTCAGTGGGACTCCCTTCTCCTGGAAGTAGGCCTATTGAAACGAGTCCTTGAAAACGATGATGGTTTCGACAATAGACGACAAATAGTTATCCCGAGAACAAGAATAGCTGATGTACTGAGGAAGTTACACGACAGTCCATCAAGGAGTGTCATCTGGGAGTGAAGAAAACCCTTCAGCGAGTCCGTTAAAGGTTTTATTGAATGAACTGCTTCGATGATGTGAAGGACTGGTGTAAGAGGTGTACGAATTGTGCTACGAGTAATGTACCACAGCACAGGAGAAAGGCTCCCATGAAACAATATAATGTTGAAAGCCCATTCAAAAGGATCGCATTAGATATCGCTGGACCATTTCCGACGACAGAAAATGGTGGTAAATAGGTACATTCTGGTTGTGATGGATTATTTCACCAAATGGGTAGAAGTTTACGTGATTCCGAATCAAGAGGCCACTACTGTCGCGGATGTTTTGTTGAAAGAATTCATCAGTAGATATAGTTACCCTTGGAAGTTCACAGTGATCAGGGAAGGAATTTCGAATGCCATGTATTCCAGGAAATTTGAGACAAGCTGGGAATGAAGAAGACCAGAACAACGGCAGTGCATCCACAGTCGGACGGAATGGTCGAATGAATGAACAGGACCATTGGGAAATACCTGTCCAAAGTAGTTTCCAGCCACCAAAGAAATTGGGTCCAGTACCTTTCCCCTTTTTGCATTGGCTTATCGATCTACTATCAATGAGCCCACACCTGCGAAAATTCTATTTGGACGCGATATGAGGCTTCCTTGTGACCTGGAATTTGGTTGTCTACATGGAGAAGATCTAGCGGAAGAAGACTTAAGTGATCCAGTTAAGAATTAGGATGAACGATGTAAACGAATTGGTTCGAACGAATCTCCAAGTTGTCAGCGACAGAATGAAAAAACGATACGACACGTAGGCTACAGAAGGCAGTTTCAAAGAAGGGGACAAATTATGGTTACACAACCCGACGAGAAGAAAAGGATTTTCTGCAAAGCTACAAAAATCTTGGGAGGGTCCATACTTAATCAAGAAGATCAAAGACGTCATCTATCGCATAAGTGAGACCCCCAATGGAAAACCGAAAGTAGTCCATCAAAATCGACAAGCGCCTTCGAAGGAGACCATGACAAAGAAGGAGTGAATCATATCCGGGAATATCCTAACACTGCCATCGAAGAATTTATGGGCGCATATGGAGGTACCGGTAAAGCTAGATTTGAAGTCACTAGAGAGCGACGGCAAGATTTGTTTACGCTCCCGTAGGACTATTCACTGGCACACAACATTCTAGCCTGTACCAAAAATGCACGAGGTTTGACCTTCGTTTTTCGCAGGAAGTTTGGACAATTACAGAAACTTTCAGAATAGATTCCAGCCCCTGACAAGACACTGAGACTTAAGGGCAGCGTTTTAACTGCTATACAATTCACGACACATCTTCTATCTGGTTACCAAGAACGAATTTCAAGATCGATCCACCTACCGAAATGTGTGGGAATCGCTTCGAAGTCTCCGAGACCACGTGCTCGTAAAGAAACTAGCGATGCCCAAGATAAAGAGCAACGAGTTGGATTGGCAAGTCATTAGAAATATGGTGGAAGTGATCTTCGAAGGTACCCCGAAGTCCACATTTTAATCTGTAGCTATTACCCATGCTACCAGTATCCCATGAAGACAGTAACCTGTCTGACCTGTCAGTGATATAGAAAATTTTAAAATCTAGGTTTATTCTTTCTAGCGAAACGCGTCACAACTTTGAGTTTAAATATAATGTAGATTTAACAAAATTAAAATTGTTTGATTTCATAATAAATTAGGACAATTATTATACCGAGTGTAAAAAAATTAATAGACATTAAGTAGTGTGTGTAAATAAATTGAGTTTATCATAGTGTGTAAGTGTTTATTCAATAAACCAGTAGTGAGTGTATAACTTTATCCCACGTTAAAAACAGTTTAAAAAAAATAAGAAAAACATTACAATACCTCATTCCGCTCATTCGTCTAATTGATTCTGTTTGTTGAAATTTGAATGTTTTGTTATAATGTTTATCCAAATCCAATGATAGGATAATACTGATTTTGGAAGCATTATAATACTAGGTACTTACCAACAAAATACCTGATGTTGATATTACATATACAGAGCGATGTATAACTTGAAATCCATTGGTTTCAAATGCCTCTTTCACTCTATTGGATGCCAATAAGGAGTGTTGAAGTATAAACAATGATAATAAAACCATATTTATCAATAATGCCCATGTTGTCATCAATTCGGGTTCTAAAAACGACAACTTTAAGTAAGCAAAAGTAATTTTAGCAGCTAATAAATTTTTATATAGGTAATCGGAGTAAAAAATAATTATTAATTTATGAAAAAATGATTAAAAATAAAATTAATTGTTATAATTTTTACCGAAACGCAGGAATCTAGTACAAAGATTTTACAGCAAAGACATTTGAGTGCAGTATTATCATGAAGAAAATTTGATTCTTTTCAAAAAACATTCAATACGTTGGATTGGTAAGATTTATATTATTGGGATTAACAAATGAAAATTATAATTTAAAAAAGTTCGAATGTCATGAAAAATACCATAAAGAAAATATTTTTTTTCTCCGATTGGCAGCAAATATTAATTTTGCTGACTGATATCAATCAGCAAAGTATTACTTTTCCTGCCTAGGCAGCAAAGTGGTTACTTTGCTGCCTAGGCACGAAAGTGATTACTTTGCTGCCTGTGATTATACATTTCCATAGCAACCAACTAAAATGAAGAGATTGTTGGAATTGTAATAATTTGCAAATACAATATCCTCATGAACAATCGGAGAAAAAATTATATGTTCAACTTGGCAGCAAAGTAGATTGACTGCCTTGGCTGAAATCCTAGCCTTGCTACGCTCGGCTATGAATTCAGCCTCGGCAGTCAATCTACTACTTTGCTGCCTAGTTAAACAAATAACTATTTTCTACAACCTCGATAAATGTTCATTTTATAACCGTAACTTCAAACGAGCACATTTTGTACTGAATTGCATTTTTGCATCGGTTGCTAGGCAAGTTGCTAAGCAACCAATGCGAAACGGAACATTATGTGTTAGTTCTAGGTTCACTCTAAAATCAGGCTTGTCAGATTATGACGTCTAGCGACACCAGTGCGATAATATGTATCTAGAAAAATAATAGGTAATACCAGAATTAAATATTTGAAATAACATTGGAAGCTGCATTTTCAATTTCCGAAAGGAGATTATCTTCACTTGAACTCAATTTATAGATTTTTGTTCATTTAACTTTGACAATTTGGTGACATAACTTGTTTATTTAATTTCCACAGCTTTGTTTGTCTTTGCTGCTATCATGGTCACAAAATATGATACATAGTACCTTATGTTTACAGTCAATATTATTATAAATATGTTGGATTGAATTTTTATTTCATTTTATCATAAAGGTACTGTTAATAATACTAATAAACAGTTGTAGATAAAATTTTGTACGTAGCACGTACGGCCTACTGCCAAAGGCGAGTATCTTATGGTTGATGCGAGTGTATCAATAACCATTACATGAAAGTTGCATGCACTATTTTTGCTACGAAGAAATTTGATTTGAAAAAAAAATATAAAAAAATTAACGAAAGTAACCTTACGCGGCGCCTTTACTCACTGCGCCACGGGACCACATGCCAATATGAACTTGTAACGTTTATTTCAATTTATATTTACAGCTACTTAATTTATATTTACAAATTTATATGTACTGTCCTTAATTTACTAATTTATATTATACACTAAATGACTAAACTAACTAACTACACTAATTTATATGAACGTCACTGAATAAACACTTTATTGATCACTTTCCTTCAATATAAGCACTAGCTGTCCATAGTGTCCATCTATGTTGCTATGTCTCAACTATGATGATGACTGACTTCGTGCAGCGATGCTCAATCTATTTATATCTCGTAGGGTAGATTGCTAGAATATTCTCGTCGCGTTAGATAGACTAGACCTCTAGTGACGAGTCTCTGGAATGTTCTCGTCGGCTAGTAGCGGAGGGAGGGGATGGCAGTTTCGATCATTCTCGATTACGATTACTTTACTTACAGTCATAGGACTCATAGGTCATAGTCGTCTCATACAGGAGTTTCGCTGGGGCACTCGCGTAACAGTATAAAGCATAAAGGTACGTAGCAAGAAGTTTTGAAGAAATTCTAAATATCTAGGACCTGTCAAGGTTTCTTCGAAAAAGTATGGTCCAACAATTCTATTATCTGCTATTATTCCCGCCCAAATATTATCTTTCTCTGGGTACCTATTGACTATTGAGTACTGTATGGTTCATACAACAGCCTTTTTGGTGTGCGTCATCGTTTGTTAATGTCTTTCTAACACATTATGTGGAAGGAAATGGAAAAAAAGTCAGGTCTTTGATTAATCCTAATCAAAATATCGCAATAATGAACCGTTCAAATTTATTACAAACGTCAATTCTAATCACTGACTTACCAAAATTTGATTGGTTGATGTTCAGATTAAGCGCAAGCGCGACCTATCAATCGGGAGAAATTTCTTTGTTTAAAATAGAATGCAGATATACCTTTCGTATTGTCAATGTGTCTGACATCTTTTTCTACTGTCCCACTGACAGTTCTTGTCAGGTCTGTACTTTGTTGTTTACGGTCAATTATTATTTATGAAAAGTGAATATGGATATTATTGTTATGTTTATTCGAATACAAAAATATTCCTAGATACACGGAAAAACATCAGAATTTTGAAAGTTCTCAAGTATTTTCAGTTACAAAAAGAAGCTGGTAACTATTAATTTCATAGCCTTGTCGAATTTTGCTGAGTGCGATCCTGATGATTTTATTTATCAAATTTAGGGTTAGATATGTGTCAAAATAGCAAATAAAATAAACGACATACCCAAAACCCGAATATACGTCACAAACGATGACGCACACCAAAAAGGCTGTTGTATGAACCATATCTTGCATCCAGTGTGGATTTTCCGTAGCCCAGTACCGATAAGTTTGACGATTAACATGACCGTTTAGTAAGTAGAAATGTAATTTTTCATCCGAGAAAAGAACCTTTTTTAAAGACTTCGGATCTTTTGTTATTTTGTTCCATCATAATTTCACAAAACTCACTTCGTCTATCAAAATTATCTTCCATAAGCTCTTGTACGAGTACTAAACTTACTTTTTTTAAAACTGACCAGAAAATATACACTTTCTGGGCCATTTTTCGTCCATAAAATAACGTTTTGCCGATCAAGACCGGAAAATTGACGTAAGTGACGGGCAATAGTAGTTTACCTAACTAGTGCGGAAAGTGGCCGAACGACGCTATAAGCGGAAAGTGACACTTTCGCACAAGTTATGTACATTTTTTTTCTTACGACCACGCAATATACTGCTTTTACCAAAAATCAGGCATATACAATCTTGCGATTTTATGTAGATGTGAGAGGTTTTACATATGTGTATGTTGAGAATTGTTTTCAAAATATGACAATAACTGAGTTGTCAAAAGTGAGAAATAAAATATTTACGTTGACATTAGTTAAGAAATACGTTAATGACGTTATAATTCCGTCTCATCAATTTCATGAGTGAGAGATCAAGATGGACAATGTATGACGTAACGGCAAAGGATGGTTGAACAAACTATTGCTTTCAGTTGTTGGTGACGTCACAGATACCTATTACGTCACCTGTTACTACTAGTAGAGATCACCCTCCAAATTTTATCATCATAAGTGTCACCATTCAAAAAAGAAGGTAGGGGTGGGTACTTTTGAGACACACATCATATTAACCTAGCGAATTTTGTATTTTTTGTATTGACAATTCAACTCATGTATAAAAAATCGCATATGCCTCAGTGTAATTGTCACTTTAACACCGAAAAAAGTTAGCTTTAACTTTTTCACAGATAAATTAACTTCAATGTTAAAATGTCATATACCTGGAAATGTTATTGTCACTTTGACATCGATAAAAAAGGTGCATCCTTTTTTATCGCGATAAAAACCTCTCTTCCTCAATTCTAGTAAGCGGACGTCACTTTCACACAATGACAATGAGATCATTATTGTTGTTGTTCATCGATATATTCTGTCGTTAATTTATCTTGCCAAAAAACACTCGAGCTTTTCTTTTATCCAGATAAATTTCTCTTCAACTCAAAATTTTGTCAATCACTAAATTTGCTCGAAAAACTGACATTAGATAAAATCGCTCCACCTTCGGTGTCGCGATTTTATCATGTCAGTTTTTCTCGTAAAATTAGTGATTGGCAAAACTGTTTCGTTGCAAGGAGAAATTTATCCGATAAAAAAAAAGCTCTTGTGTTTTTACTGTTGATAAATGCACTTGTGGTTTTTTCACTTATGCATTTGTAACCATGATAAATAATTTGACATGTTTGTCAACAACTTATTGAATTTCTAAACACTAACAATGAGCCGATTCATTGAATTGTCCTGCCGAATTACACTCGATGTTTGTATTGATATTGGGTAAATTTGTGTTTTTCAACTTCTAAACTGTTTCCTTTAGCAATTAGACTCGAAAAACTATCAACCTAAAAACGCTCCACCTTCGGTGTCGCGTTTTTAATAGTTGACAGTTTTTCTCGTCTAATTGCTAGGAAACAGTTTCTCATTAAACAATCCAAATTTACCCGATAAAATACAAACCTCTTGTGCAATTATAAGTGATTATTTTTTTCACTTGTCAAAATCTGACATTTTGGTGGTTTTAACCAATAGCAATACATTATTCTAGCCAATCATTCGGTATTATACTGATAATTATGCTTCCTCATCGATAAAACCTTGTTTACATCGAAACGTCAAAATTTTACTTTGAATTTGTCATTATTGACAACTAAAAGCGCTTTCAAAAATCCTTTTAAATTGTTGAAAAAAATAATCTTCCCAAATACAACTCGCTCTTCAAATTTTATCACATAATTTTTTATTTTCATCACTCAAACTTGTTTATTTGAGGCAAAAACATTCAAACAAACCGAATTTAGATAAAATCACTCCTCCTAACGGAGTCGTGATTTTATCAAATCGGTTTGTTTTCATATTTTTGCCAAATAAACAAGTTTTCGTGGAAAAGAAAAAATTATCGATAAAATTTGAAGCACTCGTGGTATTACCTTTGATTATTTTTTTCACTTGTCAAAATCTGACATTTTGGTGGTTTTAACCAATAGCAATACATTATTCTAGCCAATCATTCGGTATTATACTGATAATTATGCTTCCTCATCGATAAAACCTTGTTTACATCGAAACGTCAAAATTTTACTTTGAATTTGTCATTATTGACAACTAAAAGCGCTTTCAAAAATCCTTTTCAATTGTTGAAAAAAAATAATCTTCCCAAATACAACTCGCTCTTCAAATTTTATCACATAATTTTTTATTTTCATCACTCAAACTTGTTTATTTGAGGCAAAAACATTCAAACAAACCGAATTTAGATAAAATCACTCCTCCTAACGGAGTCGTGATTTTATCAAATCGGTTTGTTTTCATATTTTTGCCAAATAAACAAGTTTTCGTGGAAAAGAAAAAATTATCGATAAAATTTGAAGCACTAGTGGTATTACCTTTGATTATTTTTTTCACTTGTCAAAATCTGACATTTTGGTGGTTTTAACCAATAGCAATACATTATTCTAGCCAATCATTCGGTATTATACTGATAATTATGCTTCCTCATCGATAAAACCTTGTTTACATCGAAACGTCAAAATTTTACTTTGAATTTGTCATTATTGACAACTAAAAGCGCTTTCAAAAATCCTTTTAAATTGTTGAAAAAAATAATCTTCCCAAATACAACTCGCTCTTCAAATTTTATCACGTAATTTTTTATTTTCATCACTCAAACTTGTTTATTTGAGGCAAAAACATTCAAACAAACCGAATTTAGATAAAATCACTCCTCCTAACGGAGTCGTGATTTTATCAAATCGGTTTGTTTTCATATTTTTGCCAAATAAACAAGTTTTCGTGGAAAAGAAAAAATTATCGATAAAATTTGAAGCACTCGTGGTATTACCTTTGATTATTTTTTTCACTTGTCAAAATCTGACATTTTGGTGGTTTTAACCAATAGCAATACATTATTCTAGCCAATCATTCGGTATTATACTGATAATTATGCTTCCTCATCGATAAAACCTTGTTTACATCGAAACGTCAAAATTTTACTTTGAATTTGTCATTATTGACAACTAAAAGCGCTTTCAAAAATCCTTTTAAATTGTTGAAAAAAATAATCTTCCCAAATACAACTCGCTCTTCAAATTTTATCACATAATTTTTTATTTTCATCACTCAAACTTGTTTATTTGAGGCAAAAACATTCAAACAAACCGAATTTAGACAAAATCACTCCTCCTAACGGAGTCGTGATTTTATCAAATCGGTTTGTTTTCATATTTTTGCCAAATAAACAAGTTTTCGTGGAAAAGAAAAAATTATCGATAAAATTTGAAGCACTCGTGGTATTACCTTTGATAAATTAACTTCAATGTTAAAATGTCATATACCTGGAAATGTTATTGTCACTTTGACATCGATAAAAAAGGTGCATCCTTTTTTATCGCGATAAAAACCTCTCTTCCTCAATTCTAGTAAGCGGACGTCACTTTCACACAATGACAATGAGATCATTATTGTTGTTGTTCATCGATATATTCTGTCGTTAATTTATCTTGCCAAAAAACACTCGAGCTTTTCTTTTATCCAGATAAATTTCTCTTCAACTCAAAATTTTGTCAATCACTAAATTTGCTCGAAAAACTGACATTAGATAAAATCGCTCCACCTTCGGTGTCGCGATTTTATCATGTCAGTTTTTCTCGTAAAATTAGTGATTGGCAAAACTGTTTCGTTGCAAGGAGAAATTTATCCGATAAAAAAAAAGCTCTTGTGTTTTTACTGTTGATAAATTAACTCCAATGTTAAAATGTCATATACCTGGAAATGTTATTGTCACTTTGACATCGATAAAAAACGTGCATCCTTTTTTGTCGCGATAAAAACCTCTCTTCCTCAATATCTAGTAAACGGACGTCACTTTTACACAATGACAATGAGATAATAACTGTTGTTGTTCGTCGATATATTCTGTCGTTAATTTATCTTGCCAAAAAACACTCGAGCTTTTCTTTTATAAGATAAATTTCTCTTAAACTCAAAATTTTGCCAATCACTAAATTTGCTCGAAAAACTGACATTAGATAAAATTAGTGATTGGCAAAACTGTTTCGTTGCAAAGAGAAATTTATCCGATAAAAAAAAAGCTCTTGTGTTTTTACTGTTGATAATTTTTTTAGTAACTTTTCGAGTTCTTTTTTGATATTTCTATCATTTATTTCACAGCTTTGTTGTTCAAAAAGGGAAGATTAAATTTATTGTTTCAAGGTACCCCCTTTGTTTCATAGATTTTAACATTAAAGGTGGAACATACATATTCCATTGTCTATATTGATTATTGAGTTAATTATTTCCAATTGAAATGTTGACTGTTTGATTTGCAAATTGAAAATATGGAAGAATAGTTTGCGTTAGTAAAAAAAATGCTTCTTTGTACCTATAAAAATTGGTCTATAGAATACATTCTGTTTCTTTAAAAAATTATTTTTATAATCCTTCGGTCAAGAATCTGAGGAGTTGAGGTAAGTTCTACAAATGCCACCCTGCCCTGTGATTCTGAGACTGTCTAAATCTACATAGTATATTTTTCAATAATCAATATGGGCATTCCCTTTTAAATTACCATCAATAGTTATCACTAAATATCTAATTTATTTTTTAATCGGTTAATTTTTATATTATTCCTTTCCTTGTAAGAGTTTATTGGACTGTTTACCATAATAGCAATTTTTCATTTCAAAAAGAGTTTAGCTGAAAGTAAGCCTAACTGCCTACCTAATCAAATGGGGTCAGATTGTGCAGAATATTTTGGTACCTTGAAATGAGATCTGAAAATCCTGATTAAAAATGCCATGTGATTCCCAGTCACTTTATAATAACTCTACAAAATAACACTAATGGGTCGATTCTGTGTTTTTCATAAGAGCTTACGAATCTGTAGATAACGAAAGTTCTGTACTGGTATAGTTATATTTCTCTATGGTATAGTTACAGATTATCTTACAGACATGCACAGAATCGACCCATAATATTTGAATTTTTAAATAAATTAGGTCAAATTAGATCTGTGGCAAGTTCTTACCTTTTATGTAAAGTTCCAGCTTTGGGGGGACAGATAAGAAATATGTTAGCTCAGTAATCATATAAAAAGTTGTTACCATCCCAAATCCGCCCAAAGTTAATTGAAATAAACGAAAAACTTGCAGTTTGGTTGCCATTGTAATAATATCTTAGTTGTGTATATATCTCTGGCTTGGTTACTTTTAACTTTTACTTATTTGAATGTTTATTTATAAATCAGTGTAAATATGACGTAATCAAAATAAATAAATACTGACACATGGTGTAATGTGAGAGCATAATGGAGAGGGATTGTTTGTTTTGTAAATAGTGATGACTCATTTCATTCACCAAAGTTGTATGAGAATGAATTCAATGGATACTAAAAACTGAAAAAAAAGATTATGCTTTACATATACATCCGTGTCTGTATTATTTATGTTCTTCCAAATTATCACTTTATGGAATAGTAAATAAAATAATTCAGTTGAGGTATTTATCAAAGGTCACAGAATATAATGTGCAGAATATCCTTAGTCCTTAGGTGTAGAGCTGGTGTAGGTGAAAAGGACTCTATCATAGATATATTTCTCGTCGAGAACATGTTTTTTTTTACTCTATGGTTCATGGTCAACAGACTTTGATTTTTGATTGACACTTTTGACATTTGATAGTTCACGTTTTGCACGTCATTTGTTGTGGCCATTTTGATATTTCTGTTCTGCGATATAAAAGTAGAAAATATAGATTTTAATGAAGTATAGCAACTTTAAACACTAAATTTCATACGTGTTTTTCATCCATAAAGAACGTAAATTAATGCTTTTAAAGAATTCTACGTAAATTAGTATATGATCCTACCTTATCGTGCATATTATTTGTCTTGTTTTGAGGAACAAGATGATTGAATTGACTGTTAAAACTCTGGATTCCCAAAACCACCAGTTCACCGTAGAAGATGATGTAAGTATAATTGAATTACAATGGTATTGAATTTTGCTTAAACCGATATTCTGGTGGTGATTTAAACCTAACTAATGGATAATCGTGGATAATAGAGGGTAGAAACTAAAACATTGATTTTAATACTCGTCTATTGAAAAATTGTGAAAAAGTTGTACTAATTGACTAATTACTAATTAGCTATTCAACTCCTATGTATAGGACAATGGATTGTTACCCTACAAAGTATAACTCATTTTTGGTTTAAATTATGAAACTTTCAATAGAATGAAAACATATTATTTTTAGTATGAACACTGAACAGTGATTGGTATGTACAGCAAATGTGTTCATCAATGTCAAATGCGCCTAGATTATAAGTAAATGATTCATTTATTACAATGCATCACATATTTGATAGTTCATGTATAAGGATACACCTCAAAGTACTTTTTAAGAATATAAATACTACATCAAGAAAAACAGGCCAAGTAATCTGGTTTAATAGAGAAATTCTTGTTAACCATAATCAAACTTGTAGAATTACTCCAAGAATTTTTATTTCTTCAAAAGACTTCTTGAATAAAAATTTCATGAGATATACCTCATTTAAAAACCAGGAAGAGTAATTTGAGTTTAAGTTGGCAACACAGATTCCACCCAGTTTCACACAACACTTTTCATCATTGACATCAGCTGATAATTTAAATTTTTGATAGTTCTGACAGATGAATATATTTAATTTTGCATCCGCTCTTATTTTATTATTTTTACTTCATTTTGTTGATACTGAACATTACAATATCTGCCTATGGAGTTCACAAGCTATTGAATATTTTGAACAATATAGGTTTTGTTAGAAAATTGGTTTTTCCTTTTTATTTTATTCACTGGTATTCAGTGATCAGTAATTTGTTACTTAGAAACAGCCATATTAGAGTAATATGTATGTTCTAATATTTAATTCAGTTTGAATATAACAGAAAAAAGTTTTACATGTGACAGAATACCCATCTGATTAATGCTTAGGTATAAACATCTAAATAATCTACTCTACTAGATAGACAAGAAGTCGATTTATGACTATGCGTTGCTGATTTTTTCATCAATCAAGGCATATTTAATGGATTTGGAAATGTTAATTACTTTTACGGAACACGCCCTGTAGTAACTAATCTGGTAACTTTTAGTGATGTGAGTAAAGCTTTGCAAATTATTCCTCCTGGTTATTAAATGGACTATAGTAGATTAATTTGAGCAATTGAAGTTTGTTTATGAAATAATTGTCATAATGATTAGTATAACAGTTACCTGACACTACAATTAAAGGGTTTAATTAATTGTATTGGCTATTTTCTCACAAGATCAGCACTAATTCACACTACAGTGTGGAGACTTGTAAGGGTGTTGCCCATATATTAGTTATAAAATTAATAATTAAACTGGATTTTCTGATGTCCAGCCATGATATCTTCTATAAGTTCCATGTGGTATTATTCATTATTCTTTTTGATATTTTTGGGAAATCTTTTTTGTTTTTTTTTTCAACAGCTACTTCTGTTATAAAGAATGATTAGATTTTTATTTTCTACCAACAATTTTTAAACAAAACATATCATTGAAACCAATTTGTAGCACAATTAATTTCTCATGCAAGAGACTATCGAATCACATATTATCACTCTAATTATAAGAACTCCGAACTCCCAAACTTTTTTTTTACAAGGGAGTATAAAAACAATCTTTGTCTTTTATACATAGAAAAAGGTTTGTGAATTTCAGTTTTTGTTGAATGTTGTTATAATTGAGCTATAATCAAGGAATAATTTACAGTTAATATTATTTTTTAATTTACCCAATGGTGCTAGAATATGAATTTAGGTAAAACGTAGAGTTAGGTGGTTTTATAATTGGTAACAATAATGGAAAAAATGGATCCCTCATAGAAAAACAAATTAAATCTTGAAAATATTCAACATTTTGTAGAAAAGTTATAAGATATTAAGAAAAATCCATTAGATGGTTTTGATGCAGTGAGCTTTCTACACTAAGCAAATTGAGCATAGCAACAATTCAAAAATGATTTCCATTAACCAAATTGATGTTCTTGCAAGGGGCTCTTGCAATTCACCAATAATTAAATTTACCTTTTGAATCCCAAATAGTCAATGGACAATGATCAAAATTTAGAACCTATTGTCTGTAGATAAGTGTAGACTACATCACAGATAATATACTTATATATTGGAAATTGACTTGTGGCGCCACCTTGAAAGTCCCTTCAGTAGTCTAGCATAAATCAAATGGTTGTAAACTGTCAAAATAGAAGATTACCATAATTTTACTTTTATTGCAAAATGGCATTTATGGTTCATTTTTTGATATTTCATTTAAAGTTACTCAACATTGAATGATATTACAATAATAAATAATTTAGAAATCATCTAAATGACATATTTGGCATCTTGAAGCACACACCAATATTACAGAGCAAGCTCACAAATACAGTGTTCAAAATATGAAAGAACTTTTTCACAAAACTAGGTACCAAAAATCACATCCTAAATTACAATAATATACAATGTCCGCCATAAAGTTGGAACCATATGGGAATTTTTTTATTATTGTAGTTAAATAACAACTTTGGATAGCAATCACTTCTGCTTCTGAAATAACTTAAAATGCACCAAGTTAAAGTTGACAGGTAACATCTGTCAATTGTCAAGTTCGTAATTTTGGAAAAAATGTCCTAAAAACGGGCCAATTTGCTAAAATTTCGAAAAATGTTACTTGGAAATTATGATTCTAATCACATTTCATGCTCATGTGCCGATTTTGAGAGAGAAATTTTGATGTTCAATAAATTTCATATTTTCGTACTTTTTGATTCACCCCCGTATCAGGCTATTTTAAAATCATTTGAAACTCTTCCAAGTAGTCTAGACTCTAGAGGCTACCATTCCATTGCATATTGTGATCATAATATTCGTACGTAAGCTGGTTTTGGAGATTATTGATATTTTCAACTAAAAAAGAGGTAGTCTCTGGATTATTTTCCAAATTTCGAAAAAATCAGAAATTGTTTTTCAACTTTCTCTTTATTAAACTTTAGTTGGATAGTACAAAAATGGTTTTAATTATAATCTGAATATCTTGACGCATAACGACTACTTCAAAATTACAAACAATAAATAGATCATGGACCAAGGATGTACTGATTTTTTGTACATAAGTTCCTTTAAAGTGACCTATTTATTGTTTGTAATTTTGAAGTAGTCGTTATGCGTTAAGATATTCAGATTATAATTAAAACCATTTTTGTACTATCCAACTAAAGTTTAATGAAGAAATAGTTGAAAAACAGTTTCTGATTTATTTGAAATTTGGAAAATAATCCAGAGACTACCTCTTTTTTAGTTGAAAATATCAATAATCTTCAAAACCAGCTTACGTACGAATATTATGATCACATCATGCAATGGAATGGTAGCCTTTAGACTACTTTAAAGAGTTTCAAATGATTTTAAAGTAGCCTGATACAGGGGTGAATCAAAAAGTACGAAAATATGAAATTTATTGAACATCAAAATTTCTCTCTCAAAATCGGCACATGAGCATAAAAATTGATTAGAATCATAATTTCCAAGTAACATTTTTCGAAATTTTAGCAAATTGACCCGTTTTTAGAACATTTTTTCCAAAATTACGAACTTGACAATTGACAGATGTTACCTGTCAACTTTGACTTGGCGCATTTTAAGTTATTTCAGAAGCAGAAGTGATTGCTATCAAAAGTTGTTATTTAACTACAATAATAAAAAAAAATCGCATATGGTTCCAACTTTATGGCGGACATTGTATATATCTAGTACATACATATTATTTTGGTTTGGGTCACAAACTTCCACAAACAAAAAGAGGGATAATAAAATCATAGGATAGAGTCAAAATCATTTATCATCATCATCATTTATTATAATGATAATGGATTCACAAAAAAAAAATTTACGGATTTAAACCCGATTTTGCATTTGAAATATTTCCAATCAGTAAAGAAACACTGTACATCTTCGTCACCTTGATATTTATTACTAATTAGTTATGCCATCACCCATTCATACAGCAGATCTGATTATATCACTATATATTATGGATAAAATAAATCCTAGTTTGAGCCTAGTTGTAATTTAATTTGGCTTTACAGATTACAGTTGAACAATTTAAAATCAAGATTGCAGATACTGTAAATATTGCAGCAGATACCCAACGCATCATCTATTGTGGAAGAGTTTTGCAAGATAACTCCAAATTAGCTGATTATGGTAAGTATTATAGACAATATATATAGACAACTTACCCAATAGAGACAACTTACCCAATAAAGACAACTTACCAAATGATGACAAATTTATTTATTGTATTGCAATTACTACTGTTATCACGAACAAGTTGTATATAACGTTGTTATAGAACAACTTCTGTGATTATAAATGTTTATTTATGGTAATTTACATTATTATATTATTTTTGTAAAAAAATTTTTGAATAAACATTATTATTATTATTATTATTATTAATTTTTTTTTATCAATAATTTTTATCAAAAATGCATAAAGTGGTTAATTTTTTAGAATAAATGAAAATACAGAATAAAGCATTATCTATTACATTTTATAATAAGCTTTTTCTCTACCATCCTTAATTTTACAAATATTTAATAATAGTAGTAATATTTAAGAGAGACTCCCATACAACCAACATGATTTTTTTTGCCGTTTTCATAGATAATGGTCCAGAACTCTTTGTCGTGGGTCCGACTCACACTTGGCCGATTTTTTTAAATATTTTATTCAAGTGTTTGTTATGTATTAAATGTTATTTGTTTAAATAGATGTTAATGGAAAAGTTGTACATTTGGTACAAAGACCCCCACCTGGCACTACGCCAAGATCAAACAGTAGATCTGCTTCTCCCCAACCCCAACGTAGAGGATTTAGAGGTTTTCGAGGACTGGAACAAGGCAATGCAATGTATCTGGGTTCTATGGCATTTCCTGGAAACTTGATGGAATCTCAAGGAATAGTACCACCACCTCCTACACATAGTCTTTCTGGAAGTCGTTTAAATGTTGCAAGAAGGTTGGTAATATTTATAAAAATGTTTGGTAAAAAAATTATTATTTTGACTAAACCTGACTAAACCTGTAAGTATTATCTATGTGACCACAAGAAAGAATGGAAATTTGACCTAGGAAGAGACAAGCTAATTAATTAGTTTTAGTACTTTTGCTCAAATTTACGAAGATCTAATAAGCAAAGATAGATATTGAGGAAATCTGTGTAACTTGGGGCTAGCCATTTAATTATTTTCTAAATATTCAACAATTTTTAAATGCTTAGAAATAGAAAATAAAGAAAAGTA
Organism: Galerucella nymphaeae; assembly: GCA_963978555.1. Lineage (NCBI taxonomy): Eukaryota > Metazoa > Arthropoda > Insecta > Coleoptera > Chrysomelidae > Galerucella > Galerucella nymphaeae. The sequence continues at coordinate 13,546,470 of OZ021718.1, forward strand.
AATGTTTTGTTTCCAAACATTTTAACCACATAATAGTATATTTTCATCAATAAATATATATTTTCGGCAATAAATAAGGTTTATTAAAGAAATATACATTTTCTGTAATGCTATTGAATTTTTTAGAGAATAAAAATGATTTTTTAGAATGTTGAGAAGAGCTGAAGCAGTTATACAGATGCTAGAAAATCCATCTGCAAGATCCCAAGATCAACCAGCTTCCGAAGAAAATCAAGAAGATGAAGAAGTAACTCCTGTGATAGAGGCAAGAGTTATTGTACCAAATAATATCGAACCAATCGATGAAGTATTAAACGCTGTTCAGAACACTTTAATGAATGCTTCAAATAATACAAGGTATGCATTTTCAATTCACTTTGTACACTTTATTATATTTTATCGCTCATGATTCAGTACGAAAATTTGTTGTTGATTGATTATTATATAAGAGTCTATGCCATCTGACAGTAGAGTTTATATAGCGATTTATCAGGACCTTGAAATTTAATAGTTGCATACACCCTACCATATGTAGGTTTTGAGATAAGTTTAAGGGTGTCAATATACAAGTATTTACAGATTTACAGCTGGGTATCTTGATTTCTGAGATTCCCACCTAATTTAAGCTTAAATGACTGGAGTACCCCGATATCTTTAATGTTGGATACTTTAGAATGGTTATCTATAGAACGCAGACTTACATCTTTAACGATGATATATATTTACAAAATGTTACATAATCTTCTACCTGCATATTTTGACAGATTTATAATAGGCCTCTTGCATAGATTTTTATTTTTACCTTAAAGTATTCTGAAAACCTCTTAATTAAAGTATAATAAATATCCTTCCACATTTTTTTTCCAAGAAGTACTCAAAATTATCTCATGAATTCCCTAAGAAAGTTTCACGAAGCCCTTTAAATTTTACGTCACACGAAAACACAATGAAATTGGTCGTGACGTCACAAGGTACACCTGTCGTCCGCTAAATGTAAACTTCAAATCTGGTTTCCCGTTTATCCATTTTAAAAGCATTTTTACTTGAAATATGTTAGCATCAATTTATTGTTTAATAGTGTTTACTGTTGTGTTTCTTTGTTTATCGTTAATTTTAAATATTAAGATGTCTGAAGGATTTTCAAAGGCACAATCTGATAATTTACCTCCCGGTCCTTTTTCGGAGTTTTTCTTCAATGGGTAGCTTAATGAATGTTTTTCCAAGAGTGGAGATTGTTGTACTTCCACAACCTGGCACGATACAATACCAATAAACCATTTTTTCTCAAAAAATCACCAAAAACAACGTCAAAATTAACTTTGATAGACGTCAAAACTTGGCATAAGTACCTTGTGACGTCACTGTTGAATGAAATGTGTTTTTGGCGGCATTTTAGTCGTTTGAATTTCAATTATTTATTACGACTTTAATATCAAACAAAATTTGAAAATATTCCTGTGGGATGATATTTACCTATAATTGGTCAAATTAATGCAATAAAAAAATTATCTGCAAGGGGCCTATTTTCAATAATCAAATTCACCAGTATAATACTAGAAAAAAGAAATAATTTATACGTAAATAATCAAACAAAAACATTTAATACTAAAACATTAACTTTTAAAGGATTTATTACTTACAATAGTCTACCTGAAAATGTAAAGTCTTCTACAAGTCTTATTCTGTTTACAAAGAATTTATTAAGCCATTTAAGAGACCATTAGGATGATACCAAATTGTTAGGTACAATACCTATTATTGTGTATATATTTCATATTTCATTATTTTTTGTATGTTAGTAATGTAGTTAGTACTTATAAACAAATATTGTGGATATTTTTTTTAATTGTTTGTATATTAATGTTGCTTTATATTAGGATGTACTTATTTCAATATAGTTATCTATCTAACTATAATATTTTAAGAACCACAGCGACTGTTGTAAAAGCTTGTATTGTATATTCCATATTACTAGCGTGCGGAAAGATCCACTTTTCTGCACTAAAAAGCGTGCGGAAAGTAAATTTGTAAAGTTTTTGGCATCGTTCGGCCATCTGCAATAGCGTGCGGAAAGTACCACTTTCCGCACTAGTTAGATAAACTACTATAAAATCATTTTTATTTAAAAGTTGTTTTTTCTCCGCAGAAGAATTTCTAAACTTGTTGATGTATGAATATTTATTTTTTTTGCGTGTCAATTTTAGATTAGGATAGGATTAAGTTAAGTATTTTAGGAAATGTTGCTGCAGGTGGTCCTCCGAAACCAGCAAAATTTTGAAAGTGGTCTATGAGAATAAAATATTTTGAACCTATGGTTCATTTAATATTTAGAGTTGATGTAAAATATAAGAATAATAAGACAAACTTTTACATAAGTTTGTATTTTCAGTGCACCAACAAACAGCAGACCTTCTTCGGTACCCAGCTCTTCAGAAGCTACACCTTCAGGAGCAACTCCTAGATCTTCATCAACTGAGAACTTAACAGCTGAACCAAGATCAACAGCAAATGGCTTTCCAGAGTAAGTATTTTTGATGGTATAACCAAAGTCTATATATATTCAAGAAGTCAGCTCACTCTTTTGATCGTCGGAAAACGCCGGCATTTTTTGCTGGGAGTCGTAAATCATGTGCGACACCTGTTTTTGGTAGTATACGAGGGGACGGATGGTGAATTCATTTGTGAAGGAATTTACCGGGTGCAATTAGAAAATATGTTGACTTTATTCTTTCTAAATGTCCTTAGTGAGGAATTTGCAAATGTAAGTGTGTAATAGATTCGCACCCTTGTATATAAGGACAGCAGGTATTCCCATGGGAAGTTTGGGCAAGGATGCGAAAATGCTATAGTGGACAACTTGGTCTTCAACTTCATTCCTACATCATCCTGCACACATAAATCATTGAAATTTTCAGTGAATATATTTTCTAAAGAAATCATATATTCACTGAAAATTTTTGGAGGAACTGTCAAGCCTCCAAACCGTCCCTGCCTACTACCTTCATAGACTTTTTTTTCGCAGAATGATGTGGATTGGTCAGAATCTTCCTTATTACAAAAGTTTAGACAAATTTTGCATTTGTGTTTAACAAAACACTTTTGCAAAAAATATCCACCCACATAAACCAGGGCATTTCCTTCTTCTGTGGACAAATCCTGGTAGTCTTTCCTTTTTATCTCCAATATTGGCTTATCATCATTTATCATCCTTAGGAAGACGAAAAAATGATAATTGTTTATGAATTGCAGTATTGTTTCTACAGAAATCAACGCAACAATAATTCCCACAAGATGGCATCGCACACAATCAAAAACACAGCAGATAACGTTCGCACAAATTAAAATTCAAAATCACTTTCTTGGGCGCACCCGATACAACGCTCAGCTACACCACCGTGTAAGTCAAACAGAACTGAAAAAATCAATAAATACACAGCGGCTGTGCCTTTCGCCGCTGAGTGGGTGAGTGTCGGCAGGAGGGGGATTCTCGGGTCGTCGAGAGAGTGGGCTGACTTCTTGAATATATAGACTTTGGTATAACATTCCATAAAATTGACCAATTTTCAGAATAAATCCACTTGTAGTGAATCAATTCAATAATTTGCCCAAGTAGACTCAGTGTTCATTGCATATTCCGTGAAAGTGGTAGATTTTCTTTCAGTTCTCCAAAGTTGAGCTTATTATATGAATATGCCTATATTAACAAACCATTGTTTCATCTTCATTTTTACACAAAGTGGTGTGTCAGTTATCTTGATAGTGACCGATTTTAATCTCAACAAATATGGGCAGGCTCCGTATGTTTCTTTTATGGCGTGAAGTAATAAAGATAGAAAAATTACGCTCGTAATATATCTGCTTAAACAGCTGAACTTGAAGTAATTTTAGAGGCTATCAAACATAGTATACAGTTGGTTCGTTGGATCTTTTCCCATGGGTCATCATTAATATACAAATGCAATACATGAATACAATTAATAACACGTAGGTCGTAGTTGTAAGCAAAGTCATTGGTCTGTCAACGTACAGATTCGCGTTTAACCTATCGCCGACATTCATCATATGACTATCTCTGTTTGTTATATTACGCTGTAATGGAACAAACGGTTTCATTTCGGGGGTTAAGATTCTGTGAGAAGGAAAGAGACGTAATACAAAAAGTAGTATGTGAATCATTTCATACATGGGAAAAGATTCAGCGAACAGACTTTAGTAAAAACTGTACTTACCTAACCTAATTTTCCTAAAAAATATCAAGCTACCACATTTCAAATCTTCATCGACATTTTAGAATAAATTCAATTGTGTATTAAAATATGAACATTGGATTACTATGGATTCAAATTCACAATTTCTTGGAAAATAATGTATGTGGGGACAAACTGGCAAAACAAGGTATAGAATATGAAGAAGGAATTATTGATATTATCTTTTCTTATTACAAACCAGAATGGTCCCAACCCCAATTAACTTGGAACTAATATTCATTGTCTGTCGGGAAGCAGATGTTAATTCGTAGCGAACGGTCTACTCTTTGAAAAGTAATTTTCAAATTTGTAAGGCGTAATAATATATTGATACTACTATCTTCACATCTATTGATAACATGCTTAACTTAAATATGACAATTGTTACAGGAAACTATAATAAAACAAAAAACAAACAGAATAATAAAAAGGGACACAGGTTATGCCAGAACATATACACAAAAAAAGATATACACCTTGAATTGAGAACCTCCTTTTTAAGGAGTTAATAAAACCATTTGAAATGTAATGTAATTCAACTATTAACAAGATTCTACTTATCACTTATTTAATAGCATTTTTGTTTTGTATTTTTGCAGAAATGCGTCAAGAACTGTTGAAATGTCTGAATTATTAACAATGCTGGGACAACTACAAGTCAGATTTGCTCCATTTTTAGAAAGATACCAAACTTTTATGAGCGAAGATCCTGAAGTAACTGCAGAAGTAAGTACATTATCATCCAAATTCTAAGTGTGGATTTATGCAGACACATTTAACAATTATCAATTAGCATTTAACAATTAACAGTTAAACTTTCACTATGACTCCATTTATGCACACAATTAACAATTATTATCTAACAATTACGAATACATTGACCAACTTTTAACTTTCTTAAATTAAATGTACTGAATTTTCATCTAGTGTGCAACTAGTACGCAGATCCTGAAGTTTATCTCACTTTTTTCATAAAAAAAGTGGTTGATTTAGGGTTATGTTGTGTGTCAGCATAATTATTAAAAGAAAAAAGTCTCAGCTTTTTCAATTCTACTCGTACTATACATCTTCAAAATTGTTCCAATAGACACGAAAATTTAGGGTTATTGTAAATGTAAATAACCAGAATCTCGGGCTTGTGCGCGTGCTTACTATTTTCTCCTAATTTATAATTGTGTCTGCATAAACGATGGCAGTTTTACTAATTGTTAACTGATAAATGTTAATTGTTAAATGCTTATTGATAATTTTCAAATGTTGCTGCATAAATCCACACTAATTTATCGTTTATTAGATGTCCATTTAATCTGGTAAATTATTTTGTAAGAATTTTGTCATGTTAAACGGCCAGTTAACTCTACTGGTCCCAATAGTTGATTGTCATTTACACGTCTCCAGATATTTATGCTACCAGTTTGGTTCGGCTGCGGCTGCGGCTGCGGCTGCATTTTGATGATATATTTTTAAATTGTTGTACCTTATTCACGCACTAATAATCTCTGAACTTCAAATCAATTTTTACCTCCTCCTTCACCGATATGTTGTAAGGGGGTATCAGTTGGACTTGAGTCGGAAATAAAGTGGAGGGAATGAATCGTGGTTATCGGAGATATTCCAGATTTGTCATGTTTTATGTCTCTTTTTCACGCATGCATTGGCAGATCGCTCGTTTCAATTGAGTAGGTCGTTCTTTTTGGTGCTTACTCACATCACTTTATCTCCGATCACTTTTACTGAAGTGAGCTGAGATCTCAGTCAAAAAGAACACACCTAATGTCAACACGTATTTGTCAAAGCCAACGGTACTGTAATATTGCTTAGTAATCAAATTATGATATTGAATGCTGAAAGTACAAAAAATTTGAATTGAGTATCTCGCAAACTGTGCATAATAGCGAATTTAAACTAGAGCACATTTTTGTTTTCTTTCAATTTTAGGTTTTCTTCAACAAAAATATTTTATGAAAACAAAGAATATGAACCTAATAACAATGCTTTCTGTCCACTGTCATTTCCGTTAGTCACACCAACAGAATTTCTTGAAAAATTCCTAAGAAAGTTATTTATATTTTACAAAAAATTGAACAGTTCTTTGGTGCAACTCGATTGAATTGATGAGATTTTATATCATGTACATCTAAATAAATTTTTATAATTCACAATTATCGCATTTGTGGTAATTCTGGAAGCATAAAATATGTAACTATCACCTAAAATTTTTCCATTTTCAGTAATGATAACATTTATTTTTTAGAATCAGAGGTCAACACAAACTATGTTAAATCGAGTGTCAGAAGTCATGCATTTTTTGGGTCATGCATATCACTCCCTTAGTGATTTGATTATAAGAGTGAGAACGCCCCCGCCTAGACCACTACTGTGTCGACCGATCCTTATTCAACATTCTGCAGTAGTTCAAACAGGCATTCCAATACAAGTTGAGGTAATAGAGGTAATTTTGTAGTATATCATTTTGATCAAATTTGCATATCTTTGATTTTGTATCTGCTCCGGATAAAAAATGAATATAGTGGTTTTGTGAGTACCTATGGTTTATTTACGATAATCAGAATAAGTATAAAGTCTGGGACAATTTACAGCTTACGGGCTGGCAAAACTTCAAGAAATCAACATATTGATTAGAAAAATTCAGCAGTTTTGACACAATTGACGTTAGGTTTAGCATGTCAGTTATTGTTTAATCAAATGTTAATTGGGATACCGAACGATTAGTTTTTGTTTCTTGTATTTTATTCACATAAATAATATGTACCGGGTGGTCCAATATGCCGATCTCTCGACTATATATCAGAAACTAATCAAGTTATAACTTTAGGAGGAAAAATTACTCGATAAAAGTGGCCAAGAGAAATTGCTGGAAATAAATTTCAAGTTTCTAGGTTAACCGCGAGGGGGCGTATGCTGTTTAATTACTTTTGTCCACGACCACCTAATAATAAGTCAATATTTTACCTCCTAACAAAAGGTATATGGTACCCATATATCAACTGTCGTGAATTATGGTTCATAATACACTGTAGTGTATTGTGGTTCATAATTCACGACTAGAGGTGGGGGTGCAATATGAAATAAACTATTAAATTTGTGTATTCTGTTAAGGAAATTTGTTTCTGATATATATCGTATCGCTAAAATATTGTAATTTTTAGTATTGATACTTTTCATAACGATATTTTCTGATATTAAGTATTTTAAAACAATATATTTATAACGGTACGTTGTATTGGTACTTTCTTCAGTATCGCCCATCTCTATATATGTAAAATTATTTGATGTAGTTGCCACAACATTTTGAGGTTAGTGATATGCCAAATCGTTACTGACCTTTATTTAATAAAGAAATTAAGTGTCGTGGACAAAGTATAGTATTCTACTCACAATTTACGGCCATAATTCACTCGGTTGACTTGCGCTCGTGACGCAAACGTCACCCATCGTGAATTATGGCTATCATAAATTGCTCGTTTAACAATATACTAATTTTTCCATTTTTTCAAATAAAGGGCGAGGGAAAGTGTTTTTGGATAAATACCCATAACTTTGGTTTATGTCAACCGATTTTGACGAAATTAATGTCATTAGAAAGAGTATGGATGAATTAATAACATCTACTATAAAACACTTGCATTTAGTTTTAATTGTTATAGGTAGGGGGTACTTTCGAGAGAAAAAAATTGAAATTTGCTTTTCTTAAAAATGTTTAATGCAAACACCTTATTATTGTTTATTATATATTGGAACTGGATCAAATTCGTAACAAAATGGCGCAAACCGCATGTTGATAGCTATGATAGAAAACGCAAACAAATTTGTGGGAAATTTAAGCATCTTCTTAGTTTACTTATTTAACACTTGGTATAATTGGGAATATTTCACAAAAAACTGGTTTTTAAATTTTTCTTTACAGGCTACGCCCCCTAGCTGTTAACCTAGAGACTTGAAAGTTATTTCTAGCAATTTTTCTTAGCCACTTTCAGCCAAGCATTTTTTCTCCTAAAATTATAACATGAGTAATTTCTGATAGCCGAGAGATCGGCTTATTGGACCACCCGGTAGGTACTCATAATAAATAAATATGACAATTTAACTCATGTTTAAAAAATCGCATATGACACAGTGCAATTGTCAATTTGACACCTGAAAACGCAATAGTTGACAGTTTTTCTCGTCTAATTGCTAGGCAACAGTTTATCATTAAACAATACAATTTTACCCGATAAAATACAAACCTCTCGTGCAATTATAAGTGAGAATATTATAGATGCCTTTCATTTGTAAAGAAACATTATTCTATTTATGATTTACGAGGTACAGACGACGAATCAAAAAAAAACTCTCACACTGACTTCCAGTTATCTTTCAATGAAGAAAAAATTTACATGCTGGCAACATCATAAAATTTTATTTTGCAACGTCATCGTCTTTTTTATAGTAAATAAACTATATAGGTACCGAAGCCATTAAGAACTGTATCATTTCTATAATTAGCCTTTTTCCTGGGAATCATATATTGACAACAACATCAAAGAATCGTCCTATTATTTATGAAAATGAATAAATGTTGCTGAGAAAATAGATAAAATTATAATTATCAATACAATCAATCCATTTAACAGAAAGTTAGGTTAAGTGATGCATACAAATCATTGTGCATTCACGAATTGTACGTCTAACAGTCGGTACAGACAGAATGGAGCGAAATTCGTGCCTTTTATAAAACCGCAAGATGACAGCAAAGTGCTGGAAGTGGATTCATTGATGAAAAAGGAAAAAAATCAAAAATATACGTATTTTTTTACAAAACATCTCATTAATTCCAATAGTTTAGGGACAGAAAATCTGAATCTATTAACAACAGTATCTGAGGTCATTTATTGTATAATTAATGAAGTTATGTTTGAACTCAGTATATTTATCAATATCATTGATATTTTTTAAAAAATTAACATTATTCTTCGATTATAAAAAAGCATATAAAATAATTTTTTAATGTACAATCATTTACCAGAATTGTTTATAAACCAGCTAACCTTTCAACTAAGACATTTTTATTACCTGACACGGGTTAACCACGTCATGCAATCCATCGTTTTTAAGTCCCGTACAGGACCTAGTATTTTTGCAAATTTTAATTTTGCTCCAGGTACATCATCTTCAATTATTTCCATTTTAATTAAATATGTTGTCAATACAGAATTCAATCATATCTACCCATCGCGGGTGCTGCCTGATGCGGATCTTTCTTGAATCTTTCCAGGAAAAAGGCCAATATGTATCTTCAGTCATATCTAACCTAATTTTTAGGAAACAGATCAATCATTCATTTAGTTTTTAAACAGCAATTCATTAAAATATTAGCTACAGTCAGCGTCATACAAAACTGGTACATCTTTTTTTCCCTATGTAAACCAAACTTAACTTATCAAAATGACAAACAGTCACATGTGCCAAATTTGTCAATGAGCATTATCCACGATGCCATCACAGGATCTAAGACAAATAGTAAAAAATTGGAGAGTATCGGGTGAACCGTCTCTCTCCGATCATAGTATCATAACATTCAAATTAGAACTGGGCATACCCGAGGCATGCCTCAGGAGAATACCAAGAAAAACAGATTGGGACACTTATAACACCAATCTAAAAAGAAATCTAGCACAAATCCAGAGAAAAGGAAGGGCTAAGGACCATCTCGACCTGGAAAATGAGCTAGAGGATCTGAACAGGGCAATAATCGATGCGTTTGAATCGAGCTGCCCTCTTCAAAAACAACAAAGCAGCAAAGATGCACCTTGGTGGAACAAACATCTGTCAGAACTAAGATCTCAAACCCGGGACCTTTTCAATAAAGCAAAACTCACCGGAGACTGGCAGAGGTACACCGAGGTGAGAAATACCTACTACAAGGAAATTAGAAAAGCTAAAAGAAATAGCTTCAGGAAATTCTGTGAAGATATAGACGCAACACCTGCTGCGGCAAGACTTTACAAAGTCATGGCGAAAAGTAGGGTCAACACAGATATGGCTTTGAGAAAGCCAGACGGCAATTATACCGAAAATGAGGGGGGAAAGAGTTCGACTCTTACTAGAAACTCATTTTCCTGGAAGCATCCCAAATAGGGGAGACAATCCTCTCGAAGCTCACAGAAAACCTTCGAGGGCAAGTATTACAATGGCCAAACACATTTGTAGTAATGATAGGTTGAAATGGGCTATGAACACCTTTTCGCCTTTCAAGACACCGGGAGCGGATGGAATTTTCCCAGCATTGCTCCAGCAAGCTCAAGACGAAATTCTTCTGCATCTGGTTAGAATTAGTCGAAGTAGCTTAGAACTGGGTTATATACCAGAAGTTTGGAGAAGGGCAATAGTAACCTTCCTTCCAAAAACTGGGAAAAGGGACACAACAAACCCCAAATCCTTTAGACCAATTAGCCTAACATCGTTTGTACTCAAAACGATGGAAAAAGCAATTGACAACTACATTCGAACGGAAATCCTAGAGAGACTACCTCTCCACCCATGTCAGCACGCTTACCGGGCAGGCAGATCTACGGAGACTGCACTGGTACAACTGACGGAGGATATCCGAGGTGCTCTAGACAACCAAGAAACTGTAGTATGTGCATTTTTGGACATAGAAGGAGCTTTTGACAACACTCCACATGAGGCTGTCAGAAGAGCATTAAGCAGAAGAGGTGTTGACAGCACAACATCCAAATGGATGTCGGAACTGCTCACCACAAGAGTAGCAGAGACAAGGACAAGCAAAGACATTGTCTCCATCTGCACTACCAGAGGATGCCCACAGGGAGGAGTAGCATCCCCTTTAATGTGGAGTCTGACGGTTGACGAACTCCTGTGTGGTTTGACGAATCTAGGAATATCCTGCCAAGGATACGCCGACGATATTGTCATAACAGCCAGGGGGAAATTCGAAAACACTCTTTGTGATATTGTACAAAAGGGTCTGAACTATACAAATAGCTGGTGTAGGCAAGTGGGACTCAGCATCAACCCCACTAAAACCATCTTGATAGCCTTCACTAAGAAAAGAAAACTCAATCTCAAAACCATAAAACTTAATGGGAACGAGATTGAATGGAGACAAGAAGTCAAGTATCTAGGCTTGTTTCTAGACAGTAAGCTCCTGTGGAACAAACACGAAAAGGAGATTACCCACAAGGCGAAAATGGCTCTTATGGTCTGTAGGAATCTGGCAGGGAGAAATTGGGGCTGCAACCCAAAAATCCTAAGCTGGATGTACACTGCCATAGTGAGACCAATCATCACTTATGGAGCCATTGCATGGAGCAGCAGAACTAGTCTATTGACAACGAGAGAAAACCTCTCCAAAATTCAAAGACTAGCTTGTATATGCATTACAGGAGCAATGAGAACATGCCCAACGGCAGCAATGGAAGTAATTCTCAACCTCACCCCTCTACATATGGTGGTGGAGAGTGTTGCAGAAAAAACAAGATACAGACTAAGTAGAGAGGGAATCATTAAAAGAAAAATCACCTCTTCACTTCTTAGAAATCAGACAACCTGGGACATGCCACAAGACGGTATGATGAGAAAGTACAACTTTTCGAAGAAATTCGTTACAGAATTCAGCAACAAGAAGGAATGGGATCCGAATACCATTACCAGAATTGGAAAGAATGCCATTCAATGCTACACAGATGGCTCAAAAGCAATAGGAGGAACTGAGATAGGAGTGTTCGGGCCAGGAACCAAACACTCCGAAAGCTTGGGAAAAACCCCAAGTATCTTTCAAGCGGAAATCCACGCCATAAGAAAGTGCGCCCAGTTCAATCTTAATAAAGGATACAGAGGACAAAGGATTATCATAATGACAGATAGTCAAGCAGCCATCAAAGCACTGAGCTCTTGCGTAATCAGTTCTAAGATGGTTTGGGAATGCCTAGACAAACTAAATGAATTAGGCGAGAACAATATAGTTACCCTACTATGGATTCCAGGACACACTGGAATAGAAGGAAATGAAATAGCAGATGAACTAGCAAAGAGGGGGTCGGAAATACCCTTCTGGGGGCCTGAACCTTTTTGCGGAATCAGCCCCAATGTAATATTAGAAGAAATAGGCGAAGCCGAAAGAAAGAGAAGATCTGACCATTGGAAAGATCTAGTAGGGCTTAGACAATCAAAGATTCTCCTGGGTGACTACAACCAAAGGAGATCAAATGAATGCATAAGTCAAAGCAGGACTGCACTAAGAGTTTTAACAGGGATCCTAACGGGACATTGTCGCCTGAATGGGCACCTGAAAAAGCTCAAATTAGTGGAGGAAGAAGAATGCAGATACTGTGGCATGGAAGAAGAAACCTCCATCCACCTACTTTCCAACTGCACAGCACTCCAGAATCCTAGAGCACAGTACCTGGGAGATTACTGGATAGAAGAGGAACATTTACCTAAGCTGAAGCCTGCAGATATCCTAAAATTCCTCCGGGAAATAGGACTAAAGGAGCTACTAAGTAGAAGTAAGGGGGCACAATAGATCTTTTAGGTCTCAGTGAATGTTACCCCAAACACACACACACATACATACATCCACGATGCCAGCCCATTTAAGTGAATTTGATAGAATGCGAATAATTTCCATAATAGAAGATGGTTAGTTCATTAGACGACTTGTCCAAGAGTTTAATAGAAGCAAAACCATGATTCAAAATATTGAAAAAATGTAAGATAACGATCAAACTGTTAACTGAAAGAGAGGAACTAGAAGAACATTAATAACTATAGTGGAGCAAGACGAAGGAAGCATCAACTGATTACTTAAGGGAGAATCCATTTCATACCATAAGACATGCAAAAGTTGCAGTAAACTTATCAATAATAATGGGGGTATGAAACGGTATTAATTATTGAATGTAAACTTTCATGGCTTCCATGCTACCATGGTCTATGATCTATTTGTTAGCTCATTCATTTGAAATGTTTTAATTCTGAATTACGTGGATCTCTGTCCAAATCTAAAACTGTATAATTTTCCATTGAAATTTTGTTGTTATTTTTGAAATTTTATGACTACAAATGCACAATTCTTTAAATTAGGCTTTCTAATTTTCCTTAATTCCGTTGTTACTGAAGCATTAGTTTTCTGCATCTTTTGCATGTCATGCCGTATTAAATGGATTTTTCTATAAATAATCAGTTGAAGCTTTGTCTAGCTCTATTCTAGTTAAAACTGGTCTTCCATTTCCTATTTTTCAAACAAAAGTTTGATCCCTGTCCCACCTCTTATTCAATCAGTCATCTAAAAAACCAACCAAATTTTATTAAAAAAATATATTTATCAAAATTTTATTCTATTTATTATAATATCACACTATTTCTAAATTTAAGCTAGTTACTGTTTGTGTATAAATGATATAATAGATTTTCATGTTTTCCAATTTTTTCTATTGCCATACAAAATTTAATTTCATTATCACATCTACTATCATTTTTGTTGAGCTGGCTTCCCTGCCCTAGAAATCATATCATAACAGTTGGTTTAGCATTGAAATTTTTTAAAAGATCAATTAACACAACTACTAAAACACTATTTTTGATTATAATAGTTGTACCAGTTTTACATGACTTGCAGTGTACCAATCTTACTACAAACTTCGGTATATGAGTTATTTTAAAAGATATCAAAAAATGTTATCAACAAAAATAGTAGATGTCTTTAAGGTTTTGCTACGTTATACAGACTCCTTCAAAAGGTATGGACACGTTTATGTAAATATCGTAGGTAAATCAACGCTCTGTAGCTTATTGTACGTTGAAGAAATAACATTTATATAGTATAGTATAGTCAGATGCAGTCTTATCATGCGGGTCATTCGATTCAACAAAGACATACTCACAGTTTTTGTTTTCTTTTATTGCGTTTAATTATAACTCCCAAATAAAATCCGTAAGATAAATAAGACAGACTTATACAATTTTGATGAGAAAAAGAAGGATATGTATTTAGTTTTCGGCGATTCTAAAAAGTCTCACCAGTTAAGCTTTCATTTGAATATATCAGTCTTGTCACTTTGACAATTCAAAGTGACAATATGAATAATAAGTAGCAATTTCCCGGTTTTTCGTATCCTCAAGCAAAAAAAATGGTACTTAGTTTGATGGATTATTTCGAGAATGAAAGAAAAAGTGGAAATTTGTCAACCAGGATAATCTCACATTTTGGTAACCTCTGTGTTTTCTGATTTGATACATATGATTGGTGACCTTTGAACCCGCACGATAAGAGTGCCTTTGACTATATGTATGTATTTTTTGGGGACATTCACCGAACCTGAAAGATCTACTTAGTTTCTGAGGAGAGTCTCTGATGTTAGTAGCTCCTTTAGTCCTATTTCCCGGAGGAATTTTAGGATATCTGCATGCTCCAACTTGGGTAAATGTTCCTTTTCTATCCAGTAATCTCCAAGGTACTGTGCTCTAGGATTCTGGAGTGCAGTTGGAAAGTATGTGGATGGAGGTTTCTTCTTCCATGCCACAATATTTGCATTCTTCTTCCTCCACTATTTTGAGTTTTTTCAGTTGCCCATTCAGGCGACAATGTCCCGTTAGGATTCCTGTTAAAACTCTCAGCGCAGTTTTACTTTAACTTATGCATTCATTTGATCTCAACAGGTTGAAGTCACAAACAAGAATATTTGATTGTCTAAGCCCTATTAGATCTTTCCAATGGTCGGATCTTCTCTTTCTTTCGGCTTCACCTACTTCTTCCAATATGACATTAGGGCTGATTCCGCAAAAGGGTTCAGGCCCCAGAAAGGTATTATTTTAGTCCTCCTCTTTGCTAGTTCTTCTGCTATTTCATTTCCTTCTATTCCAGTGTGTCCTGGAATCCATAGTAAGGTAACTATATTGTTCTCGCCTTGTTCATTTAGTTTGTCTAGGCATTCCCACACCATTTTGGAAATGATTACACAAGAGCTCAGTGCCTTAATGGCTGCTTGACTATCTGTCATTATGATAATCTTTTGTCCTCTGTATCCTTTATCAAAATTGAACTGGGCGCACTTTCTTATGGCGTGGATTTCCGCTTGAAAGATAGTCGGGATTTTTCCCAAGCTTTCGGAGTGCTTGGCTCCTGGCCCGAACATTCCGATCCCAGTTCCTCCTATTGCTTTTGAGCCTTCTGTGTACCATTGAATGGCATTCTTTCCAAGTCTGGTAATGGTATTTGGATCCACCTCCTCACTTCTTAGAAATCAGACAACCTGGGACATGCCACAAGACGGTATGATGAAAAAGTACAACTTTTCGAAGAAATTCCTTCTTGTTGCTTAATTCTATAACGAATTTCTCCGAAAAGTTGTACTTTTTCATCATACCGTCTTGTCCCAGGTTGTCTGATTTCTAAGAAGTGAGGAGGTGGATTTTTTATAATGATTCCTCTCTACTTAGTCTGTATATTGTTCTTTTTATAAATATACAATCGACTTTTTCTATAATTATGACATTAAAAACTACCAAACAGACGCGTGTTTTTTAGGGTTTATTTCATGCTATATAGTTTTCTAATTTCTGGTAATAATTTAAGTTATAAAAATATATACCTCTTCTTTATAATAAAGGACCCTGCACCATTTTATAGGTAATCCTGGTTCTCGTACGATTTTCAATTTTTTTGGATATGTTGTAGTCTTAATGATAACTAAGAGATCCTGATGGGTGAAAACTGTGCAGGCCCTCCGGTTTGGAGGTGGTGGCGTCTTGAAGTTGCGTCCTGAGCAAAACATTTTGCATCCTAGCACTATAAATCTCGCAATAATAGCAAATGTCTTGTATGTCGGGGGCTCATGAGGAGGTCTGCCACACGTCTGTGTTATCAGAATCGCAATTTCTCCAGAGGGTGCCTCCGCAATGGCCAATTTGTTAGGCCGATGTTTCAACAGCAGGCGGAAGCAATGAAACCGAACAAAATCATCAACAATCACGTTATGTAGTTTAGTTGGATCCATTTAACTTCTAAATTATTCACGAGTGGGCCCCAAAAAACTTTAACATCTTCTGGATACCACACACCCATCCACAAACCACATTGCACCCATCTCTAGAGCCATCACCCGTGACAGACGTCAGTCGGAAATTGTCCAGACATTTTATTGTTGCGTATTTTTATTTTTTCCTTTAACATAAGCGGAACGACCTACCTCAGTTGTGTATATCTCAAGTAGGTCTGCTTTCGATTGACTGATCTTCAATTACCTAATATGTATGAGTATTGTGGAGCTTGTTTCGACTGACGTCTGTCACGGGTGATGGCTCGTTTGACAGATCTGAACTACCGGATTTTTCATCTACTACTAGAGATGGGTGCGGG
Source organism: Galerucella nymphaeae (assembly GCA_963978555.1). Lineage (NCBI taxonomy): Eukaryota > Metazoa > Arthropoda > Insecta > Coleoptera > Chrysomelidae > Galerucella > Galerucella nymphaeae. The sequence goes on from OZ021718.1 coordinate 13,563,099, forward strand.
GGATCAAGAAAATGTTAAGATGTCTTTTGGGGCCCCACTCGTGAGGAATTTAGAAGTTAGATGGATTCAACTAACCTACATAACGTGATTGTTGATGATTTTGTTCGTTTTAATTGTTTCCGCTTGTTGTTGAAACATCGGCCTAACAAATTGACCATTGCTGAGGCACCCTCTGGAGAAATTGCGATTTTGATGACACAGAAGTGTGGCCGACCTCCTCATTAGCCCCCGATATACAAGACATTTGCTATTATTGCGAGATTTATAGTGCTAGGAGGCAAAATGTTATGCTCAGGACGCAACTTCAAGACGCCACCACCGCCAAACTAGAGGGTCTGCACAGTTTTAACCCATCACGATCTTTTAGTTATCATTAAGACTACAACATATCAAAAAAAAATCGAAAATCGTACGAGAACCAGGATTACCTATAAAATGGTGCAGGGTCCTTTGGTTGATATCTTGTGTAAGATTATAATTTACTATAATTTAGGCACAGATTAATTTATCGGCTGATCGTGTATCTCAACCTGCAACAACCCAAGCAACGACTACAGCAGAAGAATCAAACAACACATCAACCACTACAACCACAACGGCATCATCAACGACTAATGCGAATGTAAATTCAACAAATACAAGGCCAACAATATCTATTCAACCTGGTAAATACTTCATAAAATTTGTTATTATACGATTTTTTGTTGATATTATGATACTTTTTTCCATTTCTCATGGCAATTAAGGTTTCTAATGAACACCTAAAGTAATTTATCTCATGGCCTTATAAATATATCAATTTATTTATAGGATTTGTTGGACTGCCGTTTATACCGAACACAGCAATGAGGGTACAATCGTTTCCTGTTGAAATCCGTACCGTGAGACCCGTTAATCAACCTAGACCACAAACCAATGCGACTGAAAGTACCACAGCTTCCTCCACAAACACAACTGACACTACTAGTAGCACTAGTAACAACACTGCGCCAAATCAAGAAACTTCACAAACTGGCTCATTCAATTTCAACAATCCCAATGTAGAATTTTTCATGGAAGTTACACCAGAAGGTATTACAATTGATTCTTTGGAGACAACGGTTGTTGGTTCTAATCAAGCTAATGATTGTAAGTGATGTGATTTGATTTGCTAATTTCGGTCCATGCTGTATTTTTTTGCATTGCAGGCTAAATTTTATCAGCTATTGTGCTTTTATTCTTTATGTCCGTAATTCTGAATGTTTAATTGTATCTGGAATTATTTGTTACATTGAGTCAATTACTTTATAAGATGTAAAATACAATAACAATCTTCACACAAGACACAGAACTTGTATTGAAATAGATTCAACTTTGCTCACTATATTTTCATAATTACGTATGATTCCTCAATAACATTTAATTATATCTGGGAACCTTTTATTTTAGAAATTTTATTGACCAATTTGTGTAAATTAATTCACATTCAAAATTTATTCTAGTATTACGAGGAGCTCTAAATGGACCACCACCAGAATTTTTACAGTCTCTAATGCAAATGGCTGGACAAATAATAAACCGTAATATAGCAAACCCCAATGCAAATTCCACGAGTACCGAATCTACACAAGCGCAGTCTACCCAACAAAGCTCTACTAATTCAGGGCAAACAACAGCACCAGCAAACAGTCAAAACACACAAGTCCGGGCGAATGCTCAAACAGTATCAACAACGTCAACCAATACCAGGTCTACTTCAAGGCCTCATGTACACCTGGCCCAACAAGCGATGCAAGGTATACGTAAGTTAATTTGTTCATGATTTACTAATAATTAATTTAATCCATCTTGATAAACTTAATACACAAATGTGTGATTATTTGTAACTTGAAAATCGCATCCCAGTTTCTTATTTTATGCATTTTCTACAAATAATCTAGACAACTCAATATGACGAAACACATTTAGGTATTATGCACATAGGGCGTATCTTCAAAGGCTCGTATTAAATGCAAAGTATGCATATGCTTTGGAACACACACATTTTAGAGATGTCGTCCTTCCAAGAGCAGAGGTATTTCCCCTGGTAGTTCTCAGTCTTGAGCACTCGTTGAATCGGCGTGGTCCTTCACACTTGTGCTTTCTCGTCTTTTCGTGGTGGAATCGCTGGTAGCTGTCATATTTCCTCTACGTAGCTCTTTTCATCTCATCTGGATGCTCCTTATTATTTTCTTCTACATTTAGCAGCACAAATTAGATGGGCCGTTTATTAAGCTGATCCGGACACGGATCGTTTTCGTTGTTTTCTTGTGTTTGTTGATATCCTCGCTGTTTGTCAGTCCTTGGATGATCTGTATCTGTAGAGTAGGGAGGGTGAGTGTAGGCTCACAGCACTTGGGCCACGTGACCCATTGTACATCCTCCCGAAGAGTTGTCCTCCTAGGACATCGTGCATCCTGTCCTCAGGAAGGTTGTCCTCTGGTTGAGGTAGTGATCCACTAGTACCTCCATCTCTTTAGTCGGTGGTAGGGTGGCTGCATTTGAAGGTAAGTACACCGATGCAAGTACCAACGCCGTATATTTGCTTCTTCCATCTTTAACCGCAGTGAGGTCTGAGGTGCAGAATTGTTCCATCGGAGAAGCTCTGTATTTCCTTGGGACGTAAACAGCTGTCCTAGGTTGCTGATTGCTTGGTAGGCTGAAAATTTGACCCTTTAGGATACTGAAACCAGTAATTTTGGTCTTTATTATCCAGGGCTCCTGGATCAAAGCTATTGCATCCTCCAATACATCAAGGTGGCGACATAGTGTTGTCGTTGCTGCTTTTTTGTCTTGGAGGTTGCATTGTATAATATTTACTTTTTTTCCAACGTCCTTGCCCATGAGTAGGTTGAAATCCTTGGATGTTGATATATCCCTACCTTTCTTCTCTTGGTGTTTATGTGTACAATTCCACTTCCCTCCTCTCTAGAACTTGGCTAGCGTAGTCATCGGTTCCATCGCAGAGGATTTTCACTCCTGTTTGATTGAGCTAGTAATTTATCTAGTTCGTCGTCGTCTTCTTATTTTCTTGGATGACTTCGTCCAGCATTTTTTTCTTTTCTTATGTTTCTTAGGGTGGAGTCTTTCCTGTTGTTTCTGGATATTCTTAATGAACATCACTTCTCTGTCGAATATAAAATCATACAACACAATAATAAACAACTAAATTATTGAACAATTTTAACAAGTATATTGCATTTTCTGGACATTCCTACATAAACACATTTTATGAACATAATTTGTAGTAACAGTGTAGTCAAGTTATTCCCACCCTAACTTGCTAGGGTCCTCCCAACCCAACTCAAAAATGGATTTAAAATGCTTCCACCCTACAGATCGTATAACAATTATATAACACATTCATGACATATAAACTATAATGAAATCATTTGTCTCTTAATTACATATAAATTCGTTTTAATATTTCTCAGGTGGTTTTGATCCATTCTTACCTTGTAATTCCCATCACATTTCACGAAGAAGACTTCAACCTCAATCAACAAATGCTCCAACTACTTCTGCAACTCCTAATCCTACTACCTCTAATACAAATGCGAACGAAGAAATTCCAGCAGCATCAGGAGACCAAAGAAATGATCGACAAAATATTATGAATTTATTAAGCGGAGTATTCGATTCACTTAGATCGGGATCGGAAACCAGAAGGAATGCCGAACCAGAAGCTAGAAATCCTTTAAACACTCCATCTAACTCGGCTAATGGCGATCACATAATGTTTGGACTGCCGAATATTGCTTCTATAAGCTCTTTATTTTCAAATGTGCAGGGTGGTTTGGTAAGTAATAAATTACATATTTTTTCTTGGCTGTAAAGTTTAATGGACTTTTTTTTAAAGTATTCTCTCTCATCATTTAACGGCTTTTGACACGGGAACTGTTTCACATGTTATTACAATAAATTATTTGTACCAGATTGTATAATCGACATTCTTCGAGGAAGTCTTCCGGTCTGTAGGCATATTCAGGTCGATCGGTCTTTTTACTGTAACTTGATGTTTACTAAGTTCACTTAAAAAGTTTGCCGATATGAGAATTTTCCCAAAGAAGGTTCGACTACATGCTTTTACTGCACTATACCTTAGTTTTTAAACTTTAAGGCCTGGTTTCGCACGTGCGATGGATGCATGCGTCCGACGCTTACAGCCGCTGCATGCATTCATCGCAGGGACTGCTCATATGGTACCCCGTGCTTGTGGTTTTACTAGTGCGTCTATATCTAGCGCCTGCATCTGAATGCAACGTCAAAACGCAACGACTGCTTCGAAGACCAGTCAGACGGCGAGAACGCAGGCGATTGTGCATTTACGAGCCGTCAACATGAGTGGTGAAAATGGAGCCTGTTTGACGAGATGTTTATTGAATTAGAATCCTTTGAAAAATGCCTTTATGATGCCTCAAGTGAAAAATATAATGATCTAATTATCAAAAATAATGTCTGGAAACAGATAGCGGGAAAAATGGAGGAACAAAGCGGGCATTTCTGTGCTTGTATATGTTACTTTTGCTTAAGCTCAAAAATTTTCAATGTAAATGGATACATGGAGACGCCATATGTCAAGCGAGCAAATTTCAAACTTAAGCACGCGCGTAATTGAATGTAAATGTACCTTAAGGATTGGGGAGCTACTAAAATGTCGAGCGGCAATTAAAGAAGGATTTGCGATATAAATTTTGGAAAAAATCGATAGACAAGCTTATAACAGTACCTTCGTGCGTGTGTGCCTTTTTTTTCCATGTCTTCAGTATAAACGACTAGACTTAAGTTTAGTCGGCAGTATTCGCCTTTTTGGGAATAAAAGTGGTGTTTTAACTACATCTAAACAGTTCTGAACTCCTAGATGTGGGCTACAAACAAATTGGGTTGTCGGTATTGTGGGTAATCCATAGCAGCGGTTGTTATTTGCGTCCGATCTTTTTAATCTGAATTGTTCATTACATCTAGAGGTAGAGGAGGTAGATTCGTCGGATGTAAATCTGTTTGCTCGGAATATTTTGACCTACGAGAAATATTAATTGTTATTTGTCCATTCTCCATGTTTTTGGGGAAAATGATCATATTGAGTTAGAAATTCAGCGAGAGCTGATGCCATGATAATCACACACGAAATACGAAAATAAGATTATTACGTCACACTGTATTCAATATTGCTGACTTTTTTTAGTTTTATTGCATTTAAATAAAAGCTTGGATTTATAAATATTTATTGGTATAAATTTATTTCATTATTTATCTTAATTGTTATATTATTATTGTGTGATGTTTATTAGAATCACTAGTGAAATTCAAGCAAACATATCATTATTATCATTTGAAAGTCACTATTATAGGTTTGTTCCAACCGCAGTCAGAAACCGTCAGAAGCGATCAGAGAATAACTGGTCATAGCAAACAACGAGTTATTTCCGCGTAATTCCTATCACTGATTGCAATGGTCGACTATTCTCTGATCGCTTCTGACTGTTTCAAACTGCGGTTGGAACAAACCTTATATTTATAAAAGAAAGGAGATACCAAAGTGTCGATTTATAGTCTATACATTTAATTCTTTTGACTAGAATTTGCCGGATCTATTACGTCAGGGTCCGACTTTAGATCAACTACTTCATCAGTTTCAAGATGATCAATATGTTCCAGGCGAAAGCATTATCATAGATCTAATAATGCTTTTCATAAGAAACCTCACACTTATGTAAGTACATTGGCAATTTACACTATACACGATTATGCATATTTATTTTACAGGGATATATTTACGCTATATAATGGCAACGTTGAACCCGTGAATAGGAATGTGGGAGAAATTCAAAATTTCTTTAGAACTAGAATATGTGAAGGAGATACATCACCGACTGGAATAGATAGAGGTGTTGAGAGACTTATAAGAGAAATGCAACCTTTTTTGGAGAATTTTGTAAGTATAATTTAAATAATATTATTACTGTCCTTTAAAAAATACAAGGCTGATTTGACAGAAGCGTTGAAAACCTACCCACTTCTGATTATATACACTTAACCAGTGATGTACCAATTTGCTTGTCAATATATAGTGTCAATCTTGTATTGATTAGACAATCCAGCAACCAGTAAAATAAAATTCAATAGGGTGTCCCAAGGCAAACAAAAATTCAATTCTAAGGACTTTATCATAAAATATTCTGTAAAAAATGAATTCAAATGATTTAGTAAAAACAACTAGAAAACGTTTACATCTCTCTTGAAACGTCAAATATCTAATAACGCAAATAGCTTCTGTCAGCGCGTCGTTTGAAATGTCAAAATAATTATATAATCATAATTTTACGTATTACTAGTATATAGAGACAACAGTAGGGATAGTGGAGGTTTAATATGTACGCCTCTCGAAATTAAACAAATTACTGAATCATCCACAATGAATTTGCTACCGGAGAAATCAAAGCAAGATTATAATAAAATTTATGTATCTTTGCCAAGAAACGGTGAGAAGAAATGAATAAGAAATTACAATCTGCATCACGAGACAAAATTCTATTTTAAAATTGTTGTAATAAAATTAATCTTAAGTTTATTGTAGGTATAGAATTTTTTGATTGGTCGAAATAATTTAAATTCTGCACTGCGATAAAAAAAAAACCAATTGAGAATATAATACAAAAGTTAATAAGGGAGGCGGTTGCTAAGGGAGGATAAATAAGTAAAATAGACGGAAGGTGTCAAGAATTTTTCGAGAGAATAGTTTGATAATACTTTGAGTTTTAACTTACCTTTTTAATACAATTAATTAAATTTTGGATTGTCCCTGAGCACATTATTATACACAATACAAATTCCTTTCCATCGAGTATCATGGAGGGAGCAGATAGCGAATAGTTTTTTTTGGAACACCACAGATTCTTGTAGAAGAATTAGAAGCAAGATATTTTATATATTTTGTCGAGAACAAATAGAAGGAAGACCTTCAAAAGAAAAAAGTAAGGTTAGTTCTCATATTAAAGAAGTTTAGAAAACACATTACCATATCTGAAGTAGCAGTCTACTTACCAGTTCATATAAATAGTTGTAAAATTTGTACCCATAATCGCCTACCATAATAAATTTTTATTAGAAATCATAACACTATAAACACAACGTGATTCACATCAGTTTGAGGTGGAAGAGGAAGAAAGGTGAAAGTTCACAGTTACACCACCACAAACAGTTATATTTTTCTTCCGTTTTCTAGATAACTCTAACATGATTGGTATTGTAAAGAAATTAGAAACGTGATGCAGATTTAAATATCTTCTTACCAATTGCATAGAACAACTTATATAAATTATTTTTTTTTGAGATTTTACTTCAAAAACTTTCTAGCTGTGTTTGAAATCATTAATTAGTTGTCTCTCTCTAACTATTATTGGTAGATACGTACCAAATTTCAATATTTAATAATAGATGGCGCAATAAGTACTTTAAATTATTATATTTTATTTGTTTTTGAAAATTATTATAGACTTTATATTGAATTTGAAAATTCAATTTAGTTTAATTAATTGATTTACATTATAATTAACTATTTTAATATTTTTGCCTGAATAATAATAATTCAGGAATTTCGAACAAATATTATAGTGTATTGTTAGGTACATAGGTATTTCTAGTTTTTGAAAATTATTAATTAACAAAAAGGTTTTTTTATATATGTGTTGAGGTGACACATTGTGTTAAAATATCTAATGTTTTAATATGCAATAAATTTATCTTGTGTTTACGAGTAGAACTTTTTATTTTACCAATTTTCCATCTGATTATTAACACTAGTCATTATAGAGAAAGCAGCGAATGGATGCTGGCCACGTCTCTGAGAAGAAATAGCGAGTTTCATGTTACACTAAATCATATTGTTTTATCTGAGCTAGCCATTATCAAATTCATCTGATTAGTAAAGTTGATGACAACTAAACAAATTTTTTTTAAGAACACATATAATCAATAATTAATCTCACATACACACTGCCCACACAATATAAATAAACAAAACAGTCACAATACATAGATATTCCCAAATTTAGTAATTTTACACGTATTTTTTCACTGATAGACCTGAATTTTTCAAAATTATAATGCACAGTGTTACACTTTTATTGCAGGCGAACAGACCTATTAAGTGACACTTAATTTGATAGCTGTCAAATGATTTTGATTTTCAAAAGTAACTGCATTTAAAATTAATTTAACTAATAATTATTGTTTAAATAATTTTTATTAATCGGAGTAGAAAAAATATTGTATGAAAGTTTCATGTAATGGCCATTAATACACTCGCATATTATATACGATACTCGCCTGCGGCTCGTTTCTTATCCCACAATATGCTCGTGTCTTAATTGCTATCATTACTTGTTCGTTGCATAAAATACTATTATAAATTCTTCCATTATCTGAGAATCTGAAATTTGTGTGCTGCAACCCAATACACTTTCAGTTATTATGAAACTCCTTATTCAATAGAATATTATTAAGATTATAAAATTTTATGTTTCAGAGTTCCTTGCAAGTTCGAAATGATATAGACATGGTTAGATCTGCTGAACAGTTATTTAGACAAAGATTACCGAATATAATTAGCATAGCAGTCAATTTAAATACAAACACAACTCGTATTCTTATAGATCAATGTTTGACTACAGCTAAACAGCTTCTAGCCTTAACACTTCTTGCTAGTGCAAATGGACAGAGGGGCGTTGAACAAGTTTATGAACAGATAATGGTAAGATTTTTGCAAACAATTTATTATATTATGTCCATTTAAATTTGAAATTACGAACAATTTCTAAATGATAAAATGTCATAAAATCTACTACTGTTTATAGCTTTAACTCATTCGTTTAGGCTGCTCTAATGGTTGTAGTTTCTCTTCAAAGTACTTCTGTCCACAGAAACAGAATAGGTGTTTCATCATTTAGTTCACATTTTCTGTACATAGGCTCACTGACTTTTTCCATTTTGTGTAGATTCTGTCTCATGCTACAGTGACCAATCCTGTAACTGTCTTCAAATGTATCTTATTCAGTTTCAGTAGCATGAAAGTTATTTGTGATTCCACATAACAATGGACCTATGAACTTTCTTTTAGAGTCGTTTTTAGCTAACTGGACTGCCAATCCATTACCTGAAGCTCTTTCCTGACACTGTGTTGTCACTTGTCAGCCTTTATGGGGATTATTTACGTCTAGATTCAGTGGTTGTATTGCTGATAGCTTTAAATATTCTATTTTTTCTTCTGATCAGTACAGGCTGTAGCGTCAATCGTTTCAAATTGAAATTCATACATATATCGACCAAGCCTGGAAAACATCCTCTCTCTAGGTCTGTTGCTACCAGTCCCAGTGTTTTGGTTAATTCATTGCAGAAGAAATTTCTGCCTTCCTCCCATAGTCTGTCGTTCCTCAGGTGGCCGTATCACAATAATTGTTTCTGGTTTAACACAATTATTGTGTTAAACCAGTAAACCACCTCGGGACATATTCCTAGTCTTTGCTTCAAGTCAGTTTGAAATGTAGTATGACTTTTATCATATTTAACTTCTTTAGATATTCCTATTTTTTCGATACATTTGTACGCTACCCTTTCTCACACAACATTTATTTGTTTACTTTAAAATTTGGATAAACTGTCAACTATTAAAAACGCCACACCGAATATAGTGCGTTTTTAGGGTGACAGTCTTTCTAGTCTAATTGCTTATGGAAACAGTTTAGAATTGAAACAACCAAAATTTACCCGGTAGCAATACAAACATCTAGTTTAATTCGACAGGACAATTTAATGTATAAGATGTATGTATTTTGGCCATTTTGGGGCAACATTCACTGATACCTGAAAGATCTATTGTGTCCCCTTACTTCTATTTAGTTTCTGAGGAGAGTCTCTGAAACTAGTAGCTCCTTTAGTCCTATTTCCTGGAGGAATTTCAGGATATCTGCAGGCTTCAACTTAGGTAAATTTTACTCTTCTATCCAGTAATCTCCCAGGTACTGTGCTCTAGGTCTAGGATTCTGGAGTGCTGTGCAGTTGGAAAGTATGTGGATGGAGGTTTCTTCTTCCATGTTACAATATCTACATTCTTCTTCCTCCACAATTTTGAGTTTTTCAGGTGTCCATTCAGGCGACAATGTCCCGTTAGGATCCCTTTTTAAACTCTTAGCGCAGTTTTACTTTGACTTATGCATTCATTCAGTATACAATTATCAAAAACGTAACTCTTTACACTTAGTCCAGCTCCAAATCGTTATGATTATTGTTTTGTAGAGCAATATTTTGTTTTCCAACTTATCCCTATTCAATTTTGATTTCTTTATTTTCTTATATGTTTTTCCCATGTTAATTTACTGTCCAAGGTAGTTCCTAGATATTTTACTTCTTATTTTTGGGAATATGAATGTTGTTGATGTGAACTTCAGACGTTGGGGTTTTAAATAGTGTGAAAGTGATGTAGTTCGATTTGCTTTCATTTATCTTGATTCTCCATTTTTCAAAACCAGTTTTGTAGAATGATGAGGTGTTCTTGCAAATTTAGTTCTGATATATCAGGATTATTATTCACCGATAATACTGATGTATCATAAGCAAATGTTCCAAGTGTATTGTCTGGAGGTGTCAAGTTAGATGTGAATAAAACATACAGCAATGACATGCTTTTAGTGGATGTTTTGATTTTTCATTTTCCATTTTTATTTTAAATTGAAGATCGCTAAGAAACGATTTAAATAGGATAAAGTAAGAAGGAAGGATTTGCTTGGTTTTGTGTAGCACTCTCTTATGCCAGACATGGTCAAATGCCTGGCTCACGTACAAAAATACCGTTGAACAATATCTTCTGTCTACATAGGCTCTGTTAATGATATGTTATTCGATTCATTTGTTGAGTGACCTTGGCGGAATCCAAACTGATAGTGTGGAATCCATTCTTCTGGTCTTCTGTAATTGTTTATTTTGTGTAGTATAAGTTTTCCGTAAATTTTTGAAGTACTGCTAGAAGGCTTATCGGGTGGTAGAACTTTGTTTCTGAGGTTTTTTTTTCCTGTTTCGACTATTGCAATTATTGTAAATTAAATTTGGACCTACTCTAAGGCTGTAACATGTTGATTACGATATGGTTCAATAGCCTTTTTGGTGTGTGTCATCGATTGTTAATGTCATTCTAACACATTACGTCGAAAAAAATGGAGAAGGGGAGGTCTGTGATTAATAATAGTGCACGGTCATCACTTTGTTTCACCTTAGGGGAGTAAACTTATTCCCGAGAGTTACCGAATGCTCATTGCCGCCCTATTTCAACATTTTTAACCGCTATTGCCAGAAGCGCAGATTAATTTGTACTAATGATATTTTTCTCTCGTTTTCGTCGATTTTTTTTCGAAGTCATGCACAATAGGTAAAATAAAACACTTTCATCCGGCAACATTGTCCTTTACAGAGAGAATTCACTAGTTAGTGGTACTGGTAAATGGTAATTCAGTATGCTCCCAACATGGAAGGAGTGAGGACGTTAAAGAAATAAAAAAATACAATCGTTATTACGTAACCTGTACATGTTAAAATTCATTTTTGTCAACATATCATTTCAGACCAAGTTGACAATTTCTAACTACAATAGGATATTATTTTAGCCATTGTAACTTGAAAATATAACAGCATTTCTTGAGAAAACTATAATTAATAAACTAAAAATCCCTTCCATTAATAAATTAAATTGAAAAAATAAATTATAAGTAGGTAGGTACCTACATCTATTCTAAAATAGTATTTTATGCAACGATCATGTAATGATAGCCATTAAGACACGAGCATATCGTATATAATATGCGAGTGTATTAATGGCCATTACATGAAAGTTTCATACAATAATTTTTCTACTCCGATTAATAAAAATTATTTAATTAATAATTATTTAGTTTAATTAATTTTAAATATAGTTACTTTTGAAAATCAAATTTATTTGATAGCTGTCAAATTAAGTGTCACTTAATAGGTCTGTTCGCCCGCAATAAAAGTGTAGCACTGAGCTTTATAATTTTGAAAAATTCAGGTCTATCTGTGAAAAAATGCGTGTAAAATTGCTAAATGTAGGTATATTGCATTTGTATACTACAAGAAGCATTAAAACATAATTAAAATGAATAAAATCTTATAGCTCAGTGCTACACTTTTATTGCAGGGAACAGAACTAATATGGTTAATTTCAGAAATGTCAACCAGGTATCCATGGCTATATTAAATATTGTGCGAATGTCACATTCCTATTGGCTTAAAAATCTGTATCATAATGAATTTCATTATGATACAGATTTTAGTCTTTTAATTAGTATATTATAAAACAGGAGTAGAAAAAAATAAATAAACTTCCTGAAAAAAATTAAAAAAAAACCATTCTAAAGGTAAAAATAATTTTAATGAATTAAGTGCTCAAATAAACCACCGTGCTGTGCCAGACAATAACCAAATCTGTGATAAAGATTTGATCTCATATCTCTAAGATTATTTGGCGTAATGCTGACACAAACGTGCTGTATTTCCACCCTCAATTCATTTAAATTATTAGCTCTTTCAAATGCTACTTTTAAAAATTCCCAAAGAAAAAAATCATTTGGAGCTAGTTCAGGTGATCTTGGAGGCCATTTAATTGTATCATTAGTACTAATGATTTCTGGCTTCTGCGGATACTGCGTTCGGATTGGAATGGTTAGATGTTTATTTTCCCGAGACCAATATCTTGTGACGGATCGATTGTGTTTTTGATGTAGTGAAAAAGTTGACTAATCCATAAATAAGATATTTTTTTTTAAGTTTTCGTCAGCATTTTGACGTTCCATCATCTCACAGAAATCCATTCGTCTGATATTGTCCTCGGGAATCCTGCGTTGTCTGAACCTTGTAACAATGGTACCCGTTCCGTTTTAAAATATTCTGTACAGTTCTCTTATCCATGTTGACCTCTTCAGCAATTTGTCTTGAAGAAGATGGTTGTCCTGTTTCAGCTGCTAAACAAACATTCAATTCTCTAGTCTGCATTTCATCGTTAATTGGGCGTTCGATTGGATCTTCCGAAGCATGGCATTTTCTACAGTACGAAACACATCCATATTTCTCGAAATTACTAATTATTTTCACAATTGTTGACTTTGAAGGAATTGGGCGATTTTCAAATGCCACAATAAACAAATTAACGATTGCATTAGCCGAATGACCTCTAAAATACCATCTTACAATTTTACTTTTCCGCAGGTTAAGTATGTTAATGAAGGCATATTGTAAATGTTTTATTTTCAAATACAATGGCATGCGCTTCCAACGTGATCAACGTTTGTAGCGAAAAGACCTAGGAATGGCAGTTAAAATATGTATTCTCTCTGTAAAGGACAATGTTGCCGGATGAAAGTGTTTTATTTTACCTATTGTGCATAACTTCGAAAAAAAGTCAACGAAAACGAGAGAAAAATATCATTTGTACAAATTAATCTGCGCTTGTGGCAATAGCGGTTGAAATAGTAGGGCAATGAGCATTTGGTCAATATCGGGAAATAAATCCACACCCTAGCTGGAATGAAATACACGCCTCGATGACCCCGCATTTATCTTTCTCTCTCTTTCAGCTGTTTTTCTGTCGTTCTTGTGTAATCCGAGGGTTCGAATGTAATTTTCGCTATCTGTAGGTACACAGTTTAATACACGTGTTTAATTAATATTCTATTCCACGACAAAAAAAATCAATTTTACATACATTTTGAATGTTTTAGACTCATTTTATGAGAGATGTACCCCAAGATATTCAAAGTTGGACTCTAATGACCAGCCTAGTGCAATTAAGACAAATTGTGTCGAATTTGAGTATACCGGAACGTCTTCTACAGCCGTATATTGTTCACAGGACAAATCAATCTATTTTAAGTCAAAATAATGAAGAACCCATGGTGCAAAATGAACCTGAAGAGGAGGTAGGAAATAATTTTTGTTATTAATGAAATTTAGCATCAAACAAAATCCTACATTTTTCTTATAGATATTTATCTAATATATTTTTATTTTATTTTATAATAAGTAATGAATCTTAGTACATGATATTTACTTAATATTTGAAATATAAATGGGAATATACTGGATACGTAGACACAATAGAATCGATCAGAGAATAGTGCACCTTTGCAATCAGTGATAGGAATTACTTGAAAGTAAACTCATTGTTTGCTATGACCAGTTATTCTCCAATCGTTTCTGAGTTTTGACTGCTGCTGTTCTAATAATATGAATTTTTGATTGTAAAAAAAGCTTTTGAAGATAATCTGAAATGCGATTTCGACAGTACTGGTGATATCGAAAACCAGTCAAATGTCACAGGGTTACAAAATACCGATAGAAATGCTTGACTTTTATTTGATCTGAATTATTTCTACTTAGAATAAGGCTGATTATAACAATAAGCCCTTGACAATATTAAGAATTTCAGATACAGAGTCCTTCATTTTAATCTTTAAACCGAAAATACTTTTATGTGTACGTCCAATAGGGGGTTCAATTTTAAATTTTGAATCCGGAGTGCTCGAAATTGAGCAAGTGTTTTAGAGACCAGTTATTCACGAATACTTCCCGCTATTTTTTTTATTGGTGCACTTTGAAATTATAAATACTGTTATCTATTACTACTATAAGAAAAAGAAATGGAAATAAGTGATAATGTAAAATGGTTGAATTTGTGATGACATTAGTTTACCTTGCGTTGTCATGGAAATTTTAATAGTATCAAATTAAATACCATTTCCTCCGATTTGAAAAATCGAAATATTAATGTCTCAAACAATATCACCTGCACTTTCCATTTTCATTCATTAAATTGAAATTGTTAAATATTGTTCAAATCAAGGTTTTGACGTTACAAAGTACTCCTGTCAGATCAATAATAAAAAAAAATTGTCAGACCATTAGTCATTACACTTCGTTTCTCGAGATGTTGATGTTGCCATGGTAACTTTGAAAAACGCGCGTTTTTGAAAGTTCGATTTAAACACGCTAGGGCGTGCTTTAAATATGTGAAAGGGTTCACCAATAAAAAAAAGGTTATTTTATTTAAAATAATATCCAAATTGTTTTATACTTTTTTTGAACTATTGGTGCTTTTATTTTATCGGCACTGCCTACCCTGACGAGTGACCACTGTGACTATAACCTAAAAGTCTTATGATTATTTTGTTCCACTAAGGAAAATGTAACAGTTTGTTCATACCAGCTTTATGATAAATAAAGTATACTACCACAGTATACTAAAACAACCAGTAGTGCATCTCAACCTCGCGCATCGCTTGTACGCAATAATTTTATTTGGCCTTGAGACGGCCATTTGGGTTTAGATCCGAGGTCCGTATTAACTAACATTTCTACTTTTTGGACAGGGAAGGATTAGTATAATTTGAAGTTGTTAAAATTATATTTCGAAGAAAATGTTATTAAGTAGATTAATGTTATGAATAATATAAAATACATAATTTGAACATGTTACAAGGAAAAGAATTTAAAATCGGCAACAATAGCAAAACAAATTGTAATAAAACAGATTTTTATTAAACACCTAGTTAAATTTAATCCAATAATAATTAACTACAAATTAAGATTACATTACATTAAACGTGACGCCAAATAATTAATTTATCCTTATTGTCTTTTTTAAAATTTCTATTTATGTTCTAAGTGTATACTACAATCGTACTCTTATGTATAAATTTACAATTAATAAAACAGCAAAATCTGGGCAAGAAGGTGTGAACAACATTTCCTTGCATTGTTGAACAAAATTGCTGACAATATTATTTTTTACACTGAAATTTTGAATGAATGAATGAATCGTACTAGCATTATAGTCGACAAAACGGGAAATAATTGAAAATTATTTTTTCGTCAATCGACGAAACTGTAACAAAACAGGATCAGACCGAACTAACTAATTTAATATTTCATGTAACTAAAAAAATCACTACCGACAATCTTAACTACCGGCATTTATATAAATGTAGACCTATCGTGCCTATAACAGCCTATAATGACAATGCTATAATCTTTGGACATACTACACTTACCTCAAAGGATCTTTGGGAAATCTAAAAAAACTTTTTTTCATATATAAATATGATTTACTTCTGCAGTTCTTTACAGCACAAACTGCACCTGCTTTAACTTTATTCATCTTATTTGATGACTGTCACTCAAAAATTAAAAAATTAGAATTCACACACACGCCACTGCTTACACGACTAAACCAAACTAAACTGTGCCTATTCCGACGCCGTCTTTGCTGAATTTGAAAGGTTTCTAAACCGAAATGGCGAACTGCGCTCAACCGATGCGCGAGGTTGAGATGCACTACTGGTTGTTTTGGTATACTGTGATACTACTATTTACAGTAAACATAATTAGTAACAGTATCTACTGCAAATTCTAAACATTTCATTATTAAACAATGAAATTCCATTGTAGTTCTAACTTGCTGTTAATGAATAATTTCGTTCAACAAATACAAAAAGGAAAGTAGTAGCTACATCAGTCGTATTTTATTTTTAGTTGATGGACGTAGATATTCAGGAAGCGAGAACTGAAATTAATCCACCAATTATAATGAGTGATCCGGAACCATTACCGAATGTAGTATTAGGATCTGAACCATGGCATGGACAAGTCCCAGAGGTAAGGCAATTTATCATTTTAATGCTATGTGAGGTTTTAAAATCTTGTTCTGTGGCCGTCCCGAAAATAGAACTTTCGGTATGATTTATTAAATCGAAAATGAAACTTTACACAAATCGTACCGAAAGTAGCTATTTTCGGAATGTTGTTTTACTTTCGAGACGATTTTTTTACTTTCGGAATGATTTTCAATATCTATGTGGGTGACCTTAGCAATGACGTTTACGGAAATTTCATTATGACACAGCTTGTCAAAGTAAATTTGTTGATGGTTCCACTGTATTTTTAATTTTCCGATCCAGAAATGGAAATGGAAATGAATGTTCTCCATTCTAGACTGAAGTTATGTGACTTGTCAAGACAACAACAACAACAGATGTTAAAAACGTCAAATATTAATGCTGAAATTCAGCAATGCGTTCACCTACTTTCAAGCTGTAAACACATATTACCACTGAGCTGTTTAGAGCTTTAAGTCAGCTGCTGAAGTCGGGTGAATGCACCCAATGTATCAAGAATGAATTCTAAAACCGTTTTGTTTTCGTGAAATAATATTGACAAATACAATTGTAATTGTAATTAATGATTATCGAAATACAAATTTCTTCTCTTTTTCGAAACAAATTGTTGTATTTTCTCAAAATCGAAGAAATTTGAATTTCGATAATCATTAACACACTTGTATTATTATATAATTATGATAATTATATAATTTTTATGCATTTGTGTAATTACTTCCGATAAGTACCCATGGAGTTTTGATCATTTATATCTTAGCTTTTCCAGGGTAATTTAAAAATATTTTCTATGAATAAGTAAACTTGCCGGTTCCAAGATTTGGAAACAAAAATGATTATTCAATCGACCAATTAATCAAGTATTTATTTGCATAAAAAATTATCTTACCGAATAAACCTCGAACATTGATAAATTTTAATAATTTTTTCATAGATTCCGAAAGCTTGTTACCTTAAAAGATTCATCGATTGAAATTTTAAATCAAATTATAAAAAATTTAATATTTTCAGGATTGGGTTCCCATTATAACTAGAGATCCACAGAAACAGAGAAGACAGAATCCTCAAGGGCCATTCAGTGACGCATATCTTTCAGGTATGCCCAGCAAACGGCGAAAAATAGTCGCAAACTCGAAGCCACAGGGCAGTTTACCGCAAGTGATTTCAGGTATGTGCGAAGTAAATATTTTGTTTGTAATGAAGTACCTATCTGACACTACCAAAAAATTTAGAGGGTTTTTGAGTGCCCTGAAATCCGCCTTTGTGACCTTCTCAGGTGTATGTGAAAGGGCGTCTGTTTGTCGAAAATATGAGATATGTTTAGGCTGTTTAGGTCAAATTGGACCAAGGAGATTTCAAACAGCGAGGATCTCATTTTTGTCTCAATGCATCAGGCCGAATAAAAAGGTCCTCAAATAATATCATCACAGTACACAGAATTGTGTACAGTGTTATAAGGCCACCAACTTTAACGTTAACGTGTAACTTTGAAAAATGAGTACATAATGATGTCTAATTAATTTATTTTGATTTTAGATAGTGTAAGACAGGCAATATCTGCAAGTGGACTGACGTCGGTGGCACCACTAGAAGTAGTAGCTCAAGCTGCCGGTGGATCAACAGAGATACAAAATGCTTATAGAAATTTATTACGTTCGACTGTTCAATCAAATCTTAAGGATAATGAAGATTTTCTTCCTGAAAGATATCCTAACATTTCAAATTATTTTAATAGTGGATCACAATTATGACTAAGTACACATATATAACTTAATTATTGGTTGTAACTTTTTGTTTATTAAAAAAATGAATTCATAAATTATAAACTCGAATTTTATTTATTTACCATACAATAGTAGGTATATTATACATCAAGATGGTGAGTTCTATTACCATTGAATAATCACCAAAACTTTTTCGTGAATGGCTTTTCCCCGAGCGAAATAAGGTGCGAGGCATACATTTTTCTATAATTGTTGAAAAATGGACCCTTTTTATGTAACATTTTTTATGAGTAACTGGATGCATTACACAAAACAAGCCACGCCCCGTGTGTAATCCATTACACATGACTATATGACCAATCACCGTCAAAGAATGCCATCACACACGACTGTTCCTTGCAATGTTTGAATCAGACTTGCCATGAAATGTCATTATTTGACTTTGACAGTATACCAACCTACTGAAGGTGATTTAGAGCTGACTTTTTGTTAAAATGGATACAGAAAGTGAAAACGCACTCCATGATTTGCTGAAAACCAATATGGATACGGCACAAAAATTGTGGACTCAATTGGATGTTGATCTTCAAATCCGAGGTCTAAAAACTTCGAAAAAAATACCTCCACTACTTCAAATAATAATAGCTTGAATCTGGAATCTTCCTCCATATCCGTATAAAAATATTTTCAATTGCGCAAATTTCACCATCAATATTGTAAACAATAAATGAGCCTTCAAAACGGAATTGTTTGACATAAACCATTAAGATTCTTCAATAAAGTATTCTCTATATCTCGTTCATTCGAATTGAATGGTGAACACTCAGTTATAGAAAAAGTATAGTATTCTACTTTTGTGTAATGGCTATTTCTCACTCGAATGATTTCGACGTTCGCAAGCTTCATTCTCGTGAGTAATAGGCAATAGCCATCAAAATTATTAGAAATTTGACATTTTATACTATTTCAATGCTAAAATATTCCGTTCACAACACCTTGAGTGTAAAGCTGCGTCCACACCGAGACGACCCTGTCTATCGACATTGTCGATTTAGTGTGTACGTGGCAATCGACTGTGTCGATCGACAAAATTAATCGATCGACATGTCGATTGGTTTTTCGTCTCTTGTCGGTAAACATCAAAGAGCAGTCGATCGACTTTAGTGTGTGGACGTGTTTTCGACGTTCGACATTCGACAAACTGAGTACTCAGTTACGTCTTGCATTGTTGACATCATTGCCGTGTGTTGTAGAAATGGAATGGGAACAAGACAAAGTCATAGCCTTTATTGAGGCATACAAATTAAAAACAATTCTGTGGGATTCAAAAACCCAAAACACTACAAGAACAGAAACTTGAGGCACGATGCCCTCATGGGAATTGCTAAAGAATTTAGCGTCGAAAAGCAAGACGCTCCGTTATGGGAATGGCAGGTCTATAATTGGTATCTTCCTTACAAATTTTGGGCCCGATTTTTTGTAATAAATATTCAAATCTTAATCAGACATGTTGATTTCGACTGATCGACAAACATTTCTGTCAACTCGGTGTGGACAGATGTAGTTTTGTCGCTTGTCGATCAACAACCGTCGATAGACAGTGTCGACTCGGTATGGACGCAGCTTCTACACTTATACACCACAGAACTCACAATTGCAACACGAGAAGCATTTACCTCGTTGTCTGTCTGTTTTCGCTCCGTAGATTATAAACGTACTGCTTATGTCATCAGTCATTTTTGGTTGAGGACAAATTTTAAACTAATTGAAGACAATCTCTTCAAGAACGACTGGGATGTGTTAATTTTTTCACTTTGGTATTTTTTTGACGTTTTTTAACAAGGAGTAACAATAAGATTTTATTAATCTCCAAACAAATGTAGTTGAATTAATAAAATGCCCGTATTCACCAAAGTAAAATATCTACAATTAACTTTTAATTGTGGTTAAGCAGCTAATTTCGTATTCACCAATTTTTTAATCAGAGAATTAGTGCTTAAACAAGAAATTAACTTAATCGGCCAAATTTGAGCGGTTTTAAAGATAATCGCCGTTTATTCTGACAGAAGTGAACATAACAATCAAACAATATACCTACAAATTTATCTTGTGCTTTACAATTTTTGATTTTTCGTTGGTTTATTTTTTTCTGGAACAAGGAAAATATTGAAGATCAGCTGTGTATGGCGATGATTTGGACGTTATGGACATTATTGCAGATGACTTTACTAGAATTCAGTGGGAAAGAACTAATTATTTTCAAACAATGGATGAATACAACTTTTTTAAAAGATTTAGACTGATCAAGCCTATTTGTAATTAGTATGATGACTATACCACCCCAGTAGGGTAGTCCCAAATAAAATACTAAGTAACTTTGAATTAAAAGGTTTTTTTATTTTTTAGTAACAATCCAGTAAGGTTAAATCGATCTTTAAAAATGTAAAGTGATAGCAATATCTGCCAATACAAGCTAAAACATTCGTATTTTGGGTGGTGACACTGAGAATATCCATGTTGCCAAGTTGTAAATCAAAGTTAACCCTTGATTGCTTAATTTTACCAAACAACAATTTGGTGAATAGCAATTTGACTTAATCAAGATTACTTATTTAATCACAATTACCTAATCATGATTAGAGTTGAAGATGGTGAATACGACCATAGACACATAAGAAATAGAGCGGTTGATTTCTTGTGCACGTTTGGACGATGCAATATATATTTCTTGTTAAAATATAGTATGATATTATACAGGAAGACTATTATTATTGACAGAGCATCAAAATTATTTCGCGAGTGGCTTTGCCCCCAGCAGAATAAGGTACGAGGCTTATAAATGTCTTCACCACCATGGTGTTTAGACAATTTTTTCAACTACTGGCCAAATTTAAGACAAAAATTGAGAATAATTCACAACATATTTGAATTTGTCCAGTACTGACCCATGTTGTATGTATGTATATTTGGGGTAACATTCACTGAGACCTAAAAGATCTTAGTTTCTGAGGAGAGTCTCTGAAACTAGTAGCTCCTTTAGTCCTATTTCCCGGAGGAATTTTAGGATATCTGCAGGCTTCAACTTAGGTAAATGTTCCTCTTCTATCCAGTAATCTCCCAGGTACTGTGCTCTAGGATTCTGGAGTGCTATGCAGTTGGAAAGTATGTGGATGGAGGTTTCTTCTTCCATGCCACAGTATCTGCATTCTTCTTCCTCCACTAATTTGAGGCGACAATGTCCCGTTAGGATCCCTGTTAAAACTCTTAGCGCAGACTGACCCATGTTAATAACAGATAAAAAAAATTATTAAGCACTAATTGAGAAATTCAACTTCTCAGTTGGCTAGAAGAGGTAATAGCTGCCCATAGGCGAAACGATCTAGTCAGCCGACGGTGTCGACCGCCGACTTGGTCTGTGAGCGATCTTATTTGTGTGTGTGTACACACGACCATACTTCCGCGAGTTGTCAAAGGATCGGTTCCTGCACCTACGCTGCCTTCAAATTAGTTGGTAGATATTTGAAAGTTCGACATACTTGGTAGTGCGTCTCCGTATTTTAAGGTGGTCTAAAATACCTCGTCAGTCGGTGTAATCTATGTTAGTACAAAATGGACAAGAAAACTGCTCTCATGGGTTTATGTATTTTAAAAATCGGTCAAAAGGATAATAGAAGAAAGAAAGGAACAAAATGGGTCAAGAAATGGATTTCAGAACGAGCAAAATATGGTCATATGCCTTTAGTACGGGAATTGAGACAAACCGAACAAATTGATTTAAAGAATTACTTAAGAATGAGAGGTCCAATTTTTGATGAGTTACTAAATAAGTTGAGATGTAATGTAAAATATTGTTCGAAAGAAAATGGTCTTTTTAAATTGACGGTGGCTCTAGAATGGTTTTAAGATCTGCTAGCAGTTCAAGCACTAACTCTTTTGACAATCTAAATAATTTTATAAACTGATTATCACTAAGGTTTATGAAAGGATCTCCTGCTATGTTCTTCCACCTTGACCAAAAATATCTAGTGGATTATTTTGCTGCATTTCCACCCCTTCCAAAAGATGCAGTAGAATAACTTCCTCCATTAGAAGTTTCAAAACAAAATACCAAACACAAGAAGTGGATGGATATTATTATTTGGTTATTGACAGTAATTTCATTGGAAATTACATTCATATTGGCATTTACCATGCGAAAATATTCGTGGACTTTTTGTGTGAAAATATTCACGTGGTTCTGTAGAGAATACCAAATTTAATATTTCCATGTGAAAATTATTTTCACCCATGTGAATAAAAGTCGAGAATCGACCCCCAGATTCGTCGTTCAGCACGACTAGCGTGCGTTCCCAATATGCCAAATTAAACAGACACTGTCTGTCACATACCACGTCGCGCAAAATATCGCTTCGTGTGTAGGAGCATAATAATTGTCAAATTCACAGCTAGCAGTGGAAAAAGTATAATTGTATGTACCAAGGGCATAAACAGTGTATACCCTCGGGTCAGATCGGCTCTCGAGTTCGTAAGACGTCGCTCTCAGGGCATAAACATCTTTTTATACCCTTGGTACATGAATAACTATTATGCAGCACCGGCGGGTTTAGATGAAATTTCAACACCCACTTTAACTTCCTTAATGCCGTTTAGAGGTGATAGTAGCAATAATATTTAAGATATCAATTAGAACGAGGAAAGTTAATATCGTTTGGAAGAACCAGAATGGTCTAATCTTCAAAGATATCTTAGCTGGATTCCTAGCCTCGCTACGCTCGGCTATGAATTCAGCTTCGGCAGTCAACCTACTGCTTTGCTGCCTAGTTAAACAAATAACTACATATTTCATTCATGTGTGGTTTCTTGACAAATTATCACAAGTTATTGAAAAACACGTACTCGTGTAAAATTATCGTTAATTTCAAAGCACTAGTGGTATTATCCCCGAAAATAATATTTCAAACCGACACCACAATACTTAATAACATCAGAATATAGTAAGCATAATTAGTCATAACCTACTCGGAATTAACGGCATTTTGAGCAAAGCGAATAAAAAGCCGCCAAATGCGACTCGTCATTAAAGACATATCTATTGACGGCATTTTAGTAGGCTACCGTTTAAGAGCAGTTTATGTACAGCGTTAAAAATGAGGGTACACGTTTGAGAATTATTGAAGTCATCCTAGTTGATAAGTTGTCAAAAATGGAAATAATTGGTGCCGAGCATCAGTTGATTAATTCTGGGATTTTTTAAATATTTCTCTTATACACATTTATTACCTCAAAAATTGGTCATCCTTGCTCCCATTTTCGTTATTATTCGAGCAAAAATAAATCTCAGTAATTAACAAGCCATAAATATTTTAAATTATCATACGCCAAAGGTTGTAAAGAATAGAATAGAGCCTAAGTCTGAGTTGCAGCTTTGACACTTGCTAATCTCCAATAGTTCTAGCTGGTTTTGAGCAAATGTCTCTTCTTAAATTTTGTACCCTTTTCTATCTTTTTCACTACTAGCAAAATTTATTTTCAAACCAGTCGGCAACCAAACTCTACGGGTTGACTCCATTCTGTGGAGAATAAGAAAAAGAAAGGAATGAGTGATTAATATTTCCTGAAAATTCGAGGGAGAAGCTCTAAGGAGCCGCCAGTGAATGTTAACTATTCATTTTACAAATTTCATGCTCGACTCTAAACTTCTAAGTGATGCAGAACTTTTTGCAAAGTATTATTATACAGGGTGAATCACCACTAACGGGACGGAGATTTATGGCGAAACGGTAAAAAATTTGAAATGTTTGTCACCTTAGTAGTTTGTACATTCATATAGGCTACGTTTTAAAATTATTTTGAAATATACAGGATGTACCAATAAAGTGTGGAGTATAAAAGTTATATCTTTTCTTATGGAACACCATATATTTGATTGCATTTTCTGATTGCACCCAAAAAATAAAGTAATGTTTCATAATGGTTCCCTATACCTAAATACAGAGGGTTCCGAGTTATGCTGACTTTTTTTTTAAATGTGAACATTTCGAAAAAAATTAATAACTCATTGATATAATAAATTCTAGCGAATTTCCTCTCACAGCTCAATAGTCGGACATTCGTTGAATGTATTCCACGATTGAGTACTAAACATCTCTTTACAGGGTGTTCAGAATTATCAGTTGAATTATAAGATCATTAAATGTGTTATAACGGGCTTATTTCAAATGGAACACCCTGTATTTCAATAATTCATCATATTCAAAAAAATGTCCTCTTTCGAATGATATAAGGGTGTCCTATACCTATAGGTACTATACTTTTCGCGCAATTTACAATTTTCTTAAATTGATTTTAAAACATCTGCAATTCTCTCTAAACTTTATACTAATTATCTTGACAAAGCTATTGTGAAGAAAAACAGTAAAGCTACTAATAAATAATTTTGCCGATAAGTATGTGAGTACATAATAAAACAAAAAGACATTATTAATAAAGCAAATACATAAATACTACGAAACGAACAACAAATTATTAAAAGCAAAAATTGGAAAATAACTTTAATGGATGCTCGAAATGCTTGTCATCTTATGCAATGCAACACGTGATTCTGGCTTCAAACTATGTACTTACATTATTCATACATACCGGGTGTTATAGACGCGAAAGCGTCCAAAATTATTAATTTCATAATGTAGGATATTTTTATTATAACCCCATTCGAAGAAATCCATCTTGGTCAGTTCTGGTGACCTAGCTGGCCAATTACAAGGATTTCCCCTACCTATCCATTTATGTCTTACTTTTCTATCAAGATAATTCCTAACAGCACGAGAAAAGTGATCTGAAGCTACGTCTAATTGTAACCACATTTTCTTTCTGATGCTAAGTGGTAGGTTTTCGAAAAGGATCTAGAAGATATTTTCCAAAAAACTCAAAAAATTTCTTCTGTCCAGGTATCCGTCAAAAACATACGGACCGATAACATATTAGCCCACCATCCCTCCCCAAACGTTTACACTCATCCGTGTTATGGCTATTATAGTAATTTTTCGTTTATTGCTTTTAATAATTTGTTGTTCGTTTCGTAGTATTTATATAGGTATTCGCTTTATGAGTTTTTGTTTTGTTATGTACTCAAATACTTATCGGTAACAAAAGAGTTAGTGTACCACAGGAACTACAAGTGTGCATATTTATTAGCAGCTTCTGTTTTTCTTCACAATAACTTATTCAAGATAATTAGTATAAAATTAAGATAGAACTGCAGACGTTTTAAAATCGATTTAGCATACAATTTTAAGAAAATTGTAAATTGCGCGAAAAGTATAATACCTAGGTATAGGACACCCTTATACCATTCGAAAGAGGACATTTTTTTTGAATATGATGTATTATTGAAATACAGGGTGTTCCTTTTGAAATAAGCCCGTTATAACACATTTAATGATCTAATAATTCAACTGATAATTCTGAACACCCTGTAAATAGATGTTTAGTACTCAATCGT
The DNA here is from genome assembly GCA_963978555.1 of Galerucella nymphaeae. Taxonomy (NCBI): domain Eukaryota; kingdom Metazoa; phylum Arthropoda; class Insecta; order Coleoptera; family Chrysomelidae; genus Galerucella; species Galerucella nymphaeae. The sequence goes on from OZ021718.1 coordinate 13,589,072, forward strand.
GGAATACATTCTACGAATATCCGACTATTGAGCTGTGAGAGGAAATTCGCTAGAATTTATTATATCAATGAGTTATAAATTTTTTTCGAAATGTTCACATTTTTAAAAAGTCAGCATAACTCGGAACCCTCTGTTTTTAGGTATAGGGAACCATTATGAAACAGTACTTTATTTTTTGGGTAAAATCAGAAAATGCAATCAAATATAGGGTGTTCCATAAGAAAAAATATAACTTTGATACGCCACACTTTATTGGAACATCCTGTATATTTCAAAATAATTTTAAAATGTAGCCTATATGGATGTACAAACTACCAAGGTGAAAAATATTTCAAATTTCTTACCGTTTCGTCATAAACCTCCGTCCCGTAGTCACCCTGTATTTAGTCAACAAATGACTACATAAAATCATTAAAAAAATTCATAATTTATTGGGATTAAAAATTACAAGAAACAAACATATACAAATATATAGATAAAACAAAACTTCATTGAGTAGGTTTAAAAAAATTTTTTATGTTGTTAGTTTTTTTTGGTTTCACTTTAATTGGCAAACTTTTGTTAGATGTGGTAGCCATATGCTTATTTAATTCTGCTTGTAATTTTTTGGCCACATGATAATCGCTGTGACTCAAAATATTTTGGATGGAAATATTCCTTTTACATTCCGAACAATAATTTTCATTAGGTTCTTCACACAAGTATGGTAAAATGTTTCCAGCACTTTTAATTTTAGGTTTGGAGAATTTATGTTCCTCTGTTTGGTTTGATGGTTTCGAATTTTCGTTTGTTGAAACAGCTTCTATAGATTCGAAACTATTATCTTCAATACTATCTTGATCGGACGTTTCCCTTTCTAAAGAAGGAGTCGCAAAATATTTCTCAAAAAAAGAATCGGATGACTTCATTCTCTTTTCAAATTCTTTTTGTTTATTTTCTTCTGAAACTAATAATTCCACTTCACGTTTACTACCGAAGTAATTTTCTAAAGGTTGACTTGAAACAAATTCTGGGTAGATATCTTCAAAATATATATATGCCTTTGGATCTTCTTCTAAATCTTCTGTGGAAGCGGAATAGACAGAATGACTTCCAACTTCACTACCACTATCATCATAATCACTACTATTAGCAGAATGGTCACTTTTGGTTTTTAGCCTTTCTGGACTGTTCTCATCAGTAACACAAGCATCTAATTCACTTGGAATATATTCTGTTGTTTTGGGTTCATCATTATTAACTTTAGTAAAAAATGAAGCGATATCCACACTAGATTTATTTATATTTTGAAAATTGGTAATACTAATCCCAAGAAAACTAACTTTATATGACCCATCTGCTCTCTGGCAACTTTTTTTAATAACTTCTAATCCGTCCTGAGCTATTGAAGATTGTACATAAGATTTCAGAGAAATTGTTCGGGTGATGCTAATATTTTTATTATTTATGTCTTGTGCAAAGCTAATGACCATTTGTTTTGCTTTTCTATTATTTTCCTCTAGATCTTTTTGTAATCTCTCAGATATTTCCAAGGCCAATTCATTCATCCAATGTTGTACTGCACTGTATGTTGTTAAACACGATCGTCCCGGAAATCTTTTACAGCAGCCTATGGATTTGGAAATTAGTTTGGTAACAACAGGATCCGTATTAATTCCTCGGGCAATGTTATATAACCATGAACTAAAAAATAAAAATAATTAACTAATTAATTGTTTCAACCCATACTATGTGTGATTTATTATGAATTATGTAATTTATGGAACAGGTCTAGTTTCTGTTATGGTTCAATTGATAAAAAATATATCAAACTGAATCAAATTTCCGAGATGAAAAAGCATCGATTGAACCTGCTGCAGGTGGATAGAATACATACTATGATGAAGGGAATATTGGTGTCCGAAATTACCAGCGGTTGTCCACTAGGGGTGTCTTGTGCCCATTGCTGTGGAACTGGTGGTGAAGGACCTGCTTATCGGAAAGGAATGGACCGAAACACTTTTATGAGCAGACAATGTAGTCATTATGTAAGGTAAGCTCAATACCTCGGTCAGAGTGGGTATATAAATGGCCCTCAATCTGGTCCATACATGGATAAAAGAAGGTTTGAATATAAGTTAGAACAAATCAACAATTGAAGTTTTTACTTGTCAAAGAAAGAAACCTAAATCCGGCTGTCAGGGGAAGTTGAATATCTGGGTGATATCTTCTGTATGTTTCTTGTGGCATATTATTTATTCTTTTTTATCTTATTTTTTTGGGAATCAAACCGCGACATTTCGGTAGCGTTCCAGCTACCGTTGTCAAGATGAACTAAATATTAAATAATTTTTTGGTCCCTATCTGACACAACAAGAAAAAAAAAATTGCCAACTATACAATCAATAATATTTTGAAGTTTAAGACTACAAAACTTTGTTATCAAATTTTTTATTAAGGTCCATTCACAGGGCCGGTATTCTCAACTCGCTCCTCTCACAGCGAGCGATCCATAAAGTGAGTGATTTGATTGGCTGCGAATGTAGTATTTGTAGATTCTCATATACCGCTGCCCTCGGAAATCTCTTAAATAATGTGACTACAATTATAATTCATTTGTATACAATTATAATTATCATGCTTCAAACAAAATTGAAGGTTATAATTGTTCATTTACGTGCGAATCATTGACATATAATATTATGTCAATGATGAGAATGCGAGTGAAATAAAGCACTCCCCTTCGCGGTAGCGTTTCGATTGCGAGGGCAGTGGTACTGGTTGCATAAGAATCAACAAATACTACATTCGCAGCCAATCAAATGACTTCCTTTATGGATCGCTCGCATGTGAGCGGAGCGAGTTGAGAATACCGGCCCTGGTATCTCTAACGATATAATACTACTACTACTACTAAATATGCAGGCGAGCCTTGACCTAGACAAACTCAAGCCAAGGTTCCGGCACTGAGGCCACTGGCGGGCCCATTGTGCTATTCCTGCTACCTAGACATCCATGAAGCTCAGCCCTTCAGTAGAGGCCACAACCTTTTTCAGTGGATGTCTGCTTATGTCTCCAGGGGCCATGACAGAGACTTCGAAGTTTCGCCTGCGTAGTACAGCCCAGTGTGGACACTCTAAGAGAACATGGACTGACGTTTCGTCAATTATGCCGCAACCCCTACATAGGGAACTTTCCTCTACTCCTAGGTTGTAGAGGTGCTTCCTCATACAGCAGTGCCCTGTTAACGAGTTCTGCTATCTTCCTCAACCTACTCCTTGGTAGTTCAATAGCTGTCCTAGCGTGTCCATCAGTCCATCTCTTCAATAGAAGTGCTGGTTCCTCAGCCACTTCCTCCTTGCGTATTGTTTGTTTTGTTAGGCCCAGGGTTGGGCCCGGACCGCAGATAGGAGCTGCTCCCTTTCGCATCCAGTGCATCCGCCGTCTCGTTGCCTTCAAAACCAGAGTGGTCCGGAATCCATTCTAGCTGCACTGCGTTTCAACTTGTAAGATTAGCAAGTCGTTATCGACATTCGTCAGCAAGTCCTGAGTTGATGGTATATCCACTCAGGGCTTTAATTGCCTGACTGTCGGTGTATATGGTTATATGTTTATCCACATAACCTCTGTCTAGGTTCATCTACGCACATTCCAAGATAGCATATATCTCGGCCTGATATGCAGATACACCATCACCCAATGGTACACAGATTTGTGTCCTTGGGTTCCTGGAGTAAATTCCAGCCCCTGCTCTATCACCAGAGCATGAGCCATCTGTGTACCAGACGGTCCCATTAGGCTGTGTATTCCTTTCTTTTCCCCAGGATTCTTTATCCCGGATCATAGCCTTGTATAGAGTTGCGAAGTAGAACTTGCACAAACATTCGTCAGCCGCTCGAACCAGAACAGAGTATCTTCCAGGAGCCGGAGCTCTTGACAACTGGAACGCTACAGAAACATCGAAATAAAAATCATAAAAAAACATTATTGTGGTCAGATTCCCGAAAAAAATAAGAGAGAAAAGAAATCTGGGTGATTTTTGACTCGAAATATTCAAAAGTCAGTATGCTCCCCAAAAACTTAACAAGCTGACTCTTTCAACACTAAAACGAGTGCAGAAAGACTTTTATGTAATTATTTTCTTCCTTATTTATACTTAAAAGTTCTAGTTCAAGTGGAAGTTTCTATACAGTCATTGAAGTTTTTCTTTATATCTAACAGCTCATGGTAGAGGAATACGAATCTTTACATCAAACATGGTTGGGAGCCATTTGGATATTCTATTTTGGTCTTCCCCAGAAGGTTATTTGCTTCGACATATTTTATTGTCATTCGAGAATGCACACGCGATTGTGTCAAAAGAAAACAAAAAAAGGAGGAATAAAGCCCAGCTCTTCACCGGCGCCTTTCAATACCGCAGCTCTGTAGCGCGCAGAGCACGTATTATAAACATTAATTTAAAGTCTTACCCATTTTTGTTTCCAAATTTATCGACGAGCTGTTTCTCAGAAAACTCCACTAATTCTCCCATATTTGAAATTTCTAGTTCTGTCAACAATTCATGACCAAATTTTCCACCTAATCCAGTTATCTTTTTTATAGGAACAATTTTAAAATATTCTGGTATTGCATCTTGAGGCAGGATAGTCTGTTTATTTGGTTTATGTAATCCACAAGCAAGTTTCGCTAATATTTTGTTATGAGCTATACCAGCTGAACATTTGTATCCTAAAAATTAATTTACAATATAATAAATTCATTTCAGCATTTGTACTTTTTATTTATTATCTCATTCTGAAGCAAAGAATATTTATTGTTGCTAGTCAAGTGTGAGTAGGTTGAAGTGTGTGTAATAGTGAATAATCGACATAACCTCAATTCACTAGCATGTGTCTGGAAATCTGCGAAATGGAGAAAGCTACAATGAAGTACCGAAATTCCAGAACAGGAAGAAATAGAGGCATGACCTTGGGCACCTACTAGGAAATATCAAAATGAAGGTGAAAAACAGTGAAGATATAGAGCTTGCCAAACAGCTTCTTAAGGATATGGAACTCAGTTATATAACAACTAGCTTGAGGTGGCCCACTCCTCTAGGAATAATCTAGCTTGAAGGAGTTAGGAGCTTACCATACTAAAACTAAGAATTTAGAAACTGAGCGAAGAAAACAGGATTGGGAATAATGTTACTTACATATCTACTTTGACTGTATATAACAAACAGATCAGGGGGGCACATCTGAATCTGTAAAAATAAGAACGAACGAACTCTTCGTTAGACCTCCTGCTACACCAGCTCGTGTGAGGAAAACGGACTCTAGTGTATCCAGCAAAGTGATAAACCATAGCAACTTGAATTTGGCTATTATCTTGGTTAAGCTATTTGAAGCTTCTAGATTAGATGGCATAATTCTAGCGTCTTTTCAGCAGAAAATATATCTAATATAGTTTGACAAGTTTATCTGAAGCTACGGGGCATCGGTAAGAGGCGAGGAAACCTGGCGCATATCTTTCATAAACGTACCAATGGAGTACTGTAGGTACCTATTTTATAAAGTAAAAAACAAAGGTCACTGACAATACCAACGCCACTGGATAAATAAAATATCAGTCAATTGACGAAGTGAGAAGGAAGAACACACGCATGCGCTTGTCAGTAAGAAGTCAGCTGTCGATAAAAATCACCAATTACGTAAGTCGAAGGGTGTGGTAATTTATGGTTTTCGCACAACGCTGCCATGGCTTGAATAAGTTCATAACAAATTTGGAAAAGTGTTCATCTTTTAATAATTATAAATTGAAAAAATTATGTTGATAGACAAAATACAAGAAAACAAGCACATTAAAGAATTAACGTTCAATCATATTGTTAATCATAAAAAGTCTATCTTCTTATTATTATTACTACATACTTAGCACCTTATCGTTTTCATAGTTAAACGTGGCAATATCGAATGTTTTCGACTTCATTCCTTTCACGGCTTCAGATAAACTTGCCAAAGTTTACCAGTACTTTGCAAACACTTCAGAGCATCACTAGCAGCTGGATAGGTACACTTCAATCGCTTGTAAAAGAGCTCAAATCTTTTTTCTTTCCAAACCAGGAAAATATTATTCACAAGCAAATTCATTTAGTGGAATAATTTGTCACCTTGTGTTAAAGATAATGAAAAAACGTATTGATAGATATTTTATAGAAAACTCTGATTAAAAGAAACAGCTTTACACCAACGGGTGTCGAAAATAGAGGTTCCAGGGGAATCAAGAAGTAGCACTTGGAGCGTTTCTTGATGTAGAAGTGATCATACCTACTTTGACCCCATGGTAACTGCATTTGTAAGGCGTGGAGTAGACTACACAACATGTCAGTGGATGAAAAACATGTTTATCAACATGACATACGATTCAAAGCCAATTTTGAAAGACATAAAAAATCATTTATCTAAGACCACCTTTGAAATTAGGCATTTACGAACCAAAAAAAATGTGTGAAATCATACATTATACATTCGTGCGTAAATGAACAACTCTATTTATATGGGACTTTCGTATTTAATTATAACACCCAAGAGTGCGTAAATGACCAATGCTTTTTAAATGAGGTTTTCTCTAGTAATACCACTAGAGGTCAAATTATTTCCGTCTTCGACTCGGGATAATTTTCAAAATATTCATGAGGTTGAAAAAAATTCCGGATTTAATTAGACCTCGTGTGGTATTCAGTAAGAAAATTCCACACCAAATGTGTTTATTTCCAACATCAATTTTTGTCTTCATCAAGTACCTGCAAAACATAATATTTATCACTCAACGATAGTATAATAATAATTGCGTTTTTAATATAAACATTAATCATCATGGTCCAAAGAATTTACAAAACATCCAAACGTGTAGTTGAAATGGATCAAAATTATCACGTGAAAAAATAAAAATTAGATTGTCTATGAAAATATTATGTCATTATAAACTTAAAAATAAATTCCAGTATAATTCGCTGTTGGGTACCCACCAGGAAAAAATGTTGGGTACCCACCAGGAAAAAATTTCCACTAAAACTCATCCGTAGCCAGAGCCGGACCTAGGGCGTGACGAAGGCGGCATTTGCCACGGGCGCAAACGACCTAGGGGCGCAAAATGTGTTCCATTTTGAATGGAGATTTCCTTTTTCTTGACTATCAGTTCTATATCTCAGAGATGAAAAAAAAGTTGTAAAACATCTCCGAAAATGATGTGTGACATATGTATAAACTCTCCTCCCACTTCTGCGGTAATTCCACCGATTCCGCGAATGACGCCCATGTTGCAGAAAGTATTCCTTCTACTTCAACTGAAAGTACCGAACAAATAGAACTGAATTATTCTATTCCAGACAATTCAGATTCGGACAAAGAAAATTATTCCGAAGAATCAGGAGTTACTGAAAAACCACTTGAACTAGTTGATTTCAATGACAAATGCAAATAACGAAAAATAATAACAAAATATTTGTTGAACGGGGACCTCTGAATGTGGCGATGATCTCAATTTTTATCCTATGAGTGACGGTGAATTTTAGGACATCTGCAGGCTTCAACTTAGGTAAATATTCCTCTTCTATCCAGTAATCTCCCAGGTACTGTGCTCTAGGATTCTGGAGTGCTGTGCAGTTGGAAAGTATGTGGATGGAGGTTTGGTTTGACTTATGCATTCATTTGATCTCCGTAGGTTGTAGTCGCCCAGGAGAATCTTTGATTGTCTAAGCCCTACTAGATCTTTCCAATGGTCAGATCTCTTTCTTTCGGCTTCGCCTATTTTTTCCAATATTACATTGAAGCTGATTCCTCAAAAAGGTTCAGGCCCCCAGAAGGGTATTTGAGACCCCCTCTTTGCTAGTTCATCTGCTATTTCATTTCCTTCTATTCCAGTGTGTCCTGGAATCCATAGTAAGGTAACTATATTGTTCTCGCCTAATTCATTTAGTTTGTCTAGGCATTCCCAAACCATTTTAGAACTGATTACACAAGAGCTCAGTGCTTTGATGGCTGCTTGACTATCTGTCATTATGATAATCCTTTGTCCTCTGTATCCTTTATCAATATTGAACTGGGCGCTCTTTCATATGGCGCGGATTTTCGCTTGAAAGATACTTGGGGTTTTCCCAAGCTTTCGGAGTGTTTGGTTCCTAGCCCGAACACTCCTATCCCAGTTCCTCCTATTGCTTTTGAGCCATTGTGTACCATTGAATGGCATTCTTTCCAAGTCTGGTAATGGTATTCGGATCCCATTCCTTCTTGTTGGTAAATTCTGTAACGAATTTCTTCGAAAAGTTGTACTTTTTCATCATACCGTCTTGTGGCATGTCCCAGGTTGTCTGATTTCTAATAAGTGAGGATGTGATTTTTATTTTAATGATTCCCTCTCTACTTAGTCTGTATCTTGTTCTTTCTGCAACACTTTCCACCACCATATGTAGAGGGGTGAGGTTGAGAATCACTTCCAAGGCTGCCGTTAGGCATGTTCTCATTGATCCTGTAATGCATATACAAGCTAGTCTTTGAATTTTGGAGAGGTTTTCTCTTGTTGTCAATAGACTAGTTCTACTACTCCATGCAATAGCTCCATAAGTGATAATTGGTCTCACTATGGCAGTGTACATCCAGCTCAGGATTTTTGGGTTGCAGCCCCAATTTTTCAATGCCAGATTCCTACACACCATTCGAACCATTTTCGCCTTGCAGGTGATCTCCTTTTTGGTGTTTGTTCCACAGGAGTTTACTGTCTGAAATTAGACCTAGATACTTGACTTCTTGTCTCCATTTAATCCCGTTTCCATTAAGTTTAATGGTTTTGAGGTTGAGTTTTCTTTTTTTGGTAAAGGCTACTACTCGAATACATTGGTTTCACAATTTTTTTAAACGTATCACCCTGTATTTTATATAGGTATATGAAGGTTACTCAACTATACTTCTAAATATATTGAGTATTCCCTATACCCAAACTGAATAACAACAATAATAAATTTACTCATATTTATTTATTGACAGCTATACTAAAATTTATAAGAAAAACAAAGTTATAAAAAATGCTCAAAGTGACCACCCTCTACATTTATACAGGCTTGGAGACGGTCTTGACTTACATTTCTAATTACTAAGAACGGTAATGATGACGTGGTTCTAATTTAACTATTTAGAAGAGGTACCTACCTAGGAAACCTGATCCATCTGCATGTGTGGTGGTACTGTTATCGACTTTGTAAAACCTTTTTTCATTGGAAATGAAATTTTTAATAACAAAATAGAAATATCGCAAAAACTATTTAGTTTGGGTATAGGGAATACTCAATAAATTATGAAGTATAAATGGGTAACTTTCATTGACCGATATTTGAAAAAATATAACTTTGATCTGGCACGGCGTTCTGGAACACGCTGTACAATTGCCACTAATTTTAAAATAAGAGCCTCTAAGCTGGCTACAATCGGTCAAAATTTCATCCAAATATCTTCAACCATTCACAAGATATTGGACTTTATCGCACTAATGAATCACCCTGTATAGCGATTCAAGTTTGTAATTATTATTTAGTTAGATTAGTGCTTCGCAGGTGTCGCTCTGAATAATTTTCAAAAGCCTTATACAAACCTGTTTGCTTTAAAACTTCAGCTCTTATTTCTTCAGCAATGATGCCACCTACACATAACTTTAAATTACTCTCTGTTAATTCTGAATTGTGTAAATTTTGTAAGAAATCTTCCAACTCATAACCAACTACGTAGGTATTTTGAAGCTTATCGGTTGTTATATTATCAATTCCATTTTTAATTTTGTTTAAAACCAAATCTGTTACATCTAAATAAGCTTCATCTACAGATGCTCTTTCCAATATCGCAGTAAAAGTTTTCAAAACATCTGCTACCCTTTTTCCGGCATCCCTGTATCTAAAAATTTACAAAAGCACTGTTTGGTATTTGATATTATTTCAAAATTAACTAACCAATTAATTGAAAAATTGGATAAAATTTGGTTAAAATAATTGACATAGGTAAATTTCGAAGAAATTATGCAAACAAAATTATGGATATCATTATTAATCCTGGCAATAAAGACCATAATATAAGAATATTATTCTGGAAATAAGCTTATTATATGTTTTTTCAGTCGCTGAATCCAAATTTTCAACTTTCCATCCAAAGTTTCATCCGCAAACCCAACAAATGTTGAAAAAACATCGTTTTTTTATTGGTGAACCCTTTTACCCTAGCGTCTTTAAACAGAACTTTCAAAAACGCGAGTTTTTCAAAGTTACCATTGCAACATCAGCTCAACAGCTCAAGAAACGGAGTGTAATGTCTAATTGTCTAAATGACAATTTTTTTTATTATCGATCTGACAGGAGTACTTTGTGACGTCATAGTATATTTTTAAACGAGCAATTTATGATAGCCATAATTCACGAGGGGCGCAAGTCACCCAAGTTGCCATACATTGCGAGTAGAATACTATACTTTGTCCACGACACTTAATTTATTTATTAATAAATAAAAGTCAGTAACGATTTGGCATATTACTAACCTCAAAATGTTGTGGCACCTACATAAGATATTTTGACATATATAGAGATGGGCGATACTGTAGAAAGTATCAAAACAACGTACCGTTATAAATATATTGTTTTAAAATACTTAGGTAATATTAGAAAATATCGTTATGAAAAGTATCAATACTAAAAATTACAATATTTTATCGATACGATATATGTCAGAAACAAATTTGCTGTACAAAATACAAAGATTTAATATTTTATTTCATGTTGTACCCTCTCTAGTTCATAATACACTACAGTGGAAAATGGAAAAAGTGGTTCTTTTTTGCACTAGTGCAATAACATTTTTATTGCACTCATATGTCATTGGTGTGTCAGTTTTGTGATGATTAATGACAAACATAATCATTCAAATTAAATAAAAATCCATAGCAAGTATCTGATCCTGCTTTAATACAACAATAATATATGTATATCTTACTACTTAGTCTCAACGAGTTACAATTATTGCAAAGATCTTTAATTATTTAAAATTTGAATGGTCAAGGCGAAAACCAGCTATGACTGAGTACTGACAAGGTGGAGGCCATAAAGATACAAAAAAAGAAGAACGAGTTGAGTGTGATTAGGTTAGGTTAGGTTCTCAACATATTTATATTCTAATTTTTCAATTTTTGCATGAATTTTGGAAAAATATTGTATGCAACTCTTGCAAAACGTGTTTTTTGCACTGGACGTGTTGTCCAACTCGGCCTAAAGACCTCGTTGGACAATTTCACGTCGCGTGCAAAAAACACTCACTTTTTGCACTTGTTGCATAAATAACTATTAATATACTATTTTTGGACCTGGTAATTCAGGAAGTATTCAAAATTTAAGACAAAAAATCTTTCTGGGAATTCAGGAAGTATTAAAAATTTAAGACAAAAATCTTTCAAACATTTTGACGTTAGAAAGACGTAGAGGGCGTGATTTGAAGCAGCTCATTAGCGACTCAGGGTATTATACACACTTCGCTCCCTCTCACCACTCTTACCTTTACTTGGAAGTCCCCAAACTTTTCTTTACCTATTTTAAGTCAAGTTCTAAAGTAAGAACACATCTATATGTTTAAAAAAATATAGTTTATTGCCAATGAAAATTCGTGACAAAACAAAATACAATTGAACGATAATTTTTCCGCTCAGCTGGAGCTGAGGGCTCAGGTTTATCTATCTCACTTTGGCCACTGCTGTCGGATCCGTTATCTGTTCCCCATTAAGTTTCATTCAAGACTGAAACAAAGAAACATTTATCAGTTTCATTTTCATGTTTTTTTAATAAATTGATTAATCCATTGCAGGAAGAAAGACAATAAGGATAGTTTAAAAACGAATTACCTGACAATTCTTCCGTGTTTTTTCGGAAAGTAGTTTGAAAAGTACGACCATCAGCTCAATAGACCTTATCAAATAACAGTTCGAGTTCTACTGCTTGTGGATCCTCTTCATCCAAATTCTTAACAATATCTTCGTAACTATTAACTCATGAATTGTTGCACTTTAGGCACATTTTTGAACATTTCAACCCACTTTTCTTACATCCACACATAATAGGTGTGACCGGAGAGGGAATAAACCAAGAAACTGAAAATGGGAGGCGCGGATAAATAAGCAAGGTCGCAAAATCGGTTAAAACTACATAATATGCTGTTACCATCTGATCTTTCAGCGCGGCGCGCATTCGGCACCAATGCGCATGTTCCAGGACGCGTTCCTTTACGTCAAAATCTCATATAATCTTTTTTGTCGCAAATTTTGTCTACATACTGAATTTCTAGGTAGTATTTATAAAAATGCCCAAAAAAAAATGTTTTGTTAATTTTGTTTTAACAATTAACAATTTAAGTTTTAACAATTTTGGGGGGACGAGGTAGAAAGTTGAAAATTCGGATTCTGTGACTCGGAAAACATAAAAGAAGCTGATATCCAGAACCACCATAAATTTTGCAAGATAAAATTATGTAACACCTTGACATATGAAATAATTTGTTATACATTTGTTCTATAATCTGACTTTTTTGTCACAAGTTTTACATCGTTTGATGTTACCTTAATTGTTGCCTTTGGTTGGTTTTTAAAATGATATTTATTGCTCTAAAAGTATTTTGTTAATAGTATTTATTAAGGAAATTTTTTGAGCAGTCACCTAATTTATATATTTTCTTCGAATTTTGTCCGGTCCCGGACTTTTGCCGGACTCTGCACGACCGGTAGAAAGTTGTATATACCTTAATTGACAAATAATACAACCCTCTCTGTCCCATCGCCTTCTTAGTAGTATGTATTCTAGTGTTTCCAAATTGTTTATATTTCGAGTGTCATAGTAATGATTGTAGATCTTTTTATACAAATAAATTAATAATGTAAACATAATGCTGGTGGGTGAGTAGTAAACTTTTTCAGGTGGGTTGGGAAAACTGACTACAAAAGCATATAAAATCTTTATGAGTAATACATATATCTACAGTTGGTTCGTTGGATCTTTTCCCATGCGTCATCAATAATATACACACGCAATACATCAATACATTAAATAAAACGTAGGTCGTAGTTCAATGCTGTGGATGCCGTCAATTGCTTGTGGATGTGGCTAAAATTACGATGCGCGTTATTTATTATTGAAGCTGGTGTGATAGATTTTTGTGAATATTTTATAGCCATTTAGCAATGTGCTACCTAAACCTTTAGTTTGGAAAAACTGTTAGAATTCCATAGTTTTATGGGGTTACTTGCACAAGAATTAGTATTAATAACAATTTCCTAGGTAGAAACTTTGCAAATCAGATTGCCCTTTTAGGGTTATGGCTGGCAACCATTACTATTGGGCCGTCCCACCCATACGGTTCAACAATGGAAAATAAAAATATTCTAGGATGTGAAAATAAAAAATAAATATTTTAAATATATATATTTAAAACTCATTTGAATATAGTTACAGTATATATTTGCCGAATAATAATGTACAAGGACAGGAATATTGGGGAAATCAAAATTATTGTTAGATGTATTTACCATTTAAAACAACTTGTGATACAATCTCAAATGCTATCCTTGAAAATGGAAATAAAGATATTCCAAAAGATTGGAAAATGATGTAAGAAAGAGTAAATTTTTACAATTTTGCTGTTTCCCTAATATTCCTGTCTTTGTATATATATATATTATTTAATCTTCCTCATAGTCAGAATCAGAACTATCACCAGTATTTATTTCGATGGTTATAGGTTGAATGCTAAAATCAACTATATTCTGCTCTCGGACATACCACTTTTCTATAATTTCATGAGTATGTCTAACACATTTTTCCCAAATTTGTTGATCACATTGATCCAGTGCCTCTTTCCACATATTTATAACAGAACTATCTGAATATCCATCTCTACCAATATATTTATTGTAATATGACTTGCAATTAGCCCAAATCAATTCAATAGCATTAAATTCACAATGATATGGTGGTAGTCTCAGCACTTCATGACCATGTTCTCGTAGTAACTCATCAATTTTATACACATTTACTTTTCTATTCATTTTTGCAATTTGTAGCAGTTCAGGTTTTGTAAGTTTTGTATCAAACTTAATGTTGTTTGTTGTCAACCATGTAACAATCTCATTTTTTGTCGATATAGTAGAAGGTTGCTTTTCTAAAAGGACACTATGATATGGAGCATTATCCATAACAATTAGAGATGGCTCTTCTAGGCTGGGAATTACTCATCCATTCCATGAAAATTTCATTGTTCATTTCTCCATGGTAGTCAGCTACTTTAGATTTTGAACAGAATACTAGACTTGCTTCAGAGACAAAACCTTTGGTAGAACCAGCATGAACAATTATGAAACGTTTTCCATCATAACCATCTGGTTTACGTACACTTTTAGTGCTGTTGTCTTGCCAAGAATATGTTTTATTGCCTTTTGAATAGATCCATGTCTCATCCAAAAATACAAGTTCTCTTGGGTGAGTACTTGAGAGGTTTACCATATATTCACGCAGAAAATTGGCTCTCAAGGCTGCAATACTGGTTCGCTCCATTAAAGCTCTTCGATTGTCATCTTTGTTATATTTGAATCCCAATGATTTCAACAAAATGCTTAGAGATGTTTTGCCAATAGATACAATTTCTCTGTCCCTTAATTCACAATTTAATGTAGTCAAAGTAACATGCTTCTCTAAAACAAAAATTATAGTAGATTCAATTTCAACTAATACTATATAATATATTTTTAATGATATTTTGATTGCTCATTCCATCAATGTTTCAGCCCTGACTGTTAAAAAATAAGATAAATTCAATATTTAAATTGAATTTGTAATGTAATCGCAAAACTACTAAAATCTATACAAATACCTTCCTTAAGTTTTCTTTAATATACTATGATTTGAATATACTCATTACAAAATACCTACACCTACATTTTACCAAAAGACTTTAATTAAATAATAAATAAATAATATTTACTTTGTTGGTACATATCGTATAATGTATTCCGTACTGCCATCTTAGCTCCCTCAGGTAGATCAGTTGTCTTAGATTTAGAACGAGTTCTGGTTTTGCCTGGGCTTGAAAGTATTGGATTATTTTCCTTTCTTGTTTTTAGAGCATATACTGTCCGGCGAGATATTTTCAAAGCAGCAGCTACCCTCTAACATGAAAAAAATTATTAATAATAAGTATATTCCTAAACAAACATGCACTTAAGTATTTATGTTACCTCTTGAACACATGAAAGTGGTTCCAAAGGTCCTCCATTTCTTTTTTCCAACTCAAAATACTCCAACACATTTAGGACCAGCTCCTGTGCTTGCGAATTCAACCTCTTTCCAGGCATATTCTAAAAATAAAAATCATTCATAAATAGTTCTGGTCTTTCAGAAAATAAAGTCAATATTTTCTACATTGGTGGAAGCAAAATATGTTTCATATAATTTAGTTTGATGGAATTCTATCCAGAATCATATTGAAATGTCAATTTAAGGTTAGTTTTCATTGCGAAGTAAATAATAAGAAATAATATTTACTTACCTCAATAATTTGAACACTAAGGTAAAAGTTAGTCGTTATAACAACTGTTTTTGAAATAAATTTATATGCAAGGGGCGAAAAGGTGAATAAAAATGTAAAATAAAAATGTTAACAAAGTCTTTGGCTGTCAACGACGTCAAAGTACTAATTCGCGTTAAACGTATCGCCGACATTCATCATATGGCTATCTCTGTTTGTTATATTACGCTGTAATGGAACAAACGGTTCCATTTCGGGGATTAAGATTCTGTGAGTAGGAAAGAGACGGAATACAAAAAGTAGTATGTGAATTATTTCATACATGGGAAAAGATTCAGCGAACAGACTGTAGATATTTTTCCAATGTATTTAAATTCATTCAGAATTTATCTTGAATTATTTACAACACTGTTAATGTGATAAAATAAATTACTTACTTTGTTAAATCTGCTTTGCCTCTTACTTGCGGAACTTTTGCTAATATAATCTCTGGACATTTGTTCTTGGCATCTTCCCCTCTCATATGTCTAGTGACTCCCTTTTCTCTAGCTGGATAATTAACTGCAATTATTCTAATAATTTTATAATTATAAATTTAGTAAATACACATAATCTTTTCTACTATGGAATAGTATTTTGAAAATATGAGAACTAACGACAAATAGTATGGGAGAAAGTTGCAAATTACGATTATTTAGTCATCTTTAATCAGATTTTTACATAATGTGATAGCTCTTACAGTTATCTTTTGGCTTTAGTAACTCATAATTAATTTTAACCATTGATTAAAAGTGAAGTGTTTTGCGCCGTTCCTGGTTAAGGTACTAGTTAGTAAATTATGAGTTATGTAGTTGTGTGTTTATAATTGTAAAATTACCCAAACAAAAGGTTTCAATATGAGAGGAAAGAGAAAAAGATCAACAAATTTCTCTAAAAATGAGAAAAAAAGTGTTTCAGGTTAATAAGAAAGTACAAGCAAATAATAAAATGCAAGGAAACAAATGCGTTAAGCTGGAAGGATCAGGAACAAACGTGGACAAATATTGAGAGGGAGTTTAATGCTCAATCAGATAGCTACAGATCTGTAGATGTTTTAAAACGATTTTACATGAATAAAAAGAAATAGCAAATCTGCAAATGATAGGAAGGAATATTTTGCTACTGGGGGGCCACCATCTGTTGTGAAAGATCCAGCATATGAATTAACCTTGGAGATTCTAAATAATAAAACTGTTAAAGGGCTAGAAAATAAATAATTTGATAGTGATGGGTTAGTGGATATGTTATGGTGCAAGGAACATTTTATTTTAATTGGTAATTGAAACTTAACCACAACTTAACTAAGACTGGTGCAAATGGCTGGACAGCAGAACTGGTTGCCTGGCCAACTACTGGTGAAGCAAATGTGAGAAAGTGGAGAGTAGAGTGGAGTAGGGGAGGGCTTAGTTAATTTAGTAAAGGAGTTTCTGGTGGGAGGTGGTATGAGACAGAGGTTGCAGTGCCCCAGGGCTCGGTTCTGGGGTCGTCGAACTGGACGATCTGGACCCCTCAATCCTTATATCATTTTATCCAATTTTACAAGAGGTATCTACATGCAAACGTTGTGTCATTTGAAAACACCCTGTATGAAATAAAAGTATTGTCTTGTGTAATATTGGTTGCATAACTTGTAGGAATCAAAAAGTGCTGAATTGAATTTTTTGTCAAAATTAGATAAAATCTTGTATGAAACACATTATGAAATGCTTTTTTGTGTAGTTCGTGTTATTTCTCGAGACCTCGCTCGTCCCGCTAAAAATCAGAAATAGATTGGTAAACTGATAGGATAATTTAACCCATCCAACTATAAAATAAAATTAGGAAACTCATTTTTTTTTCTCACCCTTGGAACGAATGTCAGTTTTTTTGTCATGTTAAAGAGACTATTGGTTTATCAATCTATTTCTGATTTTTTTTCTTGTATTTATATTGAAATTCAATTTTGAAATATTTACCCTACATATACAAATGAAAAACTGAATTAGGTATCAATTGATACATAAATTTCAGTTTTTCTTTTATAGTGTTTTATTTTTTGATCAGAAATTTGAAAACAACTTCTAAATGATTAAAAATTATGGAGAAAGGATTACTTGTTTATTTACTAATGAGACACTAAATTGATCGCTTCAATAAATTATTAAACAATAATATTTACCCTCCTCCTCGCCATTCATTATATTGTACTACTGCAATAGGTTTTCCTTCATATTCAGAATTAAGGTTTTCTTCGACTTGACAATAAAAACAGTCCATGTCCACCAAAATAACAACTCTTTCTGCATGGGACATATTGCTTTCATAGAAAAAACCGAGGAAAAAACTGGGAAAAACAATTAAAAAAAAACTGTTTTGAAACTTACACCATAATGACACTGGCATAAGGCATTCAAATTTTGAGGTTAGGAAATTAAAATTCAAAAGCATTGTTTTGTGTTCCATGAATACAACAGACAGAACATAGAGAGACCAAACCATAGAGAAATATCTTTTCTATCGACTACACAAGGCCACCTGTGTTAGAGGTGGCCTTGCATGACTCCATAGTGTATGTCCACGTGACGTCATAAATTATTTTGAAAACAATAAGGGCCCCCGCAGACTGCATACTTTTTATCGGCCGATATTTTGGTCGGCTTCTTAATCAGTATGAAGAGGAATGCATATGCGATAATGTATTCCTCTCCATACTGATTAAGAAGTCGACCAAACTATCGGCCGATAATAAGTCTGCAGTCTGCGGGGGCCCTAAGCAATGCGTTCAGAACACGTGGTAAATAGTGAGGTTATGCTGATTTATAATAATAGATCGTGTTTGAGTTTAGTTAGTTTTGTTCAAGAGTTTTTTGAAGTTATTTTAATTCTTAAGGCTGCATATTTAATAATATATATAATATAGATTAATGCTGGTTTCTTGTTTGGTTTTACCACCGGATTATTGTCAAGTGTCAACTGTCGTGGACATGCCCTGTCGAGCGAAGGATGGGGAAAGAATTCGTCCATCATCTAATCCCACTCTACCACGTAACGAGAACCTTGAATCACGGCCTGTGCCGGGACTCTGCACATCTTAGAATTCTACAGTTGGTTCGTTGGATCTTTTCCCATGCGTCATCATTAATATACAAACGCAATAAATCAATACATTAAATAACACGTAAGTCGTAGTTGTAAACCAAGTCTTTGGTCTGCCAACGACGGCAACGTACAGATTCGCGTTTAACCTATCGCCGACATTCATCATATGGCTATCTCTGTTTGTTATATTGCGCTGTAATGGAACAAACGGTTTGATTTCGGGGGTTAAGATTCTGTGAGTAGGAAAGAGACGTAATACAAAAAGTAGTATGTGAATCATTTCATACATGGGAAAAGATTCAGCGAACAGACTGTACTATCGATATTCCATTTCATTTAGTCAGAAATGAAGTAATACATCTCGACAGTATGCATAGTGAGAATTTCGACTGCTGTCGACTAGAATAATAATAGTAATCGATCGGTAGAATTCTATAGTGTGCAGAGTCCCAGAAGGATCTGGAATGCCAAAGGATCAGATTGCCCCACAATATAGTTTTAAAAACGAATATAGAATCTTCATTCCAAAGAGAAAGGACTGGGAAGCAGGGCCTTCCATAATGGCGAATCTCAACTGGTACACTGATGACTCTAGAACAGACTCTGGAGTAGGAGCCGGAATATACGGGGTACAGGAGAAGATCGCGATCTCTCTAAGCCTAGGGAAACATGCTACTGTCTTTCAGGCAGAGGTAATAGCGGTGCAATGCTGTGTAGAAGAGTTGATAAGACGGGAGGTGAATAACCAAAGAATCGTCATCTACTCTGACAGCCAAGCAGCACTAAAGGCGATACACTAATATGGGATAACATCAAATCTGGTGTGGGAGGGTCGCAAGGCCCTCAACAGACTAGGTAGTCATAATAAAGTGACCCTAGCCTGGGTACCAAGCCTCCAAGGAATAAAAGGCAATGAAAAGGCCGATGAATTAGCCAAGCAGGGAGCAGCGGAGGTCATGATAGGGCCAGAACCTTCCTGTGGATTTGCTAAATGCCGAAGTAAAGGAAGCATCAACAAATGGATAAACAACCAGGCGTTGCACTGGTGGTATGGAACCCCAGGACAAAGGCACGCTAAATTATTCCTTAAAAGCCCTTCGGCCAAACTGTCACCCGACCTACTACGTCAAAGTCGAGAAACGACGAGGATAATAGTGGGAATGCTTACAGGGCACTGTAGGCTGAGGAAACATATGCATACAATTGGAATAGCAGAAGACAGCCTATGCAGGTTCTGCCAGGAAGAAGACGAAACCGCGGAGCACGTACTTTGTGAGTGTGAAGGCCTAGCAAGGCTGCGGTTTCACTTATTCGGAGAAGAAAAACCGAAGGCAGAGAACTACGCAAAGGAGGCGGTAACCAGGCTATTAAGTCTAATATAAAGAATAAAGCTGGATATCGAGCTCTAATAAAGGGAGGACCACAATAGATCTGCAAAGGTCGCAGTGGGATAGGACAAAGAGCCACTCCAATTCTAATCTAATCTAATCCCAGACGGATCTCACTATCCTACTCACAACACAATCTGCCACAATCTACTGTGGTGCGTTCGAAAACTTGGTGTGTCGTATAAAAATCACATAGTAGCCGTTCGAAAAAATAGTACCCACAGTAATAGTTCGAAAAGATAGTCGTCACATACTGGTGCGTGAACCAAACATGAACCTGGACACTCTCTTTTTATTAATTCCAAGTATTCCAACATTTGAGTCTCATTAGGGACTTAAAGCAGTTCTAAAAATCACCACTTATCCGTATACGTATCGCAAAGCGCATGTGCAGAAGCGATACGTGGGCTTCGTTAGTTCGTTACGTTACGTGAGACGTATCAATCCGTCACACGTACCTAACGTACGTATCGCTTTATCGTGTTTCGTGTTTTTCAACGACTAAACGACCTAGAAACGATAAAAGTCACTCCAATAAAGACTATTCTTCAGTAGATGTCAAAATAATAGTGTCTTACTATTTTTTAGGTTAAAAATCAAAACATGCATGGTTACGTTACGAACGCATTTGCTTTATACTTCTTTTTGATTAATCACGTATCTCCGTTACGTTACGTATACGGATAAGGATAAGTGATGATCTATATGAAGAACTGCTTTAAGTCCCTATTGTCTCATCTTCACTATCGGAACTTGAGTCACAATTATAATTATTTATTATTATAGTCTCTGCAAATCTTTTGGAAGTAAACCTGCAGCCAAAATCCAAACAAACATAACCTTGAAACAACACACCATAGAGAAATATAAATTTTGTCTATGCAACACACTCCATCACCGTTCGAAAACATAGAGCGCGGTTAGCACACCGAAGTGAGTTTTTACCCCCACTCCTTGTATTGGGGTAACATTCACTGAGACCTAAAAGATCTATTGTGCCCCCTTACTTCTACTTAGTTTCTGAGGAGAGTCTCTGAAACTAGTAGCTCCTTTAGTCCTATTTCCTGGAGGAATTTTAGGATATCTGCAGGCTTCAACTTAGGTAAATGTTCCTCTTCTATCCAGTAATCTCCCAGGTACTTTGCTCTAGGATTCTGGAGTGCTGTGCAGTTGGAAAGTATTGGAAAGTATATTTCTTCCGATATTACATTGGAGCTGATTCCGCAAAAAGGTTCAGGCCCCCAGAAGGGTATTTCCATAGAGAAATATAATATCAGACCCTCTCTTTGCTAGTTCATCTGCTATTTCATTTCCTTCTATTCCAGTGTGTCCTGGAACCCATAAGTAAGTAAGGTAACTATATTGTTCTCGCCTAATTCATTTCATTTAGTTTGTCTAGGCATTCCCAAACCATTTTAGAACTGATTACGCAAGAGCTCAGTGCTTTGATGGCTGCTTGACTATCTGTCATTATGATAATCTTTTGTCCTCTGTATACTTCATCAATATTGAACTGGGCGCACCATAGACAAATAAAAAAAGAGACGGATTGAAGCATAGGTGGTATACAGCATAACGTTTCTGCGCCACCACCCGCGCATCGAGTCGCTGCGGTCGCGAGAACTACAAGACTTTTTACATAAGGGAAATGGAATAAAATAGTTTTTCTATGACTGTTGAGAAATGCACCCTTTTTATGTAACATTTTTGTTGAGTCACTGGATGCATTACACAAAACAAGCCACGCCCCGTGTGTAATGATCCATTACACACGACTATCTGGCCAATCACCGTCATAGAATGCCATTACACTCGACTATGTTCGGTGTAATGTTTGAATCAGACTCGCCATGAAATGTCATAATTTGACTTTGACAATACCTATACCTACCTACCGAAGGTGATTTAGAGCTGACTTTTTGTTAGAATGGATACAGAAAGTGAAAACAAATTCAACTGCTCAAATTTCACCATCAATATTGTAAGCAATAAATGAATTTTCACTGTAGCTTTCAAAATGGAATTGTTTGACATAAAGCATTAAGTTTATACAATAAAATATTCTCTAAATATCTCGTTCGTTTGAATTGATAGGTGAACACTCAGTCATAGAAAAAGTATAGTATTCTACTTTCGTGTAATGGCTATTACTCACTCGAATGATTACGACGTTCGCCTGCGGCTCACGTCGCAAACTTCATTCTCATGCGAGTAATAGCCATCATTACACGCTCGTTGAATAATATACTATTAAAATATTATAAATTACATTACAATGCAATATTTATCCTTCAATGTCGATAAATATTATAAAATATCCTAGTATATCAACTTTTAAGTTATTAAAAATAAAAATATACAATATCTATCATACATTGGCTGGTGTGAATCTAGCTTCTGCTTGTCAAACAAGAAAGACAAGAGAGTGTGTCAACAAAACAAAATGGTGAGTGGTATTATTTTACTCATAGATTTATTTAGGATTTTAGTTCTAATAAAGGAAATAACAGTAAGTGAACCTTCTAAATATCATCACCAGATATAACTCGTTATAAATGTATTGCAAAAAATTGAAATAGTAAATATTTTTGGCCACTTCGTAGTAAAAATAAAACATTTTTCAAACTTCCATCTGATAATCAAAGTAAACAGTGGTTCATAGTTTTAGGATTTCTTTCTAAATCCAAGATTCAAAGGTTTTGTAAAGATCATTTTGGTTGGTAATAATGCATTTACAGGTTCATTATGCAAAATACTTATTAAGATTTGTTTTACCTTCGCAAGAGAACTAGTAAACAAAAATAATTCTTTTTTATTTGTAAGTTATGGTAATGCATTTCATTTATTTTGTTTCAGACCTGTTCCTGTCTGGAGAATCTACTTTCTAAGTCGTTTTTATTGAAATTTTTGCAGTTTTAGTGAAAAACTTTGAAATAATGTGCAATTTGATGTGATATTGGCTTAACTTTCCTAAATATAATGTAAGTAGTAAACGTATGTTCATGTTTCATAAATTAATAATATATGGTTCATACAACAGCCTTTTTGGTGTGCGTCATCGTTTGTGACGTATATTCGGGTTTTGGGTATGTCGTTCATTTTATTTGCTATTTTGACACATATCTAACCCTTGATTTGATAAATAAATTCATCATGATCGCATTCAGCAAAATTCGACAAGGCTATGAAATTAATAGTTATCAGCTTCTTTTTGTAACTGAAAATACTTGAGAACTTTCAAAATGCTGATGTTTTTCCGTGTATCTAGGCATATTTTTGTATTATTCGAATAAATATAACAATAATATTCATATTCACTTTTCATTAATAATAATTGACCGTAAACAACAAAGTACAGACCTGACAAGAACTGTCAGTGGGACAGTAGAAAAAGATGTCGGACATATTGACAATACGAAAGGTATATCTGCATCCTATTTCAAACAAAGAAATTTCTCCCGATTGATAGGTCGCGCTTGCGCTTAATCTGAACATCAACCAATCAAACTTTTGTAAGTCAATGATTAGGATTGACGTTTGTTATACATTTGAACGGTTCATTATTGCGATATTTTGATTAGGATTAATCAAAGACCTGACTTTTTTCCCATTTCTTTCCACGTAATGTGTTAGAAAGACATTAACAAACGATGACGCACACCAAAAAGGCTGTTGTATGAACCATAGATGTAGATTATGTCATGTTATTATGTGCAGTTTAATAAAAAAATTAAATTTGTGTTCATTTTTCATTTATCTAAATAATGTGTCTGAAAGTTGTTTATTAATTATAATCATTTCATTATAATAATAAAAAATTTCTAGACAAATTGTAAAATTTACCTGCCCACTATCCAAACTAACCAATTTAAATATCCCGCCTTCAAAAATTAGTTCCACCACCTCTTCGGGGTGCGCTTCGATCAACGTGATGCCAACTGTTACTGCAGGGTTGACAACTCTCAATATATTATATTTCTTATTTCTCTATGGAACGCACTTTCTTATGGCGTGGATTTCCGCTTGAAAGATACTTGGGGGTTTTCCCAAGCTTTCGGAGTGTTTGGTTCCTAGCCCGAACACTCCTATCCCAGTTCCTCCTATTGCTTTTAAGCCATTGTGTACCATTGAATGGCATTCTTTCCAAGTCTTGAAAATGAAGTGATCTATCGAGTCAACAAAAAGTACTTTTTATTTAGAAAATTTGATAAAGATTTGCATAATTGCATATAAGTCTTTAGGTCTAAATACAAGGTGTTCCAGAAATATGGTACTATAAGAGTTTACAAACCCCTCCAACCTCGCCACTGGCTTATTAGAACTTCACATAATTAATACTGTCGATGTGTTTTGGGAGGAGCAATAACCTGAAGAAAATTTAAAAAGAATTTAAAAAATATGTGGATGGAGGTTTCTTCCATATTTAAAGGGATGAGGTTGAGAATCACTTCCATGGCTGCCGTTGGGCATGTTCTCATTGCTCCTGTAATGCATATACATGTGGTGTACTCTGTGATACAAGCTAGTCTTTGGAGAGGTTTTCTCTCGTTGTCAATAGACTAGTCACTTTGCCACACTCCAGTGCCAACGTAGAGCGTATCTTTTCGTTGGTCAATTTAAATAAAACACCTTTAAGAAATCGTCTTAAGACGGATACATTAGAAGGTGTATTACACACAAAAAGTTTGGTTTCCAGCCTTGGCCAATGCCACAATTTTAAAATTGACTCTGATCTTTAAAAAAAAAATAAACAGTCCCGGCTATTACCGAAATGTAAAATCTGATTCTGATTCAGATTAAATTCTTTTATATATTTCCTAAATTAGGTATATTCTTTCAGTTTATTTTCATTTGTTATCTATCATTACATTTTTATTTGTTTTATATTATTTCATTTCAATATGATTTTGTTACATTTTTAATTTGTATTATATTTCATTACACAGAGAAATTTTTTTAATTTGAATTTTTTGTTCTGCCTACCTAAACCTAATTTATACAACAACCATTATCAAACAAAAAAAGATTTGACGAATGACGACACCCCATTTCCGATTATTCCGAAATCTCACGACATAACGATTTTTTCCGAAATATCACGATTTTTTTTTCAAATCTCACGAATTATACTTATAGTCAAAGGCACTCTTAACGTGCGGGTCATACGATTCAACAAAGACATACTCACAGTTTTTGTTTTCTTTTATTACGTTAAATTATAACTTCCAAATGAAATCCGTTAGATAAATAAGACAGACTTATGCAATTTTGACGGGAAAAAGAAGGATATGTATTTAGTTTTCAGCGATTCTAAAAAGTCTTTCACCAGCAGAGTTTTTATTTAAATATGTCAGTTTTGTCACTTTGACAATTCAAAGTGACAATATGAATAATAAGTAGCAATTTTCAGTTTTTTTGTACTTAGTTCGATGGATTATTTCGAGAATGGAAGAAGAAGTGGAAATTCGTCAATCTGCAGTGTAATCTCACATTTTGGTAACCTCTGTGTTTTCTGATTTGATACATATGGTTAGTGACCTTTGAACCCGCACGTTAAGAGTGCCTTTGACTATATATTCATTTGGCATCCCTGCTATACCCCCACTCCTTGTAATAATTTTCATACCAGCAACCAGCTTCTCGAACGCAGCCCTGTGTTCTATGATCATGCTATGTCTGTGCTATGTCTATGTCTACTGTCTAATCTAAAATGAAAATGTCACACAGCACAGTGAAGTGATAAGGATAAGATTCATTTCAAACTAGCCTAGCTTTTACTTTATATATAAAGTAAACCTAACATGTTAATATTAACGTAAAAATGTAACAAATTAAACAGTATGGCAAATAATTCAGAATTATTTATTTGTCTTATAGTATTTATCTCAATCGTATTTTTATATATTGTGAATAGGAGTGTTCTTAACACTGAAATAGTTCAAAATCCTCCAGAAGAAATAAGCTGGATAATACATGGTATACGAAATATCCTGGGATATGCTACGTTATTTCTACCAGGTTATTTAGTCCTTAGGTATGTACAAAAAACTAATTACATAAATAAAAGTGGCAGAGGGATTATTGGAGCTACAATTAGAACTTGTTTTGGAGAAGAGGATAATTTACCAGTGACCACCAGTTCTAAGAGTACACCACAAGAAAGAACTTTACTTCAAGATGGGCTTCTTCTATTGTTTTATTTTTTTGGCTTACAATTATCCTATTTGTTATGGGGTGTTTTGCAAGAAAAAGTTATGACACAAGCTTATGAGAGCTCAAACAAAGATATAGGGTACTTCAAAGATTCACAATTTTTGGTATTTATAAATAGAATTTTAGCTTTTTTAGTTTCTGCAAGTATTTTACTTTGTAAAAGACAGCCCAGGCACAAATGTCCACTATATAAGTATGTGTTCTGCTCATTTTCTAATATTATGAGTTCATGGTGTCAGTATGAAGCATTGAAATATGTATCTTTTCCACATCAAGTTCTTGCTAAAGCAAGTAAAACAATTCCTGTAATGATTATGGGCAGATTTATGTCAAAAACCAAATATGAATATTATGAATATGTTACAGCTGTAATTCTTTCAATGGGCATGTTATTATTTATGATAGATACGGGAAATGATAGATCTAATTCTACTGTAACTACTTTTGCTGGGGTTATACTGCTCTGTTCTTATATAGTGTTTGATAGCTTTACAGCTAATTGGCAAGGAAGTCTTTTCAAAAAATATGAAATGAAACCAATACAGATGATGTGTTTTGTTAACTTTTTTTCAAGCATATTTACTGCTGTTTCGTTATTACAGCAAGGGGGATTTATTAACAGTCTCTCTTTTATGATAAAATTTCCTACTTTTACTTTGGACATAGTTATTTTATCTTTATGTAGCACATGCGGTCAGTTATTTATTTACAATACTGTGTCTACATTTGGGCCTTTAGTATTTGTGATAATAAGTACTATAAGACAAGGCTTTTCAGTATTACTAAGCTGCATTATTTACCACCATTATGTGTCTGTAATTGGTGCAATTGGACTTATATTAGTCTTTTTAAGCATTTTCCTTAGGATTTACTGCAGTTACAGGGTTAAATCCCAAAAGCAATTACACCAAAGTTCTAGTACCTTAAAAAATTGAACAAAGTAATTTGTTTGCTTATATTTATTACTAAAAGGCAGCAGAATAATTAATTTATTAAACAATAAGATGTATCTACTTATTGTGATCAAATTTTATTTAGGTAATTGATCTGAAGAAAGATACAAAATAATTTAATCATATGAAATTTTATTGTATGACATAAATCATGTATTTCAGTCACCTTAATAAAAGAGAAAATGGGAAACATATTTTCCTAAGTGAACTCTGAAACAAACCAAATAGTGAGATCTAGAAACTATATTAAACATATACATGTAGTATGAAAATTTATGGTAACAAAAATTTTAATCATTATTAGTACTTTCTTGGAAAACTAATTACTTTATATTTTTAATGTACAATCTGAATACTTTATATATCCAATGGAATTAACCCAGTTTCTTATTCTTGGATAGAGGACATAATATTTCTGTTACTTTTTCAGAGATTATGAGTTTCATAAGAACAGGGAGTGAACAATAAAGTTTATGACTGATGGTAATAATCCAATCCATTTCCTTTATAGTGCATATAAGTTAAAAAGTAGCAAGATCTATATTTTTGTTGATATTGGAGCTAAAATTTATAAATTGATAGTTGTATTCTGTTGACATATTATTGTAACTACTTCCATTTTATAAAAAATCCAAAAAAGGAAGCAGATTAATCGTATATGTATAAATATAAGGTTTGTTCCAACAAAGCCAAATGATGCGTACATGAACGTCACGATCATGCGCATAACAAAATTTCTGTTCCAACAAGATTTGACAATTCCACGGACTAATAAAAATGCGTTCCAACAAAAACTGAACACGTTCATGAACGTGTCGGCGGACGATCATTTTCATCAGAGATTTGAATGTAGAACTGTTCGTCCAAACTGTCATGTCTTGACGTTAGATAATGGTAAATAAACATAAATCATACATAAGTAAAACGTCAACTTATAAGAATCGTTCCAACAATGCATAGAGTATGATGTTCATGGATTAATTTACGTACAGGTTCTCGAACGTTTGATTCAATACATGAATGAGTTCACGAACGTTCACGTACTAATCAGAAGGTAGTTGTTGGAACAAACCTATATTCATCGCCAACTGTCAGTAAAGCCGCCAATTATCAAAATGATTTCCATTTCCGGAAGTAAACAAACAGTTTATCTTCCTTTACGTAAAGTATGTTGACTTTGACATTACTCAAAAATCATCATCTGTCAGTGTCACGCTTCTCCCTATTACAGCTTGATAATAGTTTTCTTGCGATTTATTTATAACAAAAATACTGTTGGAACTTCTTTGACTTCAGGAATTAACTTTTATAATGCTTCAGGGTGTACCTTCAATTTAAATATAACAAAAATAATAAGTAGATTTGCTGTATATTTGCTGTTTACTTTAATGTCTTAATGAAATGGAATGAAATATACCTCAGAGTTTTAAATTCTGAATTCTAAGCAGTTGGCGATAAAATTGTGTATGCACCACGTCAGTAAAGTGTCTTTATCGGAATCGCCTGTTATTCGCCTCGCTTCGCTCGTCTAATAATTTCAGGCTCGTCCGATAAAGAATCACTTTACTCCCTTGGTACATAATAACTATTATCTTTACATTTTGTACCTTTATATAATTTTTAAACAACATTTTATATTTAGGTGGCTCATAATAAATGTTTTTCCAATGTTATATGATATTTGATTTTCATATCTGAATGATTTCACTTTTATAGAGGTTTAAAATTTTTTATCGTTTGTTTTGAACTTCTACAAACATTGTGTATGAAGTAACGGGATTGCTGAAAATAGAAATTAATATATTATTCCACGAGCGCGAACGTCGTAATCATTCGAGTGAGTAATAGCCATTACACGAAAGTAGAATACTATACTTTTTCTATGACTAAGTGTTCAACATTCAATTGAAACGAACGAGATATTTAGAGAATATTTTATTGAAGAAACTTAATGGTTTTATCGAACAATTCTATTTTGAAAGGTATAATGATAACTCGAATTCATTGTTTGCAAAATTGGTGGTGAAATTTGCGCAATTGGAAATATTTATACGGGGAGTAGAGGAAGATTCCAGATTTAAGTTATTATTATTTAAAGACTGGAGGTATTTTTTTCGAAGTATTCAGCCCTCGGATTTGAAGTTCAACATGCAATTATTGAATCCACAATTTTTTGTGCCGCATCCATCTTGTTTTTCAGGAAATCGTGGAGTGCAGTTGAATTAGTTTTCATTTTCTGTATCCATTCTAACAAAAAGTTAGCACTAAATCACCTTCGGTAGGTAGATATAAGGCGATTTCGTCCCGCCTTGGTACCACACTTTAGCCTGTCAATTACATACCAATCGATTTCGTTCCGAAAAACGATGACGTCAATCTAACTTTGGTACCTTTTTGGTCTGTCAAATCACATACCGAGATCTGCAGCACGGTTACTGAAATTGGTAGCTTTTTATCCTTGTCTAAAGTAGTTTCTGTCTTTCTTTTTATTTGTAAATATATTGTTCTATGTCAATTTCATCAATCAGCTGTACCAGCTGGGCTATGCTGGGAACCAAACGATTTCGCCTGTTATTGGTAGTTTACGTCATAGCGGTGACGTAGGACCTACCAATTGGTTAACCCAAGTCCCTACCAACCTAAACGGGACGAAATCGCCTATACTGTCGAAGTCAAATTATGACATTTCATGGCGAGTCTGATTCAAACATTGCACTGAACATGATCGTGTGTAATGGCATTCTTTGACGGTGATTGGCCATATAGTCGTGTGTAATGAATCATTACACACGCGCGTGGCGTGGCTTGTTTTGTGTAATGCATCCAGTTACTCAACAAAAATGTAATATAAAAAGGGTCATAGGAAAATAGTTTTATTCTGTACCTAATCTTTGGATAAGATAATATATGGATTTGTTATATTATACAGGGTGATTCATTAGTGCGATAAAGTCCAATCTTGTGAATAGTTAAAGATATTTGAATGAAATGTTGACCGATTGAGCCAGATTAGAGGCTCATATTTTAAAATTAGTCGCAATTGTACAGCGTCTTCCAGAACGCCGTGTCAGATAAAAGTTGTATTTTTTAAATGAGCTAGACACCCTGTATTTCACTTCAAATTTGAATTCTGCTTGACTTCGTTATTACAATGATATATAATATTGTAATGGGTTATACAGCGTATTTAATAAGTTCTGGCCACTTGTTCCTGTAAATCGTAATGACTTCAACGCCCTGTATACTTTAAACTGCACAATTCAAAATTAATCTTTTTTAGCCACACGTCTGTGATAGTTGTCTAGTACTACGATTCAATCGAACTGATTCGATATCTAAGAAACCGTATCCAGGGCGAGCCCAAAATCGAATACATTTTGGTTTCAAAATTTTTTAGAATGGATCACCCTGTATTGTATATCGGTAAATGAAAGTTACCTAGCTGCACTTCAACATTTATTGAATATTCCCTATACCCAAATTGAATAGTTTTTGTGATATTTCTATTTTGTTATCAAAAATTTTATTATTTTTGTACATTTCAGACAGTATCGTTTTTTCAAATAGGTACTAGGTATTCTAGTAGGAATGGTAAACCGACCTATAGAAGTACATTAACAATAAAGTAAAATGCCTTTTATTTTTTGATATTTTCAAAGTTTATAGAGTAAATATCTGATGATATCAAATTTAACTTCAATTTATTTAAGGAATAAAACAAATCAAACTACATTCAAACGTAAAGCTTTTATTTGGCTTCAGGTACAAAGCTATATAATGGTAATGAGTTTCAATAAAAATAAAAAATAAAATTAATACAGAGAATAAATAAAAAATAATTATAACAGTGATAAAAATTTAAAAGTGTTCAATTAAAGAAGAATAAGCTGCTTTAAAATAGGATGATAAACATTATTTTCCTAAATAAAATAATAGTTGGCCTCTTTATCATTTGATTCTGACTCTAAACTTTAGAGATGAATTGAAGCTGTAGAAATATTGAGTTCAAAATCCTCCTCTCTTTAAGATACTATATTCCATAATCCCAACAGAAGCAATAACTAAATTTTCATTACGGTAAAGTTTGTCCAGAATCAATCAACAAAAGCTACGATCACGTCTTCAGCCATTCTTACGGACTTTTTCCTATTTGATCATTACACTTCGGAGGAGGATGAGAAAAGGTAAATGTCAGCAGTGGCTACGAACACGTGTTCATTACCGATTTTGTACGAATTTACATTCTTATATTTATTAACAATTTCTCTGAATTATAGAGTTCCATTATTTTAAAGGCACCAAACATATACTTACCTATGAATCTATGAAAATAAATTATTTTCCATTGTACTTTTTCAATTTTTAAGGAATAATCCTAATAATCTTTGTTTTAAGCCATTGAGTGATAAATTATAACTCAACGATTAGACCTAGTAAATAATAGGTATTTTAAGATCTTCTTATCTTGCATCTCAATAAACTAACGCATTTTAATAACAATAAAAATATAATAAAAGCAAACAAACATAAAATGATAAGTAAATAAGCTGTAAGTTGTGGAAATCTGGACGGAGACCATAATACAGTAAATTGTAAATCGTTGTCTTCTGAAACAGACATTAAATTTTATTCAAATACAAAAAGTCTCAACGGTAGTACAGATCTGTTTATAGCGCCACAAGTATACATTTATATTTTATGGTGATTATAAACGGACCTATACTATACATATAATTATTATATAAATATAAGTATAAATTATTCATAGAACACCCTGTATTTACAATATGGCAGAAATCAGTAAATTGTTATTTCAATTTAACGATTTTTACATTAAAAATTTGACTTTGACAGTTCATAGATACATCCGGTTTTCAAATTCGGGAAAGAAATATTATACATATTATGCTGCTTTCGTTTTATTTGGGCTTCAAGCATTTGTGCGCAAAACCACTTGTCATGTCATCATCATTAATGCATTTTATCTGATGGCATGTCATAATGACAACGTTATGTCACTCAATTTTGATGACATAAGGAAGCTCATTATGGTACTAAGTACCATAATGAAATTCTATAAGGAAAACATGTAATGGTTTGATCAAAAAAGTTTATTCAAAATGCATAACTATGTACAAAACTATTCATTATAAATGGTAAAAGAACAATTACTACAATTTGTAATATTAATTCCAATGGATTCTACAGTTTTTACATCAGTAGTTTGATGATTGTTGGCAAACTTGTAATCCTGTTTGGTTGTTGGCACCAAAAATTGCTTCTGATATTTTGCAGTTTTTAATTTTTCGAAAATGTATTGATATAAATGCCATCAAATAAAATTTTGTATGTAATACGAATCATAAACAATCATTATGGCACACGCCGTGATATCGGACTCGGCTACGCCTCGCCCTCACGACTTAAAAAGTTGAGTTGAATAGAAAAAACACAGTTTTAAGCTTGTCACTGACACAAAATTAAAAACATAAATAACTATTATGTTTTTTTTGAAAAACAGTTTTCGATTATGATGTTATTGATAATATAATTTTGCATAGGTATTTAAATATTTACAGTAAGATTTAAATCGTAATCGGCACAATCTAGGGGCAAGGGGAAGGTAAGACTGCGTCACGCCCGGTAATAAACGAACGAAATTCAGTTACTACGAGCCGCTATAAGCAGTAAATAATCGAAAACACCTATAGCATACTATGGTACATTGACAGAGTTAGGTGTACCTACTTTATAATATTGAGAAAAGTAGAATTCGATAGATGGCGCTCCGAAATGTCAATGTCATCTTAAAAACGAGTAAAACAAATCAGCTACCGTATAAGCCCTTTGATATTTAAGTGGTTTTAGTTATTTTCAGTGTGCGTTTCGTGAAAATTTTGCTTTTTCTTTGATTGTGCTTTAGTATTTTGTGTTGTTAAACTAAATTTTGAGTCCTAATATTTTTATTTTTGGAGTAATAGATATGGTTGATATTTGTCAAAAATGAAACAAGTTTAGGTCTGATTTCGTGTTTTTCTTTTTAATATAGTCATATCTACAAAAGTTACAGGGAAGTTACGTTTGTATTGAGTAATATTTTAAATCTTCAATACCGACTTATTTTCTTTGTTTTTGTAACTATGGATTAGGTATACACTGACTATTCAAAGTTTATTTGAATTTGTAAATACTGAGCCTTCTTCTAGGTGCATACATGAGGGACAGGCAGTTTTAAATGCTGGCCATATATTTTTGCATGGTATCTATAGAGGAAATAGGTGACACTTTCATAAAAGTGCAATGAAAACAAAAAATAGAATAACATAACCTCTTCCATTTATATAAGAATATAACCTCAGAAATGATGACAGTTGAGTTGAATAGAAAAAACACAGTTTTAAGCTTGTCACTGACACAAAATTAAACAAATAAAGTATGAATTCACGGTAATTACATTGACTTGCATATGATACAAAAACAATGCAAAACGAATTGTTTTACTCGTTGCGACAATTACAATTTTTTCCGCCAGAGGTCTCATTGAATTCTACTCTGCCCAATATGTCAACAAAATATAAAATAATACTTTGGATAGAGGTAGATATGCATAACATGGAAGTAAAATGCCTTTTCCTCCCTTGGATATTTACTGTAAACTTCATCCTTGGGAGGAAAAGTAACATTTTCCACCCTTGTTATACAAATAGCTATTAATTACAACTATATATGAAACGCTGTCATTACTAACGTCATTTAAGGTTAGAAAGTGTTTACCTACTTCCCGCCCTCTAAAATATTGTGATCGTTAATATTATCTATTTTAGATGAATATTTTTCATATTTAAAAATGTAACACATTGATAAATATTATAATACTTATTTCTGGAGGGGTACAATCCATCAATTCTTCATCGGAGGACATTTTTCTTGATTTATTATTCGCGAACTCAATATCCATCCGACATTATCAAATGTAATATTTTAGGTAGGTATGTTCAGAACGAAACAAAGGTTGTAGATAAAATAGTATACAAACCTCGGTAGGAAGTTTCATTCCTGTCTCGAGATAATAGCTAACTTACTAACTAACCTCTCGACAGAAATGAAACTCTTCCCACCTCTATGTGTGATATACATTAACTGGATATAGGCATATGTTCGTTAAATTAGGGAGTAAAGCACACATTTTATTCTTTTTGGGACACACTGAATACTACTACTACAATTACTGACGTCTCCAAAACTACAATTATCGGACACTTGCATACGAAATTCAGTAATAGAGTATCTTTTTATTGTATCGATACATAGCTGAAGAGCTCATTATAGGTAAGTTCAAAAACGTGTCTTAAACACTTCAAGGTGATTTAAAGAATTAAACAGCGATTGAGCGATTCTTCATGTAAATAAGTGTTCAGTTAGCAGCTTTCTTCCTGAATAGTGAACCGCAGGAAGCGAGGACAATGGAACCCTGATACCATATATTTAGAAGTGATAAATTTGCCGTGAGTGCAGTGTAGTTGGGTAAGAATAATTATCCTATATTATTCAATTTAATTACTTAATTAGTGAGTATTACATATAAGAATGATTTGTAGCCCTAAGGACTGATTTTTTTAAAAACTTGCAAATGATGTACCTAATTGAATTCCGTTACATCAGAATCTAACGAATCTTCAACTCCAACATTAACTATTATAGATTCAGCGGTTCCATCCATGATATTGTCCTGTTGCCACATCTTCTGATTTTCTTAATGCGTATGACTCGCAGCTTATTGCCACAGTATACTAAAACAAACAGTTGTTTTGGTATACTGTGTTATTGCCAGTTCTCAGCAGATACTTTTGACAAGTTTAGCAGTAATTGATGTAGGTCTTCCAAGTTTTATTGTTTCGCGCTACGTCACCCTTTACTGTGCACATATATTAAGGTTTAAATATCCTAATAATTGTCCATATTTATTCGCTTTTGGATAATTGAGATGTCAGTGAAAATTTCGTTCGAAAAAACCGCTACAAAACGTATTATAAACAGGTGATGTTAATAATAGTATATTATTAAACGAGCAATTTATATGATAGCCATAATTCACGATGGGTGACGTTTGCGTCACGAGCCGCAGGCGACAGGCGCAAGTCACCCAAGTCCACAACACTTGATTTCTTTATTAAATAAAAGTCAGTAACGATTTGGTATTATACTAACATCAAAATGTTCTGACAGCTACATAAAAATATAATTTGACATATATAGAGATGGGCGATACTGTAGAAAGTATCAAAACAACGTACCGTTATAAATATATTGTTTTAAAATACTTAATATTAGAAAATATCGCAATGAAAAGTATCAATACTAAAAATTGCAATATTTTATCGATACGACATATGTCAGAAACAAATTTCCTGAACAAAATACACAGATTTAATAGTTTATTTCATATTGTAGGTACCCCCATCTCTAGTTCATAATACACTGTAGTGTATTATGGTTCATAATTCACGACAGTTGATATATGGGTACCATATACCTTTTGTTAGGAGGTAAAATATCGGCTTATTATTGGGTGGTCGTGGACAAAAGTATGATAATATCTGTATCTGTAGAGTAGGGAGGGTGAGTGTAGGCTCACAGCACCTAGGCCACATGTGTCCCATTGTACATCCTCCCGAGGAGTTGTCCTCCTAGGTCATCGTCCATCCTGTCCTTCTCAGGAAGGTGGACAGGTCACTAGGAGACATCTTTATATCGACAGTATGATAATAATTAATGTTTTTTATAAATCGAAATAGACTTCATCAATAATACCAAAAGATAGGAGTGCAAATAAAATGTTGACATTTAATAGATCTTTTTCAATCGGTTATTAAAATAATCTTCCATATGAATCATCAGTTTAATACTTCAATATTTTATATTTATTGCATACTGGGAAATAAATTCACTAGATCATACATAAAACTGATAAATATATTTGTCTTAGAAGATAAGATTTGGGCACGTGTTAAATTATAATATATTACTAGGAGTAGAAAACGCATATTATGCATTGAGCGCAGAAGTTTACTAAAAAGGCATCAGCTGAGGCTCCTCCCGAGAAGTTGCCCTCCTAGTGAGTCTTGGCCTACACCTGCCGATATAAAGGAGATGTCTCCTAGTGACCTGTCCACCTTCCTGAGGTCAGGATGGACGATGACCTAGGAGGACATCCCCACGGGAGGATGTGCAATGGGTCACATGTGGCCTATGTACAGTGAGCCTACACTCACCCTCCTTACACTACAGATACAGAACTCACCTCAGGATAATATAGTTTTCTGCCAAGGCGTTATCCACTCTGGTGATGGCACTCTAGTACTAGCCTCGATATAACAAGTTGTCTATTCAAGGATAATAGGGCTTGTTTACTGTCGGTGCAGATTATGTTTTTGCCAGTATGGCAATAGGGCATGTCCATGACAGTTGACACTTGACAATAATCCGGTGGTAAAACAATAAACATAAACACGATTAATAATTATCAAACAACAAACAACTATTAATCTATATTATATATTATTTAATATGCAAGCTCAAAAATTTAAATAACTTTAAAAAACACTTAAGCAAAACCAACTAAATTCAAACAAGATCTATGATAAATCAGCATAACCTCATTTTTGGGAATTCAAATTAAGATCGCAGCGCCAAATGAACTATTTCTTTGTACATTGTGTATAACCTCAAATATCTTCTACATAACATTTCCATTGTAGCTCTTTGGCTTTTTTTCGTTTTTTTTTTCAAATTATATACATAGTTTTAAAAGTACCTATTGTTTAATGAATTTATTATACAAATTGTATTTCAAGGTTTTAAAATAATGTCCAAAGAAATAGTTCCTTTTCTGCCACCAGATAGAGTATCGCTTATATTGAATTTCCAATCATGTTCCACGTGTTCTGAACGCTTTGTTTATTGTTTTGCCACCCGCTTGTTGTCAAAATAGTTTGTGACGTCACGTGCCGGACATGCCCTATTGAGATACCAACCAGTTCTGTTTGAATCACGCTGATATTTTTTCCCATTCCCCACTTAATCCTTAGGCTTAGTGCTATGATGGAGTAAACTCTACATCCTGAACGTTGTATTTGCACCAACTGACTCTGTGTTGTGTTTGTATTTTGTAGGGTTTATTAAACACAAACGCAAATTGACTTCTGACGTTCACGACTGTCGATGACTACTGAATTCGAGCTTCTATTTACATTTCAAATAAGCTTGAGTTATGTCAAAAATTTTAAAAGAATGGGCAGAACACCGATATCTAATAAACAATTTTTTTGGTTAAAAATTGACAGTTATTAATTATATAAAGTATTATTACAGAAAACTGTAATACTGTCTTATTTAATAAAGCGAGTAACCAACAGATATCAAAGAACATTAATTATTCTAAAGCTTTACGAGTCTTGAAATAATTATTTGTTTAACTAGGCAGCAAAGTAGTAGATTGACTGCCGAGGCTAGGAATTCAGCTAAGGCAGTCAATCTACTTGGCTGCCGAGTTGAACATATAATTTTTTCTCCGATTGTTCATAATGGTATAGAAGGATATTGTATTTGCAAATTATCACAATCTCTTTATTTTGGTTGGTTGATATGGAAATGTATAATCACAGGCAGCAAAGTAATTACTTTGCTGCCTAGGCAGGAAAAGTAATACTTTGCTGATTGATATCAGTTAGCAAAATCAATATTTGCTGCCAATCAGAGAAAAAATATTTTTCAGACATTGACCGTTCAACTAAGAGGAAACAACTACTCCCCGGCGGGCTATAGGTTGAAGCGTTAGAATAATTAATGCTCTTTGATATCTGTAGTTAATAATTAGTTATCAACCAATGACCTGTTAACAAAATTATTAACCGTTCAATACCCATCACTGAATTTGCAGCACCCATTTAAAAGATCACTCCGAAAGTAGAGCTCAGTGGGCGCTAATGGTTGCCACAACCACAAAATAGTTATTTTTGTCTTGTTATCGCTGGTCGCGTTCATCCCAACAAGGTTAATCAGGTAAATGTTCCTCTATTATCCATCCATCAGTTCGTGATTCTGCTGAACGTACTAATAAAACCATCGACATATATATTATATCAAATGTCAATGTATACAACAAAAACAACTCAATTTTATTTTATATATACGACAATTATATGAAGTATGTATTACTTCTATCCTTAAAAAAATGGGAGTTAAATAACAATAAATAAACTCACACCACTTTGGGTCATACTATAAAGAGTTGAACTTCACGACACAATATACAATTTATTATTAAAATCATGTCACCTCCGGCTGTTCATTCATTCTCATTGAAATACAAACTTAAATATCTCCAAGCAAAAATATTTATATCATGTTTTTAACATATGACATAAACGACAGTTAATGCATCATCAATCGGTAGCATGTAGCGTATTTTAATTTCTATTGAGAAAATGGCGACTGATACCACAGCGCTCAATCTGATCAGTTAACAAAACACGCGTTTAGCAGGAAATTGATCACTTTGGTAGCGTTACGTTGTGATGAACGCGACCATTCTCCTGGGTATACACAATTATGCTGCTCAAGTTTTTGTTGAATTAAATTCTCAAAATATTTGAATTTATCCATTATTGACCTAGGTTAATAATAGAAAATAATTATTAACCACAAATAGAGAAATTCAACATCTCATGTGGCTAGGAGAAGCAATAATTGTCAACTTCACACCTAGTAGTGGAAAGAAGATATTATAATAAAAATAAACTACCTATAAGTGCAAAGCCATATCCAATTTTGTTTGTGCCCATCCGGTACGATGCAGTTGGAATTATAATCTCATACATATCTTTAGTACCCAATGGGTATTCAAAAATCTGATTATTCTCTGGTGTAACAGGCCAAAGATGATAATCTTGAACAAGATTAGCGTCTGTATTAATTATCATACATTTATGTTCGTGGGCAGTAAACATTACATGAGGCACCATTTTCTTTATCACCTGCAACAAAATTCAAAATAAACATCTCTAGCATGGGTAGCTTGGAAGATATATTTGAAGTTAGAATTTACCAAAAGGAGGTAGGAAATGGTTAACTTAAAGTTGGAGATCAAAAAACGACAAATAAGCGGTAAGTATGTATTTATAAAGGGTGTTTCATTGGTAAAGGGCCTAACTTTCACTGTAGATGAGGATCACTTTGGTGCTTCCAAAAACCTATTTAATGTGTCTTCTGCACTTTATAACCGAGATACAGGGTGTTTTATAAATTTATCCTATTTCTTTCGAACCTCATAACTTCCGAGTTACCCTATATATTATTTTGAGATTTGGTACACGTAATAACCATTACCTAGAAACTCCATCAGAAGCATCTCCAAAAAGATAATGCAGGTCCGGCTTAACAAAAAATTTCAAAACTCGTCTTTCCTAAAAACAACACCCTGTATATAGATTTTTTGAAAATTGCTCTTTATAATTGGAAAGGGTATAAAAAATCGAATCTACTTGTTTCCTTTCCATTTTTCCGCAGACAATTTCATACCAAAAATTTACCGTCAAAGTTATAATTTATGCACGTTTTGGGGGTTAACAATGGTATCGGAGAGGTTTTTTTTATTTATTAGCTTGAAATGAAATCCATTTAATGCATCTAGAGAAGCATCTTAGAAATTCAATTGAGTTTGTATGTTTGCGAGTACAGACCACTAAAAAATGTGATTACAGGGCCGTACTTAGAACATACTCACTCAATATGTTTCGAATATTTCGAACACCCTGTATAAGAATATGTATCTGGAAACTATGCACTTCTACATTTAGAATAACAAGAGTAAAATACAAGAAATAAATTTATACTTCAAAAAACGGAGAGATTTTTATTAATTTTATTAATTGACATGAACAGAAAACAAGAAATTCTAACAACATTGTCCAAACGAGTACTTTTAACGTTTTTTGAACAGACCCCAATGACCCCATGATACGGGTTACGGGTTAACCTCAAAATTATAATTAATGACATATTGTTTAATTTTAAATGTGTTTAATTGTCTGTCAAAGGTAACAAATGGAATTTACTTCGACATTAGTTAAGAAATACGAAATTTTATTGGTCATTTTTGACAGCTTAGTTGTAATAGTTTAAAAATAATTCTTAGCCATGTCATTGATTATAATTTTGAGGTTAAGTGTAAAATAATTATAAGAACCGTTTTACACGTACGAGGATTATTGCGAAATTTACTCTGAAAATTTTCATAAGAATAATTTTTGCTGTTTTACACGTCAAAGAATTATTGCCAAAATTTTCGGAGTAAAAATATTGACATGTTCTATATTTTTAGAAAGTGCGTGAGAATCGACGCAGAAGCCAAAAATAGAATAAAAACAATAATGGCGTCAATGTGTCATTATTTGTTGTCGTTTTTTTCATTTAGGAAATCCAAAACCTTGGCATAAACGCAAATCTCATTTAATAAAATAAATAATCAATCAAATAAACGGTTCCAATACAGC
Source organism: Galerucella nymphaeae (assembly GCA_963978555.1). Taxonomy (NCBI): domain Eukaryota; kingdom Metazoa; phylum Arthropoda; class Insecta; order Coleoptera; family Chrysomelidae; genus Galerucella; species Galerucella nymphaeae. The sequence continues at coordinate 13,629,847 of OZ021718.1, forward strand.
TGATTATTCAGAAATTTCAATAATGTAAATCGTAACCATGACAACTTATCCCAAAAACAATCTCACTGCGCAGTCGTATGGCATGAATTCTTATGAAATTTATAGTGGTAAAAATATTATGTGTAAAACAGTCAAGTAGTGAAATGTTTCCAAAATTCTTATGAAAATTACCAGAGTAATTTTCAGAGTAAATTTCGCAATAATTCTCGTACGTGTAAAACGGCTCTAAGACAAACATACGTCACCGATTATTACGTAACGCAAAAGATGGTTGAACAAACTCTACTTTTGAATAAAAAAAATTAAAAAAAAGTTGGTGTTAATTTTTTTGAATGAAACCTTTCCCAACTACTTCACCGGGAAAACAATAAAATGAACACCAAAAATAGGGCAGAGAGCCCAAGGTGGAGAAATTCTTACCGTCACAATTTTATAGTTATTCAACATCTTAAACTAAATTACCTTGACGTTTCACGTGACTTTTTCGAGTAAACGTAAGTGTAAACCAAATTATTTTGATACATATTTTCCAATTTTTGTTTTATTTATTTGGTATTCGAAAAATAAACAAAACCCTTCAAGAGGCAAAACTATTTATATCATTTCAATAGAACTGAAGATTTTAGAAAAGGAATTAGGGAATCCATTGAATGTAGGGCTCTTTAATGATTGTATTCTTCAAATTTATAGTTTAATAAATTACTAGGTGTAAATGTGATGTATAAATTGCGGTATATTTACCTGGTCAACAAAAGTTGAAGGTTTGAACATTAGAGGCACATGACTTAATCCAATAAATAAGTTCCCTGTATCAAAAAAATCTCTCTTCTTCTTGTAAACAGGAATATCTGATGTTAATCGATTTATTTTGAAAAAGTTTAAATTTTTGTGAGTAATAAAATTTGGTTGTGAGAAAGCATACTCGAATCTTTTAATTTTTTCCTGTGTAACACTAGTGTCTTCACCTCCAATGTCATTATCGCCAGGTATCCATATGTGCTGTAATTAATTCAAGTAAAAATTATTCAACTTAAGCATTTAAATTTGGAAGTAATTTTAATTTTGAAATGCTCACTTGATGTTTGCAATGATAAAAAACCTGCAAATGTCTTCATTGATTAAGATGATTTGAATGGTAGACATTAACTGTCATTCTTGTCATAAAAACTACTTTTTGTTGGCCATACTACATAGACTGAGCTCCTCTATTGTTAGTATATTTTTTACAATACAAAGAAAAATGTAAACACTAGCAGAAATGTCAAATGATTTGAAATGCTATTCCTATAATAATAACTAATACATACCCTTACAGTAGACGAAGTTGAAGTGTCTAGGAATATGTTAAATAATCTTCTAACATATTGATGAAATTCTCCATTTGAAGCTTTATGACCCTCATCTGTTAAATCTCCTAAAAATATAACTACATCTGGTTGTGCAAAGTTGTAAGCTTGTAAATATGTTTGCCTCAAATACCTGAAAATTAAGATAGATATCTATTCATACAGGTCACAAAAGCATAAGTTAATTTTTAAACAAGCAATACAAATGTATTTTTACATAACCTTTGAACATACTCGCGGGTATATTTTCTTCGGATTATAATTTAAAATTAAAATTTAAAATGTCTATATTAACTTCGATAATCTAGTTACTTCTGAACACTAATCTGAGCACTAATATGGGCATAACCTATACTTATTTCTTCTGATAAATATGTTCCCAATCATCTCTAAGTGGTAATGAAGCAATTTTTTCTGATAGTGCTGAATGCAAGATTATAATCGGCAGGCCTATTTGAATTTAAGACTTATTAGAGTTGAAATAAAACACGACATTAATTTGTCATACAAAAAAATCCTATGCAAATCTGAAGATGTCAATCTACCAATCCGCCAAAAAACGCAATTCCTCTGTTCTATTCAATTCATGCAATTTTCAATGTAAAAAAAAGAAATTATTCTGACAGTCGCCTAATACTTTAACACATTCGTCTCTGGTATAATTTTCATATACCTATGAGCTATAGTACGATTTTTCAAAATACTGTGATATATTTTATTGTTAAATGTTAAACTGAGATAGATAAACAGATTATGAATTTTTGTGTGTGAAATTAAAATTAAAAATGACTGGCAATGACATACCTATAGTTTGGAATTTTGTTCCATGGTCCATCATTGCACTGGGCGCAATTAGATTTTGATAATAATTTTTACATTCATTTCATTTTTGTGCAAAACAAATTTTCTGAATAAAACAAAAACTAGAAATGCATGGAGCATGAATTAAATACAAGAAATTAAAACTATATCCAACAGTAGCATATAACACTAAATAACAAATTCATATTTAAGAAAATTATAATGAATGAGGATAACATGGAGTATATATCATAAGCTTATTTTGAAATCAGTCATGTTTTATAAAATGCCTCAGCTTCTTCAACATGATAGGGGCATTGAAAAAATAAAAAATGGAGGAACCAAAATATTTATATTCCTATACTTCTTATAAAATGGACAAGCCCAACTATTTAGAATAAAATTCTGTATTTGTATTAGAGTCAATATTTACCTGTCACTATCAAAAATAGTTAAAGGAGTTAAAAAATGCAAAATTTCTTCATGATTTCCAATAATTTGGGGATCTGCTACCAATAGAATTTTAGTACACTTATCATGTTGTTTGCATTTCAAATTATACCAGTTAAATGTATTAAGAGAATAAGAAAGAATCTCGATGAAAAAAATACATCCAACTAGAAAAATAAACGAAAAATATAATATAAATTTCGTTTTTGGATAGTACCTAAAAATTTTAAATTGTATACTTCTATGCAAGACAATTTCATTTAACTCACCTAGACCTAAAATATAGCATTTTTCCTTAAAATCATGTTGTTTACAAATACTGACTTAATCACAGCTACTGTCAACGTGACAAATGTGACAATCCGTGACGTGACGTAAGCTGTTATTTTGGTTATTTTCTTGATCGTATTTGACACTGATAAGTGAGATACTTTCGAATAATTTAGTAATTTCCACTGTAAAAAAACTTTGAAAACCAACCAATTTTATTTGTCTATGGTGCCCGGTGGGATATGGGATTCTGTAAGAGCTTACCTTCAAACCATAGAGATAGCTTAAAATTGTTTACTAGAGAAAGTGCCTCTGCTTGAAATTTGCAAGTGGCATATGACATGTGTCTAAAGTGACAAGCTAGTATTACACTCTTTCTGTCATCAAGTTTAAAATGGCACCGACGTAAGTTTATACTTTTTTTAAAATCCAAAATCATCTTTAGTTTCTCAACTAATTTTTACACATATAGTTATATTTTTTGTTCCTTTTGTCACCTATAATTTCATAGACGTAATATTTTCTGTGATCTCTGGAATTTTTATTTCACAACCTACAATGATTCCTAATGTACACATTTTGTATTTATAATTTTAGAGCTGACAAAACTAAAACCAAAACAGTCAAAGGACTCCCAGCAGTCCCTGAATCTGTCTTGAAACACCGCAAAAGACGTGAAGCGTCCCGGGCTAAACAATTGCAGTCTGCAATTAAAAAGAAGTCTGAACAAATTAAAAAGAGGAAAGATATTTTTAAGAGGGCTGAGCAGTATGTGAAAGAATACCGTTTGAAGGAAAGGGATGAAATCAGGTTAATTCGTCAAGCTAAAAACAAGGGCAATTTTTATGTTCCAGGTGAAGCAAAATTGGCCTTTGTTATTCGTATTAAGGGGTAAGTTTTTACTAACAATAAATTTTTACTGAAGTCCTGTTGATAAATTTGTTTACTATCAAAGTTTAGTGAATAATTGTCAAATAATGTTTTAAATATATTTGAACAGACAATTTCATAGTGTTATTTACCAAAATAAAATAACACTTTCCATGCTGTCTAAAATAATTTGCTATGTCAATAAGGCTGCTTAGTATTCTATATTAATTAGCTTTGATATTGCTCACACTTGAATAATTTGAATAATATTCTTATACTGAATTGAAATATTTTTACAAACATTTTTTCTATTTTAGTATAAACAAAGTAGCACCTAAAGTACGCAAAGTTCTTCAACTTTTCCGACTTCTCCAAATTAACAATGGTGTCTTTGTTAAACTTAACAAAGCTACAATTAGTATGCTGAGAATATGTGAACCTTACATTACATGGGGCTACCCTAACTTGAAATCTGTCCGAGAATTGATATACAAAAGAGGATTTTCTAAAATAAATGGACAACGTGTTCCCATCACTAGCAATCAAATTATTGAGGGAAGGTTGGGAAAATCAGGATTGATTTGTGTGGAAGATTTGATTCACGAAATCTTCACCGTTGGACCTAAATTCAAGTTTGCCTCTAATTTCTTGTGGCCCTTCAAGGTAAGAAAATTTTCAATATTTTACAATTTTTGCTGAAGTCTTGAATTCTCATTATTTCATTCAAATACTTGTGGGAAACAATGTTCTATTTTAGAGATTTCTTGCTCATTATTTTGCTCGACTTGATTTTGTAAAATTTGTTACTATTTAAGGATTAGACATGCTGTTGAGGTGTCAATCTTTGTATCCTGTACTTGAGAACCGTTTTACACGTTCGAGAATTATTGCAAAATTTACTCTGACAATTCAACTCATGCATAAAAAATCGCATATGCCACAGTGCAATTGTCACTTTGACAGCGGCAAAAGTTAGCTGAAACTTTTACAGCAATAAATGCACTTGTGGTTTTTTCACTTATGCATTTGTTTATCAATTATCGCAGTGCTGGTTACCATAATAAATAGTTTGACATGTTTGTCAACAACTTATTGAATTTATAAACACTAACAATGAGCCAATGAATTCCAATGACTGCCTGTTCAATAATAATTGTACATTCAAATACAAATGTGTTTATTTTTGATGTTTCATAAATAAAGTTTGCATTGATATGTTTCTAAATTTCTTATTCATTGAATTATCCTGCCAAATTACACTCGATGTTTGTATTTTATCAGGTAAATTTGTGTTGTTCAACTTCTAAATTGTTACCTTTAGCAATTTGACTAGAAAAACTGTCAACCTGAAAACGCTCCACCTCCAGTGTCGCGTTTTTAATAATTGATAGTTTTTTTTCTAATTGCTAGGCAACAGTTTCTCATTAAACAATCCAAATTTACCCGATAAAATAGAAACCTCTCCTGCAATTATAAGTGAAAATAATATTGGCAATTTTCATATACATAGATAATTTTACGGTTATTAAAGCTTGTGCTACTGAATGTTATACAACTATATGAACAGTGTTTTCTTGTTTTTGATTTATTATTTCTTCTATTCTTAATTAAATAATGTTTCTTCTGTTATATAATCATTGTTTTTGCTCTGTAAAGGGATTTGTATAAATCTGTTGGGCAATAAAGGCTATTATTATTATTATATGAATTTTGAAAATATTTCACTGCTCTACTGTTTGGACACATAATTTTACCACTAAAAAATTTCATGTAAATTCACGCCATACGCCTGCGCACTGAGATTGTTTTTGGGATAAGTTGTCATGGTTATGATTTACATATTGACATTTCTGAATAATCACTTGTATTTGATTGATTATTCATTCTATTAATTGAGATTTGGAGTTCTGACAAGGTTTTGGCTGCCTTAAATAGAGAAATGATGGTTGAAAACGACATCAAATATTGATACATGACGCCAATATTGTTTTTATCCTATTTTCGGCTTCTGTGTCGATTCTCGCGCACTTTCTAGTTTATTGTCATAAAAATATATATTTTTACTCTGAAAATTTTGGCAGTAATTCTAAAACGTGTAAAACAGCAAAAATTATTCTTATGAAAATTTTCAGAGTAAATTTCGCAATAATTCTCGTACGTGTAAAACGGTCCTAAAGTTTTGTAGCTTAGTGTTTTGAGTTGATAATAGTATGGTTTTTTTTTGTTAAATACATAATATCCCTAGTTTATTATTGTTTATTAATCGAATAAGAGAAAACAATTTCATAAATGGTGTATTTATCTTTGAATCAATTCACCCATTCGACCCATATACCTTATTATTTTTGAAACTTGGTTAAAAATAGTCAACGTAATGAAACTTATTCCTTGAAATTCATTTGTATTATCGGCGTATTTTAAGCTGAATTCTTTTTATTGTAATTGAAATTTAGTGTATTTATTATAAGTGTGGAACAGCCAAATGGCATAAATTTGATAACGAATAAAAGAGAGCTTGTTGGGAAAAACGCTTGGACACGTCGATTTGTATTTTCAGATTCGCATTTTTTTTCAAAAAAAAAAAATTATATAGAGTGTGCCATGTGACAGTGGCCGATACCAACTTTCCTATTTTAAATACAACTCCCTGTATATTATTAGTTTTTTGGATTCTTCAGAAAATTCTAGACATAATTCATGTACAATGTCCCACACCTATCTTCAACTGTTTCAGAAATATTAAGTGTTTTCAGATGTATTACAAAAATTAACCTTGAAAAAAGAAAATTATGCAAAAAAGAACATTAATTTTAACGTAAGAGATGTTCATAATTTTCGTCGCGAACGTCTTGGCAACATGCTAATCTGGTATTGAAATGCCTTCTAACCTTACTCAACATCTCAGGCGTGACTGATCTAATCGCAAGCGTTATTCGTCTTTTTCAGTCATCTTAACCTTTGTTATACCAGTAATAGTGCATTGTTATAGTTTACTTTTAATATCATTGTTAAACATTCACTAATTGAATAATGAAGAAATCATCTAACGGATTCCTTAACTTATTTATTAATCATGAATTTAGCTTAACTTGCTTAGTTAACCAAACATCACTAGATTATTACCTGCGACTTGATATATTTTTTTTTTTTAGTTGAATACACCCACTGGTGGATGGCGTAAGAAGACAAATCACTACGTTGAAGGAGGAGATTTTGGTAATAGAGAAGATAAGATTAATGAACTTCTTAGGAGGATGGTTTAAACTATTAAGTTTATAAATAAATTGTATAAAATATAGCCTTTTTTATTATTTCTATTTTGTGTTTTCTCAGCTGGGAGTCACGAAGAAAAATAGTTATTTTCCTAACAAGTGCGGAAAGTGATACTTTCCCGCACGCGACTGCAGTTGACCCGAACGTCGCAGAGCGGAGTTCGGGCAAGCGGTCAAGTGCGGGAAAGACACTTTACGCATGAGTAATCAGCAGGCAGCAAAGTTTTCACTTTCGTGCTTAGGCATCAAAAGTAACCACTTTGCTGCCTAGGCAGGAAAAGTAATACTTTGCTGATTGGTATCAATCAGCAAAATTAATATTTGCTGCCAATCGGAGAAAATAGTATATTATATAACAAGTGCGGAAAGTGACATTTTTCACACGAGTGGGAAGTATTGTCTCAAGAGCTCAAGCCGAGTGAGACAATACCACGAGTGTGAAAAATCATTTTCACACAAGTTATGTACACTATTTTTGCTACGACCACGCGATATACTTTTACCGAATCAGGCATGTACAATCTTGCGTTTTTATGTACATGTGAGTGGTTTTACATAGTGTATTTTGTAATTACAGTAATTATAGTTTTGATTACTTACCTTTCAAAGGGGCCCAGAAAATTGTGATTTTTATGCGATGAAAAAGAGTGCCTTTTTAAAAAAGTTGGAATAAATATTGGTACACAAAATATCACGAACATTTATTTTAACAGCTAACAACAATTACGAACAGAACATCAGAAATAAAACTTTTTGTTACATAAATATTGCAATTCAGAATTAATTATTTATTTGAATCACTGTAAAAATTAAAAGTAATAAATTTTATTATATGGACAAATCAAATTTGAAATATACATAAATTTGCGGGGTAAATAGACTAGCATATGTCAATATTCAATTTGACAGCTTTTTTATCCGTACAACGTACGGATATAGTATATTACGTAACGTGTGCGGAAAGTGACATTTTTCACACGAGTGGGAAGTATTGTCTCACGAGCGCAGCCGAGTGAGACAATCCCACGAGTGTGAAAAATCACTTTCGCACAAGTTATGTACACTATTTTTCCTACGACCACGCGATATACTTTTACCGAATTAGGCATGTATAATCTTGCGTTTTTATGTAGATGTGAGAGGTTTTACATATGTGTATTTGTAAATACTGTATATGGTTTTGATTACTTACCTTTGAAAGTGGCCCAGAAAATTGTGATTTTTATGCAATGGAAAAAAGTACCTTTATAGAATTAATATTGGTACACAAAATATAAAATATTACGAACATTTATTTCAACAACTTACAACAAACAGAACATCGGAAATAGTTTTACATAAATATTGCGGTTCAAAATTAGTTATTTATTTGCTGTGAAAATTAAAAGTAAAATTATTATTAGCACCACACTTCTTGTTGCCTACCTGTAGGAGATTGAAAGTATTAACTAGCTTTTTTAGGGATTCATTGTTCAAATAATTGAAAACGGATATTTATTGTTTCAATAACATGAAAGTCCAATAAATTATGATATAAACACTTTTTATTTTGTGTGTGTATATTTCCTCAGCGCTTATTAGTATCTTGGACAAGAACCATGAGATCCAACAGTGGGATGGCAGAGCGGTCTAGGCATCCGTAGACTCAATTTTTGACAAACAGTAGGGTGGTTCGAGTCCGGGCTCGGTATTTTTTTTTAAATTTTAAATGAAATAAATAAATTATATTATATTATTATATGGACAAATCAACTTAGAAAATAAGCATTTCACATATACATATTAATTTGCGGAGTAAAAAGACTAGCATTTCAAAATTCAATTTGACAGCTTTTTTATCCGCACACGTACGGATAAGATTTTTTTCCGTACGCGTATGAATAAAGGTCACTTTCCATAGAACAAGTCAGTGCGATATATGTCACTTTCCTATGTGGTCGTAGGAAAAGTTTTTTTTACGACTGCTATGAAAAATAGTCCTTTTCCCACAATTTACGAAACTACAAATTGTCACTTTGCCTATGCCGTGGGAAAAGTTGCCCAAGCCGTGGGAAAAAATCTTTCCCACGGCTTGGGCCACGGTACGTCAGAGAAAAAATCAACACAATCCTCGATTATAGAATGCTTTGGACTCCTGTCATAAAACGTCAAACGTTAAATGTACTCAAATGGTAGTGTTTCAAAAGTAGAGAGAAGGTGTTTCTGTAAGCTTAAAGAAATTTCAACTAAATTTTGTGTTACAATATAAAAAAAATAATGAAAAATACATTTTTTGTATATTTTGAATAAGTAAATTTGGTATAATTTAAAGAGGTTGAAGTCCCGTCCCTGGTACCTTATTTTTATTTTTTATCATTTTGTTCAAAATATATATTTCTTTAAAATAGTTAAATTATCCATTAATTTGGTACCTTTTTTTTATTTTTTATTATTTTGTTTAAAATATACTACTTTAACATTGTTAAATTATCCATTAATTTGCAGTCGTAGAAAAAGTATAGTGTGTAACACGTGGGAAAAGCAATTTTTCTCACTAGCTGCACAATATACTATTTTTTCGTACGCTTATGAATAAAGGCCACTTTCCATAGAACTAGACATTGCGATATATGTCACTTTCCTATGTGATCGTAGGAAAAATGCTATTACTTCAAAAAGGACATGTTGTCCCGTGGCGCTTTGTGTCAGTAGGAGTAGGTACTATTAATGGAACCTCAGGCAGACGGCAGACATCCGGTCGGTCTAATTAGTCTTATCAGACATTTGGTCAGCGGTCTAGTGCATCTGGTCTTATCAGACATTTGGTCAGCGGTCTAGTGTATCCGGCTCAACGACACACCCTGTACGTAAAAACACCCTGTATAAAAATTATATTTATCCACACAAAAAACAATTGTGGTTTCACGCCCTGTATAAAAATCATTTTATATTTATCACGACAATATTCAAGGTTGGAGATAGTGAGATAAAAATGTTCTCGTGGAAAATATTCACACAGGGTTTTGATATTTTTTAATTGACCGGCTGTCAACGTAGAAGTATTTAGTGGGAAAGTAGTCGTGAAAAAGGTAAGTTTTTATTATATTTGGTAGAATGTGTACTCGTTCAAAAATGCTCTTTGTGGGAAAATCTAAGGGAAATCAAAATGCAATTAAGTATTCAACTAAAGAAAGTAGATTTGATAGTTCTAGTTTGATACCTTGAGTAATAATAAATGTTTCTTGAATGTAAGTATATTAAAATGTACTCTTATTGTTATAGATATTAAGTGAAAGCTGCATGAAAATAATTTGCGAAAATATAGAATGTCTGGCAGATTTCTTCGAATCATCAAAATTACCATGGACCCTTACCAAATAAATCGCAAGAAAATTTGCACAAGTGGAAATATTTGAATAAAACTGCTCATAATGATCAGTCACGCTTTTACAGAAATCTCAGTTGTGTTCATTGTTCACGAGACATTCTGAACAAAGAACGAAATGCTGTACTTATGGTAGATGATCTGACTGGGAATACATATTTGAAGATGAGTCGGAATATTGCATATGGGATTGATAGATATAACGGCCCGAACCATCAAATGGAAATTGACAAGCATGATTTCCTTCACAGTCAGCTCGATTCCAGTGTACTCTTCGTCCAAAGGAAATGGTAATGTCAGGTTTATGTTGTATAGGAGAGCTAATTTGACGAATTGAAAATTGGAAACTTTCTCCCACATACTAAAAGCATTTTCCGTTAAACGTTTAAGTGTAGAATTGGCTTTAGGGAAATACCAATATAGGTTGGTATTGTTCCAATTGGAATTAACTCTGTAATTGTTTTCGGCTTGAACACAACGAGGTTTGGATAGCAAACGAACTGTAGCATCATTTAGATCACCACTCACTGGAAGATTATATCGTTCTTGGAAAGCTCCTTTGGCACAAATCAGGTTGTGAACTCTGCCGAAAAAAAAGATTCCTGTAATTTTACAGTTTCTGCGGTATATTACTGCAATTTTACTTTTATTGCAAAATGACATTTACAATCCATTTTTTGATATTTCATTTGAAGTTACCATTCATCATTAGATTGATATTACAATAACAACAATGAAAGTCAAGTAAAATTAAATTAAATGTCAAAAATGGATCATATAATATCTGATGAATTGGGAAAAATAAAGAAATAATCATCAAGTTCATATATTTTATTGATTAAAAAGTATACAATAAATGAAACGTTTTTGTACATATTTAAATAACAAACATGAAGAAAAATCAACGATGCTGGGAAGTTGTATGGAAGAATAACTACTACTTCTGTCAATTTCTATTTAATGGAACATGTTTTTTAGTGAAGATAAAGTCATTCAAAAATCATCAGTTTAAAAATCATTTAAATCATTTACATAAATCTGATTTACTTAGTAGACAATCAGTTCACACAATGGTTCATAAAAATTTAAGAATGTTTTTCAATTTAGTCAATTGGTGTTTTTTGGAAATGTGTCTGTTAGCCAGTATAAAACTGTCCGAGGGAGCTGGAAGGTAGACACTTTCATCAAATTGTTTGAGTACTTCTCCCTCAGGATAGGGGGAAAGCAGTTATAAGAATAGTGAAATTTTTTATCGTTACCCGAGCTACTCTTCTACACAAAGTGAACAGGTTCCCAGAGTTGGGAGACACTCTTTACATTTGCTTGGTCGACGCTATAAAATTCACTAGTTTTACTGACTACTCTAAGGAAATGGAGGAGGTATATAGATACCTAAATTTACAAAAATATTACTAATATACTAGATACATTGTCGTTTGTATCCATAAGGAACAGAGTCATAGTTTTCAATTCTTTTTCGTTTTGTAAATGTTGCACGGAATACTTTAGTTACTTCTTTGGTGATGACAGAATGGTCGGCATTTCTTAATATATTTCGAGAAGTTATACATTCATCGGAGGCGTCATCAATGATCATGTCTTTTAATTTATCAAAATTTACTTTTTTATGGGTTTTGTAATTGAGAGTTATTCTTTTAACTTTTATAATATCCAGTGTCTTATCTTCTGTTGTTGAATAAACTCTATATGCATATAGTTTTGGACCTCCAGAAACAAAGTCCGTTATGTAACTCCCTTCGCCATACTCGCATAGTTCATCAGTCATATCGCCGAGGTAATTACCCAAAGGTACTTCATACTCATCACCAGGGCGAGATATATAAATAACAGAGTCTGTATCATGATACATTACTCTATCATCAAGTTTTTCCAAATAGGAGTATAATTTTAGTCTAGCAAGAGCATGTCATGAATACGTCAGAATGGTGTCAGAGGTGTATCAGAGATACGTCAGAATGGTGTCAGAGGTGTATCAGAGATACGTCAGAATGGTGTCAGAGGTGTATCAAAGATACGTCAGAATGGTGTCAGTGGTGTATCAGCAGAGATACGTCAGAATGGTGTCAGAGGTGTATCAGAGATACGTCAGAAGGTTGTCAGAAGCATATAAGAGATACGTCAGAAGGTTGACAGAAACATATAAGAGATACGTCAAGAATACGTCAGGATGGTGTCAGAGTTGTATTAGAGACACTTCATGAATACGTCAGAATGGTGTCAGAGGTGTATCAGAGGTACGTCATGAATAAGTTAGAATGGTATCAGAGATACGCCAGAGGTTGTCAGAAGCATATAAGAGATATGTCATGAATACGACAGAATGGTATCAGAGATACGTCATGGATACGTCAGAAAGGTGTATCAGAGATACGTCATGAATGCGTCAGAATGGTATCAGAGATACGTCAGAGGGTTGTCAGAAGCGTATAAGAGATACATCCCCGTGAGGAATGGTGAGTTTATAAGAAGGAAGAACATATCCCTGTGAGGAACAGTCCCTTTGTTAAACAAATAACTAAGCATTGATATCTGAAAATATACGCGAACTATCTCACTCCATTGCCAAAAACTAAAAATCATGCTTTAAAGCCCGCATAGATGTATATCGTTGGTCACCGTGAATTACCACAAAGATGTAATCAGTAAATTTATAATAACATTCGCTGATTTGCCTTCTTCTTGTATCACCGTTTCAGATGGAATTGTTTTCCCAGATTAGTGGAGTTTCAAGGTCTAGGTTACTATTTTAAAATTTGCTGTTGATAGTAGTTGATTAAAATTATTTGGTCATAGAATGTATCTGTTGTAAATTACTTGTTTGAAAAGATTTCCAAAACATCTTGAAGGTTACTGCTGATTATCGTTAAAATTAGAAATTAACTTTTGACAGAAATACTTAAATTTGTACAGGAATTTGGGTAACCGTGAAATTTTTCTCGGCCGGAAAAAAAAGAATCTAAAAGGTGATAAGATTTTATTGAAACATTTTCTTTTTTATACAGACAAAAATACAATGACGATATGTTCTCAAATTTTTGGACAGGATCATTATAAATAATTTGATCATTGATCATTATAAATATGTTTCAAGTGTAAAATATTGAAAATATATTACAAAATATAATTTCAAAATTATTGATCTCACCAATATACAGGGAGTTGCAAAAGTATCATGAAGTATTCGACCAGAGGGTGTACATTGAGAAAAATGAGATCGATAAGTTCTGCAACTCACACTAAAGATGAAGACTGAATAATGACAATATGTGTATTGAAAAACATTGAGAACAAATGAAAACAAATTGAAAAATATAATACAAAGTGGTAATATACAAAATAAATGAAATGTGACAACCTTTGTCACAGACTATGAATTCAAATCCATACTTGATCAAATGTTACCAATATGATTATAATAAATATAAATTTAAATTAACAAATTTAGTTGTGGTTCAATTTTTCAACTACCAGGCATATTCTGGTGGCATTTGAGGTCCAGCGTAGATGAAATCTTGTAATGTTTTGCTTGGGATTCGATGCAAAAGCAAAATATTTTGTCACAACTGTGACGAGATCCTTCGATAGGAACCATTATTGTTTTAGTCTTGTATTCTTTGTCTGTTCCGGTTTCAGTCTTGTATTCTTTGTCTGTTCCGGCTCCATCCTCCAATTTTGCTCGTTTTTTTGGTGATGATTTTCCAGCCCTGTAAACAAATGAATAATTAAAACTGAACCACTAGAAGTTTTCATCTATTAGCTTTTACATTGAGGTGGATACTCACATTTTTCAATACTGCTAATGAGCCTTAAACCAACATTTACTCATTATATACCTTCTTTTATCGTCGTGGAATTGTTTTTCCTGGAGTTTCAAGGTCTAGATTGCTACTTTGTTGCCTTTTGAAAAATGTTCTAAAAATATCTTAAATTTGTGTACAGGAATTTGGGTAACTAGTGTCAGTTATATAAAAATGTCTAGTAGCTATTTTTTGGTCTAGACATGTTTATACGTAACAGCCGAAGCAACTTGAAGCTCACTAGCTTTCTCGGCCGGGAAAAGAGGATAGTAGGATTGGTAAGGAGGAAAAATTGAAAACATATTAAAATTTTCTTCTTTTAATTTTTGCTGTAACACAAAATTTTAATGTACAAGTTGTTTCTGATTAATTAATACTATACTATACCTTGAATTTTGCTCCGGCTGTAAAAATTTCAATGTAATATTTCTTTTGAGTAATATTTTACCTCGATTCAATTTTATTCGGGTCTGTAACACAGAAAATTAATGTATTAAACGCTTTGGGTAATATATGAAACTATACCTGAATAACCAGACTATCAGAACAGCCCCATTGTTGTTGGGGTTGTACCAGAGGTTACACCCCTGGTGCATCCCCAAGTCAACCATCCCCGGCGGCCTTTCGGTGGGGTCCGGGCCACCACCTCGAAAACTACTATTTGCTTGTTCTGAAAATTTAAAGTTAATCCACCTATTTTACATATTCCACAAACTTACTCTTAATGGAGGAGGCAACCGCCCACTCAAAATATTTGTAAGGATATCTGAAAATATTTACATTAATATTATTGTAAAAAGATTTGTGTTATTCTTACCCATTTTTTTCACAGGTGTTATAATGCAAAACTATTGTTTTTCCTTTTATACCGTGATCGTCAAGGAGAAGGTTTATCATTTTGTACCCACACGTCTGATTGTGGGAAATCCTTATTTTTATTGCTATATCCTCACAAATGTTATCAATTTTCCGTTAAGGTTCATTAGATGTATATTTTAAGAAATGCTTTGTGAATACCTGGTTAGTTTTATTATATTAAGTGAAAATTTCGGTACGGATATTCATCTGGATGTTCATCCCCCTGTCCAGGACGGTTGTCAAATCTTTATAAACATAGACATTAACAGTAATCGATTTCACCATTGTCTTAATCTAAGAAACAATTATGGAAGCGGTGATTTGTTGCAAATACATTTGCTTTTTGATGACCAGTTAATTCGAGCTTGTAATTTTTATATTAATGAGGCCGAAAGTGAACGTATTCACTGAGAATACTACTATTCCGGGGTCCAAGAAGTACTTATTACGCCCACTATATCTTCGAGTGAAGGTTTTATTAGTTCTGAGCCCTCAGAAAATTGATGTAAGTTGTTAAGACTCTGTTTTATACAGGGTGAATCTCGACTAACGGGACGGAGGTTTATGTCGAAACGGTAAAAACTTTTACCTACGACCCCCCCTGTAATCAGTCAATAACACACAGTCGGCGCTAATGTAATGACGTCTATTACGCACGGTAAAAAAAACGCACAGCTGTAAAGTAAATCGCACGGCTTCCCTAGCAACATCTTAGCAACTGTCAATAGACGTCGCCATTTTATTCAAAAATCTGACATAAGCCGTCAAAACATCAAACTTAGGTATAGGCTGCAATAGCGATTTGCGTAAGAAATGTCAAGAAACTTTTAAAACACTTTTTTATTATCCTTATAACTTATTACTGGTTTGTGTATTTTGTGTAAAGCTTTATTCAATTAAAAAATGTCGAGTGAAAGTGAGATGGATTTAATATTATCATGGAAATCGCAGAAATAGCCAAATATTGTTGATGTTGTTCAAATATTATCAATAATAAGAGTATAAATACATGTAGAAGTAGGTGGTAGGTAAAGTATAGTACGTAACTGGTGTTGTAGAGCATTTTACGCACTCACGAAATTACGCACTCGCCGCTACGCGGCATCGTGCGTAACTTTTCCATTCGTGCGTAAAATGCTTCTTACCACACACGTTACGTAATATACTATGAAATGTTTGTCACCTTGGTAGTTTGTACATCCATATAGGCTACATTTTAAAATTATTTTGAAATATACAGGATGTTCCAATAAAGTGTGGCGTATCAGAGTTATATTTTTTCTTATAGAACACCCTATATTTGATTGCATTTTCTGATTGCACACAAAAAATAAAGTACTGCTTCATAATGGTTCCCTATACCTAAATATAGAGGATTCCGAGTTATGCTGACTTTTTTAAAAATGTGAACATTTCGAAAAAAATTGATAACTCATTGATATAATAAATTCTACCAAATTTCCTCTCACAGCTCAATATTCCAATATTCGTAGAATGTATTTCACAATTGAGTACTAAACATCTCTTTACAGGGTGTTCAGAATTATCAGTTGAATTATTAGATCATTAAATGTGTTATAACGGGCTCATTTCAAATGGAACACCCTGTATTTTAATAATACATCATATTCAAAAAAATGTTCTCTTTCGAATGATGTAAGGGTGTCCTATACCTAGGTACTATACTTTTCGCGCAATTTACAATTTTCTTAAAATTGTATGCTAAATCGATTTTAAAACGTCTACAGTTCTATCTTTTCTCACTCACTTTTCTTGTGCTGTTAGGAATTACCTTAATAGAAAATTAAAACATAAATGGATAGGTAGGGGAAGTCTTTGTAATTGGCCAGCTAGGTC
This sequence comes from Galerucella nymphaeae, assembly GCA_963978555.1. Lineage (NCBI taxonomy): Eukaryota > Metazoa > Arthropoda > Insecta > Coleoptera > Chrysomelidae > Galerucella > Galerucella nymphaeae. Next base: position 13,646,753 of record OZ021718.1, read on the forward strand.
ACCAGAACTGACCAAGATGGATTTCTTCGAATGGGGTTATGATAAAAATATCCTACAATATGAAATTAATAATTTCGGATGCTTTCGCGTCTATATGATGAATAATGTAAGTACATAGTTTGAAGCCAGAATCACGTGTTGCATTGCATGAGATGACAAGCATTTCGAGCATCCATTATAGTTATTTTACAATTTTTGCTTTTAATCATTGTTCGTTTCGTAGTATTTATGTATTTGCTTCATTAATAATGTGTTTTTTTTTTATGTACTCAAATACTTATCGGTAAAAAAAGAGTTAGTGTACCTCAGGAACAATAAGTGTGCATATTTATTAGCAGTTTCACTGTTTTTCTTCACAATAGCTTTGTCAAGATAATTAGTATAAAATTTAGAGAGAATTGCAGATGTTTTAAAATCAATTTACCATACAATTTAAGAAAATTGTAAATTGCGCGAAAAGTATGGTACCTAGGTATAGGGCACCCTTATATCATTCGAAAGAGGACATTTTTTGGAATATGATGAATTATTGAAATACAGGGTGTTCCATTTGAAATAAGCCCGTTATAACACATTTAATGATCTAATAATTCAACTGATAATTCTGAACACCCTGTAAAGAGATGTTTAGTACTCAATCGTGGAATATATTCAACGAATGTCCGACTATTGAGCTGTGAGAGGAAATCCGCTAGAATTTATCATATCAATGAGTTATTAATTTTTTTCGAAATGTTCACATTTTTAAAAAAGTCAGCATAACTCGGAACCCTCTGTATTTAGGTATAGGGAACCATCATGAAACAGTGCTTTATTTTTTGGTTGCAATCAGAAAATGCAATCAAATATAGGGTGTTCTATAAGAAAAAATATAACTTTGATACGCCACACTTTATTGGGACATCCTGTATATTTCAAAATAATTTTAAAATATAGCCAATATGGATGTACAAACTACTGAGGTGACAAACATTTCAAATTTTCCACCGTTTCGCTATAAACCTCCGTCCCGTTAGTCGTGATTCACCCTGTATAGAAATCTACTCTGTGTTGCCTTGCTTGTTTACTAAAGAGGTGCAAAAAAACCATACCACTGAAAAGTTAGGGAGTGTTCCGAAAGTACACTGCTCGCATTTGCTGTGGGTCTAAATACCAAATAGGCCAGACAATTTAAGATCGTTTAATAATTTGACATTTCATTCTGGATAAACTCCATCAAACTGAATTACCTATTTTCCTTCCAACAATGTGGAAAATATTGACCTAAAAGACCAGAACTATAAATGATGAAAAGTTTTTGGGTAGCACATTGCTGAAAATATTTGCAGAATATCCGCATCAGCTTCAATAACGTTCATTTTTGCGTTTGTATATGAATGATGGTACATGGAAAAAGATCCACGTGTGTGTGAAACTTTATGGCAATCTGACCACTAGCCTGTGATTTGTCAACTTAGTAAACAAGGTTTCTTTGAATTTTAGATTCCACAGCGACCAAAAGACCACACTGTGTATTTTAAATCCATATCAAAAAGCATTTTCTATGTATGTTTTTTTTTATTCTTACTACCTTAAACCTTGAGAAGTTTATTGGCACGTGGCACGTATCTTAGAATGTATTACAAAGTATTCCACCACCTTATCTCACTACCTCAAACCTTGAATTGGGGCGCTTATCATCTTTTTGTGTTGATAAATATAAAATGATTTTTTTATATAGGGTGTGAAACCACAATTGTCTTTTGTGCTGATAAATATTATTTTTATACAGGGGGTTTTACGGACAGAGTGTGACGTTGAGCCAACAGACCGGATGCACTAGGCCGCTGACCAAATGTCTGATAAGACCGGATGCACTAGACCGCTGACCAAATGTCTGATAAGACCGGATGCACTAATTAGACCGCTGACCGGATGTCTGCCGTCTGCCTGAGGTGCCATAGTACCTACTTGTGTCCATTCTTGTTATGGTCTCTGCAACGCCGGAGAAGGGTTCCATTGTTTACTATGCTGTAACGCATACATGCTGTTACAACGCGGTAAATAATGACTGAACCATGGACGTATAAATGAAGATGGACCTAGCATACTAGAATTTATTTGAAGCCAATATAAAAGTAAACATCGCTGTTGTCACATTTCGTTTTAAATTTTTGTTATATCAGGCCAAGTTTTAGTTTAAATAGTTTGATTCAAACAACTTAATTTTATCAAAATCCGGAAAGACTTTCAATTTTGAGACTTTTTATTTGTTTTAAATGTAAAAATCTACAGCATTTAGCTACTACTATAATTTTAAAGTGATGTACACGATGTCCCTAGCCTGTAATATGGCGAAATAAATGTAAACTAAGCAACACTGTTTGTTTCCCTCTGGTGTTTGTGAGAAGATGGCTGCCTTTGTTTATTAAATTTTTGGTGCGTGGTTTGTTATATTTAACCAAGTTAATTTATTATAGAAGCTTGGATATTGTGATAGTGACTCAACTAACACTACAGTAATATGGTGCGACAATGTTTAGTTTGTTAAAAACTTGATTATTTGAATTCTAACCTCTCATTTCATAGGTGAGTATCAGTGGCGTTCATACATGCAAAGTTGTGTTTATTAATTTGAAAATTATAATAAATAAAAATTTAGATTGTGAAATAGCAGGCTTCGTACAAATATGGAACAGAGAAGAAAGTGGCTATCCTGTACTTGAAATTCTGGGAGAAGATATGCCAAAACTGGCTTATATTTGTTGTGCACATTTCAAACCAGAAGATTTTTAGTGAAAAGGTAATCCAGAGAAAATTTTTCTGAAAAAAAAACGTGGTACATCTACCATATTTTTCAGAATATTCTGATAATACAGATAAAACAGTTAATGGACTATCTTCTAGTAAAAAGTATCAGATATTAGCTGTATGAATTGTTATTATATCTTAATTATTTGAACTTATACTTATTATATCGAATATTTCTCACTTTTTTTAAAAGATTGAGTGAAATTAAAAATTATATCATGTCACTTGAGTATGCGGTAGCCATCCCATTTTTGATTTAGGTAGAAAAGCTGGATTTTTAGGATTTTTAGAGTGTATAGAGAGCCTTTTGGTTTTGTACAATAATTATGTTCACTCAAACTTATTGAATATATTTTAACCTTTGAACTTTCACAGGATCACTTAGAATTATTTTTTCGTGCTATGCTTCAGTAACAATCCAACAACACGACAGTTTGAACATGCTTATAAGAGACTTCTTATCCACCAAGATGTTGAAGCAGGTAATACAGAAAGTGTTATTAGGTTTGATTCTACTGGAATATTACACTGTAGTAGTAGAGTACCTAGTAATATTGAAAATTGTGTTATTGTAGAAAATACAGAATTTGGAACCTCAATTGAAGAGCTTGTTAAAGAGTTTGATTATTCAGTTTCAAGTACATGGATTCAGATTTTTTAACAAGACAAAACATATTTTTATTGGAAATATTAAAAATTTGGAGTTATCCTTAATTTCTGGTATAATTGCCAATTTGCTAAACTCCATTTAAGATGGTTTTAAGGACCATCTGTATGATGATGACCCTATAGAAAATCATGGGATTCAAATGGTGGAATTGATATTGGAAAACTATTTTAAAATTCGAATCCACCATGAAGCTGCCACAAAAACAGAGAAAACACTATTCGCCAACATCTCACAAAAGCAATTTTATTAAAAAATCAGTAATTTTTGTATTATCTGTATTATTTTTTAAGAACTACTATTTTTTTTATTTATGTTACCTCTAATGATCTAAATAAAACATCTAAGACTTTTGTGTTATAATTTTGTCTGTAGCTTTTCTTGTTTTAGTTTTAAAATTAACATTACCCTTTCATTAATTTATTATTATTATAAAAAAGTTCATATTCAATTTTAAAGCTTGAAATGTGATGTATTTATATTCCTATAATCATGAATGTATCCATCCCAATGAAACGCCACTGTCCGCAGTATGAGAATTCCCACTCCGACTGCTAGAAAACAATAACAAAGCATCGTTTATTTGGCTTCATAGGTCTGCATGTAGTGTGTATTGGTACGCTAGGTCCATCTTTATTTATACGTCCATGGACTGAGCCAATGCTCTCTCTACCCATACTTATCTTACCACGATTCGCACAGGCAGATGTTAAGACGTGGAAACTATTGTATTAATGATACGTTGCCATTCTTAAGAAATTGTTTACCGCGTTGCAGTCCCAACCACGTGACATTTCTGTTCAACCAGCATCAGCGAGCCTAAAAAAAATTAGACGTGGTTAATCATGCGGCGCAAAACGTATTCAAGCTGGTAGGATACAAGAAAGAAATGTGCAACAATCCTAGAAGGCGAAGGTTTTTGAAGGAAAATATTGATCTTAATAGACCAAATACAAAATCACATGGAAATGCGCACTAGGATTATACTTTAGTGGATTTGGCATGTAATGTAGTTTTTTGTATTTTAAACTGGTTTAATAAATTAGTTTTGCGATAGAATATTATTGTTATTTTATTGAACGTGAACTGCAAATTTGCGAGCAACTTTCAACGTGGTTGGGACTGCAACGCGGTAAACAATGTCTCGAGAATGGCGGCGTATCAATAATACAATAGTTACTACATTTGAACACCTACCTGTGCTGAGTCGTGGTAAGATATGTCTGAGTGGAGAGAGCATTGGTTCAGTCATTCTTCACTGCGTTGCAACGGCACGTATGGGTTGCAGCATAGTAAACAATGTCAATATGCTTCCGGTCCAACGAATGGCATTGATGTGCCTGGTTTGGCTATTTCTTCCGCTTTTTCGTTGCCCTTATGACCCTCGTGCTACCGTAAAATTGCTACGATCACCCAATGTGTTTAGGGTCCGCTCACAATCCCATACCAGCTTAGAATTCACCTCTACGGAGTTGAGAGCCCTTAGCGCTGCTTGGCTGTCTGTGTAGATAGCAGTTTGAACAATATGTTCTCATTTTCAATTTCTTCCACACTGGTGAATCGCCGTCATTTTCGCCTGGAAAATTGTGACATTCCTTGATAGGCTTAATGGGAAGGCTATCCGTTGCTTTAGCCCTACTATACCGGCCTCTACGCCGTCTAACGCCTCAGACCCGTCTGTATACCAAAAAACATCCGCATGTATGGGTATACCTTTTTTGCAGTCTTCCCTGTTTGGTATAGTTACTTTTAGGCGAGCGGCATACCCCCAAAAAGTCGTTTAGAAAACGAAAAAGTGACCAGATCACTTCTAATCGCTAAAAACCATGTTACTTTATGTTTTCGAGGGTGCTGAATACGAATATGACGTTTGTTTTTCTCTAAAATTGGAGGAACATTGTTAAAATCTAAAATTAAGTGAAAAATGAGAAAAATTTTTTTTCGCGAATATCGAGCTTCAGCTCGCTGCCAATTAGGGAATTATCAATATTTTTCCATGAAAATTTTATCACACATTTTTGAACTCATTTGCAAGGCAGTAAAACATACCCGAAGTTTCTAAAGCAATTTCCCAACGCTCGGGAAATTTTGGAAAATTTTTTACTACTCTTTCTTACTTTGTACATAATTTTGCAAAAGTTGAGTGACGAAGTTTCCAGTTTTAAATTTCTAGATATGTAGTCTTCAAGTACAATAGACAAGGAAGTTTTTCAGAAAATTTCAAATTTTTAATTGCAAAAATAAAAATTATACAGCGTCTTTAACCTCAGCGTTCTAGTCGCTCGACGCTTGCACTGGGCGCGTTTCTCTTGAATTTCATGCAGTGAGTGAATAATGAATCTAAAATTTTCTAATAATAATTCTTTTTTATAAACAATGATACAAAGAATAATAGTAGAAAACCATGTATGAATATAAAAATGTATTCACTATGTACATTCATCATCAACTACATTTACAATATTAGTACATGAATTTCGGCAACTACATAAATCATACCAAAAAACATCCGCATGTATGGGTATACCTTTTTTGCAGTCTTCCCTGTTTGGTATAGTTACTTTTAGGTGAGCGGCATACCCCCAAAAAGTCGTTTAGAAAACGAAAAAGTGACCAGATCACTTCTAATCGCTAAAAACCATGTTACTTTATGTTTTCGAGGGTGCTGAATACGAATATGACGTTTGTTTTTCTCTAAAATTGGAGGAACATTGTTAAAATCTAAAATTAAGTGAAAAATGAGAAAAATTTTTTTTCGCGAATATCGAGCTTCAGCTCGCTGCCAATTAGGGAATTATCAATATTTTTCCATGAAAATTTTATCACACATTTTTGAACTCATTTGCAAGGCAGTAAAACATACCCGAAGTTTCTAAAGCAATTTCCCAACGCTCGGGAAATTTTGGAAAATTTTTTACTACTCTTTCTTACTTTGTACATAATTGACGAAGTGACGAAGTTTCCAGTTTTAAATTTCTAGATATGTAGTCTTCAAGTACAATAGACAAGGAAGTTTTTCAGAAAATTTCAAATTTTTAATTGCAAAAATAAAAATTATACAGCGTCTTTAACCTCAGCGTTCTAGTCGCTCGACGCTTGCACTGGGCGCGTTTCTCTTGAATTTCATGCAGTGAGTGAATAATGAATCTAAAATTTTCTAATAATAATTCTTTTTTATAAACAATGATACAAAGAATAATAGTAGAAAACCATGTATGAATATAAAAATGTATTCACTATGTACATTCATCATCAACTACATTTACAATATTAGTACATGAATTTCGGCAACTACATAAATCACAGCATTCCAAACTAGATTTTTTACAAGGGCACACATCGGTAGAACAAGAAGATTTTTGAGAACAAGAACAGAAGAAATTTTGTAAATATTCCATTGCCGACAATCCATTGTAAAAATCAGGTAACACATTCCCCTCGTCGATCAACCATCCATATTCTTCCAAGTTTTTTTCAAAATCGTGGAAAATGTCGCCTGATTCCATTCATTGATTTGCCAAATGCATCTATGTATACTTGCAATCACATAGATGCTGACACTCGTTTAATATAATACGTGAAATGTGTTCAAAGTAAAATAGATGATAAGCAAATTATTATTGTTGAGTCGCCAGATACAGATGTATTTTCATTGTTATTAAGTAATTATCAATATTGTCAAAATAAGCCACAGGTCTGGTTTTATACTGGCAAAATTTCAGGAGATAGATTTCAGGAGATACATCCCAATACACCTCTTGACAGAAAAACTGAGACCTGCCTTAACATCATCACTTATAACTATGCATGCATTAACTGGATGCGATACGACGTCATCGCTGTATTTTATCGGTAAGAAGACTGCATACGTAGCGTTAAAAAAGATGTCAGATGAAGAATTGAGTGATCTTGCCAATCTATGCAACGTTCCAGTTGAAAAGGCCATCGAAATTGTTAGTAATTTTTTATCTGTGTTGTACGATTCACGAAACAAGTTTAAAGCTATTCGCACAGATATTAACTTATTGAGATATAATTTGGCTTTAAGGAAAATTTCATGTATTGATAAGTTACCACCTTCTAAGCCTGCATTGGAAAAACACGTATTGAGATGCATTTGGTAAATCAATGAATGGAATCAGGCGACATTTTCCACGATTTTGACAAAAAACTTGGAAGAATATGGATGGTTGATCGACGAGGGGAATGTGTTACCTGATTTTTACAATGGATTGTCGGCAATGGAATATTTTCAAAATTTCTTCTGTTCTTGTTCTCAAAAATCTTCTTGTTCTACCGACGTGTGCCCTTGTAAAAAATCTAGTTTGGAATGCTGTGATTTATGTAGTTGCCGAAATTCATGTACTAATATTGTAAATGTGGTTGATGATGAATGGAATCAGGCGACATTTTCCACGATTTTGACAAAAAACTTGGAAGAATATGGATGGTTGATCGACGAGGGGAATGTGTTACCTGATTTTTACAATGGATTGTCGGTAATGGAATATTTTCAAAATTTCTTCTGTTCTTGTTCTCAAAAATCTTCTTGTTCTACCGACGTGTGCCCTTCTAAAAAATCTAGTTTGGAATGCTGTGATTTATGTAGTTGCCGAAATTCATGTACTAATATTGTAAATGTAGTTGATGATGAATGTACATAGTGAATACATTTTTATATTTATACATGGTTTTCTACTATTATTCTTTGTATCATTGTTTATAAAAAAAATTATTATTAGAAAATTTTAGATTCATTATTCACTCACTGCATGAAATTCAAGAGAAACGCGCCCAGTGCAAGCGTCGAGCGACAAGAACGCTGAGGTTAAAGACGCTGTATAATTTTTATTTTTGCAAATAAAAATTTGAAATTTTCTGAAAAACTTCCTTGTCTATTGTACTTGAAGACTACATATCTAGAAATTTAAAACTGACAACTTCGTCACTCAACTTTTGCAAAAGTATGTACAAAGTAAGAAAGAGTAGTAAAAATTTTTCCAAAATTTCCCGAGCGTTGGGAAATTGCTTTAGAAACTTCGGGTATGTTTTACTGCCTTGCAAATGAGTTCAAAAATGTGTGATAAAAATTTTTATGGAAAAATATTGATTATTCCCTGAATGGCAGCGAGTTGAAGTTCGATATTCGCGAAAAAAATTTTTCTCATTTTTCACTTAATTTTAGATTTTAACAATGTTCCCCCAATTTTAGAGAAAAACAAACGTCATATTCGTATTCAGCACCCTCAAAAACATAAAGTAACATGGTTTTTAGCGATTAGAAGTGATCTGGTCACTACCATGTCATTTTAGGGGTGGTTGCCGCTCGCCTATTTGAACTTGCCTTCCATTGACTTTGAAATGAGCCTATTCAGATCATCCAGCGCTGAGTCCGTAGATTTTCCAGGTCGGTATGTGTATTGACGACTGCTTAGGGGGTTTTCTTTTAGCACTCCGTCTCTTATGTACCTGTTCAAACGCCTTTCTAACGTTTTCAGTAGAAAGTGTTGCTGCGAGACGAGACAAAATGTGCCTCTCGTCGAGAGAGGACGAGAGGGAAGAGAGACGACCTTCTCTCGTCTCGTGTCGCTTCTCTCTCGATCTTAACCAAATATAGTAAAAACTAAGCTAAACTAACGCGTTGAGGTTGGGTTCTACCATATTTGACATAAATTGTGTGTAATATATGTCAATTATAACGGAACCTCACAAATGCGTTGAGACTTTGCTTGGTATTTACTACAGGGTAGCCCATTAGTGCGGCAAAAGTCAATATCTCCTGCACCAATAAAGATGGCAGGAAAACGATTGACGAAGCTTATTAAGGGTTAAGAGGTGCCTGTTATACAATTATTTTTCGGTTGCACGGTAAAAAATTTTTTAAATAAAACACCCTACATTTTTTTAAATTTTCAGATTCTATTCGCTATCTTTAATGGTACCGGAGATATTGACATTGGTTGCACTAGTGAACCATCCTGTGTATCAAATATGAGAAAGGTATATTCAGATTGTAGCAAAAAAATAAGATTTATTTTATTCAAAATATTCCGACAATGTAATAAAAAAGCTGGGAAGTTTTGCATCGCATTATATTTGTTCCTAAAAACCCAAGTGATATAAAAAAAGGTAACGATAGTTTACAAAAATTGAAGGAATACAAAGATTTTATTTCAAAGAACGTTGTCCTAAAATTGAAACCTTTCAAGTCGAAAGGAATTAATTTCGTATCTCAGGAAGTGAAAACAAATTTACAACGCGGTTAGTGAATACACAATAGTTATTTGTTTAACTAGGCAGCAAAGTAGTAGATTGCCGAGTTGAACCGCTCTGTGTCGGCTCTGTTCCTTTTGTCATGATTTCCAAAAGCCGACAAAGCGGTATCTCAAGCGGCATTCATGTGGAAAAAGGTGGCACGCCGAGTCGTAAAAAAATAAGAACAGTAGGTATATATATATATATATATATATATATTCACAGTAGGTATTTATATTGGTTGTGATTTTGAAAGAATGTTAAAATTTTAAAATTGTAAAATGTTTTCAATATATTGATATTTTGAGGAATTAGACCGATTAGGATGGGCCATGGCCCACCCTGCCCCCCCCCTGGGCACGCCTATGGGAGAATATTGTATTTGCAAATTATTACAATTCCCACAATCTCTTTATTTTTCCTATTCGTTCAAAATTGTAGTAATTTTACCATCAATGTTAATAACAAATAAAAACTAAACATGTTTATAAATTCTTGTTAAAAGTGTTATATAATAATTGCTAATAAATGTTTACGTCAAATGTTTTATTCCAATTGAGTATAGGCAGCAAAGTATCCACTTTGCTGCCTAGGCAGGAAAAGTAATACTTCGCTGATTGATATGTGTCAGCAAAATTAATATCTGCTGCCAATCGGAGGAAATAGCTATTTGTATTACTAGGGAGGAAAGTGTCACTTTTCCTCCCGCAGGATGTAGTTTACTGCACGACGCGAAGCGGAGGGCAGTAAACATCCAAGGGAGGAAAAGGCACTTTACTCCCATGTGATACATATGATTTTTCCTCCTACCCACTTTTTTTTTTAATTTATTCACGACACAAATAGGTAACGAATATAATTCAGCCCATTGCTTATATTGTGTATATTGTTTTTCATACCTATCTTTAGATTTTTGTGGTAGTAAGGTTAATGACGCTATGTTAGCATGTGCCTTAATATTAGGTGGTGTATTAGGAAATTCAAAATCACTTGAATCGCTCTCCATTTTTCAAAAATTCAACCAAGTTTAATGAATGTAGCAACTTTGCACCACAAAAGTCAATCGCCGTGTTTACTGTCAGTGAGCCACAGCATACTATGCTTTTCTTATTCTGAACTCAAAAAGGTATACCTATCTAAGATTCCTGAAGTTGAAATTTGTATTGAAGAACTACGTTGAAGTACCATTAATGTTTGATTTTTACCAAAAAACAGGATATATAGGATGTTCTAGAAATTATGGAAACAATATGAATATAATTAATTCACAAGTTTCATCGTGTACAACTTACTTGAAATGAGAGGGAGGAAAAATACTTTCCTCCCTAGGGAGGAAAGTACTTTTCCGCACTGTTATTTTCTAATTGCTTAGCAACTGCCCACTATTCCGGAATGTTGAGCTTTGCGCATAGAAAACAGTTCAAAATAGTGTAACTTTTCCCACGATCGGAGAAAAAAAACTTATCCGTACGTGTGCGGATAAAAAAGCTGTCAAATTGAATGCTAGTCTATTTACCCCGCAAATTTATGCATATGTTAAATGCGTATTTCCTAAGTTGATTTGTCCATATAATATAATTTATTACTTTCAATTTTTATAATGATTCAAATAAATAATTAATTCTGAATCGCAATATTTACGTAACAAAAACAGTTTTATTTCTGATGTTCTGTTTCTAATTGTTGTTAGTTGTTAAAATAAATGTTCGTGATATTTTGTGTACCAATATTTATTATAACTTTTTTATAAAGGCACTCTTTTTAATGGCATAAAAATCACAATTTTCTGGGCCACTTTCAAAGGTAAGTAATCAAAACTATATAAAGTAATTACAAAATACACATATGTAAAACCTCTTACATCTACATAAACACACAAGATTGTATATGCCTGAATCGGTAGAAGTATATATTGCGTGGTCGTAGGAAAAATAGTGTACATAACTTGTGCGAAAGTGATTTTTCACACTCGTGGGATTGTCTCACTCTGCTTGCGCTCGTGAGACAATACTTCCCACTCGTGTGAAAAATGTCACTTTCCGCACACGTTACGTAATATAATATTATTGTGATAATTTCAAAAATGCATGCCTGTTGTGAGTTATTTGACTACAAATAATTTTATCCAGCGATAAAACGTCATAGTAATAATAGGTTTGCAGTCGAATAACTCGAAAACAGGGTGTTTTCAAAGGACACTCACAACCTTTGCATGTAGATACCTCTCGTGAAATTGGACTAAATGATATAAGGATTGAGATGTCCAGCTCATTAACTTTTCGAGATACAGGGTGTTGAAAAATTAAATGTTTTAATTCAATAACTTTAAAATGGATGAATAAATTAAATTCACATTTGACATGTTGTTTTTAAATGTAAAAAGGCATATTTTTATAAAAAAAACATTTGTCAATTCTTGATCCAGTGGTGAACATTTGGAAAAATATGTCACTTTTCTCCTCCCATTTTCCACGCCACTGGCATTTGTGGCTATTTTCAATCAATTTTGTATTCCTTTATGTTTTTCACGTAAAAAACACATAACCCTTATATATAAAAAAATTGATAGTTTTCAAGATATTTAATATTTTCATGAAATTGCAACATCATATTCAATAATAAAAGCACAAGTTTGAACAAATATTTTTCAGAGTCTTCTCCCAATGTTAAAGATGCATTGCTGCTTCACAAATTAGTTTGTATTCTTTAATGTTTTTCACGTGAAAAACACATAACCTTTACATTTCAAAAAAATTTGTAGTTTTCAAGATATTTACTGTTTTCATGAAGTCTGCAGCCTAATTTTTTTATAATGAAATGAAAAAAAAATTTGTTGTATTTTTTTAATAACCTTTGAACTACTAATGGTTGAAATATGAATCAGAAACTAATTTGTGAAGCAGCAATGCATCTTAAACATTGCGAGAAGACTCTCAAAAATTTTTGTCCAAACTTTTATTATTGAAACTGATGTTGCAAACTTCATGAAAACATTAAATATCTTGAAAACTACAAATATTTTGATATGTAAAGGTTATGTGTTTTTTACGTGAAAAACATTTAGGAATACAAAATTATTTGAATATAGCCACAAATGCCAGTGGCGTGGAAAATGGGAGGAGAAAAGTGACATATTTTTCCAAATGCACCCCATGGAACAGGAATTAACAAATGTTTTCCCTTCAAAATATGTACTTTCAAATTTAAAAGCAACGTGCCAAATATCAAATCAATTTATTCATCCATTTTGAAGTTATCGAATGAAAACTTTTGAATTTTTATAGCTTCAACACCCTGTATTTCAAAAAGTAAATGAGCATGGACCCATCATTTTGTCAAATTTTACAAGAGGTATCTACATGCAAACGTTTTGAGTGTCATTTGAAAACACCCTGTATATATTTTTGCAAAAAGGAAATTGAGCAGATTTCAAACATCTCTAAAAAGATAATCAGCCTTATTCATAGTCGTTTACTTAAAATAATGTTAAAACACCACTAGTTAGTGGCCACCAACATCATACTAACAAGCCACTAACGTTTCCTATTCATAGTCGCATATTTTGTTCCCACTAGTTAAAATAATATTAGCAGAAAAATGAATGCGGCAACAATGGAAATTTTATTTTGTATTTGAGATGTTGGTTGTTGGATGGCCGGATGCCGCAAAGCAAGAGGCCAAGAATCTGAAGAAGTGGTTGTTAGATTAGGTATTGATCCGAAATCCGAAAGTTTACTTGGAAAAGCAAAATCCTTTGGTTGTTTATAATGATAAACAGTTTTTTACAAAAACGCCATTATTGAATCCAAGAAATGAGGCAGAAGAAAGATATAATAGGGCACACATATCTACTCGAAACATTATTGAAAGAGTGTTTGGTGTGATGGAAAATAAATTTAGATGTTTTTTTAATGGGATAAACATAAATTTGGATACAATAAAAGCAGCTACAGTTGCAGTTGTAATTATACATAACATTACAACGAATGATATACTGCAAAATAGAGGTTTTGTTCTCGATAATGGGGATCTCGCCTTTTAAAAATTCAATAAATAGATCCTTTTGATAATTGTCCCAATTTTGTGAACGGGGTCTTTTTCTCTAGAAGAAATTTATATTAACTGATTAAATATCCAATCAAAATATATACTTACATGAGGAATTATTTCCATATTTTACAAATTACAAATGTAAAAGATAGGTATAATACAGTAATAAATACGAAGTGAACGCTCGATTTTACGTGCTTGACGTTTGTTGACTTTTTAGGTTAGGTATAAAAGTAACTTAAATACCCGTTGTAATGCCACTAAGAAATGTATTGCCCACTAAAATTAGTGAGATCTTAGTAGCCACTAAATACGTCTATGAATACGAATTTCTTTAGTGGGATGTTAGTGGTGTGTTAGTAGCCACTAAGTATGACTATGAATAAGGCTGATAGTTTTTTGCTCGAGAGAGACGAGAATTTCTCGACGAGAGGGTACTTCTCTCGACGAGACGAGAGGCGAGAATCTCTCGTCTCGGTGGCAACACTAAGTAGAAAGGAGGACAAGCTTATTGGTCTATGTGACTTTAGTGTTAGGTCTGATATTTTACCTAATTAAGGTATATAATGATATATACCATCGGTCCATGGGACTTATATGGCTGGAATTTATTTATTGCCCATCTAATTCTGTTCGGTCTTGTGACTTCTGTGGCTATTTCCCAATCTATTGGCCGTAGTCTACTTGGCCTAAGGCCTTGATTGATTTACCTAACAAAGTCGTTCAGAATAGTTGAGGCCAGAAAGTGGATGTTTATTAGTTCCTCAAGACTTTCCTCATTGGTTTCTGTGTAAGTTCCATTAGCTTTTCCAATGAAACCTACTTCTTTTATGGTTGATCCATCCTTTGCCAGGTCTTCATGGATTCGGGAGCAAGTCGAGACATCTCTAATTTTCTCGCCGAACTTTTTCCATGAATTCCTTTTAGATTTTCGTATTTCTTTATTGTATAGCGTGTAGGTATCCCAGTCCTGGGTAATTTTGGCTTTGTTAAATGGGTTTCGAACTTCCGATCTCAGATTCTTTAGTCGCCATTGTTCCACCAGACTGTACTGTTACCCGTGCTCTTTCTTGTTTTTTTCCGGGCAGTTTTCTTGGTAAGCCGACATAATGGCTTCGCTTACCATTTCCGCTGCCCAGTTTATGGCCTTTACGCCTTTAAACAGTTCTATACCTCCTTCTAAATTCCTACTGAGGGGCTCTCTCTTATTTTGCTTGTGCAGAGTGTTAAGTCTAAAACTTCTCAGCGCGATTTAGTGACCAACGTTGGTTTATTTCATATATTAGATATTATGAAACCTTCAGATGAGATGATATTTGAAATAGACTCACCTCTTATATTGATGTTACTGCTACCCCATATAGTATGGTGTTGGCATCGCATCCAATAATTAGCTGTAATCCTTCTTCAACGCAATATGCAACTTTTTTTTTCGGGCCGATATGGTAAACTCATGTTCGACTGGGTCCTATCCAGTACCCAGACAGTGTTGGACTCATCCCCACGGAAATGCCTACCAACCACGATCTTGGACAGGTGTCCTTGTGATCGGACTGGTTCCACTTATGAAAGTTTGTTCCTCTTCTTGAACCTCTATATTTAGAGAAGGTTCTCCTACATTGGAGCTAGCTATTTCTGACTTCTTCTTCAATACCTTTGTTTTCCATTTCTTGAGTCGTAAAGTTAACTTTCCTATCCCAAATTACGGTGTCATTTGAAGCCTTTGGAGTTCTTCTCTGGATTCATGATCCATTGAGAAGGTCCATAGGACTCGTTTGACTGTAGGTGTGTCTTGAGCACATGGTTACCTAAACCTCAATCTGCTAAGGATCCTTTCTGACTCCAGACGTTCCCCGTCTTCGTCTGGTACGAAGACGATGCATGCGCAGGGCTTGGGTATTTCCTCACCCTCCATTGCAATAAGAGATACACCCTTCTAAGGCTTTAGAGTTGGAATGGTCTCCTTTGTCCACCTGAAACTTGTGTTATTCGCACAGATTAGTTCCAGGAAGCCCGGTCTAAGATTGCTCTTCAGGAATCGAGCCTGGGGTCATCCTTCTGGAATTGCATCATAGGCGGCTAGGATGGTTTTTTGGACTGCCTTGAGCTTGTCCGGATCCATAACCTGCGGAAATCCTATAAGTGATGCCGCAACTTTCAGTGCAGCGGCAGCTTTACTTTTCACCTTCAGTTTTCGGCTTTTGCGTTGGTTTTCGGGTCTGACCTTGCGTGGACTTTTTGACTTATTAGTCGGCTTTGTTTCTGCCATTGCCTTTACAGCCTGGACTGTACGTCACTGACAGATAGCTCTGCAGTCTGTATTTCTTCATCTGTCATGAGTTTCACGCCTTCCAAAGTTGTGATCCTGACAAATTCAAAGGTTCCTTGCCTCTTAGCTTGGGAAGTTTCTTTTGAGTTTCCTTCAGAAGTTCCCTGCCTTTCAGCTTTAGGAACCTTAATTACTATTAGGTTGGAAGTTTCAATGATATATATTATAATAATACAAATAATCTAACTTTAATTACATCGAGAACAGTGGCGACCCGTAAAGTTTGGCAAAAGGGGGACATACAAATTGGAGACCAGAAATTTTTCTTTTCACCTACAATTTGAAACGATGTCATTCGTCACGCTATCCGTCAACCATTCCTACTTATCGAACAAAGAAGTATAACGACCTATTCCCCGTTTTGTATTTACCTATTAAGTTCTATATATTTGGACAAGGTATCAATTTGTGGATAAATAATTTATCGTCGAAATTGAGGTTATGAAATTTATGCGTTAACAAAAAATTAACAGCAGCTCACGACTACTTGAACCAATTGCTTTTGCAGAACACTTGCTGTTTCCTAGTTCCTCAAAAATATAACTCTGTTGAAATATAATCGTCATCTGAGATACTGAGCTACATTCGGTTTTTCAACAAACCTACCCGATGGGCTTTCACAATTCAAATGAACGTTCCAGCCGAATTGAAAGTAATTTCAGTGAAATACGAAGATAAGGCGTATTAGTTTTGTGATGAAATTCATCATCATCATCATCAAATAAGCAGAAAACGGTCTATAAGTACAAACTTGCCAACGAAATGGGTTGGTTCTATTTTGCAGATATGATAAATCCGCGCCGTCTAACTTTGAAGTGCAATTCAATGTCCTTCGTGGCATGTATCCAGGGAAGTGGTTGTTATTGTTAGCATCTGTTCAATACACTCTTCACTAAAATGACAATTTATTTGCAGGAGATTGAAAATGAAGTATATAGTCACAGATTCGTTATTTGTTATATTACTAGTAGTTCCCGCTTTTTGCTTCTGTTTCTGAAGTTCATAATTATCATCACTGCTTCTACTACTTAGTAATAAGTCTTCTGAATCTGTTTATATTTTCAATTCTTTTGATTCTGGATTACTATAAGATTGCATTTCATTTCCGTTCTCGCATAGTTACGTGCACATTATTATTTAATATT
The DNA here is from genome assembly GCA_963978555.1 of Galerucella nymphaeae. Taxonomy (NCBI): domain Eukaryota; kingdom Metazoa; phylum Arthropoda; class Insecta; order Coleoptera; family Chrysomelidae; genus Galerucella; species Galerucella nymphaeae. Next base: position 13,663,989 of record OZ021718.1, read on the forward strand.
AAAAGAAATACGTTTCGTCCTGATCCTGAACAAAAGTGAACTAACTTATACTGAATAAGGAAGCGACACGTAAGACCATATTATTTCACACCACCAGCATAATTTAGCCATTATTTTTTATATATCCGGATGTGACAATGAAGCCACAAAATAAAGCCGGATTTTTAAGGGTTTGAGCGACGTACTTTTGTGGAAAATGTCTAACGAAACTGCTAAATAGTTTTTATATTTCTTTGAAGTAATGGAATGTATGGCCTTATTTTTAAAGACGATAGTCGCAACTTATTGCGAAAACCAAAATTATTATGCGAATTGCAATATTAAAACAAATATTAAGAAATTTTTTCCCGTTTCTCCCTGGCTATATTATTGTAAACAGAGACTGTTCGTTCTTATGCGAATTTAAGGGCGGGTTTATCAATGCTAGGTTAAATCTGTCAGCTATACGTAGCCCTGAGCTATCTCTAGTCGCCAGTCAAAGTCTCGGTTACATTAGAAAGCGTTTATCAAATGTCCACATACCGACAGCTCGCTAACTGAAGTTAAGTGTAATTGAGTATATTTGATAACCTTGTTCGGGTTATAAACGTGAGTGTTATGTCAGAGTGTAAATTCCTCATTTTAACTTGTAAGGATGATCAACTGTTACATGAGATATCCATTTTTTAAATTTCACTCGCATACACTAAATCAAGAATATACATGGTGTAACTTTTTTCGCATGCACATTTGTACTAGGGTAACTTGGGTTGGATCGAGTTATTTTTAGCCCCATGTGGTATGATTTTTGACCTCTATTTTTGTATAGAGGTGGAAGTTATTATTTTTCTATGATACCGTAGGCTTACTCTGACAACGTCGTGGAAAATTTCACTTGTCAGTGTCAAAATTGTGGTACTGTTATTTTTATTTCGTCTGTGCTGTGCTTTATTGAGTTGTTTGCATAGAAAAGGTCGTCAAGTTCCTAAAGTCCATTGAGATATAACAATGAAATGAAAAACATACACATAGAACCTGGATGCTACTGAACTACCTACTATAAATGAATCATATAAGCTTTTCGATTTCACCCTAAACGATGATAACACAATCAAATTTAAACTTGATATAATAGGGACTTTTAGCTTGTCTTAAATTTCTCACGTATCCGTATACGTAACGAACTGCGTATGTGTAGACCCGTTACGTCTCAGCCGATACGATGCATTGAACGTATTGTTACGTACTCTACACCTTATACTTAAACGTATACGGATCCCGATCAAAGTGCTATTAGTGCTATTTAACAGGTGCACTTCTCCTTTGATATTGGTTTGGTTTAATATGCATAAAAAATAGTTCGTCCAAATCATCATCGTTCTCGTGTAGCATCAATGGATTGTTTAATATCGCCCCCATTCAACGCTTTACAAAAATATAAAAATATCAAATAAAGAAACTTTTAGGTTATACAATTAAAAACAGAACAAAACGATACGTTTTCTGCTTGAAAGGTTTTCTTGACAATTTCTTTACGTCAACGTAACTCCAATACGAATACGGATACGTGAAAAAACTTATGACAAGCTAAAAGTGCCTAATCTTTTTGATGCAAAATGTGAGCAAAAATGAAAAAATTATGACACAGTAGTCAGTTAAAATAACGGAATACCACTTTCTCGTATTTAACTTGACGAGAACTGTCAGTGAGACATTAGAAAAAGATGTAAGACAAAAATTTGTTTCGAAAAAGAGAAGGAATTTTCGATAATCATTAATCACACGAGTTCCTTGGTCAGTGGCAGAATAAGTAGGGTGAGGGGAGCTAAACCTCCTCAAAAGCCTTTGCTGAACATGCCACCGCGGACCAGCCTACCCAAGCTAAGGTGTAAGGAATCGTGCCGACAGCTGAATGGCCGCAGGGTGATATGCGGTCACGAACGATCCCCTTGGGGAACCGGGCGGAACCCCATTGTAATTAGCCTTCCTCTGGTAATGCGGGGCTCTGCCAGAGGTGACCAACCCTTCCCTTGCTACTCGTGGGAACACAATGAACACAAACAAAAACAAAACAAAAACAAATCCCGAGGCTGGACAGAAGTGCTCACCTCGATCAAAAGCAGTAACTGGGGATGAACAGAAATGTCCACCCCAAAATACTGCACAGAACGAGGCTGGACACGGAAGATCACCTCGTGATAAAACACAAAGGCGGAAGCGCATTTGCGGCGCCGAAGCCAAAAGGAGGAAGAGAGCGAGGGAATCAGGGGTGGCAGCAACTTCAAGTGCACCCCCCTCCTCCATCACTCCACCTCCAACAGCAAAGGCCCTTCCTGCGGCGGGCGCCAAGAGCTCCGCCTTGAACAAAGGCATGGAACCGGCTGCCCCTGCAGGAAAGCGCCTCCACCAGAGCACCTCCACGGAGGGGACTCCGCGAAGGCTGAAGAAGCCGCGCTCCGACAGAAATGTCGCCGCTCCTTCTAAAACCTTTGCGGATGCCGCCTTGAGACACCTCAAGGTTGCTATTATAGATGAGACTAACCCGTACGGTAAGGTTACCGAAGAACGGGAGAAAATCATCAAAAACCAACTGCTAGAGGAACTGGACAAGATCATCTTCTCCGCCTCCAGCACCAACAGCAAAACGCCCACGTTTAAGTCGTGGACATACTCTGGTGAAATCATCAGAGTGGTCTGCGATGACGACGGGACGCTAGAGTGGCTGAAAAAAGCCACAAAAAACCTCAAGCCGTGGGAGGAAGCATCACTGGCGGTCGTCAGCGTGGATGGGCTCCCTAGGCTGACCAAGGCCTCGCTCTGGATCCCGGAGGACGTCCACAAGACGACATCCGGTGAAAAAGAGAGGGTGCTTGGTCGGCTTAGGGCGCAGAACCCTGATCTGACGGTTGCAAGATGGTGCACTTTCCACCATGAGGTTAAGGTGAACCCAGGAGGACACCTCTTTGTCTTCGGGATCGGAGACAAGGATATGGCTGTCCTCAGGAAGAAGTCGATGAGGATGAGCTATGCGTTCACCTCATTGACCATCAGGGTTTCGAAGAAAGAAGCAGGGGGTACCTCTGAAGACCCGAGGTCCTTGGCAGTCGAGCCACCTAAAGTGGATACTGACTCCAAGGCAACCATGGGTTCCGGAAAGGACGTCGAAGCAGTCGATGACCTGACGGAGGAGGTACCCGAAAATAGCGAGGACACCTCTCCCCTAACGGAGGAGCGGATGGACCTCTAAAGAAAATCCAACTCCATCCATCCTACTTATGGGTAAGGACGCTGGAAAAAAGGTAAATATCTTACAATGCAACCTCCAACACAAAAAGGCAGCAACGGCAACACTATGTCGGCACCTTGATGTACTGGAGGATGCAATAGCTTTGATCCAGGAGCCCTGGATAATAAAGACCAAAGTTACTGGTTTTAGTAGTCTAAAGGGTCAAATTTTCAGCCTACCAAGCAATCAGCAGCCTAGGACAGCTGTTTACGTCCCAAGGAAATATAGAGCCTCTTCGATGGCACAATTCTGCACCTCAGACCTTACTGCGGTTAAAGTGGAATGTCCAGATGGAAGAGGCAAATATACGGCGTTGGTACTAGCATCGGTGTACCTACCTTCAGATGCAGCCACCTTACCACCGACTAAAGAGACGGAGATACTAGTGGATCACTGCCACAACCAGGGAGTGGAGCTGATATTGGGTTGTGACTCAAACTCCCACCACCTGAGCTGGGGCAGCAAGGATATCAACGCCCGAGGTAAGTCTCTTTATGAATATATAATTAAGAAAGATCTAACAATCTTAAACAGAGGCACGGAGCCGACATTCATTAACGCCCGTAGCCAAACATTAATAGATATTACGCTGGCGACAGCCAAAATATCAAACCAAATTAAGGACTGGCAAGTGTCAGATCATATCTCTATGTCAGACCACCGCTGGCTGACCTACACGGTAAGCCAGGATCTCAGGACCACTGTAAAATCTCGCGACCCGAAGAGGACGGATGTAGCTCTCTACAATCGACTCTTAAAAGGTGCTCTGCGGGAAACAGAGGTCCTGACTCCTAGCAATAATGAGGAACTGGAAAGGTACACAGTATCTATCCAAAACAAAATGGACATTGCCTATAAGGAATCCTGTCCGATGAGGACGGTTCAGACAGGTGGCACGACCAATAGCTGGTGGTGCCCTGAACTGGAACACCTCAGAAAGACAGCGAGAACGACCTTTAACAAGGCAAAACGAACAACACTCAAAGAGGACTGGGGAATATACAAAGCCAACCTCAAAGAGTTCAAAAAAGTCTGCAGACAAAAGCAAAGAGAAGCCTGGAGAGCTTATTGTGAGGCAGTCGAAGACTTCCCACAAGTTTCTAGGCTACAGAAGGCGCTCTCAAACGACCAACATAAGAGTATCGGCATCCTTACAAGGGAAAATGGCGACAAGGCCGCCAACCTTCAAGAGAGCGCTGAGATTCTTATGGAAACTCACTTCCCAGGTTCTGTCTCTCCCGGAACGTCAAACTGGATGGAAGTACCAACAACACCCTCACAATACGACTGGCAATTTGCTAGTTCAGTAATTGACGAGGACAAGATAAGGTGGGCCATATCGGGCTTTTCCCCCTTCAAGTCACCAGGACCTGACGGAATAAGACCAGCCCTACTTCAATGGGGAATGGATATTCTTATGCCGCACCTGGTTGGAATTTTCAGAGCCTCTTTGGCTCTGAGGTATATTCCTCGTAAGTGGAGAGAAGTACGAGTGGTATTCATACCAAAACCAGGTAGGATGGATTACACCTTACCAAAAGCATTCCGACCAATTAGTCTCACATCGTTCTTTTTAAAAACAATGGAGAGGTTATGCGAGCGGTACATAAGAGATGAAGTGCTAGTTCACCACCCACTTCATCCAAATCAGCATGCATATACTCCGGGAAGGTCCACTGATTCGGCCCTTCACCAAGTGGTTGGCAGAATCGAAAGATCATTGGACAACAAAGAATCCACCCTGGGTATATTCATAGACATCGAGGGAGCGTTTGATAAAACAACCTTTCCAACAATTACCCAGCAACTCAACTCCAGGAATGTACCTCTGGTAGTAGGAGAATGGATACTCAAGATGCTCTCTAGTAGAGCAATAAGTATCAATGTAGAAGACATCACAGTAAGAGGACTGGTCATGAGGGGATGTCCGCAAGGAGGAGTCTTATCACCCCTTCTGTGGAACATAGTCCTGGACACCCTGATTAATCACCTCAACAACAATGGAATCTACACAATTGCATACGCAGATGACATAGTTATTTTGCAGACAGGCAAATTTGTGAACACACTGTGCGATAGAGCGCAGGATGGGCTCAAATTAATTGAAACATGGTGTAAGGAACACTCACTTTCGATCAATCCCAGGAAGACTGAGATGGTCCTTTTTACCAGGAAAAGGAGTTTATCGGGTTTAAAATCCCCCGAAATCTTCAAAAGCAAACTAAACTTTTCTGAAGAGGTGAAATACCTTGGTATTACCCTCGACAGGAAACTAACATGGAACTCTCATCTACACAGCAGAGCAAAAAGAGCATATGTGGCTTATGAACAGTGTCGGAGAACAGTGGGACGCACATGGGGGCTGTCACCCCGAGTGGTCTCCTGGATCTACACTGCAATAATAAGACCTATGTTAACGTATGGAGCAATTGCATGGGGACCGAAGGTTCTACAAGCAACGGCCATTCAAAAACTATATCAAATACAGCGAATGGCCTGTTTAAACATCACAGGAGCCATGAGAACAACACCAACCGCAGCAATGGAGCTTATTACTGGTCTGACCCCTCTGGACCTGTATGTCAAGGAGGTTGCGTTGATGGCCATGGTACGATTGCGCACGGCTGGTGTAAACCCCGAAGTAGGAGTGGGCCAATTGCGGTTAAGCCTATGGCAGGAAGCGCTTACTGCGCTACCTCTGCTGCAGGCAGCCAATGATGCAATTAAACCCAGGTTTTTGTTTAATAAACCCTACAAAATACAAATAAAACACAACACAGAGCCAGATGCGGCAGATGCAATACGCATTTATACAGATGGTTCAAAAATGAATGAAGGCTCAGGATGTGGAGTTTACTCGAGAGCACTAAGCCTAAGGATCAAGTGGGGAATGGGAAACAATACCAGCGTAGTTCAAACAGAACTGGCTGGTATCTCAATTGCCACAAAAGAACTAACCAGAAAAGGAATTTCTGACAAAAACATAATAATCTGCACTGATAGTAGACAAGCCCTATTAGCCTTGAACAGACAACGTGTTATATCAAGACTAGTACTAGAGTGCCACCAAGATTTAGCTAACGCCTCGGCAGATAACAATATTATCCTGAGGTGGGTTAAAGGGCACGACAGGAGTAAAGGAAATCGCATTGCTGATTCTTTAGCCAGGGAAGCCGCTGGACTGAAAATTCTTGGACCCAGTGACACCTACGGCCTGACGACTTCGACAATTGCGGAACTAGCCAAACGCTACACCCATGCTCAATCCCTTGAGAGATGGGAGGCAATCAAAGGATGCAGTTTTGCCAGGATCACCCTGGGCGACCCTGGGAAGATGGCGCCGAAAAAATACTTGGCGATGACCAGAAGAAATCTACGTATAACAGTGGGATTCCTGACTGGCCACTGTCAACTAAGGAAACACCTCCATACTATGGGGCTAGTGGACACACCTATATGCAGGATGTGTGAACAGGAAGATGAGACTGTCAGGCATGTCCTATGCGAGTGTCCGGAGTTATCGTCGATAAGAGAGTGTGTGTTCGGTGAGTCTTGGCCTACACCTGCCGATATAAAGGAGATGTCTCCTGGTGACCTGTTCACCTTCCTGAGAAGGACAGGATGGACGATGACCTAGGAGGACAACTCCTCGGGAGGATGTACAATGGGTCATATGTGGCCTAAGTGCTGTGAGCCTACACTCACCCTCCCTACTCTACAGATACAGATCACACGAGTTGTATTTGTCACTTATAATTGCACAAGAGGTTTGTATTTTATCTGGTAAATTTGGATTGTTTAATGAGAAACTGAAACTGTCAACTATTAAAAACGTGACACCTAAGGAAACAGTTTAGAAGTTGAACAATACAAATTTACCCGATATCAATACAAACATCGAGTGTAATTCGGCAGGACAATTCAATGAATAAGAAATTTAGAAACATATCAATACAAACTTTATTTATGAAACATCAAAAATAAACACATTTGTATTTGAATGTACAATTATTGAACAGGCAGTCATTGAAATTCATCGGCTCATTGTTATTGTTTAAAAATTCAATAAGTTGTTGACAAACATGTCAAACTATTTATTATGGTAACCAGCACTGCGATAATTGATGAAAAAATGCATAAGTGAAAAAACCACAAGTGCATTTATCGCTGTGGAAGTTTCAGCTTACTTTTGCCGCTGTCAAAGTGACAATTGCACTGTGGCATATGCGATTTTTTATCCTTTATTGGGTAATATCACAAGGGATAATTTGCCCAGAATACTCAGGGGAATCTGTTTCCTTTAGCAATTTGACTCGAAAAACTGTCAACCTAAAAACGCCCCACCTTCGGTGTCGCGTTTTTAATAATTGATAGTTTTTCTCGTCTAATTGATAGGCAACATTAAACAATCTAAATTTACCCAATAAAATACAAACCTCTCGTGCAATTATGTGACAATTCAAATATAAAAAATCCCATATGCCACAGTGTAATTATTATTTTGTACACTTAATAAATGAGAAGAATAACTTTTACATCACTTTATTATTATAATTATTACAAGTGTCCATGTGCCTTTTACAAAACGGAAGCAAGAAGTGTCTTCCTTCTTTTATATCATGACAATTGACATCTTTCTGTCTAACACACTTAACCCCGTGTCTACAATACACCACATTTCCTCCCTTTCTAGATAACAACTAAATACAAAATACAATTACCATAAAAAAAAGGATATCTTAAAAATTAACATAACAACTTAATATTACTTACAATAGAAAAAATATAGCTTACTCAGATTCACAATCATAGTCAATATACTTTGTAGGTTTCTTAATGATTCTACCTGACTTAGTAGCAACAGTTTTGTTTGATTGTCTAGATGATTCGCCAAAAGAGTCATTTACCACACTTTCAAACGAAGAGTCTACCTCGTTTGTAGTTGAATCTTTACTACCTGACATTGATGGAGAGTTACTGAGATCTAAGCTTTCATTGGGTGAACCAAATGGAATGTTATTATTGTTTTTACCTACCATTTCCTCCACGTCATCTTCACTACTATTTGCAGGGCTTTTATTAGCACACTGCTGTTTAAATACTGTTTCTGCTTCCTTTGATGCATCATTTATTTTCACCTTCCTAATTTGATCTATATGTCTTTTATGAGTTTTATTCTCAGCGGTTTGACATAGATAATTTTTTAACCCTAGTACCTTTTTAATGGTAGCTTTTACCCATATAACTTCATTTTTATTTTTATAGTCTCTGATCATAACCTCTTCTCCCTCTTTAAAATCTTCACACCTACCCCCTAAATTGTAAGTTGTGATTCTTATTTGGTTTCAAAAGATCAAATAATGTTCTTACATTTCTACCAATCATTAATTTGGATGGTGTTTCTTTTGTAGAACAATGGATCGAATTTCTATAATTCAACAAATATCTGCTAATTATTAAACTCTCAGTATGTGTTTTGTTTTTATTGTCTAATAATGTAGCTTTTAGACTTTTTTCAAAGCTTTTAACTGCGTTTTCAGCAGCTCCATTCGTTTCTGGATGGTAAGGTGCAGAAGTGATTTGTTTTATTCCATTATTGCTTAGGAATGTTTTGAATTCAGATGATACTAGCTGAGGGCCATTGTCAGATACAATGATTTCTGGTAATCCCCAAGTACGAAAAAATTTCCCTCAATTTAATAATGGTTGCTTCGGATTTTATTTTATCCATTATTCTAATTTCAGGATATTTACTATAAGCATCTAATACTATAAGATAAAATTTATTTTTTACTGGACCCATAAAGTCTATGTGAATCCTTTCCCATGGTTTTGATGGTCTATTCCAAGCTATTGTTTCGGACTTCACTGGACTGTAAGCTATTGTCTGACAAGGTAAGCATTTTTTGCAATACAATTCAATTTCTTTGTCCAAATTGGGCCAATAGAAGTAAGCTCTGGCAATAGACTTCATCTTGACTACACCTAAATGACTCGAGTGTAATTCCTCTGAAATTTGTTTTCTGAATTTAGCAGGAATCACTACTCGATATCCCCACATTATGCAGCCTTGTTCTAATGTCAATTCTATTTTCTTTTTAAAATATGGAATTAAACTTTCATTTTCAATAGTTCCCTTGTTTTCAGGCCAACCGTTACTTATATAGTTATATACTTTTGATAATGTTATGTCCCTACGAGTTTCTACGGCTACTTTCTTATAATCTACTGGTAATTGCTCTGCTATCAATGTATTTAAATACGATGGTTTTAGTTCATAGTCACTAGAAATATACATTATTTCAATAGGATGCCTACTCAGCATGTCTGCCATGTTGTTATTTACACCTTTAATGTATTCTAACTTGTAAGAGAAACCCGAAAGGAATACTGACCACCTTTGCAGCCTTGAGGCTGCCATTTGGGGTATACCTTTTTTTCTCCGAGTATAGAAATTAAAGGATGGTGGTCTGTTTGTATTACAAAATCTTGTCCCATTAAGTATTGGTACAGTTTTTTTACTGACCAGTATATTGCCAATGATTCTTTGTCTAGTACAGAATAATTTTTTTCTGCTGGCATTAGTGTTCTGGATATGAAAGCTACAGGCTTTGACATTCCTTGTGCGTCTTTATGGAATAGTGCACCTGCAGTTCCATCTTGACTTGCATCTGTTTGTAACACTATTGGCAAGTCTGGGTTAAAATTTGATCTGAAGCAATTATTTTTTTTATTTCTAAGAAGGCATGTTCGCATGAATCTGACCACTCAAACTTATTATTACTTTTCAATAGGTTATAGATTGGTCTCATAATTATAGATAATTTTGGTACAAATTTACTGTAATAGTTTACCATGCCCGCAAAACTTTTAATTTGTGTTACATTAGTTGGCCTTGGTGCTTCCATAATAGCTTTTTGTTTATCGTTATATTTTATTAAACCTTCCCTTGATATTGTGAAACCCAAGTAACTTACTTGATCTTGAAAGAATGTACACTTACTTTTATTTAGCCTAAATCCTGCATTTTGCAATTTTTTTAAGATAAGTTTTAAATTATCTATGTGTTCTTCTCTAGTTTTCCCTGTTATTATAATATCATCATAAAGTTTGCTACACCTTTACAACCCTGTAATAATTGCTCTAAAATTTTCTCAAATACTGCACTTGCTGGGGTTATGCCATATGGTAATCTGTTTATTTTAAATAAACCATTGTGTGTACTCCATGATAAAATTCTTGATGAATCATCATCTACCTTAATCTGATTGTATGCATAACTCAAGTATAATTTTGAGTAAGACTCCCCCCCATTTAATTCAAAAAATATACTCTCCACAGACGGAAGTGGGTACTTAACTTTTTTTAGATGTTTATTTATAGTTACCTTATAATCACCACATAACTTTAATGAACCATCATTTTTGATAATAGGAACCACTGGTGTTCCCCAATCTGATATATCTATTGGTGAAATTACCCCCTCTTTCTCAAGTATTACTAGTTCATCTTCAACCCTTTGTTTGAAAGCTAATGGTATTTGCCTTGGTTTAAAGAAAATTGGCGTGGCATTATTTTCTAATTCTAGTTTAATTTCTTCAAATTTATAACATCCCAATGAAGGCTCAAATATATTCTCAAACTCTCTTAAAATAGTTTCTATTTGATTTTCTGCTATTAAAAATATCTCAGGTGATAATTTAAACTTAAAACTTTAAAAAAAGTCTCTTCCCAACAAGTTTTGTGTTGTATGGTTACTTTTTACAATTTGGAAATTGAAGTTTTTGCATAGCACGTTATTATACCTAATATTAACTAAAATTTGACCTACTGGTTTGATTTTGTCTCCCGAATAACTCCTAAGAATCATTGTTGATGGTAATAACTTTACTGATTTAAAATAATGTTGATAATCTTCAAACGATAATACTGAAACTGCTGCTCCTGAGTCAAGCTGACATGAAATAAGATAATCATTAACTAATACGTCTAAACATAAAGGTTTATCATTACAAACATAAATGTTATTTATTTCTACATCATCTGTTTCAATATCAAGAGCATGTTGGTTTGCCCTAGTTCCACTTTGACATACTTTTGCCAAGTGTCCCACCTTTTTGCATTTGTTACAGGTATACTTTGAATACTTACATACCTGCGTCCCTGTGTGGAGCAGACCGCAACTTCTACATTTCCATTTCCCTGTTGTTGTTTCTGAATGAAATGGTTTGTCCACCACTTTCTTGGCATATCTATTAGGTTTACTGTTTATTGCATTGACTTCTTTTACTTCATTCTGTAATGCTGCTTCCTTGCTGAGTGCCAACTGTAATAGTTTGTCTAATTTAACATCTTGTTTTTCTTCGCACAACCTATCTCTTATCTTGACTGTAGTTGTGCTCCAAATTCAGTTTGTTGCCAAATTATGGATTCTTGCATACCAGTCATTAACTGTTTCGTGCTGGTCCTGTTTTGCTTCATAGAATTCTATTCTTTTCTTTTTTTCACTTATGTATTTGTTTATCAGTTATCGCAGTGCTGGTTACCATAATAGATAATTTTGAATTTCTAAAAACTAGCAATGAGCCGATTCATTGAATTGTCCTGCCGAATTACACTCGATGTTTGTATTGATATCGAGTAAATTTGTGTTGTTCAACTTCTAAACTGTTTCCTTTAGCAATTTGACTCGAAAAACTTGCAACCTAAAAACACGACACCTTCGGTGTCGCGTTTTTAATAGCTGACAGTTTTTCTCGTCTAATTGCTGGGCAACAGTTTCTCATTAAACAATCCAAATTTACCCGATAAAATACAAACCTCTTGTGCAATTATAAGTGAAAACAAAACTGTTTTTAGAATTCATTCTTGATACAACGATTCTGACGTTTTTTTAATAATTTGACATTTTCTGTCAGTCACTAGATTTTTAATATCGAATAAAACAACTAATGCCAACGCGAAGCACACAGATAGAAAAATTTCATGTATCCAATCAGGTGCCGTGATACAAAATCAAAAACATGTTGTTTCCATCATATATCAATCCTCACAATTAAACCAATCGAAGACGCGTATTTTGCATTGAGTGAAATAATCGAATAAATATACATATTATACCTACAAGTAAATAGAATAGAAGTTTTAATAGGATTCTTTTGGAAAATACAGAAACAATTCAGTTTTGAACGGAGGTTTCAAAAGAAGTTTTCACTTTCAAACTGAAACTAATTTCTGGGTATGATACACTAGTTTTTTTGTCGATAATTGTTGAAGTTTCAAGATGGGACAATCGCTTAGCTGAATAGTTACATACTAAAAGCTGTAATTAGGAAGCTAACGTATAGGTAATATATACTTCCAGGTTCTGGAATTAGTTTACGAAGAGGGCATTAATTATATATCTTTACAGTTATGGTTTGGTGATCAACAAAATTTCGATTGCTAACTTCAAGACTGCACTTTAATAGGCAAAGTTCCGTATAATTTTGGTATGAGATGCTAAGACGATCGGAGTTCATTAGTTTCAAAAGTCAATAGACTAAATTCTGAATTTAATAACTATCTAGCTTCTTATGTAATTAGTTAATTGTAATGAAAGTACATTCGCAAATTAATATTTATTTATTTGTTAACGGGTTAGGACCTTCTTACAATTATTGAAAGATGCACAATAACAAAATAGTCATGAAATACAAAAAAACAAATTTATTGCTTGAAATTATTGCTACAAATAGTTATTTATCCAACAAGTGCAAAAAGTGAGTGTTTTTTGCATGCGACGTGAAATTGTCCAACGAGGTCTTTAGGCCGAGTTGGACAACACGTCGAGTGCAAAAAACACGTTTTGCAAGAGTTGCATACAATATTTTTTCTAAATTCATGCAAAAACTGGAAAATTAGAACATAAATATGTCAAGAAGCTAATCTAACCTAATACAACTCAACTCGTTCTTCTTTTTTGTATCTTTATGGCCTCCACCTTGTCAGTACTCAATCATAGCTGGTTTTCGCCTTGACCATTTAAATTTCAAATAATTAAAGATTTTTGAAATAATTGTAACTCGTTGAGATTAAGTAGTAAGATATACATATATATTTTTGTTGTATTAAAGCAGGATGAGGTACTTGCTATGGATTTTTATTTAATTTAAATGTTTATGTTTGTCATTAATCATCACAAAACTGACACAAGAATGACAGATGAGTGCAATAAAATATTTTTTCTACTCCCGTTTTATAATATACTTATTAAAAGACTAAAATCTGTATCATAATGAAATTCATTATGATACAGATTTTCATTATGATACAGATTTTTAAACCAATAGGAATGCGACATTCGCACAATATTTAATATAGCCATGGATACCTGGTTGACATTTCTGAAATTAATTATATTAGGTCTGTGGCCATGCAATAAAAGTGTAGCACTGAGCTATACGAATTTATTCATTTTAATTAAGTTTTAATGCTTTTTGCAGTATACAAATGCAATATACATAGATATTCCCAAATTTAGCATTTTACACGTATTTTTTCACAGATAGACCTGAATTTTTCAAAATTATATAGCTCAGTGCTACACTTTTATTGCAGGCGAACAGACCTATAAAGTGACACTTAATTTGATAGCTGTCAAATAATTTTAATTTTCAAAAGTAACAATTAAACTAAATAATTATTGATTTAATATAATTTTTATTAATCGGAGTAGAAAAATTATTGTATGAAACTTTCATGTAATGGCCATTAATACACTCGCATATAATATACGAAACTCGCCTGCGGCTCGTTTCGTATCCTACAATATGCTCGTGTCTTAATGGCTATCATTACATGTTCGTTGCATAAAATACTATTATTGCACTAGTGCAATAAAGTACCACTTTTTCCATTAAATGTGGTGCACAAGTGTTGTTTTTTGCATGAATGTAGAAAAAATATTTTTAAATAATGAGCCAGAAGAAAAAAAAAATTCTATGGTGTTGTGACAGCTATTTGCTGTTCGAATAATTTCAATTACAAGTTCATGTTTACCATAATTGGTATAATGAATACATATAGAAAATTAGAAATGAATGTTTGCATTGAATACAATGAGTTCCAACAGTTCAGAGGCAATAACCATAGCGCGTCCGCCAAAAAATGATTAAAATAAATTAAAATAATAACTTTTTTCTACGACCACCTGATAATAAGTCAATATTTTACCTCCTAACAAAAGGTATATGGTACCCATATATCAACTGTCGTGAATTATGGTTCATAATTCACGACTAGAGATGGGGGTACCATATGAAATAAACTATTGAATCTGTGTATTTTGTTCAAGAAATTTGTTTCTGACATATCGTATCGATAAAATACTGAAATTTTTAGTATTGATACTTTTCATAACGATATTTTCTAATATTAAGTATTTTAAAACAATATATTAATAACGGTACGTTGTATTGATACTTTCTACAGTACCGCCCATCTCTATATATGGCAAATTATTTGATGTAGCTGCCATAACATTTTGAGGTTAGTAATATGCCAAATCGTTACTGACTTTTATTTATTAATAAATAAATTAAGTGTCATGGACGCCCGTGGACGCCCCTCGCCTGCGGCTCGTGACGCAAACGTCACCCATCGTTAATTAAGGCTATCAAAAATTTCTCGTTTAATAATATACTATAGTCCACGACCACCAAATAATAAGTCAATATTTTACCTCCTTACAAAAGGTATATGGTACCCATATATCTACTGGAGTGAATTATGGTTCATAATGCACTGACTAGAGATGGGAGTACAATCTGAAATAAACTATGTAATCTTTGTAATTTGCTCAGAAAATGTGTTTACGAAATATATCGTTTCGATAAAATATTGTAATTTTTAGTATTGATACTTCCTCATTTTCTATAATCAAGTATTTTGATTTAAATTTATAACGGTACGTTGTATTGATAGGTACTTTACATAGTATCGCCCATCTCTATATATGTCAAATTATTTTGTCCACGACCACCTAATAACACAGAGTACACCATCTAAGGTTAGATGATGTACTCTGTGCTAATAATACGTCAATATTTTACCTCCTTACAAAAGGTATACCCATATAAGAGTGAATTATGGTTCATAATACAGTACCTATAGATGGGAGTACAATATGAAATAAACTATTAAATCTGTGTATTTTGTTAAGAAAATTTGTTTCTGAAATATATCGTATCTATAAAATATTGTAATTTTTGATATTGATACTTTTCATGAAGATAATTTCTAATATTAAGTATTTTTAAACAATACATTCATAACGGTACGTGGTATTGATACTTTACAGTATCGCCCATCTCTATATATGCCAAATTATTCTATGTACCACAACATTTTGAGGTTAGTTATACCAAATCGTTACTGACTTTTATTTAATAAAGAAATTTAGTGTCGTGGACAAAGTATTGTATTCTACTCACAATTTATGGCCAATATTCACTCGGATGACATGCGCCCCTCGCCTGCGGCTCGTGACGCAAACGTCACCCATCGTGAATAATGGCTATCATAAATTGCTAGTTTAATAATATACTATTATGTATAGCTACCACAACTTTTCGAGGGTGTTGATACCAAATCGTTACTGACTTTTATTTAATAAAAAAATTAGGGGGCGTGGACAAAGTATAGTACTTATTCTACTCGCAATTTATGGCCAATTATACTACTATACTCTAGAACAGAACGTACTAATGAACAGTATAATAATATAAACGTAATTAGTAGCGATAAGTCCTGAGAATCTCTTTGTATAAAACCCAACATTTTATAAGCTTGGGAGGTAATTTCATTTATATGCACATTTAATATGAGCTTTTTATTTATAGTTGCATCTAGATCACGTACTTGATTCATTTTAGCAGGTTCTGTATATTCTTAAATTCATATAATTATAATCAAACCGAGAATTTGCTTTGATGGAAGATATTTTTGAACATTTATTCAAGTGTAACGTTTATTTTAATTTATATTTACAACTACTTAATTTATATTTACAGATTTATATGTACTGTCCTTAATTCACTAATTTATATTATACACTAAACTAACTAACTACACTAATTTATATGAACGTCACTGAATAAACACTTTATCGATCGCTTTCCTTCAATATAAGCACTAGCTGTCCATCTATGTGACTATGTCTCAACTATCGGATGACTGACTTCGTGCAGCGATGCTCAATCTATTTATATCTCGTAGAATAGATTACTAGAATATTCTCGTCGCGCTAGATATACTAGACCTCTAGTGACGAGTCTCTGGAATGTTCTCGTGTGCTAGTAGCGGAGGGAGGGGATGGCAGTTTCGATCATTCTCGATTACGATTACTTATAGTCATAGTCGTCTCATACAGGAGTTTCGCTGGGACACTAGCGTAACATTGCCCCCTCCTTAAGAGACAGTTCCTCCTGGAACTAACTAGGAAATTGAAACGACATGACTGTATCGGCAACTGGTTCCCTTGTTACATTTTCCAGTTGCATGGAAGTAACATGTGACCGTCTTCTCCGTTGACTGTGCCTCCTGGAAATGACCGCAGACAAGTACCTGCACTTCGGTGTCTCGGAAGATTACTTCTACCATGTTACAGATTATCCGAAAATCTAAATGCCTACATTCAATCTTAGGCATGGCTAGCCTATGCACGTTCAGCTCAAGCACATGCTCTCTTAAGTTTAGTAAAGCTTCCCAGACATTCTCGTACGTTGGTCTTTCGACGAAGGTGTTTTTCGTCACTGGGTGGAAATTGTAACGGGAGCCATCTTGTACCTTCAAAGCTTTACCTGGTACTGGTAACTGGTTTTCCAAACTTCGTGCGCCACTCTTCTTTATTAACAGAGATGGTAGTCCACGCGAATCGGTTATGCTGGCAGGTATGTTAATTGCCAGTGAGTATTCCTCCGGTAACGCCGTATCTTGCTTTTCCGGTACCATCATAAGCACCCATGAGCTCTATAAAAGCAGGATCGGCTACTTCTTGGAGCTGTCTTATTTCCTCATTGTGGTCACCCTCGAATGGCGCTAATCGATTACGGTGTACCACCTTTGGCTTTCCGTTTGGAATCTTGGTGATGCGATAGATGACGTCGTTGATTCTTTTATTTACAAGGTACGGACCGTCCCAAGTTTTCTGCAGCTATGGAGAAAAACCCTTTTGTCTTCTTGGGTTATGCAGCCAGACTTTGTCTCCTTCGTGGAAACCTCCTTCTGTAGCTTGCGTATCGTACCTTTTCTTCATCCTATCGCTAGCGATCTGGAGATTCGATCGAACCAGCTCGTGAATGTCGTCCATTCTTTTTCTCAGCTGGGTTACGTAATCTTCACCAGCTATGTCTTCTCCAAATTCAAGGTCACAGGGTAATCTCATTTCACGTCCGAACAGAACTTTTGCTGGTGTTTGGCCGGTAGACTCATTGATGGCGGATCTGTAGGCCATCGCAAATAGCGAGAGATACTGGTCCCAATCTCGCTGATGGTTAGATACTACTTTGGACAAGTATTTGCCAAGAGTTCTGTTCATAAGCTCTACCATTCCGTCCGACTGTGGATGTAAAGCAGTAGTTCTCGTTTTCTTCATGCCGAGCTTATCACAAACTTCCTGGAACAGCTGGCTTTCGAAGTTTCTGCCCTGGTCACTGTGTATTTCCAGGGGCACTCCATATCGGCAAATGAACTCCTTCACAAGCACGTCAGCAACAGTTGCGGCTTCTTGGTTTGGAATGGCATACGCTTCCACCCATTTTGTGAAATAGTCCATCACCACCAAAATGTACCTAACATTGTACTGCTTCATAGGAGCCTTTCTTCTCCCGTGCGGTCCATTGGTCTTGGCACAGGTAGTGCATTTCTTACACCAGTCCTTCACATCTTCGGAACTGTGCATCCAGTAAAACCG
The DNA here is from genome assembly GCA_963978555.1 of Galerucella nymphaeae. NCBI lineage: Eukaryota > Metazoa > Arthropoda > Insecta > Coleoptera > Chrysomelidae > Galerucella > Galerucella nymphaeae. The sequence goes on from OZ021718.1 coordinate 13,682,207, forward strand.
TTCTCGCGCCCCCTGGAGGGTCTTCTTTACACCTAGATGTCCTCCTGACGGACTGTCGTGTAATTTCCGCAGTACTGCTTCTACCCTTGTTCTTGGAATCACCAACTGTCTTCTACCTTCCGAACCATCATCGTTCTCGTCCGTTTTCCAGAACCAGCGAGTCCCACTGGACCCAATACGATTTCATCGTTGGCGAGTATCTTGAAATCTCCTGCCAAGTAGGTCGACAGTTTTCCTTTTTCCCATGTCGGATTTTTTTCAAGTCATGATCGTTCTCTTGTTCCTCTTCCAACTTTTCGGGTGTCCATTCGTCGCTGGTCACCGTGGTTCTTCGAATCGCAGCTTCCTTAGCTTCTGTTTTGCTGCAATGGGAGCATTCTGCAGGACAAGGTCTTCTTGACAGGGTGTCTGTGAGTCGTGTCAGAGGCTTGGTGATATCTGCAAACTTCCTAATGAATCGCCTGTAGTATGTACAGAGTCCAAGGAAGCTTCTAACTTGGTGCTTGTCGGCCACTTTCGTACAGCAGCAACTTTTTCTTCGTCTTTAGCTACACCATCCTTGCTGACTACATGGCCTAGGTAATTGACTTTGTTTTTAAATAATTGACATTTCTTGGGGTTGAGCATCAGTTGGGCAGCTTGCAACCTTTTGAACACATCTTCCAAATTCTTTCGATGTTCTTCGAATGTCCTTCCCAAGACTATGATGTCATCAAGGTACACTAAGCAGGTCTTCCAGGACAACCCTCGCAATACGTTTTCCATCAGTCTTTCGAACGTTGCGGGGGCATTGCACAGCCCAAATGGCATAACGGTGAAATGCCATAGTCCAGATCCGGTGGTAAACGCTGTCTTTTCCTTATCGGCTGGATCCATTTCTACCTGCCAATATCCAGACTTCAAGTCCAAGGTAGAAAACAATTTGCTACCGGCCAGCGTATCCAGAGTGTCGTCGATTCTTAGCAGCGGATAGCTATCTTTCTTAGTAACATTGTTCAACTGCCGGTAGTCCACGCAGAACCTCGTGGTTCCATACTTCTTCTTCACCAGAACTACCGGAGAGACCCAAGGGCTGGTAGACGGTTCTATTACCTTGTCCTCTTCCATCTCGCGAACAATTCTCTCCGCTTCCTCTCTTTTGGCCTGTGGTAACCGTCGAGCCGATTGTCTTATCGGTTTGGCGTCGCCGGTGTCAATTTTGTGTTTGACAGCAGATGTTCTCCCTGTCTTTCCTCCTTTTGGTACAAAAAGAGATCGATATTGTAGCAAGAGTTCTCTGATTTTTTTCTTCTGTTGTCGGCTAAGGGATTGTCCAGCCACAGACATTTGTTCAAATTTATTATTGGCATCATTAGAGGTTGTAGTTTGATGAATTACTGACGCCACTGGTACGCAAGTTCCAATTTTGGTTTCTTTTTTTATAGTTACGGGATGGTCATTAACATTTATAATGCGTACAGGTATTTCTTCGGCAGCCATGATTAACCCTTTTCCAACCAGGATTCATCGACCATCTTCTTCGTCGTGAATCCATGGTTCCATCATGACCGGTGTTCCTTCTTCGACAGTTCCTTGTAGCCTTGCCACAGTTAAAAATTCACTCCTTGCGGGTACAACCGTATCCTCCTGTACGGCTACCTGAACAGTCTTATCCTCATGTGGGCGAAGGAATACTTCCTCAGAACCTACTCTAATCACTCGGTTCTTGAAATCTAGCTGGAAGCCGTGTAGGTTCATAACGTCCATTCCGAGTATTATGTCCTCTTCAATATCAGCGACAACGACAGTGTGGGTGAACTTCTCTGTGCCAATTCCCAATTGCACCGGTAGTTCTCCATGGACGTTGGCGCTTTCACCTGTAGCAGTCTTGAGTCGCAGTCTGGTCGGTAACAGTCTTTTTCGGGTGTTGACAGTCTCGGGGCGAATAATAGTCCTCGTTGCTCCAGTGTCCACCAATAGTGTATACTTCCTTCCATTAATTTCACCATCCACGTATACACCATCATCGCGACATTTCAGAGAGGCTATTAGGATCAGAGGGTCTCTGGAAGATCTTCGGGTCGAAGCTGCCCTCTGATGGTCGACCCTTTCTAGTTTTCCTGCTGGGCGTCTTTGTTTGTAGCAGTTCTTGGTCGCTTGCACGAACTGCGTACATGTCCCATTTCTCCATAATTCCAGCATCTCACAGCTTTCGGCTTTCCATTTGAGATGCTTTTCATCATGTTGACAATCTGGTCGAGCTTATTCTCAACTTCTTCGTCTGCTACAGCCCTCACCTTACCGTATACTCCGGAAGCCTGTGTAGCTGCTTCGTACTCCAGGGCTGCAGAGAGTACGTCGACCAGTGTCTCATGCCGAGCCAAGCGTAGAGTCCTCTGCATTTCGTGGTCACGAACTCCGTCGATGAATGCCTGTACCCCCAAACATTCCATGACATTCTCCGGTGCCGATGGATAAGCAAACCGCACCAATCTCGCAATGTCCGCTTCGAATTCCTGCAGAGTTTCGTCACGTCTTTGTTTGCGGTTTTTCAGCTGCGACTGGTACAGATGCTCCAGGTGTTCCAGGCCATATCTCATATTTAGTCGCTTTTTGAGTTGTTCAAAATCATCGGTCTCTTCTACTGGGATGGTCTGAAGGATATCCATGGCGTCTCCTCTCAGGGCAAGAGTTGAATTCAGCGGTTTTTCCCTTTCACTCCAGTTGTTCGCCTTTGATGCCGCCTCGAATTGCTTGAGATAGTTCGGCCATGACGTTTTACCATCGAAAGTTGGCAGTTTCACTCGACTGTTGATATCGTTTTCTATTTTCGGTTTCAACTCCACTTTCTCTGGCAGTTCGCCGTTTTTAGGGGCTTGTCTAGTTGTTGTATCCGAGCTATTACTAGTCTTCTTTTCGATTTCTCCGATTTTTTGTTTCATTTCTTGTTCCATTCTCTTCATCTTTTCTTCCATGTCCGACATTTTATTTTCTATGTCTGCCGAAAGTTTACTTTCCATGTCCAAAATTTTATTTTCTATATCCGCCGAAAGTTTACTTTCCATGGATGGAATTTCGTTTTTCATGTCCGTCATTTCGTTTTTTATATCTTTCGAAATTTCGTTTTTCATGCCCGACATTTTGTTTTCCATATCTTTCGAAATTTCGTTTTTCATGTCCGACATTTTGTTTTCCATCGAAGACATTTTTCTTTCCATCGACGAAAATTCATTTTTTATTGAGGAGGTTGTAGAGGCGGACGCTTCGTCGGTGAATTCAAACGTTTCCGGGTCCAATCCATTGTTAATCATTGCATTTTTTAGTCGATCTACTAACACCGACTTGGTCCCACTTGTGTCCAACTCGTAATCCTCCAACTCTCTTCGAAGTTCTGAAACTTTTAATTCACAAAGTTTCTTCGCCATCTTCCTGTATATTTATTTTTTATCCCACTTCTGACACCAATGTAACGTTTATTTTAATTTATATTTACAACTACTTAATTTATATTTACAGATTTATATGTATATATATATATGGCTTGACACCCCATGTGGGGCTATGCCGCGTTTGCTTTCTAGATCCGCTTAATTGGGGTGGATCAGTCCCCGTTATGCGTTTAAATTCTTTCACTTATGTTTCTCCATAATTTCCTATTTCTTGTTTTCTCTTTCCAGTTTGTTACTTCTGCTCTACTAAGGTCCACCTCTACCTCATTTTGCCATTTTGACCTGGGTCTACCGCGTCTCCTCCTTCCTCCTGGATTCCACTGCAAGATATTGTAGGTTACTGATTTAGCTCCTTCTCTCCATACATGCCCTAGCCATTTAACTCGTTGTACTTTTATTCTTTTTACAATGTCTTCGCCTCTCATTTCGTCCAAAATTTCACGATTTGTTCTACTTCTATATTCATTTTCATCCATTTTTACAGGTCCCAATATTGCTCTCAAGATCTTCCTCTCAGTTATTCTTAATTTTTCCTCTTCCTTCTTTGTTAACGTCATTGTCTCTGCTGAGTACATCATAATTGGCCTTATTATCGTTTTATATATATTTAATTTTGTTTGCTTCGTTAAAATTTTACTTTTAAGTAGCTTTTTATTCGCGTGGTAGGCTCTATTTGTAGCGTGTATCTTTTCTTCAATTTCAGTGGCTCTATCTCCAGTGTTGCTAATCATAACCCCCAAATATTTATATTTTTTAACTTCTTCAAATTCATAATCGTTGATTTTTATTTTTCCTTTTTGGCTTAGGTTTCCAATTCTCATTAGCTTAGTTTTACTTTCATTTATTTTTAGCCCCATTTTCCCTCCCTCTGTGACTATCTCCTTTAGCATATTTTCCATGATTTTTCTTCTTTTGGTTATAAGCACGATATCGTCCGCATAGGCTATTATTAGATTTATATGTACTGTCCTTAATTTACTAATTTATATTATACACTAAGCTAACTAACTACACTAATTTATATGAACGTCACTGAATAAACACTTTATCGATCGCTTTCCTTCAATATAAGCACTAGCTGTCCATCTATGTGACTATGTCTCAACTATCTGATGACTGACTTCGTGCAGCGATGCTCAATCTATTTATATCTCGTAGGGTAGATTACTAGAATATTCTCGTCGCGCTAGATATACTAGACCTCAAGTGACGAGTCTCTGGAATGTTCTCGTCGGCTAGTAGCGGAGGGAGGGGATGGCAGTTTCGATCATTCTCGATTACGATTACTTACAGTCATAGTCGTCTCATACAGGAGCTTCGCTGGGGCACTCGCGTAACACAAGTTTAAATTTAAAACATTCACATCATACCAGCGAGAAACGAAATAAGTTATTTAAATGAATTTGCAAAGATTCACAATCGTAGATAACTTTGATAGCCTTGAATATTTTAGTGTCATCAGCAAACATTGAGACACAACTTGAGCTAATCATTTACAAACGAAGTGATTAATAAAGCACCAAGATGGGAGCCTTGTGGCGCACCTGAGGTGACGTTTATTGATTTTGATAAATAACCCGCATATTTAACCATTTGTGGACGATTCTACAAGTTACTATCAATCCACTCATGTATAGAATTACTGAATTACATAACCATTAAGTTTTGCAATTGAAACCTTATTAATGACTCTATCAAACGCCTTTGAAAAATCTACATATATCCCCATTTCCAAAAAATGTATACGAAATTAATGTACAATACAATACTATTTGTATATGTAAACTTTCCTTTGCTAAAACCATGTTGCTGACATTATTATCATTAAATTTTTGCAGCTGCAGCTCATTATTTTATTTACAAAAAAGTCCAGCAATTTTGGTAGTTCAGACTAAATACATCCCGCTCTATAGTTCTCCACTCCATCTTTTGGACCAGACTTATGAATTGATTTCAAAAAATTCCAGAACACTTTTTCAAGTTCATGAGTATTTCATATAGACCTATAGTGAGTTTCCATGGAATACTCTGAACCTTATCAATAATAATTTTAATTCTGAATTAAGCCAACTGGGAAAAGTATATAGATTAACTGAATCTATTCATTGGAACAAATAATTTGAAGAAATAATATGAAATTTTATAAAAGGATTGTATAAAAAATGTTATAGTTACAACTACTACCAATAACAGCGCCGCCCTTACGCAGGTCAACCGGGACCCGCGCTCTTAGGGGTCCCGCACTTCAGGAACAAATTTTTGATAGTAAAATACATTAATACCAAAATATGTTTGTTGTTCATAATGAATATACACAATTTTTCCTTAAGTAATCATAGGGTGCACTCGTATAAGTATGACGATCTACATTTTAGTGGAAGAAAGAATAAAATCAACACATACCGGGTGTCCCAAATTATCGTATACATACAATATCTCGATTATTTGACAAGATAATTTGAAAATTAAAAAACTGTTTTGAATAGTATTAAAGTCCCTTCAAAATGACTTATGAAAAAACTTGATTGCATTTGACAGGCTTGTGCACCCACCTATCACTTTTTATTTTTAAATGGTACCCACTGTATATTGTCATTAAAAACTGCGTGTTATTCTATTAGGAATACAACGATACAACATACTTGTACTTATTTTTTATTATTAACAACAAAATATTAACATTTTAGACTTTTTTATAAGTATTACCTAATTATCCTTATAAAAATTATGTTGCCTCCGCCGATGGTTATAAAAATGTAAATAGTAACATGCCAACGTATTCGTCTGAACTAAACGTGAATGGCATCTTATTGATATTAAGAGTAATTATTTTTTAATTGGAACTTGTGAATAGTGGACACAACAAACAATTAAGTCATCGATTAACTACACTAGGCACTGTTTAAAGCCGGCTACTCACTACGCGGGACTTGACAAGTACTTGGCATATTTCAAGTAGTGTGTTCGAAGCTTACATGAAAATCGGCGAGCTACTTGTACTTGCCGTACGCAGTCGGTAAATTGAACAAAGTCAAAGGTAACAAGTATCGAGTCAAGTAGCAGCGCCACACTTATTCGACAAGTTTGTACAAGTAAAAAACTAGTAAATAGTGTGTGTGTTGTTATAGCTTCTCTCAACATTGTATCTTTTTTAGAGATATGACATTCAACTTTATTTAGCAAATATTCGAAATTTTCAATAAAAGATATGCACTGCTCATTACAACAATTGCTGCTACTGCCTCTGTTTCACTTTAAATTTCCATGATTGTAATTATCTTTCACAAGTACTTGCAGTATCCGCAAAAATTGGCATTTGCCAAGTAGCCGCATAATGTATCGACCATACTTGAACTTGTACATGTACATGATCAAGTGCCAGTACTTGTCAAGTATCGCGTAGTGAGTAGCCGGCTTAACAATAAGTATTTGAAGTTCTTTTTTTTTGACAGAGGCATCGGTTTTTGACAACAAAAAATTAATGTACTTCTTTTCGACATTTTTATAACCATCGGCGGAGGCAACATAATTTTTATAAGGATAATTAGGTAATACTTATAAAAAAGTCTAAAATGTTAATTTTTTGTTGTCAATAATAAAAAATAAGTACAAGTATGTTGTATCGTTGTATTCCTAATAGAATAACACGCAATTTTTAATGACAATAGCGCGAATTGCGAAACGTCGACCCGGCGCGCTGTACAGTGGGTACCATTTAAAAATAAAAAGTGATAGGTGGGTGCATAGATAAAAAACTACTTATAGATGGGAAACTGACCCGTAGCGCCCTCTATTCATACGGGTGGCGCTACCTTGAGAGTCCCGTCAGTACCTCTGGCACAAATTAGGTTGTGAACTTCGCTAACAGCCGAAAAAAAAGATTCCTGTAATTTTACAGTTTTTTGCGGTATATTCAAAATTACTGTAATTTTACATTTATTGCAAAATGACATTCACGATCCATTTTTTGATATTTCATTTAAAATTACTGGACATTAGATTGATATTACAATAATAACAATGAAAAGTCAAGTAAAATTGAATGAAATGTCAAAAAATGGATCGAATAATGCCTGAATTGCGAAAAATAAAGCAATAATCATCAAGTTTACATATTTTATTGAATAAAAAAAGTATACAATTAATGAAACATATCTCAATGACAACCAGGAAAAAAAAAGTTAGGAATTCAACAATAATGCTGGGAAGTTCAAAGTTGTGTGGAAGAATAACTGCTACTTCTGTTACTTTCTATTTGATGGAACATGTTTTGAAATGAAGATAAAGCTTACCGTATGCACCTCACATTACAGTCTTTCACAAAACATATTCTTGAAATTGTCTCTTAAAGAAAAGTCCCACTATGAACAATAAAATCTAAATACGAATACTCAACACACACACACAAATAAGCAGTTGTTACTTGTTAGTGGTTGTCAGGCAGTTGTCAGGTTAGGATGTCAGCGCTAATATGTATGTGGAAGAATCTGCAACTACCACTAATGAAGTTACAGTTTTCATCAAATTACAAATTTTAGTACTGACGGGACTCTTTATGTGGCAGCACCCATGCGCCTTCAGAGATCCCCTACCCTGGGTGGGTGCACAAGCCTGTCAAATGCAATCAAGTTTTTTCATAAGTCATTATGAAGGGACTTTAATACCATTCAAAACAGTTTTTTAATTTTTAAATTAACTTGTCAAATAAGCGAGATATTGTATGTATACGATAATTTGGGACACCCGGTATATGACGAGTGCTCCCCATGGTTTCCGAAGTTAAAATTGTGTACCCCATTTCACCATGAGTTCAATCAAAAAGGCCCCGCCACCAAGATTTGTCCAGGGCCCCGCAACTGCTAATAAGAGCTGACCACTATTCAAGAAAACATTATCGCAGTCAATATAAGCTACTTGATATTTAATTGCCTCATAATTACCGTTACGAAAATCCATATAATAATCTTCATAATGCAGTCTGGAAGAAATATTATTGACAAGTATTTTAAAAGCTGCAAAAGAAATATGCGGAACAGTAAGAGTAACAAAAAATAGAAAGCAAACAAAGTGGTGGAGCCAAGAAATTAAAAATAGATTTAAAATTAAAAAACTGGAATGGAAAAACTATATAGGAAATGAAACTATAGCAAATTATGAAGAATATAAAAGACAACGCACGAAAGGGAAAAATATGGTAAAACAAGCAAAAAAACAATCTTGGACAGAATTCGGAGAAAAATTGGAAAAAGACAGTTTAGGAAATCAAAAAATTGTTTTATAGAGTTCTTAAAACCCTAAGAAAAGGAAAACAATATCGCAAAAAACATATAAAAACAAAAGATGGAATAATAATAGCTGAAGAAGGAAAGATAACGAAAAAATGAAAGGAATATTTTGAAAAGATTCTGAACCCAGAAATAACAGACCAACAACCTGCGAAAATATATGATGAAGACATTCAATATGAATTAAATGGAATTGAAGAAATGACTACCCTAGAGGTTGAAGCAGCAATAAACTTACTAAAACGAGGAAAAGCTGCAGGTAACGATTGAATTACATCCGAAATGCTGAAAAACCCTGGAAGAAAAGGAATAGAAAAATCGATAGGTCAGTTGAATTGTGGTGGTGTTTTCGAACAAAACACACGAATTCCAAAATGAATAGAAAGAATAAATCAGGTATTGAATTAACATGACTGACTAGAACTCCTGAAGGTGATCACCAAGATCTCTGTCCTGGTAGATTATTGGATTAGATTACAATTGGACTGCTTCTTTGTCTTATCAGCTTCATCCTTTTTATTGGACTTGATAGTCTGGATACCGCCTCCCTTGTGTAGCTCTCTGTCCTCGGTTTTTCTCCTCCCAGTAAGTGAAATCGCACCCTGGCTAGTTCTTCGCACTCACAGAGTATGGGCTCAGCGGTTTCGTCTGGTGGATTATAGAATCAATAGTATTCTCAATAAATAATCGTCGGGATCTATAGCAGCACCCAGTAATTTGAGTATTCGAGTCATATCGTATCTTAAACTCGGGATTTTCCAGTTGAGATATTTCTAAATTGCGAAACTTTCTCTATAATTCTGGCTTCTCCTATTTCTACTTGGAGTATGATAATTTCCAAGGGCATGACACTAATTTATTCCTTAATACTACCTATTATAATTTGGCAAATCACAAGTTACTGTAGAACGTTATCTGAAATAATTCTAAGCGTGGTAATGATAATTTTACCTCTCTATCCCTTTTGTTTCAGACAGTTTGTATCAACATAACTTTGGAGGATTTAGGTCAACAAAAGAATATCTACTCCTACTCAATGATCAATTCACAAAGTATGCATATGGTTTATTTACGATAAAAAGACGATGACGTTGCAAAACAAAATATGGTGATGTTGCCAAGCTGTATTTCTTTTCTTTACTTACCGAAAACTAGAAAAGTCGATCCGATGTTAGATTGACATTTACATTTATATAACAATAATATTAATAATAATGAATACAAACAGCGAATACTATTACTTACGTCTCTTACAGCAGTAAGCGGGAACCCATTTCGGCAATCTCGTTCAAAATAGCTTAACAAAGTTATTAGGTACTATCTCTTGATATTTACTGTTCAGCTGCTTCAGCATTTTATTAACTATTACACACTGCAAATTTGCCCAAATAATTATATTTATCTTGAAATAGCACCAAAAAACTTGTTAATATTAGATGATGATCGAATGTCAATGAACGTCAAAACAAACTGGGGAATTTTACCACTTTATCTGACAACGTCTTGAAGTTTTGCCAACCCGTTAGCTGTAAATTGCCCGATTTGTTGAGGATAAATTGTATTCAAGGTTGGTAAATTCGTATTTATTCTGATAAGCAGGAAAGTAACAAAAATGACATCATCGTCTTTTTATCGTAAAAAAAATGCTGTTTATTTTATAAACAGGTGAAAATTCTTAAGAAGTTTTTGTAAACAGCGTGGACAGCACAAATGTTTTCAAAAAGAGTGCTACGTATGTGTACATACTATTCTCAGGAACGTAACATTGCAAATTTCAAATCTGGAATTTACGTATTCCAAAATAGGTGTACCCCAAATTTTGTACAATTGGGACTAACAATTAACGAGATAATTGGCCGTTTCTTGACTTTTGGGCCACTCTGTATGCTAGAGAATACGAATTTAAATAAAATTTTTTGTATATTTACGATAAAAAGACGATGACGTTGCAAAACAAAATATTGTGATGTTGCAATGAATAGTTAATCTGATGTTGAATGTATGTATTTTGAGGTGACACTCACTGAGACCTCATAGATCTATTGTGCCCCCTTACTTCTACTCAGTTTCTGAGGATAGTCTCAAAAACTAGTAGCTTCTTTAGTCCTATTTCCCGGAGGAATTTTAGGACATCTGCAGGCTTCAACTAAGGTAGATGTTCCTCTTCTATCCAGTAATCTTCCATGTGCTGTGCTCTAGGATTCTGAAGTGCTGTGCAGTTGGAAAGTATGGGGATGGAGGTTTCTTTTTCCGTACCACAAAATGTACATTCTCCTTCCTCCACTATTTTGAGCTTTTTCAGGTGCTCCTTCAGGCGACAATGTCCCGTTAGGATCCCTGTTGAAACTCTTGCTCAATTTAACTTTGACTCATGCATTCATTTGATCTCAACAGGTTGTAGTCACCCAGAAGAGTCTTTGATTGTATAATCCCTACTAGATCTTTCGAATAGTCACATTTTCTCTTTTTCTCGGCTTCACCTATTTCCAACATTACATTGGTGCTGATTCTCCCAAAGGGTGCAGGCCCCCAGAAAGATATTCCAGTCCCCCTCTTTGCTCTGAAGTTAAATTGACAGTTCTTCTTTTTAACAGTAGTAACACTAAGTTGTGAAGCTTCTGCAACTCTACAATATAATTATTTCAATTTATGAAAGTATAATGTATCAAGTTTAATTAACCTAATAAACATTGAAAACATTCAATCATTCACACTTAAATATGTAAGCGGGAGAAGTAATAATAATAATAATAATAATAAGGTTTATTCATTCAAAACCATATAACATGTTCACATATGATTAAATAATTTCCAATTTTAATTGAAGGAATAAACAAGAAGACGAGCTCATTTATGACCCTTAAGGTTGCGCATGAGCATTATTTTCCGGTTCATTTTTCAAATTAAATTAGTTTAACATTTTCATTGGTTATACATCAATTCATTTATATTTTGAGTAAGGGTACAATGATGCATGTTATAGATCTGTACAAATCAAAGAACAAAAGAAATAAATAAATTTTTCAATATTTTGTAGCAAGGTTAATTACCTTCTATTAATTTATGCAAGGCTAATCTATCTGCGAGTAATAAATATTTCTTTAGCAACGCTTTAATTAAATTAATCGAATTAATTGTGGTTAAATAAATTTTATATTCTTCAGGCATGAAGTTAAATATTTTAGTTGATAAGTACACAAAATTTTTCTGTCCAATAGATTTGTTAACCAAACTAGTTTGTACATTTCTATGAGTTTTATTTCTGGTGTCATATTTATGTTTTATTTGTTTTAAATTATTTTTATTTTTGTAGATATAAATTGACACATTAAATATGTATATTAGTCTTATATCCAGTAAATTTATTTCATTGAATAATTTGTTAGTGGAGTATGTCATTTTTTTATTATATATTACCTTAAGTATTTTTTTTTGTAATATCTCCAGTTTCCTTAGGTGTGTTTTGTCTGCAGCACCCCAACCGACAATACCATATATTATACGAGACTCAACAAGACTAAAATAAACTACTCGCAAATGAGTAATATCCAAGATTTTTCTTAAATACCTAAATTTATATAAAAGGGTTCTTAGTGTGTTTACTACATTATTTATATGGGTTTTCCATCTTAAGTGACAATCGATTGTAACTCCTAGATACTTAATATCTTTAGCAAGCTTTATATATTCATTAGAGTTTTGTCCATTTATTTTTAAATTCCCATAGGATGGTAATGAATTTTTGTAACTACAGAAAGGAATAAAATATGTTTTTTCGATATTAATAGTAAGCTGTTTATGTTTAATCCAGTTTGTTATATTTACGATATCATTTTCAACTTTTTCTTTGAGTCCTTCCCACGTATCACTTTCATAAAACACCGCTGTATCATCTGCAAAACTAGTAACAGTACCAAATGTGCTTATTTTAAATAGATCATTTATATAAATTATAAATAATATAGGTCCTAGAACTGTACCTTGTGGTACACCAAACGAAACTGATCGACATTCGCTAAAAACATTTTCGATTTTCACTGTTTGTTTTCTATTTGTTAAATAACTTTCCATTAGATTTAGCGATGTTCCTCGAATACCCATACTCTCCAAAGCTTCCAACAACTGTAAGTGACTAACAGTATCAAATGCCCGGGCAAGATCCAGAAATATGCATAGTGAAGGTTTATTATTGTCTACGGCCCTGTATATTTTTTCTAGTAAATACGTTATAGCATTTTCTGTAGATTTACCTTCCTGAAAACCAAACTGACAACTAGACAAAATTTTGTATTTGTTAAGGAAGGATGTATTCGCAGTTTTAGAGTCTTCTCAAAAATTTTGGCGAATGTCGTTATCAAAGAGATTGGTCTATAGTTATCTATAAGCTCTTTTTTTTTATTTTTTTATGAATTGGTATAACTAAAGTTTTTTTAAATTCCGAAGGGACTTGTGCTGATTTGTAGATTTTATTAATTACATCGACAAGAAGAGGTGTTAATTCATCTGTTAAATGTTTCACCATTTCTATCTTGATTCCATCTATACCTGGTGATGTTTTATTCTTCAAAGTATTAATTATTGTTTTAATTTCATTTACAGTTACGGGCTCTAAAAAAAACGAATTTTTTAGGCAATTTGGTTTGGGATAGGGCGTATTTGGTTTAATAATTTTATCTGCCAATTTTTTACCAATTTCCGAGAAGAATTCATTAAATTTGTTCGAGATTTGCTTTGGTTCTGTTATGCACTTACCGTTCTCAGTAACAATTTGACGTATGTGGTCTTGTTTTTTATATCCGCCACTTAATTGGTTTATCACATTCCATAAATTTTTTGAATAATTTTTATTTTTTGTAATTTGTTTTCTGTAATAGGATGATTTAGCTACTCGAACTATTTTGTCTAATTTCTTTCTGTATGTTGCATATACTTCTTTTTTAATTATATCATCTGGATTTGTTTTATATTGTTTGTAAAGATCATTTCTTTGTTTTAACGATTTTATTATACCATCTGTTATCCACTCTTTTCTATGAACCCCACTATATCTTTTTTTTATAAAATAACTATTTTTTTCAGTTAAATAATTTATTGTTTTTGTAAGACATTTTATTTGTTCATCTGCGTCTTGAATATTATAGAAATATGACCAGTCCATACCAACTATATCAAGTTTGATTTTATTATAGTTTATAGTTTTTATTTCTTGATTTTTGTCATTGATGTTCGGGAAGTTTAATTTTAATGGAAGAAATGCAATTGTAGATTTATGATCTGTAATGTGTGTATCAAAAACTACTGCAGAACATTCATCAATAGGTTTTGTTGTCGAGTAGAATATATGATCTATACAACTTCTTGAAATACCTTGAATTCTAGTATCTTTATTAATGAGTGAAATAAAATTTTTTTCTGATAGAACGTCTAAATACTCTGAAACTACATCATTATCATCTTTGATATTTATATTGATGTCTCCTATTAGTATGTGATGCTCTATCTTATTTTTTGTTTTAATTTGTTCCAGATATATCTCGAGGTCTGCAATAAATGTTTCTTGTTTGACCGGTGGTGATTTGTAGATTGCAGTTATAAGCATTCCATTATGATTATCAAGTTCTATATTTAGCTCAATAATTTTGCATTGTCCTATCGCAACTATTTTAAATGTGTACTTTAGATTTTCTCCAATAAAAACTACAACACCATCATTCCTATTTAGATTACCCTCGTTATATATTAGTTTATATCCCTTCATATGGAATAAAGAGATATCTAAAATATTTAATGTTTCTGTTAGGATTATGCAATCATAATTATAATTTAGTTGTGAAATGTGGATTTTTAATTCATCCAGATTTTTATTCAGGCTACATATATTTTGGTGAAAAATTTTAAATGTTTCCTTAGACTGTTTGTTGTTTAATTCATTCAAATCAACTACATCATCTAATATGGTTTTAAATGAAACTAACTATTTCTAAATGACTCCACAATATATTTGAAAAAATTGTAAAAATTGCAAGTAAATTGACAATTGTTTCGATATATAGGTATATCATCGTCAGAATGACAGAAGTTACTTTTGACATGATGTATACTTGATATATATTTGGCTAGTCCAAATAGTGCCTATCTAGTGATTGACTTAATATATATGAATAGAAAAAAGAGAATTTACAAATAGTAGCTTTGATATTATTAGCCCTATGGGGATATTCTGGATATCTTTGTCCCATTTAAGATCAGTATAACTGTGCAATGATATAGGAAACCAGGAAAACTATATCTGCTGATCTTTACAATTATTACTTAAGAAGACAGTTTAATAATGGAGAACTTCCTAGATTCAGCTGTTCATTGAGGACTTCATATTGTGGGTCTGCTAAGTGTCTTCTAATTTCTAATTCTTCAAGGAAGTCCAGTTCTTGCTTCCTATCACAAACATGTAGTATTTCTGGTTGTGTGTTAGGTGTTACTGAATGTTTAGTGTCAAGTAGGTGTTTTGCATAATGTGATTTATCTGGTTGTTTTAATCTGTATGCTCGTATGTGTTCACTGTACCTAATTTCAAAATTACGAATGGTTTGACCAAGATATACAGCATTACAATCCGGACATTTAAGTTTGTATACCCCAGATTTTCTTAATGGGGTTATTTTTGTTTTTACATTTAGCAAACTTCTCCCTACATTGTTTTCTGTTTTAAAAGAAATTGTTGTATTTGTTGCTGAAGATATTATCTTTGAAATATTATTGGAAATATTACCAGCATAAGTGATGGTTTTGTAATTTGTTACTTCTTTAGTTTGTTTAGGAAATATTAATTGTAACGCCATATTTTTCTCTTTTTTATTAATTAATTTATTTATTAAATGTAAAGGATAACCATTGGATGTGGCTATTTGTTTAATCGTATTAATTTCTCTATCAAAATTAAATTTGTTCATAGGAACCGAAAATGCTCTATGAATCATCGAATTGTATGCTGCTAGTTTATGTGACATGGGGTGGTTGGAATCATATGGTATAGTCACATCAGTATGTGTTGGTTTTCTGTAAATTGAAAAGTCCAGTACATTATTGACTTTTTGAATTTTTAAATCAAGAAAATTAATTGAGTTATTTTCTTCAACTTCTAGTGTGAATTTAATTTTTGGGTGTAAATTATTAATATAATTGAAAAACATATTTAATTGTCGTTCACTACCTACAAAACACGTTAATATGTCATCCACATATCTATACCAAAATAAAATATTTTTTGAAATATTACATTCAAAGATCTTTCTTTCCAAACTGTCCATAAAAATGTTTGCCAAAATTGGTGATATAGGGCTTCCCATTGGTAAACCTTCATTTTGAATATATACCTTATTATCAAAAGTGAAATAGTTCTGATTAATACAAACGTCAAATAAATTAAGTATGTCTGATATTATTCCCGGATGGATGTTTTTATCCTCTAGCAACTTTCTCACAAGTGTTATGCACTCTTTTGGTGGAATTTTAGAGAACATATTGGTAACATCAAATGAAATGAGTTTAGAGTTTTCTTGTAAGTTGTAAGTTTTCAATTTTTTGATTAGTTCTATGGAATTTTGAATTGAGTATTTAGAAATACATCCATAGTCAATGAGTATATTATTTAGTCTTTCAGCTAACTTATTATTAGGTGTATTAATGTAAGAAACTACAGGTCTTATTGGTTTCGAATCTTTGTGTAACTTAATTGTTCCATATAATTGTGGAGATTGTGGATTCTTATTTATTAAGTATTTCTTTTCATAGTCATTGAAAACATAATTAGAATTATTAACAATCTCTCTTACTGTATTAGAAAACTTTTTTGTTGGGTCTGCCCTGAAGGGTAATATATATCTCCGTTTACAAAAAGTTTTCCATTTTTGATGAAGCAATTTTTCTCATCGTTTTGTTGTTTAGCTAAATGCAAGTGATATCTTAGAGTTTTGTTTTCTTCCCTTTGTCTTATTGTTTGATCTTGACTAATGCTAATTTTTGTTCCTTTCAGATTTTTTATGTTTTTATAGACTTTTTGCTTTGTTAAAAATGACAAAAATTCAAATTTAATAGGACTATTCTTATTTCGACCCAGGGAATAAATGTTGTTAAAATCGGATTCGGTTAAAGATAGACTTAGTAAATTATTAAATTCTGATATGATTTTTGGTATATCCAGTATGTTGCTTTCTCTCTCGAATCCAAACAAAATTATGTTATTTCGCTTTGTCTCTCTCTCTAATAACTCTATTTTGTTTTTCAAATATGCATTTTCTTCCTCTATACTATTTAATTTATGCGTTGCTATCTCCAATTTATAGCTTAATCTTATTTCCACAGCATCAATTACTGATGTTAAATCAACAGAGCATTTTGTAATCTGATCCAATATTTGTTTATTTGTAATTTCATCAGTGCTCATATTTTAAGTGTGTGGACTGCTTTTCTATCGACTTCTAGTAAGGACAAAAACTGGTTTTGTGATAATGAATTTTTAACAAAATATCGTAGAGGTTAGAAAATTATTTTATAATATATAACCAAATGTAGATGTATCTCTAAAGAGTATATTTAATTTTTTGGAAGTCGATATTGCCATAAAGACTTACACAAAGCATTAAAATTTTCTGACTTCTTTAGAGTTGACTATTCACTATTTCACTTTAGAACATCTGCTTGTTGATACCACACACCACACCACGAAGTAATTGTCGAATATTTGTATGTGTATAAATATCACACTAAAAATAATGCTTATAACATATCCGACCTATGATCGTGAATTAAGGGAAATATTATGCAAATTGATAACCCTGTTGAAAAGTCTCGCGAAGCAGCCCGAACGGAGTCGACATACGACGATGGACCTTTAAATGGGTACGTCCACCTATCTCTCTCTTTTTTACTGTTCTCCCATTTCGACATTCTCGTTAAAAATATCTTAGCAAAGATGTTACCATCTCTTGACATTTACTGTTTGGCATTTTATTAGACACTTTTAGCTTGTCATAAGTTTCTACACGTATCCGTGAGTGACTTCAAACACGTGACTACAAACACGTGAAGTGACTTCAATTTCCGTTATACAAACACGTGTAGTTTGAAACTATGATAATAGTTAACTATAGTACCCCAAATGGGAGAATAGTTATTTGTTTAAGATAAATTCCTAGCCTCGCTACGCTCGGCCATGAATTCAGCCTCGGCAGTCAATCTACTACTTTGCTGCCTAGTTGAACATATAATTTTTTCTCCGATTGTTCATAATGATATAGGAGGATATTGTATTTGCAAATTATTACAATTCCCACAACCTCTTTATTTTTCCTGTGGTGTTCAATTAAAATAAAATTTGATAGAAATCGCAGTTGTTGGAATGGTTGGTTGCTATGGAAATGTCCATAATAATTATAGTTTGACAATTCATGAAATTTCTGACAGTTGTGAGAAAAAATATCGGTATACTTAAATTATTATATAATGGACAGTGTAGTAATTTTACCATCAATGTTAATAACAACTAAACATTATCAGGCCCCGGTTTTAGGTGACTGGCGCCCTGGGCAAATGGTCTACTGGCGCCCCCTGTATTACTATTATGTAAAAAGTAAATAATCTATGTTACATATACATTATGAAGGAAATAACAAGAAAACGCGTCTTTCATTCACAAAACTGTAGACATTTATTTTACATACATAATTCACACTTCCAGCAAAGATTACAACATAAAATTATATTTTTAAGATCCTGCTTTGTACAAAGCATTTTAAATGACAGATTTTTTTCTAGCCTTCAATTTGGCAAACTTATTTACTACATCAGAAAAATCTGTACTTAGGGTTAAGTCTTTTTCACAACACAGTAACATGAGACAATTTAACTTGTTGTCTGAAAGAGCAGATCTCTTAACATTCTTCAGACGATTCAAAGCGGAAAATCCTCTCTCTGCAGAGCAGTTGGTGACAGGTAAGGTCAGAAAAATTCTAACAGCTACTTCAAGATTTGGGAAAGTACTCTTCAATTCATTTGTTATTATGTATTCATACACGTCATGGATTCCACTAAATTCTTCCTGCTCCACGTACATTTTGAAGTGCAGACATTCATTTTCAAATTCACTTCCAATGTCATTAGGGTATGAGGCATAAAGTTTGTTTGCAGCTTGTGATATGGCCTCATTCTGTGATTCTTTTTGAACAAGAGTAGAGAGTATTTCAAATTTATCAGCCAAATGTTCATAAGCTAATTTTCGCCTTGACAAGTTACTTATCAAAGAATCAATGATTCTGATGTAAACTTGAGTTTTGAACATTGTCCTTCCATCAAGATGAGCTTCATTACCAATGGTTTCATCCGCAAAAGTTTTCCTTGTTCTTATCCTTTTGTAGCTGGGAGATTCAACTTGTAAAAACGTCATAACGTTTTGTTCATACTTGTCAAACTCATCTCTCCTGTCGTTTAAATAGCTCTCCAAGGTCTGGAGCTGTGTTTTACCTACTGCTAGGTTGAGGGTTTCACTTTGCAGACTTTTGCTGACTTTATCAAATCTTTCCAAAATGTCATTCCACAAAATTGTAAGGAAGGCTATTTCGAAGTTTCCAAACTTATTTTCTAACCCTAAAGCTTCTACTTGTACTGCAGGCTTCTGAGTTGGGTCTTCCGATATTTGCTTCAGTGATTTTTTTATCTCCTTGTAGCCTTTAACCAAAGCCTTCACTGCGTCGGCTCTTGCTGACCATCTAGTTTGAGAGAGAGATTTTACCAATGGAGTATTACTATTTTCTAATGATGCTTTTAAAATGCTCCATCTATGGGTTGAACAAGAAAAAAACGTGAACAGGTTATTGAGGAATCCAAAAAACATAACAGCATCACTGCAGCACTCTGCAGCTGAAGATCCAACGAGGTTGAGTGAGTGGGCAGCGCAAGGTACAAACTCTGCAAAAGGGCAGTGTTGTTTAATTCTGGCTTGCAGTCCTGCATAAGCTCCAGACATATTGGCAGCATTGTCATAGCTTTGTCCTCGGCATAACTCAATATTTAGTCCTAATTTTGTTACAGTACTCACAACTGCATCTTCTAGGCTACTTGAGGTGTGGCCTATTCCTGGAAGAACTTTGAAGAGACGTTCCTTTGGCTTAGCATCTTTGCAAACATAACGTAGAACAAATGCTAATTGATCGGTGTGTGAACAATCAGGAGTGGAATCTACAATTAAGGCAAAGTAGCGAGAATGTTTTACCTCTTCAACCATTGTTTGTAGCACACAGTCTGCCATTACACTGATAAACTCATGACACATGGCCTGATCCTTTATTTCCATACTGAACAAGGTGCTGGGAAAGAAAAGGATCGAATTCACTGATTAACTCCAGACACCCTAAAAACAATCCATTGGAAGTAGACCCTAAATGCTCATTGTCACCTTGAAAGGGTAATCCTCTAACTGAGAGGAATTTCACAACAGAAACAATTCTTTGCAATACATTTCGCCAATAAGTGACCTCCTGCTCATATTGGGTTGAAAGAAGTGTATTTATTTGCCCTTTTTGTTTTTGTCTATTAATATAAGCTAACATGTTAGAACGATGGTCTACTGATTGTTCATGCTGTTTAATCAAGACATTATCATGTTTCCAATCGTTGAAACCTGCTGAAAATCCAGTTTTTTATCCACAGGCTGAAATAAACAGCAAGGAACACAAAATACTTTACCAGACGACTTTGAGTAGATAAGCCAATCCCTAGTATAAGATTCACTGTTAGAAAGAGTACATTTAAATAGTTTTAGTGTAAGTGTACGCTTAGATCCGTCATTGTAAATACGTTCAGACTTAGAAAAATCTGCTTGAAAATTCTGTTTTGGTGGATTGTTTACAACCGATTCTATAGTAGAAGGCAAAGAGATGTCCCAAGTTGCCGGGTCATTGATGTTAAAAGTTAAAGGCAACAATTCATCAAATTTTGACTCAGAAATGGAAACAATTTGGCTATCCACATTACTGTTATCACTATTGCAAATAACAATATCCGGATTACCTTCATCATTATTTATTTGTACCGGTAGTGTGTCGGTATCCTTACTAGAGGCAGCAGAAGGCGTAACAGATGTAAAAAACGTAGCTATTTTCGGCACTTTCTTTAACAACTCTTGTCTATCACTCTCCTTCTTTGCAGCACGCTTTCTAAATTCAGAACCACTTAGTTTTTTGTTCATTTTTAAAAAAATACATCACTTACTTTCTCCCAAACAAAAACTACACTCATCAAAATCAAACTCAAACAATAAACTAACAACGTTTGAGGTTATAAGGCTGTTGGCGTGACAGCGGAAGATGAGCGCATGCGCGGATGCACCGGATGTATGGCATATTTACTCAAGTAATATATATTATGTATAGATGTTTTATTATTATTATGTTACTTACTATTTTTATTTTACATTCCCAGTAGCCTGTATTTACTTGTTCTGTTTTATATATTTTTAAAAACAATTATGTCAGATATTTTTAGTGGGTAATTTGTTTCCCAGTTTCCCTCATTTATTTTTTTTATATCTTTTATTTTGCGCCCCTGAGAATTTTGCGCCCTGGGCAAATGCCCAGTCTGCCCATTTATAAAACGGGGCCTAAAACATATGTTTTTAAATTCTTGTTGAAAGTGTTATGAAATAATTGCTAATAAATGTTTACGTCGAATGTTTTATTCTTATTTTTGATGCATATTAAAGCAAACCAATATCAAAAAAGAAGAAGACCTGTCAAATAGCACTAATAGCATGGAATACTGACCTTGGTCGGGATACGGATACGTTTGAGTATACGGAGTAGGATACGTAACAATTCGTTTAACGCATCGTATCGGCTGAGACCTAACGGGTCTACACATGCGCAGTTCGTTACGTATACTCATACGTGAGAAATTTAAGACAAGCTAAAAGTCTCTATTAACTATGTAAACACTGCAGATTTGCGTTAATAATTAATTATGGAAATAGATCCACGATAAGCCCAAGAGGCTGAGGAGGTGCCGATGAAGAGACGGCTCCTTTTCAAAAACATTAAATTATGGAAGTAGCTGTTTTTTAATTTTGAAGAAACAGTGAATTTAAAAGCACCAAAAAATACTAGACGGGACAAATTGGGGAATTTTACCAGTTTATCTGACAACGCCTTGAAGTTTTGCCAACCTGTTAGCTGTTGAGGATACATTGTAGTCACGGTTGATGAATTAATATTTATTCAGATAGGCAGGAAATGAACTGAAAATGATAGCGTCGTCTTTTTATAATAAAAATCCTATATCCTATCAATATGTAACTATACTAGTTAATCATTTTATTATTATGTCTCAATAAACTACATAAATATAGTCATAATTTTTACAGTGATACACTCCTTTCTACATCACCTGTCAAATATCCAAAAACATCCAACGTTACGTTGGAAGTTTATGAGAAATAGGTCATTAGAATGCATCTACTGCATTCGAACGACTCAGGAATTCAACAAGCTGAGTTAGTTAACTAGCATTTGACGTGACGTGCCAAGTAACTGATAATATGTTATAAACTTCACATAACTCAGGTAGGAACTGAATGAAACTTTCATAATGAGAAGATTTATTTGGAAGTTTGATAATGGAAAATAATCTGTTTGATGAGATTTCGCACCACGACCGAAGGTTTTCAAACAAATAACAATAAATATACCAAACTGAATAAAAAGAGTGAGATTTAAGTATGGAACGCATGTTATATTCTTGATATAGTCAGATGCAGTATTATCGTGCGGGTCATACGATTCAACAGAGACATACTCACAGTTTTTGTTTTCTTTTATTGCGTTTAATTATAACTTCCTAATGAAATCCGTAAGATGAATAAGACAGACTTATGCAATTTTTACGGGAAAAAGGACATATATTCAGTTTTCAGCAATTCTAAAAAGTATTTCACCAGCAGAGTTTTTATTTAAATATGTCAGCCTTGTCACTTTGACAATTCAAAGTGACAATATGAATAGTAGGTAGCAATTTTTCGTTTTTTTTGTATCCTCAAGCAAAAAAATGGTACTTAGTTCGATGGATTATTCCGAGAATGAAAGAAGAAGTGGAAATTCGTAATCAGTGTAATCTCACATTTTGGTAACCTCTGTGTTTTCTGATTTGATACATATGGTTAGTGACCTTTGAACCCCCACGATAAGAGTGCCTTTGACTATACCTAAATATCATAATTCCGAAATAACAGCTACATTTACATTACATTCGCCAAAGTTGATAGCAATAATAATGATGTATATTTTAATAGAAATATCGTAACAAGGTCTACTGTCAGTAAATTGGTAAAAAGCCCAGTACTGGAGCAGTATGAGATTTATCCAAATCATGGAGCAGAAAACTTACAATTGAAGACAAATCTTCAAATATCTGTTTCATGCTAGGGTCTGTACTCATTTGACTAGCATAAAAAATTTGAAATTTCAGTAAACATACAGTAAAGGCGATTACGACAAATGCTCAAAATATTCTCCGCATACTCCAACACAACAAGCCTTTCGATTTATAAATCCTTGCCATAAATTCTGCAGTATCCCTGACTGCTTAATTCTTTTTACCTCTGTAGTAATCCCATTCTATGTAACTCCTGTGTATTGACAGCTTTTGTTTTATAAGGGATGTTTTGATAGTGACCCTCCAAAAAATAGTCTTGAGAATTCATGTCGGGTGATCTCGGAGGTCATTCGATGAAACCACGCCTTCCAATACATCTTATGGGAAACACATCATTCAGGTATTCTATCACTACACGCACGTAGTGAGCTGGAGCACCATCTTGTTGCATTCAAATATTGTCGCTTGGGATATTGTTATTGTCTGAATAAAGCAATTTCTACCTTAAAATGTAATTCAAAATATTCACTTAGAATTGGAAATGACCGAGCCATATTGGGTGTACAACTATTTACCAATAAATCTAAATACGCCTGAATATTTAAGTCTTCCTCAATGAAAATAGGATCAGTTATTTTATCGTCTGTTATTCCAGCTCATAGATTCAGTTTTTGTGTATATTGTTTGTGGGATTCTCACATCCAACGAGAACTGTTACGTGACCAGTATACAGAATTATGCCGATTTTCTTTTTAGTTTATGAAAAAAATGGCCCTCATCACAAAATATAGCATTACCCTCTTAAGATAAATGGATCGTTTTGATTCCATCAATTCTCCAATAAAATGTCTGTTAACTCTTTACATCTGTTGAAATCATCATAATTTTTGAAATAATCTTATTTTGTATGGATGAAATTTATTCTCACGTGAAATTTTCATTGAGGATGTTTGTGAAATGTCAAGTATGGTAATGTATTAAAGAGTTCACTTTAGTTTGTGTTTTTGCTGCTTTCCCTGAGATGAAGAAAAAATTTTTCAAAAAGAAAGAGTTTTCCTAGTTTTATTATGTATATGTAACTGTGAATCATAAATCCTTTTGTTTCTGGAAATAATCTTCCACAAGAGAGCCACGTGCTTTCTTGTCAATATAAAGTTCAGTGATGTGACCATGGAGCGCTTTCTGTGCCTACTCCGCTTGTTGGTCTGTGATGATTTCAAATTTCTTGTCATGGTTTACAAGATCTAAGGGAAAACAGTTTTTAATTTGTTTTTTTTCGACCATATCATGCAATTTGGATGTTGGAATCTTGCCAGTGAAAAATTTTTGACCTAAGATATTAGTTTGTGATATAAGTTAATTATGGCCGTTCCCTCCCTCTTTTTTCGGTATTATGGTCCTTACAACTGATGATGTCGGGTATTGATATTTTTTGTCTTCATAGTATACGTCGCTCTTTGTTATTCTGTTATTGTCCACTGGGGAATTCCAAATGGGTATGTCAGGAGATTTCCTACGCTCAACTGAAAAGTAGTTAGCCTTTGGCAACGCCAAATTCAAACTTACTCCGATTCTTACGAACAAATCTCCTTTTCGCCATAAACTGTCTCCAAGGCAAGACACCATAGAGCTATTCAAAGAGATGCCGTTACCTCCACATTTATTTAAGTAAAGCATATTGGCAAAATGGCACACACGGTTAGGGGTTATAATGATTCGTCAGTGAGGTTATGGGAATATGGCCTTGTTCAAATTTACCGAAATTTTGATGTAATGTTGCTCTCGACGCGATTGGAAGTCATCAAATTGTTCGGACAGTTTTCAATATAATTAATCAATAAACCCCGTTTCTGATGCAAGTTAGTTTTAAGCTTTGTAAATACAGGGTGTCTCAAAATTGACACCCGTCCTTTCAGAATATGAATCGGGGGGCTAAGACGAATTAAAACGTAAGAATAAAAAAATTGCGTTATATCCACGGTTACAGAGTTATTGACAAAAAGCAAAGATCTAACATTCAATGTTTACACTTTATTAAAAACGAAGTCTGCTAAAAACAAATGAGTAGACAAGTGAGAACATTACTAAATCAAACATTCCTGTTGGATTGGAAGAGGTGGACCCGTACTATGGCCTCCTAGATCTCCAGATCTACATCGATTAGATTTTTTCTTCTGGGGATTCTTAAAAGAAAATATTTACTTTGAACCTGTTGAGAGTGCGGAAGATGTAATAGCTCGTATTCACGCTGCTGTGACATTTATAGACAAAAACATGCTACAGAGGTTTCGTGATTCAATGATAAATCGTGCAAATATTTGCATTGAAGTAGGAGGCGATTTGTTTGAACACTTTTTATAAATTAATTTCTTGATTTGTAACAAATATTCGTTTTTAATGAAGTTTGAACATTGAATCATAGATCTTTGTTTTTTGTCAATAACTCTGTAAGCATGGACATAACGCAATTTTTTTATTCCTACGTTTTAATTCGTCTTAGCCCCCCGATTCATATTCTGAAAGAACGGGCGTCAATTTTGAGACACCCTGTATAGTTCTGCTAATACGGTTCATTCATTAGCATTTTTGGTATGCGTCATAGTTTGTGACGTATAACCGGGTTTTCGGTATGTCGTTGATTTTATCTGCTATTTTGACATATGTCTAACCTTAAATTTGATAAATAAAATCATCAGAATCGTATTTAGCCAAATTCGAAAAATTTATGGAATTGCCAGTTCCTTTTTCTAAATAAAAATACTTGAAAAATTTCAAAATGCTGATGTTTTTCCGTGTATCTAGGCATATTTTTCTATTATTAAAATGAATATAACAATAAGATTCCTAATCACATAAATAATAATTGACCATAAACAACAAAGTACAGACCTGACAAGAGCTGTTAGTGAGACAGTAGAAAAAGATGTGAAACACATTGCAAATACGAATGGTATGTCTGCATCCTATTTTAAATGAAGAAATTTCTCCCGATTGGTAGATCGCGCTTGCGCTTATTCTAAACATCAACCATTCAAATTTTGATTAGGGTTTACGTTTGTGATACATTTGAACGATTCATTATTATGATATTTTGGTATGGATTAATCACAGACCTGCCCTTTTTTCCATTTCTTCCGACGTAATGTGTTAGAAAGACATTAACAATCGATGACTATTGAATGAACCATACTAGCTTTGTGGGATGATTATAATTAGGTGGTTTTGAATACCACTTGAAAAAATTGACACGTACAAGGTAAGGAACAAAGGTAGTAGAATACTAATCATTAGGCCCTTTTTGTGGTTCGAATCCTGGACACGGTGATACTTTTTATTTGTTATATTGTGACATTTGCATATGAATAACCTTCAATGAGAATAATCCAAATTTATATTGAAACTTTTTCCATTGATTATTTAATTGTGGCAAAAATATTGGCAATAATAATAGTACTTATAATTATTATTGGTGCCAAGATTTCTGCTCCTGAACTCAGTCGTGCGTCGGAGCTGACACCCACACTTTTGTATGCAGCTTATCAAAGTTCAAGCTTGACAGAATTTGTCTGGCAATTTGAATATTATTCTTTTAGGAACAAATCAATGGGCCTTTTCAGTGAATGCTTAAATCTCAAAACAAATATGTTTAGTTGAAAGCTTACTGATAATCTTTCAGCTCGTGCAGCTTTGTTTCGAATATAAATGTAACGAAGTTTAACAAAAAAGTTGAATAAATATCGGGGAGAAAACTTCAGTTGACAAATTTGTTTTCATGGTTGTGTGAGTTAATTTGAAATTTTAGTCCGGAAAAGTAAGAATATACAATGGGAAAGATTTTCACCTGAGATTTCACTTTTTTACATGGAAGTATATGTAGTATAGACTACTTTCCTAGATTTGTTAGAAGATGCCGCTCGAGATCGCGATGCAGGCAAGCAAAGCTTGGAGCACGTGAAATCCACAACATAAAAAAATTTTTTTCCTAAAACAACTCGTGAAAAGTTATGTAATCTTTTTCTAATTTCCTTGTTATTGTCCATAAAACTATAACTTATCCATCGATTGCAGTAAATCACGTATCGATAGCGTTAGTGTTCATGAAATGAGACATGATTGAAAAAAATGAATATTGTGAAATCTTGTAATTTCGCTATTTTGAATTTTCAAAATCTGAGAACACTAAAGTTTTCAGGTGCTAGACTATTATATTATCATGTATTAGAAAGTCGTTATGGATATTCTAATTATTATTATGTTTGTTTCTTAAAAAACTCTTTCAATTTTTCAAAAATTAGGGGTTGGAAAAATATTTTTCTTAATATTGCATTTTTCCTAATATTGCATCTTATGGGATATAAAATTCTCTACAATTTTGATGTCCACAATCTTTTTGTACAATCAAATTTGGGAAAGCTATGGACGAAAAGCTGTTTCACGTGCCACGCTTGCCTTGCAAGCTGCATCGTAAGCTCAAGCAGAATCTTCTCACAAATCTAGCAAAGTAGTCTATACTACATATACTTTAGTTTAAAAAAGTGGAATCACTGGTGAAAATCTTTTCCGCTTCACGAAAATATCGACCTAACTTCCCCGGACTATTTACTCTATTTTATCACATAATCACTTTTTAATGAACTGTTCTGTTATATTTAGGTTTGGCTTCAAATACATATATACAGAGTGATTTATTAGTGCGATAAAAAACCAATATCTTGTAAATTCTCAATGATTGGAAAGGTCTAGTAGGGCTTACACAATGGGTGACTACAACCTGTTGAGTTCAAATGAATGCAAGTCAAAGTAAAACTGCGCTAAGAGTTTTAACAGGGATCTTAACGGGACATTGTCTTGAAAAAGCTCAAAATAGTGGAGGAAGAAAAATGCAGAAACTGTGGTATAGAAGAAGAAATACAACCACATACTTTCTAACTGCATAGCACTCCAGAATCTTAGAGCACAGTACATGGGAGATTACTGGATGGAAGAGGAACATTTACCTAAGTTGAAGCCTGTAGATATCCTGGAAATTCTCCAGGAAATAGGACTAAAGGAGCTTCTAGATTCCTCATAAATTACTAGATAATAAATTACTAGATAATAGAAATAATAGATCTTTTTGGTCTCAGTGAATGTTACCCCAGAAATACATACATACAAATTCTCAATGATACATAATTGAATATAACCTCAACCGGCCTAAAGAACTTTTTACACTCATCAGTTCCGTATTGGTGCTGTGTCAGTTCAGTATCAGTGCTAACCGTGCTTTTTCAGTGATGACAATTCAGACACATATGTCTGTAGTTCGTACCCGGTCAGCAGGTACCTTGCTTTTAGTGAAATATCAGAATTCAGAAATGGCTTTTTTACTGATGAATAATTAGTGGAATACACGAAATATCGTTCCAGACTTTCATACAAATGACGGGTCTGACACTGAACCATCATTGATGGTATAAAACTTTCAAATTATAGTATAAAAATTTCAAACTATGGCAACGATTTTCTATTTTCCACGAACACTGATACTGATCTGACACCGCACTTATACGGAATTGATGTGTGTGATTAGTCATGAAGGTTTATGTTTTGAAATAAGTCCTAATTGCACATCGAATTCCAGACCGCGTTACCAGATCAAAGTAACATTTTTTCAGATGGTACATTCCGTATTCCACTTCAACTTTTAATTCTGCTTGCAATAGTGTATGATTGCAATATATGTTCATTCATTCATAATTTTGGGTTGAGCTTAACACCCCAGACGCTTGAACTGAATCTTTGGATCATTACCCATGTTATCTACCTACTTGCATACTGGAAGCTTCTTGTCTTCTATATAGATTACCAGTTTAGCTGGTGGGAGACAGGAAGAAAGTTCCTTGTCTATCATATTCAGTAAACTCTTAGTATGGAGGTGCCCTGAATCAGTTACAATTTGAGCTGGTGCTTCTTAACTAGCTAGTTCCCGACTTACCCTCTTATGGAATCTTTTGTGATTCCACAATACGGTCCCAGCCCTGTGAAGATTGCAATATGTTGTGCAGTGTCTTAAGAATGCTCTAACCAATTGTTCCTAAAAAAAAGTTATGAGCTGAATGCTCCGTATACTTAAAACTGCACATTTTCAAATTAATATTTCACAACCATACGTCATGATGGTCGGCTAGTATTATGATTCAATTGAACTGCTTCCATATTTAAAAAACCGTATACAGAGCTATCCCAAACTGGAATACATCGGTTTAACAATTTTTTTTTAATAAACAACGTATTTTTATCGGTAAATGGAAGTTACGTCACTATAATTTGAATTTGATTGAGTATTTCGTATATCCAAATAAATGGCTCCTGTAATATTGCAATTTTATGATTAGAAACATGAAACAATCAAAATATATTGACTTCTGCTGAACAAACTTCACATTCTACAACTATGCAGGCTTGAAGACGGTCTTTAAACTATCTACTAACAACATGGAAAATCCAGAATTTAGTGTGAGCTGCTTGAAAAAATTCATCTAAAGAAAAACAAAAAACCGTTGAACAAGCACTTTAAACAAAATCTAAAAAAATATACTGAAGTATAATGAGAAAGAACGGAGTTCATTTGGAAATCTCCACTCCAATTTTATTGGTGAACAATTTTAACCATTCAAAGGACGCATCAGCGGGTTTAAATTGAACTTTCAAAAACAAGAGTTTTCAAAAGTTACTATGGTAACATCAACAACTCGAAGAACGAGGTCGAGGAACGAAGTGACCAACCAACCAACAGTATGACAAGAGTACTTTGTAATGTCAAAACCTTCTTTCGAACAATATTTTTGTACATGAATTATGTCTAGAATTTTTTGTAGAATCCAAAAAACTAATAATATACAGGGGGTTGTATTTGAAATAAGAAAGTTGGTATCGGCCACTGTCACATGACAGACCCTATATTAGTATATTGAAGTATAAGTGGATATTTAGGTCTTTAAAACATGCGCGATTTTTCGAGCACGACGGCGAAGACAGAGTGCTCAAAATAGAGCAAGTGTTTTAGAGACCAGTTATCCACGAATACTTTACGCTATTTTTTTTATTGGTGCACTTTGAAATCATAAATAGTGATATCTATTACTACTACAAGGAAAATAAATGAAAATAACTGATAATGTAAAATGGTTGAATTCGTGATGACATTAGTTTACCTTGCGTTGTCATGGAAATGTTAATAGTATAGTATCAAATTAAATACCATTTTCTCCGATTTGAACAATCGAAATATTAATAGGTTCGTTCCAACCACCAGTAATTTACAGTAATATTACTAATACACATGCGCAGTTGAAAAAAATCGTTCCAACCACCTAAAATTACTGATTCTGAACTATCGATTACTATCAGTTCTCTGTTCCATCCCGTTTGTGGACCAGTAAAATTACCGTTCAAACGATTTTTGCTTGATAGCGAGTATCGATAGTTCTGAAATTAAGATACATGGGCAATGGCAACATTTTCGTCTTAAACTGTCAAATTTGTATTTTTATGGAAAGTGTAAATAGGATATGAAAGTAAATTTTTAGTTTTGGAACTGTTTTGAAAATAGTGTGCACCGTTTCTTACTGACTGTTTCTTTGTGTAGTCGTTGATAAAATTAAAAAGGTAAGAATGTAGACCGTAACCACTTTATATGCTGCTACTTATGATATAGGTAATTGAAAAATGGTCAAAATAGAACATACACATAATTTTGCCATTTATTAAGGTTACAAAGACTTCTGTTATTGTGATATTTTGATATAGGTGACATTATTAGTATTAAATTTCACTGATTTGATATTTTTAGGTTGAAAGTGTTTATTTTGGTTTTTATAAGATCGTTGTATTCAGTTTTATGTATTTTCAATTCTAAAGGCTTTATAATTACAAATAAAATGTCTTGATTTTACACTTTTATTTTTTTATTAATGTTAATATGTAGGTACAATAAAGTGTGCGTCTATAGAGAAATAAATATTTCTCTGTGTGCGTCAGAATCAGTACGATAACAGAATTGATGGTTGGAACGAACCTAATATCTCAAAAAATATAACCTGCACTTTCCAGTTTCATTCATAAAATTGAAATTGTTAAATATTGTTCAAATAAAGGTTTTGACGTTACAATGTACCTACTCCTGTCAGATCAATAATAAAAAAATTGTCATTTAGACCATTAGACATGACACTTCGTTTCTTGAGATGTTGATGTTGCCATGGCAACTTTAAAAAACGCGCGTGTTTTAAAGTTCGTTTCAAACACGCTGGGGCGTGCTTTAAATAGGTAAAAGGGTTCACCAATAAAATTTTTTTTTTTTTTAAATAAGCATCTAAAAATACAAATCGACGTGTCCAAGCGTTTTTTCTAGCACGCTCTTATTTATTCGTTATCGAATTTATTCCATTTGGCTGTTTCACACTGTATATCTTTTTTCAATGGTTGGAGCTACAGTTCAAATAAACGATTTATGGGTATTATCAGGCGAAGCACCCTTGAAAAATCGAACATGTTTTTTTTTCATCTATTTAAACAGTTTTTAACATGGAATAAAATTATACACTCGCTATGGATAATTACTACTGGTTTATCGAATAAACACTTACACACTATGATAAACTTAATTTATATACACACTAGGTACTAAATGTCCACTAATTTATCTACACTTGGTATAATAATTGTCCTAATTTATCTTCAACACTTGAATATTGCACTATTTATATTCACTATTTGTTCACTCACTGTAAACTAACTGCTTACCAACTTGCTGTATACTAAGAACTGTTCGACTCACTCAGAAACCTGCGCAACTCTAGACGCTTCTTCAATTCACCATCTTCGACGTATTTGGAATTTCGAGAACATTACGGATTAATACCAGCGCATTCGCCAAAATTTAAAGTTCGCGACAGGACCGATTTCTGAGTTTGTAACATTTCCCCCTTCTTAATAGTGGGTTTCTCCTGGAACTTCTGTGCAGCCGGGATTGCATGTTTAAATCGGCAACTGGATCCATTCCTACACTTTCCGGTTGTATGGAAATAACAGGGCACTGTCTTCATAGTAGCTTAGGGAATAGCTACAGATTAGGATGTGGACTTCGGTACCTTCGAAAATCACTTCCACCATATTCCTAATGACTCGTCAATCCAACAGGTTGCTCTCTACCTTGGACAGCGCTAGTTTCTTCACGTTGGATTCCAGCACGTGGTCTCAAAGACTTCGTAGCGCTTCTCACACATTTCGGTTGGTGGATCGATCCTGAAATTTGTTCTTGGTTACCAGATAGGAGGTGTGTGTCTTGCCAGGCGATGGAATCTGTTCTGAAAGTCTCTCTAATTGTCCAAACTTCCTGTGGAAGACGAATACCAAAACCTCGTGCATTTTTGGTATTGGCCGGGATGTTGTGCGACAGTGAATAGTCTTCCGGGACCGTGAACAAATCTTGTCGTAGCTCTGTAGTGACTCCAAATCTAGCTTCACTGGTACCTCCATACCGTACCCCCATAAATTCTTAGAACACAGGGTCAGGATCTTCCCGGGTATGGTTCACTCCTTCTTCTTTGTCATGATCTCCTTTGAATGGCGCTAGTCGATTTTGGTGGACTACTTTCGGTTTTCCATTGGGGATCTTACTCATGCGATAAATGACGTACCTATGGTTCATACAACAGCCTTTTTGGTGTGCGTCATCGTTTGTTAATGTCTTTCTAACACATTACGTGGGAAGAAATGCAAAAAAAGTCAGGTCTTTGATTAATCCTAATCAAAATATCGCGATAATGATTCGTTTAAATTTATTACAAACGTCAATCCTAATCATTGACTTACCAAATTTTTATTGGTTGATGTTCAGATCAAGCGCAAGCGCGACCTATCAATCGTGAGACATTTTTTTATTTGAAATAGGCATGCAGATATACCTTTCGTATTGTCAATGTGTCTAAAATATTTTTCTACTGTCCCACTGACAGTTCTTGTCAGGTCTGTACTTTGTTGTTCACGGTCAATTATTATTTATGAAAAGTTAATATGAATATTATTGTTATATTTATTAGAATAATACAAAAATATGCCTAGATACACGGAAACCATTAGCATTTTGAAAGTTCTCAAGTATTTTCAGTTAGAAAAAGAAGCTGGTAACTATTAATTCCGTAACCTTGTCGAATTTTGCTGAATTCGATCCTGATGATTTTATTTATCAATTTTAGGGTTAGATATGTGTCAAAATAGTAAATAAAATAAACGACATACCCAAAACCCGAATATACGTCACAAACGATGACGCACACCAAAAAGGCTGTTGTATGAACCATACTCATTTGGTGATATAATCCATCACAACCAGAAAGTATTTACCACCATGTTCTGTTGTCTGAAATCGTCTAGCGATATCTAATGCGATTCTTTCGAATGAGATTCCAACGTTATACTGTTTCATGGGAGCCTTCCTCTTGCTCTGTGGTCCATTACTCGTAGCACAATTCGTACACCTCTTACATCAGTCCTTCACATCGTCGGAGCTGTTCATCCAATAAAACATATCACGGACTCGCTGGGTTTTCTTCGCTCCCAGATGACCTCCCGATGGACTGACGTGTAACTTCTTCAGTACATCAGCTACTCTCGTTCTCGGGACAACTATTTGTCGTCTATTCTCGGAACCATCATCGTTTCCAAGGAATCGTTTCAATAGGACTTCTTTCATGACAAGGAAGTCCCACTGAGCCCAATATGTCTTCAGTGTTGGTGAAAATCTTGACACTTTTTGCAAAGTAGGTCGCCAATTCTCTTGCTTCTATTGCCGGATCATCTTTAGGTGTGGATCATCTTCTTGATCTTCACTGATCCTGGTGGGTGACCATTCTTCATTGATTACTATAGTTCTTGAAACTGTAGCTTCCCTAGATTCCACCTTGTTGCAGTGGGAATAGTCTGGTGGGCACGATCCTCTAGACGAAGAGTCGGCCTTTCAGTGACTAACACCAGTTTGTGGGGGTTATTTGTTTGCTGGAGTCCTATGGCGCTTACATGAGCTACATACAAGCCCTAGCTTGCCACAGTTCCAGCATCTAATCTTTCTCGACTTTCGGTCTACCATGCTTCTTTTCGGGTCGACTAACTGGTCAAATCTATCTTATTCATATTCATTCTATCATATTCATCGCATGTCCAACCTTTTCTTCAGCTGGTCGAAGTCATCCGTTTCTTCAAGAGGTAACGTCTGAAGTACATCTAAGTCATCTCCTTAGAGCGCGATGGTCCAGTTCACTTCCTTCTCCCTGTTGAACCAACTATTCGCTCTAGTGGCTGCTCCAAACTGCTTAACATAGTTGGTCCACGACATCTTTCCGTCGAACGTTAGGGCCTTGACTCGAGCAAAACTGCCTATCTTGGGGGTTGTTTTTGGCTTGTGGAGATTAATTTGTTCGATCTTTTTTTCTTCTGTTGGCATTTCTTGTGTTCTCGAGTCTGTCATTTTGCTCTTTAACTCCTGGATTTTCTCTTCTATTGTTATTTGATTCTCAATATCTAATTTTGGAGACGAAATTTAATTTTTCACTTCAGTGGCAATGTCATTTTTCATTGATGAAATACTGGCAGAAACATCGTACCTCATCGTAGAGATCTTGTTGTCCATATTAGCAGAGCTATTGTCCTTCATACTGGAAATCTCATTGTTCTCGTCCATATTATCAGAAATATCGTCCTTAATAGCAGATATTAACGAGATTATGGTGGAGGACTCGTCATTGAATAAGAATGTTTCTGGATCCAAGTCTTCACTTTCCAGTGCTACTTTTATGCTTTCAACTAATTAACTTTTTCTTTCCGGACGTTTCCAGCACGCGATTTTCCAATTCTGCTTTTAGTTCCGTCACTTTCAGGTCACTTCGTCTCTTAGCCATTTTTACGCAATTATTTATTTTTATTTCTCCACACCTGACACCAATGTAATGAATCTCTCAATTATTTAAAGAGTTTTTAACGTGGGATAATAATTTTCCTAATTTATCTTTAACAATTAAATATTACACTATTTATATTCACTATCAGCTCACTCACTGAATACTGACTGTTCACCGATTCATTGTGTACTGAGAACTGTTCGAATCGCTCAGAAACCCGCGTATATATAGTCCTGCGCAACTGAATTCACCATATGCGACGTATTTGGAATTGCGAGAACAATCCGGAATAAAATCAGCGCATTCGCCAAAATTTAAAGTTTGCGACAGGACCGGCTTCTGAGTTACTGAGATTGTAGCATCATTATATTATAAGGATACTGATGTGTGACAATTTCATTTATCAAAATTATGCTTAATAAGAAGTAAAACCGGATTCAAAAAATGGAAACAATAAGCTTATGAAACAACAAAACACATTGTAACAACTAATCTTCCTATAACTAATTTTATTAGAATTTAAAATTCACATTAAATGTCCAAAATGTCCTCCGTTTTGTTGTAATGATAATTTTTTCATTGATCTTATATAATTTAGAATGTGTACTGGCTTCATTTTTCTAAATACAGCATGAATATTTTGTCATAAACCTCCCCTACTCTTGAAGTAAGTCTAGTAAATATTATTTTTTTTAAATCTCCAAATGAAAAAATCAGGATTTACTTCCGGAGAACGAGGTGGCTACCTAACCGGTCCGTAGGTACCATGGCAGATAGTGACACATTTTGGTTCCAACAAGATGGATCACCTACCTTTATTGCTCTATTATTAAATAATCTCCAATTAATGTGTGTGAGTCAATATCACAACCTCACACACATCAATTGGAGATTATTTAAACGAAAAATTTCCTAATCGGTGCCACTGAACTCTTTAATATTGTATCTATCAAAAGTTTTTATATATTTATTTAAGTATATTTTTCTTAATTAAGAAGTTGTAGTTTTCGACAGTTTTCAATAATCGCCCTGTATCTTCCAACTGCAAGGAGTTACTGAATATTTAATAAGGCTATCATTACTTCAACAAAAAAAGAAGTCATAACATCTCAACTACTTTTTTCAATCTATTCCAGTTTATGAGATAACCTTTAAAATACATCAATTTGGGTTACCTTGTACAGTTGGTATTGTTTGAGACACGAATATTTCGATATTCAAAATTGGAGGAAATGTCATGACATTTCCATGACAACGCAAGGTATACTGATCACGAATTCAACCATTTTACAATATTAGTTCTCATTTCCATTTCTTGTTGTTGTAGTATAGTAGCAATATAGATACCAATATTGAAAATTCGAAGAGTATCAATAAAAAAAATAACGTGAAGTATTCGTGGATAACTGGTCTCTAAAACTCTTGCTCTATTTCAAGCACTCCGGTTTAATATCCACTTATATACGTGTATTGAAATAACTTTTCTATTCAAAAATTTACTTGAAATAAATGGAGTTGTTGAGTTAAATTTTGTTACTTTGAGAAATAATATCCGTAGCATGCGACATGACTTAGACGCATTTAAAATATTTTTCAATGAAATAGAATCCTCGATTTACTGTATAGCTTCAACCGACATAAGAATAGTTGATAATATAACAGTATCAATATACCGGTATAGATTTCCTCCGGGAAATAGGACTAAAGGAGCTACTAGTCTCTGAGACTCTTCTCAGAAACTAAGTAAGAGGGTAAAATAGATATTTTAGTTCTCAGTGAATGTCACCCAAAAAAAAATACATTCTTACCGGAATAGATAACAGATAACTATCATGAAACGAACATACAGAGCTCGGCAAAAGTCCTGGACCGGACAAATATTATATATTAAAGAGAATAAAAGATTTGTGGAAAATCTTATCTACACCTACCACAAATTTTACTACAACTTAAACTTTTATTTGGATATATTTTAAAATATACATGTTGTTCCAGTTTTGCGTACCGGAGTAAATTATTTTTCTTCAAATGGATCTTTGGCTATCTGATGGCATATTTGAGAAGATCACGTTTTAAGCCTTCAGAAAATATAAGGTTGTGCTATCCTATACCGAGTGAAAGTGGTATAAAGAGATTTTCCTTCCAAAAATTTCATATTTTCTTCGATACTTGTCTGGTCCCGGACTTTTGCCGAACTCTGTATGTATAGGATCTATTATACATTTCGCATGGAACTATTAAATATGATAATAGACTCATAAATAAACTGAGATGTAACTTTCATGGTAAACTCTGAATAGTTTTATAAATAATTTTACCAGGAGACTAGAGCAGGATGTAACAACCCTAGCTTAAATAAAATGTTGATATTAAGGAACATACAGGAAGCTTAGCATAAAATTTTAATTTTCGGTTTTTACAATAACTTTAACGCTTTTTGACGTATTTGCACAAAAATTCGGTGTTTTTGGATTTGAGAAATCATAATTTTGTACCTACTTCGATGTATTTTGTGGAGGGCGCCTCATAGGCCACGTATGCGGCACAAATGTACGCAAAATGTTTGGCCTCCTACATTACCGCTTTTCCATTACCGCATGAATATATTTTTTTATTGGTGAACCATTCTACCCATTTAAAACACGGCTCAGCGTGTTTAAATCGAACTTTCAAAAACACATTAACAACTCGAGAAACGAAGTCTAACTATGGTCTAAATGACAATTTTTTTTATTAATGATCTGACAGAAGTACTTCGTAACGTCAAAATCTTTATTCAAACAATATCTAACAATTCCAATTCTAATAAATGAAAAGTACAGTTGTATTGTTGGAGATAATGATATTTCGATTTTTCAAATCAGAGTATTTAAATTAATACTTTTAACATTTCCATTATAGCGCAAGGTATATTGATGTATTATCACGAATTCAACCATTTTGTATTATCATTTCTTATTTCTATTTCTTGTGGTTGTAGTAGTAATAGATACCAGTATTTGTAATTTCAAAGTGCACCAATAAAATAAAAAATAGCGTAAATTGTTCGTGGATAACTTCGCCTTCGTGCTCGAAAAATCGCGCGTGTTTTGAGGTATTAATATCCACTTATACTTTAATATACTATACAAGTGAAGATTTTACTGTACTTCTATGTATAATTACTAGAGTACCATCCTGTATACACTGGATATATTAACATTCATACATAATTCTTTCCGATACAGACAAACAAATGTATGCTTCCGGTTTTTCAGTGAGTGTGGATACATTTCAGCAATAAATACTCCAGCCGTCCAGCCAAAGTGCAGAAAACCTCAAAAAAGCTGTATAGGCCAAATAATAAATGGAAGTGAATATTTTCGATATAAATCAATATAACCATTTACGATAGACCCAGATATAACTGATCGTTACACAACATAAGCAATATAGATGGTTTTTCCCTTTTCAGGGATGGAAATATGAATGAATTTGAAAAGAGTTTTGTTAATTCTCTTATTTTCTGGGAATCAAACCACAATAATGCTTTTTTATGTTTTTTATTTCGACGTTTTGGTAGCGTTAAATAGTTTTTGGTCCCAATCTGACACAACGGAAAAAATTTGATAACTAGACAATCAATAATATTTTAAAGCAAAACTTAAATGAAACTTGTCCTAAGGTCTATTTATAGTAGATCATATCTCTGGTAAAATTTGAAATAGAATATTTCATTTTTAATGACATTCCAACGATATGATAGTCTACTAGAAATAAAATCCAGTGGAGCGCACGTTTCAGGAACAGTTTTTAAAAAAATTGTGGAAAAAAACCAAAAACAAAAAAAAATATTT
This sequence comes from Galerucella nymphaeae, assembly GCA_963978555.1. Taxonomy (NCBI): domain Eukaryota; kingdom Metazoa; phylum Arthropoda; class Insecta; order Coleoptera; family Chrysomelidae; genus Galerucella; species Galerucella nymphaeae. The sequence goes on from OZ021718.1 coordinate 13,721,113, forward strand.
CATCTCGATGGCGAACCGAACCGCTATACTTTAGGCTCAACTTTCAAAAATCATCCCATGCACTACCATGTCATCCTTCACTTAATCGATTAAGATCATGCAAAAGTGGTATGAAAATGGTGTTCGTCTTTTTGAAACATAAATATACATTTTTTTATTGAACTTAAACGAATTTAATGAAATTAAAAGTGCATTTGAACTTATTTAATTATAATATATAGAAATGTTACACACACGAAAATTTTACTTTTAAAATAGCTTTAATTTGAACGAAAATAACTAACTGCAATAAAATGATGAAATTTTTTATATTGTTTATTTTATAAATGTTGTAAACGTAATCAAACAAGTAAAAAGAACAAGATACACATGTTTCGTTTGAATTTATATAAAAAATAGTGTCTATGTAGCATCTTCTTTTCGTGACGTTCACATTTCTCCTCCCTCCTTTGGATTGATCTTCGTCCGCGAAGTCTCAGGGGTATTTTCGATAATTTCTTGTAGAATTTGGACTTGGGCAGGTGACAATTTCGGTCCAAAAAGAATTTTAGATATTCTCTTTCTTTTCTTCATAAAAATAGTTACCAAAAAGACTGAAACAAATATTATTAATAAAAGTGCAGTAATGCTGACTCCGGTTGGAATAGGCGGTAAAACTTCGGTTTCTTCTATCGGATGTAGTTGGCAATGGGTTTCGGGAATTTTCAGTTTTTCAATGTCTAATCTATGGTCGGGCATCAATTTGATGGGAACAATATCTGGTAACGATATTACGTGAATAGTCTTCTTGCCGTAAATAATTCCTTCTATTGTTATTGGCTCGTCAGACATTAGAAGGCTGCTGACTTTAATTTCTTGATCTTGAATTTTGGTTGGGTGAACGATACCTAACAAAATCGCTCTGCTAGATTCTCTATAAAAGTTTTCAGTTACAATGGTTTTCGTGCAATTTTTAATATTGGGTAATTGACATCTGGATTTAATGAATTTTGTACAGACTATGTATTCCGCTTCTCCTCTACATTCTTCGTACCATTTATTATTGGCGTAGAAAGATGTAGGTGGTATAATCATAACGTGTTCATTATTAGGGATGGGGTAAATTCTATGGGTAAGAAAGGTATTGGTGTGGAAAATTGGGATTTTTATTATTATGAGCATTGTGTTCAGAGTTACACAGACTAATGTCTTGGAGGATTCTATTAGTTCGTAGGGGTGTTCGTCATTTATAAGTAGGGCGTTTCTAGAATAGATTTTAATAAGTTCAATTTTTAGTGTTTCAAGTTCATTCAAAGTAAATAGCTCAATATTTGAAAGATTTAATTGAGATAAAGTAATGGTTCGAATGAGTTTCAATAAGAATTCATTAGTATTATCAAGATTTATAATTTCATTATGAAGAATGACGTAACCATCAAAATCAGCTGATAATTTATTAATTGCAGCTGAGATTACAAGATTATTATTATTAATTTTTTTTAATAAGTTATTGAATCTCGTATCAAGAGATTGACCAAAGGATATTTGATTATTGAATTTTCTTATTATTTCGTTTTGTTTTAATTCTATAGCGGTTATATGTGTTTTGAGTAGGTCTAGGTCAGTGTCGTCTGGATTACCGGTGACGTATTTTATTGCAGTACCTAGGAAGTTGAATAAACCTTTTTTCTGTTTACGCGTGATTTTATGCAAATTATCTTTTGCTTCTTCGAGTAAATGGGAATATTGGGAAATTAATGCTGTAAGCGGGCTATTTTTTAGGGGAATTTTAAAATAAGTTTCAGGATTTACGGATAAAATTTCTTCTAATTTATCTAAGTCTATGTGTAAAATGTGGCGGTGATATTGGGATATTTCTCTCGAAAATCCGATTTCTTCAGCATAGTAACCATTGTTCGGGATCTCATGGATTTTGAGAGGATGTCCCAGGGATAGGATTGTCCTCCTGCAAAAAATTATCTCCTTGAGAATATTTTTATTCCTTATTTTACGTAATCGTTTCACATATTTTAAATGAGTACTAGTTTGGTTTCGTTTGTTTGTTTTACCTATAATTTTTGTTTTGTTTTGTTTTTTAGTCTGAAATTGAGTATAGGGGGCTTGTAGCTTCGATTTGTGTTTTTTCTTTGTAACGTATATGGTTTGTGAAGTATTAATGTCGGGTATAGGTTCGGCTTTTTGATTCTGTTTATCTAATATTTCTTGCCTTTTTTCTTTTTGTTTTTGATATAAGCTAGCTAAAAAGGGTTGTAATTCGTCCTTATGTTTTTGATTATATGTTTCGTAAAAGGGAAGATCAAAGGCAAAATGTATCTCTTCGGCATAGGGTCCATAAAGGATAGAAAACGGAGAGAAATTTGTGGCACTATGTATCGATTGGTTATAGATTAATACAGCAAGCGTGAAAATATCGTCAATAGAGTCTTGGGGATTTTGTTCACGTAGAGTTCTAAGTTTTTCTATAAGTGTTGAATGGAATCTTTCAACGGGCGAGTTAGATGAGGAATTGTTAACAGTTGTAAAGTGAATTTCTATTTTGTGAAGCTTTAAAAACTCTTTTATTACTGCAGAGTTAAACTCTGTTCCATTATCACAAACGATTTTTCGGGGGTAATTATGGTGCGAAAAGTAATGCTTCAATTTACTTAGAATTGAAATTGATGTTTTATCTGGAACTTTTAAAATCATGGGGTGATTTTATTGCAAATTTTTGGCTAGGTTTTAAAATTTGTTTGAAGGCATCTGTAATTTCTGATTTCCAGTTATCTGTAACTGTTATAACGTACCTATGTTTATTAAATATTTTTTTGTAAATTATTTCATAAATTTGAGATTGTGGTGTTATAATAATTTGATTATTGGATAAATTTATTGGTTCTTCTGAAATTTGAATTCCGGTAATTGGGTGTTCAATGTCAGAATGTTGTGTATTATCGGTAGTTATTCTGTCAAATTCGTCTAAAAATTCGTCTGCGTCAATATCGATATCATCTGGGGGTTCTGCTTGGTTTGAACTGATTGTGTCCAATGCGTTAATTTGTATGCGAGTAAGGGCGTCAGCTACTTGATTTTCTTTACCTTTTCTGTATTTCACTTCAAAATTATAATCTTCAAGTTTTAACCTCCAGCGTGCTAAGCGAGAAGTTGGGTCTTTAATTTTATAAATCCATACTAGGGGGTTGTGGTCTGTTTCTACTATAAATTTTTGGGAATATAGGTAAGGACGAAAATGCTTGCATGAATCAATTATGGCTAATAGTTCTTTTTCGACTGTTGAATAATTTTGTTCAGCGGAATTCAATGTGCGTGAGTAGTACGCGATAGGGTGATTATTTTGTGATAAAACAGAACCGATAGCAATGTTTGATGCATCAGTAGTAAGAGTAAAGGTTTTTGAGAAGTCAGGGTATTGAAGAACAGGGGCATTACTTAACAACTGTTTACATTTTTCAAAACATTCTAGATATTGAGAGTTATTAATATCGATTACAGCTCCTTTGCGGGTGCATCTGGAAAACGGGGAAGTAATTTTTGCAAAGTTTGGGATGAATCGGCGATAATAGCCAATAAGTCCTAAAAATGATTTGATTTCTTTAATAGTTTTTGGAAGCGGAAACTTTTGGACGGCTTCTAGTTTGATAGGGTTCGGTTTTATTCCTTGAGGGGTGACGATGTGACCAAGAAAGGCAACTTCTTTAGTAAGAAATTCAGATTTATTTAATTGTACTTTGAGATTGGTTTTTCGGAACACTTCAAAAATTTTGGCAATATGTACGAGGTGCTCGTGTAATGATTTGGAAAAAATAATAACGTCATCCATGTAAACAAAACAAAATTTGTAAAGGAAGGGTCTGAGGATATTATCCATCAATTTTTCGAAAGTGGAGGGAGCATTCTTCAATCCAAATGGCATTCTTAGAAATTCAAAATGACCATGAGGAACGGAAAAGGCTGTTTTTTCTATCGAATTTGGGTGGACTTCAATTTGATGAAATCCCTGAGCGAGATCGAGGGTTGTAAAATAAGTAGCTTTACCTAAATTGTCAAGGATTTCGTCGATTTTTGGAAGGGGATACTTATCATCTATAGTGTTCTCATTGAGTTTACGATAATCGATTACCATACGAAATTTCTTTTCTCCGGATGCGTCTGCTTTTTTTGGTACTATCCATACTGGAGCAGAATAAGGAGATATAGAGGGTCTAATTATTTTGTTTTCTAATAGCTTATTTATTTGTTTCGTAATTTCATCTTGCATCGTTTTTGGATGTCTAAAATCTCTAACGTATATTGGATGCTCGTCTCGAGTTCTAATTTCGTGCTTGATGGCAGAAGTAAAACTCAAGTCCGATTTTTTATCATAAAAAATGTGAAATTTTTTGCAAAGATTTAAAATTTTTTGTTCTTCTTCAGAATTCAAATGCTGAGTTCTTATTAATGTCGAGTCAAAGTCCGTGGGACCGTTTGAAATTTCATAATTATTAAGATTTTCAACATGTACCGTATCAAGTTGTAAAATGGACTTGGTAATATGATTTTGTCTACATAGCCATCAGTGACTGTGTGAATAGATTCAGGAATTTTTATGTTATTTATTTTCATTTCCGGTAATATTATGTCACCGTGTGAAATATCTACTGGGATTTTATTGTATAAAGTAGAAAAAGGAATTGTTATATTCAATTTTCTTAATGTCAGCGTTTTATTTCCATAGTCGATTAAGGCATTCAAGCGTTCTAAGTCAAAATTTCCGAGTAAAATATCAAAATCTTTACTCCAGTCGGCTATTCGAGCATCTATTGGTTCGTTAATGCCGAATTCTTCGAACAATGATGTTTTGATATTAAAAAAATATTTATTAGTTAATTTCATAGAAGTCAATAAAAATGGTTTTTCATATTTATGTAATGGGTTGAAATAAGTAGAAGCTTTTGGTGAAATAATACTATCTGATCCTCCTGAATCAATCAGTACATTTAAACCAGTTTTTGGCATAATGAAATAGGGTAGTTGGGGGCAATTTTTGATATTATTCAAACTTATAGAGGAGGAGGATCGTTGGTCGGACCTATTTGAAAATCCAAATCCAGAATCTCTTCGTCATTTTCAGAATTATTTATAGAAAATTTTGGTTGTTCCTCTGTGGTAGTATTAACATTAAAATGGTGAGTTCTTCTGGTAGAAGTACTCATGGGTTTATTTCTAGAATGAATGGTTTGTACTCCACTCATCGGAGAATGGTATGAATTAATTTGGGGGTTCGTGGAGTTTCTATGAAGTGGAGAGCGATTGAAAGATTGAAAATCATTATTTCGAGAATTGTTGGGTTGAAAATTATTTCTATAAAAATTTGTATTATTTGAAGGAGCGTTTCGGAATGAATTGAAATTCGGTTGAGGATGACTGTTGAAATTTCGTTGAGTATTATTACGAGAATAGTTAGGTCTTAAATTTGGTGGTAAAGCTAAATTAATAGGTTTGTTTGTTGACGAAAATGGTTTTTTATTTTGTTGACCTTTCAAAAAATTCATATACTGCTGTTGGTTTTTGTGGTTATCGTAAGCAATACATTTTTGAAGGGCTTCTTCTAGGGAAGTTATTTGGAAGTGCGATAAATATTCACAATAGGGTTCGTTAATTCCCGTACAAAAGGTTTTCAATGCAATATTTTTGAAATAAGGAGTTTTGAAATTCACAGTCGGTTCATTGTCATTTAGTGTTATGTGCTGCAATAAGTCATTAAAATTGTTTGATACTCTCTGGTGGTATTGGTCATAGGTTTCGTAAGTTTTTTGAACAGTCGTAGATAGTTGTGTAACTAGTATGTCTTCGGATCGTCTGTCACCGTATTTAGAAAGTAAAGCGGGTCTTATGTCAGCCCAAATAGTTTTATTCGAATAGTTTAGAAAATTTCTGGGTTCACCTTTGATACGAGAAACAATGTTTGCATTTAAAATGAATTCTTGGGGTGCAGTTAAATTCTGATCAATGAAAAACGCGATTAAATTATCAACAGATTTAATAAATGTGGAAATATTATCGTCTTCTTTGGAAAATTCTGGAAGAGTTGCGCAAAGGCTAGCAATATCACTATTAGTTACAGGCATTTCTTTACAATTAATGTTTCGAGATTCTTCCGAAAATGATTCTTCAGTAAATTTTTGAGAAAATCGAGAACTATTTGTATTTTCAGAATTGTTTAAACTAATATCAGCTAATAATAAATGTAAAGTTTCGTCAGTAATGTCGTTAAAAATGCTCATTAATAAAAGGAAAATTAGGATAAGTACTTACAATAGGATGAACACGAATGTTGCCCTCTGCATGCCAATTTTCACTGAGTTCGATGAATCTTCGTTAAACAACTGAAGTTGACCAGGAAACGTAGGGGTTTCTGTACGAAAATCCTGTTCGCAGCGCCAGAAATGTTACACACACGAAAATTTTACTTTTAAAATAGCTTTAATTTGAACGAAAATAACTAATTGCAATAAAATGATGAAATTTTTTATATTGTTTATTTTATAAATGTTGTAAACGTAATCAAACAAGTAAAAAGAACAAGATACACATGTTTCGTTTGAATTTATATAAAAAATAGTGTCGATATATATATATATATATATATATATATATATTGAAAAATTAGCTCGAATTTGACAGTTTTGTACAGAAATCCCTATGTCGCATCTTATAAATGACACAGTGTTTATGCTGGCTAAACCGCTGCCTCAAACATTATCTTTGAAATAATAATTGAATTTGAGAATGTCATGGAAATAACAAAAGGATTATGGTTCGTTTTGATCTGGTTACTTTGGTTAGTAACTGGGCGGTATAGAGAATTTCTCTGCGCTGTGCGGTCCGTATAAATTGGATTCCTTGAAAAGTGTTGATCACTTCCTGAAACTATCACCAAATAAGCCGTACTTGTATTTTGGCGAGTTTGTTTGATAACCACTAGTCATTTGTCATTTTTTATTTCGGTTTATTATTTTCTTGTTTATTGTGATTTAAAATTATCTGAGCAGACAAATTAAAAAGTATTCAAACAAATATCTTAGGAAGCTACAAAAACAGAGGTAACCTAGCTCTGAAAAAGTTGGGGTTTTCCTCATGACTGCCGTGGTAGCCAAGCAAGTCTGCTTTTGTATGTGTCCTAGGTTCTGGATCACCCCAGCCTGCCAAATCTTCAGCCACCATATACCAACGAGCTATTTGTTATTATGGGACTTTGGTATATAGTCACATGATTATGTTTGGTTGTAGCCTCTGTTCTTTCCTCACAATCTCCTCCACAAATTGGGGCTATCGAACCTTTTTTATTATTTTATGTATGTGTTAAGTCTATGTCAACTTGTTGTCAAATATGAGAACTAGTGACTTAAGTCCTCTCAGTACTTTCTTTTTCTTTAAAACAGCTACTGAGGCTTCGAAAGGGTTAATAGTTAGTTCTTTCTCTTGTGGATTATATTTTGTGCATTTTGTGTCTGCTCACAGACTGTAATAGCGAATTTGCGTTTTACACTAATCGCAATATCACTGGCATATCCTTAGCAATGCTTGCCTTTGGATGTCAGCCTCTCCATCAGTTCGTCTTCGTCTAGTAGGATACAACGCAGAAGTGGTGATAGCACCCTTCCTTGCGGACAACCCCTGGCGTTTATCCACTGGCAAAGGAGGTGTGCTACCCCTTCTCTTTCTTCAGCTTTGATAATTGATTTATTCCAAACTGCTCTTTCGGAAACAAAACTCTCCAGTCTATTCAGTATCACTGTTATCAAACATTTCGACCAAGCTTCTGACAAGAGATATCAACTGCATGTGACGATTTCGGCGCAAGTATAAGATTAGTTATCATGAAAACTTTCGGTTGATATCCCGCCTCAAAAATGGAGTTAACTACTTTTACTATTTCTGGAGGAAAAATATAAATGAGAAAATTCAAGAATCCCGTCCAGATGACATTTTTATTTCAACTTGTCCTATAATTTTATCCAGTTTTTTGCGTGACCCTAATAATTTATTTGGTATACCTATTATATTCAAAGCGTGTTAACATCTCATATATCATTCTCTTGATATTTCCTCATGTTTATTATTTTTGAAATTTCGTTGGAACTGCTCTCCGAACGCTCGGGATATGTCACTTTGATTTATTGAAATTAGTCCGACTAGTTTTCTTGGTTTTACGTATTTTTTAAATTACACATTATGGGTTATCTACTTAAGGATAGAAGCTATGTGGATAAATGTTTGTCGTTCCTTAGCTCCTTAATATTATTATGATTATTTGTAAATAAAAGACATTAGCGCTTAAGAGCCAATGCGCTCTGATTTACCCGCGTAAGATTGGAAAGCTTCGAAATTTGGAGGAGGATAGACTCTGATTAAAATCCAAGCGTTAAACAAGGCGAGAGTCAGTCAGTACACTCTGTGCAAAATATGTATGTACTCCGTAAGATGTCGCTTCAGACCGTAGCATTAAAATTCAAATTCTTACGCACCTTCAATCACATTTTTCTCATTAATTAATAAACATAATGATTTCAAATTTTGACAGTATATTACTAGTGTGTAGCTTCGGAGACGATGCATATTTATTACTACACTGATAAGATATTAACAAAATTTATTTCAAATTTCACAGCACAGAAATTTTTTTCCAAAAAATAATATGCATCGTCTATTCACTGTAATGGTTCATATAAACCCTGAAATTTTGAACGTATTATCTTAACTAATAAGGGAGAAAAATGTGTTTGAAGGAAAAATCACTTATTTTTCAAATTTAAAGCAAATCTTAAAATAATTTCTATTTCTGTTCATACAAGTTTATGTATTGAGTAAATACCTATCAAGTTTCAATCAACAACAAAAAAAAACACATTCTACAGGGTCTTTTAGTACATTTTAGCTTTTTTGGCGAGAGCGCACACAGCGCATTGCCTCTTAATATATATTCCATAAAGTATCATGATAGAAATGATGATTGATCCCGGACTCGATGGCTCAGATGACAATAAATTATTCTTTCCCATGCTTCAACCTCGAAGACTTTAATACGAGAAAGGGTAAATTTACTACAAAATTCTCAAATACGATAAGTTTTTCATGATGTTTCGTCTGAAGAAAGAAATTGCAAATTTTGTTGGAAACGATTCGAGGAGATATTCAATGTAAAACTGTGCCCATAATGTTTTGCTTTTCTTTAGCATAATCTCTTCGTGCTGTTTTTGAAAGCAAATTAGGAACAAATTTCCTGAACAAAATACACATGTTTATTAGTTTATTACCCCCATCTCTAGTCACCTACGTAATGAAATATTGTGAGTGTTGAGTTGTCATGGCGTGAATTATGAACCATAATTCACTCTATTATAGTAGATATATAGGTACCATATACCTTTTGTTAAGAGGTAAAATATTGACTTATTATTATGTGGTCGTAGACAAAAATATTATTTGAAACATTTGTTTTGATAGATTCCAAACAAGTACATATCCATGATAAAGTTACCAAAAAGTGAATGTACAGTTGAATAAGTTGAAAATTCAATCTTTTCATCTATATTTGAGAATTCGTTTACTTTTATTGTTTCATCTCGAATAAAATTATGCAGGTTTGAGGAGAAAATTTTATACAATATTCGAGAATAAGATACTTTATGTGCCCAGTGTGTGCATCTGACTCACTACGTTCCACAGACAAACTTTTTACACTCAATACATAAAGTAAGTATCACTTACTTATGCTAGCATTGACATTTGGAAGTTTGCAGTAACCATTTTATTCGACATGCATATTTTTCAGATCCCCACCAAGTAGTAGGTACTTCATTTTATTTCTGCATTGCATTACGAAAGCCTAATTCGAAATTCTCCATATCGGCAGGACTATATAAGCTCCAATAATAAGGAGTTTGTTTGTGTTCTATTACCATATCTAGTTTGATTAATATTCTGAATTCCAGATTTTTAATCCATTAGTCTCTTTGTCTTCTAGAAAAAGTACAAAGTATGGAGGAAAGCGGATTTTTAAATTTGATTTTGTCCGTAGAATCGAGGAATGTTCCGCCCAGAATTGAAATGTCCAGATTCTAGGTTTTTAAAAAATATCAACTTTCTATTGATATATACGGTGTTAAGATTGCCTCCAGCAAGAGAGCACCTCGTATGTCTTTGGTAACTGTATCTCTCAATAAAACCCATAGATATCTATACCTTGTTGAGGAGCGATTTGAGTTTATGTTGGGATTTCTGCAGGCTAATCATTGGTCGGATAGCCGCCCGTTTCACACAGATCTTCAAATAGAACTGACAACGCTATTTGTCAGTTCTGACATTTGTGAATATTTACATAAAAATATTTCAATCTTTATTACCACTTTTGCGCGTTTGCTGTTTATCATTATGTTCATGTTTGCTATTTCATACTGCGCTTGGACTCATTACTTCATATTATTTTATTTGTGTTTTTCACTTCTTATTTTGTGTTGTTTTGTTGTATCGCTTTGTTACTATTTAAATATGGACCAAGATTGTACTCCAAGTACCAGTGGACTTTCTTCGTCACCGAAACGAAGAAAATCAGTAAGTTTGGGTCATTTATCGCTGACAGACAAGCAAAGTTCATAAGTGCACAAATAAAATCTTTTTCATAAATAATAGTTTCATACACATTACGGTACCTACAATATTATCGTTTTTTTTTTTAAATCAAAACCTATTTAGCTTTATTTTGTGCTATACCTAAACTTCCAATGTGAATAAAGGATAATTGAACATATGAACTAATTGCATTTTATACATACTTTACTGATTTATACACAAATTATCAAATGGTCCTTCATAATATTTCACATAATATAACCACAATGTTTTCACAATGTGACATTTGGTAGCTGTGTTCGCAATTGTCTGGCCTCATTTTCTGGGTTCAATCTGGATTCAATTACGATGAGATATTTAGACATCCCTTTATCTCTCATATGCCACGACTAATACGAGCAGTACAATACATATTTCACGTAAGTGTCAATCAGTTCAATGAGTCTGGACAAGACCCTTTCGGAACGCTCTCACGATCTAGTATATTTCAGTGGTGTGTTTGGGGTTTTTTCAAATGCTCCTCTTAGTTTGAAAACAAGGTATAGAGTTTAATATTTGCATCCAGCATCTCATTGTACAAATCACAGCCTTCGTCATTAGTTGCAGATCGTTTAATTTAGTGAGTATGTAGTTTTGAATGTCGACTAAGTAATCTTTTTTAGTGTGTTGTAATGTTTAAGTGCGTTGTTGAGGTGGGGAGGTGTTCTCTGGCTTCTTAGATCGAGTTTGGCTTCGGAAGAATAGGAAATTCTTTGTCGATTGAGACGAGTTCCTCTGTCGGGCGTTTCTCAAGTAATAATGACCATCCTTGATTTTTACCTTTTTCCACTAGAAATTCTCTCCTTTCAATGTATATGTAGGTGTTTGAAGGCTGCTTCACTGGACAACTACAGATTGTTCTGCGTCCCTCATTAGCTGGATCTTTAAGCATTTTGAATTACACCCCTTTTATAGTTTTGTTGTTTTCACTTCGTATTTCTTAAGAAGTTTCTCAACTTTTAGCGTAAAAAATGAAATTTTTGTACTGTAGCAGATGAACCATGAATCATCAACCACTGTCTCTCTCTGTTATACAGGCAACCATACTTACATTGCTACGTGCCACGCAACCAGCTGCGCACAGAGGTACGATACTCCATCAGATTACGATATAGCCTAGTAGATTGCGTACGTTACGGTATTTATCACTTAACGGTAGTACAGAGAAGCACGCAGAATTGTAATGAAATTAGTTTTAGTAGTGGGTAGTTGCATAATATACTTTTATCTACAACTGCCATGTAACAGGTACGATTTGACACTATTTTAAGTGTCATAATGACGTATATTACCGCACTAGTGCGTTTTTGAATACATTACCGCACTAGTGCGGTAATAAGATTCATGAATAGTTATTTATGCAACAAGTGCAAAAAGTGAGTGTTTTTTGCACGCGACGTGAAATTGTCCAACGAGGTCTTTAGGCCGAGTTGGACAACACGTCGAGTGCAAAAAACACGTTTTGCAAGAGTTGCATACAATATTTTTTCTAAATTCATGCAAAAACTGGAAAATTAGAACATAAATATGTCAAGAAGCTAATCTAACCTAATAAAACTAAACTCGTTCTTCTTTTTTGTATCTTTATGGCCTCCACCTTGTCAGTACTCAATCATAGCTGGTTTTCGCCTTGACCATTTAAATTTTAAATAATTAAAGATTTTTGAAATAATTGTAACTCGTTGAGACTAAGTAGTAGGATATACATATATTATTGTTGTATTAAAGCAGGATCAGGTACTTGCTATGGATTTTTATTTAATTTAAATGTTTGTGTTTGTCATTAATCATCACAAAACTGACACAAGAATGACAGATGAGTGCAATAAAATATTTTATTGCACTAGTGCAATAAAGTACCACTTTTTCCATTAAATGTGGTGCACAAAAGTGTTGTTTTTTGCATGAATGTAGAAAAAAATATTAAAACCAGAATTAAATATTTATTTTATAACATTTAGTTTAGGGTAAGTACATATAATCAAATTATTTATTGTATATATTTACAGTGCACTCCTTACAATTGTATAAATTAATTCCAGACGCTGACATGCCCAACGCTTGACTAGAATGATTGCTTATATTTTGATTTTGAATATTTCCCGATGTCAAAGGAATGTTTTCAATTTGTCCCAAAATTTTCATTGCTGTTCGTTTTTTATTTTCAGCAGACATTTCGATATAGCCTTCAGCGACAGAATTACTCTTCCAGCCACCATGTCTTTTTATATTCAAAAGATCTGCCCCAGAATCAGCCAAAAGTGTGGTTGAAGATCTTCGATAGCAATGTCCAGTATATTCTCTTGGATTAGGCAATTCAAGAAATTGGGCAATGAATTTTGGCAAATTACCAATAGTATTTATACCAATTGGTTGTTTTATGCATTTTCCAGCCCGGTATCCAACAAAAAATCGTTTATGTTCGTAATTTTTAGGTCTCAATGCAACGTATTTTCTGACGATTTCAACTAGATTCACGCCGTCAATATTTCCAGATGTTATAAAAAATTCTCGAGACACCTTTGTTTTGGTATTTGGTATAGTAATTTGATAGCAAATTCCTTCCATATCTCCAAACAACATATTTGTTAGCTCTTCCCGCCGACATGCACCAGCCAAACCAAAGATCAATATAACCTTAAAGTGAATATAATATGAATACACCTTTTCATAATCTACACAGGAGTCTTACATACCTTCATGCACAAATATCTCTCATCGTTCGCATTTGTTAAGAATCTGGTTATTTCCTCCTTTGTAAATACCTTTGACTTTTTAGGTTTGTACCCTTCTGATTTTCGTTTTAGGAATGCTATCAAATGTAAGTATTTCTTGATGTCGACATTCTGCTTAATTGAAAATTCTGTTCGTAACATGGAATAGTAACACCAAAGGGATGAAGGCTTCTGTATCTTGCTTAGCTCGTTAAAATATACTAATAATGCTTTTTCACTACTCATGTTTCCAACCTTCTTTTCTCGACACCATTTCTCGTAACGATCATAAGCCAGCTGGTATTTTTCTCGTGATTTCTCTGGTACAAGATTTGAAATGACACTTGAAGCTGCACTTTCTATATCTGAAGGGAGATTGTCTTCGCTTGAACTCATTTTCGAAGATAGTTGTTCATTTAACTTTGACAATTCGATGACAACTGATTTATTTTATTTCTACAGCTTTGTTTGACTTTGCTATGGTTACTATGGCTACAAAATATGATCATAGCACCTTATGTGACTCGATATTTTTGAATTCTTTATTTCAACGTTTCGGTAGCGTTTCAGCTACCGTTGTCAAGAAAAATAAGTAAAAAACTTATTTTACTTATTTTTCTTGACAACGGTAGCTGGAACGCTACCGAAACGTTGAAATAAAGAATTCAAAAATATTGTGGTTTAATTTCCCAAGAAATAAAAAAAATAATGAATAATATACCACAAGGAACATACAGAAGATAACTTATGTGACCTTATGTTTGCAGTCAATACGTTTGATTGAAGTATTTTTTTTAAATAAAATTTTATGATACAAGCACTTTTAATAATACCTACTTATAAACAGTTGTAGATAAAATTTTGTACGTAACACGTCGGATAGGAATTATTACGTAAATAACTATTAACCAACAAGTGTATTAGTAAGGGCCATTAACAAAAGAGATAATTCAACGCACGAGCAGAACGAGTGCGTTAATTCTTAAGATTGTTAATTGGCCTTTTAATACTCGTGTTAGTTACAAAGCTTTTCCGTCGACTGTATCAGTTGTATTCGTTTTTTTCAATATTTAAAAAAACTAAAAATATTTTTTTGTTTCATAGGTAAGTACTGTCAAAAATAAATAATGACATTGAAATGTCACAGAAATGGTCGCTGGATCAAATGTCACTGTTTTCGTTTTTCTTAAATTCTTTTTTGGATGTCTCAACACTAATAATTATCATAATTTTTTAGGATAAAAAAATAAAACGATAGGTAAGTCAAAAACTAAAAGTATTCTATACTAGGATCCATTTTTTGAAGACGCTATTGTATGTTTGGTTGCCTACAAAATGTCAATATATAAGATGTGCGTTGGGCTGCCTGCAGAAAATCGTTGATTAATATAGGTGAATCATGCATTAATGGGTGTCATTAATGTATGATTTTGTCTAGTTTTGAGAATGTTTATATCATATGTTAATATACGGTCCACGGAAAAGTATTTATTCTTCTATACAGCTTCAAACTTCTCAGGACCATAAATAACAACATTTAGTTTGGCTGGAAAGAAGTTTCATGGAACGATATCTACCCATTGGGTTGTTGTTGAACTTCTTTCTTCTCCATTTGTCATCATGTTTGTCATTGAAATATGTGAAAAACGTTTTATTTATTGTGTATTAAATAAAATATTTATATTTTATGATGATCGCTTTATTTTTCCCACTTCCGGTATTATATGGTCCATTTTTTGACAGTTCATTTAATTTAACTTGACTATTTGATTGTTATTATCAATCAAAATGTCAAGTTACTTTGAATGCAATATCAAAAAATGATGCATAAATGCAATTTTGCAATAAAAGTGAAAAATATAGGAGTCTTATTTTTCGGCTGTTAGTGAATATCACAACCATCTAAAAAGTGTTAGAGCTACTAAAAGATCTCTCAGGGTCTCCCGTCTTTGAAAACCAAAAATTAGCAAATTTTTAGTTGTGGTGGTATTGTCAAGGAGCAGCAACATGTAATCACGATTCAAAGCATTTTCACTAGAAACCTTCTTAAATTTAATAAATCAGTTTTCGCAATTCATTATAAAATTCAAAACATTTCTAAATAAACGGAATTTATAGGCTTATCAAATTTGGAATATAAATTTCAGGCAACGACAAGTATTATCAAATCACTGGCGAACAAAATATTTTTCGTGATTAATCATACATGCATTGTAAATTATTACACTTTCTGGAAGCGTTTATGTTTGTGAGCAACTATTTTTTGCAATGAAAATAATCAAAAGCGACAACCGATCGATCTTCAATGTAATGAATTATAGGAAAGTTGTGAGTTAGTTGCTTTGTGCTCATGCATGAAAATATAGACCAAATGGTCATTGAAAATTAATAGAATATTTTCACTATGCTTTTGTTCTGATTCGCAGTATTTTTATATGTTTTGCTTGTGAGTTAAATTCCTAGAAACTGATTACTTCTCAAAATGCTTTATGAATTTATAACTAATTATTCAATTGATGATTATGGAAGTTGAATCTCAATGAATCCTGGTTTTTGGCAGGCAGCTATTTTTGAACTGGTTCACTTAAACGGCTTATATTTTTACACATGTTTCCCACTTGAGTAATTTATACAGGGTAGCGGGAAAGTCGGGCACCAAGTCATTTTCTTTGAAATAATTAACATATAAATATCAAATTCTAGGGTTATGAATGGTATTCTATTCTTCGTTTTGAAGAGGAACTGTCAAAGTTATGTAACGTCAGAACTCAATGTACTGCGGCCATCTTGAATTTTTTCAATGAGCATTTCCGTGATAAGTATATTATCTGACTTATCTTGTCATTTGCAAAATTAAAGATGGCGGCAGGGCTGCGTTTGAGAAGCTGGTTGTTGGTATGGAAATTGGTTTAAGGAGTGGGTGTAAAAACTCACTTTTGTGAGCTAAACTCGCTCTAGGTTTTTATGTTTTTAAACGGTGATGGAGTGTTTTATTTCAAGGTTATGTTTGATTTGTTCTTGACAAAACAAATTGTAAACTTATTCATTCCTATCTTTGGCTGAATAGCTGAATATTTTTTCTTGGATTTTGGATTAGTGATCAGATTGGATTGACTTGAGAAATAAATGAGCAGCGGAAATGTGTAAAAAAACTGCATTTTGTCAGCAGTTATGGTTGCCTCCAAAAGATTTGTAAAAACAATAATGAATAATAAAAATGATAATAGTGACTCAGGATAGTGAAGATGAGACTAAAATGTTGGAATTAATAAAAGAGAGGGTGTCCAGTCCAGATTTGTCTAAAATTAACCAATTGACCTTGGCATCCTGCTCATTTTCTACGACAATTTGTCTACCATTTTCCAACGTAACTTGTTTCATACTTCTTCTTTTTCATAACTCATGCAATTATTTATAATTAATAATTGACATCCAAGAGGTTATATCGACAGAATAAATTCAAATGCTTAAGCTGTCATCTTATGTCTTATGACTTTTTTTGTCAGCCTAAATTTTACCCTAGCTGGAACTAGAGTGTACATTGAGTTCTGACGTCACATAACTTTGACGGTTGCTCTGAAAAACGAAGAAAACAATACCGTTCATAACCCTGAAATTTTATAATTATATGTTTATTATTTTCAATGGAAATGACTAAGTGCCAGACTTTCTCGTTACCCTGTATAAATTTCTTAGTATCCATACTTTTATATTTACATACTTTTTTCTACTCCTAGTTATTTTTTCATCATAAAAAATCAGTAATAGTAATCTTATGCTTTCCAGAGCTGGACCAACACACTAAAGGACAGGCTCTTAAGAATCTCTGTGAAAACAAAGACGTTGCCGTCTTTCCAGCGAGAGAATAAAGCGCTAGCACATATTTTTTTACACAGAAAAATGGCTTAACTGCTCAAAACTTTGAATACTAAATGATCTTCTGAAACCTAACTACGGAGATATAACAAGACAAAGCCAATATTCTACCAGGAATCAAAACTTCATGATACCACGGCTTACAATTTTTTTCATTATCTCAAATACTTCGAATAATACAATATTTCAGCCACCGATTCACTTAGTTCAATATCCTTCAACAAATTAATTGTTTCAACCCTCACCACTATAAATCTTTTCATAATGATTGAATAATAGAATCAATAGATAACAAAAGAAATATAACACTCACTGAAAGACAATTGAGGCGTTCCATACTTGAAACTCACTTCATGTGTTTTTTTCTAGTAATCGATTTAATTATAATTAAATATGAATAAGAATTTAATGATGAAATTTAAATTATTTCAGTAATGTAATAAAAAACAGGTTGATGTGACAGTGAAATAATTTTTAGTGAGGTAGAATGTATCAGACTATAGAATTATTTCATTGCAAAGCCATAACACCCTTAACATCGATTAAATTGAAGTGTGGTGAATAAAAACAGTTCTTGGAGAAAATCAATCTACATTGAGGTAATAAATTTTGGAACGAACAGTAGAAGGCAGTTCTTTTTGAAATGATACTTTTTCTTGTGCATTTATCAACTTGTAGCATATGTAACAGCAAGTTTGTTGGCGACAAAAAGCTCCCTATCTCTTTAAATAAATCATTGCGCGTCTTGGAAAACTTATCTCCTGAGATATAAGTGGAGTTTGGGAGTTAAAAGTGTGAGCGAAGAGAAGCAAACAGGTCTTCAGATAGCGACACTGAACGACAGCTTAGAATGTGCCACCATCGCCGAAGGGAAAATGATATTTCCATAAAATTGTCACGTTCACTCAACAAGAGCGTAATCTTTATTCAAATCACAAGAATATGAGCTATACGCTGATTTCTTTTTACTGAGTCTGTTAAGTTGAGCAATGTACCATATAAGCTGTAAGATTGAAAAAGGATGAAGTTATAATAAAACTCGATAATATTAGGACTATCTGAATTCACTCTTTTGCATCATATTTTTTATTTACCATTTTATCAATATATGTATTTATCAGTTAACCATCTAAATGTTCAAATTTATACCTATTACTTTGTATCATTTTCGAAAACGGTAATCTGTTAAGCATTTTTCAGTATACATTCGTAATTAGTAGCATCTTTCACTAGCTTAGAGTCCTACTCCACAGTCACACTGTACGTTTTTGTCATCCTATTGACGAGCGTTGTCTCGTAATCGTGCGAAAAGTTTCCGTCGTCCTACTCATAGCGCTTTGCTTGGGTATCTAAGTCTATTTCATTCAACCATCTATCCATTATCACACAATCCACATAATTTTGAAAAAAATTGCTTTACACACTCACTCAATATTTCCAACTAGTTAAACAGTCAAATAGTTTTCACCCAAATGCGTTAACCTTTTGCTTAGTTTTCAATATATTTGTTTTAAATCAGGAGTGAAACGAGACAAAAAGACAGGCCCATTTCATTTCGTATGGCATCACTACTTCTGATTTCACAGCATCACAGTATCATTTCTTTTAATCATCATACATTCATATCATTTCACATTTATATCTATAATTCAGAATATTAACTAATATAGGGTAGAACTTATTTAATTGTCTTAACACTCTCCCTTAATCGAATGTTCTAATGGAATGAATATCAGAATATCTGATTCAATATAAATCATTGAAAATAAGAATCAACCAATCATTAACTATTGTAAGACATAAACTGTAATCTTACAAAGCAAATAGAATTTTTTTTTATTCATCATCTCATAATTCCAAATAATACCTATTCTCCACTTATGAAAATGAAAAGTGCGTAAGCCAGCCTGTAGGCAAACACTTGCAGATGAAATTTTATACAAGATAATAAAGCCAGAAGTCGCCTGCAGTACTTCAAGAGTAACAGGAAACTTCGTTGGAGATGTGGGAATTATTATGAAAATTGTTCGAAATAAATGAATAAAATACACGTTTTCCTTCGAAACAGTGTCGAAATAGATGCATTTTTCATCACTATTCCATTTTTGGAGATATAGGTGGTATATTTTGAAAAACTGTGAAGAAATTTATATTTTCGTTGTATTCAATGACGTGCTCAAATCTGTTTATGAGGTACCGTTTTTGGGATATAACCAAAATATATCCTTTTTTTCAGATATCGCCCCTTATCTTCGAAACTGAAATTGTTTCAACTAATCTTTTGACCGCATTAAACGTATCACAAAAAAGTATCAGTGGTTCACGAATTTATCTTTACTAAGAAACCCTGCAGTCTCACTAAAATTGGGATACACTTTAGACCTACATAATAGCTTTCGCATATATTATTGAAATGTGAATTGAATTTACACATTTAAAATTCACCGTTCGGTTCTATTTTGCGATTTAAATATTCACCAAAGATCACGAACATTTCTAATCGCTACCATCAATCACTCGGCCGTCTTGATTACTGCACCTGAAAGCCTCATCTACTCTAGACGGCAATAAGTCTTGTGCTACGGCCCCCTTATTGATCCTCATAGATCTTCATTTTACGAGACGTTAAAGCAACTTTTTCATTTGCCGTTAGGTCGATATTTGCCACATGACGCTAGAGAAGTAAAAATGGTCTGGTCGCAACTAAGAATGATACGAGGGTGATATAATTCGTTTATATATCATAATATAACCCTTACAAAGGTGTCTGTTGTTCACATTAGGGTTCAATAATAGTTTTTATCGCCAACCGTCAGTAAAGTCGTCGATTATCAGATTGATTTCCGGAAGTAAACAAACAGTTTACCTTATCCTTATACCAATAATGTACTATTATCTGCCTTGCGGCAGGTAAAGTGACATATTAGTCAGGTAAAGTGACATAAGAGTCAGGTAAAGTGACATATGAGTCAGGTAAAGTGTTTTGATTTGACATTACTCGGAAATTATTATCTGTCAGTGTCACGCTTCTCTCTATTATGAAATATACCTTAGCTCCTTTTATATTATGAAATTCTGAATAGTTGGCGATAAAATGTTGTATGCACCACACCAGAAAAGTGTCTTTATCGGACTCGCCTGTTATTCGCCTCGCTTTGCTCGTCTCATAATTTCAGACTCGTCCGATAAAGAATCACTTTACTGCCTTGGTACATAAATAACTCAACAGTTAAACAAAATGTATTGGTAATTTCAAGTTATATGGAAATCGCTGATTCTGACTAGCTTTTAGATTATAGTTATTGTTTTATTGAAATATTTATGAATTGCTTTCACGACATTATTATTCTGTTGATTGGATTTATTCTATTCTACTTCGATTGGAAATCAACATGTGAAAAAATCGGTCTTTTGAGTTTTACTTTATAATACTTAATTATTAGCAATATCCTGAACTTCCATTACAATGGTATTTCAGGTAATTCTTGTCAATCAAACTCATTAAATGAAAATATAACCATAAACTATTGATAAAAGTTGTTCAATTGTTCGATGAAATGTAAAAACCAGGAGAAGTAAATTCAAAATTCTTACTCAAATCAATGAAAGTTACTATGTAAGTTGTTGAAAATAGTGAACTGCTTGTTATAAAACATTGGAACTCGTTAGCTTTTGTCTTTTAAAGGAACACTGTATTTTTACGAGTATCACAAAGCTCACCAATTACTCTTCATTAGTAGAAAAACAAACGCTTTATGAATAGATGGAAAATATGGAACATTAACACAACTTACAATCCAATGCTTAAATGTTTATAATTCATGTGGCCTATACCCACAACATTTTGAAGATTTATTAATTATAAAAAATTTGTGTTATATTCAGATTTTTCGGAGAAATATCCAAAGAAAAGTTGTTTTAATTCCTCCATTTCAACTATCAATATTTGGCCAGATATTGTTCGCAAAAATAAGTTCATGGGAAACTATTGAAAAATATATTTTCTCTTTGAAAATAAACAAAAATAGACTATTTTTCTTGCATTTGGAATAACCCTGTTATAAGTTCATACTTTTAAGGCTATAAGTTTGTATATTTAATGCCAGATGTCAAAAAAATAAAACTGGGAGTATATCTTTACTTCCATTAATTGGAAATATTTCTATTCATAATTAGAATCATGGTACACTACCGTGAGTACGAGTTTAAATTTTGATAGCACTATAACGCCTCTGATGCGATAATTGAAGTGGAGCTGTGGACACTTGGATGGGTAGCCACTGGTAAAAAACCGTCGTAGCTTTCGTACAGCCTGCAGCGGAGAGCGGAGTAGCATACTACAGCTCGAGTTCGCAGGTGTTATACGATCAAGCACGGGTATAATGAGGATATTACGTCTTTTGGAGGAGACGCAAAACCGAGATCCCGAGTCCATGGATGCTGTGCTCGATAATGAACCTTATCACTGCAAGTTGAAACACTAGTGTGTTCGTCAAAATTTCCAGTTAGTGGTGGAGTGCTCCCGGCATGGTTAAATAATCGGATGTGAAAAAAAGAACGAAAAACAATCATACATGAAGGAAATGGAAAATAAGCTATTTATTATACAGTGGAAAAAAGTGAGCTGAAAAGAAAGCTCAAATCTAATATTTTTCCCGTGTATAATACACTACTTTTTTCTGTGTCAGGAACATATTGTTAGATTTCTTATTCTTAGATGTATTAACAACCCATGTCAAGCAGCGAATGCCGGACGGAAACACGGCTCCTCCCTCGTGCCCGCCTGTGTTGGCGCGCATGCGTGAGCGGTTGAAAGATTGTAAGAGCGCCAAATTTGAATATCTTGAACGAGATCTAACACGGCCAAACTGACATCATTCCACTCTCGGAATGCACAAATTGAAATCTTTTATCGTGACCAATATTTATAAGGTATGTGAGTACACTCAATAGTTAGGTTCATCATTATGCGGGTATTCTAGATTCACAAATTTTCTCGAAATTTCCCAAATTGCGGCAGGTTTGGCAATACATTAGAATATTTCTTTTTTTTTATTTCTAAAATTACAAAAGAAAAACATTACTCAGACTGTTGTGGCGCCAACAGTTACTCACAACAATAATTCGGCTGGCGGCATGATGGGAATACTGCAGTATTAGGCTGTAGATATTGTGACATTTAACATTTTTTTTTGTTTGAATCGTTTACTGAATGACACGATGGAAATATTGCAGCAAGCACATATTTGCGATGGGTCATTCTACACTCTAATTGATAATTCAGTAAATGACACGATGGAAATATTGCATCAAGCACATATTAGCGATGGGTCATTTTATACATTCTAATTGATAATTTACCAAATGACACGATGGAAATATTGCAACAAGCACATATTTGCGATGGGTCATTTTACACTTTCTAACTGCAATCTAACGCATACGTATTGTAACGAGTTATTTTTTTTGACACTGATTTAAGTTTGTTTTCTCCGTTTCATATTTTTATTTTGCCACTTGATTTTAAATAACTCGTTACTTATTTTCCGATTCCCTTTTGTGACCGATTTATTAAAATTTTTTTTATTATTATTACCGTTATATTAGTTTTAGTATTTTTTGTATTAGTCCGGAGGTACGCAAATTTATATTGAATCATAAAATTAAGTCATTTCCGAAGATAAAATTTTTCAGTTAAAAAGGACATTGGGTATATATACCATTAAATTTAATTCAATTAATTCCGAAAGACGTCTAGTATATGACAAACTTTTTTGTGGTTTTTGAATAAAAATTTTGCTAATGAGAATATAAAAGGAGAGGAGTTTAATTCGAGGCTCTCTCAGCTGACTCTCAGTTCGTTCTAAATTCGTGAATCGTTTTAATTGTGTATTGAGTTTATTACCGATCCGGTTCCCGGAATCCGTATTTTTGGAAAGACAATCATTTTTAACCAAGTTTGTGCATACCGAAGCCGCTGCAGGAAGGTAAAATATTTTAATAATCACAGTACCTATATACAACAATTTCCGTACCTCCGTACTCCGTACTTTTGAAATAATTTGATTTTTTTCCGTACCGGTTGATATTTTGTATTTTGGTGAAAACTTTTACTTTGGTGATTCTTTTTGAACATAACCGGCTATACTAAAATATCGTACTTTACTTAAAGAAATTTGCTTCCATTATAATAGGAGTTAGATTTTACTGGTGAAGAAATTTAATTTTCTTTATTTTTCCGGAATTTGATTATCCGCTGTTGAATGAAAACTCGTTTCAATTTTTTTTTGAATAAAAGTTAATTTGTTCTAGAAAATTGGTTTTTATTTATTGCTAAGAAAGTAACTGTTATTTATTGAATATTCGCCGGCTCTCTATTGAGGGTACGATTTTATGTGATTAATTTATATACATTTGATACTATCAAGGACTCTAATCTTTAATTTTTCCCGAGTTATTTTTTTTTACTCTGTGTGCCGATAGATAGAAGTATTTAACTTTACAGAATTAATTTATTTTCTTCGTGTTGGAATAGTAGTGCACCGTTTTAAACTCAAATCCAAAGGGATATTCGAACCTGTCTTGTGGCTCTGTTACGCTTGTTCGTTTACCCGGCAGATTACTAATTTTTTTTTATATAAACCGGTAAACTTGTTTTCTTTATATTTTCGTGTTTTTCCTATCAAATCCAAAGGGATATTCGAACTTGTCTTGTGGCGCTGTTACGCTTGTTCGTTTACCTGGCAGATTACTGACATTTTTTATAAACCGGTGAAATTTGTTTTCTTTATATTTCCGTGTTTTTCCTGTCAAATCCAAAGGGATATTCGAGCTTGTCTTGTGGCTCTGTTACGCTTGTTCGATACCTGGCAGATTACTAACGTTTTTTTTTAAACCGGTAAAGTTGTTTTCTTTATATTTCCGTGATTTTCCTTTCAAATCCGAAGGGTGAATTGAACTTGTCTTGTGGCTAAGTTACGCTTGTTCGATTGCCTGGCAGATTTACACCGTATTATATAATCTGACCGGTTTAGACTTTTACTACCGCCCATTTGTTCTTCCCGTTAGTTTATCAGTACCTGTTAATTTATAATTACAATAGACCACAGAGTGAAATTATAACAAAGGAAAAACTTCTATTTATTCCGTTATTTAATCGTTATTTGAAGATAAACCGATATTTTATTATAAATTTGAGAGTACCTAATCTAAATAAGTTTAACAAGACCCCTGGAATTATCCGTAACCTCCATCTGAGGCTATCTGGAACTCTTGACAATCAAGGTCAAGGGGCCGTGGAGCAAACCACGTTAAAAATCTGGCGCCCGAGCATTCCGTTATAAGATTTTCAGCTAAGGGTGTCCATAGTGACGTGTTCGAGTGGTAGACGACCACGTGTACAGGAAAACGCGTTACAGTATCTGCGATGGGTTGATCGAAGTCAATCTACTACCAATGATCTAACACGGCATAGATTAGACGAAACATAGTGGGATTACTCACACAGGGGAACAGTCCCTTTCTTTTTGATTTGTGGTAATTATTACTATTTAAATTTTCTAAACTTTGCTCGGCCAATCTGAAAAATGTTCCATTCTACTCTTAGAAGGTTTGTTGCGGTTTAACTATTGGAGCGATATAAATCAGAGGTTCTCACGTGCATTTCGATAACAAAGTATTAAATGAATGATTTGAAGTTCTTTTCGTTAAATTAGTACCAGCACCATGGATTGGTTCTTGCTGGAGCACCGAATGTTCTTATGAAGTTGTCAAAAAAAAACTTGGCTCAGTTTCTTCAGTGGCGAAGGTAGGTTGGAAGCGAAGAAGACAAAAGTTTAAGAAAGCCTCAACTAGGACGAATAGGTACTGTGTTAAGGTTTCCAGATTTTCAATAATATTTGTATCGAGGGTGATAAAACGTAGCTTAAAACCAACCTGACTGGTTCTATTCAACCTTCTAACACATATCAAACAATGTTCAACATGTTTCTCAACACAGCGAACCAGCGAATTCATTATTAGATGGTATAGAAGCTGAAATTCCATAATTTTCTTAGCCTTTGCTGAGGTAATTCGAAATAAAGTGCTTTTTATGTACTAATGCCACAAGAGAGCGAGAAGAAACTGAAAACATATCATTTCTATAGGTTCCATATATCATTCTGGCATAAAAAGAACTGAGGAAATCGATCAATTATCTGTACACACTACAGCTATTACATCCACAAAAAAAAAATCCTTGCACTGACCACGTTAATGTAATAAAAAACATAACATATTTAATTCGTGGCAAGTAATATGGAATCATACGACATCCAAACAAAGAGGACGTAAGATACAAGTTGAGTTCTGTCTATCAATACTACACAAACCAAGAGATCAAGCCGCTTGCGTATAGGGCACACACTCAAATATCTCCTCAAGAAAGAACCAGCATCAGAATGTAAAAACTGTCATACTTCTCCTACCGTGAAACACATTATCATTAGAGTCCTGATTTTCCAGACATATAAAACAGAATAACTTAGTTGCGGTATTCAAGGATGTGCTCACCAAAGACACAAGTGATTTATTCAAATATCTCAAAGACGCTAATTTGTTTAGCAAGATTTCATTAACTACAAACCAAATATAGCTCATACTACTTACGTAAGTCCTCCTGTAAATGACTCTTAGTATTGATGCGGGTATTTTTGTATTAGTAGAAGAAAAAATACTGAAAACAACCTGACAGAGATTATAAGACCTGCTGTATACCTGTGGAGGGATGTAATATAAACAACACTTAAACCTTACTTTTTTTTTGCATAGTACACAACGATTCGCCATTTTATAAATGTAACTATTCCATAAAGCATACTTAGGTATATTTCGTCTACATCAAAATGTTTCCCAATAGCAATTGAAACAAACAATTGTCTAGAAAAGAATAATAAAAAAAATGTGAGCGGCTTTGTCACATTTATTGAAAAATATAGGATTTCATAAAATTTCAAATTGGCATTCTGTTTATAAACGTGTGAAAGAAGTTCTGTACACTGTCAAATATTGAACAAATCGATCTTCATACATTTATCTCAATTCTATAACAATTATTACATTTCAAACAATACGTTTGGCAACATCTATTGAATGTAGCAACATAAATAAATAAACCTTAACACTGTTTACATACTGTTCATCCTGGCACAGGGCAACACCCCTCCAGTATGTACATTGTTCAGGGATCTATCCATCGAACTCTCGTATGGTGGTCGATAGATTATTTTTTCTGAATAACCTTTTGAATCACCTTTTAAGAATTAAGAATTCATAGCACTCGGTTCAAAATTTCTTAAAAATGTGTGACAGCGCTTCAAGAAAATACACTTCGCCATGTGGCTGACATTCAATGAAAACAGTGCACATTGGACAATTCTTGCCGGAGTAATGTGAGTAGATTATTTCCACCATATTTATTATTTCGACCGGCTAGGACGTAATAATTATGAATCACTGAAACTGAAATTGTCTATTGGTTTCGAAGGACGTCGAAAAATAAAAAAGCTTCTATTTTCTGCTGACGTCCCGTTTGTTATCATCAAAAGACTTAGACTGTTCTTACCTACATAATTATGTTCGCCTATGTCAATATCGTAATTAGTAAATTAGTATGATTGTGTGGTGCTACGTGCTACCACAAGATTAGGTTTTAATTTTACATCAGGAAGTTCTACGAAAGCATTTGTAACAAAATAGGAATTGTAAATAGAACTCTCAAGCCACCGTAACGGTGCAATATGAGAAACTTTGTTTTAATTTATTTTTGTTAGCCAGTGTCTCAATAATTATTCGAATGTTGTATCAATAGGACAATTTGTATGATAACCAGAGATTACAACAGGTAATAACTTTGAATGGTTATTGTATCTAGATTAGAACATTAAATAAAAAATAATTTTTCTCTCTAAAATTTGTTCTGGCGTCTTAGTCAGGTTTCAATCACACCACCTCGAGCGTGTTTGTCTGGACGTAGGAAGTCGAAAGCACTATGTTGTTTCGTGGTGCTGTTTTTTTTTTCGGTACCGAATGCTTTGTCGGCGTTATCGACGTTGTTATTATTATGAGCCGGTGATGTGTTCGTTGTAGATTCACCAGAAATGAATTATTTTTTTATATCAATAGAAACTTTTGAACTTTTATAATAAAATTGAATCGAACCACTCATGTCATGCCACAATACTCGTAGGGATGACGAGAATAACTGAAATATCTAATAGTTTGAAACAATTGTACAGACCGCAAATACTTGAATTCACTGTTTGAACCCCGTAGAACTTGTAGACACCAATAAAATCAATAAAAATGACTGCTTCAACTCAATTCCACCATTGGGAAGAGATACTTTAAAATCAATTTTAAAATCTACGTTTCTGGAATGGGTTGCCATGCGGTAACCACCTTTGCACAGATTTTATTAGAAAAAGAATCAACTCTACTTACGGTTTCTCGCTCTGATCACCCAAATACAGTTTAAAACCTGATATAAATTTTTTTTTTTACCATACATTACTGTCTTATCCACACGGTTTTGCAGATTTTCCAAAATTGGTGCTTTTCTGTCGTAATGTATTTCAATTCACCCACAGAAATATTTATTAACATGTATGGACTACAAAATCTCACATAGCACAGAAGGGTTCAGAAATTGCACGTGTACCCCACACCTGTTGTTAGATTTCTTATTCTTAGATGTATTAACAACCATTAACAACCCATGTCAAGCAGCGAATGCCGGACGGAAACACGGCTCCTCCCTCGTGCCCGCCTGTGTTGGAGCGCATGCGTGAGCGGTTGAAAGATTGTAAGAGCGCCAAATTTGAATATCTTGAACGAGATCTAATAATATTATTACATATATCATAGTCAGAATGTTATCGATATGAAATTGAAATTTTTAAACTGGTAAGCTGTTGTAGTTATAGCGACAATTAGACATGAATTAGACCTGCGTTGCTGAGGAAAACTTCAAAGTACCCAATCAAATATCTGTCAATTCAATTCTGTGATTTTATTCGAAAATTGCGAACTCAGTGATTATTTAGTAGTTATTTTGTATAATATGAAGTTGATAAATGTCTGATTCCGAGTTTTCTCTGACTCCACCGGAGCTGATAGAAGCAGTGCAAGTAGCGTCACGAAAATTATTGCCGGATAAATTGCGGAAAATTTACGAAACCGCGTATTCAAGATTTACAGAATGGAAAATGTATATGTGATTCATTAGTGCGATAAAGTCCAATATCTTGTGAATGGGTAAAGATATTTGTCACTTTCCTATATAATCGTAGGAAAATGTATATTTTACAAGATAAAATCTTGATACAGAATCATTTTTATACTCGTAACTTTTTTTAGTAGCACACTGCTAACGGCGACGCACGACTGAATCTCTCATTCTTGCACATTAAGAGGCAATGCGCTGTGTGCGCTTTCGCCAAAAAAGATAAAATGTACTAAAAGACCCTGCAGAAAGTGTTTTTTTTTGTTGATTGAAACTCAATACATAAACTTGTATGAACAGAAATAGAAATTATTTTAAGATTTGCTTTAAATTTGAAAAATAAGTGATTTTTCCTTCAAACACATTTTTCTCCCTTATTAGTTAAGATAATACGTTCAAAATTTCAGGGTTTATATGAACCATTACCAGACTATGCATATTATTTTTTGGAAAAAAAATTTCTTTTTTTTTTTTTTTTTTTTTTTTTTTTTGGCTTTGGACAGCTTGATCCATTCAGCCACGAATTTATTGTACTGTTGCACTGTTTGTTACAATAATCAGCATAGTAGGTTAGCTATGGTACTTAGATTGTTCAAGACAAGTATATTCGTATCTTCTAAACTAAAAATTTCTGTGCTGTGAAATTTGAAATAAATTTTGTTAATATTTTTTTCTACTAGCGTGCGGAAAGATCCACTTTTCCGCACTAGTGCGGAAAGTAAATTTGTTGACACTTGAGGAGTATATTGACATTTGAATATTTAAAATATGTATTTTGTATATCCAAGTTTACCAAATGACTGAAATATTAAGAAATTTATTAGAATTCTGCTATAATTTTCAATAAAGAGGAACGCGTACGCTTCAATAATTTTTTACTGGCTGGTATTTATAAGCCTCATCAAATGATTGTCAAATAATAATAAACATCTGACATTTCTCATCTGTCACTTTGAATCAACATGCAACAAAGAAAAAATAATCCTGTCAGTCAATACTATACGTTATCAAAACCAATTTTACCGTCACAGCTTTTTCTAAGAGATAATTTATCTATGGATTCTTCAGATGAAGATTTGCCAGAGTCAGTTTTGGAAGCAGCCAGAACTGCAAACTTGGATCTACTACCATCAAAATCTCGTCAAAGGTATGAAAAGGAATATATTTTGTTTGAAAGCTGGTGCCAGAATAAGGGAATTAAAATTTTTAATGAAGACGTTTTTTTTTGGTTTATTTCGATGAAATTTCCAAAACATGCAAGCCAAACACTCTTTGGTCCAGGTACCTACTCGATGTTAAAAAGTCTAATTAAACTCAAAAAAGACGTTGATTTAAGCAAATTTTACAAGGTCACGGCATACCTAAAGAATCAAAACATTGGATTTAGACCACTAGTCAGCAGCTGTCACCAGTAAAGCCTTCCAAAGTGACCTCTTCCAGTCAAGTTCCCATAACCACGGCTGGAGCAAATCTGACATTGGAATACATTCTAGCCTCCGCAATTAATTTGCAGAACTTTTGGGTTTTTTTCCGCACGCTGGTAGAAAAAATAGTGTACCTAACACGTGCGTTAAGTGACTTTTCCGCACGCGATTGCTGGCCGAACTCCGCTAAAGCGTCGGAAAAGTATCACTTTCCGCACTAGTTAGGTAAACTACTATATCAGTGCAGTAATAAATATGCATCGTCTCCGAAGCTACACACTAGTAATATACTGTCAAAATTTGAAATCATTATGTTTATTAATTAATGAGAAAAATGTGATTGAAGGTGCGTAAGAATTTGAATTTTAATGCTACGGTCTGAAGCGACATCTTACGGAGTACATACATATTTTGCACAGAGTGTACTGACTGACTCTCGCCTTGTTTAACGCTTGGATTTTAATCAGATTCTGTCCTCCTCCAAATTTCGAAGCTTTCCAATCTTACGCGGGTAAATCAGAGCTCATTGGCTCTTGATAAACTTTCAATTTTCACATCCTGTTTAAAACTTCTTCAAAATTCCGATAAAATAAAATGAATTGAAAGATGCATAGGATAAAACTGGTATTAAAATTAGCGTGAAAAGATTCACAAACGGTTGTATTTCTTGCTTCTGCTATCACTAATTCCAGCTCTAAGACTAGGTGAAAAATCGGCTTCTTCTGAAATATAACTGTCAACCACATAATCGAGAACCGTAATAGACTTTTTTTATAGAGGATGCATTTCCCAGAAATCGAAAGTATAGCAACCATCTCCTCCCGATGGATTTAATAATGGTATATCAAATATTCCTCAGTTTCCCTGGTTTCGTTCTTAGGAATGGGGACTAGACGTGTCCGCCAAAAAATGATTAGAATGAATTAAAATAATAACTTTTAATTAAAATAATAATGTTGAGTCGATTATTGTGACATGATTTTAATTTTGCTCTTGTTATTGAGCTATTCAAATATAAAAAAAATATTATGTGAAATGGTATTTTTTTCTTCAAAAAAGTCGAAATTTTCCCCTCGGCACCATTTTCTTATTTGTTTATGGAACAATTTCAAACAAATTTGGATAGTCGAAATGATTCCTCATGGTCAAGGAGCCTTGCATATTTTTTGGAATAAAGTTATTTTATTCCATGGGATTTGATTTTTTATTTCGTTTTTCGAAAATATTCATTCAAAACTATGCATAGCATGTGAACCATGGTACTTTCAACACATGCTGAAACTTTGAAGTGAAAATATCGCATGGTTTCACAGAAAATGGTACTGGGAGGAAAATTTCCGACTTTTATGAAAAAATCAATACCATTCCACATAATTTTTTTTATATTTGAATAGCCCAATAACAAGAGCAAAATTGAAATCATGTCACAATAATCGAGTCCAAAACATTTTTTTTTTTTTTTTTTTTTTTTTTTTTTTTTTTTTTTGGCTTTGGACAGCTTGATCCATTCAGCCACGAATTTATTGTACTGTTGCACTGTTTGTTACAATAATCAGCATAGTAGGTTAGCTATGGTACTTAGATTGTTCAAGACAAGTATATTCGTATCTTCTAAACTTCTAAACACTGCATTGACCAGACAGACAAGTATTCCCCATTCAAGGCCCTAATCAACTTTGATTATGGTTACTTAGTTATGGAAACTTACAACAGGATTATACAGGGTTATTTTTCACGCTAAGGTGCCTTTCATAGCGACTTTACAACACACAAAACGGGCAACGGAGAGAAGGTAAAATATATAACATAGGGATAGACACGAGGAACAAGACTGAACAGATATACACTGACACTGACTTCCGATACTAAATTCTTCTTTTTGTCCTTTTTAAAAACTCCCATATTATTTGGCTTAGCCTAGGATTACGTCGAGAGAGATACAGAACGCTAGCTTGATTCTGAGGGAGCGGAATCCTTTCTTTTGCGAGGGATTCTGTCAAATACTTAACTGCATTTTCATTATGTAAACAGCCAAACATCCAGTGATTGATGTCATCAATATTGCCGTCGCAGTCACATAATTCCGTTTCACTTAGTTTAAATCTGTAGAGGTACGCATTTACGGTGGCATGATTAAAAATACATCTGACGAACTTGGTGTAGATGTTTCTATTGGGGTGACTTCTTGCAGTAAAAGACTCAATTGGTAAAGTAGGATGGATTTTAGTATAAAGGTTATTGCTTCGATTACAGAAGGTATACCATTCAATATCCCAGTTTTGCTTTAGAGATTGTCTGCGTGCTGCTGTAAGATCTGTTCTATATAACCAGTTGGTTTCTGTACCTTTCAAGATCGCTTCTTTAGCGAAGTAATCTGCTTTGATGTTGCCAAAATTGCCAGCGTGCCCCTTTACCCAAATGAACCAAACAGAACTATTTATTTCTTGTAATTTTAGTTGATTCTCTAAAATTCTTACAATGAGTCTTGTAAAGCTGATTATGTGAGTTTTTTAAAGCAGATAATGCAGACTTTGAATCAGACATTATTACAATTTGCTGATTAGTGATTTGTCTCTTAACGGCCCATTCGAGAGCTTGGTATATTGCAAATAGTTCTGCGGAGTATATGGAACAATGTTGATTCAACTTAAACATTAGCGATTCTTTATAGTTTTGGATGTATACAGCACAGCCAACTCCTAACTTTGACTTCGAACCATCTGTAAAAATCTTGCAAGGTTTTTCAAACTCTCCAAGCAATTCGTGGAGAGCAATGGAATTATTACCATCAAAAGAGGGGAAGCAAACGTTGGTCCGGGCATATGAGATATCGAAAGTGGCTTGATAAAATGAAAATTCAGCTGGAATGTCTAAGTAAGAGGAGACATTGGGATATGCTATGGCTAATGTTGGAGAATTTTTATTGTGCCACCACTTATCAACTAAATTAGATTTGGAGATGTCAGATATTTTTCGCAATAGTTCAATCTGATTGTTAGCTTGACATTTAAGGATAAACTTCTCAGCTAAAAATACACGTCTTAAATTCAGGGGAGGTTCCGTACATTCAGCTAAGAGATTATCTGTGAGTGTGGATTTAAGTGCGCCCAAAACCAACCTCAGGGCTTTATACTGAATTCGATCTAGTTTTTTAAGTCGAGTGTTCGTGGCAGACCCATATAGGAAGCAACCGTAATCAAGAATGGATCTAGTATATGCACGATAGAACATTAAATTGACTTTAGGATCAGCACCCCATTGATATCGATTA
Organism: Galerucella nymphaeae; assembly: GCA_963978555.1. NCBI lineage: Eukaryota > Metazoa > Arthropoda > Insecta > Coleoptera > Chrysomelidae > Galerucella > Galerucella nymphaeae. Next base: position 13,754,311 of record OZ021718.1, read on the forward strand.
ACTGCTTTGAGGACATTTAAGCTCTTTTCGCATTTAATTAAACATTTATTAATGTGTTCATTCCATGTAAGTTTAGTATCCAGTGTAATACCAAGATAGGTAAAGTGATTGTGTACGGATATACTTAGGTTACTTACCTTCACATTGGATAGGGTCGGTAAACGGTGCCGAGTAAAGAATACCACAGCAGATTTATTCGGAGTAAGATCAAGTCCTTGATTGAGAAAATATACTCTGGTATTATATATAATTTGTTTAATAGAATCAGTACATTGATCGTAAGATTTTTTAACGGTGTAAAAACAGAAATCGTCCGCATATTGTAAAATGTTGCAATTAATATCCATCCCATGAAGGTCCATGGTGTATAAATTGAACAAAAGAGGGCTAAGAACAGAGCCTTGAGGTAATCCTTGATGAACTACCCTTGGTCCAATCAGTCTGTCGTTGCAACGGACGAATATATGCCTATTAGTGAATAAATTTACCAAAGCATATGCGCAGATTGTTGGAATACCCAAATGCGTTAATTTTTTGAAGAGTAGATTTAAGTTGACATTGTCATAAGCACCTGAGATGTCAAGAAATAGGGCAGATAGATAACTATTGTCTGAGTAAGTCAACTGAATATCAGTTGTTAGCTGCGATGGGCAGTCGATCGTTCCTTTTTTCCTCCGGAAACCAAACTGGGATACCGGAAACAAATTTCTGCTTTCACACCACCATTCTAGTCTAGTTTTCATGATACGTTCGAATGTCTTCAATAGACAAGACATGAGAGAGATAGGTCTGAAGGCATTTCGGTCATTTACTTTGGGTATAGGAATAACCATGCATTGTTTGAGAGAATCACAATTATCCCCTTTAAGTAAAATGTTGTTGTATATTTTGGAAAGATAGTTTATGGCAATTTCAGGAAGATTTGCTAACATGAGATAGTTTGTCCCGTCAATACCGGGAGATGTATTTTTTGAGGTTTTGATATTTGCTTTAATCTCGTCAGATATGATAGTGGTAAGCAAAAAGTGAGAATCGATATGGTTGTTTGGCATTTTTATAGGCAGTTGTACATAATCAGGAGCAATTTTTGTTAGAAGTCGTTCTACCATAGATTCGTCGTTAGCGGTATAGTTTTTGCGACCCTGGATCTTATTTACTCTTCTCCAAATATCTGAGGGAGGAGTTTGTCTGTTAAGAGTGGAGCAGTATCTTGCCCAGCTAGATTTAGCTTTTGAGCGGAAAGTGCGTTTACAGATAGCTTGATGTCTCCTATACTCGTTAAAATTCGAAAGGGTTAGATTGGATTTATATGCTTGGAAGGCATTTTTCCTTGAAGTCGAAGCAGCAAGGCACTCGTCATCCCACCACACTGGAGCTTTGACATACTTAGTTGATGGGCGGATTAACGAAAAGGATTTGTTAGCAGCATTTGTGATTGATTCTAATAGGAATAAAATCATTTCGTTAGTGCTATGCAGAGTTGGCTCCTGTATGAGATCTTGTTCTATGTTAAATCTGAATTGGTCCCAATTGGCATTAGTCATCGACCACTTAGCTGATGATTTGAACATCATATTTTGAATCTTGATATCATTGATAGAAATTCGAATGGGAAAGTGATCAGATCCATATGTATCTGGCAGGACGGTCCAGTCAAAGGATGAACATAATCTGGAAGATAAAATGGTAAGATCCACAACCGACTTGGCTTGACCGGGAAGAGTAACTCTCGTAGCAGATCCGTTATTGGCGATTATTAAATGAGGAAAAGAATCTAAAGCTTCAACTAATGTATTGCCTTCCGGGGAGCAAGATGTTGACCCCCACAAGCCATGATGTGCATTAAAATCACCAGTGACAATGCAGTCATGTTTAATTTGCGAAAAAAGATTACCGTAGTCTTGCGCTGTTAATTTAACTTTTGCCGGTCGGTACACACTCAATATTGAATACTTTCTCTGATCAATGCAAATATTTACTCCACAAACTTCCAAGTTTGGATTAAAATTATAAACAAATGAAATAGGTTCGTAATTGATACTATTCGATATAAGGATGGCAACACCGCCATATCCCCTACTTCTATTTCTGCTCACTATACTAAAGTTATTGAAACAAACAGTATCTGAAGGTTTACACCAGGTTTCTGATAAAACTGCTATATCGAAATGTTCTTCCAACAGCAATTGATGTAAGGAATATTTGTTAGCGTTTAGCGAACGAATATTCCACTGAATAATTTTAATACTTTTGGAGGCCATCTTAATTATGTAAAAATGTTATTAACAATTTCTTTAACTTTATTTTCAAATTCAATTTCGTCAACTTTGATGTTAGTAGCCCTATTGGGGGAAGATTTAGCAAAATTTTGGAAACTTTCTTTTATCAAGGTTTTTAATGTAGCACTGAGCTGGGTTATGAATTTATTAAACTCATTTGCAGGTTCACATTGTCCAAACTGAAATACTGGATCCGCACAAAAACTGGTCTGGAACTCTCTACGGATAGGAGGAAAATTAGGCGTAGTTTCATCATTTTTCCTCTTTTTCGGTGGACTGACAATCGGGGTTGAATAATGTTTTTCAGTAATGCTATTTTTATGAGACGTACCAGGATTGGATTTATAGGGGGAGGCAGCTTTCAATGGAGGGAATTCTGAGTCGGAGTTTATTAACGGTGCAAATTTATTTTTTTGAACGAGACTGGAGTAACATGGATTTTCGATTACTTTCTCAGCTTCCTTAAAAGAAATATTTAAGTTTGCCATAGCTTCTTTGGTTTTTTTTTGTTTTATGTATTCAGGGCATTCCTTAAAAACTGACTCATGGTTGTTATTCTCACAATAAATGCAAAATTTCCTACAGTTATCAGGACAATCATTGCTTTCCTCATTTCCACATTTTTTACAGCGTTTTTTGATTTGCACTGGGTAGCTGAGTGGCCATAACGAAGGCATTGAAAACATTGCATGACTGGATTTACAAAAACCTCGACTGGGCACCTAACTTTGTTTATATAAATAAATTGCGGAATTAATTTTCCCGTAAAGGTTACAATAACCATTTGTCGTTGTACTCTCTCCGATATGTCATTTTTTTGGATTATTCGAGTCATTCTTTTGACTCTTTTAACAGTAATACTAGATTTTATGATATTTAATAGGGTATTTTCGCTTAATGATGTATCTACGCCCCGAATGAGCCCTCTTTTTTCAGTTAAATAATTTGGAATATATGCGATTAGGTTGTTTTCTTTAAAGAAAGGTTCATTTACTAACTTATTTGCTACAAGCCCAGAATCAACTTCGATCTTAATACGGTTCCTACCAACACTAACAATTTCAATTATATTTTTATCATATTTGGATAGAGCAAGTAGTTTTTCTCCAAGTTTCATAGGATGTCAACGGCCTATATTTAAATCAGTATGTTGAACAAAAATAAAGTACGGTCCACTATCATTAGAATTGAATCGATTAGAAGTGTTAAATAAATGACTCGTTTGACTACTAGATTGGAAAGAATTCGAGAGTGAGTTTTTATTACCCTCATTAATAACATTATCGGAAGATTTAGAATTATTAGCAATAGAAGTATCGCTTTTTAAAACATTTTGAGACTCGTCCATGCTAATCTCTTCTGAAAAAACAACATCTTCAACATAAATATTATTTGTGATTTCATTACCTGATGATGCGGCTAGCGGCGGATCTTTGCCGCTTGATCTATGATTACCGCCGGGCATCTGCGGGCCAGTGCCGCGGCAATTGCTTACTCAAACAAGTGAAGTAACTATTTATACTTACAGTTTGGATAATATAATATTAAACTACAAATCACACTTGAACGTTATAAATTTAGAGAATTAAATCGGTTTGTTCTGCTAAGCACAATCGCACACGTCCGTACTATACGATAGTTCGAACTGGAATGAGTCTAAAACATTATTATTTTGAAAGTTATTATCATCATTTTTGCGGATGCGCCACGGTTATTGCCTCTTAAGCCCAGTGGTTACGTGTTTTGTGAAAATACTAGGTACTGCTGCAAAATTGTGAAGGAAAATATAATATTCATTTCGCTTAAAGTTTCTATTCGCTCTGCTTTTTCAGCTTAAAATCTTTTTTTTCTTCTTCGAAAACTGTGGAATGAGTGAATTTTCTTAGTAAAATAACTTTCGTTAGTAAGTTGATAGTGCCCGACCGTCTGAGATTTCTTATGTAAGTAATACCATTGTAATATTAATGCCAGGTGTAAAGCAAAATTAATGAAAAATTGTCTTAGTAAAACATCTCCAGTTTTGAAATAAAACTTTCGACTTTGGTTAACAGTGTCACCTTATTTAGTGGGGTGTGTTTTGTTTACGAAAATGAAAACTTTATTTTCAGTTTCTATTAGTGTATTCTTTAAGTCAAGTTTTTGTGACTATTTGTTATATTATAAATATTGTACCATTTTTTTTTAATTGAAAACTGTTTGTGAGGCAAGTGCAATGCCCCTGTCATGCGTTGTCCAACTTTCAGCAGGTGAAGTTCCATTGAATTTGATTTTTTTAATACGATTTTGAGGCCACCTGGATTCGCCGTATTCATCACCATTAGTCGAACCGTTTTCCCAAACTATTCCTATGAATTGTTCATTTTTTATGATAATTTGGAATTGAAGCTGATTGTATGAGGAGTGCGAGCCGATGCCATGCGTGTTTCAATTTTCAGCCGGTGAAGCTTCATTGAGTCTATTTTTTCTTATAATTCTTTCAAGAAAGTAACGATATTCAAACAAGTGAAGATACTTAATATGTTGTTATTCTGTCTTTATTACTGTTCACCGTCTGCTCTGCTCATATATTGCTTTAGCTGTTACTATAATATCATAAATAACTTGCTCGTACCATTTTTCATACACGGCAAATTTTCTATATGTTTATACTGTTTTGTCACATTTTCATCGTGTATATATTTATTATGTATTAAACTGCAGAAAATATGAAAATTTAGGACATTATTGGGAATTGTTACTTTTTTATTAATCTTGTGATATACAAACCGATGAAATCAGTGTTCTCTTAATTTACTGTAGCATAGATGTTTGAGGGCTTGAAGCTTCATAGAAGTGCTCAATTCAAAAAGACCCCGGCAATTGTCCGCAACCTCCATCTGAAGCTCTATGTTACTCTTGGCGCCAAGGGTAAAGGAGCCATGGAACAAGACACGTATAAAATTAATTATTTTGCACCGAGGGACTCCTAGTTGCCTGCCCAGCTGGTAAGTCCTAAGGGAGGTGAGAATATACTACCAAACGCAAATTGGAAATTTGAAAACTTGTGCGTTGATGTGAGGTACTTTACAGTTCATCACTCAGTAATAATTGTTGAAACAAACTATGAAATTCTCTCTTCCCAAATTAACTTTATGAATATTTTGATTGTTAATTGAAAAATAACAAAGCTTTTCTAAATGGGTGCAAAAGGGATCTATTTCAGAAAAAGGAATGGAGCGTTATAGATCGTGATCGCTGATAAAAAAAACACCAACCATGTATTTTCTCAATTAAATTGAATTTCTCCTACGTAACGAGAATATTCAATATTTAATTTTTAAAAAGTTGAGCATAAAGTGAAACAGTTAATATATGTTCCATTCTAAAGTATGAAAATGGAATTAATAAAATCAATATTAACTCCGAGGAGCAATTCAGTGTACGATATTCTCCATTTCATTTAATATCAACCTTTTTTATTGGTATTTCAATGAATAATATGGAAAAATTTATCCGGTTGAAAAATAACAATTCCTGACAATTGCTTAAACAATTTCGGTTTAAACAATATGACACCAAGGCAACTTGCATTATAAGTAGGGCAATTTGAAGTGGATCGCATATTATTACAAAATTGACAATTTTTTTTACAACTTTGTCAAGAAATTGTAAATTGCACAAAAAGTATAATACCTATATATAGGACACCCTTATTCCATTCAAAAGATTTTTCTAAACATGATAAGTTATTAAAATACAGGGTTTAAAATAAGCCCGATATTACACATTGAATTATCTAAAAATGAAACTGAAAACTCTAAACACCCCCTAGAAAGATGTTTAGTACTCAATCGTGGAATACATTCAACGAATGTTTGACTATTGATATGTGAAAGAAAATTTGCTAGAATTTGTTACATCAATGAGTAATTGATTTTTTTCAAAATGTTCACGTTTTTAAAAAAATCAGCGTAACTCGGAATCCTCTGTATTCAGGTATAGGCAACCATTTTTAAAACAGTATTTTATTTTAATAAAATATAGGATGTTCCATGATAAAAATATAACTTTCATACGCCACATTTTATTGGAACATCCTGTATATCACGAAATTATGTTAAAATATAGCCTATATGAATGTACAAACTACTTAAGGGACAAACATTTCATAACTTTTACCGTTTCGCCATAAACCTCCGACCCGTTAGTCGTGATTCACCCTGTATAAAGCTATATTATTATTTCCTATTTTATTCACAAAACAACCAGAATTTCAACTTTCAGGACACAGAAAAATTCCACCAACTTCTAGCACGCATACAAGATCATTTTTTCTTGAAAAACATTCAATGACCATGTAAAGTTGTGCTTCTGTAAGCTCCCACTCAGTTGTGTGTGAAGTGAGTAGGCCATTAAAACTTTTCCTGATGAATTTCAAAATACGTGGATATTCGATTTCTAAACTCCTACAAGTATTATTCGGAGAGCGAATAACAAGATTTTAAATTATTTAAGGTATCGACGGTTTTTACTGAATGAACAATTATGAAAAGGCAATATTATTTTGCTTCTAGTAGCTATAAAACGTTTATTGTTGTAGATTAAGGTATCAGAATCATATATTCATCTAAATTAATTGGGGATCTACAGATATTATCTCAGGCTCGTCAGTGGAAATACGAATTTAATAGGAACAGAAACCCATCAAAATTGAAACTGGGGGATTATATTGAATGCGGAAAGTGATAGGAAAATTTTGGAGAGACATTCATGACATAATTCTATGAATTAAAATATAAGACCCAAGTAGACGCTGTACATAATTCAATAAACCCATATTATAATGTGAGAATACGAAAATTGCTTTATCACTTTTAGATTGAAAATAAATATATGGAGACGTGTGTTCTTTATCTATTCAAGTCTATTGTAGAAAGTGTAATCGCGATTTTCTGCTATTTGCGTATTCATTTCACGTTTCCAAGTTTAAGGGAAAGAAGATCGCATTCTCTTGTCCTTGAACTCAGGATTTTATATCTCTGCATTTGCGTTATTTTCCTAACAAGTGCGGAAAGTGATACTTTCCCGCATGCGACTGCAGTTGACCCGAACGATGCGGAGCGGAGTTCGGGCAAGCGGTCAAGACACTTTACGCATGAGTTAGGAACATTATTTTTTCTACGACCGTATATACTCACCCATAAAAAAGTATACCAACCCATTTTTCAAAAATTATTTCCTTTCAACATACATAAACAAAACTTTTACTAAGAACTACTAATTATTATAAATATTAATATTAAAACACAATTTTTTGCATTCTGTAAATAACCTAAAATTGCCGGTTCAGTTGAGTTATTTGGTATTAGGGTTATATGAAAATATCTTCATTATTTTATATTTCCAAAAAATAGAAAATGCAGTAAAAAGCTAGAAAAGATTTTTTTGGTGGACTATTTTGTGAATAAACTGTAGTCACAATAGTTATAACTTCCAAATCTAATAAGGTCAAAAGTTCAAAATTTGCTAGTGCGGGAAAGTGACACTTTCAAAACTGAATTGCGTGCGGGAAAGTGGGTTAAAAAGCACGTTCGTAGAAAAAGTGATTTTTGTGTCAATTATAATTACATTATAATTATATTTGTAATAGAAAAAAATTGGAAATTGAACAAACATACCAGACAATAAAGTTATAAAAGTAAACCCAATGTTCTTAATAATTTTGCTATCTAGGTAAATATACTTAGATCCTATGGTTGAATTGAAGGCAACGGTTGTCGAATCGGAAATTTTTGATGAGTTTTGGCATTTAAGAACTAGGGACTTGCATAGGAGTTGTTTTCCAAAATATTCAACGATAGCTTTTTTACTGATGCATTGATAAAAAATCTAGTTCTTGTGAAATTTGGCATAAACCTTCCATAGTATCCAATGAGTCCTCGAAACTTCAATTACTTAATTCCAATAATCTTCTCAGAGGCTGCGGATTTTTATTATAATGGATATTCATATTAAAATTTGAAGTTCTTTGAATTGATTTTGTTCAACAACTAAAGTTAATCAGGTAATTTGGGTTTCTGTACGAAGTCAAATCTTGTTTGCTGCACCAGGAATATTTATTGAGAGACTTATTTTCCAGAATTCATTAAACTTCTGATAAATAACTATTATCGCCAACCGTCAGTGAAGCCATCAAGATTCATTTCCAGAAGTATACAAACAGTTTACCTTCTTTGCCGCATTTGTGTCAGGCAAAGTGAAATGCGGCAGGTGATAGTATATTACGTAACGAGTGCGGAAAGTGACAAAAATCACTTTCGACAAGTTTTGTACACTATTTTTCTTACGACCACGCGATATACTTTCACCAAATCAGCCATGTACAATCCTGCGTTTTTATGTAGATGTGAGAGGTTTTACATAATAATATGTGTATTTGTAATAACTTTATATAGTTTTAATTACCTACCTTTGAAAGTGGACCAGAAAATTGTGATTTTTATGCGATGAAAAAGAGTGCCTTCATAAAAAATTAGAATGAATACTGGTATTGTGATCGTTGGTTCACTCTGAAATATAAGCAATACATTAGATATATAGTCAATAAACAGCTGTGGCTGAGATGCATAATTCATTTAATCGTCCCTTAATATAATAATATCATATTAATAACTATTTACATTATAACTGGGTTCATTATTGTTGTAACTGGATAACTGGCTCTGATGTTAACCTTGAATCTCTAAGTTTTTGACAAAAGCCAAAGGTGTTTGGAAGTATTCAGATAACCATTGACCTTGACCCCTTGGCCAAAAGGCACAAGACCGCTGTCGACCTCTCAAGACCATGGAGAGAGGGCATTGACTTTTGACCTCCATTTTGTTTTGGTTATTCCCCTGGGTTTGTTACTTTTCGCATTCTACGGCTTTTGTGAACCAGGAAAACTAACCATAATCAGGATTTTCTTGTACAATCCAGTTGTTAGGATTCATAAATTTATGGATATAGCTCCTGATAAAATAAAAACTCATCTAAAGATCACATGCCACCTATTGTAAGTAACACCTCATTTCAAAGGACTGGCGAAATTACTAGCAGTGTCTTTGAACTATATTTTTCTTCCGACCTTTTTCCTCTTTTCTTCTTCTTGTGCATGTTCTGCTTCTTTTCATCTGTACATGCTTTACTTCGTCGGTACTGGCTGGAAACTTTAAATTGAGCTCTACCTATAGTACTCGAGGGCAGCCTTCAACTCTTCTCCTACTCAGCTTGTTCTTTACCTCCGCCTCCCCAACTCAACTTCACATCAGGACGTACCCAGTTCGAGAAGGAATTTGTAGGTACCATCCTAAGGAGAGAGAACTCAAGTAAGATTTTTCCAAATTATTACAAACTCCTTATCGGTTCACTAGTGGTGTGAGTAGTGTGAATTCGAATATATGGTACATATTTCTTAACCGATTGAAGGACATATGAACGTCTCTACTCAATATATAACATATAATTCTTCTCATCCCCAATAATATGAGTAATATTTGAATGCCTAAAATAGATATTAAGTTGTAGTTGAAGTAATGTAAATCGTTAGTAACAATTCAAACTAGGTAATAGGTAACAATAAATTAGTTAAACTTTATATTTACCAGGAAGTACATGTAATCCCTGAAGTATACTTTTGCGGAAACATTCTTTAAATTCTAAATAGGAATTAAGCTGTGTTGCTGACAAAGTACAATACTGGTATAAAACCATTTGACATTCACTACTTAGTAGTACTTATTGTAAAAAGCGTAAAAAGGCAATCCAAGTGCTGTCATTCGGTAGAAGTATATCGCGTGGTCGTAGGGTAAATAGTGTATATAACTTGTGCGAAAGTGATTTTTCACTTTTCGTACTCGTTACCTAATATTACTATTACTAATACAGTTACATAAATATTGTGATTCAGAATTAATTATTTATTTGAATAATTGTATAAATTAAAAGTCGTAAATTATATGGACAAATCAACTTAGGAAATACGCATTTGACATATACATGAGTTTGTGGAGTGAATAAACTTGCATTTCAACATTCAATTTGACAGCTTTTTTATTTTTACATGGGGAAAAATCACTATATTTTACCGATATACATTTTCTTTATTCATCTCTCGTCAAAGGTGCCTGGAGTATCAGGGTGTTTTCAAATGACACTCACAACGTTTGCATGTAGATACCACTCGTGAAATTGAAAAAAATGATGAAGGGATTGAGGGGTCCAGCTCATTTACTTTTTGAAATACGGGGTGTTGAAGTTATAAAAATTCCAATGTTTTTATTTGATAACTTTAAAATGGAATGATAAATTGATTTGAAATTTGGCAGGTTGTTTTTAAATGTGAAAAGGCCTATTTTGATAAAAAAACATTTGTCAATTTCTGATCCAGTGGTGTACATTTGAAAAAATATTTTAATTTCCTCCTCCTATTTTTCACGCCACTGGCATTTGTAGCTTTTTGTAATTAATTTTGTATTCCTCAATGTTTTTCCCGTGAAAAACACGTAACCTTAACATATCAAAAAATTTGTAGTTTTGAAGATATTTAATGTTTTCATGGAGTCTGCACCCTATTTTTTCGTATTTTTTTAATAACCTTTAAACTACTAATGGTTAAAATATGTATCAGAAACTGATTTGTGAAGCAGCAATGCATCTTAAACATTGGGAGAGGAGTATTTCCATTGGGAGAGGACTATTTCCATTTTTTTTCCTTGTATTAGTAATAGATACCATTATTTATGATTTCAAAGTGCACCAATAAAATAAAATAGCGTAAAGTATTCGTGGAAAACTGGTCTCTAAAACACTTGCTCTATTTCGAGCACTCCGGCTTCGCCGTCGTGCTTGTTTTAAAGACCTCAATATCCACTTATACTTTAATATACTATTAAGTTGTATTGAATATTATTGGGAAAATATTATATTTATAATTACTAGGAAAATGAGTAATAGCGATAAAGAAGAATTTATTGGGACCCTATCAGAAATAAGTGAAATTGCAAATGAAGCATCATTAAACTTATTACCCAATAAATCTAGTAAGCAATATGAGATATGTTTTAATCGGTTCAAGGAATGGTGCTTTGATAAAAATGTAAGAAATTATACAGAAAATGTGCTTCTTGCATATTTTTCAAAAAGATCAAAAGATATTAAACCTTCAACACTTTGGTCGAGTACTCAATGGTGAGAGCCTGCCTTTCTTCTAAAGAAAATATAGATATTAAAACATACAAAAAAGTAATGGTCTTCATGAAACAGAACTCTGTAGGTTTTTGGCCAAAAAAATCAAAAGTTTTCACCGGGGATCACATTTTAAAGTTTTTGAAAGAAACCCCAGACTCTCAATATTAGGTGAAATAGTAATTTTTTTATTTATTGAAATATTTTAAAACTGCTCGTTGTAGGTTGCTGCAATATTTGGTATCGCTGGAGCATGTCGTAAAGATTAACTCCAAAAGCTGAATATCGATAACATATAGGAAGTAAACTCAATATTAATTGTAAAAGTATCACGGTCAAAAACTGACGAAGAACGGAGTTTTGTCATTAGAGGTGAGGCGGAAAAAGGAATACATTCAATCGATATATATCATAAATACAAAAAATTACGTCCAAATCATGTTTCACATAAACGTTTTTTTATCAATTATCGAAATGAAAAGTGCACCGTGTGTGAATACTTTTGCTAAAATTTTTGAACTTGGAAAATCCTGAGCTATATACAGGGCACTGCTTTAGGAGATCCTCCGCAACACTTCTTGCAGATACAGGAGCAAATAATATACTAGAGCTTAAAAGATATGACGGATGGAAATCGTCGACAGTAGCGGAGGGATATGTAGAGGAATCACTCACAAGCAAACTTAATGTCGCTAAACAAATATTCCAGTTTGAAAATAATGGAGATGTACAAATTCCAAGTACTAGTGGTACATTCAAAGAAATAACAAATCAAGAAGTAGAATTAAAAAATAGTTCACTGAGAATTATTAATATTAAAAATTGCACAAATTGTTCCAATGTTCCAATTGTGGTCAACATGGTCACATGGCAGCAAAATGTTTCAAGCTAGTTTCAAGAGTCGAGTGCAGGAGCTGCAAAATGTTCGGACAAGACGAGACTTATTGCTAGAGAAACAAATAGAAGTCGTCTGATAAGTCACAGTCTGTTTTAACTTTGAAGATGTCTCAAGTTACGGTAATTGTTTATCCCATGAATATTTCCCGAGGGTACCTCGACTCAGGTAACATTGCTTGTTGTGTGGATGCGTTGATGACGGAATTTTCTTCTTTACAACTTGCTTCACCTCCGGTTTTGTGTTAGTGGATGACGGCTGGTCGAAGAGAGAATACCATTAGTTGAATTTATTTATCCACTTAATTTCAAAAGCCTTCATTATCATCACAAAACAAATTATAAAACCAATATCAAGAACAGTTTTGTTTACAGTCTCTCGGGTTTCTGTCTTCCCTCTCATTTTTAAAAGGCATAGTTATGGCTCACCATTCAGATTGGGGGGTTTTCCCCCAAAAATTAATATTACACGGAAACTCACCTGCTGTAATAATTGCCGCTGTACTTTCTGTAAATTAGTCATCCAAAAACGTTGTACTATTCTAGCGATAAGAACCGCCCTGATAGCGTTCTCCAACATTCTGTTAACTCCGTGATATAATACAATCCAATTTCGGACTTAAAACAGATTTTCTATTATTTAAAATAAACTGCAATATCACGTGAGCCGCCTAGATTACTCAAATTATCACTAAAAGGTGAGCGAACAATTATTTTTTGAAGAAGGTACCTATGTCTTGCATTATATGTTTTTTCACTTTATCCTCAATTCCAATCACCGACCTTGACAAATTACACAATGGAAACATTTCGATTATTCATATTCGAACAATTGATTGAGCCTGCTACAATCCAATCAAGTTTTGTGCTCTGTAAAATAGGTCAGCCTTTTTCCAGAGAAACCTGACACGGCAAAAAGGGATAGGATGATAAAATATAATAGCACTTTAAAATAAATCAATTTTGATAGATTCATTAAAATTTCGGATAGGATAACTTCATGTTTTCTGGGAAATTCAGATGTGATATATCAAAGTCTATTTGAGGTGTTATTTGAGCCGTTATTTGATCAGACACCTAAAATTGCAGATCAACATTATTATTTGAATCCAAATAATTAATTCGCGTTTTAAGCAGGTGAGTAATATTGTTATTATTCACAATTGCATTCTTATTATACGGGGTTGGGATAAAGTATGGAGCCAAGTAAATATCCTTTGAATTAAACGGAAGAAACGATGTTTATGAAAATTTGCAGTCTGGTGCAATGGAAAAAATGCATCTGATTAATAATATACTTCCGGTTTAACCGGAAATGCCATCAACTTCTTCAATCTAGATGGGACACCCTATATATTTTTACAGATCTTGAAGAGCTTCTTATTTTCCATTCATACATACTGAGTTTAGTGTGAAGAATTGTGAAAACGAGAAATATAGCACTTTAATCAACCCTCTTTGAGTTTTTACTTTAGAGCAAAAAACTATTCAGATAAACTATGTTGTTTGTATAATGGTTTGTATGCATAGTAATGAATAAACGAGGAATTGTGTACTGTTCAGTACGTCTTTTGTTCTCCAAGTGTTAAATTCTAATGGACGGAAATAAATGACCACCAAATAAACATTCCATCGTTTACCCAAAAAATATCAATGTACATACATACATCCAAAATAATATCTACCCAATCGCAATTAAAACCAAGACTGTTCGCAACTGAATGAAGTTATCGACAATAGACCGCATGCGTATGCGAGAGATGTCTGCTCGTTAGAAAGCACAATAATAAAACGCGGCTGCAGAAACTTTCAGGTTTGCGTATTTATTGCTCAAAAGCCATGATACTTAGAATAGTGATTCTTGTTTTAAAAACTTCCTTGAAGCTTTAGCTTTACTTGGTACGCAAATATTTGGTAGAATATTCAAAAATAAAAAAGTTTCTCGATTACTGAAAATAGTGCTGCAAGAAAAGTAAAGATTACAGTTTTCTTCAATTTTACAAAAAACTAGATTTTTTATACTAATGAAACTAACGCAGTAATCTTCGCTTATGTTCCTTCTGTCGTTAAAAAAAGCCGAAAATATTTTGTTTAGTTCCGGAGATATCGCGAGGTATGTGTGAAAAAGTAATAAAGTATCATTTTGACAGGTTTTTGACAAATTTCGCAATAAAAAGTGTTGTCCCTTTTAAAAAATGCTGCAATTGTCGATTTACGATGGTCAGGGACCTACTCTATCATTTTGTAAGAACCACATGTAGTTTTACCTAAAAAAAAATTGAACCTTTTTGCCCCTTTTTCAGTCCACTATATGGTATTTTCAGTATGTAGTTGCTTTTGTTATTATGCATCAATATACAGGGTGATTCATTAGTAATGGGCCAAATTTTGAATCTACGTTCAGAAGGCCAAAATAATAATATTCTCATTAACAAAAATGGGTCTTAGTCTGCTCCTTACTGAGTTACAGGATGTTAAAGCGAAAAAAATAAAATGGATTTTTGTTGATAGATCAGCTACTTTTCTACATAATGACTTGAAAATTGGGTATAAACTAGTTTTTGTAAGGGTAAACAAGAATGTGTGAGAGGATTTGAGTTAACTTGTAGATGTCGCCACATGCGCCATATGAATTAGATGAAATCAGCTACAAATTTTTTATCGCTCATTATTTTACAATTTACTTATGTAATTTGGATAGCCCCATCATTTCTGTAGAAAAAAGCTATACTTATTTGATATTCAAAATATTAACGATCTTAACGAATTTTACTAATTCACTACAGTACATTTCACGGTGGTCGACATAGCATTAATCTGTTGAGACACAAGCTTTTATTAACTGGCATACAATAAATGTGTTTTATTACGTAATTTTTGTATGGTTTCATTTTAATATTATCACCAATTATCAATAATTACGGTTAGGTAAATGTCAACATTCCATGGCATGCTTGTGTCCTAACAAATTAATGCTATGTCGACCACCGTAAAATGTAGTGTAGTGAATTTTTTTTTTCTCAGGAGCCGTCTCTTCGCCGGTACCACCTCAGCCTCCTGGGCTTATTGTGGATACTCCTAGTGTTCTGACTACAACCTATTCAGCCAATCCGTTCCCTATATTAGCTCATACAGGTTCTTTGCTGGTTGGTTGTAGAAGTCTTCTGGAGTCATTTGGGTTCTGCCATACAGTTTCTGCCTTCTGTGGTCCAGCGACTCACAGTTGCATAGTATATGCAGAGCTGTTTCGGTATCCTTTTTGCATCTTCTGCATGTAAGGTCTCCGTTGTACAGCCCTATTTTGTTTAGGTGCTCCTTTGTGGGAAAGTGTCCCGTAAGTAGCCCCGTAGTGGTGCGTAGTTTGTTCCTGCTCATTGAGAGCAGTTCTTTCGCTACTTTTTCTGATGGTTCTTTTATGAATTTCTTCCCATGTATTTGCCCAGTCGTATTCTTCCAGTGTTTCTTGTGTTGTTCTTTCAACCACCCTTTTAACCATGACCTCGTTAAGCATCTGGGGATGCACACAGCAGTTTCGGGTCCGTTCATCAGAGTTGACGATCCTACTCTTGCGAGTTCGTCAGCTTTTTCATTGCCTGCGATTCCTTTATGACCTGGTACCCACTCCAGTGTTACACTGTTTCGAGTCGCCAGTCTTCTAAGTTCTTCGCCGCATTCCCATACTAGCCGAGATGTCACCCTATAGCTCTGAAGTGCTTTAAGGGCGGCTTGGCTGTCGCTGTAGATCCTGATCTGCCTGTTGTTGTAGGCTCTCATACTGTTAGCCCTTGCACACGCAAGTATTGCATAAACCTCTGCTTCCTTCATATTTGCTCATCTTGCTGTATATGCCCGCTCCGGTGCCGAGTTCATTTTTTGATCTGTCTGTATACCAGATCAGTTCATTCGCACTACTAAGTGGTGGTGCGTTCTCTTCCTCAACCTCCTTTCGATCTTTGATGACAATCTCGAAGTTCTTGCGAAAGATATATTTGGTGGTCATGTGGTCTGTTGGCATTTTGAAAATGTCATCACCCACATGTCTTATCTCTAGTGTAGTGAATTAGTAAAATTCAAATATCTCGAAAATCGTTAATATTTTGAAGATCAAAGAAGTATACCTTTTTTCTACAGAAATGATGGGGCTATCCAAATTGAATAAGTTAGTTGTAAAATAATGAGAGATAAAAAATTTGTAGCTGATTTCATCTAACTCACATGGCGCCTGTGGCGGCATCTATGAGTTAACTCAAATCCTCTCACACATTCTTGTTTACCCTTACAAAAACTAGTTCATACCCAATTTTCAAGTCATTATGTAGAAAAATAGCTGATCTATTAACAAAAATCTATTTTATTTTTTCCGCTTTAACATCCTATACCTCAGTAAGGAGCAGACTAAGTCCCATTATTGTTGATGAAAATATTATTATTTTGGACTTCTGCACGTAGATTTACAATTTGGCCCATTACTTATGATGAATATCTTTATAGCTGAGTACACATGACAAACAGTCAAGAAAACAAATGACAAAGTGACAATTATTCAATTACCGTTACACTAACAGGTGTACCTGAATATCAAGTATGATAAAAAATGCATATTAAATGACAGTACCCTAAATAAGGGATGAATTTTATCAAACTTACATGTATTTTTGATTGGAAATTTTAAAAATTTTATAAAAAATGTTTTGTGAACTTTTTAATGGGAGGGGTTTTTTGTAATCGCCTGACGAGTGAGGCACTGAAGATGGCATAACAGCCGAAAGCGCTTTGCAATTATAATAAAAAAATTTTTACACAGAATACAAAAAATTGTTTTCTTTACATTACTTATGAATTACCCTGTATAGTACTCAAGAAAATAGTTTAGTTCAAACAAATAGACTGTACAGCTACCGAAAATATTTGTTTACGTTTTGTTGTAATGATGTAGATGTTATCCCTTATATTTAGTAGCAGTGTGCTTTCACTATAATCATGAATTAGGTCTAAATGGACACAGCTTCTATCATAATAATGTTATGCGCCCTATTTCCAATCTCGACCCTATCTTTCACTTTATTCGACGAAGCTTATTAATAATGTATGAAACCCTTTTCTGTGACGTGTAAGCAAAACATAAATTGTATCCAAGTACCTCTACAAATCTCGAAGAGAAATGAAATAACAATTGATATAGTTTTTCAATATTTCCTATTGGAGGAAATCGAATAGATTTTGAAATATTTCGGTTTACTATATGTACCTACAGTGCCACGTTATAAAAAATATTGGGGATCTTGAAATTAACATTTTAAGCTTTTTTATAGCTATTTTAAAGAAAATCTTGGAGTGAGTCTCCCACATTTCTTTCATGTGTATACGAGGCCATAAATTATTCAATAGTAGAACGAAAAATAATGAGAACAATTTTAGTGTCAATAAAAACAGACCAAAAAAAAATGGGCAACGTATAAATTATGAAATACTGAGAGGAATGATATTGTGAAGAGAATAAAGAGACAATGGCACGGACACGTATTAAGAGAAGGTGTGCGAGCATTCGCTTGCTCAATATTACAGTGGGAACCAGGTGGTGGGAGAAGACAAGGGAGACCCTGATCTAAGTGGCTGAATGAAGGTGAGGAGGACTTTAGAAGGATAGGAATCGTTAGATGGTAGGAAAAAACGAGGGATAGGATTCTATGAAAAAAATAAGCGAGAAAATAATGAAATGAAGGGGATTTATCCACTCCTAAAAGCGGATCTAGAAAGGCTTTATGCAGCGCAATCCCACGTGGGGTGTCTAGCCACTTTATCCATATTATTCAATTCCAACCAAACTTAAAATCTTGATAATTAATCACAATATTTTTCAATTTAAAGGTACTCTTCACCAGTTCAAAGACTTTGGTATGACTTGGCAAATTCCCCCGAATCATTGAACAAATTAGATAAATACCAACGAACTTGGCTTTGAAGCGAAAATCTCGGAGTCCAAAACTTATCTGTGAAAAGATGTACTGTTAACAACACACAAAATATTTAGAACAAGAGCCATTGAAGGTCTGACAACCAACGCAAAGATTTGATGTTTCAAAGGTAATAATCATCAAAATACACAACTTTTTTATGGTTTTTTTCAATCCTTATATGCTTTAATTTGGAAATCTCTCAATTAGTTTGTTGAAGTGAAAATTTTTTGACAGCTCCTTGAACCAACCCAATTTTATCATATGAACAATTTCACCCAATCATGTCAACATCACACTGGAAATGTTTTGCTCCAGTAAAAATCCAATGAAATCAGTTGTTAATTTGAGGTCATTTGATTGAATCAGAACAACATTATACTGAAAACAGATCCCATGGGCTGTTTTCACTATATCACATTTTTATGGATACAATTTGATTATTCATTTCGACGTTTCAAATATTTAATATTTCAATATGTCACGATTTGGTCATAATACTGACGAAAATATTAATGAAATTTGAAAGCAAATATACTAAAAAATAATCAGCAAATATTTTCTATCCGAATAACCCTTAATAATTTTATAACAACTTTCTGAAGCTTGCTGCTTATAGGCAACAAGCTTTCGAAATCTCGAAATTTTTTCGAGCAACTATCAATATTCTTGGGTTATTGCCACTGATAACAGACTGTAGGCTATTTTCACGTTGCCATAGACACATATTGATTTATTTCGATTTTGAAATTTCAAATATTCAATATTTCGAAATGTCACGATTGGGTTGTGATACTGGGGAAAATATTAATGAACTTATAGAATCGAACATACCAAAAAACACGGGCGCAGCTTAAATACTAGCGGAATCTTTGTGGCCCTCATGTGAGTAAAATTTGGAAGCGTTTCTTAAATCAACCGATGTTCTGTTCTGTTTTGTTCTGAATATCATATAATTTTATACTTTTTTGTAATTTCCTGTATACTTTAATGATAATAGAAAAAACAAAGAAAACTTCCTGAAGTTACATAATAGAAAATAAATTTGAAAACAAACAATTTTGTTCAGCTATATTTATTTTTCAAAGTTGTGTAAGCATATGGCATGAAAGAATATTTTACAAAATACATTCTTGTCTTCCCAGACAATTTACAGAAATATTTTAATTGGAAAACCGACTTCATTTTGTTTCATATGACTCAAATTGATCCCTCTGTTTGCACACCTTTGAAAATTTAAATATGAATTCCAATACCTATATTCCACGTATCAGGTGAAAATGGACTGTTAGTAATAATAGATGAGTTTGAATGTTCATTGATGCATGGATGCATTTAACATGAAGTGATAATAGTTTTGGAATATTCTCTGTGCTATTGGGACGAGACCACCACAAAAATCGAACAAAACCATTGTAAAATATGAAATAGAAAAATAATTTGATATTCCGTTCTCCAATTTGTTTTAAATAATTAT
Source organism: Galerucella nymphaeae (assembly GCA_963978555.1). Taxonomy (NCBI): domain Eukaryota; kingdom Metazoa; phylum Arthropoda; class Insecta; order Coleoptera; family Chrysomelidae; genus Galerucella; species Galerucella nymphaeae. The sequence goes on from OZ021718.1 coordinate 13,774,119, forward strand.
TTTAGATGATATTACAATTTTACCTAAAAAATGTAGGTATGTATGTATGTTTTGTATTTTGATCGAATATTTTATTTCTCCTTCAGATTCTTTCCAAAATATCCAACCATAACCACAAATTATAAAAGAGAACAGTAAAAAAGAGAGAGATGGGTGGACATACCCATTTAAAGGTCCATCGTCGTATGTCGACTCCGTTCGGGCCTTTTCGCGAAACTTTTCAACAGGGTTATCAATTTGCATAATATTTCCCTTAATTCGCGATCATAGGTCGAATATTTTTTAAGCAATATTTTTAGTGTGATAGTTCTACAGATAGTTATACAGATATTCGACAATTACTTGTTTTAAATCAATTTCATTAGCATTAAAAAAATTCTACAATTTAAAAGATTATAATGTATAAAAATCATACCATAAAATATATAGGTACTTTTTTTTCACAAACCATCTTTCGCAACCATTTACAATAACCGTGACGGCTTGGCTCAAAAATCTGAATGTAATTTTTGACACTTCAGTTTGCTTCGCTGTTTGAAGGTTGTCAATCCGCGATATTATTTGTATTATTTGACTAATCGATTGTGCGTTGTGGTAATATTAACTAAAAATAGTGTACATTAGTTTATTATTTTTATAAAATGAATAAACATCACGGCGGAGTGTATTGTTCATACAGAGACTGTCCAAATAAACTTCTTTCTACTAGCGTGCGGAAAGATCCACTATTCCGCACTAAAAAGCGTGCGGAAAGAGTCACTAGTGCGGAAAGTAAATTTGTAGAGTTTTTGGGGAGTATACTGACATGTTAATATTTAAAATATATATTTGTATGGTTGTAGTTTACCAAATGACTGAAAAATCAACAAATTTATTAGAATTCTGCTATAATTTTTTTATAAAAAGGGACATTTTTTTCAATAATTTTTTATGGCCCTGGTAAAAGCCTCATCAAATGGATGTCAAATAATGATAATTAAGTTGTTGATATGTATTTAATAATAAATGTTTCTTTATTTCAACTTTTTGGATTTTTTCCGGATGCTAGTAGAAAAAATAGAGATTGCTGGCCGAACTCCGCTAGCGTCGTTCGGCCATATGCAAAAGCGTGCGGAAAAGTATCACTTTCCGCACTAGTTAGGTAAACTACTATATTCGGAAAGAAAAGTAAAGAACCGGCACTGGAAACTGTTATTGTCCCCAAGTCAACATTGCAATTTGGTAAGAAATTCTGAATATATTTTAAACTGGCATACCGAGTTAAAGGTCCAAGGTCATTGAAGTCGGAATTGAAAAATCCCTTGATGTTTTGCCGGAATTCGTATCTGTTCTATTTTATAATCTGTGCCGTGTAAACGTTGCTTAATTAGTACAATCAGTTCAATTTTTTCCACTTTACTATTTGTGGTTTCATGTGTTTTCAACTGATATGGATTTTAAGATGGGTCAACACCTTTTTGATTCCAACTTTTTCAAGGATTACATTCAACAGTATATGTAACGCCACTGGGATAAAACGTCTTTTCTTGAACTATTTTCTTTGTGAACATTTTGGTTTGTAGTTACAGCCACCCTTTTAAATTTAAAATTGAATTATTAAACTGTACTGTGGCAAATAGTATATTATTAAACGAGCAATTTATGATAGCCATTATTCACTTTACTGAATATTGGCTATAAATTGCGAGTAGAATACTATACTTTGTCCACGACCCTCAATTTCTTTATTAAATTAAAGTCAGTAGCGATTTGGTATAACTAACCTCAAAATGTTGTGGTAGCCAGAGGTGGTAGCTACATAAAATAATTTTACATATATAGAGATGGGCGATACTGTGTAAAGTATCGATACAACGTACCGTTATAAATATATTGTTTTGAAATACTTAAATTAAACTTGCTGTATATTTAAAATTGAATGGTAAATAAATATTATTATTATTACTTAATATCGTTATGAAAAGTATCTATGCTGAAAATTACAATATTTTATCGATACGATATATTTCAAAAACAAATTTCCTGAACAAAATACAAAGATTTGATAATTCATTTCATATTATACCCCCATCTCTAGTCGTGAATAATGAACCATAATACACTCCAGTGTATTATAAACCATAATTCATGACAGTAGATATATGGATAACATATACCCTTTGTTAGGAGGTGAAATATTGACTTATTATTAGGTGGTCGTGGACAAACAAATCAATTATTATAATTTATAATAATAAACAAGGCGTTGAATCCAAAGTGATACTTAATCATACTACAAATTTATTTCGTCTATCCACTATGTAGGTAGAACACAGCATACAGATACATAGGAACATAGGGATTTTAAGCAATGTATCAGATTTGCTATTGAACTAGTCTACCAATATCAAGCTTCAATAGATCAAAAACACGATTATTGCAATCGTTTATTTGGAAACATACACGAGTATCTTACGATTTCTACTCTCCGTAGTCTCAACAATAGGTAATTAATTAGCGTTAGATATTCAATAAACAGCAGTCAAAATATCAGAGTACTGTTCAAGCCCATACCTTTTTAAAATAAATTTGTAGAGGGTTTTTGAAGGAATGAAATTTATCGGCGAAATTTTGAACGGGCACAAAACTTAATAGAATTAAGGGCGAAAATTGTTCAGCATTGTGCAAACATTACACCGAATCAGCTCGGAGATACAAGATTGTATTTGTTCAATAGATTTGGTTTTTGTTTGTCTCAACTAGCGTCGACAATTGAATATTAAATCGCTCGCAGAGATACACATAACCACATAGCTATCAAATATTGGAGATGAGGTGGAGCTCCTTAAAGTGGTTCTGAATCCAGCTGTTCACCTGAATACTTGATTTTATTGAAGTGAATTTATAGACATTTTTTGTTGGTTCACTATTTGGATCGGAGAATACATCAAATCCCTATATTCATGTATCTGTATACCAATTATTACATGTGAAAAAAAAAGAGTGGGCGCTAATACTGCTGTCGGTGTATTTCTAGTTACTGTTGCTGTCCGTTTTTTAACAAAATTTCAATATAACTCAATAGTTTTTTTTACTTGTTTTTCTAACGTCGGTCTATTTCTGCGACTGAGGCTAATCACCGACGCCGGGAACACTCTACCCCTAACCGGAAATTTTGGCGAACCCACCAGTGTTCCAACCAGTGGTAGCGTTATTTAAAGAGCCCAGCATCCATGGACTCGGGACCTCGTCCTACGTCTCCTCCGAAAGACGGCATATCTACATTATACCTCGTGCTCATTGGTATAATGCCTGCGAGCTGTGATATGCTACTTCGCTGCCGGCTGTACGGGCCCTATACGATGGTTTTCCCTGGCACGGTCACCTATCCAAGTACTAACCAGCGCCGAGACAGCTTGACTGTAATTATCATCGCATCAAATGCGTTCCACTACAGTGCTGGTCGTCGCCCTATATTTTAAATTATAATAATACAATAATAGTAATAATTTAAGTCTTATTTGTTAACTAGGGGTATTTTTCTAAATATTTGGCGAGGTTCAAGAGAAACAAACACTTGAAAAGAACAGATTGTCTGTAATACTAGTCGTCCAAGAGACTGCAAATGGAGATATCATAAGGAAGGTGGCCGCTGAAATAGTAGTACATCGTGTCAGTGTAGGTATGGAGAAGAGTGAAGGAGCTGTTACTCCACCCTTTCCATATCACAGAAGTTCAAGAGTTACCTACTTCCCGGAGTCTATACTAAGCGGATAGAATTTTTTACAGGGATTTTAGAATAAAATATACATATACACTAAATTTCATAGATTATATTTTATTCACTGACGAAGCAACTTTCATAAATAATTAAGTTAAAAATCACCATGATACTTATGTGTAGGCTGATGAGAATCCCCAAAAAAGAGCGTTTGAGCTGGAAATATCGATAACTATTTAATAGGGCCTGTATTTCTTCCCAAAAAGTTATCCATCATTTCAGGAAAATGATCTACCAATTTACTTGGAAGATGTACCATCATCAATTAAACAACAGATGAAGTTTATGCAAGCTGGTGCACTACCACATTTTAGTGTGTGTACTCCAAGAGGGGCTTTTCAGATCCAGATTTTCTGGAGGGGATCGGTCCTCATTTTTAAGTTCTTTAGTAAATTCAATTATGTTTCTCCAATGTTTACTGTCGGTTGTTTTTGCCTCCCACTTTCGGATACTACCTAGACAGTTTATGTCACCTATAACCTCCAGTTGCCACGTTGATTTTGGCCCCTCTCTTTTTCTTTTGCCACTTGGCTTCCACTCAGCCATCGCACATATGTACTAACCGTTTTAACCTTTGATCTTTTTTTAAACTTATGATGTCCCTCTGGATGTCTCTTTTCAGTTCTCCATTTGTTCTTTACCTATATTCATTTTGAGTTATTTATGAGTCCTGATATGACTCTCGTTAGTAGATTTTTAGATCTTGTTTTTCCTTGGTCATTATCATAACTTCAGCTCCATACGTTATTGTTGGTCTAATTATTGTTTTATAAATTCTTATTCTGTTTTTTTCGTCAAAGAATTTACTTAATGAATTTTTAATTGTCTGGAAGACTATGTTTGTTTCCATCATTTTCTCCTTAATTTCCTTTCCTCCATTTCTATTGTTGGTTATTGTAACTCCTGGATATTTTATTCTATCAACTTTTTCAAATTTGAAGTCACCTATGCTATTATTATTGTTCATTAGTTGTTTGTTCACAGTCATTATTTTTGTTTTTGTTCCATTTATTTCAATGTCCATTTTTTTACCTCCTTCCACAATAATTTCTTGAAACAATTTTTCTGTTTTCTTGCTACCAAGACTAAATCGTCCACATAAGCTATCAATTGTGATTCCCTTGTCCTTATGTTTCCTTTGTCTACTTTTCTGAAAACATATTCCAGCACCAGATTAGGTTTGTTGGAGACCCAGATTAGGTTTGTTGACAGAGAATCTCCTTGTCTGACTCCTCTCTTAATCTCGAATATGTCTGTTTTACCTTTCTGCGTTTTTACCGTAGCTGTTGTTAATTTTCTGTTTTCTGTTCAATTCCTGTGCTTTCATTAGCTGCTGTCCATTTATTGAATCTAAGGCTTGGTCAAAATCAATAAATAGTATCTCTGTTCCGATTTGATGTTCGCGAGTTTTTTTGCCAATATTTGCTTCAGGATATGAACTGCGTCTATGGTTGATTTGCCTTTATCCAATTCCTATTGATATTGTCTTAATGTTGTGCTTATACTGCTTGCCAGTCTCTTTTGTATGAGTGTAGACAGCATTTTATAGGTGGTGTTGGGTAGCGTAATTCCTTTATGATGACTTTCGTTGATTCCCTTTTTTATGTATATCTGTTCTGTCAGTTTTACTTCTTCATATTTATTTTATCACATCCTGGTGCTTTCCCGTTTTTGCTTCTACTAATGATTTCTTTTAGCGTTGGTTCTGGTATTTGCTTCACTTCCGAAATTTGTTCAAATATTTCCGTCTCTATTAAGACCTTTTTGGAAATCTACCAACCATGTTGGTTTATATTCTATTCCGTCTTCTACCACTGTACTATTTTTGTCTCTTTCTCAATTCATTTGGGCTTGAATACTATCTTTAATTTTTTGTTAGAATAATTTTGAGTTCTCATTTTTATTTCCGGAATTTATTTTTTCTATTATGCTAATATCCACCCATTTTCTTTTAATTTTACTTACTGCATTTTTTGCTTGTCTTCATATCTTGTCATATTCGTTCCTTTCTTCGTCTTTGTTAGTTTTAAGTAATGGCTCCAAGCATCCCTTTTTGTTTCCACTATTCTGCACTCCTAATTATATAGTCGAAAGCACTCTTATCGTGCGGGTTTAAGGGTTACTAACCATATGTATAGAATCAGAAAACACAAGGGTCACCAAAATGTGAGATTACACTGGTTAACGAATTTCCACTTTTTCTATGATTATCGAAATAATCTATGGAACTAAGTACCATTTTTTTGCTCGAGGATAAAAAAACCGGAAAATTGCTACTTATCATTCATATTGTCACTTTGAATTGTCAAAGTGGCAAAATTGACATATTTGAATAAAAATTCTGCTGGTGAAAGTTTGATGAAACACTTTTCAGAATAGCTGATACATATCCTTGTTTTTCCCATCAAAATTGCATAGGTCTGTCTTATTCATCTCATGGACTTTATTTAAAAGTTATAATTAAACGCAATAAGAGAAAACAAAAACTGTGAGTATGTCTTTGTTGAATCGTATGACCAGCATGATAAGACTGCATCTGACTATACCATCCTTTCTCCATTCACCTTAAACTTGATTAGTATTCCTTTTCCTCCAAAATCCACTAATTTTTCTATGCGCTTTCCATATTCTTCTCTTATTTTTATATCTTCTTATTTTTGTTTATCCCATTCACTGATTGGATGCCTGCTTACAAATTTCTTTTTTATTTTGAAATTGCTGGGACCATGTAGTGATCTGAATCTGCGCAGGCTCCTCTGTATAATCCTACATATAAGTATGATCGATGATTGATTTCGTCTTGAAATCAGAACATGATCAATGTAAAAATGCCATAAATATACCTGGAGATCCCCCAAGAAAAAATCAGTTGAAGGTTATAGTGTTTTTTTTTCAAGAATATCCAGGAAGATGGATTGGAAGGAGGACAGGTGTCGGAATTGAATGGACATCGCAAGGACTATATCTGAAACCATTGGATTTTTGTTTCTGTGCTATAAGGAAGAAAATGTTCATCCAGTAGGAATGAGCAGTGCAAAACAATCAAGAAACCTACTTTCATAAATTCCTAACGAGCTTCGATATAAACATTTATATTTTCATAGCAACTTTATTTCTTGTTGAAACGACTAGCTTCTATAAGTACAGGAAAGATGTGTTCATGCTGAAGACTTGTTAAGATAATTATCATCTTGTTTATTTCTTAAACTGTAAGGTAAATAATGATAAAGTTATTTTTGATACTTATGAAAATACAAAACAGTCTAATACTTCAATATTTGGCATTGACATTTAACAGCCAGTTTAAGGTTACCTCATGGTAAAAAAGTAACCAACGGTAACGTTAAAATTTAATGAAATCTACTATAAAAAAGCGGGGTTCCTATAACCAAACATTGGTGGTTGATATTGTTGCTCATTTTGGGTAAACTTTGTTATTTATCGCTTTATTTTGATCATATTAAACATGGCGAATCAGAATCCAAATCGGAAATCGATTATATTCCCATCTCATTACACCACAAAAATACCGCAAAGCTTGAGTTTATAATGCTTCATATTCTCTTCCTGTAGCAATAATTAGTTTTACAACAAATGAATGCTTTGAAGGTCAAGGATGAAATATTGAACCCTTTTAATATGTATGAATATGTGAGTATTTAGAATTACTTCGCAAAATTTCAAATTTTTATATGCATGTGAATTCACCTAGGTTTAAGTATAGGAAAGTGAACATCAACAGACCCTTAATTTTGGTTAGAGATTGGAATAATAGTATATTACACACTGAGGTGGAAAGAGTTTCATTACTGTCGAGACAAAAATGAAATCTCCTACCGAGGTTTGTATACTATTTTATCTACAACCATCATATCCCGATCAAAATTGATAAATCATTGTTTCCTTCTGAACACACCTAAAATATCACATTTGATAACTGTCACAAATATAAATGAATGTTAGATAATGTCAAATTGATATAAGTTCGCGAATAATAAATTAAGAAAAATTTCCTCCGATGAAGAATTGATGGATTGTACCCCTCCAGAAATGGGTATTATATTTGTCATATTGAATTAAATATAAAAAATATAAATCTAAAATGGAGGATCACAATATATTAGAGCGCGGGAAGTAATGAGGGTGGGAAGTAGAGGTGTGTAATATGACACTTTTTAACCTTCAATGACGTTAGTGATGACAGCATCGAATAAAAGATGTTCCATTCAATGAAATTAGGATATTCAATATTTTTAAAGATCACTTTTCACGAACCCTTTTAACGCTCGTACGGACCGTAATAGACTGTGGGGTTCTGGTTGACTTTCGACCCTCGGAATTTTACGATTTTACAATTTTGGATTTGTTTGTGAGCTTACCTTAAATGAAGCAAATTAGAACAAAACGTTGGATCATCCCGTAATTACTTCAAAAATCACAATTTTAATTCAAAGAATGGTACTTTTTCAACACTAATAATTGCTATTCCACGATAAATATTTCAACTTTGAACAGTGAAGGTTATTATGTTCAACTAAATTCAAGTCTGTTTCACAAAAAAAAACCGGAAGAAAATGCTTAAATTTATCTAATTTAAAAAAATATTCGTAAGCATAAATTTTCACGTTTGACACTTGAGCTAATAAAATTACACACTAAAATCTAATGTCTAGGTATCCTGGGTTCACAAATTAGGATCAGGTGACACTTCCTAACGGCGTTGTCAAATGGTCTTTATTTTTTTTTTCTATGACTGTTGAGAAATGGACCCTTTTTATGTAACATTTTTGTTGAGTAACTGGATGCATTACACAAAACAAGCAACGCCCCGTGTGTAATGACGACTCTCTGGCCAATAACCGTCAAAGAATGCCATTACACACGACTATGTTCGGTGTTATGTTTGAATCAGACTCGCAATGAAATGTCATAATTTGACTTTGACAGTACCTATACCTACCTACCGAAGGTGATTTAGAGCTGACTTTTTGTTAGAATAGATACAGAAAGTGAAAACGAATTCAACTGCTCAAATTTCACCATCAATATTGTAAGCAATAAATGAATTTTCATTGTAGCTTCCAAAATGGAATTGTTTGACATAAAGCATTAAGTTTATTCAATAAAATATTCTCTAAATATCTCGTTCGTTTGAATTGATAGGTGAGCACTGTCATAGAAAAAGTATAGTATTCTACTTTCGTAGAATACTACTCGAATGATTACGCAAACTTCATTCTCATAAGTAATAGCCATCATTACACGCTCGTTGAATAATATACTATTTTTATACGTAATATAACAAGTGATATGATTATAATCGATGATATTTTCGAGTGAAACCGAGCTGCAGATTCAACGAGTCCGAAGGACGAGTTAAATGTGCCTCTTCGGTTTTACGAGATATATCATCGATTATTAATCATATCACGAGCTTATATTTAATGAGAGATTATAATGAATTTATTATTACAATTACCCCAACGATTAGAACACATTTTTATATTTTCAATATGAACTGTCAATCATAGATAAAAAAATACTTACTGTCAATCACTGTCAATATGAAAAATTAGCCTTAGCAACGAACCAAAATAAGGTGATAATTTCTTTTGTTTTTTATCATCGCTGTGATAGACATGTATCTAGGGAGATTCTCAATATTGATTGGTGGAAAACATGTCACGTGACTTATGAATTATATTCTCTTCTGAATTAATGATGCATTGTAATAGATTACATGCATATATAACAATTTATCCTCTTGCTTAGTATTTGATGATATTCTAGTAACACTTTGATCCGTGTCAGTTGGTCGGGAAGCAATATGTGTTGAATTATGATAAAAATTTTTTGTTGTAGTAGAAATTCTATGAAGTCAATCAATTTGAGATGGGGAGATGAAGAAAGGAGAAGGGACATACTGTAATGTTTATTTTTATTTTATTTAATTTTTTATTAATTTTAAATTTTCATTACAATTTATACCGTTTATACTGGCCCTTTTTCCAGCTAGCTCAGATAAGAAAATCGGGACATGAAAAACTCTGTCTCTCTTTGGGTTCTGGTACTAATAATTATTTATTAAATTTACTCGCAGATATTTGTTACTTGAATCAATTCATGAACTTTTTTAAAATTCATTAAAATTATTTTCATATCTTTTAATATGATGTTTGAATATATCTTTATTAATAAATTTTGTGACGCCTATGGACAAACCATTCTTATTAATTTGGATCTTACTGAAATAGGCAGTAGATGTCTCTGTCGATGAATATGTAGCGTGTTGAGAGTTGCAAACAATTCAGTTCATATCAAATAAATATATTATATTTGTATGAAAGAATACTTCACAGTTTCCAATTAAATTTTATTTTAATATTAAATTTTATAATTTGAATACAAAGCTCGTAAGGAACGGCAAACAACCGTTCAATATGAAAAGCAGGCTGCAGGGTTGCGGCATGACTGACGAAACGTCAGTCCATATTCTCTTAGAGTGCTTACACTGGGCTGTACTACGCAGGCGAATCTTTGGAGTCCCTGCTATGGCTCCTAGTGACACAAGCAGGCTGAAGGGCTCGGCTTCATGGATGTCTGGGTAGCAGGAATGGCACAATGGGCCCGCCAGTGGCCTCAGTGCCGGAACCTTTGCTTGAGTTTGTCTAGGACAAGGTTCGCCAGTACATTTAGTAGTAGTAGTAGTCCCCTTGCCCTTGCCAGTACCCTATTTTAAAATTTGCAATTGCTTCTTAATTTTTTCCGTCGTTAACGACCGTCTCCTATATTCAATGGATTTCATACTTTTTATGTCTCGGTTAATTTTTAAAAATATCTCCTTGATTTGACCAATATTGGATTTTCTTAGATGTTCATTGCTCCATTTTTATTTTTGATATTATTCATAGTATGCTCGTTTATAGTTCTCAATTTTCTCGATTTCACAAAAAAGGGTTTTTGGTTTTCTTTTAAAGATAAGATCGATTCTCTTCCCATTCGTTAATGTATTAAAATAGTTTTTTCAAATCAACTCAGAAAGTATGTCCAAAATTGGAATGAAATTTAACATTTTGTGGAAAATTAATTTACCCGCACCGTGTGGAAATAATTTTCCACTTCAATATATCAAATAAATAGTATAAATAATTGGGTATCAGATTTGACATATCATGTTAATTATATTTTACTTTATGTTGACTTTATCAATAATCTAATAAAATATGTTTCTACATAAACTATAGGCACTTATAATCAGATGAAAATATCTCAACTTATGACTAGTTCTGTTGACTTTTTTCACGCTCGTAGAAAAACTATTGTACCTAACACTTCTCTCAGATGCTGCTGCTGCTTCACCGACACAACGACAGACTTGTGAAAAATTCACTTTCCGCACCTGTTAGGTAAATAGCTATTTTTAATTGTTTTGTGACCTTTTTCTTTTTCAAATATCGCACAAATCTGGTACAATTTCTCTTTTGATATTTTAGAAGAGTGAGTGGAACATTCGATAGTCGATTAAAAGTTTCAGTAGATGAGAGGAAGATAAATATTTGACAAAAATGTTGAGTTGTTTCTTCGCTGAATGAACTTTTTCACTTGATTTGTAGAAATACTAGGCAAATCCGAAAGCGTTGCTGAGAACCTCTTTCGTCTGCGAACATAAAACTTTCTTCTAAAGTAAACAGACTATATACATTGTGTAAGTATTGTTTTATGATCCAGCAAAAATTAAAAAAGTTCTGAAGTTTATTCACTATTCGCCGTTTATTCAAGTGTCTACACTAAAACAACAGTTACGTTTTATTCATACCTCCACGATTTAAAACATTTTTCCGCCCACCTCTTTCTAAAGTATACATTTCCTGACCTCTTTGTGGGAAGCAAAGTCTTACTGTTACTAAGAATAGTTATTTGTTTAACTAGGCAGCAAAGCAGTAGATTGACTGCCGAAGCTGAATTCATAGCCGAGCGTAGCGAGGCTAGGAATCCAGCTAAGGTGCCAAGTTGAACATATAATTTTTTCTCCGATTGTTCATAATGATATAGAAGGATATTGTATTTTTTGCAAATTATTACAATTTCCACAATCTTTGAAGTGTTCAATTAAAATAAAATTTGATAGAAATCGCAGTTGTTGGAATGGTTGGTTGCTATGGAAATGTCCATAATAAGTATAGTTTGACAATTCATGAAATTACTGACAGCGAAAAAATATCGGTATATTATTTGAAATATTATATATAATGGACAGTGATAGCGACCTGGAAGTACTTACTCCTCCAGAAATAAAGGAGGTGGCAAAAAATATAGAGTTGAATTTATTGCCGCAGAAGTCTCGGATAAAATATGAAAGAAATTATAAACGATTGATGGATTATTGCATGGAGAAAAATGTGAAGACTTTTTCGGAGAATGTATTACTTGCTTATTTTGCTGGATTATCTCAAACAATGAAAAGTTCTACCCTTTGGTCTGTATATTCCATGTTGAAGGCAAGTATAAATGTTAAAAATGGCGTAGATATAGGAAGATACTTGAAGTTGCGGGCATATTTAAAACGGTCATCTGAAAGCTACAAGGCAAAGAAGTCCCGAGTTTTCGAACAACAAGATATTATAAAGTTCATACTGGAAGCACCAGTAATATAATTAATGAAGAGAGAACAGTATCCGGGGAGAAAAAAGGAGGGATACTCGTTCAAAATTGTAGTAATTTCACCATTAATGTAAATAACAACAATTAATAAATGTCTACGTCAAATGTTTCATTCCAATTGAGTATAATCACTTTACAGGCAGCAAAGTGGTTGCTGATCGATATCAGTCAGCAAAATTAATATTTGCTGCCAATCGGAGAAAAAACATATTCTCACTTAAAATGTACATAGGTATCCCGATTTATATTCATATACCGAATTGGAATCTGTTTATAAAGTTAAGTTGAGATCTACGAGTATGTTAGGCAGTATATGAAATCAATATTCAAAGGCTCGTAAGCCTATTCCAGGCTGTTGAAACTTGGTGATAAGTAACGGGCCTGTTCAATAGACACTTAAGGGAACATTTGACAGTACACTGACAGATCCAAAACCGGAAAGGCGGCTAGATCGGTGGTCTTTAGCAGGAAACCCAGAGTAGAAGTCACAGCTAGCTTGGACAAGCACGCTACCGTCTTTCAGGCTGAAATATACGCCATTGAACTGGCTGCAAAAGAGCTGATGAATCAACCTGTTGTAAAATAAACATGCACATCCTGTCAGATAGCCAGGCTGCTCTTAAAGTACTGAGCTCGAACAGGATAAAATCTAAGATGGTATATAACTGTCTACAAGCCCTTGAAATGCTGGACAAGGAAAACAGATTCATTTTGACCTGGGTGCCGGCGCATCGAGGAGTGGAGGGCAATGAGAAGTCCTACACTCTGGCAAAAATGGGTCGGAGACTTTATTTATTGGACCTGAGCCATTTTTTGGCATTGCGAAAAGCATTTCTGAATCAGCCATAGCTAGCTGGGCGTAGAGGAAAACCTAGACGTACTGGGCAGACTTTCTCTCACTCGAAGGCGTGCATGTACTACTCTGAGAGTACAAAAAATGAGCAGATCCTGAAATGAAGTAGGACGCATTTTGTCGGAACTGGTTACAGCACATTGTCGACTAAATTAACACCTGAAGAAAATGAGTTTGTCTCAGACCTCGGTTCTGTAATTTGGAGGACGAAACGGCGGAGCACATACTATGTTCATGCCCAGCCTTGGACAGGTTGAGGTATAATATGTTCGGTTTTAGTACCTTATAGCCAAACGACTTCCAAAAAGTATCACTATATACAACCATAGAAGTCGTCAGAAGCACAGGCTTGTGGGGTGAATTGTAATCCCTAGGGGTGAGCCATCATAAACCCAACGAAGGTCGCAGTGGAGGTGGCGAGAAGGCCCCACTCACATAGAACCTGACCTGAACCTAATCTGAGGGTACATCTTCACAAAATTGGAAAACTTAGTGCACCTATTTGCAGGAAATGTGAGCTATATTATGGAACATGCTTAGGTGATAACTTACTAGGACTTAGAAACAAGCAATTTGGGAAGAAAATAATACCACCATCACAACCACTCAGGATCCCCCTAGTCAAATAATGTGCGTATTTGAATTTATTATGTGAATTTCCAAGTCTCCAATTTGAAATTTTATTTATTACGGTTATATTATATTAAAAAATAACAACACAGTCTTGGAGTAATAATAATAATTATGTCATAATATGCCCATCGCCGAACAAATACTGAAAAATATACCTTTTTTTGTTTAAGTGATGTGGCTTAAATTATTTCTTGCAATAGTAGCGCTAATGTAGCAAAAAAAGTTATGCGTAAATTTATGCCGCATACGTGGCCTATGTAGTGTCCTATACAAAATAGATTGGAATAGGTACAAAATCATGATTTCTTATATCCAAAAACTGCCAACCTCAAATTTTTGTGCATATTCGTCAAAAAAAAGTTATTGTGAAGAACAAAAATTGAAATTTCATGTTCAATACCCTGTATCTCTCTTAATATCAACATTTTATTAAGGCTAGCTGGTATAAATCGTAATATAAATCACGATATTTTAAAGTGAAGATTGTACTGTACTTATCTGTACAATTACTTAAGGACCACCTTGTATAGGGAAGCCGGGGTTAACTGGTCCTCGGGGTTAGATGGTCCTCTGAGAAAAATAAGTCATATTATATTTAAATTTCGCGCCGCTACCATATCTAAGTTTCTTAAGGTTGCCTTCATTGTTTCAAGTAACATGGCTGATATTGTTCTCTGTTGTCTGTGAGCTGTGAATAAATTGCAATATTTTCACCAAAAAGTAAGTATTGAAAATTAAAAAAAAAACTTTTATAGTAGTTTCAATGTATGCAAAATGCATCAGGTGTCTTTTTAGTCGGATTAAGCGTTAAGTAAACTTTAGAAATGCATGGGTTGAATTTGATTGGGCTTTTTTTGTACTTAGTTTTTTCAAGACATCTGGTGAATCATGGCAACCGAAGATATGTGGTCTGGGGTTAAGTGGTCAGGGGGCCACATAACCCCAATATATTTTTAAATATGTTTCATTTGTTTTCAATCAATGAACCGGTTTATTTTTTTTGTTTTGTTTCAGAAAATGCCACGAAATCGAAAACGTACATCCAATCATCGCTCGTATTCAGAGGAAGAGTTGAAACATGCTACTCGTTTAGTAATAAATGGTACTCAATCGATTAGAGAGACTTCACGGTTGACCAAAATACCACGCACTACTTTAAAGAGATTTGTTTTAAAATGTAGAGCTGCAGCTGTAGATGATGCGACAGCACAAGTGAATTTTAGACCCATGAATGAACATCTAAAAATATTTTCCAATGACGAAGAGCTATTACTTGTTGACTATATTAAGAGATCATCTAACATTCACTATGGACTGTCAATAGCGTTAACTCGTCGTCTTGCATACGAATTTGCAGCTGCAAATAATAAAAAAATTCTTCCTAATTGGGAAAGAGAGAAGATGGCAGGGGAGGATTGGCTCATGCAGTTCAGAAAACGTCATCGATTATCACTTCGGACACCAGAGCAAACATCTTTAAGTAGAGCAACGAGCTTCAACAGGACGAACGTCAAAGCATTTTTTGATAATCTAGCAGCTGTAAAGACAAAATTTCGATTTGGACCGCAGGATATTTATAACCTTGATGAAACTGGCCTTACAACCGTTCACAAACCTCCAAAAGTTTTAGCTGTGAAAGGTAAAAAACAGATAGGTCAGGTTACAAGTGCCGAGCGAGGACAAACAATTACCCTCGTATGTATTGTTGGGGCAACTGGGAAAGCGGTGCCACCGTATTTTATTTTCCCAAGGAAGAATTTTCAAAATCATTTTTTAAAAGTTGCTCCACCGGGCAGTGCTGGAGGAGTTAGCGACTCTGGTTGGACAAATGGTAGAATATTCCTCTCAATTTTAAAGCATTTCAAGCTCCATGAAAGACCAACCAAAGATAATCCAAAACTCATAATACTTGACGGAAACGAAAGTCATAGCAGTGTAGATGCACTTAACTATGCGAAAGATAATGGCATTATTTTGGTTACATTTCCCCCGCACTGTAGTCATAAAATGCAGCTATTAGATCTCACTGTATTCGGACCTTTGAAAATGCGATATAATAAAGCATGCTCTGATTTTATGAATGACTTCTCTGATCAATCCAGCGTGCCGAGAATAACAATATATGATATTGCAGAAATGGTGGGAAAATCCTTTCCTCTGGCAATGACGCCTTCTAATATCATAAAAGGATTCCAGATTAGTAGTATTGAACCATTCAATCCGGATATATTTACGGATCAAGATTATTTATCATCCTTCGTTACTGATAGGCCGGCCATCTCCCGTCCAGAAGAGGAGCACACCCGCCATCCAGAAGAAGATTTACAACAGCATACTCGTACAAGAACGCATAGGCCACCACGAACATCGGATAACCGTACAGCTAATAGTCCTCCAAGGACACCTCCAGATGCCCATACAACTAATTTAACCAGGCTTTCACCTCTACCTGGACCATCTAATATAAACGTCTCTGAGAGCGCGTCAACTTCAATAAAATATCCTGAAGATATATGGCCGCTTCCCAAAGCAGGGCCCCGAAAAACTAATAGAGGTCGGAAAAAGGGAAAGTCTCTTGTGTTAACAGATACGCCAGTCAAAAACGAATTGGAAGAGGCACTTAAGATACGAAACGACAAAAAAAAATGCACTAAAACGGAAAATTGAGGCAAAAGCTTCGAAAGAAAAGGTAAAACGTAAGGTTGTGCCAGACAGCGATAGTGAGTCTTCAAGAAGTAATGTCGAATATGATGACTCCACAGACTTGGAGTCTTTTGAAGAAGAGGAGCAGTTAGAAAATTTTGAGAACATTGAAAATGAGCGATTTGTGGTTGTAAAGGTTTTTGGCATTACTGTTCATTTTAGTAGGAATTATGTTGCCCAAATTGTTGGCCGTCAAGGAAACGGCTACCTTGTACAGTTCTACAAAAAGGTTGTATCTACAACTAAATTCGAGATCTCTGATGAACTAGAAACATATGTAGGAAAAATTGAACTAATTGCTTTATTACCTACTCCTATACATGGTTCAAGAGCACGTTATGAGAACATGATATGGTTTTCCATTGACTTAACAGAATATGGAATCGAAGTTGAAGCTCATCCATTTTATTTGTAGACTGAGTACCTAATGTTTATGCTTATTTTAATGTTTGTTTATTTGAAATAAATATCGAGTATTATTATTTCGGAAAAATACGTTTGTTTTTTGGTTTATTTGCTTTTTTAGGATTATGATATGATATAGGACCACTTTACCCCTTCCTATGGACCAGTTAACCCAGCACGTTGGGGTTAGCTGGTCCACAGCAACTTTTTTTAAAAAATAACAAAATATTACTAAAATTTTATTTTTTCCCAAACAAAGGTGATGAAAGGGTAGCAAAAGTTATAAGTTACTATACGATCTAATGGTATTAAAACACATTATATATTTTCCTAAACATGAGCAAATTGAAAAAAGCGGACCAGTTAACCCCGGCTTCCCTACTCGACACTCGAAGCTTGCGTGATAACCAACATTCAATCAATACAAACTACCTACATTATTTTGTGTATCAGCTTATCAAGCCCAATTTTATGGACAAGCAAGGATACATTCGATTCTTGACATCTATTTGGCGAATTTCATTAGTGTGGACTGTGGATTTTATTATGAACAAACCTAAACTACAACAATTGTTAGGTCCATTCAAAACCGACTCAAAATAATAAATAATCAACATTTTGTAATATCCAACTACACATCATTTTCACTCGGGGCAGGTCATGATCATAATAATATGGACTTATTATGATATATTCTCTTCCTCTTCAAGAGAAAAAGGTCAATAATAATTGATATAAACAAAACTAATTTGAAATTGGATTGATTTGTGTACCGATGTGAGATTGAATGTATACTGACGGCCTCGGAAGAGTTCCTACCAGTTTGCTAATGTCCGCAGTATGTCAAGTATTGACACGTCAAAAAAAGTATAAATTTGAGAAACATTTTCCTTTCATAGCTCTACAATTGATGGTATTCAAGATTAATTAATCTGGAAAGCAAAATGCATATTTATAACTCAATTTATTTTTATGAACGAAGGAGAGGTCTACGCTGAAAGAGGTTTGGAAATATTAACAATGGAAGCGGATGTCAAGTTTTAATTAGACTACTAAGCATTTTTCCTAGTCAACAAAAACGAGCCACAATTTTTTGTTCGCAGAAATGAGAAATGTTTGCTATATAGTAAGCATTATTTTAATGGTGCTGGTGGAAAACCCCGAAATATAACCAAATTTATTCAGTTAATTAAAGGAAATAGATTAATTTCGTCCTCCCTTATCGTTTTCGTTCATGAATGGTACGGGTTGTTGGTGTTTGGATAATATGACTAATCTTATAAACACCCAGAATATATACTAGAAATATTGAAATTGAATTTAATAATTCATATCACTTTTACATTCAGCTATAAAGTTATACACTGTGTTATTTATAAGATGCGACATGGGGATTCCTGCACAGAACTGTCAAGCGTTAGCTAATATCGTTCATGAAAAATAATAACAGATGTGGAAAGGTCGTTGGAAAATAAGTTCAAATGCACTTTCAATTTTATTAAATTTGCTCTGGCTTAATGAAAAAAATGGATAGTTATGTTTAAGTCGAACTCCATTTTCATACCACTTTCGGATAATCTTAATCAGGTGATAACCAGCATGGTAGTTCACGAGATAATTTAAAAGTTGAACCTGAAATATAACGGTCTGCTTCACCAATTTCTGTAATTAGTGAAATGCTGCAGTTTTGCCGGATGTTGTAATCGCACATTATCAAGAGTATACGTTCCAAAAAACGCATGGTAGTCAAGAATACCACTTCAAAAAAGTACTTGCACATGAACTATTCGTTTTGATGCGTGTACGTCAAAAAGCTAACTTTTCGAGAATACGGCCCCTGACACGATTTGTAACTATGCTGGAGGTTTGAGGTATTATCGGAATTATATGAGGTAACTTAACTAAATTGATCGTTCTGATTGGTTGATAATGATACGAAAAAAATAATCGCCAATAAACTGTTTTGCAGTATTATTAACTTCCACTTATATGTTCTTTTTATATGATTTCATATGCGCTTGTGGAAAATTACTCACAGTTCCCAGCAAATTTTTGATAAAGCGCAGATAAAATAATCACTAATAAAGTCAGCAATATAAAATTATCACATGCCGAGACGTCTACAGAACCGAATGAACTATTTCATTCGCGGAACAGAGCACATTTTTAAATCAATAGAAGTTTTTATTACGACTTAGTTTGGTTTTAATATTCAATCAACCCACGAGTTGAATATGATATTAAATTAGATAGGAAACATAAATGAAAATGGAAAGTACAGTTGATATTCTTTGAGATACTTATTAATATTTCGATTTCTCAAATCGGAGGAAATGATATTTGAATTGATACTATTAACATTCCCATGGCAACGCAAGTTATACTAATGTCCTTACGAATTCAACAATATCAGTTCTCATTTCCATTCCTTTTTCTTGTGGTAATGATATATACTAGTACCAATAGAAAAACATAGCGTAAAGTATTTGTGGATAACTGTCTCTGAAACACTTGCTCTATTTCGAGCACTCCACTTATGCTTTAATATATTCACTTATGCTTCAATATTTTTTAACATGCGACCTATTTATTAGATTATAGCAGCAAAAGAATTACATACGTCTCTTTTTCGGCAATTTTGTACTTTGATCACTTTGGTAGCGTTTGATTGTTTTTATAATAGATGAGCTAATCTATTATATTTGAGAAACATCCGGATCAATTATTGGTTCACATGGACTAATTATTGGGTCTATACATTTCCATTGAATTTTCTTCAATGAGGTCCATAGGTATGGTATAAATTAAATTTTAGCGTTATTATGTAATATGTGAAAAAAACCTGTAGTATATCGATTTTCATTCGTAAATTGACAATTCACAGTATGAAAATATTTACCCCCTCCAGCACCTCCTCTGAATTATAAGCATCTCCTCAAAAATTTTAAATAAGAAAGGGGGTCATGTAGCACCTTGTTGGAAAGGGATTTCACTTATCTGATTAGCAATAAAGTTTTTTTTAAATTTGGTGCAGCATAACATGTCTTCATCACAAATTTAATTACATAATATTTAGAATGTATTTCTCAATGTACTTTACAATTATACTGAATGTTTAAAATGACCACCATAAACTTCTTGGCAATAGCTGAGGCGATTTTGGAATTCTCTTACATTTTGTATGACCTCAGGGATTATTTTAGTAAATTAATTGCGTTATCCTAGCTTTTAAATCAGTAATATTGTCTGGTCTATTCAAATATGGGTTTATATAAAATTGTTTCGATATAGTTGACTGTATAAATCAAACCAATCGCTGGTTTAACTAATATTTAATATTTACAAAAAAATGTGTGAATTAACAAAATTATATCTAACGTAAACAAAACAAAACAAGTGTGGCTTTGCCGACCATCTAATAGTCAATGTGGTTCTTTTAATCTTTTTTTACAATTTGCAGAAAGGGTGCACTTCAACGTTGCCAGACTTCACCGTTGTTCTGACATCTGACGACACAATTTTCTCCCAGAATCTTAAGTATATTTTAATATACCAAACAATATTTAGCCAATCTGAAAGTTAGGATAACTGAAGAAATCAACAAAATAACCCTCAAGGTCATACAAAATCCCAAAATCGCCTCGGTTATTGTCGAGAAGTGAATGATGATCATTTTGAACATTTAATTTAATTGTAAAATACATTCTAAATATTATGTGACATTATCATCTTCATTCTTCTTGAAGTTTAGTGATAGAGACATTATCAACATTTTAAATCTCAAGAATTTATTTTCTCAGTTATGATTGCTCCAAATTTGAAAAACGTTATATTGCTAAACAAAGGAATAAAATTCCTTTTCAACAATGTGCCAAACGCCACCTTCCTTATTTGAAATTTTCGAGGGTGTGCTTATAATTCAGAGGAGGTGCTGGAGAGGGATAATATTTTGTGCTGAAAATTGTCGACCCAAGAATAAAAATCGACCAGTTTCGGTTTTTTTTCTTCCTTATGACGTTGAAATCATATTATTTATTCCATACGTATGTCTCCTAATCTAAGCCGATGTATCTCCTAATTGCAATAGACAGCAGAAAAATTTTAACGCGTGTATTGCCGATTTCTGTCACTGCCAGTTTCTTTCTTTTTCCTGTGCACATCACATCTCCAACTTTCTTTTCACGATTGTCTCGTATGACAAATTTTTCCAATTTGTTTATTTTTATTTTCGTATGATTGTATTATTCTTATGGACTATTTTGTTTGATTAGAAGTTTCAATGAATTTTGTGACTGAATCCGTGTCTTTCCATTTCGATTTATCTCATGTTCACTAATGCAGAATAGCTATACACATTTATCTGAGAGCACTTTACAGATGCCAGAGAATGTTATAACATCAATAATATCTTAAGAGATTTATGGGTGTTGTGGATTTATGTTATATGAAAAATAGATAGGCATTAGATATAAGGAGTTTATTTATTTTTGCCAAACTTCACTGCCAACATAATTGAAAAATAGGGGATGCTTGTTTGTTAATATCTTCTGTATGTTCCTTGCGGTATATTATTCATTCTTTTCTTATTAATTACTTGGGTAACTAAACCACAATGTTTTTAAATTATTTATTTCAAAGCCAATACCAATAGATAAATTAATCATTCCAAAATAATAACGTTCAGACCACTTCCCCTTTTATAACCCTTATCTTGACTTGTTTGGCATCTTAACATTGACCATACGTACCTGTTAGAGAGATGAAATAAACGAAACTCGGTTCACAAGTGTTAATAAGTCTTATCTAATGAAGTGAGGTAACATCTTTGTTATTGGATCTTGTCTAATAAATATAACACGCTGAAAATATGAAATATAATACTGGGCCATCCTGAAAATTTGACCTTTCTTTAGACTCAACATTATAAATTTAAAACTGGGAACAATATGTCATCATTAGAACAGTGAAAAAATACATAATCCATGATACTGTGCAACAAATTTGCTCAAAAAATACAAAGGCTACGTAATTGCCTAATAAAAAACACAAGTGATGTTCACTTACAGGCATGTCTTCGTTTTGTATGCTTATCCATTTTTTGGTGTCTCGTGATCTGATCTGAAATCTTTCAACACGTACTGGTGGAAGTATACTTTGTTATCACTATTTTTCATTCAATTGGCCAGATTATTTGGAAAACTGCTAGATCATCTTTTAGGGTTTCTGCAGAAATTGTCAGCATGTGGTTTTATTTGTAATTGATTCTATACTCAACTTCAAAAGTGCACTATAATAAATTCAAATTCTAACAAATTTTGCTCTCAAATAAGCGACTGCGGAAATCTTTGAGATTATAACAACTAATGCTCTCAACTGAACAAATTTCGTTATAAACTCCAAAATTACAACTACTTCTGCTCCCAATCAAGCGATCTTCGCTTGAAACTTAAATATTATAACAAGTAATGAAATGATTCCAACTAGGGGCGACGACCCAGCACTGTAGTGGAACGCATCTCGATGCGATAATTACAGTCAAGCTATGTCGGCTTTGGTTAGTACTTGGATGGGTTACCGTCGGGGAAAACCATAGTATAGGGCCCGTACAGCCGGCAGCGTAGTAGCATATCACAGATCGCAGGCATTATACCAATGAGCACGAGGTATAATGTATATATGCCGTCTTTCGGAGGAGACGTAAAACCGAGGTCCCGAGTCCATGGATGTTGGGCTCGTTAAAGAACGCTACCACTGGTTGAAACACCAGTGGGTTCGCCAAAATTTCCGGTTAGGGGTAGAGTGCTCCCGGCGTCGGTGATTAGCCTAGTCGCAGAAATAGGCCGACGTTGAATAAAAGGCAAAAAAAAAGATTCCAACTAAGTAACTAAGTGACTCAGATTATAATAATTAATTTTTGCACCCAGCTAAGCAGCTTTGAAAATTCTGCAACTTTTGCATCTAACAAAGCGACTTTCGACTTAGTTATAAAAACTTTTGCTTCCGTAATAGAGTGGAATATTTCTTTTTATCGCCTTTTAATAATAAAAAGTCAGATGAGATTGCCAATTTCCAAAAATTATTTTTCAGGTTGCTGTGAATCATTTATTATCAACATTATACATCAAGTATGATACATCGTTGAAATCAACTTGTCGAGAGGGTTATAAAAATGTAAGAATATCCAGGGTTTCCCGTTAATAGTATATTACGTAACGTGTGTGGTAAGAAGCATTTTACGCACGAATGGAAAAGTTAAGTTTGATGTTTTGACGGCTTATGTCAGATTTTTGAATAAAATGGCGACGTCTATTGACAGTTGCTAAGATGTTGCTAGGGAAGCCGTGCGATTTACTTTACAGCTGTGCGTTTTTTTTACCGTGCGTAATAGACGTCATTACATTAGCGCCGACTGTGTGTTATTGACTGATTACAGGGGGGGTCGTAGGTAAAAATATATAATTTTCTTGTATCTCCGAAAATTAGCACGTTACTGTACATTTGAAAGCACTTTTACAAAAAAACCACTTTCATCTTTCATGTGGAACTTTTTCTCAATAATTAAGGGTGGGTAATCAATAATGAATAGCCCGGTACATGAAATAAAAATTCAACAAATCCGAAAAAAGTTTGGCAGAACCGAGATTTATTTTTGAGAACCATAATCGTACTGAACCGGATTTTCTTAAATTTTATTAGAACCGGAACCAAACTGTCAATTTAACATCATTCATCGGTAGCGTAGCTTATTTGAATTCTGATGGAAAAAGGGCTACTGCTGCCACAGCGCATTCTTATCTATTGATTTTGTTTAATACCTAATTAGGCGAAGATTTGATTATAATTTTTTTTTCTCGCAGCCACGCTCAAAAGTTTTGCTAAGATTCCAAGATAGGCTCCTCAGTGAAAAAGTTTCTTTTTCTTTTCATTTTTGCAGCTATTGAATGATAAATTATACTGAGATTCCCTCATTAGATTTTTATATTGAACGCTCTACATAAAATATCTACGAAATTTTTGATATATCAACTCATTCGAAAGTTATTCAAGATGAAGGTTGAATATATGCACTAATTTTAACAGCAAAAAAATTGGAACACATGAATTTGGCCAATGCGGTGCCCTCTTGAGCATACATCGAAATGGATACAAAATTATAAATTCTAATATCCACCAAGAAACAAATATTTTCGTATGAATGTGCAGTTTCACATTAAACACTCTGCATCACCATTCTCAACATTTTATTGACCAGAAACATATGTTTAATGAATGTATGTATAAATATCTAAAAACGTTAAAGTTATTTTGGAAAATCAATTCATGTGTGATGCAGCTTGATTCAAATCGTGGTAATCCACTCTACTCTACTTCGATTATATACTTCGATAATTACTTATGTACCATCCCACAGACACATACATAGATGACTTCCGAAAGGATCATTTAAAAGAGGTGGCTTGTAATTCAAAAATATTTTCAGGAAAAAAAAACCCACAGCCACTCAATTTGCTATTTCGCTTGAAGCTTCAATACAGTTACACACAACAATGTGATTTTCCAATAAATATTAAGCATTCTTGGTAATTGTCACCGACCTTCGACAAAATAGTAGTTATAGTTATTTATAGCCTGTTGCACTGACTTCTATTAAATTAAGTTCGAGCTGAAACCTGGTTTAAATGTGAATTTCGCGTTGCTCAGTATCGCTTAGTCGATTTATTGCTAGTAACAGAACGGTACAATTTTAAAGCTATTAGCCTCAATTAGTCAAACATCGTCGAATCTAGAATTCTGGTGCAGCGACACCCTGATGAATTTGTTTTTTTTTTGTGGAAAATTAAACTACAATAATTTTATTTATTTTTATTTCCCAGATACTGGAAATGAAAACATCAAAAAATTTGATTCGAAAAACAAAAAGCAATAAGGAACGGGATACCGATGCCTCCACCTAACCTGGAAAAAAACATCCAATGGTATACAGAGAGTTTAATAACATTAAATTCCAAGAGCTGCCATAAATTTTTGTGTAGGTGTTCAAGGCAAGCTGAAAAGTTGTTCTATGGGTACCTCTTCTATTATACCCCAACACGGAATTGCAGACCTGGCTGATGGGTTGTGGGGCTAAATCCACCCGTTTTCCGTCTCAACTTTTTATAATTCTCCTACAAATATAATTAAGTATATTAATCGTGTTTTATCATCAAAACACAAAAATTCAACTTTAAAACTACCTACGACAGATTCCGGTAGAACTCCACTCTCCAGGCGCCATCTTGGAAAAACGTTTTTGGCCGATATCTCGGGAACTCTACACTTTAGAGCTGAAGTCATCAAAACCACTATTGTAGACAACAATCGCATTTTTGGTTTCTCGTAACCATTTTTTTATCTTGGCACAAACTCTACATGTCGTAATACCTGATCGAGACAGTTCTCGACTTTCCTATGACATTTCTAGACTTTTTTAAAATTGAATTTATGCCATTTCATTTTTTTGCAAAAAACTGTTGCACGCGTCTTGCCATCAGGAAGTGTGTCCCGTTCAGCTTAAATAACGTATATAGTAGGAAAAATATTATCATAATGTCGAGTAGTCACTCTCTTATGTTCATAAGTTCTAGGATAGCATGAAGAACTCAATGAACTTCTTCACTCGACTATGGCTTCCAGAACTTAATGGAATAGTCGAAAATGGAGCGGTTAATAGTCATAACAAGTGCTCTAACAAGTTAGATTCAGAGGACCACACTAGGTATGAAAAGGTCGCAGTGGAATAGGCCGATTAGTTACCTTTTCAAATCTAATCTAATACGCATCTCAAAAACCAAGTAAAATGCATATTATTTGGAATGGATATATACTTGCGAGATTTATAGTACTACATAATCTTACCGATACGACTGAGGGATTTGATACTTTTGAGGACTTTCTCAAGAACTGAGAGTAAAAAGGGGCACAGTAGTTATTTTGGTCTTATACTACCGAGAGGTAACCGCTTATTCCAGTTTAATACCTTTTTAATTTGAAAACATAAGAAAAATTCACCTAGTATACCTTCGCGGGAGAATAGGGTACACGCATATTTCATATTTTGCTTGGATATTAATTTGTTATACTAAAGTTGATATCAAAAGTAACTAATAATAGGAAATAAACCAGTTTCCATTTTAAATTACATTCAAATTTTAATATAAAATTCGAATTTTAATGCACTTTCCGACCAACACTCGAGTATTTCCGACCGCTACCGATGATACGTGTGATGTCATAGCTTGTTATTACTTTTGTCAATATGGCCGGTATTGCACTAGACTAGGTTATGTGTAGTTTTGTATTTTAATTAGCTATCAATTGATTCATCGATGTAAAAATATCATCAATATCACCTCCGCCAATTAGGCTGGTTAAAAATGAATGAACGGAGGTTCCTTCATGCTTGCACAGTTTTTCATAAAATTTTCTCCTCGCGTAAACCTCCATATTTATATGAAAAAATAAAATTCAGAACCGACATCCATAATATTATTATAAGGTTTAAAAATACTCCACCGCTATATCACACGTCTCTGTTTAAAAAGTCATTTTCATATCAAGTTACAAAGGCATATAACAGGATACCAAATAAAACGAATATAAACAGCTCACAAGTACTTCCTTCAGGAATAAAATAGAAGCAGATTTGTTACAAGGTCAGTATGTGGAAGTTTTGTGATCTCCCAGCATGGTGTGATGTCGGGAATGTATGCTACTCAAATTGAAACACTAACGTGAACGTTCAACTTCCAATTTTCAAATTATTTATTCATTTTTTCTTTTTTTTTATTGTTCTTTTTTTCCCTTTAGTGATCTAAGCTCACAAGAAGTACTATTTAGTTTTTAGTTCAAGTTTAGTAAGTTAGTTTTACATAGTTTCTGGTTGAGTGGAAGAGCAAGCTAAGTCTTCTAAAGACCAACAGCTTGAACTCTGCCTTTTGGTAACTGCTATGGTATATAGATATTAGTTAGAATAATGATACACAATATTGATTTTGTAAATTAGATTACCAATAATAGTTATTTATGTACCAAGGCAGTAAAGTGATTCTTTATAGGACGAGTCTGAAATTATGAGACGAGCGAAGCGAGGCGAATAACAGGCGAGTCCGATAAAGACACTTTTCTGGCGTGGTGCATACAAAATTTTATCACCAACTATTCAGAATTCGGAATATAAAAGAAGCTGAGGTATATTTCATAATAGAGAGAAGCGTGACACTGACAGATAATAATTTTCAAGTAATGTCAAATCAAAACACTTTACCTGACTCATATGTCACTTTACCTGACTCTTATGTCACTTTACCTGACTCATATGTCACTTTACCTGCCGCAAGGCAGATAATAGTACATTATTGGTATAAGGATAAGGTAAACTGTTTACTTCCGGAAATCAATCTGATAATCGACGACTTTACTGACGGTTGGCGATAAAATCATTTATTATTATTATTATTATTATTTATATGTTTGTTTGAGACCATTACGTGTTTCTGTGTGCTTTTTTGTATTTCTGAAAGTCAACGTAAAGTGGAAAGTGGACATAAATAATTTGATATTTCCGAGGATATTTTGAAGCCTTTAGAGGAAACTATTTCACTTACTAGTTCAGGGACGATTCTTTCATATTTTGTGAGTAGAGATATTACTAGCGAAGGTTTTGTGAAAGCACAAACTGATAATTTGCCCGAAGTAGGTATACTCATTTATGCTGCTTTAATTTATTAAGTCAAATAGCTGCTTTGATGCAGAGGAAATGAAAGGAGTTATAGTATATTACGTAACGTGTGCGGAAAGTGACATTTTTCACACGAGTGGGAAGTATTGTCTCACGAGCGCAGCCGAGTGGGACAATCCCACGAGTGTGAAAAATCACTTTCGCACAAGTTATGTACACTATTTTTCCTACGACCACGCGATATACTTTTACCGAATTAGGCATGTATAATCTTGCGTTTTTATGTAGATGTGAGAGGTTTTACATATGTGTATTTGTAAATACTTTATATGGTTTTGATTACTTACCTTTGAAAGTGGCCCAGAAAATTGTGATTTTTGCAATGCAATGGAAAAAAGTACCTTTATAAAAGTTGGAATTAATATTGGTACACAAAATATAAAATATTACGAACATTTATTTCAACAACAAACAGAACATCGGAAATAGTTTCACATAAATATTGCGGCTCAAAATTAGTTATTTATTTGCTGGGAAAATTAAAAGTAAAATCATTATTAGCACCACACTTAACTTGTTGCCTACCTGTAGGAGATTGAAAGTATTAACTAGCTATTTTAAGGATTCATTGTTCAAATGATTGAAAACGGATATTTATTGTTTCAATAACATGAAAGTCCAATAAATGTCGATATAAACACTTTTTATTTTGTGTGTGTATATTTCCTCAGCGCTTATTAGTATCTTGAACAAGAACCTTGAGCTACAACAGTGGGATGGCCGAGCGGTCTAGGCATCCGTAGACTCGATTTTTGACAAATAGTAGGGTGGTTCGAGTCCGGGCTCGGTATTTTTTTTAAATTTTTTTTTCAATTTTAAATGAAATAAATAAATTATATTATATTATTATATGGACAAATCAACTTAGGAAATAAGCATTTCACATATACATATTAATTTGCGGAGTATAAAGACTAGCATTTCAACATTTAATTTGACAGCTTTTTTATCCGCACACGTACGGATAAGATTTTTATCCGTACGCGTATGAATAAAGGTCACTTTCCATAGAACTAGTCAGTGCGATATATGTCACTTTCCTATGTGGTCGTAGGAAAAAGCATTTTCGTAAGTACGATTAAATCTATGTATTATATATAATAGACACCAACCATATTTCGACACTGTATAAGAAAGTCACTAACTCAAGAGCCGTTTCCACTATTTTTCTTACGAATATACTAAAAAATGACTTAATCGTGCTTTTCGGGTACCCACTAGAAAACCACTGGATTTCACTTCTGTTGAATAATATTTCTGCACATTTTCAGTGGAAACTTGATGTGTAGTCGTAAGAAAAAAATATTTTTATGGTTTATTCCTAGACATATAGGTACATAACCTCCAACTATTAAAGAAGCAAAATAACCCACACAGAATTAGGCAATTACATTTAAATGTTCTTCACAAACAAAAGCAGTAGTATTTTTCGAAATATTGTCTACATTCCGACGCATAACTTGCAACCACAATGCCATTCTCTTAAGTGCATTTTTGCTTGCACCACCAGGTAAAGTAAGAAATATTTTTTCTCCGATTGGCAGCAAATATTAATTTTGCTGACTGATATCAATCAGCGGAGTGATTACTTTGCTGCCTTTAATTATACTCAATTGGAATAAAATATTTGACGTAAACATTTATTAGCAATTATTACATAACACTTTTAACAAGAATTTAAAAACATTATGTTTAGTTGTTATTATCATTGATGGTAAAATTACTACACTGTCCATTATATAATAATTTAAATATACCGATATTATTTCGCACAACTGTCAGAACTTTCATGAATTGTCAAACTAAGTAATTATTATGGACATTTCCATAGCAACCAACCATTCAGACAACTGCGATTTCTATCAAATATTATTTTAATTGAACACTACAGGGAAAATGAAGAGATTGTGGGAATTGTAATAATTTGCAAATACAATATCCTCCTATATCATTATGAACAATCGGAGAAAAAATTATTTGTTCAACTCGGCAGCAAAGTAGATTGACTGCCGAGGCTGAATTCATAGCCGCGCGTATCTACTACTTTGCTGCCTAGTTAAACAAATAACTATCGTTTAGAGTTTTAATAGACGTTGACTCTGGAACAATGCAATACTTGGAATGTAGAGTTTTTTTTGGTTTATCCATTTTTAAAGCTTTCAGAAACAAATTAGGCCACAAAAACTCAGAGCGTGATAGACGATACACGAATAAGAACGTAAACAAGGAGTGACGTCAACGGTTGGGGCAGCCATCTTTATGAGATAAAACGCGTTTTGGCGGACTTCCAAATTTTATTATTTTTAAAGTCGCTTTAAAAGTTAAGTTGATATTTTTTTGGAAAAATAAGCATGCAAGGTACCCCATTGATCGAACCACCATACTCCAGGTTTAACTTTTAACTTTTCTGTGCACCTACCGATGTAGATATTTTCCACAAGGTGGAGTGTATTCGAAAGTGGTATAAAACGGAGTTCGACTTTTTCATAACATAACTATCTACTACTTCATTTAACCAGAGCGAATTCGAAAAAATTAGAACTACATTTGAACCGACCTTTCCAAATCTATTATTATTTCTCATCGACACTATTTGGTAAAAAAGTTAGCTCGCGTTTGACACTTCCGAACAGGAATCCCTATGTCGCATAAATAACACAGTGTATAAGTAAAACAGACTGGTGAGCTAAAACAGTAAGCCGGTGTTATCTTACTCATGAATTGATGAATATTAGGGATCTATTTTTCCAATTATGGTCAATGAAGACAAATTAGGGGACCAATGGGACAATTTAACATGTCCCATGGAGTGTTCACATGTAACATGTGTACAGAGTTACTCATTATAAATTATCCACCCCTATAATCGTTATTATTACTTTTTGAAAAAAAAGTCTTGTACAGAAGTTTTTTGGTTTCAGCTGAGTTTTTTAATATCCTATCAAAAAGTTCAGTAGCGTGCAAA
The DNA here is from genome assembly GCA_963978555.1 of Galerucella nymphaeae. Lineage (NCBI taxonomy): Eukaryota > Metazoa > Arthropoda > Insecta > Coleoptera > Chrysomelidae > Galerucella > Galerucella nymphaeae. The sequence continues at coordinate 13,804,876 of OZ021718.1, forward strand.
TTTGAGGGGATACAAAAAATTATGTGTTATTTTAAAATGGGAACCATGCATATTTTTACATTTTTTTGGAAGTGTCTCTTTTTCCTGATATATAATTTATTACCCCTACCTTGTAATTAAAATAGTTTACAGTAAGAAATAAAAAGTCGAAATAAATATACAAAACAAAAAACAAAGATTGATTTAGAAAAATTTATGAATAATAACTAACAAAGGTCATTCGAAATGTCCACCAATAACTCTGAAACTTTAATAAGAAATTCTATATTTAATAACTCAAGAACAGTGGAACATATTATATATTTTCGGAATCAGGAAAAAAAGGTAATTATGAAAATATACAGAGTATCTCAAAAAAAGCTATTATTTTTTGAGTCCCCTCAAGTTTGCGCTACTCAACTTTTTGATATGATATTACGAAAATTCAGTTATATATATAAGAATTTTCCTCCTAAAAGCAATAACAGCGATTACAGAGGTGGGTAATTTATAATGAATAACACACATATGAATACATAATATTATTATTTATTGTGAATTCAACACTGAAAGTATATAACGAATTATGGAATTCCATCTTTGTATATTTTCAGTGTTCCAGTGTTTCATATTAACATTCTATTAGGATTCTATTTCCTAATGTTTGTGTTATTTTGCTTAATTAAGGTAGCAGTGTATAGGTTAAATTTAATTTCCATGGAGATATGAGCAAGAAAACACACAGAAAATCAATTAAGAAAGGACCATCTGCAACCGATATCACACCACTATACACACCTGCTACCTACATTGAGCCACTTAAAGGCTGGTTTCAAGTTAGGTTTTCGGCTTTATTGACTACATGCTACCGTCATTTTATGTCATAAGAAGTAGAACAAGCTGCTGAAAACAATTTAATCCTGTACACGACATAATATTATTCCATACTGTGTTGCCATATACCGGGTGTTTTCAAATGACGCTTACAACGTTTGCATGTAGATTGGAAAAAATGATATGAGGATTGAGCTCATTTTTTTTTCGAAATACAGGGTGTTGAAGTTATAAAAATTCAAGTGTTCCAATTTTCTAACTTCAAAATGGGTGAATAAATTGATTCGACATTTGCGGGAGCTTGTTTTTAAATTTGAATGTCCATATTTTGATGGGAAACATTTGTCAATCCTTGATCCAGTGGTGTACATTTGAAAAAATATGTCACTTTTTACCTCCCATTTTTCACGCCACCGGCATTCTAGCTTATAATTAATTTGGCATTCCTCAATGTTTCTCACGTGCAAAACACAAAAATGTAGTAACTTTCAAGTTATTTATTGTTTTCATGAAGTCTGCAACATAATTTATAATTTTTCAATAAATAGAGAAATAGTGACTCTGCCACCTTTTATATTGAAGAACAGAAAATACGAACACTGTGTACTGCAAGAATAATTAGAATGATGTGAAAAACAAAAAGATAAGATAAACAGTGATAAAACAAAGAAATGTTTCATTGTGCATACTATCAACAAATGGTAATACACAAGGAAAATCTAGGAAATCTTGAAGAATTTATTACTATCATCAATAATGTATTGCTTATTCATGAAAATTCTAATCAGCTAAAACAATTATGGTAATATTCTCCATATGCAATAGAGCTTAGAGATTAAGCCTGTTTTCTCGACACATTTGGTATGTGCCGTACGTTCAGCTTACTTCAAGCCTGGTTTAAGTTAAGCCCTCAAAATTGAGGGCTTATCTTGTTAAGCCAGATATTTTGACATAGGTAACTGAGTTTCATATTTCTGGGAATGATAGATGATCAGTTGGAATTTGAAAGTGATTCACTAGATGAAGATCAAAAACTGTTTTTGTTGTTGGTAGAACTATGTAACTTATTTTAGAAATAGTAGTGTATATACACCAATAGATGGTAAACTGACCTATGGCTTGGTTATATGTGGTTTGTGCCTGTGGCGCTTAATATAGCGAATCCATTGTACGAGTGGCGCCACCTTGAGGGCTGGATCGGAAACTGCAGCACCTGTAATTTCAGAGGTTTTGGCGGCGTATTCAAAATTACTGTAATACCTATTACTTTAATCGCAAAATGGCATTTATGATCCATTTTTTGAGATTTCATTCAAATTAACATTACATTTGATTGATATTACAATAATAAGAATCAAACCGTCAAGTTACATTGAATGGAATGTCAAAAAAGGGATCATATAATGCATGTAAAGGAAAAATCGAACTATAATCAAATAGTTTATGTATTTTTCACTTATTATGAAAAACAACACATTGGATTAATAGTTTCTTCTATGTATTTCAATGACAAACATATACCTAACTGAGAAATAGAATTGAATGAATTCCAGCTACCGTAACGTTGAAATAAATACTTTAAAAAACATTGTGGTTCGATTCCCCAAAAAATGAAAAATAAAAGAATGAATAATATATCACAAGGAACATACAGAAGATAAATAATTTTGGAATGGCTCAGCATATGCTATAAGGTAGTGGAAACATCAAATCGAGAAATAGTGACCCCTTCACCTTTTAAATTGATAAACATAAAAATACCAACACTGTTCATTGCAAGAATAATAAAAATAATATGAAAAGCAAAAAGATGAATTAAACAGTACCTATCTGTAGAGTAGGGAGGGTGAGTGTAGGCTCACAACACTTAGTCCACATGTGACCCATTGTACATCCTCCCGAGGAATTGTCCTCCTAGGTCATCGTCCATACTGTTCTTCTCAGGAAGGTGTACAGGTCAGTAGGAGACATCTCCTTTATATCGGCAGGTGTAGGCCAGGACTCATTGAACACACACTCTTTTATTGACGATAACTCCGGACACTCGCATAAGACATGCCTGACAGTTTCATTCCTGTTCACACATCCCGCATAGACGTGTGTCCACTAGACCCATATTATGTCAGAAATCCCACTGTTATACTGGTCATATTCTGGTCATCGCCAAGTATCCCTTCGGCGTCAGCTTCCCAGGGTCGCCCAGGGTGATCCTGGCAAAACTGCATCCTTTGATTCCCTCCCATCTCTTAAGGGATTGAGCATGGGTGTAACGTTTGGCTAGTTCCGCAATTGTCGAAGTCGTTAGGCCGTAGGTGTCACTGGGTCCAAGAATTTTCAGTCCAGCGGCTTCCCTGGCAAAAGAATCAGCAATGCGATTTCCTTCATTCCTGTCGTACTCTTCAACCCACCTCAGGATAATATTGTTATTTGCCGAGGCGTAAGCTAAATCTTGCTGGCACTCTAGTACTAGCCCAGATATAACACGTTGTCTGCTCAAGGCATGTACGGTTTGTCTACTATCAGAGCGGATTATTATGTTTCTGTCACTTAATCCTTAGGCTTAGTGCTCTCGAGTAAACTTAGCATCCTGAGCCTTCATTCATTTTTGAACCATCTGTTTATATGCGTATTGCATCTGCCTATAGCCCGGGAAGTAGTTGTTTTTTCTTAGTTAAATGTTCAATGTCTTTGAAAAATATTTTGTAAAAACTTATAGATAGAATAATTAACATTCTTTGATATTTATTGGTAACTCGCTTTATTAAATAGGACAACGCAAAAGAGATCCGGCCCGCAGAAAAGTGTTTCAGTTCCTCTTTGCTAGTTCATTTGCTATTTCATTTTCTTCTTTTCCAATGTGTCCTAGAGACCACAGTAAGGTCCCATACCTTTTTGAAACTGATTACACAAAAGTTCAGTACTTTAATGGCTGCTTAACTGTCCGACATTATGGTAATCCTTTGCTTTTTATGTCCTTTCTTAATATTGAATTGGGTACACTTGTCGCGTGAACTTCTGAATTTCATGGGCTAAAAAATTTGGCAAAAATATAAGAAATTGCAACATTTTACTTAGAATCGAGTAACTATGGAACTGCCATTTCCGTCATGAATGAAATGGTTCGTGTAAAATATAGAAAATTTAGTAATTTGATCAAACAGAAGTAGCAGCTATGCGAAAACAGGGGTATATTCGTTTTTGCGATATACTTACCCTGGACAATATTGTTGCCGATAGAAATGAATATTCACTTTTCAAGTGAAATAATTAACGAACGGTAATCAAAAATTAGCTGATCCCGAAAAAGACCTGTTTGTCAGCTGTATAAATGAAGAATGTGAGCGTTCTGTTTACCGTTTTATGGATCCTGAACCAGAGTTTGTAGATGCTTTTTCCAAAAAACGTTTTCCCAGGAAGGTGGATAGGAAGAAGGGGGCCTATCGAATGGCCACCAAGGTCTCCAGATTTGACTCCGTTAGACTTTTTTTGTGGGGATATTTAAAGAGCAGAGTATATCAAAGTCGACCGAATAATGTAGAAGAGTTGAGGGAGCGAATCCGAACGGAAATTGCACAAATAACACCTGAAGTCCTCGAAAACGTTACGAAAGAATTTACTGCTCGCCTTTCTCATTGTATCATTGCTGAAGGTCGGCAATTTGAACATTTGTTGTAATTTAATTGTATGTAAGTAAACATTTATTCCAAGTTAATTGTATTAATAAACCAACAGTTTTGGTTAACCCTGTAGAAATAAATATTTAAATGATTACATTGTTGCAAAGGCGATAAGGAGACCTTTCAAATGAGCTGTCACGTGACCTCGGTTTGTATTTAAAAAAATCGTCGATGACGTCATTACGCCATCACTAATGACGTAATGTCCAACACATCTATAGCAGTTGATGGCCATTCAAAAATTAAAATTGACGTGTTTTAAGATTTTTTTTAAAAGTCGTCTGTTTCTGAAATAATGAATTTATTCCATACTTTTGCATCATACTGTATATTAAAGTCTAAGTGGATATGAAGGTATTCAAAACACGAGCGATTTTTCAAATAGAGGAAGTGTTTCATAGACCAGTTATCCACGAATACTTTACGCACTTTTTTTTGTTGGTGCACTTTGAAATCATAAATACTGGTATTTATTACTACTACAAGGAAAAGAAATGGAAATAACTGATAATGTAAAATGGTTGAATTCGTAATGACATTAGTTTACCTTGCATTGTCATGGAAATGTTAATAGTATCAAATTAAATACCATTTCCTCCGATTTGAAAAATCGAAATATTATCTCAAACGATATCACCTGCACTTTTCATTTTCATTCATAAGATTGAAATTGTTAAATATTGTTCAAATGAAGGTTTTGACGTTACAAAGTACTCCTGTCAGATCAGTAATAAAAAAATTGTCATTTAGATCATTAGACATTACACTTCGTTTCTCGAGATGTTGATGTTGCCATGGTAACTTTAAAAAACGCGCGTGTTATAGAGCCCTTTCAGTACTGTATCCGAGATACTGTAGGCGAGATACAGAATTTAGACCAGATACAGTCAAGATACTTTTGTTAGAATACAGTTTTGAAAATAAATTTTATTAGTACAATATCAGTGCAGTACGATACTTTTTATGAAATGGACATTGAAGAGTGCGCTATGCTGTGGTATATTATAAACAAAAAGAAAAAAATTTAAAGGAGACGAACAATGTGGGTTCATCCTATAATAGAATTAAGGGAAACCGAAGGAATTTATAACCTTCTTCACCAAGAATTACTACAAGGGTTTTCACTGCAATCCCAATCCGTAAAAACTTAGAAGCAATATAAATTAACGAATAAACTCATAATTAATTCATCGCTAATAAACAATATTATTGAAATATTTCATTCAATTTTTGTTATCAATTTTGAGATGATTATTGTAAAAATAAGTAAGTTTTCGACAAATAATCGTCTTGTTTCGAGATTTTTCAATGATATAATAATTCTATTCATTTTTCTGATGAATTTATGCATTCCTTTTTTAATACACTGAATAATTACTTTTATAAATATACCTACCATATTAATTTTGTTGATTAATTGTCATTTCTTCAAAATTTTTACACATTTGTTTGGCAATTTCCACCCAACATTTTTGTTTTATATTTCTGTCGAAATAATTTCCATTACTTGTATCGCACATACAAGAATTCGGTTCTACCAAACATAAATTTCTCGTTATCAAAAACCTTATTCTCCCTGGTAATCAGAAAACCTTTCCATTCATTTCACGTTCACTAATAAATAATAAAAAAATTGTACACCTATGCTATTGTGCTTTTTGAATCGCAAAAGTATGCAAGTCTGATTGAATACTGTACCTATATTTGGGATATTGGGTATAATGAAATGAATGTAATCTGTACCTTCTTGTCGGTATCGTTGACAAAGTGTAGAGTGAGCTATTTCATATGAAAATATTAAACCGTTGAGGAGATACTTAGGGATTACCATACTTTATACTAACTCTGTATAATAGTCAGTGGTATATGGAAATATTTCGTATTGTTGAAAAAGTCAACAAAAATATAGCTATCTTCTGTATGTTCCTTGTGGTATATTATTCATATTTTACTTTTTAATTTCTTGGGAAATTAAACCACAATGTTTTTAAATTATTTATAGCTGTCGGCATGAAACGTCGTTTGTAACGCCAATGGCTTGAAAAGGTGATAGTGGGAAGATATACAAAAACCAGAGCGATTTTGGCTTTTACGCAGGACAGTTGAAAATTTAATGTGTCTTCTTATGTGTAACAGAGTCTAGGAACTGTTAAAACAGTTAACAATAGATAACATTATTCGAGAATGATAAAAACTATTATCGATCATTACGTGATCATGTTACAGATCTCTTTGTCAGATCTCCATTCTCATAATATTTACGTTAAGCACAGAATAAATAATAAAAGTGAATCAATAGTTTAACAAGACTCAACATCAATGCGAATCATGGATAAAAAAATTTTTTATTGGATTTAAATGTTAATTAATCAATTTTCTGCTACCGTCTTAAACTATTTTGTATACGAGAGGGTGATAAAACCTTATTTCCAATGCAAAACTCTGTACGATCATTCCAAATATCGTTAAAAAATAATCTAAATATTCCATGGATGTACCTAAGCTGACACAATGAACTGAAATACAACAAACTACTTATTGAAGTTAATGGTTAAATTTTTCTCAATTTATTATTTGCGAACTCAATATTCATCCAACTTTTTTTGACATTTATTTATATTGGTGACAGTTTTCCACAGTTCAACAGTTACATTATGGGTAAATTCCTGCTTGTTTATGCTGAGAAAAATGCCTGGTAATTTTTTGTTGAATGTTATAATTCGGGTACGTTCAGAACGAAACGAAAATTTATCAATTTTGATCGAAATATGATGGTGGTATGTAAAATAGTATACAAACCTCGGTAGGAAGTTTCACTTCTTTCTCGACATCATACCTGACTAATCTCTCGACAGTAATGAAATTCTCTCCATCTCGTTGTGCAATATAATATTATTGAGATGGAATATGGATCAAGGAAGGAAATATAAAAGATTTGCAGGTCGATGACACGCTTTTCTAAATAGTTCATCCACTGGTTTGAATCAGCGATCAGGGAAGGACCGTATCCTGATAATTAAATAGTACACATCGGCAGTAAAAAGGGTTTTGTTATAGTGGTTTATTGACTTTTGAGAAAAATTGCCCACAAGCATGGGGTTGAAAAAAGATTAACAGAATAGGCTGAGTTCAAAGAATGATAAGTTCCATTCCGGTCTGTGAGAAAAGAAAACTGTATTCTCTGTGCTCCCTCTATGCGAATCAATTCAAAAAATATGAACTTGACGAGATTGCGAAGAATCGTCCGATGACGATGGCTTCATCCTCACTATATCATTGCAAACTAAACCCGATTGGAACTGATATGGGCTCAGAGAAAGGGAGATGTTTCAAGAAAAAATGATTCTTCTAAAATGAGTGATGTTTAACACCTATTTTTGGAGGCTGTAAATAATGTGAAGTATAAAAACTAGGAATAGGCAGTAAATCATACCATTAAAGAAGAGGAAATGTTGGACCATATTACTGATGAAATGATCGAGCCACTTATTATAAATATTAGTTACAACAGTTCATCTTCTGGTTCCATCGATATTAAAATTACTTTTTATGAACGTAAGGCTCTTTAAATGTTGAAGTTCAAACCCTTAAACTTATAACCAGTATGACACAATGTATATGAGTACCTATATACTCAATGTATTCACAATGTTCATATGAATGTCACTTCATACGAAAATACTCGAGGTATAACCTCGAAAAATATTTTAATGATCGATGAAAAGCAGTGATACGCCTATGCATTACGAATACTTTATTATCTTAATACCCTTCCATTCATAAAAATATACTTTAATGTGGAAATCACCGTGCTTTTAAAATAAAAACAAAGCATTTCCTTGTCCAGGCAGAATAGAAACAAAAAAGGCGAAGACAATTAATTTGAGTTTTTAAAATCGTCTTAGACACATCATTAATCAATGGCATTCAGCAAACGCTTTTCCTTGTTGGAGAAAATACTCAATTATATCACTTCTGCATTTAATTCTATCGAAAAATCAGCTTTGAAGCTGTTATGAATAATGTGAAAATAATCAAGCATTGTTTTGAATGAAAGTTGATATTGATAATACTTTAACTGAGAATTTGACAATACAAAAATTATCAGGTATTTAGAAGTTGAATAAATGTGGTGCTAAAGGCATATATCTGATCCTATCTAGTGTTGAAAATACAAGTAGCACATAGTCGATATTCTTTGAATATTCCAAGGAGGCTTTGATAAAGAAGGTATGTTGACAGAGAGTTGAAAACACCTCTACCACCTCGTTATGTCATGAGCTTCTGGAAAAACTGACCAGCTAGAAACATCTTAGGCTATACAGATGATCTAACATAACGTAGTGACAGTACACTATAATATTACATCAGAGCTTAGTGTAGCAATAAGCGGAATGGTGTAGTGAGAAATTCATGCACAAACTAAGCTCACTTCTTTCACAAAAAAGCTCGAGATATTGAAGCTGTAAAACTTTTTAAACGTGCAGATGTGTCTCAGGAGGTCAAGCATCCGGAAATTATTCTGTATGTAGAACTAACCCGGAATTTATACAAAATAAATAAAGGGATAACGAGACCGAATGGCTGCCAAACCGGCGATATGTTACATTTGACTAAATCCATGGAACGTACATTGGCTGTACACAGCTTTGGTGGAACCTACGGTGCTTTAATTTGGTCGTCAAAAACGTAGCGGAACTGGAACAATCAAAACTGCTCCACAATTAGAAGACTGTTCTCCGAGCCCGTCTCACCAAGTGTTTCTGTTAGTACTTTCTTATAGCACCTTTCACTGTCTCCGTATCTTCACCACATAATCTACAAAAGATCTCCAATGTTTCAATTTGTATTGGTGTACCTTTTTCAGGTGCATGACCAGTCATAAAAATAATTTCAATTCAGTGAACTTCTGCAAAATTTGAGCAGTTCTGCTCGACATTTCAGGCAAGAGTATTTTATGGAAGCCTTCCCATTTATTTGTCTTGGTATTTTCCGCTTCCAGTGAGCAGTCAGGAAGGAACGTTGATGTGTTACACTGAAGCAAAAATGTAATAGGAGCTGAAATTCGAAATATTCAACAAGGTGCAATGCAGTTTATGAACATTGAAAGCAGGTATAGAGATCGAAAGTTCTTCATACAATCTGCCAGTCAGGTCTCAATGGAATCCTTAGTTAGCTCTCAAATCAGATTCAGAATTTGAAAGCTCAGTTCTCTTCTGATGTGTTCATCAATACAGACTCTGGCGGAAATCGTCTCGGCTTTAAACACAGACGTTTATAGACTAAGGCTCAAGAAACTTTTTTTTGGGTCCATTCATACCAGCCCGTGCCATGGATTGTCTTAAAGTCATCGGTGGACAAGATAATTTCTCTTTAATTACCTGGGTGCACCACCTGCTCTCCATATGGAATGATGATGTTCACTGGTTCAGTAAATTTGTTAAGGATACTCCAAGGTATCAGAACTGAAGGACCCATTATGATGTGTGTGATTCACATAAACGATTCAATCAAGAGTACAAAAAGTCCAAAGGCTGAGGTATCGAGGACTAAAAACCTTCACTGGATGTACTGAAATAAACGATCAGTTGAGTAACTGTTTAAATACGAAATGAATAATGAGTCTGAAGTTACAACAGTCTAATGAAGCTGTGAGTTTCACGGAAAGAAAACTGTGCATATTACTGCCAAATATCCAAGGTTAAATAATAATCAGACAAATCAGTAACCTCTCGAATAAAGCCCAATATAACGTACTAGTGCAAATAAAAATATGGTTCTTTTATATACCTACACGATAGTGTTTAATTTGGTGAGAAATTATTTTATTCGACTTCAAGGATTGCTTGTATCTTGATAATTATAGCAAACTATGCAAAGCGATGTTTCGTGAAACTTTTATGCCTTAACGGGAGCATTTCCCGTAAGTGGTAGTAGATTCAGTTAGTTCTATGACAAAAAAGGAAGAGTTTGAATGAATAGGTGTAGATTTTGCATTGGTTTTAATCAAAAAGAAGACCACTAGCTTTGGAGGGTGAAAACTATACAGATTGGATACCATTTCAGTTTATGGAACATATGAAAACAAGTTATGTGCAATAAATGCTTTCACAATATTTGGTTTTTGGTTTTTATTCTACTCAGCTACTATACTTTTGTACTTGAAGAGAGAGATATATAAGTATGCTTTATTGTCAAGAAAAACTGCTATAACTATATAATTAAAGTGATTTGAATTTGAAAACTTAAAAAAGGAAATGGAAACATGACAAAATAATCTCAGCTTAAGTATCACATGGGTTATGCAAATGAACAATTATGATATTTATAAACATCATTTTCATCACAAAAACTGAAAAATACTTTTTATTCATTCCAATTGCATTAAAAAATTGAGCTTTTTTTAAACATACTGCAATATCATGAGTCATGGGGAACAGGCTTTGAATTTACGCAGTCAAAATAAAATAATTATATTTCACAATCCATAGGATCCACTAGTTTATACCGAGGTTGATACTAGAATTATAATATTCTTGAAAATTAACATGAAGTATACTCCATTTCATAGATTTTCGCGTATTTAACGCTCAGTCAGTGCATACTCGACATTCAGTCAATTCACGTGAATTTTTCAATTTGTAGAATGGGTGAATGCAGTGAGAAAGAAGCTGCGAATCCAAAATCGAATTTGAGCACATATTATGCTACGTGATTCTCCTATACTTTTGTCCCAGTCACAAATACCGACTATCAAATCCCAAAGATCTCGAAACAATGGGAAAACACTGAAAGCTTAATTCTGGTTCACAATAAACGACAAACCAACTCAACCAGAAAATTAACAACATGAAATCCAGACTCAAGAAAAAGACTAATATTAATAAAATTGGAAATAGGAAAATTGTTCTGCAAGATTTTGTTTGAAATAATGCTATGCGACATAAATACAGTTCTTAAGGCAGATTCCAGGCAATGTAATATTTATAAGTAATAATAACAATGAGACAGCCAAACTATATTCCATCTACAAAGTTATTTGGCACCAAAAATATATTTCTGGTTGAGGTTACTTACATTGTTATAATTGCTTGTATATTCTTGATATAACATTTTTTATAACATCCAATTCACATTCTTAGTTTAGGAGCAATATCTCTGTCGGCACACAACAAAAGACAGTAGTTATGAAAATAAAATCCGCAGATATCCAGCTTCTGTTTCCAAAAAGTGTACCACAAATGATTTTGTTGCTGAAAGTGTTTCTGAACTATTACTGAAAATTTCAATACTTTTTGATATGTTAGACCGGCACTGGTGGAATTATATACGGATATATCTCAATTGTCGGTAGAACCGGTATTCGGCCATCTTTCAGTTGAAAAGATCGTATCCGAAAACCCAAACGTAGAAATTTTCATGATTTTACTATGAGTATATTGCCATATACAGATAGTTTTCACTCGTCGTGGGACACCCTGTATAGTCGTGGACAGGTCGTTTAATATGAATAATCTTCTTTTGGTTATATCCTGATAAATGTAATAACACCTCGACTTCCAGTTACTTAAAACTTAAAACTATTAATGTTGCAATAGTTGAGAGTGAAAAACTAATAATAAATGTGATAATAAAAATGATAATGAATAAGTGCGAAGGAGCCCAAATCATTTTTCAACAATACAAATTTATATTCAAATAATAGACAGTTCGTGTTACCACCATGCTGAAAGTTCACTACTCTAGTAGATAGAAAGTTTTCCGTGATAGATTTTCTGAAAGATTTCCATCATATTCCACTAAAATAATATTTCTGTGAATATACTTCATACAGTACAGATGAAGACTCTTTTTTTTATTGACTCGACTTCCTTTGATTTTTCTAGAATTATGGCATCAGCTTTCTCAGGCTTATCTGTCTATCTATTATAATTTTGATTAGCTCAGAGCAGCATCATCCTAACAATCTTGAACACCTTGGAATTGAACTCACAAAAATGAAATTTTTTCGAAGGTGGGGTAATAACTTGTCAAGCGCTAGTATATCTACTTTCGTATGAAGAAATGTATCGCGTTATTGAGCAATCTCCTACGCCAGTTACTGCTGAAGAGGTGAAGTGAATCGTAGGTTTTTATTATTATCGTCTTATTATTCCGAGTTTTGTATAAATAAAAAGAGACAAATCATTCAGCTATTAGTTTCGGTACACTAGATACCATCATCAGGCTACAATAGAAATTGTATACTCAATATTAAGATCTCATGGAGTTAAGTTAAAGCTTAAACTACATTTTACATTTGAATACAAATAATAGACATTAAACAATTTCAAAAAACAATTTTCAAAAATGATACTCGATAAGATAATGAAATAAATTTAGTTACCTTATGAAAATTATACAATTGGAAAAATATTAGGTAGTTGCCTAGCAATTATATAATTAACATAATGTAACTGAATTTATTTTAATATCTTCTCAATGTAATTTTGCTTATCAACTATTGTTTTTTAAACTAGATATCACAGCATATTAATTACTCTATCGCTTTATAAGTTTTTGAAAAATATTTTTCAAAGACATTGACCGTTTAACTAAGAAGAAATAACTACTTCCCGGGCTATAGACACCAACGGATATTGGATTACACTTCAAAGTTAAACGGGGCTGGCATATCTACAGGATATTAAGATCAACCACTCAGGTTTGCAGCTAGAAGTGACAACATAACTTTCAGACCGGTTTTAGCGTATTTGCGGCTCATCAGTACAAGGTATATGTTATCCGCCTGCGAGCTTATGCTGGAAGCTTGCAGACGGATATGATCACAAGCCACTTTTACACTTAGTTTCAATGACTAAACTACAATTTTGAAGTTCAGTAAGTTAAAGGAGCATTAAATTATTCGGATACACTTACATTAAGACAATTCATAATGTATTTGCGATAACACGTTCAGTGGCAAAAGAAAAGACAAAGAGCCAGGATACGATCCCAAATATAAGAGGAAAAGAAAATTAATAGCTAAGCACTAATAAAAGTTGTGAACATTTGGGAGGTGTCTACTCTACGCTGTGGATTTAACCTTACCTCATCTAAACTGAGTGCGAGGTAGATTTATTTTCAACAAATTGTACAAAACTGTAGAAGATGAATTTGCATCAGAGCAAACGTTTTCCAGAGGTTAAAAGTATAAAATGAATGAATTAAAAATATTAATTTATGATGATTTCTTTAAAAAATATAAATATAATAAGTGTTAAGAAAAATGAACCAGAATATTTAGTAACTACATATTGTTCAAATCTTCCAGGTTACAGTACCGAAGATAATGAAAAAAGCCAAGGAAAAAAATAAAAAAAAAACAATATTATAATAACCCAGTCACCGGAGGACACTTAGGGATAACGAGAACAGACAGAAAAATTACAAATGAAAAAACACGATTCATGATGAGGAAAATTTTATAATACAATGCTATAAATGCCAAGTGAACGAAGCTGCTTTGGATATCGCAAGTCTTGGTACAATACTTAATAAGTCAATGAATGAAAACATATTACTGTGTAACAATTGAGTTGACAAATTCGTGGTCAATATAATGGTAATTAACAAAAAAGCTGATAAATCCATTTTTCAGCCTCATCAATTCTAGTCACCGACGAGGCCTACGGAGCTATAGTCTAACAAACAATTGGAGAAGGTGATTCCCAATATAAATTTGCCAATATAAAATGTTTACGCCACTGGAAAAATATATTTCCCAGTGAACATAAGCCAAGGGTATGATACCGATGTTTTGCAACCGAATGGCACGTGATTCCGATACATTTTGCAATAATAAAGCACGTAAACAGCTCTTAGTCACCTTCTCCAATTGTTTGTTAGACTATAGCAGCTGAAGTTTCAAGACTGAATAAAATTATATACGTCATGAACAAATTTCAATAATTTAAATCCTATTCCATTACAAATGGGAATCGAGCCTCCTTTTCATCATCATCGTTTGAACGAATACTGGACAGGTACATAAAAAACGAAAAAATGGAGTATCAACCCATAGGCAATATACTTATGAACCAGGCAAATCTACAGATCCAGTGCTAGATAACTTGAACAGGCTTCTCAAAGCCTAATTCCTGTATTGCTGATTCTCGAAGATATTTGGAAATGTACCCCAGTACAGATTAACCCAATCACCAAAAAATAATTAAAATTTCCAGCCGAATAGGAGATGCTGGACAATTCAAGCGCGGGACCAACTGAATTATTAACTGTTGATTGAGTGAATGACTTTTTTGTGTGAAGTGCTAAGATAATCCTGAACTAAGACCTCGGTGTTTTTCAGCAATGGTTTGAGTAAGCCACTCTTCAGTCTTTTGGGTACTGAAAAAATAAATACTACGACCTTAACACTCTACCCCCGTACGAAAGGTATCATGTATAAAAAAATTGGGCAATGGGACTGTAAACATTATGTCTGTAAAAGCTGGTTCCAACTAAGCTCAGGCTTATACATATTCTCGGGGAAGAAGCTAACAAAGGACCACCGAAATTTAGTTCGGAAATAATTAATGCAAAGGTAGGTGGGAAAAAAATTTGGAAATAACAAATACCTTGTTTATTTGATCGATCACTACCTACCGACACCAACCGCCGATGTGGAAATCAGCACTTTATAATTTATAATAACAGCTTCCTTCTAATTAATATTGTTAATATGCCCTAAGAGCTGAGAACAACTATAAGCTCTGACAACATCGCATTAAAGTGAAAAATGTCGAAAAGCTGAATCTTAACGAAGGCTAGTTCATAATGTTTCCAATCCATCAAACGCTATTTAGAAAAGAGTCGATCTCACCCATCAGATGGTATAAAACACATGCACAAGATGATTTTACTATATATACTTATTGAATTAATTAGCGGCATTACCGATAACAAACGTGTTAACTGAAACTTGGGCGACGACCCAGCACTGTAGTAGAACGCATTTGATGCGATAATTACAGTCAAGCTGTCTCGGTATAATGGTATAATGTAGATATGCCGTCTTTCGGAGGAGACGTAAAACCGAGGCCCCGATTCCATGGATGTTGAGCTCGTTAAAGAACGCTACCACTGGTTGGAACACTAGTGGGTTCGCCAAAATTTCCGGTTAGGGGTAGAGTGCTCACGGAGTCGGTGACTAGCCACAGTCGCAGAAATAGACCGACTTTAAATAAACAAGTGAAAAAAAAACTGCAATTTGAAATAGAGATTTTTCGGGTAGCGGGCGTTGGTTATTTTGGTTATATTAACAGTTCGGATATCTTTCGCCAAGAAATAGCTTCAGGAAATTCTCTGAAGATATAGATGCAACACCTGCTGCGGCAAGACTTTACAAAGTTATGGCGAAAAGCACAATGGGAAGCAGGTAACTTACAGGAGGTGGGAGAAGATATCCTAGACCGGTGGCAGGCGGAATAGGCGGATGCGTATACAGGAAAATGGACAAGACGATTCATTCCTGAAGTGAGGGTTTGGTTCAAAAGCAAACACGTGATAAGCAACTATTACATGACTCAGTAATTCCTATCAGGACATGATTCCTACAGAGCGTACACGGAGATATTAGGAAAACTGAGGATTACCTGAAGGGATTTGGACGACACAAGCCACACGGTATTGGAATGTAAAAAATTCGCATGCGCTAGAGATTATAGGAAATCAGCTGAGCCCGGTAAATTTCCTAAGAATCGCTACTGGAATTAGTAGCGCATATGATAGTATCTCACAGTGTATAACCAAGATTATGAAAACCATAGAGTCCTAGGAAAGGATACACCAAGGTAGAAGGCAAGAGTAAGGAAGATACCTTGTCGCAACCAACGTCCCAAAGACAGAATCGGTTGTGATGGGGAGTGTTTAGTGGGTAGGTCCTTAAACGAGTCCCACACTGTGTAGTGGTCGCAAATGGTTTCGATTATTTGGTTCCACTATATGTGCTTGGATGCATTTCAACCACCTCAAAAAATAGGTTGTCGACGTCATTTACCAATAATTTTCTAATATCGACATTAATATTCTGCGTCAGATGGAATCAATATTAAAAGTTGACTTTTTGGAAATTATTTTTGGTTACCTCGTTCAATTATCATCTCAATGAAAAACTCAATAATTATCATATCTTCTTGAAAATTGGAGGAATATATTATCAGCACAGACGAAATTTCTCATGAAAATAAATTTCCTTAAATAAAAACTTCATTGAAACACGCCATAAGCGGAAGGTAAACGAAACCTAAGGTTAAAAATCCTGCTAACTAATTAAAACAAACAACTCCATTTAACAGGGAGAGGGCTCTGATAGATAAGATGAGAGGTAATCAATTAAGGGTTCATGAGGGAGAAGTGCGTCGTGAAAATCCCATGAAAGGAAAACGAATGACCATTCTCAAGACCCTTCGCATTTAACTACTCCTGAAACATAATGATGGAAGAATACAAACCCCAAGTTAATATTACTTGTTTATCTAGCCAAACTTCTTCGCGGTGATGGAATATTCTCCAGGGTGATTTCGTAAAAGTATGCGAGGTGAGGAGAAATTATTCACATTCGTTTTTCACACATAAAAACGCAAAATCGAGGAAATTATGAACGCATTTTGAATTCGACAACAATTTAACAGTTTCGACCCTTAGACTAATTGTAAATTTTATACTGAGGTATTCTTATGAAAATGTCATTTTGCAATAAAAGTAAAATTACAGTTATTTTGGATATACCGCAAAAAACTTACAGGAATCTTCTTTTTCAGCTGTATACTTTTTTTATTCAATAAAATATATAAACTTGATGATTATTGCTTTATTTTTCGCAATTCTCAGGCATTATATGATCCATTTTTTGACATTTCATTTGTTTTCACTTGACTTTTCATTGTTATTATTGTAATATCAATTTAATATGTTGAGTAATTTTAAATAAAATGCCAAAAAATGGATCGTAAATGTCATTTTGCAATAAAAGTAAAATTACAGTTATTTTGGATATACCGCAAAAAACTGTAAAATTACAGGAATCTTCTTTTTCAGCTGTTCGAAGTTCACAACCTGATTTGTGCAAGAAGTACTGACGAGACTCTCAAGGTAGCGCCACCCGTATGAATAGAGGGCGCCACGGGTCAGTTTCCCATCTATAAGTATTTTTTTATCTATGGTGTCTACTTATTATCATAAAATGGCAATGTTCTTAATTCAAACCGGATTTTTTGAAATACTGATTTGTATTGAGATTGGATTGCAATAGCGAAATAGCATGACATAATAGTATATTATTCAACGAGCGTGTAATGATGGCTATTACTCATGAGAATGAAGATTGCGTCGTAATCATTCGAGTGAGTAATAGCCATTACACGGAAGTAGAATACTATACTTTTTCTATGACTGAGTGTTCACCTATCAATTCAAACGAACGAGATATTTAGAGAATATTTTATGACATTATGACATTTCATAGCGAGTCTGATTCAAACATTACACCGAACATAGTCGTGCGTAATGGCATTCTTTGACGATGATTGGCCAGATAGTCGTGTGTAATGGATCATTACACACGGGGCGTGGCTTGTTTTGTGTAATGCATCCAGTTACTCAACAAAAATGTTACATAAAAAGGGTCCATTTCTCAACAGTCATAGAAAAAAGTTTGTATGTACCAAGGGCATATACCCTTGGTATATAAATAACTATTTCGCGCTTAGAAATAGTTGCATATAAAATTGTATTTTAATTAAAAACAACCTAACCTAACTCGTTAACTACTTTGACAGAAACCATCTGCAGACATTTCATCAACTTGTCGCTGGACGTTATAATCTGACAAGCCGTGTAGTCCTCGTAATTTTAGAGTGAACCTAGAACTAACACAAAATATTCCATTTTTATTCGCTGCTTAGTAACTTGCCCAGCAACCGATGCAAAAATGAAAATCTGTACAAAATGTGCTTGTTTATGATTGAAGTGACGGTTGTAAAATGAACATTCACGAGGTTGTAAAAAAAATTAATTTTGTGTTAAAAAAAATTGGGCAACAGAGATTTTGATATAACTTTTTGTTGTAAACGTCAATAGTGGCTTCATTATTATAAATTCCGGAAAGTTTTAATAACGGATCCCACACGTTCATAAGCAGGATTTCTCAAATTGCATAAGCAGTTTGACTTCCTACATTGAAAACATATCCAAATTATGGAGAGAGTGTAGTTACAGCAGTCATTTTCAGAAGTTCACGCGAGTATCGCATTTTATATTCAATTTTCCTGAAATCATACTTTAAAGGTCTATGCAGGAAATTTGTTGTACCGTGCTAAATAAACGAAGCTAATATTATGTCATCTCTCTGGTTTGCTTTCAGAATTTTATCCCCAGCTTTGTGGAACATAGGTTTCAAATATACATACAGGGAGAATACATATATAACCAGGTAGCCAGATAACATTGGAGAGTAATCTCAGGAACTGTTCGTCGCAGAGACTTGCAGTGAAAAATGTTAGGACTAAAGTTTAAAAAAAGTGGAACTTATTTTTTGGTTTTGAAAATGGTCATCTTATAAATTTTGAAGTGATTTTTCTCTTTATACAGAAAAGCAGATTTGAAATAAAATGAGGAAATATTATCTTCAATCGAACAGTTGATAAATAATACAATTTTTTAAAAGCAACGGAGAGAAGAGAACTATTTTAACAATTGTTTGAATGGTTGAATTGGAATGAATGAGTGCTTGTAGTTTTGCATGCATGGAGGAGTGATTGACTCCAAAATAAAATTTCATGGATGTATTTGAAGTAAGGATGGCTGTCCTACACCGTCTAATGATTTGGAAGCGTCGCTGAATATTGTATAGTGGTTTTGGTAGTTTTCTATTTCTCTCAAATAAGACTGTTTAATTAAGTTAGTTGGTGTTTCTATTTTTTTAAATGTATTGAGGTTGGTGTTGATTCTGGGTATGGATATTAACCAGGGTGGAGGAGTTTGGATATTTTTTGGGAAAAAGTTGAGTAATTGAAGCTGTAGGTCGTTAAGGTTTCTTCTGACTCTTTCGTTAAATGGTGAGTCTACTTTTGTTGTGTTGTATATCTCTTGAAAGCGATCTGTATTCGTATATATTATGTTGGGTGTTCTTTATTGGTAGCGATTGTGGAAGCAATTGAAATACATAGGGGTGGTATTTCTGTTAGACATTTTAAATTTTTAACTGATGTTGTGCAAAACGCACAGGTAGCTTTTCGAAGTACTGTGTTTTGGACTGTCTCCAATTTTTACTGGCTATAGTTTTCATGAGATTTATTCCTCCTTGGCACGCACCTAATGGTCACGACCGTATAAATATGGTGAAACCTCCCATATTAACGTGGTGGATAGGTTTGGGTGGTATAAAGAGATGTCTATTGCTCAGGTTATGCCTGTTTAAATGTTAAATCTTGGTGTCCCGTTGGTGTCCCATCGTTGAGCAGGTTAAGATTTTTGGATGTTATAATGTCTTTTGAAATGCGTCCTTTTCGGTTTAACTTTTTTGAATCCCACATCGGGTTATGGCAGTTAAGGTCTTCAACCACAATCCTAGGTGAAGGCATTTGTTCTAAGCTATCCGTTAGGTCTTCTTGTGATATCTTTTGGTGGGGTGGGATATACATATCGCAAATGTATATCTTATGAGGTATGTTTATTTCGATGGCTATTAATTCAATATCGTTTGAGATTGTTGATAATTCTCAAGACATTGATTGTTTATCTACATAAATTGAGCCACCGCTAACTATATGTTGGTTAATTCTATTTTTATAGAAAGAGGCGAATAACTTAACTGAAGTTGAATACGCGGTTTGGATTTTTGAAATTTGTTTACTGTAGGCAAATAACATATGGGTGTATTTATGTGATAATATGATTCAGTTTTTCGAAATGGGTATAGAACCCATTTAAGTTCCACTGGAGTAGGGATATGAATGTTATTATTCTCAAGATGAATTTACGGATGAGCCAGAATCTTCTTCACACAGTGACTTTATAGCGGTGAGATGGATATTTAATTGTTTTTGTCCAGGACCACCTAATAATAAGTCAATATTTCACCTTCTTACAAAAGGTATATGGTACCCATATATCTATTAGAGTGAATTATGGTTTATAATACACTCACTAGGTATGGGGGTACAATATGAAATAAACTATTAAATCTGTGTATTCTGTTCAGGGAATTTATCGATAAAATATTGTAATTTTTAGTACTGGTTTTAGTATTGATACTTTACATAACGATATTTTCTAATATTAAGTATTTTAAAACAATATATTCATAAAGGTACGTGGTATTGATACTTTACATAGTATCGCTCATCTCTATATATGTCAAATTATTTTATGTAGCTACTACAACATTTTGACGTTAGTAATACCAAATCGTTACTGACTTTTATTTAATAAAGAAATCAAGGGTCGTGGACAAAGTAAAGTATTCTATTCGCGATTTATGGCCAATATTCACTCAGGTCACTTGCGCTCCTCGTCTGCGGCTATTATAAATTGCTCGTTTAATAATATACTATTCTAGTTTTCGGTTAGGTGTAGGTAATCTCATATTTTGGTAACCTCTGTGTTTTCTGATTCAATACATATACTTAGTGACCTTTGAACCCGCACGATAAGAGTGCTCTTGACTATATAAATAAAACTAATTTGAATTTAAATTGATTTGTATACCGATGTGAGCATGAATGTATACTGACGACCTCGGAAGAGTTCCTACCAGTTATCATAAAGTTCGCTAATGTCCACAGTATGTCAAGTATTGACACGTAAAAAGAAGTAATAATTTGAGAAAATTGATCAAGTATCCTTAGATAACTAATTGTATCAATGATACTTAGCTATTTTCAGTTATTGTATCTTTTGTATGTTTTGTATTTCTTATAATCTCATATGATTTATATTCTGTACTTTTTAGAATATGGAAAGCAAGAGTACTTAAAAATAAAAGAACAGGAAGACCAAGACAAACATGGAATAAAACTATTTCAGGAATTTAAAAAATAAAGGGAAAACATGGATAGAAGCAAAAAATGGCGAAAATCGAAAATATTGGAAAAGCTTTATAAGCATTTAGTTTAGTTGAGGACATATACCCTAACACCAATTATTTATTATATTTATTATTATTAAATAAAACACCCTGTATATTAATACATTTTTGAAACCTACGTAATATTTTAGTATACTTTTGTCTAAAAACTTTTTTCGAAAAATGCACACTTTTTGAGTTATTGATTTTTTTGTAGAAAATTTGACCGTTGAAGACCCTTATAAATTATTTTTTTACGAGGAGACCCTTGAAGATATGAAAATGGTTTCTGTTCAGTGGCCTTAAGCAAGGTCAAACGTGATCGAATCTATGTTGAAAAATTTTTCATTTTATACAGGGTGTGTATAAAAAGTGTTCAAAGTTTAACTTCATAAATATCAAATTTCTTCATTTTTTTAAATAGAACCACCCTGTTTTTTCTATTTTAATGCATTCAGGGGAAAAAAATAAGGCAAGTTCATGTATACTTTCCTATACCTAAACCTGTAGTATCCACCTTCCAAATTTCATTTTGACATCTTCAATAATTCCAGAGATATTTACTTTTGGCTCCACACATTCGCCCATCACTGTATAAATATAACGTTGAACATATCCAAACAGCAACACAACAGTTTGATCATATTGTTAATAGTGCATTTTCCAGTTATTATTACTACATAATTACTTAGCACTATAGCTTTTTCATAGTTAATCGTGGCAATATCGAATGTTTTCGACTGCCTCTTTTTCACGGGTTCAGATAAACTTGCCAAAGTTTAGTACGTACCATGCATATCATACCTTTTTGATTATCAACAACTATTTGGCATGTTATATTGTGTCCTACAATATTTGTTAATAATACTTTGTACATCTACACAGATATTACAAGGTTCCATGATAATAGTGAATAATAATAATAAATAATTTTTAAATTAATATAATATGTTGTGTTTCTGAATTTTACGGTTTGTCTGTTATGGACGGTTCATAAACAGTTCCAATATATACTTATAATAATCACAAAGTTTCGCAAACTTTAACAGTTAGTTTCCCAAATAGTGATTAACCTTCAGCATCAGTGGTTTAAAGCGTTAATTTAGAATCCATTCACTAATCCAAAGTTGTTTCTCCTAAAGTTGAATTGAGTTATGATACTCCATGGAGGACTAGGTTTGACAAAATCATGAAACCAACTTATAAAGTAGAAAGTTGTCATAAAATTATTGAGCATTTGTCAATGCTCGAAGGTTAGTAGGATAGAAAATTTTTTGCTTATTATAGAAAAGATACAGAGCTAGAATAATTTATTTGAAGGTGCAATTAACAAAGGATCAATTAGAAAAGTTTTCTAAATGATTTCCATCTAATTGATACTTTTTATCGTTGCAGAAGTTCATTAATTTTTCTATTCCATCCTTACAATCATCCATGCCCGAAACACAACAACCAACAGTTTCAGAAACAAATATAACAATGTCACCTCTTACTTCATCCATCCAAACATCAGTTTTACCATCTCAAAACATTCCTGTCGCGAATTCGTCAACTGATATAACCCAAGAAATAAGTACAGCAAGCGCCGATACTTCTGAAAAAACTATTTCTGAATTAATTTCCCTGAAAATAAATACATTTCCTTCTAGCTCCTCTACCTCAACCAAACGACCTTTATCTGAAACTCCTTCTCCAGTTGAACAAACCAACGAAGTCGAATTTTCTAAACCAAAAATATCAAATATTCCCAAAAAAGGTAAAACTAAAGATCCAGCACCAGTTACAGCAAATGTTGAAAAACAGATGGAACCAACAAAAGTATTTTTTGAAACAGGAATAAACAAGCAAGTGCTGACTTACATACAAACATGTGATTTTTTGGAAAATGTGCAAGGATCAACTGATCCACTGAGCGTAGCTAGAATATAAACTGATATCCATGGCCCCGTCGATCAATTACAAGATATATACCCCTACTTCAACGACAAAAAAATAAAAAGTAAATGTACAAGAATAACAAAAAAACTCATCAAGCAATTGGATCTCGAATCTATGAACCAAGAAGATAGCGATTCGTCAGTATCATTAAGCTCAACACCAAAAACTCCGAATACCCATCAAATTCACTACTATATTACAATGGAACGTAAGTTGCAATTACTGTATAGTTCCGATATTGTTCAGTCGCTAATAACCTTTTGGTGGATGCGACTAATTTTTCTCAATAAAAAAAAGTTCATCAATGCTTCACATACCAATTCCTAACTGTAGACGGTGTTTTTTGATATGTACATTAATATTTGCCTCAGTATTTCAACCAAATCCTGACATTTCGAAATATTATCCTCAACAGCGGGCAATTTACAGCTAACGGCTGGCAAAACTTCAAGACGTTGTCAGACCAACGGGTAAATTCCCCCAGTTTGTTGTGTATTCATTATTATTAATATTATTGTTACATGTTTGTTACATGTTTGAATGTGAGTGATTGAATGTTTTCAATGTTAGGTTAGGTTGATTGAACTGGATATATTATTCTTTCATAACTTGGAATAATTATACTGCAGAGAGCTGTGGTTGCCTTACAGCTTAGCATTACCACTGTTGACCGAATTGCCGCCAATCATAATAGAGGTGAACAGCCTAAAAAAGAAGAACTGTCAGTCTTACATCAGATTGACTTTCTTGGTGTTCGTCATCGATTGTAAATATCTTTCACACATTACGTGAGAAGAAATGGAAAAAAGACATGTCTGTGATTAATCCCAATCAAAATATCACGATATTGAACCGTTTAAATGTATCAAAAACGTTAACCCTAATCTAAAATTTGATTGGTTGATGATTGGATAACAGGCAAGCGCGATCCATCAATTGAACGTTTGAAATACGTTCCTCCCGTAGTGTCTTATTTTTTTTCCAATGTCTCACTGACAGTTCCTGTCTGTACTTTGTTATTTACGATCGACTATTACTTATGAAAAGTGAATAATTATTGTTATATATTTATATTTATTTTAATACTACAAAAATATTCCTCGGTACAGGAAAAAATATCAGTATTTTGAAAGTTATGAACTATTTCCAGTGAATTGAAGAAGTTGGTAATTATTAATTCCATAGCCCTTTCGAATTTGGCTGAATACGATCCTGATGATTCCATTAATCAAAATTAAGGTTAGATATATGTCAAAATAGCAAATGAAATAGACGACATGTCGAAAACCCGTATATACGTCACCATGAACCATCCTTTTAAAATTATGAGAACTTAACCTAAGTTACGATTTGATGATGTCAAGATAATAATATTATAATGATAGTATCACACAAATACTTCATTATAATAATAGTATCATACTTTTATCTTGACATTGATAACAAGTTTCACTTAAATATAAAAATGATTACAGGAAACTGTAATTGAGTGAATTACCTGATGACACACAACTATTGAGTAATCTAGAAATTGCGATGTTGTAAAATTCATTTCAACAAGCGAATGAAAATGTTCAAACATCTCTACAAAGAGAGGTCAAGAATATCATTGTTAGAAATTATTCTCAAATTCACCATTCGTAACCATACACATTCGTACGTGATTCGTACAATTGCGAAGAATGTCAAGCGGAGCTACTCCGGCCTGATGTTTTTTCAATCAAAATGAATATTTTGACTGGTTTGATTTGTCATGAAATTGTCAGTAAAGTTGAAAACATTAAATTTATCTTCTCATATAGCTTTCGCGTTTATTGGAACCAATGTCTTTAGCAGTCAGTAAATTATCGGATGTAATGTTAAGACCTTATTTGAACTACTACTGTAACAAACCGCCAAACTTGATCTGCAATACAATAAAACAAGATTCGAAACATACAGATATCAAGAAAGATCTTGTTCCAAAAGATTTACACGATAACGAAGATTCAATTGATTCTACCAAGAAAATTTCAGGTAAATTTTCGAAAAAATTTGGCCTTTATTTGGAACAAAATCAATATCCAAGCGTATTTTCCCCTTTCATCATATAATTTTATGTAGAATTCTAAATATTCATAATTTTCCCAGAAGGAGGTGGCTTGAAATTGATAAGTTGATTATCACTAGGTAGCAGCTTAGCATTAAGGATTACTTGAGTTATTATTTCCATGCTGGTGACGTATACCGGGTGTCCCAAGTTATATTATACAGGCAATTTCTCGCTTATTTGACAATATAAATAATAAATAAAAGAACTGCATTGGATGGTATTTAACCACCTTGTATGTATGTATTTATCTGGGGTAACATGCACTTCTATTGTGCCCCTTACTTTTGCTTAGTTTCTGAGGAGTGTCTCTGAAACTAGTAGCTCCTTAAGTCCTATTTCCCGGAGAAATTTCAGGATATCTGCAGGCTTCAACTTAGGTAAATGTTCATCTTCTATCCAGTAATCTCCCAGGTACTGTGCTCTAGGGTTCTGGAGTGCTGTGCAGTTGGAAAGTATGTGGATGGTTTCTTCTTCCATGCCACAATATCAGATCTGCATTCTTCTTCCTCCACTATTTTGAGTTTTTTCATGTTAAAACTCTCAGCGCAGTTTTACTTTGACTTATGCATTCATTTGATCTCAACAGGTTGTAGTCACCCCGAAAAATCTTTGATTGTCTAAGCCCTACTAGATCTTTCCAATGGTTTGATCTTCTCTTTCTTTCTGCTTCTCCTATTTCTTCCAACATATATTCACATGGTAGCTACCCCTCACTTTCTATTTTCAAATGGCACCCCTTGTATATTGTCATTAAAAACAATGTCAGAACATTTTTATATGTCATTGAAGAGGTACTTCAGTGTAGTTTTTTTAATTAATTATCTTGTACAATAGGCGAGATATTGCCTGTATACGATAATTTGGGACACCCGGTATACAAGCATATTTGGGCTTATTCATACTATTCCGCACGGAAAAAACTATAGCCTATATTTTTGTTGTTACCACAAATTTTCTCCCGTGCAGTAGATCAAATCATTGACGAACAGTTTTATTAATTATTATTATTTTCTTTTATTATATTCATAGAATTGAACTACAATTTATTCAGGGTTCTCTACACAGAAGGTGAGCCCCATTCTATTTCTAGCACTCCACTGTCCATCCATCTGTTGTTCTCTCTGTCCGTCACCAGGCTGTATCTCATTATTACAGTAAGTTGTAATGTTGAAATTTTTACAGATGGTGTATTTCTGAATGATATAAATATTTAAAAATCATGTTTTCTTGCTCCTTTTGTCCCATCGTGGCTTAGTTGGTTGCAGCGCCCTCCTAGTAAGCTAGAAAGCAAGTTCTGATGACTATGTGGCCTAATGGCTTTTACCTAAATTTTTTTTCCGTGATAACATTTGGATGCTAATGCTCGATTTCATCAGCAATTTCTTGAAGGTAATATCTAAATCGGATTTGGGCATTTCCTAATGAAGATTGCATTTCCACAATGGCGTAAGTGCCAATTTAAACGTTTCCTAATAAATCAGTGAGCTGTAAGTGTCATATATTATATCCCAAAATCCATTACCGAACGCAAGAGAAGTGAGGATGGTTCTGCAAGTCATAAAGTTGTAAGTTCCACTGTGCAATTCTGTTACATGTGGACGCTTTACTGAGTCGGTTCATTTTACTTTGGTGAAGGTTGTTGCGTTTTAGAATAAGTAATTCAAAGCCGATACGGATCAAGCCAACTATTACGAATCTTCTGAAAAAAAAAGCTTTTACTTTGATGGATATTGTTGGTACTATCACTAGTGCGGCTCAAAAAAACCATTCACATGCATGGTGGTTGAGGATTTTTATAGTATTAAAACGATTGCTTATGACAAACGTAATAGGTACAAAAAAGCTAGAAACATCAACAGCTACGCAGCTTTGTCTTACCAAAGAGAATTTTGGTGTGGTAATGATGGCTATGCAGCTGTATGGATTAAGGTCAATGTACTCTAATCTACAGTTACATTAGACGATTAAAAAAAACTACAGCTTTCAAAATTTAGCACGCACTTTGACAATCCGAAAAATCAGACATCTGATATTGGAAAATTTAGAGCATAATATCGTTTCTGTGAAGCTATTGCAAATTATTGGAGAAGATTTTATACGTTCCGAAAAAAATAATGAAGTGACTCCTATGAAGCAATTATTAATAACGTTAAGGTAGTATAAAGTACTGTTCGGAATTTGGAAACAACGCTTTCCAGTTTTGTCTGTGAGAATGCAAATATAGGTTGAAAATGTATTGAGGGTAATTATAAGCACAGCTGTATTCCTACATAATTTAGCAATAAAAAACGATGACATTTTTAAAATTGATTGGGATCAACTTATTGAAAATAAAATTGAAATTGAACATCAAAATGCTGAATTGGAACGAAATGAAAATGCATTACGAATATTCATTTGATTAACACTTTTTTTTTAAATTCGAATTAGTAAAAAATATATTTTTCTACATTCATTCAAAAAACAACACTTTTGTGAAACACATTTAATGGAAAAAGTGGTTCTTTTCTGCTCATCTGTCATTCTTGTGTCAGTTTTGTGATGATTTATGACAAACATAAACATTTAAATAAAATAAAAATCCAGAGCAAGTGTCTGATCCTGCTTTAATACAACAATAATATATGTATATCTTACTACTTACTCTCAACGAGTTACAATTTTTCAAAAATCTTTAATTATTCAAAATTTAAATGGTCAAGGCGAAAACCAGCTATAATTGAGTACTGAGAAGGTGGAGGCCATAAAGATACAAGAAAAAAGAAGAACGGTTTGAGTTTGATTAGATTAGGTTAGGTTCCCAACATATTATATTCTAATTTTCCAGTTTTTGCATGAATGTAGAAAAAATATTGTATGCAACTCTTGCAAAACGTGTTTTTTGCATTCGACGTGTTGTCCAACTCGGCCTAAAGACATTGTTGGACAATTTCACGTCGCGTGCAAAAAACACTCACTTTCTGCACTTGTTGCATAAATAACTATTTATTTCAACTTCAATTATATATAATGTATGTATGTATGTATGTATATTTGTGGTAACATTCACTGAGACCTAAAAGATCTATTGTGCCCCCTTACTTCTACCTAGTTTCTGAGGAGAGTCTCTTAAACTAGTAGCTCCTTTAGTCCTATTTCCCGGAGGAATTTAAGGATATCTGCAGGCTTCAACTTAGGTAAATGTTCCTCTTCTATCCAGTAATCTCCCATGTACTGTGCTCTAGGATTCTGGAGTGCTGTGCAGTTGGAAAGTATGTGGATGGAGGTCTCTTCTTCCATGCCACAGTATCTGCATTCTTCTTCCTCCACTAATTTGTCCTTTTTCAGGTGCCCATTCAGGCGACAATGTCCCGTTAGGATCCCTGTTAAAACTCTTAGCGCAGTCTTGCTTAGACTTATGCATTCATTCGATCTCCGTAGGTTGTAGTTACCCAGGAGAATCTTTGATTGTCTAAGCCCTACTAGATCTTTCCAATGGTCAGATCTTCTCTTTCTTTCGGCTTCACCTATTTCTTCCAGTATTACATTGGAGCTGATTCCGCAAAAAGGTTCAGGCCCCCAGAAGGGTATTTCAGACCCCCTCTTTGCTAGTTCATCTGCTATTTCATTTCCTTCTATTCCAGTGTGTCCTGGAACCCATAGTAAGGTAACTATATTGTTCTCGCCCAATTCATTTAGTTTGTCTAGGCATTCAATTATATATAATACAATGTAGTATTACATAAATTAATTACAATTGAAGTAAATTTGCAACCATACTTATTTTTAAATTTAATTCCCTTCCCTTTTTTTTCCTTCCATTTTATATTTTATATGACATTGAAAACACGTATAATATAGAGTTATAGTTTAAACGATCACTTCACTTCACATTTAACGGTCGGCTCAAATACCAACTGTAACTTTAGGGAATCTTTTTGAGTATTGCACCCTGCATATAATTTTCTTATGGCCGGTTGCACCGTATTCGCTAACTCACTGTTTAAAATAACACACTGTTAAAATTTAAACAATCGATTAAATTACAATCACTTGCACCGTAATTTAAGGGTTCTTGGTTAAAATAAACTAATAAATCTGGGGAAGTTTTGCTAAATTACAATCGGTTGGTACTAACACCTAACTTCAGTCTGAGACTGTCTCAGTCAGACAATGATATTTTGAGGTTAGAAAAATTATTTATTTTCTGGCAGTCGCCGGTATTTCCTATTTTGGTGAAATTTTTGCTTCAGGTTAGCGAAATAAAGTGTTCCTAATTTCTGGAGCACAAGGGTAGGCGTAAGTAATGATGGATTCAACCTCCACCAGCGCGAAATGGGTGCGAACATCAAATTTCTCACCAAATGAAAAATCCCTTCTCATTGATATCATATCAAAATACAAAAGTATTATTGAAAACTAAGAAACAGAAAAAGAACGGTTTCAAGAGACGAAATCTCCTGAAAAATATTAGATTATCCATGTTGTGGAAGTGGTTGGATCTATCATATACCCTTCGTGGAAAACCCATATCAATTATATCCAATATATCCATATCATCTTCAAAGAATATGTCGTTGTCGTGTTCCAAAAAATCCATTTTTTAGAAACTAAAAACTAACTCGAGCGCACAGAGTACTTTTTTGAAGTTAGACACATCAGTTTTGTGTGTTTTTTAGGTTAGAATTCATACTACTGTGGTTTATTATCGATTTAAGCCTCCAAAATCAGTGGCTTAGTTTAACAGTGGTTTAGGAGAGTTTAACCGTGGCTTAAATCGCGATGCAATCCAAAATTCTAAGTTAACCAATAGTTAAATTTTAAACCACTGTTATAATGACGGTGCAAGTGGCCATTAACTGCAATGAGTGATTCCAAACTACATAAATAACCAATGAAAACGACATATGTGACAATGTTGTCTCACTTTTATTCAATTTTCAATGAACAATCACATCTAACCAACAATAGAACAACCATAATATGGTATTACCGTTGAGTAAACAGCATATTGAGATATTGATTTGAGGGAATGTTATACATTTAATTAACTAAAATTTCAAATTGTGTCGAATAACAAATAACAAATGTAACCCGTATGCCGTATTGAATTACGGATTCTCTGGATTTCGATTAATTGATATTCTCTGTTAAAAATAGTTGTCCCAAAATATGTTAGTCAATGGGATTAAAACCAGTGGATCTTGAAGGCCATAAAATAGAACCTGCATGTCCTTCACACCTATTGTCATATAATATTATGTAAATGCATTGCCATTAAAAAGGGGGGGATGCTCCGTCATGCTAAACGCATGAAAAAGTTCGCGTTATCAGGCAAATTCGGCATAATATTCTGTAGAAAGTCCAAATAGACCTGTCCTCTTGAAAGATCATGAGAACGGCGAGGACCTACTGATTGGTCGTTCATATCCACACATTAACCGAAAACCTTAACTGGGAACGATACTCTTGGAATGCATGTGAATTTTCTTATCTCCACACATGTGAATTGCGGGAGATATTTATCCCGTCTCTTTTAAATTGGGCTTTATCTGTAAATGGTGTCAAGCGTTGGTCGATGATTTATCTACAAAATTTCAATCTATTGACTCATTCCCAAGGATATAGTCGCTGAACTATTTGAATACGATATGGGTATAAAATATTTTGAACCGCTTACCTCTATCCAAAGTATAAATTTCCTGGACTCATTGTAGGGAGCAAAGTCTTATTCTCACTCCCTAGGGAGGAAACGTAAAAGTAATGTCATGGTACGTATGAAATAACTCATACGGCATTGACGACCTATAATACTATTTATTATTATATAAGTATGAATTTTTATACGACACAGTTTTCGAACGCACTCCGGTTTTCGAATTAATGAAAGAAACAGGTGCTCTATAATATATGTCAACAAGTTATAAAATAATATTTAAAATATTAGTGATTCAAGCGAATTTAAAGATATAAAAAATATTTTGCATAGAATTGAGCGGAAAAATCATATGTTTAACATGAAAGTAAAATGCCTTCTCCTCCCTTGAATACATTACTGTATCCTCGGGAGGGAAAGTAGTTTCTGTTCTCTTTTTATACAAATAGCCATTGTTAGACTCTACCTACTTTTGATTGACTAACATTGTTGTCGACTCACTTGTCTGGTTCTTATTGTATGGTTCATAGTACTAAAGTCAATAATGTCATCTTCCTACGCTTCATCTACATTCTACATGTCGTTATGCTGCAAATGCTGGAAGACTGGGAGTTCGACGATTAGGAAATCTTTCGTAATTTTCTCTAACAGCAGCTCTACCAATCCCAATACAGAAGCCACAAACAGAAATAATACATATTCTGTGGTCGGAATCTGATATGGACTTTTGAGCGAAATAATAATGAAAGCACTACCAAAGCTAGCACAACTGTACCTTACGTAGATATAACAAAAGAAATATGTATTATTGTACACATAAATAACGATTGATGGTGATAATGACAATGGTGATAGTTATTTACGTAACAAGTTCCGAAAGTGATATTTCACGGGATGGGTAGGCAGTTTCCAGGGCGAGTCCTGGAAGCCTACAAGTCCCGTATAATCACTTTAGGGTAGCGTTACGTACAATATTTCTTCTGAAGCCGTTTATTAGATGGAATATTAAAAAATAATAATCTGGTTAATTGACTCACCCTGAGGAAAATTGGACCATATTATATGAATATTGCTGTTCAAAGAATTACAAAATAACCACTTGTAGATGTTTATAGAAAACCGATCTGGGATTATGGGAAGGGAGGAAACAAAAAATATATATTAATTCCCAAAATGCACCAAATTATAAAAATGTAAGTGAGAATAAAAAGACAATATTTCACCCATTTGGCTCACTTTATTGATAGGGAGTTTTGCCACCGTATATTTTATTTATGGGTTGGTGTTGGTAGATCGGGTAGTGTCGGGGAGTGATTACTTTTAACAATCGTACACAATGGTGCTACCGAGCAAGGGAAAAATGATACTACAAGTGATTATTTTGTAATTTGAGAACGGTAATACGAATTATAATAAAGATAGATAGAATAAATATTACTTATGTACTTTAAATGTACAATTAGCAGCTTGCACTGATTTCATGTGGAATAATTATTTCCACGTCACTTTTGTTGTCGATCTCCATTTCTGGATCGAAAAATTAAAAATAAAATTTCTGTGAATGTCATTGCTGGGGTCGCCTACATAGATATTGAAAATCTTACCGAAAGTAAAAAAATCGTCCCGAAAGTAAAACAAAACATTCCGAAAGGTACGATTTCTGTAAAGTTTTAATTTTGATTTAATAAAGTATACCTAAAGTTTTATTCTCCTGACGGCCGCAGAAAAAAATATATAATTTATGGTAAGATTACATTAGTTTTATTGTTTCAGTATCAGACACCTTGTCTATTGAGTTGTTAAGGAAAGAAGTTGATCATCTGCGGCATCGAATTGCTAGAATTGCTAAGCAATCAAAAAATTGTATGCAAAGTGGTACTAATAATACACATGATTGGCAAATTCGTTTCGATACAACGGAAAGATGGGAAAATGCTTGTATTGGATATTGTTCCTCAGGAGATCCCCTTTCGAATATTGTATTAAGATTTTCGACGAAAGAAGAAGCAATCAACTTTTGCAAGAAAAATGATTGGAATTTCACTAGTCAAGATAGTTTTCCTAAAAAATTCAAGAAAAGAGCATACGCTGATAACTTTGTATACAATAAACGTTACCGAGTTAGCACGAAGTAACCACGAGCAGATCAATAAAATTAAGTTGGAATGAAAAATACTGCATTTATCAATGAAGTCAATCTACAGTGCCTCCATAAAGTAACGCATAAATTCATTATTAGCTAAATAAACAATAATATTAAAAATTCCCGAAACAGGTCAATTTATGATTTTAATTTACTGTTTTTTCAAATTATAATGTTATTTACAGGGTGAACCATCTTCGTGTGATGACCTCATCGCCATTTTTTTAAGTGGAACACCCCAATTTTTTTTCGATTTCCGGATTTCCCTTGATGAGTTGATTCCGAAAATGTATAACACTTTCTTTCAAATTGGTACAGGGTGGAGGAAAATAAAAAAATTAAATTACCTACAAAATAAGAAATAAAAGAATAAACGTAATAAACACATTAAATGAAATTACGTATTTACTTACTACTACTTTAAACACCCCGTATAATTTTTAACATTGTATTTAACAGCTTAGTGATCCAAGCCCCTCGACTAAAACTTTTATTGTTTGAAATTTTTTTCTGTCATTTTTTATCATTTGCCGGTAAAAACTGTCGTTAAAGTACATTTCTGTTATTGTTAACTCTGTAAACAAGGTACGTTTATGTGAAAACTATCTACAAAGAAATTCATCATATCTTAATTTTGCAGCTTCTTTAACAAAATGCGGTTAACCGAAAGTGAGAGGATTGAAATATTAATGATGATTGGTATTGGCGACAGGATGCGGAGTCAACAAGAGGTATGCAGATTATTTCATGAGATGCACCCAGATCGTGAACCCATTTCACAATCTACTGTAAGCAGAATAGAGCAAAAATACAGAGAATTAGGACATGTAAGGGATGCACCATAGCCCGGTAGAACAAAAATTAATGAAAATATTCAAGAAGACATAATTTTGTCGGCAATAGAAAATCCACACTGCACAGTGCGAGGATTATCTAGGGATTTAGGTATTGGAAAGTCTTCAGTAGCAAACATTTTTAAAAAGGTAAAATACCATCCTTATAAAGTACGACTTATCCATGAATTGTCTGAAGACGATTTTGACCGAAGAACTGAATTCTGCGAGTATATGATGAACCAAAATAATTTCACTGACAACGTTTTATTTTCGGACGAGGCAACGTTTTATTTGAACGGGCATGTTAATAGGCAAAACACCCGTTATTGGTCTGATGAAAATCCACACTGGATACAAGAATGCCATACGCAAAGACCACAAAAAATCAAGGTATGGGCTGGTATTGTGAGAAATACAATTATTGGTCCATATTTTTATGACGAAAATTTAACAGGAGCATTGTATCTGGATTTCCTACAAAATACAATGATTCCTGATCTGATCCAGCTTTTTCCTGATATTCAAATAACCAACAATCTAGACCGTGGAATCTGGTTTCAACAGGATGGTGCACCGCCACATTTCGCTGTAACTGTGCGCGAGTTTTTAAACAGGACCTTTCCACAACGGTGGATATGAAGAAGGGGAACAGTGGAATGGCCCGCTAGATCTCCTGATCTTACCCCATTAGATTCTTTTTATGGGGTTATTTAAAATCTAAAGTTTATATTAACAGACCTGACAATATCCGTGATCTAAAAGACCGAATCAGGCAAGAAATGCAGAACATAACACCCGCTATGCTACAAAATGTTAAAGAAGAATGTACTGTCCGTTTCTGTCATTGTCTAGCAGTCAATGGAGAACAATTTGAACATTTATCGTAAATTTTCTTTTGTTTCTTTTTGGTAGTAAATCACAGTAATTTCATAATTATGTAATTACAATTTTTGTATTTTTTTCCATCCTGTACCAATTTGAAACAAAGTTTATACATTTTTGGAATCAGCTCATCAAGGGAAATCCGGAAATCGAGAAAAAATTGGGGTGTTCCACTTAAAAAAAAT
Organism: Galerucella nymphaeae; assembly: GCA_963978555.1. Classification (NCBI taxonomy): domain Eukaryota; kingdom Metazoa; phylum Arthropoda; class Insecta; order Coleoptera; family Chrysomelidae; genus Galerucella; species Galerucella nymphaeae. Next base: position 13,840,181 of record OZ021718.1, read on the forward strand.
GGCGATGACGTCATCACACGAAGATGGTTCACCCTGTAAATAATATTATAATTTGAAAAAACAGTGAATAAAAATCAAAAATTGACCTGTTTCGGGAATTTTTAATATTATTGTTTATTTAGCTAATAATGAATTTATGCGTTACTTTATGGACGCACTGTATAATAAGATTCATATTTATTCCACGCTTATCAAAATATAGAATGGGAAATAAGTAACCTTGCCAAATTGTAACTGAAGGAGACTAGAAAAGTCAATAGGACAATTCCTTATTTTCGTTGGCCTTTAAAGCGTGTATCCAAGATGATTATCTTCAAGGGCTTTTCATTCTTTTTTACATATTATCCACCTTGCATGGTGGTTACAATGGAATTAAAAATTATGATTTCTAATATTAATTTTTTCGAGTTCGGTGTAAGACTTGAGGGGCATTTATAATTTCTTTGTTATAAACAGATTCGTTATAAATTTTGTTTCTTGAGTTTAGAGGGGTTTAAATAATAGTTTAAATATTGAGCGACAATGGAACTAGATTTTCAGATTGACGTTAAGAAATGATTTTAAGATAAATTGGAGGCTCTAGCCTAACTAACCAATTAAATTTGGTAGTAGACTAAGCCAGTTCGCAGGACTTTGTTATTTTATTGATCTTATGAAAAAATTTGCAGAACTAAGAAAAAAAGAAAAAAGATAAGGCAATTTTAGGGCGGACAAAATCAAATTTAAATGGCCTAGCTAACTTTAATCTGTTGAGAGAAAAAAAAAAACTTAACGTTTCTGTATAGTAAATAAAACTAAAGAAGTAAAAAAATGTAAGTAATAACCAGAGATATACCCAAAAAAGGGTTAGTAAAAAAACGGTGAATAGCAGATGTCTCTCAGGAGCTTTCACTCCCAGGTGATAATAATAATAATGTTTATTCATAAAATACAATACAATTTAATAAAAACAATTTCAAATCTTTCAGAATAAACATTGATACATCGCTGAGGCATAATAATGCCTGTGCGCGAGTTATAAAATTTGTAATATCATGTTAAAACATATAAAAATAAAATAATTTAAAACAGCATAAAACAACATAATTTAGTGATAATATAATATATAGTGATAGGTCTTGATAGTTAGTTGTGGTCAAAGTCGGGAGTTAAGGTCTTAATCGGGTAATAAGCGTTTAATTTTGAAATTGGGATAAAATTTTGTAATATTCCAAAAATAAAATTGAATAGACATAAATAAATTATTTTAGATACCTTAAATTAATGAAATCATCAAAAATATGTCTGTCTTTACTAGATATCCAGTTTTTTACATAATATTTGTAGCGTGGCAGTTTATTTGTTTCCTTAATATTATTTGGTAGCATATTAAAGAGTCTTGGTGCAAAATAAGTCGTACATCGTTGTCCAATGGTCTTTGAGCTCATTGTGAGATAGGTACATTTACGTCGAGTAGGGTAATTATGTTGTGGAAAAAGTATATTTATATTTCTTTTGAAAATGTTTATTAGAATGTTTTGGCAGTATAACTGTCTCATGTCAAAAAAAGTACTCTTCATAAAAAGCGCATCGCTGGGGTAAAACACTGTTTTTAAATTAGCTTTATTATCCATTTCTGCATATTTTCCAACTGTTTCAAATGGCAATCTGCCACACCACCCCAACCAATAATTCCGTACGTAAGATGCGATTGTACCAGGGACAAATATAAAGTTTTCAACTGGGTTTCATCTAAAAAGTCGCGTAAATATTTAAATTTATGTAGCAACCCTCTGAGTTTATCAGTAACATTTCTCACTTGTAGATCCAATTTCAGATGCCTATCTATAATAATACCTAGGTACTTAATTGATGAGGCTTCGGGAATTTGAGTATTTTCATCAACATATATTGCACCAAGATTCGGCAAATTATTTATGTAAGATGTTACGGAACTTATAATTTTCCAGGATCTGTTTGCACACCAGGTACAGTCACCCAGCCAGGAGCCTTCCGACCATCAGAAACCGTAATTCAGTCCAAAGTTGTAGAAGCCCTGCCAGAACCTTCCTTATTCTTATTTATAGACAGTTAAAAATTTTGAATTTCGCGGTAAAATACATTAAGAATATTGATTTTTGGTCTACTAGTTTATTGCACCATGAATCAGGGAAGAGAACCCACCGCTGATTTCTCTAATAAATGCACGTCGATACAAAGCAAAAATCCTGAAACAGCGTGAGGTGGGGCAGTTTCTGTACGCCATGAACCTGCAAAAGCCTGTGGTCTAAACACAAAACTAGCGTCATTTCTCGTTCGTGTTTCAACAGAAAAGTCTTGAAGATGGAAAAAATGCGGTAAAGTATAGGGCATTCCATAAGAAAAAATATAACTTTGATACGCCACACTTTATTGGAACATCCAGATCGTCCAATTGATCGACATTAGGTACTATACCTAGACTTACTTGTCACAAAATTTTTTAATACTGGTTCTGTTGAAAACATGAAACGGGATGGTAGACAAAAGACTTCTGAAGAAAAACAAGTTAGTAGGTATTTTGTCCAAATCATAGTAAATCCATCATGTTCAAGTATAGTTGTTCCTGGGGAATTATAGGCACTCGATATCTAGCTTTATTATTTTTATTAGACGTAATAGCCTGTATACCCCATAGTGCCATATTCAATTTCCGAATAAATTAAATGTTTGAGCAGGTATACTATGAGACAATATTATGGGCCCTTCCTTTAAACAATCTGAGCGAATTCACACCAGATATTGTTTTTCATCAGGATGGACCCGATATCTTCTCAAGTTAGAAGTTAATTGAATAATTTGTACCCGAGAAGATGGATTGGGCGTCGTGGTTCCATTAAATGGCTACCAAGATCACCAGATTTGACTTCTCTAGATTTTCACCCATGGGATTACCTTAAATACAAACTGTGTGTGATCCATTTGAGGACAGTTACTGAACTCCGCCAACGAATAACGGAAGAGAGTAATATTTATATTCTGATTCTACAAAAGGTTAGGGAGGTAGCGAAACAAAGGATCTACTTCTTCCAGAAAGTAAATGGAGAATATTTCGAGTATCTCCTGCATTAGATCATATTTTTTTTATTGGTGAGCCATTTTACCTATTCAAAGCACGCCTCAGCGTGTTCAAATCGAACTTTAAAAAATGCGCGTTTTTTTAAGTTACCATGGCAACATCATCAACTCGAGAAACGAAGTCTATGGTCTAACTGACAATTTTTTTATTATTGATCTGACAGGAGTACTTTGTAACGTCAAAACCTTATTCGAAATAAATATAACATTCTCAATTTCATAAATGAAAATGGAAAGAACAGTTGGTATTGTTTGAGATATTAATATTTCGATTTTTCAAATCGGAGGAAATGGCTTTTAAATTAATACTATCAACATTCTCAGAACTCAATAAGGTTGAACTTCCATCAAAATGCAAATCAGTTTATGTTTTTCTCATTTTCATGACAACGCAAAGTTCACTGATGTAGCATCACGAATTACATTTCACATTATTATGATTATGATCTATAGCATATAGGCGAGCGGCACACCCCCAAAAAGTCGTTTAGAAAACGAAAAAGTGACCAGATCACTTCTAATCGCAAAAAACCATGTTACTCCATGTTTTCGTGGGTACTGAATACGAATGTGACGTTTGTTTTTTCCTAAAATTGGGGGAACATTGTTAAAATCTACAATTAAGTGAAAAATTGGAGAAAAATTTTTTCGCGAATATCGAACTTCAACTCGCTGCCATTCACGGAATAATAAATATTTTTTCATAAAAATTCAATCACACATTTTTGAACTCATTTGCGAAGCAGTAAAACATATCCGAAATTCCCAAAGTAATTTCCAACCGCTCGGGAAATTTCGGAAAATTTTTTACTGCTCTTTCTGACTTTGTGCATACTTTTGCAAAAGTTGAGTGACAAAGTTTTTAATTTTTCAATTTTACATAATTATGTAGTCTCAAAGTGTATTATATAAGGAAGTTTTTCAGAAAATTTCGAATGCTTATTGGCAAAAATAAAAATTATACTGCGTCTTAAACCACAGCGTTCTAGTCGCTCGACGCTTGCACTGGGCGCGTTTCTCTTGAATTTCATGCAGTGTGAGGGAATAATAATAATAATTTTTTTTATAAACAATGATACAATAAATACTAGTAGGAAACCATGTATAAATATGAAAATTTATTCACAATGTACATTCATTATAAACTACATTTACGTTATTAGTACATGAATTTCGGCAACTACATAAATCACAGCATTCAAAACTAGATTTTTTACAAGGGCACACGTCAGTAGAGCAAGAAGATTTTTGAGCACAAGAACAGAAGAAATTTTGTAAATATTCCACTGCTAATAATCCATTGTAAAATTCAGGTAATACATTCCCCTCCTCGATCAACCATATTATTCCAAGTTTTTTGTGAAAATCGTGGAAAATGTCGCCTGATTCCATTCGTTGATTTGCCAAATGCATCTCAATATTCGTTTTTCTAATGCAGGCTTAGAAGGTGGTAACTTATTAATACATGAATTTTTCAATAAAGCTAAATTATATCTTGATGAGTTAATATCTGTGCGAATAGCCTTGACTTTTTACGTGAATCGTACAACACAGATAGAAAATTACTAACATAGATTGGCAAGATCACTCAATTCTTCAGCTTGAAAGAATTTTATATTAAAAGATAGGGCATCCCCTAATAAAACAATTATCTTACTTTCATGACCATGCACTAATAATTTTAGTTATTATTACATCAGTACTTGTTTTTACGAACAATCACTTCAATTTTCATTGCAATCCCTTCATTACGATTAATTCATATTTAAGATGAAATTAACAATCCAATAATTACAATTAAAACAATTGGACATCAATGATATTGATGTGTATTCAGATTTTAAAAATATTGAATTTGATTCTTATTGATATCATTGTTTATAAAAAAAAAATATTAATAAAAAATTTTAGATTCATTATTCGCTCACTGCATGTAATCCTCGATGTAATCCAAGAGAAACGCGCCCAGTGCAAGCGTCGAGCGAATTGAACGCTGAGGTTTAAGACGCTGTTTAATTTTTATTTTTGCAAATAAACATTTGAAATTTTCTGAAAAACTTCCTTATATAATACACTTTGAGACTACATATGTAGAAATTGAAAATTAAAAACTTTGTCACTCAAGTTTCGCAAAAGTATGCACAAACTAAGTAAGTAAGAGTAGTAAAAAATTTTCCAAAATTTCCCGAGCGGTGGGAAATTGCTTTAGAAATTTCGGGTATGTTTTACTGCCTTGCAAATGAGTTCAAAAATGTGTGATGAAATTTTTATGGAAAAATATCTATTATTCCGTGAATGGCAGCGAGTTGATGTTCGATATTCGCGAACATTTTTTTTCTAATTTTTCACTTAATTGTAGATTTTAACAATGCTCCTCCAATTTTGGAAAAATACAAACGTCATATTAGTATTCAGCACTCTCGAAAACAGAGAAACATGGTTTTTAGCGATTAGAAGTGATCTGGTCACTACCATGTCATTTTAGGGGTGGTTGCCGCTCGCCTAATCATGGTAGAAGTGGTTGACTCTGGCGGGGACGATCAGAGTTCGATTCTCACTGGAAGTATAGTCTTTTACTTTTGTAGATTGGCTATTATTCAATCTGATGATTCTAAAACTCTATCCATGTGAATAATAGTCATCAATCATCAACCAATCAAATTTTGGTAAGTCAATGATTAGGGTTGACATTTGTGATACATTTGAACGGCTCATTATTGTGATATTTTGATTAGGATCAATCACAGACCTGCACTTTTTTCCATTTCTTTCGACGTAATGTGTTGGAAAGACATTTACAATCGATGACACACTCCAAAAAGGCTATTGAATGAACCATACTAGGTTTTTACACTCTTCACAGAAACTACTATTTCTTTGGTACGTATTTATTGGTAACATTAACCACACATCAACTACAAAATAATATAGACATCGGATATCAAAAACGTGCTCTTCTGCATTAGCCCGCCAAGCGACGACCCCTTCTTTTCTCCTGTCATGTGTCTTGTCGTTTTCGGTAGTGGCTACATACATAACAGAATACAAAACTATACATATAAAATATAAATATATGAAACATGAAAACTATAAATTTTTGAGTTCTGCTTTTCTAACCCTTTCCAATGGAGTATCGCACGACCCCCTAGCTATTTGAAAAATCTGATGGGGTAGCTGTCAAGCGAAGGTGATAGGAGGGGTAACAATTTATTGTATGTTATAAAACACTTTGATTAAAATAAAAATTGATGAGATGATGAGAATTTCTCATCTTTGTATTTAATAACGGAGTTTCCTAGGGGGGTGAGACTTAATATCTGCACTGTATGAAGTACCTAAATAAAAACCTTAAATCCTTGCCCGAATGCGGAAAAATAAACCACTTCGCACTAAGAATTTGTTTCTACTGACTATTATTTTCCTAAGATGTCCTACAATTATTTTACATGCAATTTTGAAATTTCTTCAACTACTTGGTCCATAAAATAGCCTTGAATTAATTTTTTTCTTCGAAAACCACAATATATGTTCATTTTATAAGAAAAATATTTACACATTCCTCCTTTTTAGATTTTAATTTTGATAGGAAGCATGGACGTATAAATGAAGATGGACCTAGCATGCTAGAATTTATTTGAAGGCAATATAAAAGTAAACATCGCTGTTGTCACATTTCGTTTTAAATTTTTGTTATATCAGGCCAAGTTTTAGTTTAAATAGTTTGATTCAAACAACTTAATTTTATCAAAATCCGGAAAGACTTTCAATTTTAAGACTTTTTATTTGTTTTAAATGTAAAAATCTACAGCATTTAGCTACTACTATAATTTTAAAGTGATGTACACGATGTCCCTAGCCTGTAATACGGCGAAATAAATGTAAACTAAGCAACACTGTTTGTTTTCCTCTGGTGTTTGTGAGAAGATGGCTGCCTTTGTTTATTAAATTTTTGGTGCGTGGTTTGTTATATTTAACCCAGTTAATTTATTATAAAAGCTTTGATATTGTAATAGTGACTCAACTAACACTACAGTAATGGTGTTTGTTAAAAACTTGATTATTTGAATTCTAACCTCTCATTTTATAGGTGAGTATCAGTGGCGTTCATAAACATGCAAAGTTGTGTTTATTGATTTGAAAATTATAATAAATAAAGATTTAAATTGTGAAATAGCAGGCTTCATACAAATATGGAACAGAGAAGAGAGTGGCTATCCTGTACTTGAAATTCTGGAAGAAGATATGCCAAAACTGGTTTATATTTGTTGTGCACATTTCAAACCAGAAGATTTTTAGTGAAAAGGTAATCCAGAGAAAATTTTTCTGAAAAAAAACGTGGTACATCTACCATATTTTTCAGAATATTCTGATGATACAGATAAAACAGTTAATGGACTATCTTCTAGTAAAAAGTATCAGATATTAGCTGTATGAATTGTTATTATATCTTAATTATTTAAACTTTCAATAACATATGCTTATTATGTTGAATATTTCTTACTTTTTTTACAATATTGAATGAAATTAAAAATTATATCATGTCACTTAAGTATGCGGTAACCATCCCATTTTTGATTTAGGTAGAAAAGCTGGATTTTTAGGATTTTTAGAGTGTATTAGAGTGTATACCTTTTGGTTTTGTACAATTATTATGTTCACTCAAACCAAATTAAATATATTTTAACCTTTGAATTATCACAAGATCACTAAGAATTATTTTTTCGTGCTATGCTTCAGTAACAACTCAACAACACGACAATTTGAACATGCTTATAAGAGACTTCTAATTCACCAAGACGTTGAAGCAGGTAATACAGGTGTTATTAAGCTTGATTCTACTGGAATATTACACTGTAATAGCAGAGTACCTAGTAATATTGAAAATGGTGTTATTGTAGAAAATACAGAATTTGAAACCTCAATTGAAGAGCTTGTTAAAGAGTTTGATTATTCAGTTTCAAGTACATGGAACTTATGTTTTAGATGTAGTTGGTTAACCAATGCGTCACATTTAGTCATTACAGTGTGTGAATCTGCTGAAAAATATTTCAGATATTTTTAACAAGACAAAACATATTTTTATTGGAAATATTAAAAATTTGGAGTTATCCTTAATTACTGGTATAATTGCCAATTTGCTAAACTCCATTTAGGAGGTTTTAAGGACCATCTGTATGATGATGACCCTATAGAAAATCATGGGATTCAAATGGTGGAATTGATATTGGAAAACTATTTTAAAATTCGAATCCACCATGAAGCTGCCACAAAAACAGAGAAAACACTATTCGCCAACATCTCACAAAAGCAATGTTATTCAAAAATCAGTAATTTTTGTATTATCTGTATTATTTTTTAAGAACTACTATTTTTTTTATTTATGTTACCCCTAATGATCTAAATAAAACATCTAAGACTTTTGTGTTATAATTTTGTCTGTAACTTTCCTTGTTTTAGTTTTAAAATTAACATTACCCTTTCATTAATTTATTATTATAATAAATAAGTTCATATTCAATTTTAAAGCTTGAAATGTGATGTATTTATATTCCTACAATCATGAATGTATCCATCCCAATGAAACGCCACTGTCCGCAGTATGAGAATTCCCACTCCGACTGCTAGAAAACAATAACAAAGCTTCGTTTATTTGGCTCCATAGGTCTGCATGTAGTGTGTATTGGTACGCTAGGTCCATCTTTATTTATACGTCCATGATAGAAAGCTTATTAGCGGCGAATTCGGAGTAATGAATTATTATCAGTTTATTTCTTTCAAAAATTTTGCAATGTATGCATGTATTAAAGGTGTTGCCATAGGAAAAGTATATTATGCAACTCGCAACAAAATGGCCATTTTGCACATGAATTACATACTCGTGCAGAATGGGCATCGTTTTGATCTCATCGCATAATATACTAATTTACTACTACAATCACAATAAATGTTCATTTTATAACCGTGAATTCAATCTTAAATAAGCAAATTTTGTACAGAAATTCATTTTGCATCAAGTTGCTAAGCAACAAATGCAAAATTAAATATTTCGTGTTAGTTCTATATTCAGTATAAAATCTCGTCGACTACGACTTGTCAGATTATGACATCCAGCAACAAATTGATAAAATGTCAGGAGATCGTTTCTGTCAAAGTTTTAGTAGGTTCTTTTGTAGTTGTTTCCTATAGAAACACATTTTTATAGGCTTCTATTTCTGTGTACCCATTAGAAATAGTAATAAAGAAAATATTTACATTTTCCTTCAATTTATATACACATGTATGCATGTGTTAAACGTGAACGATATGTTCTCATAGAAAAAGTATAGTATGCAACTCGCAACAAAATGAATATCATTTTGTGCTTATTGCATCATATACCAATGTCTGGTACCCCACATGAATGCAATAAATATAACTTTTGTGAATGAGTTAACTAGTGTTACATATATTTTGTTAATGAAAAGGAAAAAATCAATATGAACAATTTGAAATGGTTTAATAGTAATTTATTCAATAACGCCGGAGAAAAGGTTTTGTGAGAATAGGCTCTGTGAGCCAAAAAAACATTTTCGGGCGTGTTGCGTACACTATTTTTTCGACAACCGTGTGAAATAACAAATCATTAAGACGTCACATTTCTTTATTAAACATTTTAATTCTTATTTGAATTAAACAGAACAGGAAAGAAAATACTACATATTAACAAAAACATTTTAATTCTTATTTATATTAAAATTCCAGCAATTGCTAAAATTGAAGGGATACAATTTGTTTGAAGTGCTAGGTATATTTAAATTGTTGAAGCCAGAACTTCTGACAACCAATTTAGTATAAGCTGTCAACCGTTAATCCGTTGCTATTGTAACGACGTGATTCTTTCCGGCCTAGACCGAGAAGTACGTTCTTCTCGGACTAGGCCGGGAAATGCTACTTTCTTGAAGAAAAAGTATCCGGGAAGTGGGTACATCCCGGACGGTTGCCGAAAAAGTTATTTTGGTCTGTATCAATAGCGAATATAAGTTTTCTCTAGCATAATTTGTTTATTTTCAAATATTACATGAATTGATATAAATAGTGATTCTTGTATTCCTATCCAATAATAATTGCAATTGCGATGGAAGTAACTTTTGTTTGGCGTCTCCTCTTCCCACATACCAACAATGTGCATCCGAAGAACTTTTTTTCAGTTTTCAAAATAAAAAAAATAGTTATTTGTTTAACTAGGCAGCAAAGTACTAGATTGACTGCCGAGGCTAGGAATTCAGCTAAGGCAGTCAATCTACTTTGCTGCCGAGTTGAACATATAATTTTTTCCGATTGTTCATAATGATATAGAGAGAACAGTATCTGAGGAAAGAAAAAGTTGGCCTATTCGTTCAAAATTGTAGTAATTTTACCATCAATGTTAATAACAAATAATCATATGTTTTTAAATTCTTGTTAAATGCGTTATGTAATAATTGCTAATAAATGTTTACATCAAATGCTTTATTTCAATTGAGTATAATCACTTTGCTGCCTAAGCAGAAAAGTACCCACTTTGCTGCATATGCAGAAAAGATTGATATTTGCTGCCAATCGGAGAAAAAAGTAATTTTCGATAGGAGAAATTACTCTTGTTTAATTTTTTCCGAATATCTTTGATTCCTTACCTTACTTTTCTGGTTCCTACTTCAATTACCCACCTTTTTTCGTTATACACCATTGAGATTGCTACTTTTCCCATTATATTTAAACAATTTCAAAGGTTGAATGCTATATTGATTGGCCTATTTAATTCATCTCTGAAAAATACACAATCCCAGGTCCCACAACGACACTTGACCTGAGTTTGAAGGAGTGGAAAAATATCAGTAGACGTAGACTTCCAAATAAACATATTTGTTTTGACATTCGAGCATCTACTGTAAAGGCTCGATCTCGGACATCGAGTCAAAGGTTTTAAGGTGTTCTTAATGGACTTTATCGGTTAATAAAAAGTGATGGATTGTACTGTAACTGTTTTCTTTTGTATTTAAACTAAATTTTCAACGATCAGAAATTCTAAAGGTAGCTATTATATTGAAGGTCAAAAAAAAACGAATGATTGATTTTAGGTGCTTATGTTTTTTACAAACTTTCTTTTTGTAATAAAATTTCACAATCCAAACAGAAAATTTTCTCTTTGATAAAACATTGTGTTAGTCATATACCTTATTTGAAGTTTTATGTGCGCACTTCCTCGAAAGTTAAACAACTTTTTGTTTGTTGATTAACGCCTGACGGAATCTTATTTGTATCGCGATTTGACGTAATGAAGTCTGAAAGAACAGTGATGGAATTGCGATAAGCGAAGTGGAAAATGTTGGATAACGAGATTTAGACAAGGTCGATACCATATGTAGAAAGAAGTCTGTCTATCGAACGTTAGTTCTAATCTTTTCGGATTTAAACTAGATCTGCTTAGAGTAAATCTTATACTTGAGTTTTATTGATAAATGTTATAGCGAATAGCTTCTCACTATTTTTGAAATAGCTTAAGCTAACATTATCCTGAATGAAATAATATTCTGTTCATTCCAATTGAGATAATTTCTTTGTCTACGACCACCCAATAATAAGTCAATATTTCACCTTCGAACAAAAGGTTTATGGTACCCATATATCTAATAGGGTGAATTATGGTTCATAATGCACAACTCAACACTCACATCATCCCGTTACATAGGTGACTAAAGAGGGGGGTACAATATGAAATAAACTATTAAATCTCTGCAGTTTTTCAGGAAATTTGTGTCTGAAATATAGCGTATCGATAAAATATTGTAATTTTCAGTATTGATACTTTTCATAACGATATTTTCTAATATTAAGTATTTTAAAACAATATAACGGTACGGTTTATTGATACTTTACACAGTATCGCCCATCTGACAAATTATTTTTTGTATCTAGTGCGCGAAATGCTACTTTGGTGGTCGGTGTCATGCTAACGAAGGAAAGTGAAAAAAGGGCCACTTCGCATATTGTTGTCAATGCGCGAACTTTGTCATTTTTTGACGTCTGTAGGAAAATAACTATAGGCGTTTTCGATTATTCACTTTTGGCTGCTAGTAGTAGCTCGTAGTGACTGAACTTCGTTCGTTTATTACCGGGCGTGACGCCTAATCTTACCTTCCCCTTGCCCCTTGAGCACATACCGAAAAGTATGGGCTTCAAGCCATGGACATTAAATGTTTGACGTTTGTCAGGTTTGACGTTTATTTTAAGGTTAAAATTGTGCCGATTACGATTTAAATCTTACTGGAAATATTTAAATATGCAAAATTATACTATCAATAACATCATAGTCGAAAACTGTTCTTCTAAAAACACAGGAAATTCATTGATAATATCAGATGATAGTTTGGATGATGACATGATATGACAAGTGGCTTTGAGGATCCCAAAAATCGTGTTCGTTTTTCTCAAAAGTCTTGACGACTGAGGCGTCACGCACAAAGGCTTGAAGCCCAAATAAACGAAAGCAGCATATTATGTAGCTACCACAACATTTTGAGGTTAGTAATACCAAATCGTTACTGACTTTTATTTAATAAAGAAATTAAGGTTCATGGACAAAGTATAGTATTCTACTAACTCGCAATTTTTGGCCAATATTCACTCAGGTAAATTGAACGTGACGCAAAAAGAGTGAATTGTAATAAACTACCCAATTCGAACAATTTCATTTGTTTTTATGAAAATATAACGTTAATTCAAATTCAACAATTAGTTTTAATCACTTATAATTGCACGAGAGGTTTGTATTTTATCGGGTAAATTTGGATTGTTCAATGAGAAACTGTTGCCTAGCTACCCTCGGTATCGCGTTTTTAGGTTGACAGTTTTTCGAGTCAAATTGCTAAAGGAAACAGTTTATAATTGGAACAACACAAATTCACCCGATATCAATACAAACAATGAGTGTAATTCGGCAGGACAAATCAATGAATCGGCTCATTGTTAGTGTCTAGAAATTCAATAAGTTGTTGACAAACATGTCAAACTATTTATTATGGTAACAAGCACTGCGATAATTGATAAACAAATGCATGAGTGGGAAAAGCACTAGTGCATTTATCAACAGTAAAAACACAAGAGCTTTTTTTTTATCGGATAAATTTCTTTTTGCATCGAAACAGTTTTGCCAATCACTAATTTTACGAGAAAAACTGACATGATAAAATCGCGACACCGAAGGTGGAGCGATGACAGTTTTCGAGCAAATTTAGTGATTGGCAAAACTTTGAGTTGAAGAGAAATTTATCTGATAAAAGGAAAGCTCGAGTGTTTTTTGGCAAGATAAATTTACGACAGAATATATCGATGAACAACAACAATTATTATCTTATTGTCATTGTGTAAAAGTGACGTCCGCTCACTAGATATTGAGGAAGAGAAGTTTTTATCCTGATAAATTAACTTCAATATTAAAATGTCATATACCTGGAAATGTTTTTGTCACTTTGACATCGATAAAAAAGGTGCATCCTTTTTTATCGCGATAAAAACCTCTCTTCCTCAATTTCTAGTATGCGGACGTCACTTCTACACAATGACAATGAGATAATTATTGTTGTTGTTCATCGATATATTCTGTCGTTAATTTATCTTGCCAAAAAACACTCGAGCTTTTCTTTTATCTAGATAAATTTCTCTTTAACTCAAACTTTTGCCAATCACTAAATTTGCTCGAAAAACTGACATTAGATAAAATCGCTCCACCTTCGGTGTCGCGATTTTATCATGTCAGTTTTTCTCGTAAAATTAGTGATTGGCAAAACTGTTTCGTTGCAAAGAGAAATTTATCCGATAAAAAAAAAGCTCTTGTGTTTTTACTGTTGATAAAATAGGATGCAACTTTTTATCGATGTCAAAGTGACAATAACATTTCCAGGTATATGACATTTTAACATTGGTCGCGTTCATCCCAACAAAGTTGATCAGGTAGCGATGTTTAGAGTGATCCATCAGATCGTAATTCTGCTGAACGGGCTAATAAAACTATCTCTATAAATGTCAACAAATGTCAATAAATACAACAACAACAACTCAATTTTATTTTATATATAAGACAATTATTTATTTATTTTTAATTTTAATTTAGTCTAATAGTTATTATCAGTGTTTTGTGAGGATAGTAATCATCGACAACGAAAAATCAGCCTGGTGCGTAAATAAGTTTCTATTTCTTAAAAAATGGATCCCAATGAATACAACAACAACTCAATTTTATTTGATATATACGTCAATAGTTATGGAATAAGTATTCTATTAATTCTAAACATTTAAAAATGGGAGTAATCGCAATAAATTAAGCTTACACCACTTTGGAGCTAGGGGTAAACCACTGAATAAAACTCTGTAGACTATTTTCTGTATATTCCAGGTATTGTTCAAGTATTTTCTTTGAGAAAATCTTTATTTCTATTATTATATGATTAAGAAATGTTTCAACAGAAATTTTCTGTATTTTCAACTGCATTTTCCTTGTATTTTCAGGAGTATTTTCTAATGATACTAGTATTTTTTAGATTATTTTCTGTATTTTCAATGTATTTTCTCTAATTTGTACACTATTTTCTTCAGTGGTTTACCCATCGGAGTGGAACTTCCTGACACACTATATAATCTATTATTAAAATCATAAGTCACCACCATCTGTTCATTCATTTTCACTGAAATACAAACTAAAATATCTCTCAACAAAAATATTTTTATTATGTTTTTAACCTATGACATAAATGACAGTTAATGCATCATCAACGGTAGCAAGTAGCGCATTTTAGTTCTGATTAAAAAAATGGCGACTGATACCATAGCGCTTAATCTGATCAGTCAACAAAACACGCGTTCAGCAGAAAATTAATGATCGCTACGGTAGCGCTATGTTGTGATGAACGTGGCCATTGGAGTTTATTTATCAACAGTAAAAACACAAGAGCTTTTTTTTATCGGATAAATTGCGCTTTGCAACGAAACAGTTTTGCCAATCACAAATTTTATCTTATGTCAGTTTTTCGAGCCAATTTAGTGATTGGCAAACCTTGAAGTTGAAGAGAAATTTATCTGATAAAAAGAAAGTTCGAGTGTTTTCTGGCAAGATGAATTAACGACAGAATATATCGATGAACAACAACAATTATTATCTCATTGTCATTGTGTAAAAGTGACGTCCGCTTACTAGATATTGAGGAAGAGGAATCCCTATTTGAAAGTACAATTATTAAATACACAACTATTATACATTGTTTGCTTTGGTGTACTGATTTGAAAATTTTCTTCTGTGGTATTCACACATGTGGAATATTTATTTTGATTTCTCGGACTCGAGGATCGTAAGGAACTAATAAGATTCTCATGATGTTCATGGTCAATTTGGAGATAGGGTTTAATTGAAGAAGATGATGAGTGTCCCGTTATTTTTATAAGCTGTTGTTCACTTACTACTGCTTTTGCTAATTGAGACACTGTACTATCGCGATTTGAATGATTGGTAATTTTATTATTTGTGATGTCGAGTCTAATTTTAGTGGCAGAATTTTTGGTCCAAGTAGAAATCATATTGATACCTAGTGGAACATTTTTATACCAACCTTTAGAATTTGTGTTTTCCCAAAAGAGGTTTGGAGTTAAAAAAAGTCGATCGGATGTTATGTGTTCATTTCTTTTTTGTAAGAGTAATTTCAATAATCTAACGGGACAAATACTTCCATCCATTTCATTTTTCACTAACCATTTGCTGTCGGTCAATTTTTTCGATCCACCTTTTGCTGTCTTCGAAAATATTGAATTATATTCAAATCTATTTGTTGGAATTCCATCGTGTTTTTTTTTTCTTCTTTGAAATGGTATACCTTACAGTTTACAGCTTCTCCTCCCCTCCAAGCTAATTCATAAGAAGCTATATGAAAAAATCTTTTTTGTAGTCCTTCGGGTTCTTCTGCATTCCACAATTTTGCCATTTTCAGTATATCTTTCTTGTCCAATGCTACAGAACATATCTTCCTTTTCGCTGGAATAGCTTGTAATTCTTTCCGTTTACTATTTCTCGCATCACGAGCTTCTTTAAAAGTTATGTCGACAAAAGGATTAAATTCAATATTGTACTCACATAATAGTTATTTATTATACAAGGGAAAAAACCGAAAGCTAAAATCTAGTATTTTTCCCGTGTATAATACACAATTTTTTTATGTGACACACCGGATTTGAGACAAGTACAGTACATCAACGGGAGTTGTGATGACAGAAAAAATTATAATTTCAACACAAGAAAATTCGTCTGCTGCACCGAATGGTTTAAGGAACGTGTCTTTCATGCAATGCACATTTAATAATTGTACTTTTGATATAAAGGAAATGTAACTTTATTGTATAATAAAATATTCTAAAATTAAATTTTTAGCTATTTTCGCGGAGCAAATCCTGAACACATCCAGAGCACAAACCGAGTACATACTGGATTTCTTTAATGCGCAAGCGTGCCTACAGACTCATTCCGAATTTTAAAGGTAGCGCGAACGCGAATTTGAAGTGACATGAAGTTGAGTTAACACAAAATGTGCAAAAAAGAATAACCTTTTATTGGAGGCTAATAATGAATAAAAACCTTACCTTTTAGCAAATTTGTTTATAAATAAAACTTAAAAACGAAATCTATAACAAAGTAAAAATAAAAAAAAACAAACAACTCAACAAACACTGTTTATCATTAAAATATATATAATCCAAAAGTTTTTCAAAGTTTCAAACGCAAATTAAAAAGTAATCAAACCACTATAAAGTCATACAACCGCATACAACCAAAATTTTGAGGTTATAATCTGTTTTTAACAAAAAATCCCAACTATTATCCTAGGATTCATCGAGCACGTTCCGAGCATGCTCGAAATTGAATCTAAGTCTTCCTCGAACACGGGATTTTCTATCCTGAACACATTCTGAAGCACTCCACGAACACTCAAATTTTAATTGCGCATGCGTAGTCCCTCCGAATACGTTCAGGATGTGCTCCGCGAAAACAGCTATTATGTGTTTATATCCGGGAAAAAAGTACTCATTTTTTTCCCGTGGGAAAAAAGTAATTTCATAAAAAGTGACATTTTGTGACCTGTCAACAGATATAAAATGTCAAACTTTTTTCCCGTCACAAAAAAAATATTTTTCCTGTACCATCTTCGTAGTCGAATTCCATATTGATTTAACTGCATATTCTTTATAATCATCACCATTTTTCTTCTTCATATTATAGGTCCAATCCTTTACTATACTTGCTACTTCGTGTAATGGAATTGTTTCGGACAATTAATACTTTCGAAATTGACAAAAATCCATAAATTGTCTCCAGATTGAAGCTTTTGTGTTTTTTGTAGATTGTGGTATTTATCGATATTTGTCGTAATTTGCTCAGTCGAAACTTCCCCAAAACGATTCATCTTATGGATTTTTATATCAGCAAAGTTAAATAATTACCACACCAGTTCAAAATAAAAGCACTATTTGTTTAAAATTCGAAAATCTGACGGAATAAATGACAGTTTCCGCAGATATTAAGGAAGAGATGTTTTTATCAAAGGTAATACCACGAGTGCTTCAAATTTTATCGATAATTTTTTCTTTTCCACGAAAACTTGTTTATTTGGCAAAAATATGAAAACAAACCGATTTTATCTAAATTCGGTTTGTTTGAATGTTTTTGCCTCAAATAAACAAGTTTGAGTGATGAAAATAAAAAATTATGTGATAAAATTTGAAGAGCGAGTTGTATTTGGGAAGATTATTTTTTTCAACAATTTAAAAGGATTTTTGAAAGCGCTTTTAGTTGTCAATAATGACAAATTCAAAGTAAAATTTTGACGTTTCGATGTAAACAAGGTTTTATCGATGAGGAAGCATAATTATCAGTATAATACCGAATGATTGGCTAGAATAATGTATTGCTATTGGTTAAAACCACCAAAATGTCAGATTTTGACAAGTGAAAAAAATAATCAAAGGTAATACCACGAGTGCTTCAAATTTTATCGATAATTTTTTCTTTTCCACGAAAACTTGTTTATTTGGCAAAAATATGAAAACAAACCGATTTGATAAAATCACGACTCCGTTAGGAGGAGTGATTTTATCTAAATTCGGTTTGTTTGAATGTTTTTGCCTCAAATAAACAAGTTTGAGTGATGAAAATAAAAAATTATGTGATAAAATTTGAAGAGCGAGTTGTATTTGGGAAGATTATTTTTTTCAACAATTTAAAAGGATTTTTGAAAGCGCTTTTAGTTGTCAATAATGACAAATTCAAAGTAAAATTTTGACGTTTCGATGTAAACAAGGTTTTATCGATGAGGAAGCATAATTATCAGTATAATACCGAATGATTGGCTAGAATAATGTATTGCTATTGGTTAAAACCACCAAAATGTCAGATTTTGACAAGTGAAAAAAATAATCGCGATAAAAAACGATACACCTTTTTGATCGATGTCAAAGTGACAATAACGTTTCCAGGTATATGACATTTTAACATTGGTCGCGTTCATCCCAACAAAGTTGATCAGGTAGCGATTTTTAGAGTGATCCATCAGTTTGTAATTCTGCTGAACGTGCTTATAAAACCATATTTAACAATGTCAATGAATACAACAACAACAACTAATTTTATTTGATATACGTCAATAGTTATGGGATAAGTATTACTTCTAAACATTAAAAAATGGGAGTTAATCGCAATAAATTGAGCTTACACCATTTTGGAGCATACTAATAACAGTAAAACGAGGGGTAAACCACTGAAGAAAAATCTTTAGAATATTTTCTGTATATTCCAGGTACTGTTCAAGTATTTTCTTTAAGAAAATAGTAGGTATAGGGGCACTTCAGCCACCCCCCTCCACTTTCCACCGACCCCTCCCCCGAGGGGTAGTAGTTACAGTAGTAACCTAACCTAACTCAAGTGACAGGTAACATATTGACAGGTGACATATGACAGTTGACATATTGACAGGTGACAAGTGACATATTGACATGTGACATATTGACATATTGACAAGTGACATATTGACAGGTGACAAGTGACAGGTTGACATATGACAGTAACCTAACTGACCATAGAACTACAGTAGTAACCTAACTGACCATAGAACTTAACTATGTGACAGGTGACAAGTGACATATTGACATGTGACAAGTGACAGGTTACAAGTGACATATTGACAGGTGACAAGTGACAGGTGACATATTGACAGGTGACATGACAAGTGACCAACTGTAACAAATGACGACCAACTGCTATTACAGAATGGATCAAAAGTAACCGAAAGGCCTTATACAGAGTGGATCAAAAGTAACTGAAAGGAACTATACAGGGCAGATTAAAAGTAAGAGTGATATACGGGATCGCATATAAATCAAAAGTAACATGCTCGTAAGAGCTTAACGATTATTATATACAGGGTGAAAAAAAGAGTAACATGCTCGAAAGACCATAACGACTATTACAGGGTGAAAAAAGTAACATGTTCGAAAGGTCTTAACGACTATTAAATACAGGACGGATAAAAAGTAACATGCGCGAAAGACCTTATACGGGGATGGAAAAAAGTAACATGCTCGAGTGGTAGCCATGGTACTTAATTCAACTTGATTCACTTGAGAACTTGCTTTGGATGCAGTGTTTTGGGATTTATAGTTGAAATATAGAATTTCATTAAGTCGAATTCAAGGTCCAGCGGTCAGTGGAGATGATAATTAGATAATAAAATCGAAGTCTTGACAGTACCGGATGTTATTACGTCTAAGAACATGAGATAACCTTTTTGGTCTCTTAATAAAACAAATATAGACTTTTAAGAATTTTTATTAAACCTCAACTGTATAATATGTTAATTAGGTTAAGCTAAAAATAATTTTTAATTATTTACAGAGTTTATTTAAAACATCATTGATAAAAAGAAATTATTTTTGTTAATAAAATTTTAAGTTGATTTAAAAGGTCTCCATTTGGACATGGAATATCGAACACGTTCCAATTTAAGGGTCCGGCTGCAACAAGTTTTTTGGTAAACTCATTATATTTATAGTATGTGGTGTTTTTGAAAAAGTACATGTGTCCGTCAATGTACTGGAATGCTCCTGTAACATCTGTGGGTAGTCCAGGGAAAATATCTTTTATTTGTCCTCTATTCTGGACAGTTTTCAAGTTCTTGCCAAATTCAATATAATTACTGTTATTATAAAATACATATATTTTCCCATGATTGCTTTGAAACATTGTGTTTATTTGGGAATTTTTAGGTATAATTAAATTATTTTCCTCAAGTATTTTTAGAGCGGGAAAATTTGCTACATAGTATTCACGGCCATTGACTGCTATTAAATTATCTGAAGAACTTTGAAAAATTTGAATTACGTGACCCACTTCTTCAGGTAAATAATCATCGAGTATTTCTGGTTTTGAAGGAATAAGTTTCGAGTTCAAATCAATTTTCCATAGGGAATTTCCATTAATAATATATAAATGGTAATTTTCAAATTCACCAGCCATGGCAATGAACATATACTCCGGTGCTATGTCGCATAAATTTTTATCCGGTTCATTTCGTTGATGTCTACGATCAAGTGTCTTTGTAGTCGGTGGTAGTGGTGCTGGACGAGATGTGGGTTTGAAAGGATTATTTACATATGTATTGATTGGTCCATAAAGAGCTTCAAGGGCCCTTTTATCATCCTCATCCAATTTAGGAGCAATGTTGAATTGATACCATGGATACATTATCGCTGTATCAATATCGCTGTGACCAATTCCTAGGATATGTCCAATTTCATGAATTAATACCATAAGTAGACTAGTCTGATCTTCTGAACTTGTTCCATCCAAACCCAAATCCCACTTCTCATCACCATCAATATGAATCTCTATACAACTGTTGCCTTTTGGGAAATAAGCATGTGCCAACACCTTTCCGGGACCATCAAATGTACTGGAGCACTCACTTCTACCTTGGCAATCTGCTCGAAAATAGTGCTTTCCCCGTACAACTGTAATAGTTATATCGGGACAATAAGGCCGTGTTTTGTGTATTAATTCAAATTTAAACTTTGAACTGTTACTCCACACTCCAAACAAGCCTTTTTGGTTACTTCAAGATATTCTGGAGTTGCCTGAGGGAAATACCATTTCAAATCAAATTTAGACCATTTTGATTTAACTCTAAAAGAATGATCATCGTCGGAAGCTACTTCACTTACATTACATCTTGGTCTATTTAGAAGTTGAATTGTATTTTCATCTAATTCTCCCGTTGCAGGGATATTATATCTTTCTTGAAAACTCAACAAATAATCCTCAAGTTTAGTCAAATCATTTTCATTTGCGTACCCGAACCGTTGTAAATACTTCATAGCATACTGTTGGTCGACAACGCATAGTGCTGGACATAGTACTGCAGCTAATATAATGATTAACATGATCTTCACTCTTCTGCTATTCTCAAAAAACTAATTCCCAATCACATTAATAACGGTATATATAATTTTTTAAACCTAAAGACTTACTTTTAACCGACCTGGTATATCAGCGCTCCCGCTGTTATCATCGCAACGAATCTGTCTCGATTACTTGTGTGATATCTTATTTTATATCTACAATACCAGTTGTAAACAAAAATTTTAATTCATACTTTTATTCTAATATAACATGGAAAACCCGTTCCTTTGCATTAATCATCAATTGAATTTTAATTAGGACTTTATATTCATTTGAAAAACTGGTCGTAAAATTTAAACACAAAAAGATATAACAGGCAATCACACCGCAATTCCACAATCTTCAAGTAATATAAAAGTTGATGAATATACAGAGTGTTTCAATAAAACCCATGTTTTTAAAAAAAAAAACCTTATTTATAATGGTAATACAGTATTTGAAAACCAGTGGCGGAGGCGTTGTACATTTCTTTCGGTACACGAATATACTCCAGTGGCGTGGCAGGGGTTGGGATCTTGAGCAAAGTTTCCAGTTTCACAGGGTGTGCCATCGAATTTGCAAACGTCAATAATGTGTGGAAAAATACCGAAAATGTGACATTTCTTTTGCAGAAACTCGGCTTTTTGTTGTCCTCGAACGTAAATGTAGTCTGCGGCATGCTTCCAAATATTTCATTTACTTTAGAATATTCTACATCTCCTGAAGAGTATTGAATACCACATTTCTTTCCAAGTAAGATGTAGTCTTTTTGTCTTCGTTGCTCAATGTGGAAAACGGTTGCGGTGGTAAAAATATGTGATGCGAACTTTTGAAGCCAATTCCTATGCTGAGTTCTTTGGCAACGAAAAGGCCGTCTACGACAAAACCTTGAATATCTACAAATGCTACTCTCATGGTCTGCTCGAACACTAACTCACAATATCTAGTTCAAGCTTTTAACAATTTCAGAGAGGGGGAAGTATTCCATCACGCAATCGTGAATTATGATGCAATAGACTTTGGTATTTTCGGGAAAGCCTATGTTTGCTTCAATGTCAAGTTTCACATCGACTGTGGACGCCTTCATGCTTTCTTCCTGTTTCGAACAATCGATAACAAACAATGCTCGTTTCTTGAAAGAAGAATAATCCAGCAGGGGGCGCTTCTGTGTGGAGTTTGCGTTGTTGGGATAGAATTCAGTGTAGTTAAAATAGGCTTCATTGTAGTCAGTTTTAGCGAAATCCAATTGCATTCTTTCATTAGGCCAATAGTCACCATTGAGTGACAGTCTTATACTTTGTACGTCAGCATTGTCAAATAAAGTCGGGTCAGCTGTACTCGAGTTACGTTTGTCGGTTTGAAAGAAAACAATAACAAAACGAGGTCTTTCAACTGAAGTGGATGTCTTGACAGCCCAAACTTCACGTCTTGCTCCTTTAGTAATTGAAGGTAGTTCGTGTAACTCCCACTTTCTAAATGGAATAACTAAAGGTTGATCTTTTTGAATGGATTTCATGAGATTTAATTTTATGTCGTCATTAGGAAAGATATGTTTAACTTTCAGCTCAACGCTTGTAATGTTAATTTTAGCTGTTGTAGGCGTTCCAGAGACATTCTTTTCAGTGATATATAAGCAATCATTATCATTTCGTGCCCGAACTAGTCGTATTGTTTGACGCCCACATGTAATCATGGAATAATCGTTGAAAATGTTGAAAATATGTTTAAGAGGTATTTGAAGGTTGAAGGACTTGTCGCTATCATTCAGAATAGGATTATTTGGGTAATTCCAACCGGCTATAGCCATATGATTGGAATCTTCTTGGTTATAACAGGTCATGGCACGTACGGCGCTTACTATTCCAGGATCCCGAACTGTTTCCATTTCCCTGGCACTTTCACTGTACGTACATGAATCGAATAGAAAGGCTCCAACATTATTTGCTAATTTGACGTCACCAGCTCCGTGTACTTCAAGCGAACCTTTAATGCACAACAAAGTTTCGCTCATTGCAAAGAACGAATCAACTTGATTAATGCTAAACTCCACAATGTCACTGCAATTGAATGATTTTATGAAAGGAGCATAGGTTCTATATTCGGCCTTCCGAATTGACTCATCAAACATCGGCTTACGATAGATATCAAACATTGGAGGCATGTCGTTTTGGCGTAGACGTTTTCCATACATTGTTGTCATTTTTCAATTTAAAACCCAGCGATTGCAGGACCAATTTGTTTGCGAACGTGAGCTGTTTCAGCTTTGGCGACTGCTCAGCTAATGAAGTTGAAAGTGCTCCAGATTGTCTTTTATGATTGATTATTAGCCCCATCGCGCTCTAAGCTCCAACACCAACGTACTTAGTTCTCCACGAAAGTTTACAGGCTGACCGTCCTGGTCTAAGGCTATGACAGTGATGTTGGTTATTTCACTTTGTGGTATAACGGGTAAGTAGAGCAAATTATGAGGAATTTCGTCAATGGAATATCCTGGATCTACTTGTACGACGAATTCGTAAATGGTATAAGCAGGTCTGTTTGCATCGAAGGCTCCAGTGGTAATCGAAGCGTATGCTAGATACTTTAATAATTTTAACGGGGAGATCTGACGAGTGCAATTTGTTAGCGTCGAGTATTTTTGGTGAAAATCCCAATATTCTTCCAAGACTATTGGTCTCCTTGAAGGAAATTTTGTATTTACTGGAAATTTCACATTTCAACGTATTGTGATTGGGTTTTAGTGAAAATATATCCTCTGGCCTAGTTAAATTGCCCGCACCCAACTTATCACTGATAAACGCTTCAAGATCAGCAATTTCATAACATCCTGTGGGAAAATCAAAACTTTGAAGCTTGCCCTTGGTATCGTAGTAGTAAAACTTACAATTTTCAATGTTTGGTATACTGTGATAAGAATGAAAAGATCGTAGAGCTATTCTGTATTCATTCTTCGGATCGAGCAAAATAGGCGTAGGAGGTTGAAAGGTGAACACGTGATTGGTACTGTTAACTCTCAGCAACTGCGACATGATGACTAATGAAATACAAGACATGTTTGAATTTAAATATCATTTTTTATTTTTAAGGTTTGTTTACAAAGGAAACAAGTAGCTTGCGAACTCAGAGGGCCGTCACAATGTGTCGTCCAATCAGGTCGGTTGTAATGGATGAAACAAGGTAGTCGTATTTGTAGTTCAAAATTTGCTCGATATTCATTGGGAAGTTTATGCCACATATCCAACAATTCCCAAGGTCTTACACACTCTATTAGATGTTCAATGGGAAAGTGTTCTAGTTCTTCTGCAGTAAAACTACTCAATGCTTTTCCATGGTGGATGTGTTGTAGTAGTAGTTCCGTCATTGTTGTAAAAATTTCAAACACAAATGACCGCAATTGATTTGATTGTAGCTTTGATATTGGGTATTGTTGTAAAAAATTCTCGCACTCTTTCCCAGATATTCAACAACTTCCTTAGGAGGCTTCAAGTTACCAAATGAATCGAAATACTCTACATTGTTGTTTATCTTTCGGTAAGCTACCCAATGACTTCCGCTATTTTCTGAGGTGTCCAAATTAACCACTGCGCATTCTCGTTTTCGGGGGCCGGCTTTGGGGAGAGTGTCTCGCATGAAAACTCCTCGAAAATGCGGTATTTTAAGTAATTTTTCGTAATGTGTTATGTCAAAGTCGGTTAGTGCGTGATTGGGTAGCTTTATTGGTTTTTTTCAAATACAATCCGAAGCCGCCTTTTGAATACTTTTTCAGATACAGGCCAGATCCTACACGTTCCATAGCCTTATTATGACGTACATCTTCTTCCAATTTCTTTTGCGCATGCTTTGCGTCAATGACAGTTTTTGCAATTCCTGCAGCACCACCTGACAGTGCTCCCAGTGCCGAAAGTCCAGCAAACAAAGGAATAAGCGGTAGGAAACCTCCGGATTTCGCTATAGGTATTACTCGAGGAACCTCGACTTCTTTTTTTACCACCAAATTCTTTAACAAGTGCTTTGGCTGCTCGTAAGGCAAACGTTGCGGTGTCTTTTAAAGATGTTCCTTCCTTCAATGACTTTCCCACTTTTAGAATAACATCTCGATGCAAGGAACGACGTTTGCGACGACAACCCATTCCCAGCTTTCTTTTCACTTTCATACCGCCTGTTACAAGTAGTGCAGCAGTTTTCTCTCCCAAAGAAGCGTCTTTTGATTTAACGCGAGCCCAAGCTTTATCTTCAAGTATTCGATCAGCTTTGTGTCGTTCCTCGAGAGACTTATTCTTCAAGTAAGAAATATCGTGTTGTTTACAAGCAGCGTCCAAGGAGTTAATGCCCGGATCTCCACGATCAAGACGTTTTTCCAATTTTGTACCGGCTAAAAAAAATGGATCAATTTTTTCATGAAGGAGTGGAGAGGGTAGTACTTACGTCCACAGTACTGATAGCTAGGTAAGTGAAGTTCAATAGGCAGTTTATTGATGAGAGAATTTAAGAGACCTTCTCCTTCAAACACCAACATTAAGACTGATACGCGTAAGTGGTAACACTTATATTTAAAGAGTAGTACTACAAAAAACGACACACACAATGAAACTAATTCAACAAGAGCAGACTATACCCATTGAAAATCTGGATTTCACCTCAACTCCATCGATCGGTAAACATGGTAAATTGTTACCAAATTCTTTCCGTGCCATTATATGTGGCCCCAGTGGGTGTGGAAAGACGAACGTCGTGCTGGCGCTCCTATTCAATCCAAATGGTGCGAAATTCAAAGATGTTTATGTCTATTCAAAATCGTTATTTCAACCAAAGTATCAATTACTACAAGAAGTTATAGCGCAAGTCAAGGGTGTTGGGTATTTCCCATTCAAAGACAATGAGGAAATAATTAGTCCAGAGAAAGCTCGACCAAATTCCATCTTTTTATTCGATGACGTAGCCTGTGACGGTCAACAGAAAATTCGTGAATACTATTCCATGTGCAGACATAAAGATATTGATGCTGCATATCTTTGCCAAACATACTCAAAAATACCGAAACAGCTTATACGCGACAACTGTAATGTGATTGTGTTATTCAAGCAAGATGAGGTGAACTTAAAACATATATTCGACGAACACGTATCTCCAGACATGACATTCGACACATTCAAAAATATGTGTTCAATGTGCTGGTAATTGTGAAAGATTTTCCCCTTAATAATGGTAGGTATCGCAAGGGATTCGATAAATATATAAAATTGTAAGCTGCGCCTTCAGTCCATACCAATATGTCTGACGATAAGGTTACTGCTGCATTGCGCAAGAAAAAAGTGTCTGAACTTGCCAGATCGATTCGAAAAAAATACTTGGCGTTGAAATTAGGTAAATCAGAGCAAGATGAGTCTATTAATAAACTATTTAAGCCGATATCCAAACCACTAGAAGAAATTGTACAATCCTCAAAGACATTACAAAATTCGATTACAAATTTACAACCAAAGGAGGAAATAAAGAAAGAAGAACCCGATGATGATGATGTGTTTACACCTTTCCTCGAAACGGAACCGGTGGCCGAAACCGATGAAGCGGGGAATATTCCAATGCCCGAATCTCCAGTAATAATGCGTCTTGAGGTGACATATGAATCCATCCAAGAGTATTTAGATCAATATCCTGAAATTAGTCAATCGTATATCGAAGACTATTTCCAAGATAATGGAAGAATCGATAAAAACTACGGTCCTATCTACAATGACGAACTCGGTTGGAGTTTGGGTACGCGTAGAATTGGATTTGATGGAAGAAACGGCAATATCAACATACTACAAGAACTAAATAAAGAAGCTGGATCCGTGACTGGTACACCTGGCTTATACCAGCTTTTATTCTACCACGATTCAGAAGGTTACTCCCAGCAGGATTTGGAGGCATATAAAACCCTTCTGGAGTATACTAAGGTTCACCCAAATACACGCAACCGTCTTAAGGGTTCAAGCACTTACAAATATCACAATATTATCAAACCTTTGTTTAGAACAAAATCAGAATCATCGAACCGTCGTCCCTCTACTCGAACACAACAGCTACTAATGGAACCTCTATCAAAAATACCTTTTACGAAAAGTGGCGGAAACGTTCTCGATTCCCGTTTGGTATACAACGAAGACCCTATGGAATACATTTATTGGGATGATCCCAACGAGTTGGTTGAACGTCTGAAGCTACTAATTGCTTCGAAAGAGGCAGGTAATACGTCACACGACAACGAAATAGTAGCAATTATCAATGACCTCAAGGAAGCTGATATAATAGAATAATACATTTCAATTATGCCCGTCGATAAATTCGGACATAGACATCAAACGCCCTATGCGCGTTTACCAGCGAAAATTACGTTCCCTCATACACCGGACGGTAATATTGATATTGGAAATGTGAAAATTTGTAATGTTAAAGAACCGACAGCAAATAGTGACGCTGCAACAAAAAACTATGTTGATGACTTGCGTACTATCAACTCACCACGAACACACGATATAAAGGAATTAGAAGTAGGATTGAACGAAATCAGAAATGAGCTTCAAAAGATCGAAGTTCCCATATTACAGACGAATATTGCCAACTTACAAAATAAAACTAACGAAATTGAGGTATTCATTTCGCGAAATCCCCCAGTAGCAGGTAGGGATATGGCTACGAAAAAATACGTTGACGATTCTATTGCCACTGCAAAAGTCTTCATTAGAAAAGAATTTAGTGCGAATGCAAGTATACGTGAACTGAAAAAAGAATCTGCAGAAAATATCAGAGCCGTGTCTGATTTGAAAAGTAACATTTCAGACATAGTAAACAATATTAAGACATTGGATATAAATATCCATAACCGCATTCACAGTCTGGAGCTGAAGCTAGCCGGTAATACATCATAATATGCACACCAAGGAGAAGATTCAACTCGCTTCACAAACCTATTCGGAAAAAATTCCCTCGCAGACGCACTATTATTAAGGGACTTGACGATCTTTGGCAAATGGATCTTGCGGAGATGAGGAATTTTGCATCACAAAATAGGAATCATAAAATGATACTGGTCGTCATTGATTGTTTTTCAAAGTTTGTGTGGACACGCCCACTAAAGACGAAGACCGGAGAGGAGATTACTCGGGCATTCTCGGACATTCTCGCTCACACTAGACGAATACCAAAAAATCTGCAATCTGATCAGGGGAAGGAGTTTTACAACAGCAAATTTCAAAATTTAATGAAAAAACATGATATAAATCATTATAGCGTATTTAGTACGATGAAGGCTTCTATGGCTGAGCGTGTTATAAGAACTTTGAAATCGAAGCTCTACAAGTATTTCAGTTTAAATGGCACCTACAAATGGATTGATATTCTGCCTGAAATTACTCAAAACTATAACAATACAAAACATTCCACAACAAAATATAAGCCTTCTCAAGTCAACAAATCCAACAAAAAATCTATTTTGAATAACACCTATAGTCATTTAAAGATAGCCGGTCCACGAAAATTTAAAGTTGGCGACATTGTGCGCATATCCAAGGCAAAACATGTCTTTGAAAAAGGATATACACCCAATTGGACTACAGAACTATTCAAAATCATCAAAGTTAAAATTACCAATCCTGCTACGTATTTACTTGAAGACATGTAAGGGACACCAATCAGCGGCTGCTTCTATGACGAAGAACAACAGAAAACATCGAATCCGGACGTTTACTTGGTGGAAAAAGTTCTTAGACGTAAACGCAAGAAACTGCTCGTAAAATGGTTGGGCTTCGACAAAAAACATAACAGCTGGATTAATGGAGTTGATGTTTTATGACGTAAAAGGCCACACACGCTATAAATTGGAGCCGCTTCAGATCTCAAACTCAGTTAGCAATATGAGTTCTCAAGATGCCAGTAGCAGCGATGACGATATTGTCTACACTGCAGAGTTTGATAGAATTTTGGAAAACTATGAGTTTGCTGCAAAGTCTGAAAATGTGTACCTGCTTTCAACACAATATTCAATTTCCGGTTATGAAGTGAAATGTGGAATTAGTCCAGCAAGATCATTCACGCCTGCCGTTATTTTATCTCATCAGCTCAAGGTCAGCAAAATATCTTTCAGCACTTACGAATGGCAGGAATTTATTTCAATAATGACGCAACAAATGACCGTAGACGAGTTCAAACCTGATCCGATTCCATGTGGAGAGTACTGTACCATTACCCCATTGAATTACGATGATTGTAAGGTTATGTTTATCAGGAAACATGGCGTTGAATATTACATGGATGAAATGGATGAAGAAGAAGTATCCCAAATTTTGAAATTGAATAATTTGATTATAGAACGTATTTCAAACTTGGAAAATTTGAATTTTTGTCAATATTATTATAATGTTTTGGATTTCTGTAAGAATATCATCTCTGGAAATTTGAGTCCTTTACAAATTTTATATGCATTTTGTTCCATAACACCCAACGATATGTTGAACTTTTATAAAGTCAAAGTTATCAATGATTTAAATTAAAATTTTATTAACAAAAATAATTTCTTTTTATCAATGATGCTTTAAATAAACTCTGTAAATAATTAAAAATTATTTTCAGCTTAACCTAATTAACATATTATACAGTTGAGGTTTAATAAAAATTCTTAAAAGTCTATATTTGTTTTATTAAGAGACCAAAAAGGTTATCTCATGTTCTTAGACGTAATAACATCCGGTACTGTCAAGACTTCGATTTTATTATCTAATTATCATCTCCACTGACCGCTGGACCTTGAATTCGACTTAATGAAATTCTATATTTCAACTATAAATCCCAAAACACTGCATCCAAAGCAAGTTCTCAAGTGAATCAAGTTGAATTAAGTACCATGGCTACCACTCGAGCATGTTACTTTTTTCCATCCCCGTATAAGGTCTTTCGCGCATGTTACTTTTTATCCGTCCTGTATTTAATAGTCGTCAAGACCTTTCGAACATGTTACTTTTTTCACCCTGTAATAGTCGTTATGGTCTTTCGAGCATGTTACTTTTTTTTCACCCTGTATATAATAATCGTTAAGACCTTACGAGCATGTTACTTTTGATTTATATGCGATCCCGTATATCACTCTTACTTTTAGTCTGCCCTGTATAGTTCCTTTCGGTTACTTTTGATCCACTCTGTATAAGGCCTTTCGGTTAGATTTGATCCATTCTGTAATAGCAGTTGGTCGTCATTTGTTACAGTTGGTCACTTGTCATATGTCACCTGTCAATATGTCACCTGTCACTTGTCACCTGTCAATATGTCACCTGTCAATATGTCACCTGTCACTTGTCACCTGTCACATAGTTAAGTTCTATGGTTAGTTAGGTTACTACCGTAGTTCTATGGTCAGTTAGGTTACTGTCATATGTCAAGTCACTTGTCACCTGTCAATATGTCACTTGTCACCTGTCACCTGTCAATATGTCACTTTTCACCTGTCAATATGTCACCATGACCTCGTTAAGCATCTGGGGATGCCCACAGCAGGTTCGGGTCCGTTCATTAGAGTTGACGATCCTACTCTTGCGAGTTCGTCAGCTTTTTCATTGCCTGCGATTCCTTTATGACCTGGTACCCACTCCAGTGTTACACTGTTCCGAGTCGCCAGTCTTCTAAGTTCTTCGCCGCATTCCCATACTAGCCGAGATGTCACCCTATAGCTCTGAAGTGCTTTAAGGGCGGCTTGGCTGTAGATCCCGATCTGCCTGTTGTTGTAGGCTCTCATACTGTTAGCCGTTGCACACGCAAGTATTGCATAAACCTCTGCTTGGAATACAGAGGCGTATTTTCCTAGCGAGACGATTGCTTCATATTTGCTCGTCTTGCTGTATATGCCCGCTCCGGTGCCGAGTTCATTTTTTGATCCGTCTGTATACCAAATCAGTTCATTCGCTTTACTAAGTGGTGGTGCGTTCTCTTCCTCAAGCTCCTTTCGATCTTTGATGACAATCTCGATGCTCTTGCGAAACATATATTTGGTGGTCATGTGGTCTGTTGGCATTTTGAAAATGTCATCACCCACATGCCTTATCTCTGTGTGTCCTCTCCCATGTGTCACATCATTATTATTTCTATAACTATATGATTAATAAATGTTTCAACAGAAATTTTCTGTATTTTCCACTGCATTTTCCTTGTATTTTCTAATGATACTAGTATTTTTTAGATTATTTTCTGTATTTTCAATGTATTTTCTCTAATTTCTACACTTTTTTCTTCAGTGGTTTACCCCTCGGAGTGGAACTTTCTGACACACTATACAATCTATTATTAAAATCATAAGTCACCTGCATCTGTTCATTCATTTTCACTGAAATACAAACTAAAATACCTCCAAACAAAAATTTTAATGTTTTTAACCTATGACATAAATGACAGTTAATGCATCATCAATCGGTAGCAAGTAGCGTATTTTATTTCTTATTAAAAAAATGGTGACTGATACCACAGCGCTCAATTTGATCAGTCAACAAAACACGCGTTCAGCAGAAAATTGATGATCGCTACGGTAGCGCTATGTTGTGATGAACGCGATCATTGAAGTTAATTTATCGCAGCTAACTTTTGCCGCTGTCAAATTGACAATTGCACTGTGGCATATGCGATTTTTTATACATGAGTTAAATTGTCAATAGTAATACCCCTAGGGTCTTGATAATACCGAGATAATTTTGTCATAGAGAATGCTGAAAGCGTGTTGCTTGATAATTATCCTTGAGCAACTCGCTTGAAGGATTCTCTATGACAAAATTTTGAGTATTTATCAAGGCCCGAGGAGTATTCGTTAAGATAATTTTTTACTTTGTAGATATCAAAAAATTGATTGTCAATCTGACGTTTAATAATTTAAATTAATTTATTAGTTTTAATCAGTTTGACGTTTAACCAAACTGAAAACACGACATGTAGGGTATTATCGCTGTAATCCAGAGGTGATTGGATGAAATTTGACACATGACTTGAAATTAAGTAATTTGATTGGTTACTATATTTAGTAAAAAATTATCAGCAGAATATTCATAACCCGCAGATTTTTTGACGGATTATTCTCAAAATAGGTGAGTACTATCGATTTTTCGCAGATATAATCAACGAACCCGGCAAAAATATTTGTATATTTCGCAAAAAATTTCGAATTTCACAAATAAATCACCTCCTTTGAAAATTTCATCTCACGCCCATGAACACCTACACAAATGAACGAATCCCTAATCGTCACCCATATTGTCTTCGTTATCCTTACGATGTTAATAGTTTTGGCAAAATTTATGAAGAAAATATCATATTCCATTTTTCATTATCGAGTTCATGCTCAAAACGAAAATGAAATGCAAATCTATGTTAGTGATTAAAATCCTTCTATTTCAATTTTCAATCAACGTAAGTTTTATTTGATAGCTAAGGGCACAAAAGACTTCCTTCATAACACATCAATGTACCATAATTAAGATTTATCCTTCTTCTTCCAGTATTACATCCATAATTTTCCCGAGCTTTTGTCTTGGTATTTATGCGAGGATTTATGCATGTACAACAATAGCTTTCTTTCATTGCTTCTAGAATTTTTGCGTAGCGGTACAGGACATTTATTAAATGTTGGACGATTTATAGTCTTGTTGCCTAGCTATCCCGTCTCCGAATCGGAGTGTTGGATAAATATTTCGTATTTTTTGAAGGTTTTGATGTTATTTGGGATCGTAAAGTTTTATTTGAAAGTAGATTTCAGATATTGTGAATTCTGATATACCTTGTGTTGCGGTTTCTAGAAAGTTTGATGTTTATATTGAATATTTGAATCAAGATAATAAATTTGTTTCAAGTCATGCATAATATTTTGCATTTCATTTGCGACAATAATATGTTCAAGAATAATAATTATAATGTCTGTAACTGTATTATAACTCACCAACATATATTTTAAAACATGTCATTCCTCCGGAAATATTGGAAATAGAGGAGAATTAGATTTCAATGTATTCAAATAATTTATTTTGGTGGAAATATACTGCGTACTTTATTTGGAATAACAAAGTAAGTGAATGATGATGTATCGGATACTAGAGTAGTAAGGACAGGTCGAGTGAAGATGTCTCTTATGATATATCAGGTGTACCTAATTAGTAACTATGGAAAAAATGCATATTAGTTAACGAAAGTACCCTAAATTAGGGAAAAATTTAAAAAAAATTTAATGTGATTTTATTTTGAAAAAGTTTTAATTGATTTATAAATGTGTTGTGAATTTTTTAATGGAGATGAGTTTTTTGTAGTTACCTGACGAGTGATGCACTGATGATGGCATAACAGCCGAAAGCGCTTTGCAATTTTAAAAATTTCACACAGAATACAAAAAAATTGTTCTGTTGACTATGATTTATCAGTCCAGACCTATTCCCACTTGCTTCCCGAATTACTTTTTTCAATACTAGTCTGGAGGAATGATTTTCTACTTATTCCTAGGCCTTCCTAATCTTTGTATAGTTCGGTTCTATTAGCCCTATTAAATGCTTGTTTAAAGTCGACGAATAGCACCACCGTCTGCTTCTCAAACTGATAACTTTCAGCCTGTATTCCTTATAGCATAAAGAGTCCGGATAAGCAATATACAATGGAATAATTTCCACCAGAGATTTCACCTTTTTAAACGAGAGTAAATGTAGTATGGATCTGTTTCCTAGATTTGTAAGAAGATTCACCTCGAGCTTGCGATGCAGCTTGCAAGCAAAGCTTAGAGCACGTGAAATGCTTTTTGTCCATAACTTTTTTAGAGTTGATTGTAAAAAAAACACAATTAAAATAACAATAGCGGCCCTAGAAAATTTCACAATTTATATTTTTCCCAATCTTGTCTTATTTCATGAACGTTTAGCTATCGATACGCGGTTTACTGCAATCGATAAATAATAACTTGGTAGTTTTATGAACAATAACAAGAGGATTAAGAAAAAAAATAACATTGTGGGCGGAAAACTGTTGCATTTCAAGTGCTCAAAGCTTTGCTAGGAAAGCACTATACAGGGTGTCCCACGACGAGTGAAAACTATCTGTATATGGCAAAATACTTATAGTAAAATCATGAAAATTTCTACGTTTGGGTTTTCGGATACGGATCTTTTCAACTAAAATATTTTCAAAGATGGCCGACTTCTGGTTCTACCGGAAGTCGACTGTAAATTTCTTATTTTAAATGGAACACCCTGTATATTAATACATTTTTGAAATTTTCGTAATATTTTAGTATACTTTCGTCTAAAAACTTTTTTCGAAAAATGCACTTTTTGAGTTATTGATTTTTTTGTAGAAAATTTTACCGTTGAAGACCCTTATAAATTATTTTTTTACGAGGGGACCCTTCAAGATATGAAAATAGTTTCTCTTCGGTTGCCTTAAGCAAAGTCAAACGTATTCGAATCTATGTTGAGAAATTTTTCATTTTATACAGGGTGTGTATAAAAAGTGTTCAAAGTTTAACTTCATAAATATCAAATCTCTTCATTTTTTCAAATACAACCACCCTGTTTTGTTATTTTAATGCATTAAGGAGAAAAAATGAGGCAAGTTCATGTATACTTTCCTATACCTAAACCTTACCGTTATCCAGATATTAAATGTTTTGAGATGCAGGTGTGGTCTAAATTTTGATACAAGCACTGAGAAATGAAAATTATCATGTGAATTTACTTCTAAAACCTGGTAAATATGACAAAGTTTTAACAAGAACATGAGTCCTTTATTTGCAGTAAGCTATCCAGATTGACCGCGATCGAAATCGCACATTGTTAAAAGAATACTTAACAATTTGAAGCTATTCGGTTCATTTTAAGCAAAAGTTAATCGAGTTAAACCATTTATGAGAATAATAAGATATGCTACAAAATTTTATGGAAAATTAAAAGCCAAAGAAAAATAGTCTAATGTTTTAAAGTAAATGTTCAAAATTGCTCCCTTGAACTCCAATGCATTTTTCAACCCTTCTCAGTATACCTTCATTCGTCGCACGGCTAATCATCTCAGAAAGGGAATTGAAGGAATTTCGAACTCATAGCTCACAATCTTCTCTAGATGTTAACTAATGTCAGTTAAATAAGTGTCATTTATTACAAAGCCTACTTAAAGTATACATGAAAAATTTAAACTTGTTAAAAAATATAATAACCATTTAAAACCTCAAATATCTCGGAAACGACTAAAAGTTGGAATAGGATTAATAAAAACAATTTGATATAATTTTTTTAGACAGATGAAGAAAAAGACTTTTTTATTTCTTGGTGCTTGTATCAAAATTTAGACCACCTGCATCTCTAAAAATTTACAGAAAACACTTAATATCTGGATAACGGTAAGGTTTAGGTATAGGAAAGTATACATGAACTTGCCTCATTTTTTTCTCCTGAATGCATTAAAATAGAAAAAACAGGTTGGTTGTATTTGAAAAAATGAAGAAATTTGATATTTATGAAGTTAAACTTTGAACACTTTTTATTCACACCCTGTATAAAATGGAAAATTTTCCAGCATAGATTCGATTACGTTTGAACTTGCTCAAGGCAACCGAACAGAAACTATTTTCATATCTACAAGGGTCTCCTCGTAAAAAAATAATTTATAAGGGTCTTCAACGGTCAAATTTTCTACAAAAAAATCAATAACTCAAAAAGTGTGCATTTTTCGAAAAAAGTTTTTGGACAAAAGTATACTAAAATTATACGTAGATTTCAAAAATGTATTAATATACAGGGTGTTCTATTTAAAATAACAAAGTTACAGTCGACTTCCGGTAGAACCAGAAGCCGGCCATCTTTGAAAATATTTTAGTTGAAAAGATCGTATCCGAAAACCCAAACGTAGAAATTTTCATGATTTTACTATAAGTATTTTGCCATATACAGATAGTTTTCACTCGTCGTGGGACACCCTGTATACTATATATATACGTTCCTGGAACGTGCACTTCACTGGATTCCATTTCTAGTAGACTATCATATCGTTGGAATGTCATAAAATGAAATATTTCATTTGACATTTTACCGGGGATATGATCTACTATGAATGGACCTTAATAAAAATTTGATAACAAAATTTTGCAGTCTTAAACTTCAAAATATTTTTGATTGTCTAGTTGTCAAATTTTTTCCGTTGTGTCAGTTAGGAATAAAAATCAATTTTTACTTATTTTTTCTTGAAAACGGTAGCTGGAACGCTACCGAAACGTTGAAATAAAGAATTCAAAAATATTGTGGTTTAATTTCCCAAGAAATTAAAAAAAGAATGGACTATATAATATACTTTCGTTTAAAAAAGTAAAATCTCTGGTTGAGATCTTTTCCATTTTACGAAAACTTTCGACCTAACTTTCTTGGAATAATATGGGAATTATTATGGATTCATTTCACTCTGTCTGTATTCGTTTTCCTTCCCATATCCATTGGAGTAATTTTTGTATTACATCCACTAGTCGCGTTCCTCCATATTTGAATATTTCCGCTGTTATATATCGCGACAGTACCCTAAATAAGGGGAAAATTTAATGAAAATTTCATGTGATTTCAATTTGAAAAAGTTTTAATTGTTTTATAAATGTGTTGTGAATTTTTTACTGGATGGGGTTATTTTGTAGTTACCTGACGAGTAAGTAATTCTTTAAATTTTCCAAACTTTAACTTATAACAACTATTACTTATTTGCAGGTGATGCACTGATGATGGCGTAACCTAACCGAAAGCGCTTTACAATTTTAAATTAAATTTTTTACACAAAATACAAAAAACTGTTCTCTTGACATGTTTAAAATGGCATTCTTTAGTCAATTAGTTCGATGCACCGATATATTCATTAATTCATTTTTTATTTAAATACGCGAGATGAATTTCGCTAACTACTTGACAAATATAGCTTCAAAAGTACTGATTGCTGTATCATAGTCTGTAGTTTTGCTTATGTAAAAGTATACTGACGACGAAACTTGATTAACAAGTAAATCGAATTTCATCTCTGGTGTGATCTCTGATATCATTTACCGTGGCAATGAAGTTTCCTAACGTTCTCAACCAATAAATCAATTCCTTGGCAGCAGTTGGTGACGAATCATCCGCTTCGAATTTCTCCAGACTAATTAATCGATCAATAGTTGGGAAATATGATGAAAAAACTGTTTTGAAAAGTAATAGGTGAAGCCTCAATACATGAGCTTTATTCTACTTAATAATTCAAGATAATTGATGACAATGTAGAAAATTATAATGTCAAGTAGAAAACACTCACGAAAAATATTGAAACTCATCTAATTTTGGTGAAATTCGTTGTTAAAATTTTCGTAATTTTCTATCGATTTTAATTGTTTTTGCACCAAATTGTAAATAAATTCTTTCCATTTATCTGTGGTTCAATTTCCTAACACCTTATGAATGAGTCCGAAAATTTTGTAGACTCAATTCAAAGCTCAATTCGTTGCTCTTTTATACTGCCCGACTCACTTGACGAGCTGCATTTTGCGTTGCAATCTGAATAGGAGACTTCTCAGCATCGCATTATTCGTCTTATCAATTCGATGTCTCGTTGATTGTGTGCAGTTATATCCGCTAGAGATTATTGGCCAGTCGGTAGGGGTCACAACCACGTAGCGGCGAGTGCGTAATTCCGTGAGTGCGTAAAATGCTCTACAACACGAGTTACGTACTATACTTTACCTACGACCTACTTCTACGTGTATTTTTACTCTTATTATTAATAATACTTGAACATCAACAATATTTGGCTATTCCTGCGATTTCCGAGATAATATTAAATCCATCTCACTTTCACTCGACATTTTTTATTTTAATAAAACTTTCCACAAAACACACAAACCAGGTATAAGTTATAAGGATAATAAAAAAGTGGTTTGAAAGTTTCTTGACAGTTCGTACGCAAATCGCTATTGCGGCCTACTTAAGTTTGATGTTTTGACGGCTTAT
Source organism: Galerucella nymphaeae (assembly GCA_963978555.1). NCBI lineage: Eukaryota > Metazoa > Arthropoda > Insecta > Coleoptera > Chrysomelidae > Galerucella > Galerucella nymphaeae. Next base: position 13,878,755 of record OZ021718.1, read on the forward strand.
GTCATATTTTTGAATAAAATGGTGAGATCTATTGACAGTTGCTAAGGTGTTGCTAGGGAAGCCGTGCGATTTACTTTACAGCTGTGCGTTTTTTTTCACCGTCCCCAATAGATGTCTATAATTTACCTACGACCTACTTGTAGTTGTATTTATACTCTTATCATTAATAATACTTGAATAACATCTATAGTATTTAGCTATTTCTGCGATTTCCGTAATATTGGGTGGAGCTAAATCCATTTCAATTTCACTCGATTTTTTAATTGAATAAAACTTCACACAAATACACAAACCAGTTATAAAGATAATAAAAAAGTCTTTTGCCAATTTCTTCACAGTTCGTTCGCAAATTGCCATTGCGGTCTGCAAGAGTTTCATGTTTTGACGGCTTATGCCATGTTCTTGAATAAAATAGCGACGTCTATTGACAATTGTTAAGACGTTGCTATGGAAGCCGTGCGATTTACTTTACAGCTGTGCGTTTTTTTCACCGTGCGCAATAGAGGTCATTGCATTGATGCTGACTGTGTGTTATCGACTGATTACGGGGGGGGGGGGGTCGTAGGTAAAATGCTTCACAGCACGAATTGCGTACTATACCTCACCCACGACCTTTTTGTACTTGTATTTATACCATTAATAATAATACTCGAACAACATCAACAATAGATTTTTGTAATAATTTTATTGTATAACATTTAATTCCATAATACCTATATAAATACCTATATAAATCTTAGAAATTTGCCATCATAACATTCTCAGAGAATAAGTTTACACCGTTTTTTGTCCTCCATTCCATAAATTTTTGGTACGTTAAATCCATCTCACTTTCACTTGACATTTTTTAATTGATTAAGACTTCACACATAAACACAAACCAGCTGTAAGTTATAAGGATAAAAAAAAAGTTTTTTGACAGTTCGTTCGCAAAATCACTATTGTGGCCTACTTAAGTTTGAGGTTTTGACGGCTTATGATATATTTTAGGATGAAATGGCGACGTCTATTGACAGTTGCTAAGATGTTGCTAGGGAAGCCGTGCGATTTACTTTACAGCTTCGTGTTTTTTGTACTGTGCGTTACATTGGGTAACATTACATTATTTACTTTTGGCTGCTAGTAGCAGCTGGTAGTGACTGAATTTCGTTCGTTTATTACCGAGCGTGACGCCTAGTATCACCTTCCCCTTGCCCCTTGAGCACATACTGAAAAGTATGAGCATCAAGCCACTGACATTGAATGTTTGACGTTTGTCCGGTTTGACGTTTATTTGAAGGTTAAGATTGAGCCGATTACGATTTAAATCTCACTTAAAATATTTAAATATGCAGAATTATATTATCAAAGGTAATACCACGAGTGCTTCAAATTTTATCGATAATTTTTTCTTTTCCACGAAAACTTGTTTATTTGGCAAAAATATGAAAACAAACCGATTTTATCTAAATTCGGTTTGTTTGAATGTTTTTGCCTCAAATAAACAAGTTTGTGTGATGAAAATAAAAAATTATGTGATAAAATTTGAAGAGCGAGTTGTATTTGGGAAGATTATTTTTTTCAACAATTTAAAAGGATTTTTGAAAGCGCTTTTAGTTGTCAATAATGACAAATTCAAAGTAAAATTTTGACGTTTCGATGTAAACAAGGTTTTATCGATGAGGAAGCATAATTATCAGTATAATACCGAATGATTGGCTAGAATAATGTATTGCTATTGGTTAAAACCACCAAAATGTCAGATTTTGACAAGTGAAAAAAATAATCAAAGGTAATACCACGAGTGCTTCAAATTTTATCGATAATTTTTTCTTTTCCACGAAAACTTGTTTATTTGGCAAAAATATGAAAACAAATCGATTTGATAAAATCACGACTCCGTTAGGAGGAGTGATTTTATCTAAATTCGGTTTGTTTGAATGTTTTTGCCTCAAATAAACAAGTTTGAGTGATGAAAATAAAAAATTATGTGATAAAATTTGAAGAGCGAGTTGTATTTGGGAAGATTATTTTTTTCAACAATTTAAAAGGATTTTTGAAAGCGCTTTTAGTTGTCAATAATGACAAATTCAAAGTAAAATTTTGACGTTTCGATGTAAACAAGGTTTTATCGATGAGGAAGCATAATTATCAGTATAATACCGAATGATTGGCTAGAATAATGTATTGCTATTGGTTAAAACCACCAAAATGTCAGATTTTGACAAGTGAAAAAAATAATCAATAACATCATAATCGAAGACTGTTCTTCTAAAAACACAGGAAATTCATTAATAATATGAGATGACAGACATGACAAGTGGTTATGAGGATCCTTAAAATAGTGTTCGTTTTGCTTGAAAGTCGTGACGACTGAGGCGTGACAAACAAATGCTTGAAGCCCAAATAAACGAAAGCAGCAATTGATGGCGACTGTGTGTTATTGACTGATTACAGGGGGGGTCGTAGGTAAATAATTCTAATAGGACGTTTTGAAGAGGGAAGTGTCAGTTGGCCGAATATTTTGTTTATTTTTGTGAATCTTGGAAATTTGATATCGAGGTTTGTATTTTTGTATTGATCCATTCAAAGTATAAATAGAGAATTATCTAAATAAACAATAAAATTGGAAATAATATACTCGCAGAATTCGATCAGAAGACGTAATTTATAATGATAGTTTTCTACCTTCCTAGACTTTACAATAGCAAATTTCATAGACAATCCTCGCACTGTAAAGTGTGAATTTTCTACTGCAGAGAAAACTACGTCTTGTAGAATTCTTTCATTAATTTTTAGTCTACCTTGCTTAACAGCATCCCTCACATGTCCTAATTCTCTGTATTTCCTCTTTATTCTGCTTACCGTAGATTGTGAAATGGGTGCATTTGATAGAATAATCGGCATACCTCTTGTTAAATCCGCATATTATCGCCAACACCCAGCATCAATAATATTTCAATCATAACTTCCTGTTAAAGGCATTTGCAGTTGAATATGATGTGTTCCTGGGATAGTGTTCACGTAGTTGTAAACGAATATTCTCTAACGCGTTAACAATACAGAATTGTACTTTAAAGTTTCTGGCGAAAAATAAATGGTTGAAAACACTATCAGATAATGAATAGTTATTTTCCTAACAAGTGCGGAAAGTGATACTTTCCCGCACGCGACTGCAAAGTTCGGGCAAGCGGTCAAGTGCGGGAAAGACACTTTACGCATAAGTAAGGAACATTATTTTTTCTACGATCGTATATACAAAAAGTATACCAACCCATTTTCCAAGAATTATTTCATTTCAACATACATATACAAAACTTCAACTAACTACTAAATATTATGATATTAATATTGAAAATACAATTTGTTGCATTCTGTAAATAACACAAAATTACCTGTCCAGTGGAGTTGGTTGGTGTTAGGGTTATATAAAAATGCAACAAAAAGCTAGAAAAGATGCAGATTTTATTCTACTATTTCGTGAATATTTATTCACCTGTTGTAACAATAGTTATAACTTCTGGAGTGAAAAATCATCTAATAAGTTCAAAGTATGCATAAATTTGCTTTCCCGCACTGGTGGTCCGGCAAAACTCTGTCGTAGCTTTATAACTCTTATTGTATAAAACTAATATGTTTGTTAGAAAGGTATATAGGAATAGTAATTAGAAGCAAACCTTTCTAAATTATTTTTATGTATACAGGGTGGTCCATCAGTAAGCTGGACAAATAACGTGATTTTTTCATGTAATACCATACATTTTGGGAACCGAAATAGTAAGTACTGAACACTCCCAAATTGTATTTCAAATCCAGAGCCATTCCGGGGAAAATCACTTTTTTATAAATAAATTTGAATTTGCACATCCCTCTTAAAAATATCGCAGCTTTATTGGATTCAAAGCTGAAGCTTTAGAATTTACAATGTACGAAGACAACGGACTGAAGATTTTTTGAGTCCCACTTTGAAATTTTTATTTTGTAGAGGGTGATCTTGAATGAACTCAACAATCCAACAACTTAAATGGAAATTTTTGCAGTTTTTTCAAATGGGACGTCCTGTATAATTATCAATGAACGGATACTGAATTTTATCCTCTTCAACTCTTCTATCAGTACCTAATTTCCGTCGCTTGAAAATGTTTTGAGAAAATAGTATATTGTATAATTTGTGGGAAAAGCATCATATTCCCAAACGACTATGACGACTACCAGACGATAAGCGTAGCGACGAGTCTGGTAACACAGAAGTTTGGGAATATGCTTTTTCCACGAATTATACATACTGTTTTTTCTTCGATCGTTGATTCACATTTAAAAATTGATCAAAGAATATTCCATACAAGTTGTAATCAAATGAGTTCAGATAGGCTTCTCTATGTTTTTATTGAAATGCAGAAGTGGTAACGAGATAAACCAAACAATTAGCCATGCAGCTTCAACGTTTATAAATTCTCGTTGCCCTCCAGTACAATTAACAAATTGTACAAACTGTACAATGAATGTAAATATTGACAAAATTTATTTGTGTTCAGGAATATCGTTATAAATTAGATGTTCCTTTCATTTATATCATACCAACTTCATCAATATAAAAATTGAAACTATACTTTGTTCCATTTTATTGTAATAATCCATTTGAAACATTACCGCACGCTACAGCAGAATATTACCGCACTGTTATTCCTCAATTGTTTAGCAACTGCCCATTATTAATTCTGGAATGTTGAGCTTTACGCATAGAAAACAGGTCAAAATAGTGAAACTTTTCCCACGATCGAAAAAAAACACATTTTTGGTAAAAATCTAAGTAGATAGCGTACAAAAGTATTAATGAACAATGTTTTTGTTTTCAAGATACCCATTTCACAGTATTTTATTATTAATAAAAGGCAATCAATACAAAAATTCTTCAGTTTAATTTTTTAAAAGGAGCTCGAAATGTCTACCATTCTCTCACATAAATCTACTCGTTCGTCAAATGATGAAGGTACATTTCTAAGCATCTGAGGAGTAATAGATCTGAATGCTTGTACTATTCGCTCCTTCATATTTTCAGGAGTTGTAGGTGGCGTTCGATGAACAAGATTCTCAACATAACCCCACTTGAAGAAATCAGGTTATGTTACGTCTATCAGCTCTTGATACATATGCATTTTGTAAAATTTGTAAAACATTTTTCAATAAGACTATTGATCGATTATCTACTTAGATTTTTACCAAAAATGTGTTTTTTCCAAATTACTTTCACACAATGGAAATTAGGTACTGAGAGTGAATAGGAAAGTTGGACATGAAATAGAATTAAGTATCCATTGATAAATATTTATACAGGGTGCCATTTGAAAAAACTGAAATAACTTCCATAACTTTTTCGAATGTAAAATAAATTCAAGACCGCCCTGTACAGAATAAAAATGTCAAAGTGCGAATGTCCTTCATTGACATTCATAGTTGTTTTTAGAGTCTTACATTTTATTACCTTTTTTATTTCATTTTAGTTTTTGATTGTATTGAAACGAATTTGTCTAACTAAATAATTTTATTTCATTGTATCCCAATTGTTGCGATAAACTTGGACACGATAATATTTTTGAATAGATGATAGAGAGACCTCTCAAACGATATATCACAATTCAACTATGAAAATTTGGGGTTGTACCTGTTATTCGATATGTCAATTTTTCAATTGGAAGTTGACGTCTTGATTTTTTTTTTAAATATGTACACTGTAACAACAGTGTTTCCTAAATTGGTGTGCTAGTAGTGTACTAGGAGAGATAAAAGAGAAGTAGTTGAGATGTTATAACTTCTTTTTTGTTTTAAAGTAACGATAGCCTAATTGAATCTTCAATAGCCCCCTGCGGTTGGAATATACAGGGCGATTATCTAAAACTGTCGAAAACTAGAAAGTACTTTATCTTAATTAGGATGAATATCAAAAAACTTTTGAGAGATATAGTATTTAAGAGTTTGGTGGCGCACAGAATTTTTTTGGTTTGGGGGCTACTGAAGAAATATTATACAAACTTATGTTGTTTTGAAAGGAACACTCTGTATATTTTGACGTTTTTCGTTTCCTTTTTCAATTGTCATTTAATTGATATGACATATTGTATATCTATTTTCAATATTTATAGCTACAGTGCAAATAAACCAGTGATGGATTTTATCAGGTGGAACAACCTTAAAAAATTCAACACTCAGTTATGAAATTTAACATTTCATTAGAAGGAAACTGATGTGTGACAATTTCATTCATCAAAACTATAATTGAAGAGATGGGGCTTTAACTTGATGTAGATCCATACTAAATTATGGAATAAAACAAATTCAATTTGTTGAAATCTACATACTATTTTAACTCAATGTTGTGACGCGATTTAAGTTTCTTTCACAAGAAACTTCATTTTTGAAAAGAACTTTTATTATTTTAAATACAGAAATTAATCAAACTACTGGTAAATTGGAATACAAGTTTAATGTTACCGTAAAGAATATAAAAATCAGACTGAATTGATCCAAATAAAAACATATAAGCAAAAAGGTATAAAATTGTGAAATAGTAAAATAAGCATTTCTCTTTTCACGCATATCCGGGTGTTGGGTTCAATTATTATAACGGTAGTTATAAGGGTCAATGACTATAACTCGCGAAATACGTCACAACTTCAAGTTTAAATATTATGTAGATTTTAACATATTAAAATTGTTCTACCTCATAAAATTATAATTATTGGAAAATGAAAACAATATACTTATGACACAACAAGAAACATTGTAACAACCTATAACTAATTTTATCAAAATGTAATACAGGATGAAAATGAGGGTATGTAAAATACAGTTATTGTAACTGATTCAACACTAAGATATTTTCTTCTCTTTCGGTTCAGAATGTGAGTTACGTTCCGAGCCGAAAAAGAAAAAAATACATAACAGGTAGTTAGATCGCAACCTTTTAGGTTCTTCGCACATTTCTTTATATTAAATACTTGGAGAAACTGGGAACGAAATTAACTCCAATCAATAATGTAAGGTTAAATTTAGTTGTCGCTGCCAATATTGGAAAGTGTTTCTTCTTTTCCCAATTTAATTGTCAAAAACTTCAAAATTAACGATCCTTCAATTAAAGTTAAGTTATCCTGTATTTTATCTAAACACAGGCTGCCTTTATTCTATTAAAGATCCTTTAATAAAAGACGTCAAATGCGCATGCGTAAATGTCAAAATAAAGGAATCCTTTATTAAGAGACGAAGAAAAAGTGGTTACAATAACTCTCTAGTACATCCAAAGGAGATAATTTTAAATTGCATCGTATATTACGTACCTTAGCAACCATTGTTGATTTAATTGTTTACGAATGTTTTGATGCATCTGTCGGACGTTTGTTATGGGCTTATTCTGTACAAAAATGTTAGCGGTAACAGCGCTGTTAAATTTCAAGATCGAGAGATGTTACGAAAAAGCTATTCTGTGCGATTTTGATGTAACTTACATCGATGTATAATAACATTTTCGCTGTTAAAATAACACCGACCAAAACATTCGACTTTAGGAGTGTTTTGACACTGTTTGTTATAAGTTGAAGTTTAGAATTTTCAAGAAATAAATCAAAATGAACAATATCATCCCATTTTTGGCATACGTTTACATGAAAATTAAAAATAAGTCAAATTTCAGGTTATAATTTGACATTATTATCTAGGAACTATATGCGAATAGAAAGAAAAATATTACGTGATTTACAAAATCCTAGGGCATATTATTCAAACAATTTATTGTGATTTTTAACTAAATTTTTATTCAAAACCAATATATATATATAAATATTGTTTTTATAAGTTGGGTTAATTGTTCCACTTCTGAAGACCTAATCATTTTCCTTTCATTTGAATATAATTCATATTGATCATCTGATGTTTTTCTTTTTCGTTTGTCTACAATAGTTAATTATTTAATAATTTATTTTACAAACTGTATTATCTAAGTGACGATGTGTTAGCAAATTCATTATTTTTTCAAATAATAATTATGAATAAATAAACCTGATTACACCCACTAATAAATAATAACCTGAAACTCTTCTGTTACCTTGACTACTTTGACCTCTTGCTTTACAGTATCGGTCCAATAACTTGAAAATTATACAAATTCTACTACACAACATAATATAAGTTAAGTTAGCTGCGATGTAATATTGGGCTGTCAAAAATTATTTTACATCGGGCAGTTCAGAATACGATTTTCAACCGCGCTGTTGAATTTGATTTAACATCGCGATTTTAACTACATCGATGTTAAATTTACAGCTGTTACAGATAAATGTACAGAATAAGCCCACTAGTTTTATTTAAAACGTAGTTTTATCCACGGAAAATGGTAAAACAACAGTGCAGGAAATTAATTTGTCAAATTGCACAAATTGTACTATTAATATTAATGTTAATAAATAAAATCTAAATATTTTGACGTTTGCTTTCAATATTTGACAATTCACTTTTACCAGCAGTGTCTTAAAGTGACATTTTTAAGACACATGGAGTGCTAAAAATGGCATTTTTAATACGTTTGTAGAAAAAGTATTATTACAGTAAACTGTAACATTGTCCTATTCAATGAAGCGAGTTACCAATAAATATCACAGAATATGAATTATTCTATCATAAATTCTTGAAAAATATTTTTCAAAGACATTCACCGTTTGACTTTGAAGTGTAATTCAATATCCGTCGGGAAAGTAGTTGTTTCTTCTTAGTTGAACGGTCAATGTCTTCGGAGAATATTTTCCAAAAACTTATGAAGCAATAAAATAATTTATATTCTGTGATATTCATTGGATTCAATAATTTCGAAATAATTATAATATAGCTACTTGTAATCAATGATCAATAATATTAACTACTTTGTTTTCAGTTCACTGATTTTATTTTTGGTAATGCTGAATTGGTTGGAGATTATGCATGCGGAAAACTTATCAATTGATGGAAACGGAGAGCATTTTGAGCGTTTAATGTAATTTTTACATTCTAATAAAATCTGTAGATAGATTAGTTGTTATGTTTCTTGTTGTTTCATAAGTTTATTGTTTTAAATTTTTATTAATTATAATTTTGATGAATAAATTCGTCACACATCAGTATTCTTATAATGAAATTTCGTTACTAAGTGTTAAATTTTTTGACGGTGATCCACCTGATAACATCCATAAATGGTTTATTTGAACTGTAGCTATAACCATTAAAAATAGATATGAAATATGTCATATCAGGTGAACAAGAATTGAAAAAGGAGACAAAAAACGTTAAAGGGTATCCCATTTGAAACAACATAAGTTTGCATAATATTTCCTCAGTGAGCTCAATTATATTTCCCCCAAGCGTCACTGAACTCTTTAATATTATACTTATCAAAAGTCTTCCTAACGTTTTTTGATATTTTTCCTAATTAAGAAATTATAGTACCTTCTAGTTTTAGACAGTTTTCGTTAATCGCCCTGTATTTTCCAACTGCAGGGAGCTATTGAAGATTTAATAAGGCTATTGTTATTTTAACAAAAAAAGAACTCATAATATCTCAACTGCTTTTCTTTTATCTCTTCTAGTTCACGAGATACCCTGCAAAACATACCAATTTGTGACACCCTGTACAGTAAGCAAAATAGTGGATTGGCCTTCACACACTATGTATTCCAATTTTTCCGAGGGCTGATTGGTAGATAGCATTGCTACATTCCTGTCTTAATTTAGTAATTGAGAACTACACTGTCCTATTAATCAATTAGATAGGATTGTAATACAGATATCGGGTGGACCATGTTTCTTTTTATACAATATATGTATGGGCAGGTGTATGTGTGTGTAAGTTGTCGGTGATGTTGAAGTAGATGCCTACTGCTAAACGGATCGGACAGAATTACTACCCATACAGAAATAGATAGGATTCAGGATAAACCTACATACGATTCATATAATTTCTACGTGGGATTGTGCTGTGTGTATTCAATATGGTGTGCAGAATGATTGATTCATAATTTATTTTTTCTCGCTCGTATGAAGTCTCATCAACGTGGATTGTGAGCAATAGTAGTACACTTTCAAATCGTTATTTTTATTATTTTATTCCGTTCAAACAATAAAACATTGGCTACTGGTAGCTATTAGCAGTAAGATCTGAGTAGATGGTGAACTTAATTACACATACAAAAAGAGTTTTAATGATGGAACACCCCAATTATTCCGGAAACAAATCTACGATTTTTATAGATTTTGTTATGCAACGATGTGGTGATATACTCGTTATTATGATGCTATTGACATTGTTGTCATATTTTTCCCTCATTTTTCCGAAATAATCAATTTTTCCATTCCAAATGAACCATCAAGTGCCATAATATTTAAGCAGTAAATCTATTTACATTATCCCAGCCGGAGTAAATATAATAACTATGGATGGCTATGATTGAATAAACTAGGGTTTTTTTTTCCAATCTTCTTGTACCTAAGTAGTAACCACACCTTCCAATTCACCTACTATAATACATTATCCATCTTGTGCACCTAAATACTGTTGCTTGGAATATGATTATTGTCTGAGAGTCTCCAATAATGGAACTTTGTCTCATGCATTAATTTGATCTAATCGGTTTGTAGCTACCCAGCAGAATCTTCAAATCTCTATTACATTGGAACCGATACTCCAAAAGGGTCTCAGTGTATCATGGAATCCAAATTGAGGTTAGTTGTTCTCGACCAGTTCATTGCAATTCCAACTATTTTGGAAATGATTACACGAGAGATGCTTGACTATCCGACATTATAATAGCGCTTTGTCTTCTATATCCTTTATCAATATTGAACTGGGCACACTTATTTATGGCGTGAATTTTTGCTCAAAAATCACTTGTGGATTTTCCCAAGCTTTTAGATTATTTGGCCCCTGGTCCGTACTCTCCCTTACCAGCTCCTTCCAATTCTTTTGAGCAGTCTGTGTATTATTCAATGGCATTTTTTCTAAGTCTGGTAATGGTATTTGGACTCCATTCCTTTGCGGCTCGGTCCGAAAATTTCTTTTGAGAAGTTTGAACTATTCATTATACTCTCTTGCACCATGTCCCAGGTTTTCTTTCAATGAAACGCTCCCTACTAAGTCTGTATTCTATTCTTTCTGCAACACTTTCCTCCACTATATGTAGGGCCGTGAGGTTGGGAGTCACTTCCATTGCTGCAGTTAGGCATGTTATCATTGCACCTGTAATGTATATACAGGCTAGCAAATAATTTTAGGAAGGTTTTCTCTCTTCGTTAATGGGCTAGTTCTACACTAATCCACACTATAGCTTCATGAGTGATGATCAGTCTCACTATGTCACTGTACATCCAGTCCCGGTTTGAACTCTTAGTTCGACAGTTCCAGTTCATTCCACAAGATTGTATATTTACCGTTTCTTTGTTTGTGGCGGCAGTTCGATTCTGACGAAATATTACCCTGTTCAGGTCCTCAAGTTCATTTTACAGATAGAGACGGTGCTAAGCCATTTCTTTCTCTGGATATGTGCTATGTTTCCTTTTAGACAGGTGTTGTAGTTATCCCAATTTGTTTTGGTTTGTTTCTGAGGCTTACCTCAGGTTTGCCTGGTTTTAGCTCAAGTGTTATGATACTATGATTTACACTATATGTTGTAGATCATGTGCTGCCAGTGTGACATTTGAAATTTGCCTCACCCTTGTTACATATATGGGGGTATTCACCTTTGTCAATATTTAGGTTTCAACTAATATACAATAAGCCCCCTAAGTTAGAATCTATTGGAAAACTTTTTTATTATTAATTATATGAAAATAAATTATTTCCATAAAAAGTTTTGCATTATCTGAAACTAGAATACAGTCATCAAATATCAAATTTTCTCAGTCGTATACGAGGTTTGTCAAAAAATATGAGTTTTACTCGAGAGTGAGTACATTTCAATTTGACAAAGTCGAAAAATGCTTTTAAAAAAGTTGATCAAATATACAAATGCATTCATTTAAATAGAAACTTCAGATTATTTTATTTTTTACCGATACTTATTTCTATTTTGAATTAACATTTATCTCTTGTGATTACGAAATACATGATTTTCGATGTTTTTTCTATAACTTTTGCATTTGAAACGGGAAATAAGTGCATACGTATTCATTTATATTGCAAATATTAAAACACATTCAAATACTAAATTATAAAATCATACCCTTCAGTAAAATTCATATTTGTTGACAAACCTCGTTTACGGCTGAAAATTTTGATATTTTATGACTATTCTAGGTTTCAGATGATGCAGAATTTTTATGAGGAAAAACTGTTTTTCCTAAAATTAATAATGAAAAAGTTTTCCATATGATTCCAACTTGGGGGAACATATTGTATATTGTTACGCAAGTGCCCCAGTGAAATTCGCGTATGAGAAGATTATGACTCCTCTGCTCACTAGTCGAGAACAATCCAGAGACTACCTACCCCTCGCCCTCCCACTTGTCCAGAGTAGTCTATCCAGCGCCTTCAGCAGAACGGGAGATTTCTAGAATCATACCCAACGCTCGATATACATAGACGAGCATCGCTGCACAGGAAATAGTCGTCATATAGTATTACATATAAATCTGTAAATATAAATTAATTAATTGTAAATATAAATTGGAATAAACGTTACATTGGTGTCAGAAGTGGGATTGAAAAATAAATATACAGGAAGATGGCGAAGAAACTTTGTGAATTCAAAGTTTCAGAGCTTCGAAGAGAGTTGGAGGATTAAAAGTTTCAGAGCTTCGAAGAGTTGGAGGATTACGAGCTGGACAAAAGTGGGACCAAGTCAGCGTTAGTGGATCGACTGAAAAAGGCTATGATTAATAATGGATTGGACCCGGAAACGTTTGAATTCACCGACGAAGCGTTCGCCTCTATAACCTCCTCCATAAAAAAAGAATTGTGGAAAACAAACAAAAATGGAAAACAAAATGTCGGACATGGAAAATAAAATGTCCACAGATATAAAAAACGAATTATGAGTCTTAAGGCACTGTATAAATTGAAAATTTCTCATTATACCTCAATTCGTTTGCCTAGGCAGGAAAAGTAATACTTTGCTGATTGATATCAGTCAGCAAAATTAATATTTGCTGCCAATCGGAGAAAAACGATATTAACAGTCGAGTGAAAAATTCGAAGCAGACATTGCGAGGTTGGTGCGGTTTGCCTATCCATCGGCACCGGAGAATGCCATGGAATGTTTAGGGGTACAGACATCATCGATGGAGTTCGTGACCACGAAATGCAGAGAACTCTACGCTTGGCTCGACATAAGATACTGGTCGACGTACTCTCTGCAGCCTTGGAGTACGAATCAGCAACACATTCTTCCGGAGTATACGGTAAAGTGAGGGCTGTAGCAGACGAAGAAGTGAAGAACAAGCTTGACCAGATTGTCAACATGATGAAAAGCATATCAAATGGAAAACCGAAAGCTGTGAGATGCTGGAATTGTGGAGAAATGGGCAGTTCAGTACGGCAGCTTCGACCCGAAGACCTTCCAAAAACCCTCTCATCCTAATAGCCTCTCTGAAATGTCGCGATAAAAGTGTATACATGGATGGCGAAATTAATGGAAGGAAGTATACACTATTGGTGGACACTGGAGCAACGAGGATTATTATTCGCCCCGAGACTGTCAACACCCGAAAAAGACTTTTACCGACCAGACTAAGACTGCTACAAGTGAATGCGCCAACGTCCATGCAGAACTACCGGTGCAATTGGGAATTGGCGCAAAAAAGTTCACCCACACTGTCGTTGTCGCTGATATCTAAGAGGACATAATACTCGGAATGGACGTTATGAATCTACATGGCTTCCAGCTAGATTTCAAGAACCGAGCGATTAGAGTAGGTTCTGAGGAAGTATTCCTTCACCCACACGAGGATAAGACTGTTCAGGTAGCCGTACAGGAGGATACGGTTGTACCCGCAAGGAGTGAATTTTTCACTGTGGCAAGGCTACAAGGAACCGTCGAAGGAGGAGCACCGGTCATGATGGAGCCATGGAATCACGATAAAGAGGTTGGTCGAGGAATCCTAGTTGGAAAAGAGTTAATCATGGCTGACGAAGAAATACCTGTACGCATTATAAATGTTAATGACCATCCCATAACTATAAAGAAGGAAACCAAAATTGGAACTTGCGTACCAGTGGCGTTAATAATTCATCAAACAACAACCTCCAATGATGCCAATAATAAATTTGAACAAATGATAGCAGTGGCTGGACAATCCCTTAGCCTGCAAGAGAAGAAAAAAATCAGAGAACTCTTGCTACAATACCGATCTCTTTTTGTACCAAAAGAAGGAAAGACAAGGAGAACATCTGCTGTCAAACACAAAATTGACACCGGCGACGCTAAACCGATAAGGATGGAGCCACGAGGTTCTGCGTGGACTACCGGCAGTTGAACAATGTTACTAAAAAAAATAGCTATTTGCTGCCAAGAATCGACGACACTCTGGATACGCTGGCCGGTAGCAAATTGTTTTCTACCTTGGACCTGAAGTCTGGATATTGGCAGGTGGAAATGGATCCAGCCGATAAAGAAAAGACAGCGTTTACCACCGGATCTGGACTATGGCATTCCTTCGTTATGCCATTTGGGCTGTGCAATGCCCCCGCAACGTTCGGAAGATTGATGGAAAACGTATTGCGAGGGTTGTTCCCGTCTTCCTTATAAAATTTGGATTACTGGTTGTTTTTTTTCATATTATAGTTAACTTTATATTTCAATATTCCACACTGATGAATTCTTTGAATATAGAACAGACTGTCTGATTGTTTCTTTTCCTATATAAATCAGATATTTGTCCATGATTAATCCTTAAGTTGAATTAGTAAATTGTTTTGATTTAGCTAGACAAATATCCTATGAAGCTTCAATTTTTTGGTCACATTTTTTTCTTATACCGGTATATTTTTATAGCACAGTTCGTGGGAGACTCACGGTTACTGGTAGTCCAATAATTACTGGGAGACTTACAGCTCCTGGGAGACTTACAGTTCCTGGAAAACTAACAGTTCCTGGTAGACTAATAGCTGGAAAAGCTTAAAATAGTAGAGTAAAATGTCAGTAGATACTGCGGAAGAGTAAGCAAGCCGCTGGAACCATATTACTTATCATGGTTCAGGCCAAGACTTACCTCTGGTATCCAAAAATCAAATTATTTGTTGCATTGCCTTATTATGTTCAACTCACTACCTGATTGGAATCTCAGGTATTTGGATATAGTAGAGAGAATCCATCATCAACCTGTCTTTAAATTCTTTATTTTCACGAGACGTTGACGATAACGAAATAAAAGCAATAATTTCTGAACTGAAACCCATGAAGGCACCAGGAATTGATCACCTGACGTCTGAAACCATTAAACAGGTGGCTGAAATAATTGCAGCACCACTAGCTGATGTAATCAATAAGTGTATCCAACAGGGGATTTTTCCCTCTGCTTTCAAAGAAACAGTTGTATTTCCCATATATAAAAGTAGCGACAGAGAACAAATTATCAACCACAGACCAATCTCAAGTATAACAAACTTTTCAAAGATATTGGGAAAACAGTTGGTATCATTTCTCGATAAATATGGAATCATTTCAGATAAACAACATGGTTTCAGAAACGGTGTTTCCACCAAAGACACCATACTGAAATTAACTTCAGAAATGTATTCAGTACTAGACAAAAGCCAGCCTGCCCTCTGTGTCTTCCTTGACTTGTCGAAAGCGTTCGATACAGTCAGTCAAAACCTACTTATTGAATCGCTTGAAAATTCTGGCATCAGGCTAAAAGCTCTAGACTTGTTCAGAAGCTATCTTTTGGATAGACCGCAAAAAGTGAAAACTAATATCATATGCAGACGATACAGCAGTCTTCTACTCAGCTCAAAAATGAAACTCTTTAAAAGAGCTAGAGGAAAAAGACATTAAGATGATCAAGTTATGGATTCAGAGTCGATTGCTGACCCCAGTAAAACGTTACTTCTTCCACTTTTCACTAATAATAAGTCTACTTCACCGTCTTTCACTACCCTACTCTGATCATTTCTCAATAGAGTTCACACTGGAATTCAAGTACATTGGTGTAATAATTGACAGTCATCTCAAGTGGCACATGTTATTGTAAAACTATACTTTTTAATTTACAAACTGAAACACCTCAGATATATTCTAGATAAAACTAAGCTAAAAACAGTCTATCATGCATTGGTAGAGTCGCATATCTTATGATGGCATAGTTGCTTGGGGAGCAGTCGGAAAAACCATACTCCATAATTTAATGATAGTTCAGAAAAAACTCATCAAAACCCTATCTTGTGAATCAAGCCGATTCTCTTCAGATCTTTTTTACTCTGAAACTGGGATCTTCGACCCAAGACAGCTATTTTTCCTGAACCTGAATGTCGAACAGCATAAAACTAAATGCACTTTAATAATAAATGAACACCAATATGATACAGGACTGAAACATACCACTTACTTACCTCCACCAGCTTCGAAATCTATTGGTCAGTAGAATTTTAAATTTTTAGGCACTAAACTTTACGGCCGCCTTCCCCAACACATCTCAGAATTGAATAATATCTACCGATTCAAAAATAAATTAAAAGACTATATCAAATCAACTTCGCGATTTAACATACATGAACAAATGGAATGCCCCTTCTGGAAATAGTAACTACTTCAGTTGAAGAAAAGTGTTATTTTATTTAATGAATATATGATATACTTATTCTTTTCTGAGGTACATTGGTTTGTGTGTTTTTGTGTGGATGTGTTGTTCGTTTGGGTGCCTGTGTGTGTATATATTTCTTACTATAAGTGATAATGATATTTCAAGAAACTTGGGCTCTTACCATTTTCTTTTATTTTTCATTTTCATAATAACCACTAATTCTTTATAATTATCATGTCCTTATAATTTTGAATCAATTATGTATAGTATTTATATTTATCACCCTATATCTTTCCAACCTATTTAAGAATTAAATTTCTTAAAGGCAACCCATATGTTTCAGGTTATTTTATGTATTTATCTTGTAACAGATTTTTTGTATTATTATTATTATAGTAGAAATTTTGTCGTCTATGCAGAAAATGTTAGCAAAAATATCATTTTTCATGGTAGAAATTGTCTCGTTCATATTAACAGAAATTGACGAAATTATGGTGGTGGAATAAGAATGTTTCTGTCGCATTCGCCAAAATTTATACTACACAATAGGCCCGGCTTTTGTACCACTGCGTTCGGAAAATATTTTTCCTCCTACCCCTATAGAAAGTACACACTTTCCTCCCTCGAATCAGGGAGGAAACTCATACTTTTTCTCCCTAGGGAGGAAAGTATTTTTCCTCCCTCTCATTTCAAGTAAGTTGTAAACGATGAAACTTGTGAATTCATTATATTCATATTGTTTCTATAATTTATAGAACATCTTGTATATCCTGTTTTTTGGTAAAAATCAAACATCAATGGTACTTCAACGTAGTTCTTCAATACAAATTTCAACTTAAAGAATCTTAGATAGGTATACGTTTTTTGAGTTCAGAATAAGAAAAGCATAGTATGCTGTGGCTCACTGACAGTAAACACGGCGATTGACTTTTGAGGTGCAAAGTCGCTACATTAATTAAACTTAGTTGAATATTTTAAAAATGGAGAGCGATTCAAGTGATTTTGAATTTCCAAATACACCACCTAATATTAAGGCACATGCTAACATAGCGTCATTAACCTTACTATACCACAAAAATCTAAAGAAAGGTATGAAATACAATATACACAATATGGGCTGAATTATATTCGTTACCTATTTGTGTCGTGAATAAATTTTCAAAAAAAGTGGGTAGGAGGAAAAATCATATGTATCACATGGGAGTAAAGTGCCTTTTCCTCCCTCGGATGTTTACTGCCCTCCGCTTCGCGTCGTGCAGTAAACTACATCCTGCGGGAGGAAAAGTGGCACTTTCCTCCCTAGTAATACAAATAGCTATTTTTCTCCGATTGGCAGCAAATATTAATTTTCTGACTGATATCAATCAGCAAAGTATTACTTTTCCTGCCTAGGCACGAAAGTGATTACTTTGCTGCCTGTGATTATACATTTCCATAGCAACCAACTAAAATAGAGAGATTTTGGGAATTGTAATAATTTGCAAATACAATATCCTCATGAACAATCGGGGAAAAAATTATATGTTCAACTTGGCAGCAAAGTAGATTGACTGCCTTAGCTGAATTCCTAGCCTCGCTACGCTCGGCTATGAATTAAGCCTCGGCAGTCAATCTACTACTTTGCTGCCTAGTTAAACAAATAACTATTTCTACGAACTGGCGGAAAATTAAATTCTGCACACACATTGTAGTGAGAAATAGTTATTTGTTTAACTAGGCAGCAAAGTAGTAGATTGACTGCCGAGGCTGAATTCATAGCCGAGCGTAGCGAGGCTAGGAATTCAGCCAAGGAAATATATATTTTAAACAAAATGATGAAAAATAAAAAAAAAGGTACCAGGGTCTAGACTCGAACTCGGGCCGCTTGCGTAGCTATCAAGCGCGTTAGCTACTGAGCCATACCCGCTTACGTTTAGTGTAGATCTAAAGTAGGTAATTATACGAGACTTCAACCTCTTCAAATTATACCAAATTTACTTATTCAAAATATACAAAAAATGTATTTTTAATTATTTTTTTTATATTGTAACACAAAATTTAGTTGAAATTTCTTTAAGCTTACAGAAACACCTTCTCTCTACTTTTAAAACACTACCATTTAGGTACTTTTAACGTTTGACGTTTTATGACAGGATTCCAAAGCATTCTATAATCGAGGATTGTGTTGATTTTTTCTCTGACGTACCGTGGCCCAAGCCGTGGGAAAGATTTTTTCCCACGGCTTGGGCAACTTTTCCCACGGCATAGGCAAAGTGACACTTTGTAGTTTCGTAAATTGTGGGAAAAGGACTATTTTACATAGCAGTCGTAGAAAAAATTAATTTTCCCGCACCGTGTGGAAATAATTTAATTTAATAAAGAAATTATGTATTGGTTTCAACGAATTGTTTGAAATAGAAATCATCTACTTATAGATATTCATAAAATATCTACTAATTTTATGTTTCAATTCTCACAAGTGTATTAGTTTGAAACTTCAAAACTTGCTTGCCAAAGTGTTATGTTACGAAATACTAGGAATATCATTTGTATTACGTTCTTTGTATAATTGCATATAACTATTTTACTGTTATCATCATTAAGTTTTTGGTATACGGCGGCGAAGTTTTACTCTTCTTTTTTCTAATAGCACAAACTGTTTTTCTGGATATCAATGGGCCATACTCAACTCACAGGAAACAAAACAAAACATTTTATTATAATAGTGGTTGAGTGACTTTTTTTCTAAAGAGATATCAACCAAAAACGTTTTTTCAATATGGCCCCTAAAGCTTTACAGGAATCCCTTTTGTGATTTTATACTCAATATGTGTTCCTTAACCTCATGAAAATGGAAAATAGGATCGGAAATTGAGTGCGAGGTTAAATAATGTATTTACTGACGTAATTGATTAAGAGTCGTCTGTTATCCCCGTTATTCCATGCCCTCCTGTTACTGAATTTCTTTGAAGAAAGGTTTTACTTTTTCATCATACCATTTTGTGACATGTTTCAACTTTTTTTGGAAGCAAGTTGGTGTTTTTATTGAATGGTTACCCCCCTACTTTGTCTGTATCTTTTCATTTATGTAAGCTATTTCACCACCATACTGGAGTAGTTAACAACAATTTTCATAGCCACTGTTCGGTATGTTTTCATGCGTTCTGTAATGCATATGTAAGCTAGTTGCCTAATTTTCGAGAAGTGGTCTCTAGTCGTCAATACGCTCTTTCTACCACTACAGGCAAGGTGATTCCTGGTCCCACTTTGGCTGTGTATATCCAGCTCAGGATCCTTGTGCTAACACTCCATTTTTTTTTTGCCAAGCACTAGATCTATTTTTGCTTTGTATATTCTTTGCATGTTTGTTCCACAAAAGTACTCTCTAGATTATAACTTTGCTTCATTTTGAATTTAATGTTTTTCAGCCAACAATTGTGGAAAAAGAACTGAAAACAAGAAGAGTGAATTCAAATCCCGAGAGTTACCGACTGCTCATTGCCCCTCTATTTCAACATTTTTAACCGCTATTGTCAGAAGCGCGGATTAATTTGTACAAATGATATTTTTTTCTCGTTTTCGTTGACTTTTTTTCGAAGCCATGCACAATAGCTAAAACAAAAACTTTCACTTGGCAACATTGACTTTTACAGATAGAATTCACATTTAAACTGCTATTCCTAGGCCTTTTCGCTACAAACGTTGATCACGTTGGAAGCGCATGCCATTGTATTTGAAAATAAAACATTCACAATTATGCCTTCATAAACATACTCAACCTGCAAAAAAGTGCAAATTATAAGATGGTATTTTGGAGGTCATACGGATAATGAAATCGTTAATTTGTTTATTGTGGCATCACCTGAACTAGCTCCAAATGATTTTAAAAAGTAGCATTTACCAATAGCATTTGGAAGAGCTGATAATTTAAATGAATTGAGGGTGAAAATACAGTACGTTTGTGCCAGCATTACGCCAAATAATCTTAGAGATATGAGATCAAATCTTTATCACAGATTTGGTTATTGTCTGGCACAGCAAGGTGGTTTATTCGAGCACTTAATTCATTAAAATTATGTTCACCTTTAGAATGGATTTTTATTTTTATTTTTTCAGGAAGTTTATATTTTATGTTTAGAACAGGTGTAGGTACCTACCTACTTATTTTATTTTTTCAATTTAATTTATTAATGGAAGGGATTTTTAGTTTATTAATTGTGGTTCTCTCAAGAAATGCTGTTTTATTTTCAAGTTACAATGGCTAAAATAATATCCTATTGTAGTTAGAATGAATTTTAAGATTTACAGGTTACGTAATAACGATTGTATTATTTTTTTTATTTCTTTAACGCCCTTACTCCTTCCATGTTGGGAGTATACTGAATTACCATTAACCACCACCAACTAGTTAAAATAGGAGGGAAATGAGCAGTCGGTAACTCTCGGGAATAAGTTTACACCCCCTAAGGTGAAACAAAGTGATGACCGTGCACAATTTTTTTCCTCTCTCTTTCATATATCCTTGTCGTACTTGTGTAATTCGATACCCAGGTTCCGAAGCAGATTTCGCAAGATTTTGTATATCCACTGTCGTGAATTATGATTCATAATACACTGTAGTGTATAATTGGTTCATAATTCACGATTAGAGATGGGGGTACAATATGAAATGAACTATTAAATGTGTGTATTTTCTTCAGGAAATTTGTTTCTGACATATATCTTATCGATAAAATATTGTAATTTTTAGTATTGATACTTTTCATAACGATATTTTCTGATATTAAGTATTTTAAAACTATATATTTATAACGGTACGTTGTATTGATAATTTACACAGTATCGCCTATCTCTATACATATATGTCAAATTATATTTTTATGTAGCTATCAGAACATTTTGAGGTTAGTAATACCAAATGGTTACAATCTTTTATTGGAAAGAATAAATTAATGGTCGTGGACAAAGTATAGTATTTTACTCGCAATTTATGGCCAATATTCACTCGGTTGACTTGCGCCTCTCGCCTGCGGCTCGTGACGCAAACTTCACCCGTCTTGTATATTGGCTATCATAAATTGCTCGTTCAATAATATACTATTAAACATAATCATACATATTTCATGAAACCATAGCGAATTTGAGAGAATTGAAAGCGAAAATGTCCAGTATAATTCACTGTTGGGTACCCACCAGGAAAAAATTTCCGATAAAATTGATCCGTTGCTATGGTGATCTGACAGAAATCCACGTTCTGATTGGTTGAAAATCACAATTGTGGAATTTTCAGTGTAATTGGCTATTTTTGAACACGTGACTAAAAATACACAGTTTCAATAGGTTTAAATTCCAAATGAAAAATTATTATATTGAGATTGTTGGGTGACTAATTCAAATTTGGCACTTTAGCACCATCCACATTATTTTGTTTCACTAATTGTTTATTGATTTTTAACGTTTTTTCTTTCATTTTCAATTCTGACAAAGATATATTTTGTATGTTACTCTAAAATAAACAATTTTAGACGAAAACGAAGTTTAATATTTATCAGGTTATGGGCCCAGATCGTTGTTAATAAGAGTAAAAAAAAATGTTTTTGTCGTCAAGTACAATCAAGCCTCTTACAAAGGAAAATAACGATACGTGGTCTATGCAAATTGAAGCTGTAATGGTAAAAAATAGTACATGGGTATATGTAAATGGCAAGAACCCAAAGCCCGCATTGGCGTCAGTTCAAAGTATTGAAAAGTGGGAAGAAGAAGATGCTAGAGCCAAGTCAGATTTAATAATTGCCATTGATCCAAGTTTATTACGAATGGTTAAAAAGGTTTAAATACTTCAAAACAAATTTGGGACAAGTTAAAATCAGAATATGCGTATACAGGACCGGTAAAACGAACAAGTTTACTCAAACGTGTGACATCTTTCAAGATAACAGAAAACGATTATTTTCATACTCAACTGATGGAGTTTTTTGACATAATATCAAAGTTGTCAGCTATGGGAGTCGAAATGCATGATGATTTGCAGTCAACATTACTTCTCAACTCATTGCCCTCAAGTTTTGAAACGTTCAGATGTGCTATGGAGTCTCAAAATGAATTGCCCAAACCAGATATACTTAGGGAAAAGATTATTGAAAAGTATGATGCTCAAAGTCAACGTGACATGGACAATTCAGAGGTTATGTGGGTCAAGCAGAAATTTAAAAATTTTAAGTATTGGACCACAGGGTAGTAAAAATCAAGGAAATAATTATCAGAGAGGTGGATATCAAAGAGGTGGATATCAAGGAAGGCAGCACAGATATAATAATAATTTAAACAAGTCATTTAGGTATAATTGTTTCATCTGTAACAAAATTGGGCACAAAGCAGCAGACAGAGCAAATAATGAAAAGCAAGAATATTCATCAAAAGTTGAAGCTCAAGTCGAAGATACGTTTCAAATAACGGAAGAGGCTCTTCATACGAAGCAGGTATCAAGTAATAGTCGATGATGTTTAGATAGTGGCTGCACATCTCATATGTGTAATAATGAAGCAGCATTTATCAATATAATGTCAACCAATGGAAATGTTCTGTTAGCCAGCGACGCACAAACTGAAATTATAGCAAAACTGCTCGTGTTTTTACTACAGATGGAAAATCAAACAGGTCGGTAAAACTTAATGATACATTATTGGTAAAAGAATTGAAAACTAATTTGTTATCTGTTGCGAGAATTACGAATCACGGTAATACTGTCAGCTTTTCTAAAACTGGGGCCACTGTTTTTGGAGGAGATGGTGGAATAAAGCTGTTAGCACAAATAGTTGGAAATTTATATTATGTTTGTGGTAGTGAAGAGCAAGCAAATACGGCAATAAATAATAATTCAGCAAATTTGAAGTTATGGCATCATCGTCTGGGACATTTAAATAAAGAAGATCTGTTAGAAATTTCAAGAAAAGGATTAGCTAGTGGTATAAAAATAGATGAAGAAAAGAAATTGGAAGCATGTGACATATGTTTAAAAGGAAAAATGACTGTGCTACCATTTCCTAAGAAGTCTGAACGATGTACTATGAAATTAGAACTAATACACACAGATGTTTGGGGATCGTCAAGAGTAGAATCATTAGGACATCTCGATATTTCGTTTTCGTTACATTTATCGATGACAGCACACGATGGTGCGATGTTAGATTTTTACGTATTAAAAGTGATTTTCTTCAAGCTTTTAAGGAATATAAAGCTTGTGTTGAAACTCAGACAAATTGCAAGATTAAATATTTGATGTCTGATAATGGAACAGAATATTGTAATAAAGAGTTTGATGAATTCTTGAAGAAAAATGGTATTTCCAGACGTCTAACTGTTCCCTATACACCCCAGCAAAACGGAGTATCAGAGCGGAAAAACAGGACATTAATTGAAATGGCACGATGTCTTTTAATTCAATCTGGTTTAAGTCATGGATTTTGGGCTGAGGCAGTAGCTACTTCTAATTATCTAAGAAACAGATGTCCAACATCTAGTTTGGATAATCATTCTCCATTCGAAGTTTGGAATAAAGTAATACCTAATTTAAGTAATTTAAAAATTTTTGGTGCAAAATCATTTGTTTTGGAAAAACAACTGGGTAAATCAAAGTTTGATCCGCGTTCAAAAGAAGGTGTTTTGGTCGGTTATTCAGAGGAATCAAAAGGTTATCGAGTATGGATTCCAATTGACAAGAAGGTTGTAGTTGCTAGAGATGTACAAATTGTTGAAAATCATTTTTCAAATGAAGTAAAAGAAGATAAAATTTTCGATGAAAATGAAGAATATATTGAATGTGTTCATATTCCAATTAAAAATCATAATGAAAATGAGGAAATTGAAAATGATCAAATTGAAGAAGAAATTTGTACACCTAATCGTATTACACGTCGGAAACCAGGAAGACCACGGATAGTGAAAACAGGTAGAAGAGGAAGACCAAGAAAAATTTAAAACACTGGACAAACAGCAAATATAAACGAAGATCAAGAGGAATATGATGATGATGAAGATATTGAAATGCAAGAAGAACTAAGTGATAATGAAATATTTGTTGATGCAACAGAATATGAAGAAGAAATAATTGAAGAAGCAAATCTAGTAGATATAACCTTAAAAGAAGCGATGACTGGAGATGAAGCAATTGAGTGGATGGAAGCGATTACTGAATAAACTCGTGGTTTGATTAAAAATTATACGTGGGAAATAGTTGATCGTCCAAATGATAGAGCTGTTGTTACTTGTAAAATTGTGCTTAAAAACAAATTTAAGCCAGATGGAACACTTGAAAGAAGAAAAGCTCGAGTTGTTGCTCGAGGGTTTACACAACGACAAGGAATAGATTTCACCGATACTTTTGCACCTGTAGCTAGGTTGGATTCTATCAGACTTTTGATGGCATTAGCTGTACGTGAAGGTTTACAAGTTCATCAAATAGATGTTGTAGCAGCTTATTTAATTGGAATTTTGGGAGAAGAAATATTTATGGAGCTACCAGAGTATATCAAGGAAACATTAAGAGAAATTATTGAAAAGGATGGTCAAAACAGTAATTTAGGAAAAATTGCTTACGAGATGCTCCAAAAATTATCTCAAAATAACAAAGTTTGTAAATTGAAAAAGGCATTGTATGGTCTGCGGCAAGCTGGTCGTCAATGGAATAAAATATTGAATGAAGAATTGGAAAACCTTGGATTAACTTCAACTGCTAGTGACACATGCTTCTATTACAATATGAGTGAGGATCAATATACAATTTTGGTTGTATACGTTGATGATATTTTATATATATCAAGAAATAAGACAGATATTGAAAGAATTAAAGCTGGGCTTGCAAAAAGATTTGAAATAAAAGATCTTGGTTTGGCACGATATTGTTTGGGAATTGAAATAAATCAAGTTGATGGAAATATTGAGTCAACAAAATTATGTAAAAGATCTTTTAAAAAGATTCTACATGGAAGAATGTAACCCAGTAAAAACTCCCAGTGACTCACAAGTTAAACTACCAGAAGGAGAGCAGCAAAGAAGAAAAGATGAAGAAAAACCATTTCGACAATTAATTGGATCACTGATGTACTTAGCAATTGCTACTCGTCCAGATATCACATTCACTGTCAATAGACTTTTACAATTTAACGAAAAGTACCAAGAAGTTCATTGGCCAGCGGCAAAACGTGTATTACGCTATCTACAAGGTACACAAAATTATGGATTAGTGTATGAAAAAGATCAGTTGGGAGTCCAAGGATTTTCTGACGCTGATCATGCAAATGATGAAAATGATCGAATTTCATATACAGGATATGTGTTTATGTTGAGTGGAGCTGCAATATGATGGCGTTCAAAGAAACAACAGTCGTTTGCAATATCATCAACAGAATCAGAGTACGTAGCTTTATCAGAAACATCTCGTGAAGCACTGTACCTACGAAATTTGATGTTAGAATTGAAATTAAAGGACTTGTCAATGGTAAATATTGGTACTGATAACCGTGGAGCGAAGTACATTGCAGAAAATGCTACTTGTCACTCACGTACGAAACATATTGCTACAAGATACCATTCTGTTCGTCAATTGGTGAGAAATAATGAAATAAAATTGAGACATGTTCCATCTAGAATAATGCTTGCTGACATTCTAACGAAACCACTTCCAGGACCTTCACATTATCGTCTTGTTGATGCATTGGGACTGAAAATTTGTCAGAGTGCAAAATTTGAGAAGGGCGTGTTGGGTGACTAATTCAAATTTGGCACTTTAGCACCATCCACACTATTTTGTTTTACTAATTGTTTATTGATTTTTAACGTTTTTTCTGTCATTTTCAATTCTGACAACGATATATTTTGTATGTTACTCTAAAATAAATAATTTTAGACGAAAACGAAGTTTAATATTTATCAGAGATTCACACAATAACCAAAATATTCAATTTAGTAAAAAATATTTACACCTATTTAAATAAACAAATTTGCATATATTTTCGTCCATAAAACAGTGATAAAACATGTAAAATATTGATACAATCATGAAACGAGCAAAATTGATATAATATAATATAGGACCATTTCAAATTCCTGGCAGCCGTTTTAAATTGCGGAAGTGGAATTTTGAATTATCAACTGGTATTATAAGCAAACATCAGCATACCTACCTGTAATAGGTTCATTCAAATCATGATGATATGGAGTTATTGTGTTGCGTGTTCTCCCATCATTGAGATTGAGACCAATCATTTCTGGAATTTGGGGAGACTAAAGAAAGTAGTGATATTCATTATACGTAGGATGTCATCATATTTCCTTTATCTGAAGTTAGATTTGGAAGCATAAATCAGTAAAGACCATTTTTTAATTTTTTTATAGGTTCGATTCTAGCTAGATTATTTGGACTCCAAATGGTAGATCCATAGTATAGGATTGTCCTAGCTTACTCAAACCATCAAAATTTAAATCTCAGGTGTTCTCCGTTGGATAAAACTCAATATTTCAGCTGATCGTGGTTCAATATCTCCGTACGGATATTAAGCTTCATATTGTAATCATATATAAATCCTGAAAGCTAACAATTTGGTTTCAATTTTAATTGATAGTTTTTGATAAGAAATATATAAGATTTAGAAGTTTATTAATTTCAACTAATTTAATTACATGCCATCTACAAACCTTTACATACAGTAGGTTTTTTTCACACTATAGACACTAGTATATGTGGATGTTATCTTTTATTTTGGAGAAGTGGAGAATCATTAGAGATTTTATTACTGTTGATTCGATTTATTATGAATTCTAATCATATTGGCTGCTTAACAAATAATAAGTTATGAATATGAATAATAAATTAGATCGGATTTGTACATTATGAAATCCAGCAAATTTAATCAAATATGCTGATTTGAAATATAATACATACCTACTTAAGTCTTAATGAGTAATATATTTTGAATTGGACGATAAGTGAAGTAATGTTAATGTGAAGTAATGTTAAAGTGAAGTAATGTTAATAGATAGGATCAATGTGAAATGAAATATCCTCTCCAGTCGAGGAAAATGAGCTTCCTTAGGAGTAAACTTTTAGTATTCACAGTAGTCATTGGTCACCGTGCAGAATATTCACTATCAAAACCGCGGCAAGCAATCACTATTAATAATAACAGAGTGGAGACCATTTTAGAGGTGGTGAGTCATCGTCTTCGACTAATACCCTATCTTTTGAGATCTTCACACAAGACTTGCCATTTTGTTCTTTTCCGGAGCTATCTAGAAGGTTTATTGTACTGAAGTGCAGTATTGCCTAAACTTTAGCATGTTTTCGAGTTTTATGGGACATCTCTTTCGGCATAAGTAATTAGAGATTATCCTATTGAGAAATCACCAGGTACTATACGAATTAAGCCGAAGAGATCGTTGATATGAGAAACAGCGTTCTAGAGTTCATCATTGCCTACCTCAACTTCAATGATAATAAGGAAATTGTTCAAAGGTTTCAAAAAAGTTTTGAAGTATTCGAGAAAGATAAACATCATCTTATAACACTATCAATTGCAGATCTTTAGATCCCGAAAAAAAAAGAAGCAGATCAGAATCGTCAATATAAATATCCCTTGAATAAATACATCCCCTCTTAGCTAATAAACTATCATCACAAATACCAGAAATCTTTAGTTTTAGACTGTTTCATACAAAAGAGTATATTTGGGAATAATGGAATGAAACAATTCAATTTTTTGAGGAAGCTACTGTGTAAGCGAAATGCGTCACAGCTTTAAGTTGAATATAATGTAAATTTTGAAAAATTGAATTGTTTCATTCCATCATTCAGTATGGATCTATATCAAGTAAAAGCTTCATCTATATAACTGGATTAACATAACCAGGGTGATTATAGCATTGGGAAATTGATAAAAAAGTGTTTTTTGTTGAATCAAATTCGGCCTTATACTTTTTGGTGGATTATATTACACTTTAGATTGTTCAGTTGTTCACTTATTTCAAGTTGAATTGAATGTTTCAATTGATGACATATTGACAATTTCAATCACGCACATTTTAATGTAATTATCTTGTTCCATCAATCATGGATTTTCTCGATAACATGAAAAAAACTTTATCAACGTTATATTAAAGCATCATTTAATTCTCATGAAAATATAAAATCAACTAGCAAGCTACCTTGAAATTTCAAATAACTAGGTAGTAAGTACTTACCTCCTAATTTATATAGTGTAATATTCTACATATAATACAAGCGATTCACGCAATTTATAGAATTAGCTTTGTGCTGCAATCGAGCATGTACTAAACTCCTGAGCGAACATCTGGAGAGAAATCAAATTTTCAGGAAAGAACATTCAATCAGACTTTTACTGCAGTGATTGAATGTAATCAATAATACATCGGGCCTTTGCAGTTTCGACGTGCACTTTGATAGTCTTGCTTAACAACTGGGACAGAATCCACTAGTTATATTCCTATACTATGATGTTGATGTCAGATGTTGATGATGGAGAGATTAAACAGCGATACAAATATTTGATGTGGGATTCAAATTTTCTTGAAGCTGAAGCGAGTTTGCGAGCGTTTTATGAGCAGATTTTGCATGTAAAGTGACAAAATCAGTGCCTCCTCGAGAGCCAGATCGCCACTGGAGTTTTATCTAGAGAGTAATTAGAAACTATTCTCAATTTGTAGTATAACCCACATAACTACATTGAATACTGTAGATGCTTCCATTTTATATGATTATATTGCATATATATGCCATTAGATTTTAGTGGCTGAGTGTGCAGATAATGCGAGTCCTCAAACAACAAATACCAACGTTTTCTCACTAAACCCTTGTCAAACGTTATTACTATTTTATGAAGACTACGTAGTATGCTAATTTCCTAATGGAATGTGTTAACTTTCAATGTGAAGAGACTCCCATTATACCGACTTGCAAATATATCGAATTTGCAGTTAAATTGATGGAAATTTTATAAGATCAATATTTCCAGTAAGTCTAATAAATACACAGGGATTGTGAAGAAATTAGGTAAGTTTTAGTCTGATATTTCAGTGCTGCTTGAGATTACCATTTTTTATATTCATTCATACAGATCTCGGCAAGTTCCAGAGTATTGAGTGTTTGGATGAAAAGTTGTTTGAAACATTTTTTCTTTTCAGCATTCATCATCATGATTCGTCTTTCCTGGCTGCATTAGATTAACTTTATCACCTTTTTGGAGTTCCCTCTAACGTGTAGTCACACTGGTAAAATGGAGACCTCCTATTTTCCTGCTCTTCAGTTAATCTGGCTTGAATCTTTTTGTCTCATCCTTATGGATATAAAATTTCATTACTATGTTCCAGTATAACAAAGTTTTTTGATGTTTTGTTTTTCTGAATATACACCAAACGTATTCATTACGGTCTTGATGATCTAGTATCGCTTCATTATTTCTTTGTGCTGATTAATAATGATGGTGGCTTTATTTATAAACACAAGTACAAAATATGTTATGTATGCAAGGTGATTGATTGCTGTGATAAGGCTCAGTTGATCTGTTATCGTACAAGACTTTTCACTTCCATAATTTAATACTGGTTACAATGTTAAGGGGTGCTCCATAACTGCTTTCAGATGAAACATGTGCTTCACTTCCAAACTGAAATCTACTCCATTTCACTATTACAACAATATAAGGTTGAAATATGTTATTAATATAGGTATAAAAATTTTTACATTGAAATCTTAATTTACAAGCTCAACGCTTTGTATAATTAGGAAGGAATGGAAGAATGATAATCCATTGAAGCCAAAGTCTTTCAATAATTATCAACAGTATTTACACAAGTAATGGTGTGTTTTTGATAATTTTAACTAGATACACGAATTTTTGTTGCTATAGAAATCTCACGAGTGGACGAGGTCCACGAGTGGGATTTCTTGATAACAATAAAGATGAGTGCTAATCTAGTTGAGATTATTTGAAAAACTATCACCACGAATGTAATTTGGGCGTGATTATTCCTTCAAATATTTCACAAAATATTGAAAAAGTATGTGAGTATCCTTATTGAACGTGATAATTTTCCAAAAATATTCATGAGCGAGAAAAAATTGATTAATTTGATTTTGTGTGGTATTCGATGAGAAGATTCCACATCAAATGTGTTTATTTCCAACAATATCACTTTCGTCTTCATCAAGTACTTGCAGAACATAGGTTTGTCGACTCGATTATTTAGTTACCATGGAAATTCAGTGGAACTCTAAAGGCCTGGTTTCGCATGTGCGATGAATGCATGCGTCCGACGCTTACAGCCGCTGCATGCATTCATCGCAGGGACTGCTCATATGGTACCACGTGCTTGTGGTTTTACTAGTGCGTCGGTATCTAGCGCCAGCCTCTGAATGCAACGTCAAAACGCAACGACTGCTTCGAAGACCAGTCAGACGGCGAGAACGCAGGCGATTGTGCATTTACGAGCCGTCAACATGAGTGGTGAAAAATGGAGCCGGGTTGACGAGATGTTAATTGAAATCCTTTCAAAAATGCCTTTATGATGCCTTAAGTGAAAAATATAGAGATCTAATTATCAAAAATAATGTCTGGAAACAGATAGCGGGAAAAATGGAGGGAAAAAGTGGGCATTTCTGTGCTTGTATATGTTATGATGAGGTTTTCTTTGAACACAAACTCAATGATGATTTCACGGACTGAATTGCGAAGTGCTGACTGTTACATCTAGACGCACAAGCAAAACCACTCAAACGCATACGATAGACGCTTCAGCGGCTGCAAGCGTCGGACGCATGCATTCATCGCACGTGCGAAATCAGGCTTTAAGCTGGAAATTATTGCTGATTTGAATTTGTCAAAAACAGCACGACGTAGGAAAATATCTCGATTCGGTCAAGAAAGTGAAGAAAACATTCGCCAGAATATCATGCAGTTGGCACCTGCGAATATTAGGAAATCGGAGGAAAGTCTATGGGAGTAGTTTATAAACTTTTACGCAGAAAAAGCGTATTATTTTGACAAAGCGTATATACCTGTAGAAGAACTATGGAACTCTACAGCTGAGTAGTTGCAGGAATATTTTTTCGAAAAGTGGGATCGCAAATTAAATCCATTCTTTAACATTTTGCCAACGAAAAAGTAAAAAATGCTAATCACCGGAAGATACAAATAGATCAAACCAAGAGGAAGGCAAGTTCATCCGCACTATTAGCAGACACATTGAGAAATATTATTGAGCTTTGGGACGTAAACACTCCAGAAGGATTGCGAAGAAAGTTCTTCCACATTGCTGCTCATGAATTGTCCTGGAGAGGAAATGAAGGAGCGGCAGCAGCTAGAGAATATTTTGTGGAGGAAATTGACAATCAACAAGACGCATTAAGTATAACCTGGTTTTCTCCAAGAGGCAGTTACAAAAGAATACCCGACAGTAAGTGACTAGTACCGAATACAGTCAATGAAGAATTATGCCCAGTAGCGAGACCAGCTCATCGAAACGAATTGTTTAGTTTCAACCCTAAATCCAAACTCCAAATCGGCAGCACCCCAATTCCAAAGGCTGGTACAACAACAGCTCGGCTGGACAAAATACAATATCTACCTGGTTCAAATCGGCGGCATTAGTGATTAAAATCAATGTCAACAAGATCAAGATAAATCATTCCGCGAGGGCCACTGCTGTTTCAACTTTAGCCAAAACGGGAATTGGAGAACAGCAATTAATTGAAATAACAGGGCATGGTAGCAGTCATTCCATAAAACCATACCTGCAAATTGACTCGGGCCATTATCAGGATTTAATTGATGCAATAAGGTATGCTTCAACTTCCGCAAAGATGGAAGATAAACATTAATCATAATGATCCAAAGAATTTAGAAAACATCTAAGCTTGTAGTTGATATGGATCAAACTTATTGTGAAACCCGTTATGGAAATAGTTATTTGTTTAACTAGGCAGTCAATCTACTTTGCTGCGAAGTTGAACATATAATTTTTTCTCCGATTGTTCATAATGATATAGGAGGATATTGTATTTACAAATTATTACAATTCCCACAATCTCTTTATTTTGGTTGGCTGCTATGGAAATGTATAATCACAGGCAGCAAAGTAATCACCTTCGTGCCTAGGCAGGAAAAATAATACTTTGCTGATTGATATCAGTCAGCAAAATTAATATTTGCTGCCAATCGGAGAAAAACAATTTTTTTCTACGACCGTGCGTTTCAATCCACTTTCCCGCACGCATTTTAGTTTTGAAATTTATGCATATTTTGACCTCATTAGATGGTTTTCTACTTCGGAAGTTATGACTATTGTTACTACAGATGAATAAATATTTTTATTATACTTAACAGAAAATACTACATTTTCAACTGTTTATAAAAAACAGTAAATATGACATTTTCGGAACAGCGCACGGAAATTTTTTTCCCGATCCCTATTTCCGTGCGCTTACGAGTAATGTGTCTATAGCAACGATTTATTTATTAATGACAAATTTTATTTTCTGTCAGTGAAAATCAAGTATTTATGTATTCATTACATTTTGCAAAAATGAATTCAGATTGTGAAGAAAATCGGGATATTCCCGAAAATATCTTACAACGAGCGGCAGAAGTGAGTGCAGATTTATTACCAGTGAAATCCAGGTTGAGATATGAACAAGAATATAACAGTTTTACCGAAAGGCGGACTCAGAAACGAATCAATATTGTGAGTGACGATATTCTTTTAGTATATTTTTCTGAAAAAGCCAACACTATGAAATCCTCCACTTTATGGAGTCGATTCTCTATGTTAAAGAGTTGTTTGGCAATAAAAGAAAATACTCACCATCAATATCCAAAAACGATTGCTTTTTTGAAACGACAAGCTGTAGGATATATACCAAAGAAATCCAAGATTCTTACAGCAGAACAAGTAACCAAATTTTTATGTGAAGCTTCAGATGGAGAATATCTACTAGCAAAAGTAATTTTCGGTGCATGCCGCAGAGATGATTTAATACGTTTGAGTTTAGATGATGTGGAAGATAATGGGCGTTTCCTTGTCGTGTTCTTACGAGATGGAAAAACTCACAGGTCAAGAAGTTTTACCATTACCAATGAAAATTGCAAATTCGATCCCTGTACAATTTACCGTAAATACGCAGATCTCCGCCCTAAACATATGGAGAGTAGAAGATTATTTGTTGCATACCGAAACCAAAGATGTTACGCTCAACATGTTGGGTGCCATACTATCAGTGGTATTCCAAAACTTGTTGCAAAATACCTAAAACTAAAAAATCCCGAAGAATATACCGGACATGGGCTAAGGCGCTCTTCGGCAACCATGTTGGTGAAAAGCGGCGGTGATTTGCTCACTTTGAAAAGACACGGAGGATGGCTTTCTTCCAATGTAGCAGAAGGATATATAGAAGAGTCCATACAAAGGAAAATTGAAGTATCACGGAAGTTGTTTAGCCCTTGTAACTTGGAAACTACAACATCTGTAACAGTCAATCAAGAGAACCAAAGCACACACGAAAACTCCGCTTCAACATCTTTAGCAGAGTCTTTAGTTCAACAAAAAGAAATGCAAAAGGGATTGAGCTTCAACAATAATACGAATTGTACAATAAATATTACTATTAATAATAACGGTTCTGTCCAAAATTAATTTTCTTAGAATTACCTACTTGTATTTTTTTTGTTAATTTGAGTTGTATGTACTTACATTTTTACTGTTTTAAAAATAAAAATAAATATTCTCGATTTTCTTAATAATTTTTTGCGATATTTTTTGTTTATGTTGATTTCAGGTACCTAAGTATAATAAAAAATATCGTTCATTACTCGTCCAAAAATGGATTTTCCGTTCTTGCATGACTTCCCATGAGAATTTGCCACGCGCGCACGGAAAAATCCTCATTTCTGTACTGGTAATGAAATATACTATTACGAAATAGTATATTAAATAAAATCTGCATCTTTTCTAGCTTTTTCTTGCATTTTCCGTTTTTTAAAAATATAAAATAATGGAGATATTTTCATATAACCCTAACACAAACTAACCTCACTGGACCGGCAATTTTGAGTAATTTACAGAATGCAACAAATTATGTTTTTAATATTGATATCTATGTCCGATATTAATGTATGTTTAAATGGAATAATTAAAAAAAAATGGGCTGGTATACTCTTTGTATATACGGTCGTAGGAAAAATAATGTTCCTAAATCGTTAAGTGTCTTCCCCGTACCAGTTAGGAAAATAACTATTTCGTAATACGTGTTATTTGGCGCTCGTCACTAAAAATTGTGGTTTTACCAACTGGTTGCACAAATATCTATTTTATATGAATCAGACTCAAAAGAATTTGAAATTACCACTCACTTAGCAAAATTATAGTTCGGCTTCAATAAGTGGAACACCATTGACAAATTCATTTCAAGCTACTTTGTGATATGTGACTATCATTTGTGGCAATTTCACGCAATATTTTCATATCATCAACATATAAGAATACATCAACATCCAATACATTCAAGCATAATTATTGAATAATAATGTTCAATAGCTAAGCATCAGCTCATTAGATGAAGAAATACAAAGTTAGAGGTTGATAGCGTCTTACAAATTTGATGATTTCATTTGAAAAATAGGACGTTCACTAAGAAGAAACATTTACTTCTCGCGATAGATATAACCAACCTTTGTAGTTTATAATTATAGAAGAGACAATACACTTACGGACCGGTTTCGACGTATTTGCGCCTCATCAGTACAAGGTAGATATCATCCGTTCAGAAGCCCTAATTATTATAATACTACTTTCCTACGATCAAATAGGAAAGTGACATATATCCATCGCAATCGATCAAAAGTGGCCTTTATTCATACGTGCACGGAAAAAAAACATATCCGTACGTGTACGGATGAGAAAGCTATCAAATTGAATGATGAAATGCTAGTCTATTCACCCCACACATTTATGTATATGTTAAATGGATATATCCTAAGTTGATTCGTCCATATAATATAATTTATTAATTTCATCTGAAATTGAGAATCACATCTACATAAAAACGCAAAATTGTACATGCCTGATTCGGTAAAAGTCTATCGCGTAGCCGTAGGAAAAATAATGTATATAACTTTTGCGAAAGTGATTTTTCACACTCGTTACGTGATATACCATATCTTGTTGATAAGACGCTTCATTTAAATATGATAATTGTAAACTGTAATTAAGTGAATAAACACAAAGTTTTCAAATACCAGAACTATTGTTAAACATTGTAGGTTTATTGCTGTGTATGTAAAAAAATGTCCTGTGATAAATGGAAACATTTTCAGTATAACCAGGAAATCTATCATTATTTTTTATCGTGTGATACATTCCTAAAACTCAGTTACACTTCGTTCAATTAAACGATATATTGATCCTTAGCAGTTTGTATACTAACGACTCACTCGCTCTAAAAACTGTCACGTCCTCTCGAAAATTGATTGATTCCATTTGCCGAGGAAAATACGAAAAATATCGGCTAACGCAACTATTTAATTCGCCCCGATCATAAAAATCATGCGGTTCACTTGCTCGTAATTGGTATTGAGTTACCAGTCATCAGACTAACGAAGAGTGAGAGGAATAATGGAAAACGGGAGACGGTTATACTGCAATAAAAATTTCTGTTATCTCAAATTTTTTCAAGCAGCACTGTGAGTGGAATCCTCCAAGAGTTTGTTAATAAGAAATCAGCGGTCATTATTCTGTATCTTTTTATATTATAGATTTGGGACCTCTAATAAAAAAGTTTTCCTAGATATTCAGTGTTCAGCTTACAGCATTGAGGATATTATTTCAAAAAACTTTCTTCCATAGAAGGTATAATTGGAAATAATGTTTGGTTATTACAAACAGAGTTTTTTTTATTTCAAAACAAACATAACTCCACATCACTACTAAGAGTTATTAACAGGATAGACATTTACAAAATAGTAAGGTACATTTATACAGAATTGAATTTCAGATGTTGAGTTCATATCTTTGAAATAGGATAGCACTTCGTTTCCAGTTGAATTGAAGAGAGAATTGATCTTAAAGTGTCTACTAAATTGTGGTGTTCTCTTTTTCCTTTTTATTGAGGATTTGTGAACGGTGTCGAAAATTTTTGTAAGTGCTTCAAATTTCATCGATTATATTTTTTCCACGAAAACTTGGTTATTTGGCAAAAATATGAAAACAAACCACGAGTGATTTTATCTAAATTCGGTTTGTTTGAATGTTTTTGCCTCAAATAAACAAGTTTGATTCATGAAAATAGAAAATTATGCTATTAAATTTTAAGAGCTAGTTGTGCTTGGTGAGATTATTTTTTTTAACAATTTAATAGTTATTTATGCAAAAAGCGATTTTCATTGGCACATGGCTGGCTTATTGCTACGTGTCAAAGATCGTGTTAACATTATGGCGCGATTTACCAATAACCTAGGTGAATAATGGACAAATTCAAATATTTAGAGAATTCAGGGATAGTAGTTCAACAAAAATTTGTGTAGCATAATTTTGTATATCTAGTATATCTAGGAGATATTTGCTGCTGGAATTCACATATTAATATAAAATTATTTGAACAAAGATGCCATTAGTTTAAAATTCGCGCTTAACCAAAAATGACGACGAGTACGTTCATAATATGAGGAAAACTGACAGTGAATCACACGACAGGGTGAACACTTCTTTGAATTATTTTCAACTCTTTAATTTGACTAGTAGGTAATGGTGAAAGTTGTATATAAACCATAGTGGTGACGACATTTATAAGCCTCGCACCTTAATAATTTCGCTGCTCAGTCCATGAAAATAGTCTCCCTCACCTTGGTTTATGATTAATTATTAGTAAATTCCCTAAGCAAGTAGCTTAATATTTATAATTGCCTGATCACCAAAAATATAGCTGCATTGTTCGCGCAGCACTTCTTCAACGGTGTTAATAGATGCAGGAGGTGATTTACTTCAATTGAAAAAGCATAAAAGCTGTAAATCTAGTAACGTTGCATGGGGACAGCAAAAATCGAAAACAAACAAAAATTTACAATCCATACAAAATAAAACGCTCTCCGATCACGGCGCATTATCATCTGAAGTGACATCAGTACACAACATAACAGATGGGGCATCTTCTACCTCAATACATGAAAATCTTGATTGAGAAACTCCCTATAATTTCAAATAGTTGCTCGAATGTAACAATTAACCAAGGAACCATCGCGTCGAGTAGTAGAGCTAGTCTTTTGACGACGAGAGAAAACCTCTCACAAATTCAAAGACTAGCCTGTATATGCATTACAGGAGTAATGAGAACCTGCCCAACGGCAGCAATGGAAGTAATTCTCAACCTCACCTCTCTACATATGGTGCTGGGAAGTGTTGTATAAGGAACAAGATACAGACTAGGTAGAGAGGAAATCATTAAAAAAAACCATCCCCTCACTTCTTAGAAATCAGGTAACCTGGGACATGCCACAAGACGGTATGATGAAAAAGTACAACTTTTCGAAGGAATTCGTTACGGAATTAAGCAACAAGAAGGAATGGGATCCAAATACCATTACCAGACTTGAAAATAATGCCATCCAATGGTACACAAACGGCTCAAAAGCAATAGGAGGAACTGGGATAGGAGTGTTCGGGCCAGGAGCCAAACACTCCGAAAGCTTGGGAGAAACCCCAAGTATCTATATCTATATCTATATAAAATGTGGATAGATACTTTCCAACTTCACAGCACTCCATAATCCTGAAGCACAGTACCTGGAAGATTACTGGATAGCAGAGGAACATTTGCCTTAGTTGAAGCCTGCAGATATCCTGAAATTTCTTCGGGAAATAGAACTAAAGGAGCTACTAGTTTCAAAGCCTTTCCCCAGAAACTAAGTAGAAGTAAGGGGGTGAAATAGATCTCTAGGTCCTAGTCAATGTTACCCAAAAAATACATACATATATACAACAATTAACTAATATTTAAATCATAAGTATTGTTAAGTATTTCAAATAAAATATTAGTTGAATGTTTTCTTTGTATATTATTAAGATATAAACAAGGTTGTAGAACAAGAATAGTGTTTCACTCGTCGGAAACTGTTTTTGAAGCACGTGAACATTACCACATATACTGTATACTGTTCTACTACTCGCTTAAAAAAATGTCACTTTCGTCACTCGTGAAACAATATACTATTTCAATTCACTTGTACTTCAAAAACATCCGACGATACAGGATATTCCTGTCCCTGTCGTTTTTTAAGCTGTTTATGTTGCCATACTGAAAAAAAAGTTGAAATGGTGCATATGGGGGCAAAGTATATGTGTAGGGCAAGTGCGCAGTTCCATTGAGCAATTTTCAACTGTATATATGAATATTTCATTATCAATATGTTGTGAGGCACACGCGGAATTAAATAAAAATCTTCTTTTTGGAAATGAGAATTGTGGGGAATGTAGCTCACTCATACAACTTGGAATGTTATTCCAGGGCTCAATGTGACGTCATAACATGTATATAGGAGCACACTGTATTATGAAAAATCCTTTCAAAATTATCTATTGACATTATTTGCCTAAACACTGTTTATATTCGTATATTTTCGATCACATCCGTTGGGAACATTTCTACACAAAACCAATAACCTTCCACAGCAAGTTTATTTATTGTCTGCGTTTGGGATACCACTCCTCATAAATCTACGATGCTAGCAAACAATTTTTATTACATGTCTATAAAGATTTAACGGAGGACATTTTTCCAATTTCAAATAACACTGACAAACACTTATTTCAGCGACAATAATGGAATTTACAAAACTAGTATTGTTTGCATATTTAAATTACTGAGATAATTAAACTGGGGCTCTATTTGTTATGAATGATTCATTAAAATAACAGTAGAAATCTGAGTTATACTATGTAGATACAATTTTGCTCTTTTCATGTAATATCTAACAATACATTTTTCTTTAAAAACATACTTATTTACGAAATGGCTTAAAACGTGTTTATTAAAAGAAGAAAACCAATTGGAAGACGTGAAGTTTCGAGATATTATATTTTTAATGAAGCTACTTCGCACCACCTACTTTGCACACCATTGCAACCTTTTTACTCCTATCAAAACTCTTATCCATTATCGCACTCCAATCAGGATATGATCAACAACCCTTTCCGCCCGAAACGTTTGGAATTATCTACTGGTGAATGCCTTTCTCCGGTCAAATACCACTCACCTTCGATATTCTCCACCAATCATCTAGTCCAGCCTCAATATCGTTCCGCCGGATCTCGTAGCCTTGGTTGACTCCACTAGAATAAATTTGGTAACTATGTCTACATCTTACTGCGAAGGTATACGTGACAAAATCCATTTACTAGCAGTTGTGTAAAGTTTTATCTCTGCTTGACCATTATATTATACCAAAGTGGTTCTGCTCGACTACTTCTTGAGCAAGACAAACGCCTTTAGCTGCTGTGCCCAACGCCATAGCACTCAATCATATCTTCTGGTGCAGAAAGCTGCACTACCACCTGTATTTTTTGCTTACCTGGTCGAACACTAACTTCTTACTTGAATATTCAATGCCGATAGAGCAAAGTAGTTTTCTAATTGCAATTTGTCGCCTGCCTGTTCAATTACATTAAACGCCATTTTTAGTAACGACAGTACATTCTTTTCGATTATAGATAGATAGATAGATAGATAGATAGATAAATTTATTAATCTTTGTGTATCATTTACATGACATAAGACAAGTCAAATACAGGGTAAAAGTAGGTTAGACCGTAATAAACTTGATAAGAACATTAGTAGCAAACAATAAAATTACAAAACGGAGTAAAATTACGAGACTGATAGAGTATTGTTAAAATTTAAAGTAAAATTAAATAGACAGAAATTAAGTGTTATTGTTCCAGCCAAGAAATTCGTCTAGAGAATAAAAACAATTTTCAGTTAAAAACAGCTTTAAACTTTTCTTAAATTTGTTAAAATGTTTTATTTCTTTGATTGTGTCAGGTAGCAAGTTAAAAAACTGACCTCCTGCATACATTGGAGACTTTTTTAGTTGAAATCGATTGAATCGATTTAGGTGGATATCATCTCTATTTCTCGTGTTATAATTATGGACTTATCTATTTGTTTGAAACTTACTCTTATTAAGAAAAGTGTAGGTTAACAATTTAAAGAGATAAATACATGTGCAGGTCATGATGTCATTCTTCTTAAATGTATCTCTACAAGATTCGTTATACCTCAAGTTGAAAATTAGACGAATGAATCGCTTTTGGAGAATGAATATTCGCTCAAAATCTGTTGCTCGACCCCACACAACTATATTGCAGCTGATAGCAGAGTATATAAAAGCATAATACAAGTTAAGTAGGTGACATTGATAAAAATTTGATTTTAGGTTATTGAAAGCAAAGTAAAGTTTATTTAGTTTTTTACAGAGAGAGTCAATTTGATGGTTAAAATTTAGTTTGGAATCTAATTCCATTCCAAGAAATTTACTATGCTCTACCGACTCAAACTTCCTATTGTTAAATGTAAAAATTAAGTTGTTGCCTTCCCTAAGAGGAGATGTGAATTGGATAAAAGTGGTTTTACTTTCATTGATAATGAGGTGATTTTTTTGACACCAATGAATGAACTCAATCATGGTTATTTGTATTTTCCTAAGTAATTCATCTAAACTATCAGCTACGATTACAATAGTTGTGTCATCTGCATATATAAAAACGCGTCCATTTGTTATACTTAAGGGTAGGTCATTTATGTAGAGGAGAAATAAAAGTGGTCCTAATACTCCACCCTGAGGAGTTCCAATATAAGTACTGAACTCATCAGATAGCTCATCTTCAATCTGCACTTTGAGTTTTCTGCCCGTCATTTATGAGTTGATCCACGATTGAATTGGTTCTCTAATGCCCATTGCTTCAAGTTTTATTGATAAGTAAGTGGGATTAATTGTGTCAAATGCACGGGTTAGGTCGAAAAATATTCCCACTAAATGATTGTTTTGATCAATATTCTCATGGACATATTGTACAAGGTCAATTGAAGCAGTTTCGATTGAATAATTCTGGCGAAAACCATGTTGGGATTGCGTGATTATACTATTGTGATCTAAATAATTAACTAACCTCTTGTAAACAGCAGATTCAATAATTTTTGAGAAACAGCTAAGTATACATATCATTCTGTAATTCTCGACGCATTGAGGATCGTCTTTTTTAAATATAGGAATTGTTTTATATGTTTTATATGTATGTTTTATATGTTGGCTAGTCACTTTAATCGTATCAACAAAATTCATGGTGGGGTTCTGATACTTGTAAAAAAGATTATTAAATTTAGAAATCTAGACTTTGTAAATAATTTATCAATTGATATTGACTTTGAAGTATGTAGTATATCCTTTTTTTTGCAAGGAAGAAGCTGTTGTCTTGTGAATATATATAGATCCCCATCAGGAAACATTGAGATGTTCATGGACCGACTTTTTAAGGTCCTACAGCTTTGTATCAATTATTATGACTGCACTATTCTTTGTGGAGACATTAACATCGATTATTTGAATATATCACGTGAAAGAACATTATTAATTGACTTAATGGAGAGTTTTAACTTAAACCTAAAAAATTGTGAACCAACACGGATTTTCACAAATGAAAACATGAAAACTACAAAAACTAAGGTTGATTATTTTTTAACAAATATGATGTTTGAATACAATGAAAACGTGATTGATATGCAGCTTGGTGATCATCTAGGACTTAATATTCATGTAAAATATCGTTCGAATATATTATGTACATTTTGCAAAAATAAGCTAAATAGCAGAAAGACAAGTTTTAGGAATGTATCGGCATCAAATTTACTGAGTTTACAAACTCATCTAGACAATGAAAGTTTTCTGTCGGTCTATGAATATCTTTATGATAAAAATATTTCAAGTGTTGATCTTGTATATGATGAATTTTTAAAAACTATATGTTACTATATTGATTTTATTTGTCCCATTTTAACAACAAAGGTATCTAATCTAACCAAAAAATCATGGATTGATCGCGATCTTGTACAGATGGGTGATGATCTAAGGAATTTGTTTTGGTTAACAAAACATTCCACAAATCCTGATGATCATTTAAATTATAAGAGATTAAAACGGGATTATGTCACTGGAATTAA
This sequence comes from Galerucella nymphaeae, assembly GCA_963978555.1. Classification (NCBI taxonomy): domain Eukaryota; kingdom Metazoa; phylum Arthropoda; class Insecta; order Coleoptera; family Chrysomelidae; genus Galerucella; species Galerucella nymphaeae. The sequence continues at coordinate 13,921,731 of OZ021718.1, forward strand.
CAAATCAAGAAAATCGTTCTACCAAAAAAGTCTTGAAAATAAAAATGTGAAAGAAAAACAAAAATATATATGGCGAACAGTACAACAAAAAACTGGAAAAAAAGAGACATGCTACAATTGATAACATTGATATAAATGGGAGAATAACTCAAAATAAATACGAAATTGCCAATTTGTTTGCCACTTTTTTTGCAACAAATACTCAAAAAGCAATAAATACTCGCTTTACCGACAGTAGTTTTGAAAGTTATACAACAATGTATGTCGCTAATACGTTTTATTTTAAACCTGTTATACCTGAAGATGTATTGGATATAATTAACTGCCTGAAAAATGTTAATGCCGAGGGTGTTGACTGTCTTTCGACAAAGATCATTAAGAGCATAGGTCCACAAATTGCTTGTACTCTAGCAAACATTATCAATTACTCAGTGGAAACAGAAAAGTTTCCATCAAGTTTAAAGATAGGAATTGTTTCACCAATACATAAAAAAGATAGCCCACTTAGTCTTGACAATTATCGGCCAATACCTGCCAAACTGTGATATGTAAAGTGATAGAAAAATGTATTTATAAGCAAATGTTTTCTTTCCTCAAAAAGTATAATGTTATATCAGACCATCAGCATGGTTTCTTGCCTGGCAGGTCGACGGAGAGTGCATCCATAGCTCTGCTTAATTTTATCCACACCTCATTGGAAAGGAAGAGATATGTAGGAGCACTCTTCTTTGATCTTTCAAAGGCGTTTGACTCGGTTAGTACTGATATAACAATAAATAAACTACGAGATTTAGGATTTCGGGGCAAATTTCTATCGTGGCTGAAATCATACTTAGAAGCCAGAAAACTTATTGTTAAAATTGAAGATCCAGAAGTCCCTCCCCCAACCTGTGGAAATTGGCGTACCTCAAGGGTCAATCTTAGGTCCTCTGATATTTTTATTATACGTAAACGATCTTTCTAAATATGTTAGCTCAAATAACTTGATACTATATGCAGATGACACAACATTAGCAATTGATTCTGAGTCTCCAGATGAACTGCTTTCAAAGATGAATATTTTATCAAAGGAATTTATCAGTTGGTGTGAAAGAAATTCCTTGATAGTAAACTCGACAAAAACCATTATCATGCATTTCTCTACAAGAATAGATATTCTTGAAAATAGCTGTATCTCAGTTAAAGGTACTGATGTTTATTTTTCGAGTTATACGAAATTTCTAGGAACCTACCTTGATAAGAATATGAGCTGGAATACCAATATCAACCACATTTGTAAAAAATTAAATAGCAGTTACTTTGCAATATTACAGCTAAAAAATATATTTACAACTAGTCAATTGATCAATGTTTAATATGCAATAGTATACTCCCATATTTCCTATAATCTCATACTGTGGGGGGGTGCGGTAAATGCCTCAAGGATTTTTACTTCTCAAAAAAGGATTGTTCGTCTAATTTTTAATCTAGATTATAGAGAAACATGCAAAAATCATTTTAAAGATTTCGGTATTCTAACTTTTTATTCTATTTACATCTACAAATGCATATTATATGCGAAAAGTAATTCCAGTGATTTTAGTCTTAATTCTGATTACCATGATTACCCAACCAGATCTGGCAAACTTATACGGCCACCAAAACATGAAACGTCACTATTTGAAAAAAGTCCTGTCTATAAAGGAATCCAATTCCTGAATCATTTGCCCATCTGTATAAGAGATGAGAACAATTTCAATGTTTTCAAACAAAAACTTAAAAATTTTTTAATTGTCGAATGTTTTTATGATATATCAGAGTTTTTGAACAAACGATTTTAATTTAACTGTTTAATAAGTAAGTAAGTCGTATTTAATGTAATATCCTCTTTTCTGTTTGACCTGTCATGTACTATGATCAAAAAGGATGAATAGATTATTATTATTATTATTATTATTATAAAGAAGGGATAAGTGGATCATCGGTATACTCCAATAACTTGCCATGTCTCATTTCACACTTTCAATGTGACAATGATTAAGCTTGAAAAATTATTTGAGATAATTTTCGACAACATCTTCCAATTACCACCCTGTATGTTTAAACTGTTTAGTTTGTAGACTTGAATGTGTTTTTGAAATATTTAGTGATTTTCTCACAACAAAAAGTTTTATTATCAAAATTTACTGTTTACTGTACTGAGCTCACTAAATTTTCATAATGTGAAGTCAACAAAATATTGTGAACGTTCTTCACCTGGGGAAAACTTTAAGTTAATAATGGTAAATAATTTTTCATTCACCAGTCAATTGATTTGATTCGAGCGTTCTTGAATGAAATACAGAACGGACAGAATCAGTGAGAGATGAAATGTACGTATGCCCACGACCACTAATAAGTCAATATTTATCTCCTTACAAAAGGTATATGGTACCCATATATCTACTGTCGTGAATTATGGTTCATAATACATTGGAGTGTATTATGGTTCATAATACACTGATTAGAGATGGGGGTACCATATGAAATGAACTATGAAATCTTTGTATTTAGTTCAGGAAATTTGTTAAATATATCGTATCGATAAAATATTGTAATTTTTAGTTTAACTTTTCATAACGATATTTTTCAATATTAAGTAGTTTAAAACAATATATTTATAACGGTACGTTGTATTGACACTTTACACTGTATCGCCCATCTCTATATATGTCAAATTATTCCATGTAGCTGTCACATTTTTTCGCGGTTAGTAATACCAAATCGATACTGACTTTTATTTAATAAAGAAATTAAGGGTCGTGGACAAAGTATAGTATTTTACTCGCAAGTTATGGCCAATATTCACTCGGGTGACTTGCGCCGTCACCCATCGTGAATAATGGCTAACATAAATTGCTCGTTTAATAATATACTATTTTCCACTACTAGCTGTGAGTTTACAATAATTGCTTCTTCTAGCCAAATGAGAAGTTGCCTTTCTCTCTTAGTGGTTAATAATTTCTCATTATCAAACTAGGTCAGTAATGAACAAAATTCAAATATTTTGAGAATTCAGGGATAGTAGTTCAACAAAAACTTGTGCAACATAATTGTGTATACCCAGGAGCATGAATTTAGCATATTTCCTACTTGAAATCACCCATTAAGATAAAATTATTCACATAAAAACGCCTACTTGTCAGTTAGACTGCAAAGGTAAACGCTTCTCTCTTAATTATTTCAATTTTTTGTCTTCAAAATGGCTAGTAGTGGAAAATATTGTACCTAAGCCATGGTGGGGAAGATATTTATTAGCCTAGCACCTTATTCCGCTCGGTGCAAAGTCACTGGCGTAATAATTTTGGTGCTCGGTCAATAAAAATAGTCTTCCGCACCTTGGTGCATAATATACCATTTTTGCGTTTATTTTTTTGTTAACATTCACTTCCCTTTATCAAAAACATAACAGAAATTGCCGGCTTAAAATTATGGAAAACAAAATGAATTCAATTTCCATTGGGTATTTAGCGTTAACTACATTTTGCAATGGAATGCAATAGGACAAAATCACAATTCAAGATAGAAATTCGAATTTGTACTATGTATATTGTTATTTTGATGATTGAATTACTGTTATGGTTTATACAATTTTCAATCCGCAAATTTGAGCTTCCCAAACGATCCTATTAAATACTGAAACGGCAAGCTATGTTCAAAAGTAAGAAAGAAAACAAATATAAAAAACAATAGACAACCTCTTAACTTAGTCTGTATCTGATTTCACAAGGATAATGGAAATATGTGTTTCTCCGAATGGCAGCAAATATTAATTTTGCTGACTGATATCAATCACCAAAGTATTACTTTTCTTGCCTAGGCAGCAAAGTGGTTACTTTGCTGCCTAGGCACGAAAGTGATTACTTTGCTGCCTGTGATTATACATTTCCATAGCAACCAACTGAAATAAAGAGATTGTGGGAATTGTAATAATTTGCAAATACAATATCCTCATGAACAATCGGAGAAAAAATTATATGTTCAACTTGGCAGCAAAGTAGATTGACTGCCTAGTTAAACAAATAACTATTTTCTCCGATTGGCAGCAAATATTAATTTTGCTGACTGATATCAATCAGCGGAGTATTACTTTTCCTGCCTGTGATTATACATTTCCATAGCAACCAACCAAAATAAAAAGATTGTGGGAATTGTAATAATTTGCAAATACAATATCCTCATTATGAACAATCGGAGAAAAAATTATGTGTTCAACTTGGCAGCAAAGTAGATTAACTGCCGAGGCTGAATTCATAGCCGAGCGTAGCGAGGCTAAGAATTCAGCCTCGGCAGTCATTCTACTACTTTGCTGCCTATTATAACGGAGTTACATTTTGTGCAGTGATGTTTTCACTGATTCTCATTGAGTCATTTGATAGTTTGGACTAAAAAATAATCTTCAGTTTTCAACAGCAGTAAAGAACACATTTTATACACTGTGCTATTTATGGGATCCTGTACAAACCTGTTAAACGTGAGTTAACTTTTTTCACCAAATAGCGTTCAAAAAAAATAATAGTTCAAAAAAATTAACATTGCTCTTGAACCAATTTTCCAACAACCTCCCCAAATATGTTATTATTTTCAATTTGGTAAAAAGTAAGCTCTCGTTTGACAGTTTTCTACAGGAATCCCTATGTCGCATCTTATAAATAACACACAAAGTATTGTAATGTTCTTCTCATTTATTAAAACTGTTTTTAACTTGGGCTAAAATTATACGCTCACTATGAATAATTACTACAGGTTTATTGAAAGAACACTCACACACTATGATAAAATTAATTTATATACACACTACTTAATGCCTACTAATTTATCTACACTCGGTATAATAATTGTCCTAATTTATCTTTAACATTTCAATATTGCACTATACATATTTACTATCTGTTCACTAACTGTATACTGACTCACTCAGAAACCCGCATATATATAGTCCTCCGCAACTCTAGACGCTTCTTGAATTCATTGTCTGCGACGTGTTCAAAATTTCGAGAACAGGTATAAAAAACCAGCGCATTCGCCAAAATTTTAAGTTCGCGACAGGACCGGATTTTGAGTTACTGAGTTTGTAACAGTATGAACAGCAGTAGAAAATATCAATCGAAATTATTTTAAAATCATTTACGAATTTATACTCACTTAGGTAATTTCGCATTCTACCCTTAGGATGAAAAAAAGTATGTTTTTTTTATGTACAATTTCAAGGTTCAAATTAACAGTTTATGTGCATAAAAAAACGTTGAACTGAAGTGTCAACGAATCTTTGACGATTTTGTTATGAAGGTACAAAAAATGTCAGAAGATGAAATCCGGGGTATAGTTGATTTTTGTTTCATCATATTAGTAGTGTGACGTGCGGCACGCCTATAGTTTGACGACTGTAATAGTTACGGGCACCGGGTACACTATTATACAACGGTTTTGATTGAAGCTGGAAGCGTATATTTCCTTGCAATCTGAATTGCAGTCTATTCAGTTTGAAACTCGACGCGTAGTTAATTCCAGCAAGTCGATAACATTCTGAATCAAAGTTTTGTGTATGTTCTCGAACGGATATTGTTATAAATGCATGTACTGATGATAATTATAATTTGGTGTTAATTCAGATTGGTTATTTCCACTGAAGCGGTGAAACAATGATGAATACTGGAAAATTGTTCAATTATCCAGTTCTCAAGTTTACCTGTACGAAGTACGAGTTCTCTGAGATAATGTTACAAGCTCAGTGATTCAGAAGTCGGTCTTGTCGTGAACTATAAATTTTAGCGAATGCGGCCTTTCTAGAAGATTTCATAACAGAGTAATGCGATGGTTTATTCCCGATTGTTCTGGAAGCTCCGGTGGTAAATTCAAGAGAGTTCTGAAGTTGCGAAGGACTTTGAACGCTGGTTTTGAGTGAGTCGAACAGTTTTTCAGTATACAGTGAATATAAATAGTGCAATATTTAAGTGTTGAAGATAAAATAGGACATTTATTATACCGAGTATTAGCGCTATAGTGAGCGTATAATTTTATTCCAAGGTAAAAACTGTTTTAATTAATAAGAAAATCATTACAATAAAATCCTTGGGGTATAAATAGTGACTGATTTGCTAGTATAGTTAACGAATAACATTTCATTCCAAATTTGATTTGGTCCGTCGCTTTTTAACAAGCATCAAGTAGATATTTGGAATATCCTTAATTTGAAAGAAGATTTCTGAAGAGCAGGAAATCTCCTCAACTAGCGCAACTTCACCGGCAATTGATACTTCCAAGGCACATGAATAATCCGTATTACTACTGAAATCGTGAATAGTGTGGATGGATCTGAATAGGTTAGCTAAATATATATTTTCTTGTTTATCCATTTCCAGAGTGAAATGATTAAGGAACGACTTGAATCGATTCCACTGCTTTCCATAAATTATTCTTCTGACGAATGATTGTCGGTTGCGCGGAGTCATAATCTCCCCAGGTTCATTTTATTACATCAAAGAAATGTATGAACATTTCTCGTGGTAAGTAGATTTGAAAAATTACTTCCTCCTATCATGGATAAAGATTGGTATGAGTAATTATTGATTCAATGAAGTAATATTAAATTATGCTCAAAAGCTCACTTGATAGATATTCTGTTGCTGAATATAGCGTGAATAAATGGGACAAAGGAGAAGCCTCGAATATCAAAACTTGAGATTTACTTTGTGTGAAAGAGACAAAAAAAGTATAATGTTGATAAAAACTTGGGATATCATTGTTTCAGATGAAAGCACGCATATTAGTAATCTGAGTCGAATCGAACGTCATGTAATGTATCCAAAATTTTCCAAACATATCAATAAATAGATAGTTGAATATACGTTGTATTTTGCAGAAGTTTTTTTGGCCATAACCTTTTTCCATTTAATATTCTCAGATTCTGCTACTTCTTGAATTTGAGGTAAGTTAGAACCGCATAATAACAACTTTCAATCCAAAACTTGTAGTTTCTGGGAAAGTAAGGAGAAAACATTAAAATTTTTCAAATATTATTGAAGCAGCATCTATCCGCCCTATATATTTTGGAATAAGAAATAAAAAAAAAACGTGTTTTTTTCATTAACATCGAAATTGGGCCGTCGAACATCCTCATCAATGCAATAATTTTCAAGTTATTGAGACATTACAGAGTCAAAATGTAAATTTTCCACTCGATTAATGACAAATTTTATGCTGGTGTGAGTGACGCGATCTTTGATGTTGGTTGGGAAATGAGTGAAAAAACATTAGGGGTGATCTGAAATCCTGTGTGATACAGAAGTAAATGAAAACTTGAAGTAGGTAATTGTAATTTTCCATGTACCTATAAAAAATTTTCCCAATTCCAGGAAGTTTCTTGCCAAAAAATGTGGAAAAAGTCCAGAACAAAGCGTACGTGGAAATTTTCTTGATCAGTTAGTTTCACCTCGTTGTGTACTAATAAAAACGGTGAGCATTAATGAAAGTGTAGAATTTAGCCGAACGGTTTATTTTATCGAGTTCCAACAGGAGTTACTTTTCGTTAGCTTAATGTGTGTGGTACTCAGTTTCGATAATTTCATACAGGGTAAGTATGTATGTGTTTTTTGGGGTAACATTCACTGAGACCTGAAAGATCTATTGTGCTCCCTTACTTCTACTTAGTTTCTGAGGAGAGTCTCTGGAACAAGTAGCTCCTTTAGTTCTATTTCCCGGAGGAATTTTAGGATATCTGCAGGCTTCAACTCAGGTAAATGTTCCTCTTTTATCCAGTAATCTCCCAGGTACTGTGCTCTTGGATTCTGGAGTGCTGTGCAGTTGGAAAGTATGTGGATGGAGGTTTCTCCTTCCATGCCACAATATCTGCATTCTTCTTCCTCCACTATTTTGAGTTTTTTCAGGTGCCCATTCAGGCGAAAACGTCCCGTTAGGATCCCTGTTAAAACTGTTAGCGCAGTTTAACTTTGACTTATGCATTCATTTGATCTCAACAAGTTGTAGTTACCCAGAAGAATCTTTGATTGTCTAGGCCCTACTAAATCTTTTCTATGGTTAGATCTTATCTTTCTTTCTTTTCATACAGGGTATGCCATCCCTGCAACATTTTTGGATCACTAGTCATTGCGAGTAGTCCGTCCCTGGCTTCAAGACGCTACTCTTCATCCGTCCAAAATGAACATACTTGTACATTATGGCTTTGCCGTGAATTTTATGAAGATCAAATAACTAGTACAAAAAATAAAAATGGAAACCAAATTCAAAATGAAAACTTTGGAGGTCTATATAACACGAAAACAAAAATATATGAAGTACTGAACATTTTTTTGACTTAGATTATAATACCCTCCTTACTTTTTCCCATAAGTCACGGGACACTCTGTATTTTTTAATAATTTCCCAATAATCATTGAATATATTCGCTATCTTTTCAATTTTTATGCTATTTATTAAAAAAAAGAAAGATATTATGTTCACGTGAAATTGCATAAAGTAAAGAATTTTATGTCCATTTTTATCCAAGTTACTCCAGTGTTATAAAAAGTGAGAGTACAGTGAAGCTCAATATAAAACAAAATATGTTATAAATATGAATAATGATTAACCCTGTGTTACTAAAAAGATTATTTTTCTGCAAAACAAACGAAATTAGTGTTTAATTATTCAAACCATATCGAATAAGCACCCTGTATAATACGTTTATTGATGAATCACCGTACAACGTGTAATGTTGCACTTACACCCTCTTAAGACATTTCGTGGTAATCCACGAAAGAAAATCTTGCTAGATTTCATCTCCAGATCGTGATCGTGGCGTTGAAGTGGGAGTGGCGTCGAAAATAGCGAATGTCGTCGAAAAGCGACCGGCAGCAGCGCTCGGCAGGAGTAGCATTTAGTAACAGGAGGCGGACAAGCTGCTCTCGCTCCCTTTCAATTTCGCGCGGTTCGTATAAAAACAACAAAAACATCGTACTTCATTTTAATAAACAAAAGGACCACTAATGAAAAATAATAACCAGTAATTATTTTTAAAATATACGTTCATTTGTATTTTTGTTCTTGGTTGATGTGTGTGGTTTTCCTAGTGTTTGTGTCTGTTTTTTATTTGTGAACTAGAAAATCCGCAGAAATGAAAATGTGGGGATTGTTTTCGAAGCATTTGGCTGGAGAGCTTCTGGTAATGGTTTTATTATTTGCAGTGTCTGGTGAGTGTTTCTCAATCATTTCCAATAAATCGAATCGAGAAAATTGAATTATCTGAACGCCTTCTATTTTATTAGTAAATTTTATGAAATAATACAAACAGATATATTGGTTCTGCTTTTTGTAAATATTAAATATATAATGTATTTATTGAAGGAAAATATTATTTTCATAGTTATTATTTATAATATCAATATAAATAGCTCGGACTAATTTTCTTATTATTCAGCACTGCAAATGTTGAAAAATAGTACTTGCCACTGAGATACGTAATTTTGTTCCGATTATAAAAATAAAAATGTTATGGTGACTAATTACATTGTTGTTCGCGGATTAGGTACTTTTTGTGGCAAAATAAGGTACATGAACCCATGAAATAATTACTCGAAGTTCATTCGCGTGATATTGCGTGAACATGTTTTTGAAACATAGTTTGGGGGAATTAGCATAATTGCATTAATGACAATCTTTATTGGTGAAAAAAACAATTTGGAAAAGAGATAATAAAATAATAAGAGATAATAATCAATTTTCCAATAAAAAGTTTTTAATCGTATATTATGGAACAATAAGCATCTAGTGATGGTTATTAGGAGACGAGTATGGGAACTACGTATAATTATTAAACGCAGGAATTAGTATAATACGTAACGAGTGCGGAAAGTGACAGTGGTAAATCACTTTAGCACAAGTTATGTACACTATTTTTCCTACGACCACGCGATATACTTTTACCGAATGTACAATCTTGCGTTATTATGTAGATGTTAGAGGTATAACATATGTATATTTGTAGTTACTTTATATAGTTTTGATTACTTACCTTTGAAAGTGGCCCAGAAAATTGTGATTTTTCGCAAGTGCTAGGTACAATAGTTTTTCTACGAGCGTGAGGATTCACTTATTCACGAGCAAAATAATTTCAGAAATGCACTGACAGTTCTCTGACAATACCAGTTTATCATTAATTTGACATATTGGTGTGGAAAATATTTCCCACGCGGTGCGGGAATAGCTATTTGTATTACTAGGGAGGAAAGTGCCACTTTTCCTCCCGCAGGATGTAGTTTACTGCACGACGCGAAGCGGAGGGCAGTAAACATCCAAGGGAGGAAAAGGCACTTTACTCCCATGTGATACATATGATTTTTCCTCCTACCCACTTTTTTTTGAAAATTTATTTACGACACAAATAAGTAACGAATATAATTCAGGTCATTGCTTATATTGTGTATATTGTTTTTCATACCTATCTTTAGATTTTTGTAGTAGTAAGGTTAATGACGCTATGTTAGCTTGTGCCTTAATATTAGGTGGTGTATTTGGAAATTCAAAATCACATGAATTGCTCTCCATTTTTCAAAAATTCAACTAAGTTTAATGAATGTAGCGACTTTGCACCTCAAAAGTCAATCGCCGTGTTTACTGTCAGTGAGCGACAGCATACTATGCTTTTCTTATTCTGAACTCAAAAAACGTATACCTATCTAAGATTCCTGAAGTTGAAATTTGTATTGAAGAACTACGTTGAAGTACCATTAATGTTTGATTTTTAGCAAAAAACAGGATATACAGGATGTTCTAGAAATTATGGAAAAAATATGAATATAATGAATTCACAAGTTTTATCGTTTACAACTTACTTGAAATGAGAGGGAGAAAATGTATGAGTTTCCTCCCTGATTTGAGAGAGGAAAGTGTGTACTTTCTATAGGGGTAGGAGGAAAAATCAATTTTCCGCCCGCTCGTAGAAAAAAACTGTTTTTGTTAGAAAAATATTGCGATTTAGAATTAATTATTCATTTGAATCACTGTAAAAATCGAAATTAAAATTATGATATGGACAAATCAACTTAGGAAATATGCATTTGAAATATACTATAAATAGACTAGCATTTCAACATTCTATTTGACAGCTTTTGAACGCGTATGAATGAAAACCACTTTCCATACAACTAGACAGTGCGATATATGTCACTTTCCTATGTGATCGTAGGAAATTGCTATTTACCCAACTAGTGCGAAAAATGTCTGTCGTTCACCGAACGACGCATAGTGGAAAAACAAGTATTAGGTACAATATTTTTTGTACGAGCGTGACGAAAGTCAACAGAACTAATCAAAAGTTGAGATATTTTTCTCTAATTATAAGTGCTTATAGTTTATTTAGAAACCTATTTCATTAGATTATTGATAAAGTAAACATAAAGTAAAATATTATTAACATTAATGCCCGATTTCACCAACCAATTAGGTAACCAGTTAGGTAATACCCTAGCCGGAATTAAGAAGTGCAATTTGCGTTCCACCACGCGTTAAGTAATCCCTAAGGACGATAGGAAATACCTAACGTTAGGATAGCTTGTTAGGTCTGCCTGTGTGAAACGCAAATTGCACTTAGGAAATCTTGATTCCGGTTTAGGTATTACCTAACTTTAGGAATTGGTTGGTGAAATCGGGCATAATAGTTACATGTCAAAATCTAATACCTATTATTTATATTATAATTTATTGTGAATGTACAATTATTTGCGTTACTTAGATTTATAGCAGATGCTAGTTGCTTGTTAGAAATGCACTGACAGTTCTCTGACAATAAACAAACAAAAATTGAAGTAAATAGCTAGTTAGTTACAACTGGTAACTGAAGCATGACGCATCCACCATAATATACCGACTTGATATATCGAAGTGAAAAATTATTTTCACACGGTACGGAAAATTATTTCTACACGGTGCTGGAAATAGTTAGTACATTGTTTACCGGGTAGGAAAAGCTTAACATTCCTGGACGACTGTGAAGATTGCTAAGTCGAGGCGCAACCCGAGACTTAGCAACACAGAGTCCAGGAATGTGGCTTTTCCTACGAGGTAAACATACTATTTTTCCGCAAATCGTTTAAAATTCTACAGATATTGATTGATTTAAAAAAAACGCGATCATTTTATTCCCAAATAAATGGTGCTTTGAAATTCCTAATAAAATTACTTGGGTTACTATGGAAACGTATTGAGGTTGAATTGTCAAACTTGACGCTTATAAATTTAATTGCTGGTGTTCTCGAAAGTGAAATGATTAGTGATGATGAAATTTTCATTCCTGGGACTCCTCCAGAGCTGGTTGAGGCAGTGAATACTGCTTCATTAGAATTATTGCCAAAGAAATCAAGAGAAAAGTACGAAAATGCATACAGACGTTTTATGGATTATGTAGAACACTAACAACTGTACGGAAATATCATTTCCTCACAGTAAGGAAATGACATTTCCTTACAGTAAGGAAATGACATTTCCTTACGGTAAGGAGGTCCTGACTTTTTCTTCAAGGAATGTCAAAATTTCCCAGCGATTTGCGGAAAATTAATTTTCTACACCAAAATTTGTGTGGAAAATCCAATTTTCCGCCCACTTATAGAAAAAATAATTTTCATACGATCACTACCCAAAGTGAGCTTCTGCACATTCAAATCTAACCGCAAAGTTGATGATTTCCGCGAGCTGTCATGATTTGACAATATTGGCGCTCTTAAGCTGAAAGTAGCTTTGGCGCACGCGGAATTTAATTTATTGATAATAGGAAGCTAGTAGTTAATTTAATATAAATTATAGAATAAATGAATATTTTAGTTGATTTTCCAATATGTCAAAGCATCCATCAGTATTTTCCGTAATAATTTAATGAAAGATAGGGAAATGTGGAAAATATTTGACATTTATATAATAGTATCTGACACAATGTAATAAGTGTTGCCAACGGAACTGCAACCTGGAAACTGCTAAGTACAAATTAAATTTATTTTGGTGTGATCGTAGGAAAAATGTTCAGGTATTTTGAGCAGAAAGTCCTTCAGTAGTCGACATATTACCAGCTTTCGGTCTCGTCTGCCAAAGTACTACTTTCTGCTCTTGATACACAAATAGCTATTTTCTATTTTTCCTATTACCTACTCCAATTATTATGGTATCTATCTAAGGTACGCCGAAACCGATCCACAAGTGATATTGTTCCTTCAAACCAGAAAATGGTTGATTATATCATTGTCTGATAAAGACAATGATTATATCGTGAAGATATGCCAAACCCGTTTAACTTGAAAGTGTCTGTCTGTTGGAGCATGTAATCCGAGAAGTGGATGCTTCTTCTCAGTAAATGGTCTACTTTTTGGAAATTAATTTTTATAATTTGTGAGACGTTATAATAGTATCCAGACACCGATTGATAAAACGATTCACTTATGTGACAACTGTTACAAGAAACTGTGATTGAGTCAATCCAATAATTATCATGAGATATTCAGGATCTGTAGGTGTGGATGATGTCCATTGAGGACATTTCCCAATAGGATACAAGTGAGCATCAAGAGGGAAAGCATTTCCCCAATATTTGGTTAAAATACGGCTATACCACATATCGGAAAGATCTTGAAATTTGGGCAAATCTAATGATATAGTTAAGTGTGGTAGTCGAAAAAATAGAGTGTGAAACTAGCATTAAATTGCTATCAACATACTTGTATATATTATGACCTGCAGATTGTATTAATATAAGTTACAAGTATGAAAATATCAATTGTTATTTTTATACTTGTGACTTGAGAGCCCTTATAAAATGATTATTGTAAAATGGACATTCGTTTCGCTTGCATATTTGTGGAAAATGGAACAAAACTGCATAATTACCTCTGTCATCGATAAAAATGGAAATTGCCAACTGGAATATTAGATTACAGTGCACTGGGAAAATTATATAGAAAATATCCAGATTCTATGAAATTCTGATGAGAATAATGTACAAGTATGACTTTGAAATTGTCAGGATTTGATATTCACTGATGAAATAGACTTGTGAAAATTACCAACTGAAATGATATTAGACTATAGTGGAATGTTAACCAGGAAAATTACATTTTGAAAATATCCAGATACTATGAAATTCTGATGAAAATAATGTACAAGTATCACTTTGAAATTTGTCAGTATTTGATAATAACTTCCTTCGATTTGTCGTGTACTCAAAATAAATCACGTTTTATTATGCTTTTTTCCATGTATTTAAATCCTTTTTATATCTAGTTTAGAAGTGAATGGCTTGATAAACTCTAAACTTCATTTGCACAATCAAATAATACCGAGCAATTAATTGAAATATTGGCAAAAAACAGAGCAAACTACATGCATCGAAGCTTATTTGATGATCATCGTTACCTTATTGTGGATTCCAGAACACATTGGATTGAAAACAAAAATTAAAAGGTAATCAACTAACAAAGAAAAAGACTGGATCGCTTTTTTGCGGGTTCAGCTCCAATGTACAATAATTAGATGAAGAAGGCAATGACAAAAAAAGAGAGCTGCAAGAGTTATTGGATTCGGGTACTGTTTTGCGTGCTTCAACAACGGACTTCAGATTTTTGGTGCCATCAAATAGTTTGTACTTTACCAAAAAAATTTCTTCTACCAGTGCTGTCACTAAACTTGTGCCTAAAGAGCTCGATTTTTCTAGTGCATTAACCACTTACAACCCTCTTATTTGAATCTCACCTTGCATTTCCGAGGTCTTATATACGTTTCCAAATTACAACAAAGAACTATTTGTTACATTCACGGTTCATGTGGGAGGAAGTACTGGGAATTCTCTTTTGAAAAATTTTAAAATTTCAACTCTTCTCGGTCTATTCACGTTGGAACTTTCCTGGATGGTTCGTAAACCTTTTTACCATTGAATAGAAAGATCAATCCATAGCTATCCTACAAGCAGGAAACATTTTTTTATTTATCCAACAATGCTCATCTCTGATCTCGTGTAAAATTCCAAAAATACCAACACGTGCGTGAGATGAACATTTCATTTTTCATTTGCACACTATACTACCTATTCACTCAGGTCAGCACTGGCTAGTATTACTCGAGTTCGTTTGAGAGTAATAAATTTTCTCAATCACTAGTTGTGAAGTTGACAATTATTGCTTTATCTAGCCAACCGAGAAGTTGAATTCCTCTATCAGTGGTTAATAATTTTGTCTGTTATTAACCCAGGTCAAGAATTGGATAATTCGAATATTTTGAAAATCCAGAGATAGTAGTTCAACAAAAACTTGGGCAACATAATTTTCCATACCCAGGAGATTGTCTTCAACCTATTTGCTGCTTGAAATTACCTATCAAGATAAAATCATTTGAATATAAATGCCATTAGTTTGGAATTCGCTCTTAACTAAGAAATGACTGATAACGTAGCATGCGTTAATAATAATATATCAAAAGCTGACAGTGAAACTGTTAGTCACGGGGTGAACGCTGCTCTGAATTATTTCAATTTTTGTCCTAAATTTGGCTAGTAGTAGAAAAAATTGTATATACACCATTTTGGTGAAGACATTTATGAACCTCGCACCTTTTCCGCTCGCGCTCAAGCCCCTCGCGAAATAATTTTGGTGCTCGATCAATAATAATAGTCTTCTAATGAATACTGATTTCTAACTATAAGCCGTCTCTACTATCACTCAATAAATCTAAATATCAATTTTCAATAATTAAATGATGGACTACTTTGATATACAGGGTGTAACATACCCCCTTAAGCAGAATCGGTTACGGCAATAATGTTTGCTTACGCCTAATAGTTTGATAGATAGATTAACGATATTGGACAATACTTAGTCATCATGAATTATCGATAATTATGCAGTAGGTAGTGCATGGACTAAACGTAGTCCCATTGTACACTGTGTTATTCATAAGATGCGACATAGGGATTCCTGTACAAAACTGTCAAAAGCGAGCTAACTTTTTCACCAAATAGCGTTTCTAAAAAATAATGACAGATTTGAGAAGCTCGTTGAAAAATTAGTTCAAATGCAATTTTAGTTTTCTCAAATTCATTCTGGTTCAATAAAAAAATGGATATTCATGTTTCAAAAGTCAAACTCCATTTTCATACCACTATTGGATGACTCTTATCGATTACGTGATGGCTGACATGGTAGTGCACTGGATAATTCAAAAATTAAACCTGAAATATGGTGGATCAGTTCGTTGCTGAGATTTTTTTTTGTGGCCGAGGGACTACTATTCATTTAGCCAGTAACTCTAGTATTAAATTTATTGATTTTTGGGTAGGATGAAGGTAGACATTTCACACCCAGGGAGGTGAATAACTCGTTGCTGAGATGAAGTATTTTTCTTTTTGTTTTTAGTATTTTTTTCACAATTTCTGATTTATTTTAAATTTTATTATTTTTAGACACCGCCATATCAGCCATCACTTATTCGTTCAGATCATCCAATAGTTGTTTGAAAATTGAGTTTGACATAAAACATAAACATAAATACACAAACATAAATATCAATTTTTTCATTGAGCCAAAACGAATTTAACACTAGAAGGCTGGACTCCAATTCATATACTTTGAAGCTGGAATATCGTCAATTTTTACGACCATTAGAAATAAAATTAGAAAAAAATATTTAGAAAAGGAAATTAAACTTTTTTTATTATGAAACTTTTAATACAATATACCTTATAATATAAGAGTGGACAAAATTAGTATATTAAAGTATAAGTGGGTATAAAGATCCTTAAAACACGCGCGATTTTTCGTGCTCGAAATAGAGCAAGTTTTTTGAAGACCAGTTATCCACGAATACTTTACGCTATTTTTTTTTATTAGTGCACTTTGAGATTATAATTACTGGAATCTATTATTACTACAACAACAAGAAATGGAAATAAGACCTTACAATGTAAAATGGTGCTACATCAGTATACCTTGCGTTGTCATGGAAATGGGAAAAACGTAAACTAATTTGAATTTTGTCTGTAAGACTATTGTTGTCACCGCAGTGCATGAAAATGAATTCTACTAGTAATATCGATTTTTTAAGTAGTAAGGCAGAATCGCGGTTGATACCGCAAAAATCTTGTGGTGTGTATAAAAAAGAATATCAAATGGATGGAAGAGCGAAATGTCACAGATATAGATGAACGAGTTGTGCTTGCTTACCTTCAGAAAATGTCGGAGCAGTACAAGGCGTCGACTATGTGGGCTATCCATTCCAAATTGCAATGTTTGTTGAGGTTAAACAAAGGAGTCGATATAAAATCATTTGTAAAAGTGCATGCATTCATGAAGACAATTATTAAGAATGACGTAGCTAAGAAGGCATATTATGTATTCAATGAAGATGATTTGCGGAAGTTTTACATAGAAGCACCGGATATTACGTATTTATTTTTGAAGGTGGTAGCCATTTGCGGTATCTTTGGGTCTTGAGAAGATGTGAATTATGCGATTTGCGCTTACATGATATCAAAGAAGAAGGAAGCGTATCAATTATTACTATCCGACCGTCCAAGACAATGAAGGCTCAACGTTTTACTGTAGTCGACAGTGAAGCAATTAGTTATGTGCGTTTGGTGGAGCAGTATTTATCATTGCGCCCCAAAAATGTAAGTACAGACAGAGTATTCTTACGATATGATAAGGGACACGCTTTTCGACGGACGTCCGCTACCATTATGGCAAATAGTGGCATGACCATAGATCAAATACAACGACAAGTAGGATGGAAATCGGCAGCTGTAGCGACTGGTTACGTTGAAGAGAGCATTAGCAATAAGAATAATGTTTCCAACATTATTGGTAGCGCCATTGATGGAAGCTCAACCTTATTGAGTTCTGAGAATGGTAATGGTATTAATTTAAATACCATTTCCACTGCTTAAAGGAATCGAAATATTAATATATCAAATAATACTAATTGTAATTTCCATTTTCATATGTAAAATTGTAAAAAAATATTGTTCGAATAGAGTTTTTGACGTTACAAAGTACTCCTGTCAGAGATCAAAAATTGAAAAATTGTCACTTCGTTTCTCGAAATGTTGATGTTTACATGGTAAATTTGAAAAACGCGCGTGTTTAAGGGTGTGTTGTTACTCAGCAGGTTAACCTACTGGTCACTGGACCAAAGGTTGAACCACGTTTAACCACTATTCAGTAGTTAGGCCTTTTTGCGTTGTAACACAATATGTGGATCATAGGTTACGTAACCACTGGATCTCAGTTGAAATTTCGACTTATAAAAACGAAAATGAAGGTATTGGAATAAATTAAAGGATCACTAGTAAACAAAAACGGTATCAATCAATATCAAGATTATTTATGGGAAAAAAGAAAATCAGTGCAAAAACCAAAATTACAGTATATAAAACAGTTTATCAGCCAATCCTTTTATGGAAGTGGAAGCTGGATACTGTCACAGAAATATAAAAATAGAATCTAAGCAATGGAAATGAAATATTTTCGGTGAGTGAAGGGTATAACACGTAGAGATCGTATAAGAAACGAGGAAATAAGAAAAGAACTGGAAGTAGAGCCAATACACGAATTATTAGATTAAAAAAGCTTAAGTGGTTAGGACACTCAACAAAAATGAGCAGCAGACCAGTCAGGAATGTGTGGGAAGACCGAATAATAACAAAATGAAGAGAGGAAGACCTAGCTTGGAACTTGGAACCAAGCAGTTGCAGAAATACTGGAAAGAAGAAATAGGAGGGAAGATGCAAAAACGATGACAAAAAAAAAGAAATGGACTAATCCCATCTACGAACAAAATATTTAGATGTAGATACCTTCCCCTTCACCTTCGAGTATGAAAAGGGTTTTTGATTATATGAGAGTGAAATAATTTTACTTTAAACTTTTTATAATAAATGAAGCTACTTCAGTTCAGGTTGTTAGTTTCAATCTTCTCTATATAATGAGTAAGCTCCGGATCTTGGAATCATTTCTAGTTCGAGGAACTCTCCAAAGTCCCCATGGTCTGTAAGTTCTTGTAAATTAGCTCTCGCGTCTTGCAGTTCCCCATTCTGTTCAAAATAATTCGCACTAAATGTTCAACAGGATAAATATATCTCTATATACATTTTTTTTACTTATCAATGGAAATCCAAAATAACTGTAAAACGTCATGTAAAACGTCAATTGCGAAACTTAATTGTTAAATTGAAGCAGTCAAACAGATAGAACAAGTAAAATTGTATTGTTTCGTGTTTGATCATAGGTTAACTATGGGTTAACTCTTCAATATCTGATGGTAAACTTTTCGAAGGTTAACCAGTTGGTGAACGTCTAAAATCTCGTGTTACAACAACCTTTTGAAGTTAACCAGTGGTTAACTATAACAATGGTTTAACCTACCGAGTTACAGCACACCCTTAAAGTTCGTTTTAAACACGCTTGTGCGTGCTTTATAGTATATTATTAAACGAGCAATTTATGATAGCCATAATTCACGATGGGTGACGTTTGCGTCACGAGCCGCAGGCGAGAGGCGCAAGTCACCCAAGTGAATTATGGCCATAAATTTCGAGTAGAATACTATACTTTGTCCACAACACTTGATTTCTTTATTAAATAAAAGTTAGTAACGATTTGGTATTATACTAACCTCAAAATGTTCTGTCAGCTACATAAAAATATAATTTGACATATATAGAGATGGGCGATACTGTAGAAAGTATCAATACAACGTACCGTTATAAATATATTGTTTTAAAATACTTAATATTAGAAAATATCGCTATGAAAAGTATCAATACTAAAAATTACAATATTTTATCGATACGATATATGTCAGAAACAAATTTCCTGAACAAAATACACAGATTTAAAAGTTTATTTCATATTGTAGGTAAAGTAAAGTATAACCAATTTTAATTTGAAGACCCATATTTTTAATCCCATTGAAGAAAGAAGCCGCCCAGTGGCGTGCATAAATTTTTTTTTATAAATTCGAATATTGTGAAATAATGTTTTTCAAATGTAATTCCGAGTGTAATTCAAATGAATATAGTGGATAAAATTAACCTAAAATTCGGCCCATCATCATTTATTGCTAAGTCATTTGTTTGTGGCGCCAAATTATTAGATTCCCGCGCATCATCTTGGACTGTAGTTTCAAATGGTCTCCAAAATGCCATTTTAATTAATTACAAATGAATTATATTCTCAAAACTTACCCTAACGTCTACGAACAAATAAATATTATATTGATATCAATTCACTCAATATAGGTATTATTATTTCACTAAACTCACTCAACCAAGAAATAGATTCTACTATATTATTTTAAATAGATCTACATATAAATATACAAACATAATTGCACACGCCTATGAGACTTATGAAACTATTGCACCCTAAGCCCATTAAATTTTTTATGTTATAGTGGACCACCTTAGTAGCTACCCGAATTTTTCGATATTATGAGCAATATTTCACTCGGTAACAGGCAGGTGCACCTGCGGTGCCAGATTTTCATAATATATCGGGCATACATGAAGTTGTTCTAATTAATTTCTCCTCTTAAAACAGTTTTGAGCGACTTTTTTCAATTCTTACAAATAAATTTATATTATGTATTTTTTATTAAATATTTCCAAACTAGTTTTCTTAGAAAATCATGAGCTAACAGTATATTGGAGTAATTGGAAACATGTAAAATGAGCACAACAATTTCAGAAAATATATCTGACAACATTGCTTTATTTTATGGTCCTCAAACTAACTTTGGTTACACTTTACCCCCATCTCTAGTTCATAATACACTGTAGTGTATTATGGTTCATAATTCACGACAGTTGATATATACCATATACCTTTTGTAAGGAGGTAAAATATCGGCTTATTATTAGGTGGTCGTGGACAAAATAGGTAAAAGGGTTCACCAATAAAAAAATAAACTTACATATTAATTTGTGGTATAAACTGTGCAAATATTTCCTCGGTGTTCGCCACATACAGCTTGACGACATTGCATGCAATATGTAGTAGTTATGTTTTTTTTTTCACTGGGACAGTGAAGGAAGATTTTCCTTCCTTTCCACCATCCAAAGGAGGTTGAGGATCTGAAGAAATTTCAAGAATATCGCAAATATCTTGGCAAAGATTTTTACGCAAAGTCGTGATACGTAGTCTGTCTCTCATACAGGGTTCTGCCAGACGCAGACCTAACTCAACCAAATATTGGTACATAGAAAGCACTTTTTCGTTCGAATTTAATGTGCTTGTAACATAAATGACAAAGGAGTTGATAATTTGCCATGTTTATCATGTCATAGGATGGTTTACTTTTCGAAATACGTTAGATACGCTGATAGACGAAAGTAAATCACCTGACCTTTTTAAGGTGAATACTCTGAGCTAATTTGATCCCTAGAGGTGACAAACGAAAACTATACAGTGTTTGGGATTTATTGAAGTTCCGATCTGGAGCGCTATTCTGTAACACGTTTCCGAGAGAAATCGGTATCGGTAAGACTCAGTTATCGACAGCCGTCGGTAAGTCGCAAGTGCGGCATTCTGTGTACCTTTTCACCGACCGATATCGCGAATTCGAGTCGATAAGGATCGGTATGTCTACCATGATCTCATGAACACCTCGGTAAGCGTTGTCGATTTTCGTTGAAAGGAAATTTTCACTATTTGTTGATGTTTGGTTGGAATTGCGGATTATTTAAGTGAATTTTTAATATTTGAAGAGTAACTATATTGTGTATAGTGCCTAATCTAGTGTTTTGAGGTAAACATTGGTGTATTTATCTCTTAAACGATCACATTAAAAAGGCATTTTCATAATATACTAGAAAAAGATAAATGTGACAAAATAGTTATATTAGAACCTTCCCAACTTCTCACTTTTCTCAGAATTAGGCTATTGTAAGATAATAATAGTTATTTTTATTAATTCTTAACAGAATGGCTGCTCATCTTGGTTATCTATGGACTTGAGTTAAAAGAAGAGCATGGAGAAAGGAAGACAATCCGTATGACTTGGATGACGATTTTTAAGTTCTTAATGTTAATAAACATGAATTGTATCGTTCATGCTAACAGATAAAATATATGTCACTGTCATTATCAAAAATATAACCTCTTATCTTCAACGTTCATTTTTGTTTGTTTACAAATTTGAATTTCCCTCATCGCTCATTGGCCAAATGTACCGAATGGAGTGACGTTACTTTTATACCGGAATTGACAGTCGTCGGTATCGGTAGCCATCGGTTGCGCGGCCGACGGTACTAATATAACGCTATTCTGTATACCACGGTTTCCAACGCTCGGAGTTGCAACCAAAAATTATCGGCATAAAAGTAACGTCACTCGATTCGGTACATTTAGCCAATGAGCGATGAGGAAAACTCAAATTTGTAAACAAACAAGATAAGAGGTTATATTTTTGATAGTGACAGTGACATTTATATTTTATCTGTTAGCATGAACGACACAGTTTATGTTTATTAACATTAAGAACTTAAACATCGTCATTTAAGTCAAAAGGATTGTGTTCCTTTCTCCATGCTCTTCTTTCAACTCAAATCCATAGATAACCAAGATGAGCTGCTATTCTGTTAAGAATTAATAAAAATAACTATTATTATCTTACAATAGCCTAATTCTGAGAAAAGTGAGAAGTTGGGAAGGTTCTAATATAACTATTTTGTCACATTTATCTTTTTCTAGTATATGAAAATGCCTTTTTAATGTGATCGTTTAAGAAATAAATACACCAATGTTTACCTCAAAACACTAGATTAGGCACTATACACTACTCTTCAAATATTAAAAATTCACTTAAGTAATCCGCAATTCCAACCAAACATCAACAAATAGTAAAAATTTCCTTTCAACGAAAATCGATAACGGCTACCGTGGTGTTCATGAGATCACGGTAGACATACCGATCCTCATCGACTCGAATTCGCGATATCGGTCGATGAAAAGGTATACAGAATGCTGCACATGCGACTTACCGACGGCTGTCGATAACTGAGTCTTACCGATACCGATTTCTCTCGGAAACGTGTTACAGAATAGCGCTACAGAATAGCGTTATACTAGTACCGTCGGCCGCGCAACCGATGGCTGTTGTTAACATACCGATACCGACGACTGTCAATGCCGCGTACAGAATAGCGCTCCTCTGGGGATAAAAAGGCAATTATTCATAAACATCTTAAATCTATTGTCAAATTTGGAATTATCAATACAGAATCGTGTAATCGTCTGAAATGGATTCTCGACCTTGAACAAAAATTTACGTGCTCTAGAACCACCTCAGGACTCTACCCAAGGTTAAGTCAATTACTTAATTCAATTATTTCCGAAAAACTACTATGAAACTAGTTGAAATGAGTGGAAAAAAATGAATGCAAAAATTATATATATGCCATCTGTTGAAAATTTAAAAACCTATTTAAGCGAACGAATTCAATTCTTTTATGATTACGAAACTATAAATAATTCATTATACCAATTGAGAAACCCGTCTAAGCGTTCTTACGAACGAAGTGATATACAAACATACCAAAAAGACCATCCATTCTCAAACACAGACACAAATAAAAACTCAAATTATACATGTCCTCTTTTGAAAAAATGATCATTACATTATATATCAATGTGAATCACTTTAGGCCATGTCCACAAAAAGTGAAATTGACACTTGAAGAAATTTGAATATTTGTGCCAACTGTCTAAGATTTAAGCACAAGAATATGTTATCCTTAAGGTAACAGAGAATGCAACAAAAAACATAATACTTGTCTACAAGACAGAAATTTCAAAGGATTCCATAAGCAAAAGTCAAAGGGAAAGGTTGTCTTTACTGCTTTACTGCAAATATCGGATATTCCAGAGTATACAAAAAAATATTTCTTTTTCTGCATAAGTGGAAAATGAAGTCCCATGGAAAAAAATAACTTTATTCCAAAAAAATATGCAATGCTCCTTGACCATGGGGATGATTCGACTTCCAAAATTTGGTAAAAGCTGTTCCATAAACAAATGAGAAAATGGTACTACTTTTTTAAGAAATCAATACCATTTCACATAATATTTTATCATATTTGAATAGCCCAATAACAAGAGCAAAATTGAAATCTTGTCACAATAATCTACTCTAAGACATAATTATTTCGAAAGTTATTATTCTAATTTTTTTTTCAAATCATTTTTTGGCAGGCGTACCACGATTATTGCCTCTCAAAAAGCGTGCATGAATGAACAACGATTTTTATATGGTACTTCCATTATAACACCCAAAAGCGTGAGTAAATGACCAAAGTATGGTTTTAAATGAAACTAACTGTTTCTAAATGACTCCACAATATATTTGAAAAAATGTGTAAATTGCAAGTAAATTATTTGACAATTTACACATTTTTTCAAATATATTGTGGAGTCATTTAGAAACAGTTAGTTTCATTTAAAACCATATGATGAGTAGATTCCACGAAGTGAGGGTTTATACAGTTAACTCAAATGACCAAAGCTTTTCAAATGGGGTTTTCCACTATTTTTTTAGCTACGTAATTATTCAGTTGCCTTGAATTCAGTGGCTTGTTGTATAAACTTTTGTGCTGTCAGTAAATTTGACAGAAATATCATACATTTTGAAAAATATTTAACATTTTAATCAGTGCACTTATTTTTAATGAACCTCGAGAAGAATACAATACAAGATTGTACTGAAATTAGAATTCGTTGTGTGTATATTTGTATATAGAAAATTCATTTTTATGTTTTTCAACTCCAAAGCACATTTTTTTTGTTCATGTGGTCGTAGATAAAGTTTTGTATGACACTTGTCGCAATAGTATAACTACATGCACATGTATCATAAATAACTATTATCTACCAGGAGTTGAGCGTTAAGCTGCAGTTACCATTTGATTTTTCTGAACATTCCATATATCAAGTAAAAACTGATACTCTATCTAAAAAAAGCAGTTACTCATTTTTAGTCTGAACAACTTCTTATCGGTCAGCACAATCTTTTTTTCATATTACACAAAATTGCCGAGACTGTTCCGTCAAACTTCATTCACGTATCTCATTTAAAACTTGCAGTGTTTAGCTTGCTCATCAGTCATTTTCTGAATCAGGTCTTGTTTATTTGATTCTCGGTGCTTCGACAGGGTGTACCAATTTTACGACAAACTTCGGTATATGGGTTATTTCAACGGATATCAGGAAATGCTATTAATACAAATAGTGAATGTCTTTGAAGTGCATATTTTGAAATTACCTCGTACTATACAGAGTGTTGCATAACTCCGTTACAAACCAAACATATAGTTTTTCAAACAAGAACCCCTATATATTAAACCGAATTCCTATTGCTCACATTTTTTTGAAGCATTGGATATAAGGTTTTGCTACGTTATACAGAGTCGTTCAAAAGGTATGGACACGTTTATGTGAAAATTGTAGGTAAATCAACGTAGCTTATTGTACGTTGAAGGAAACAAATTTATTTTGCACAACAGAGTTTCGTAATATGTTTTTTAAACCTCATTTTTTATAAAACCCCCCCAAAAAAATAAGATGTATTTTCGACAGTAACCACAAACCAGGTACTAATCAATCTTTATATAAAATATCCAAAGCGCGGAAAAAATGCAACTAAAAAAGCTAAAAATATGCATGAAAATGCAACAAAAACTGACAAAAAATGAAAAAGATAATGTATTTTATGATGTTAAATAATACTATATATTATTTGATTATTTTAGTATGATAGGGAGAATTAATAGTTATACAGCAAGAATTTACATAAAGTATCAGATTTTATCATTAATAAATTTAAAGTACATACTAGTTGAATTATCAACCTGAGATAAAAATGACACAAAATAAGAATATAGATATTCAAACAGACATAAGTCACGTCTTATCATAATTAAGAAATATTGATAATTGATTGTTTTTCAAAGTTTTCTCGGAGGAAACTTCGTCTCTTGTCAATAAACATATGTTTTTAAAAAATCACTTTCAAAATAATTGGCAATAGATGCTCTTTTAGGAAAAAAATGGCATTTTTTTGGATAAAGTAGGTTTGAAAAAATCAAAAAGTTGCACGTTGCATGTTTTCGTGCTTTTAACATATTAATGGTGGGGCCAGTTATTCAAAGAGTATGTTTGGACGTACGATATGGCGATAGGAAAATTAATATTAAGGCTGAAAATGGCGATTTTCAACGAAAAGTTGTTGCATTGGTGTGATATGTTAACCTCTAGAAAAATAGTACCTATATAGTAGACATTTGTTTAAAAAATTCTATACTCAACTCACCTATTAGTGGGCAATGCAATTTGCCCTTCTATTTTAGTTGAAAGATAATATATTACCACCGTATGATTTCTCAATCTTAATCTTTGAAAAACATCTAATTTTATCATATTAAAAATAAAACAATCGACTTTGGGTTTGTAAATTTTTGGTCTTCTCATATAAATATGTTCTTCATCAGATGGTTCCGATGAACTATCACTACTTAGATATTTCAAGCATATCCATATTTTTATAAACAAAGGTCGCAAACTGAAAATGTGACGTCATACCATTGTCAAAGTGAAGGAAGCTTTTATGTATCAAATTGCCAAAATTCCCACGTTTTCTTTTGGCCAAAGGGGTACTTTAATATTGATTTTTCAACCAAACCTTTCTGTTAAGGGTCGCTTTAAAAGTAATCTCCAAATTTATTATAAAATCCCAACTTATAAAGGAATACAGACTTAAAACCGTCACATTTGGTTTAGCGCGGTTGGTGCTGTTCTTATGGCTGCTGTGATGTTCAAACAAGCCATTCGCTGTATTTGATAGTTTTTGGATAGCCGTTGCTTGTAGAACCTTCGGTCCCCATGCAGTTGCTTAATAAGTTAACATGGGTCTTATTATTGCAGATCGGTATTTCACATCTTCCGAAGAATCTAGTTTGCTTTTCGGGAGGTTTCAAGCCCGATAAAAGTCTTTTCCTGGTGAAAAGGACCATCTCAGTATTCCTGAGATTTATAGACAGTGAGTGTTCCTTACACCATGTTACTATAAATGTAAGCCCATCCTGCGCTCTATCGCACAGTGTGTTCACAAATTTGCAAGTCTGCAAAACTATGTCATCTGCGTATGCAGTTGTGTAGCATACATTGTTGTTGAGGTGATCAAATAGGGTATCCAGGACCATGTTCCACAGAAGGGTTGATAAGACTCCTCCTCCTGAGAATCCTTCCATGACCAGTGTCCTTACTGTGATGTCTTCTACATTGATACTCATGGCTCTACAAGAGAGCATTTTGAGTGTCCGTTCTCCTGCTACCAGGGGTACATTCCTGGAGAAAAGTTGCTGGGTAATTGTTGGAAAGGTTGTTCAATCCAACGCTCCCTCGATATATATGGATATACTCAGGGTGGATTCTTTGTTGTTTAATGATCTTTTGATTCTGCCAACCACTTGGTGAGGAGCCGAATCAGTGGACCTTCCCGGAGTACATGCTTGCTGATTTGGATGAAATAGGTTTGAACTAGCACTTTATTTCTTATTAACCACTCGCATAACTACTCGCATAACTACTCGTTTTTTAAAAGAAGGATGTGAGACTAATTGGTCGAAATGCTTTTGGTAAGGTGTGGGTATAAATACCACTCGTATTTCTCTCCACTTACTTTGTATATACCTCAAAGCTTGAAAGGCTCTGAAAATTTTAAACAGGCGCAGCGTAAGAATATGCATTTCCGATTTAAGTAGCTGGTCTTATTCGTATTGTGGAGGTGTTGTTGGTACTTCCGTCCAGTTCGATGTTCTAGGAAAGACAGAACCTGGGAAGTGAATTTCCATAGGAGGGAAGTTACTCTCTAGTTATTCAAAGATAAAACTGTATGCAATTATTTTATAGTAGATCATCATATCTGTCAAATAAGACTAGTTTCGTTGAAATAAGTTAATCCAAACCAAACTTTTCTATGAAAATATATTTGTTCCCCTTCACACCCCAATTGAAAAAAGTGTTATGAAACTTACCGACTGAATGAAGTTTGTGTGAAATTTAGTCTCTTTTTAGGTAACTCATTATAGTATAATAATAACAGGTATATTTTGTACTCAATTCCAATCAAGCTAAAAATCCCCCCCCTCTATTCCACTAAGAAGTTATTTTCCTCAAATTCAACCTACCCAACCAACGCTCCTTGGTATGTAAGAAATAACGACCTCCATAGAGACCTGGGTGTGGATATGGTAGTAGACGAGATAAGAAAATTTGCAAAGAAGCACGAAGAGCGGCTCCACAACCACGATAACGTCGAAGCAATCCAGCTGCTGGACCAAAGTGGGTTAGTAAGAAGACTCAAAAGGACTAAACCTTTTGAACTAGTGTGGTTGCTTAAAAGCAGAGCAAAGTTCGTGTTGTGTAGAGAAACCGAGTGAAAATAAAACTGAGTAGTTATCAGTGGGTCTAACTCTGTATAACTTTTTAGTTTTAAGATTTTAACAGAAGAATATTGCTCGTTAATCTTATTTCTAGATTAGTTGTGATTAAAAAAAATATTCAAAAGATGTTCCTGAGATAGATCAGAGGGATTATATTTTATTTGTCCATCCAGTGAACCGCTAGATATAAAAATTCATTCCATTCCAGTAACAATTTAGTTTTTAATATCAAACGCTTCGTACTCCACTTTGTATACTAACAATCTATCGTTTCAGCCTCGGGTTTACACTTAATTGGTTGTCTTTCTGTTGATACAGATTCGTTTTGTGGAGTTCAAACAATTGTTCATTCTCCAAGCTAGTCAATAATGAATATAGGTTTTACTCCAAATGTATTTTATTACTGGTTGAAATTCTCATTCAAAATCCAATCTCGACAAAAATGAATATTTTCCAATAAGATTTTTAGAATAAGTATAAAAATACGTAACCATGTCTATTATTTTGGCTGATGTGTTCATCGTATCCTTTTGTACCAGTCACTAATATTGCTCGTGTTGTGCTCTGTAATACCCAAGAGATAACTTATTTGATATTTCTTTGCACGTAACACGGCGAACTAAATTACTGACGATAGGGATCGAAACATTCAAATATATTGGTTTAAAGCTTGAAAAAAAATTTTTATTTACAACCATGTATGGTTCATTGAAGATAAGTTTGCAATTTTGACATTTGTAGTTACAATTCCTGCCGCTAAAGAAAATCTTAATATCCTAAGTGTCGATGGAATAATTAATTATATAACAGGGAAAGCTACACGGTTGAGAAATTGGCTGCTGTGTCAGGGGATGCCTGACTTATGTAGGCAAAATCAGGCAATTTTATCAGAATTTCTTCTGTTGGTTTTTTATCTTCATTCGCGTTTTATAGTTTGTTATTCACTGTGTAAGATGTAATCTGTTATCTTTATTTAAAAGAGAGTATCGAACACTGCGTCTTTATCAAGTGTTTCAAGGAGATGGTAGCATCCCTCTATTATATTTTGAGTGAGAACGAGTTAACGGTGGACCACTAATTCCTATTACTTCTGTGAGAGCTGTAACTTTTTAATAAATACATTATTACCTCATTATATTCCAGCATTTGCGACTGAATACTTGAAGAACTTATACAAAATTCCAGGTTATATTTTCTTTTATTCAATTTTAAAAGGGGCCAAGGCCCTGAAAATTATAATAATCAAAATTTTATAATTTTTGCTTTTATTTTTGAGGTGAATGTGATCTTATACAATTAATCTCTCCTCGTCAGTTGTTGGTCTATAATGTGACCATTGTGGTATATTCGGAGAGTCAGTTTTAAGTGTTAGTTGTGCTGCCCAAAATTTGCTTTTTTTATGTCCGTTTGCACCGTTAGAAATTTAAGCACGGTCCTAAGTTTTTGCTTATTGTACTGCTGCAGCTTAAGTATTATTTATTGAAGACCGACTTAACGGATTGCTTACATGGTAACACTGAGAAAATCTAGTAATTTATTAGTAACTTTTTGTATTTGAATTTGTATCGAGTAAGTGAATAGTCAACCTGTGAATACAAAAAAAAAAAAAAATCCAGAAATCAACGGATATTATCAAACGACCAGCACAGGCATAAAACCAAAGTACTTCTATAAACTGATTCGAGAGAGACTCGCTGATGTTTCTGTGATACAACAAGATCATTATTTTGATCTTGTTGGTTTCCTTATATAAGGTGATATTTCACTTTAATTTATTTGTGAAACCTCAGAGGTTCCTTCATCAATTCTGAAACCCGTTAACAATATCTCTCTCACACTTAATCTTATGAAATGCATATTCCTCTATGTCGTCGAAATAATCAGATCGAATGGATACAGTGTCGGGATATTTAAATGATTTCCGAAAATGTCGTTTATTCGCTATCTCTACCTAAGCGCAACCCATCAACACAATGCGATGTCAAATAATAATGTCAGAATAAATCGACCCAATTCGGAGCTGAACTTGATATTATGGGCTAGTTTAAGGAATACTGCAACGCAAATTATTATATGCTTGTTGAATAATATACTATTTTCTACTACTAGCTGTTAAGTTGACAGTTATTACTTCCTATAACCAACTGAGAAGTTGAATTTCCCTATTAGTAGTAAATAGTTTTTTTTTTCAATTATTAACCTAGAGCAATAATGGACAAACTAGAATATTTTCAGTATCCAGGGATAGTAGTTCAACAAAAAGTTGTGCAGCATAATTTTGTAAACATAGGAGATTATTTCTAATATATTTGCTGCTTGAACTTACTTATTAATTTGGAATTATCTCAATAAAAAGTTGATGAATGTGTGTTGATTGAAAAATTAGCTGTTTAATCTGAGTTTAATTCATTCAAAGCTGTCAGCTGTGCTAATGGCTGGGAATAAAATAGATTTTGAATATCATTGCAAGCTGCATTTGCTTATAAAAAAGGGAGAAGAGGTCAGGAAGTTGAAAGTTTTCACGATAGGTTTTTATTTTCGATAAATATTACCGAGTCCGATGAAATATATGGAAACAAGAGTTTTCGATTGATTTTGAAAGAAATCGTTAAAACTAACCGTTTTTTAATAAAGCCTAGAATTTTGTAGTAAATTTATAGTTTTCATATAGAAATAAAAAAAAGGTTTTTCACCATTTCAACTTCATATATCGCTAAATAATTATAATTATTGTAACTATTAATGGTTAGAATGTGTAACAGGAACTAACTTATGAAACAGCAATAAATCTAAAACATATGGAGAAGATTGTTGGAAATATTTGTCCAAACTAAGTTTTTCCAAAAGTTTTCCCCGAGTAATGGGTCAGTACATACTTCTTACACCGAGAAAAAAATTTCATCCTCACAGCAAGTTTTTCCGTAATTTCAGCCAAAATTAATAGTTTACCTAACTAGAGCGTGAAGTGAGACTTTTTCGCACGCTATTGCAGATGGCCGAACGACGCTTTAGCGGAGTTTGGCCAGCAATCGCGTGCGGAAAAGTCACTTTACATAGGTGTTAAGTACACTATTTTTTCTACAAGCATGTAGAAAAGACCCAAATGTGAACATTAAGAAACATTTATTATTAAAAACGTATTAAAAAATTAATTATCATTTGACATTCATTTGATGAAAAATTTTATTAAAAACTATTGTTGTGAAGTTAAGCTCCACTATTTCTCTTTGGTGTAGTAGTCATAGTATTTCTATAGTACCTCCACTAAACCAAAAGATAATTTTTACGAAGATATCAGATTATTATTGTGAAAATGGTTAAATACTTTATTGGTATAAAAATGTGATTTCCCTAATAATCTAGCCTGGCTGTTAAGAGAATGATTATTTTAAAGCAGTAGAGTCGGGCTTCGGTTTATACAAGATTCTGCTATGACGGCAAATATTCATTTGTTCCAGAGAAAAGATTATTTCTTGTCTTGGAAAAAATTCTTATTAAACGCCGAAACATTATATTCCCTACAGGCAACTCATTTCCAGCACTTGATAACGTTTACGCTGCTGCAGAAGTATGTTTTACCAGGGTTTTTGTTGACTGGAAATATTGCTGTTTAGTACTGGATATGAAATTAATGATAAGTCCAAAATATACCAAACCGAAACTGCGAGTATACAAGGTATTTCGTTTGAAGTGGCACATCTGATGATAATCTTTAAGCCATATAACTTTTTTATTTCAAGTATTCCCTAATACATCACAATCTTTTATAATAATATCAAACTCAACCTGCATCATGAACATATTTCAAAAAACCTACGCAGTATATCGGTTTGATTGCAAACTTCAATGAAAATTTAATTAAACCTATTTACATTTTCAAGCTAATCCAAACTTATAAATTAAGACAAATTATGAATCATAAAATTCCAAACGATATCGATGAATAAAGTGTTTTACTATCCGATGAAAAACTTAACACGAGGTTCTCTCTATATATTCTTCTACATCATTTATTTCCCTCGCAATTTTCAATATAGCTTCGAAACACTTCCATCCATCGCATGACTTTTCAAATTCATGATGACCCCGCCAGTATCT
Source organism: Galerucella nymphaeae (assembly GCA_963978555.1). Lineage (NCBI taxonomy): Eukaryota > Metazoa > Arthropoda > Insecta > Coleoptera > Chrysomelidae > Galerucella > Galerucella nymphaeae. The sequence goes on from OZ021718.1 coordinate 13,954,306, forward strand.
ACTAATAATGTAGCTGACGTCCTGTATATTTTCCGGGACTGTACAACTTTGAATATGATGCGATTTGAGGAGGTATCTTCCAAAAGTATATGATGAGCCACATTTCTTGAAATAGTCAATTCAAATCTGAACTTTAAACTAAACCTACTGCGATTCCACAAACAGGACCGCTTCTCGATATTTTGCTTCGCGCTAGAGATATCGAAAAGTTTCACGCTGTACTCAAACTGCCGTTAAACGGTAGCCTACTAAAATGCCGTTAATAGATATGACGTCATTGACTAGACGCACTTGACGGCTTTTTATTCGCTTTGCTTGAAATGCCGTTAATTCAGTTTAGGTTATGACTAATATGCGTACTATATTCTGATATTATCGAGTATTGTGGTGTGGATTTGAAATATTATTTTCGGGGATAATATCACGAGTGCTCCAAAATTATCGATAATTTTACTCGAACGCGTATTCTTCGATATTGTGCTGGGGAAATAAAAATCTTTACACAGTGTCATATATTCAAATGCTTCAGTAAAACTTAGAGCACTTTCGAAGGAATATTCATCAAATTGAATAATATCTTGTAATAATAAATGTGGGTGGACAAAAAAATATGCTGTGATTAAAGGTCAAATTCCAGTTGATTAACTTAAAAGATGTGGCACATCAACATGTATGACTGCAAAAATTCAAATCTGTGCCATCATCTTAAATGCGAAACACTGTATATACCATGTGATTGGATAGTGCATTTTTTCCATATGTAATAAATATCCGTGTATGGGCAGCATGATTAGGTTTAAGGGTTCTATACTTCTTGAAAATTGGAGTTTAATCAATTTGTAATGAAAATCCTTCCACGTGAAACACGAACTAACAATCTACATGACATGTGTCTTCGTATCCGGCGCAGATTTCGGCGACATTGTCCTATTGATGCCCACAATAAGTATCACCTGGAGCAAGCAAATAAGTTGTTATTTGGAAGTAAAATTGGTGTGATTTCTTAGCTTTGTCACATTTTGCACTATTTTATGTATTCATGACCCACTATTGTAAACAAAATCGTGAGTGTTACATATGGTTCAACTTGTATTGAATATAGGAGATTTCCATAATGACTGATTATACCGAAAGATGAATTTGAAAAACCAAATTTACTAATACATGAAAGAACAGCAAATCTGGCAACATTGCGAATATCGAATCTAGAATCATGTATTTCAAAATAGATATACTCCAAATTTGGTATAATCAGTACTAGGAGTTTACGAAATAATTGTCAGTTTCTAGACTTTTGTGCCACTTTGTATATTTATTATACCAAAAATCGGAAAATAATTTCCTATACTATACTGAAATTATTTTCCGATTTTTGGTATAATAAATATACAAAGTGGCACAAAAGTCTAGAAACTGACAATTATTTCGTAAACTCCTAGTACTGATTATACACTATGCATTATATTGGAAGCCACATATTTGATTTCCATGAAAAGTTGTGAATACGGATAGCAAGCTATTACGAATTGATGGAAACTGTTTGATCATTCACCTCCTGATTCTACTTCAAATTTCATAGTTTATATGTGTAGTATACCTCTCCTTGTGGTTTATCAATTTTTGAGTGAAAAATTGGCCGGATGAGAAAAAGATTGTCGGATTGAGAAGTGGAAAGGTCAAGCATTAATGAGACTTCAAAAATGTCTCAATCTTCAATAAATGCAACTAGCTCAGATCTTCGACCAAGCATTATGTTCACTTTTCTATTGATATTGCCATTTATGATTGCAATATGGAAAATCGGATGAGGTAATCTGGCGAATTCAGGATGTACTAGTGTATGTATAACGGATCCGGTACCAATATACCGGGTCTAACAAGGAGCTACAATAATGATTTCTAAATACAAAAAATGGTGAATTCCATTCAGTGTGTTACGAAATGCGATGCAAAAATCACGTGGTACCTAAATATAACACCAATTAAGATACATTTTGAAATTATTCCGTCTATAACTAAAGTCTTCCCCAAAAAGTGTGCCAAAAAATACATTTTTCCAATGGAATGGTGGGTGTATTTTAACACTGTCTGAATCATTAGTGTAGACTACATGACTAGTCAATTTTTCTTCTCTTTCTTCAATATCCCATACAATGTTTCCAAATAATCACGAGATTTGTCTAAATTTATTATTCAATATTACCTGATTTAGGATTAACAGGAGTGAGAAAAAATCTGTTATTTGAATACAATTTTGAGCATAGGCACACGTGAAGAGCAAAAAAATATCAATGGGAATATTTGATTTCCATTATACAGAATATCCAAAATTTAATGTTATTTTCCAGAGTTTATTTTTTCGTAAATTTTAAATGTAAGTATATAATTGCATATGGCATACGTTAAATGAAATACGTCAAAGACCTGAGACTTGGATTACCGCACAGGCTGGAATTAGACTATGGGAAATACGGCATGAGCTGATCTGACTTAAAATTCAGTAATCCTAAATGGTCTGGAATAAAACACTTGGTGATGACAGTTTGCAGCAATTTGAATTAACTGTGGGGGCGTTATGCAAAAGGAATTCAACCCTATTAACTGCTTAAACCAAACTAGAAATTGTTTTAGAATAGTTGCTCTCTAATGACACGGTAATACACAGATTAATTCGAAGTATCAAGATTCAAACCGATCTAATAATACATTCACTTTGCCCAAGAGGAAACAAAAAAAACATGGAAAGACTTCCTAACCAAAATAATAACTCTTACGATAGCGTGAAACTCGTGACAGGTATACTATATTATAATATTTTAATAAAGAGTATGACTTTCTTATTAAGAATTAGAATGAAATGGCTGCATTCGAACCTGAAGAAGTTCAAGAATGATACTTGTCTCATATTCATGATTATTCGGTGACAATTGAACAGGCATGTCTAGAGTGTAAAAAAGCCTTCTTCTGAATTTTTTTTTGCATCGGTTGCTAGGCAAGCTGCTAAGCAACAAATGCGAAATGGAATATTTTGTGTTAGTTTTAGGTTCACTCTAAAATCACGACGACTACGGCTTATCAGATTGTGATGTCCAGCGACAAATTGATGAAATGTCAGTAGATCGTTTCTGTCAAAGTTTTAGTAGGTGAAAATTGAACAGGCAAGTCTAGAGTGTAAAAAAGCCTTCTTCGTTGGAGATATAATTTGTATTCCGATTGGCAGATGATACAATCAACACAATGTGTTCCCTTAAACCGTTTTTTCTGAACAAAAATTGAATATTTACCCAGACATTGAAGAAATACCACCATTAACGTTACCTTTAATATGAAAACGTTTCTTTTGTATATTTTTATTTTCAGTTTATTTTGATACTGAGGATTTGATTGCTTTCTCTTTTTAAAACTTGATTCTGTATACGTATCGGGTTTTCTACACAATTCATTAAGGTGTTGACTGGATTGCAATCCCTTATTGACTCTTACCAATTATTTCTGTCTTGTTGCTTATTATAAGTAGACCGTGTTATTTATCGTTTTATTTCAGTTGGTGCAGATATCATGATTAAATATTAAGAGAGGTCTCCTCACAGGTATACAAACCTCGAATCTTAAACAAAACTTGCCACTTATTTAGTAATTTTTAAGTTCAAAATATTTAAGATAAATGTTGCTAGTATAGTCCAGGGTCGATAATTTTTAAAACCAAAAAAAATCATAATAGGATGAAACCCATTAGAAAAGGAGGGGAATATGATAAAAATGAAAGGAAAAATAATTCACGGGCGATCTGAGGTTGGGAAGGGGATGGGGGTGAGTTTTTAAGGGTAAAAAACGGTTTTTCTCGATTTCCAGCAAAACTAAAAGTCCTATCGAAAAAAGTCAAATAGAAAAGTTGTAGATAATAAAAAGATCTAAAACTTTTGTATCCACACTTTTTTCACATAACCTCAAAATTTATGTGAAAAATTCAAAAAACCAAGTTTTTGGTTTTTTATTTTTATCTTTTACAAAAATTTATTTTTTTTAACGGAATTTTGTGAAAACTTACCTTTTTATGTCCCAAATACGCTGTAATTTATTTAATTAAAACTATTTATTTTTTTACCTTATTTTGAATTAATATCGAAAAAACACCCTAATTTTCAATCGAAAATTCACCCGTCAAAATATCAGATTTTTTCAAAAAGTTGGTGTGGTTTCTGTTCGTTGAAATCTCTACTTTCCGATGGTGAAAAAAAAAATATATGTTACTATGGTAAATCTTCTCAGAAAACGCAAAAATTAAAAAAACTCGAATCCGTTTTTTGAATCATTATGTAAAATTTTGAGCAATTTATTAAAATTTACACTCTAATTACTAGAAAAACGTAAGATTATAACATGAAATCTTACATTTTCCTAGATTATAACATGAAATCTTACATTTTCCTAGTAATTAATGTGAAAATTTTAATAAATTGCTCAAAATTTTACATAATGATTCAAAAAACGGATTCGAGTTTTTTTAATTTTTGCGTTTTCTGAGAAGATTTACCATAGTAACATATATTTTTTTTTTCACCATAGGAAAGTAGAGATTTCAACGAACAGGAACCACACCAACTTTTTGAAAAAATCTGATATTTTGACGGGTGAATTTTCGATTGAAAATTAGGGTGTTTTTTCGATATTAATTCAAAATAAGGTGAAAAAATAAATATTTTTAATTAAATGAATTACAGCGTATTTGGGACATAAAAAGGTAAGTTTTCACAAAATTTCGTTAAAAAAAAAAAATTTTTGTAAAAGATAAAAATAAAAAACCAAAAACTTGGTTTTTTGAATTTTTCACATAAATTTTGAGGTTATGTGAAAAAAGTGTGAATACAAAAGTTTTAGATCTTTTTATTATCTACAACTTTTCCATTTGACTTTTTTCGATAGGACTCTTAGTTTTGCTGGAAATCGAGAAAAACCGTTTTTTACCCTTAAAAACTCACCCCCATCCCCTTCCCAACCTCAGATCGCCCGTAAATTATTTTTCCTTTCATTTTTATCATATTCCCCTCCTTTTCTAATGGGTTTCATTCTATTATAATTTTTTTTCACTTTTCATCATTTTTAAAGGCTTCTACCCTGGACTAGTAGTACTAAATCGGCTTTTATTTATGCAACTCTTGACTATTTGAACAAATTCTTCTCCGGGTCAGCTGTTTCCAGTGGCGTAGCGTGTCTTGTCGGGGCCCCGTATAAAAAATTTGTTCGGAGGCCCTTATATGAGGGTAAAGATTTTTCACAGAAGAAAAAAAAATAAACACTGTACTGCACTCCGTGGTTTAACATCCAATGCACAGATCACCTATAACTAAAAGACTGCCCTCTCTAATAAATATTTTGGCTACAGCAAATTTGCTGCCATCTGTAGTTGTCATGATATATTAAGAGAGAAAATTGAGCAGAAATATATAAATTTTAAGGCGGTAGATTTAAAACTTCTGCCCATTTCATATTTTTCAAAATCATGTTTTGAAACGTCTCAAGCATAAAATAACAATTTCAGGTTTTTGGTCCTAGTTGCATTTCAAAAGTAGAAAATATACACTTTAGGGGCCCCTGTGGCCCGGGGGCCCCTATAATTGATACGGCGGTAGCTACGCCCCTGGCTGTTTCGATGTTTTAGTTAAAGATAATATACGTTTTGGTTTCAAACACAATTTCTGCCAGCAGTATAGTCTGGGGCCAGCAATGATTTTTAATTATTTTCATTCCCAATAAGTAGATTATGATTCCATTCATTTACCCGCTAGTATGTTTATTTTACCTACCATTCTTTTTTCTCTTTTAATTGTTTCTATACTTATAGGTTAATTTTGAAATGAGATTTTAATTATTATCGTCGTGTCTCTATATTTTGAACTTTTATAACTACATTTTTTTTTGGAAAATTTCAAAAATTATTATGATATTTATAATTAAGAAATAACATCCAAATATTCAACATTGTTTTACCTCAAAAACTTCTCATTCTTCATTTTACAGAGACAATGTGGGATAAAATATTTTTTGATTTAAGTGAATAAATAGTTGAACATTCGGGAATTATTTTCAATAAAATTATTCCTTGGCAAATGGGAAAAAAACACATGCAGCAATTTTGCTAAATAAACAAACCGTATATTATATCAATGACTTTTTTTCAATGTTGTATTGGCACGCATCTTTTCCAAAAATAATCGAAGCCACCCAACTAAGACTAATAAGTGATTAAACAAGAGAACAATCATAGGAAAGCTCAGAGATTTCAACTCAACTCTACCAAAGCGATTCTATTGAGAAGCGCTATTGCCATTTTAGAGTAGGTAGATGAAATGAATTCTTTAGTCGTCCTTTGGTCTTAAATTTTTTTCTCACCAACTAACACTTTCACTAAATTACATATCCTCTAATAATTATTTGAGTTATTTTATTTGGTTGTTTAAAAATGCTATATAATATATACAGGGTGATTCATAAGTAATGGGCCAAATTGTAAATCTACGTTCAGAAGGTCAAAATAATAATATTTTCATCAACAATAATGGGTCTTAGTCTGCAGCTCACTGAGGTAAAGGATGTTAAAGCGGAAAAAATAGAATAGATTTTTGTTAATAGATCAGCTACTTTTCTGAATAATGACTTGAAAATTGGGTATGAGCTAGTTTTTGTAAGAGTGAACAAATATGTGTGAGAGGATTTGAGTTAACTTGTAGATGTCGCCACATGCGCCATATGAATTAGATGAAATCAGCTACAAATTTTTTATCGCTCATTATTTTACAACTTATTTATTTAATTTGGATAGCCCCATCATTTTTGTAGAAAAAGAAATACTTGTTTGATTTTCAAAATATTGATCTATTAACAAAAATCTATTTTATTTTTTCCGCTTTAACATTCTGTACCTCAGTAAGGAGCAGACTAAGAATCATTGATTATTGTTAATCAAAATATCATTATTTTGGCATTCTAAACGTAGATTTACAATTTGGCCCATTTCTTATGAATCACCCTGTATATAATCAATTATGTTGTTAGGTAGGTGATTTCGACTATAGGTATTAAAAATACAAAAAATTGCAAGGGATTATATAAATTTTAAGTGAAATATCTAATTGATTTATTATTTGAATGAATTATTTCTAGGAAATATTCATATACTATTCCACCAAAAATCAAAATTCTGAAGAAAGTCTTCGATAAAAATTTAAGCTGGAAAGTTCGCGTTTTAGTTGATAGAAGTTCAACTCATCCATTTGTTTTAAATTATTTGTGACCAATTTTTTAAATCTTTCACCTACGCATTGTTAGTAGTACATGGGGAAAGTGGTTCATACGCACGTTAAAGACTACTTTCAAGTGAGAAAATATCACTTTCCGCACTAGCTATCATATATATTAAACAATTTTATGTGGAAATAACAATTTTATTCTTATCACGTGACGGCTTTTAATCATGGCTTTTCACACACTTTTAACGTATTCAACCGCCGTGTAATGGACCGATTAAAATCCCCCGTCACGGAAACTTTCAAGCGTAACATATTTATCGTAATCCTTGCCTTTCTCTAAAATTCCCAGATATTTTGACCAATGAATTTTAATCAAATCAAATAATGCTTAATGAAAAGCAGCTAAGTTGTTACTTAAATAGTAAACATCTAGGTTACATTTTTCTTGTGGTTGTTTGAATATGAATTTTCGATATTCTTAATTTTTACGCTTTTAGGATTAATCCGACGCCCATATAGAGAACCGATGATGGAGAATATTAGTATATATTTCGTGAAATTAATTGAATGTAATGAATAATAATACCCATATGAAGGAATTATTGGATACAAAAAAATCAAATGTTATAACAATTGAAAAAGGATGCAAAAAAATGTCTCGGTCATCTAGCAGAAAATGGAAAATGTTAACAAGAGCAGCTATGTAAAAAGTGTTAAATAGTGGAAATCAGATAGTTTGAGTGTGATGAAAGCTCTAGTAGAAATTGTCTTAGAGACATTTCGCGTCGTGGATTCCTTCCTATAGAAATACTTAACCAGATTACGTCAAAGAAGTTTGAAATTCTCAATACTTTGTTCATGATAATTTTTTCAAGTTATGAAGAACTACTTTCCTTCTTTTGGCCAACTTATATTACTTATGTACTCATGTATATGGGGAAGGCTCCACGGCGCGTAATATTCTTGGGAAAATTATTCAAACATTTTTCTCCACCACTGGCTATGAGGTTGACAATTATCCCTTCTTCTAGTCGACTGAGAAGTTGAATTTCTATATTGGTGGCTGATAATTTTTTTCTATTATTAACCTAGGTCAATAATGGACTGATTTAAATTTCTTGAGATTCAAGAGATAGTAGTTTAACAAAAACATATGCAACATAATTTTACATCCCAGGAAATGTCTTTGACGTATTTGCTGAAACTACCTATCAAAATAATATTATTTGAGTAAAAATGCTATTAGCTCAAAATTCGCGCTCAAACAAAAATGACTGATGACATAAGCAGTACGTTCATAATCTATAGAGCGAAGACAGACAGTGTACTTGTCAGTGCGAGGTACATACTTCTCGTGTTGCGTTCTGTAGTGTATAAGTGTAGCTCTCACAATCAAGGTGTTGTGTTGTGAGCGCAATACCACTGTGATATTTCACTGTTGAGATTGTGTATACTGTCAATTATTTTCAATTTTTGTCTAAAACTTGGCTGGTAGTGGAAAAAAATGTATATACCCACGGTGGTGAAGACATTTATAAGCCTATTACCCTATTCCGCTCGGGGAAAAGCCACTCGCGAAATAATTTTGGTGCTCGGTCAATGATAATACTCTTTACCACCTTGGTGTATGATATACTACACATAGATTCAAAAGTTTTGCATCACCCTAAATCTCAGAAAAAAAGAATGTGTTCATTATAAATGGATCAGAGATTAATCGAATAATTACTTTCAAGACGTGTATATTTTTCAAAAATTTTTATTATCCAATAATAAACTTGCTTTAAACATAAAAAGTATTCTTAGAAATAAAATAAATTAAATACAAATTGATTCTTTTTAAAGAAAAGGTTAAGTGAGAACCTACATGAGAACTTTTAATAATGAGTATTTCCATCTCTAGAATTTATGCAAGCTTGAAGTCGCCTGCCCATGCTGTTTACCAAACTATTGATATTCTGTTGAGGAATATTTCGCCATTCTTCTTGGGCCGCATGAACAAGCTCTTGTACACTCCTGGGTGGATTTCTGCGTGCTGCCACTGCCCTGGCAAGCATGTCCCAAGCATGTTCTATAGGATTCATGTCAGGAGATAGGGCAGGCCAGTTCAAACAATTGATCCCTTCAGTTTCATTTACAGCTCTGGTCCGATGAGGTCGGGCGTTATCGTCCATAAAAACGAAGGCATTGCCAACAGCTGCGCGCCATAGTCTCACGTAAGGATGTAGAATCTCTCTGAGATACGAGATACCTATCACCAGTCATCGTTCCCTCCACATGAATTAATTCTGTGCGATCATTTAACATGATACCAGCCCAAAACATAGCACTTCCTTCTCTGAAGGGCGGCACGGGGCGAGCATGGGAAAGCTGAGCAACTCTCGTTGGATCCCGCCACACACATATTCGATGGCCCAAACAAATCCTTGTCTCGTCGGAAAAAATCACCGAATTCCAAAATTCTTCAGGCAAGACCGCGTGTTCTTGAGCCCACTGTAGTCGGCGAACTCTGTGCTCAGGTTGTAGTCTGGGCACTCTTATTGGTCGGCGACACCTCAAACCTGTCGCAAGTATTCGTCTTCGTAATGTCGAGATCGATACTTGAACTCCCCACGCATGTCTCATATCTCTTTGGAGTGCTGGTATTACCATGGTCGGGTTTCTTCGGATAGTTAAGTGGATATAGCGGTTCTGCCGCTGATTAGTAGCACGCCTTCTACCGCTTCTAGGTCTATCACGAAGAGAATTGGTCTGGAGATACCGGTTCCATACACGAGACACATCACTTTGCCAAACGCCAACTCTGTTTGCCACGAACCTTTGAGAATGACCTTCTTCAATTAAAGCCACTATTCTTACACGGTCAATCTCACTTGTGACTTGACGATTCATGTTTGCACTTAAAAGCGTAAAAATCAAATGCCTTGAATTTTAAAATGATCGCACTAAAAATGTTATCTTACAAAAAAAACTGTAAACATCTGTATATTGCAAAAAATATGAAACATATTGAAAAAGTAAACATTGATAAACAAGCCAACAAAAAATTGTTAGCGCAAAAAAATTCCTTCGCATCCGAAGAAGGTGATGCAAAACTTTTGAATCTATGTGTATTTTCATATCACTATAAACAAAGAAGTTCAAGAAAATTTTGTCCCATTGAATTCAAACTATGAATAATAAAGATAGCGTTCCAGGTCTCAATACTTCCCTATTGGAAATTTCCTCTTCTTTAAGAACTCTTTTTCAAAACTCCTTAAAAATCAATAGTTTTTGGTTCATTAGCAAAAACTAAATGCCAGGTATAGGATGCATATGAACTCTCTACGATTTATTACTAGTACGCATTTCTGTCGAAGTTCATATAAATGTGATTTTGATGAAAAGGAATAGAATTTCATCCATTTCACTGAATTATAACACAACAACACAGAAATCTGGGTTTGCAGATCTTGACTTATTTTCAACATTATTTATACTCATTATCACTTCCTTTTTGGTTATAATATACTCGTACTATATTCAGATTTCATATATGTTATTATGTATGTCAACAGCTCGATCTCATTTATGAGCTCACAAAATTACGAAAAGAGGCGCCACTTGTATTTGCGTAGATTATCTGTATAAACTGATACAAAAGATAGGGGATAATGGATATCTGCGAAACTCAAGTTTTTTCAAACTATCAAAATTTCCTCGGCTAAGTTCAGTAACTTTTTTCACAACTCCCCTAGTTCTAGTTAATAGAATACAGGGTGATTCCTTAGTGCGATTGTGAATGAAATTTTGACCGATTGTAGCCAGTTTAGGGACTCATATTTTAAAATTAGTTGCAATTGTACAGCGTGTTTCAGAACGCCATGCCAGATCAAAGTTATATGTTTTTAAATGGGTCACTCTGTATATTACTTTAAGTTCGAATTCTGCTAGACTTCGCTATCACAATGATATGATATTGTAATGGGTTATACACCGCATTTAAAAACTTCTGACCACTTGTTTCTGTAAATCGTAATGACTTCAACGCCCTGTATACTTTAAACTGCACAATTAAAAATTAATCATTTATAGCCACATGTCTGTGTCGTCTAGTACTACAATTCGATCGGACGGTTTTGAACAGATCGACTTACATTTCTAATTACTAAGAACGCTAATGATGATATGGTTCTAATTTATACTATTTAGAAGAGCTACCTAACAAACCCGATCTATCTGCGTGTGTGGTGGTACTGACATCGACCTTTTAAAACCTTTTCCTGAGTTAACACACTTTCCTCACAATATGTTGATTGTTGTAAATTTATTTTATAATCTGCTTTTCATTTATTTTTTCATTGGTAATAAAAATTTCAATAACGAAATAGAAATATCACAAAAACTATTCAGTTTGAGTAAAGGGGATACTCAATAAATTTTGAAGTATAGTTGGGTAACTTACATTTACCGATGTAAAATACAGGGTGATCCATTAAAAAAAATTGTGAAACCAATATATTCGAGTTTTGGATCGTCCTGCATACGGTTCCTTAGATATCGAATCAGTTCGATTGAATTCGACTATCACAGACGTACGGCTATAAAAGATTAATTCCAAATTGTGCGGTTTAAAGTATACAGGGCGTTGAAGTCATTGCGATTCACAGGAACAAGTGGCCAGAACTTTTCAAATACGCTGTATAACCCATTACAATGTTATATCATTGTAATAGTAAAGTCAGGCGGAATTAAAATTTAAAGTAAATTACAGGGTGTCCCATTTGAAAAAATATAACTTTGATCTGGCACGGCGTTCTGGAACACGCTGTACAATTGCGAATAATTTTAAAATATGGGGCTCTTAGCTGGCTACAATCGGTCAGAATCTCATCCAAATATCCCCAACCATTCACAAGATATTGGACTTTATCGCAGCAATGAATCACCTTGTATAAGTCTTCAAAGTTGAGATTAATCAGGAAATTAATAGTAAGTTCTTCTAGAAAAAAAAAGGTGCATTGAGGATTGAACCCCGATCGTACACGACATAGTGAACCATTCCTACCACTAGGCTATAGAGCATATTTATTTATAAAAATGTGAAGAGCAAATACATATATACGTAACTCATTTTTTCAATCGGAACCCTCACATTTATTAATGAGATTAATTTGGGATTGCGTACATACTAAATCTTCACCATCGCTACTTCTGTTCATATAATACGTTAAATTATGATTATTGAATTATTTTGACGTTCCAAACGACGCGCTGTCAGAAGCTTTTTGCGTTATTAGGTAGGTATTTTATGTTTTGAAAGCGACGATTTGATTTTTTCACTTTAGCGTGAATTCTGATAATAATAGAATGTGATTGGCTAACAAGAGTGAATTTTTTCCATTATTCACTGGTGTGAAGAATTTATATCATTACACAGCTAAATATGTAAACATAATTTGTGCGTTATTATTTAGTCATGGAGATAATATATTTTAGGTACAGCTATTAATTGTATCAATTGCATGTTATAAAATGAATAAATATGAAGACTGTATATGTACAGTGTCCTGAAATATTTTGACAAGGTAGTATTTATTGTTTTTCAAGAACATGCTAAGTACATACACTCCAATGTACAATATCCTATGTTCTCAACTCTGACGCTATTATCAATTAATGTAACAGTTGATTTGGACAATGAAGTGGGTATACAAGTAAAAAACGCATGATAGATAAAACATTCCATTTGAATCATTCAAAATTAAACTTCCATATGAAAAAATAAACTTTCAGCAAGTAATTTTTCAATCAATAAGCAGAAACATTCATTTCCAATATACCACTAAAGGTGGACTGGGCCTGAAAGTCTGTTTCATTTTTATCCCTAGATCTAACCTGTTAGGACTTCCTTTCATGGAGTGAACGAGAGACAACATGAAAAAAACTAAGACAAGCCATTGGAGCCTGTCAAAAACATAAAAGCAGACTGCTGCAATGTCCATAATGACGGAAGACGGCTTGAGCATCCAATGAGGCATTTTATTCATTCCAAAATCAGTTCTATCTGCGAATTATACTCTTAGGCGTTTTTCTTCCAATTTATTCCAACTGGGGATACTACTTATTTATTCAAAAATTATGATATCATGACATTTTGTCATTAAAATTTGAAAATTGGAGCAAAATAACAAACAGCCTTCGTAATTTTGAAGTATGGATAATATATTATTATATTTGTTGAATTCCGATCAGTCGCTCAGAAGCTACAGCTGTTTATTCGAAATACTAGTGGATCACCCTTATTTTAATAGATACGTGAAAAGTGTGAAAACAAAACAAAAGTTTCTCGAATAAAGTTATTCTTTGGTACTGTGTCTATTTCAGTGAAGCACATTTCATACAGAACTGACCATATACTTTTTATTTTTGTTGTATTTCAATTTTTGAAGTAAGTTCGAAGTAACCACATTGATCAAAAAATCAAATATTGATTTGGTTTTTTTCTTCATTGGAAGCGCGCTATGGAATATCGGAGGAGGATAGCAAAAACCAACATTCACAAGGTACACATTGTAATATTCTTCTTAATAGAATATAAAAAATGGAAGGCTCTCTGATATATTATACACTCTGTCTCTTGGGCGGTTCCTGAAAATATTATACGAGTAGAAATAGACAAAACAAATTTTTCGATTCCTTCTTCTTTTCTATCTCTTGGGGCGGTTCCTGGAAATATTATAGAAATGGACCATAAAATGTTCAAGTGAATTTATTCTTGAAATTTCTTTATTGAAATCGCATCATTTTGTTTTTGAGCAAATTAAAAAAATATATTGAATAAAAATAATTCAAATAATATGTACCCAATTTTAATTGGAAGCTTCCGCCAATATTCCTTCATCCATGAATACTTTAATCACTTCTGTTTCTATTATTATTTCACTTGAATTATTCAACTCTTGATAAGGAATTTAAATACTGGAATAACTTCTAATTATCCATGAAGAAATGTTTTTGACACTGTTTTTAATTCTATACATAACATAAATTTATTTTATACTTTAAACCTGAATACGTTACTCTCCAATTCTATTTAAAATCGATAATTGAAAGGAACATCGAATACTTTCAATATTTGGACGATAGTAAGAATACGTATACGCATTATACGTAAATACGAATAACATAGGTTATTTTAACAGCTTGTCCAATAGATAAGTAGTTAAATTAGATTGTTTGATTTTCTAGCGTATAAATACCACAATGAAGGATCACTGCAAATTCATATAGGTTTAAAAATTTAAAATATTCATTTATAATTGCACAAGAGGTTTGTATTTTATCGGGTAAATTTGGATTGTTTAATGACGGTGTCGCGTTTTTAGGTTGACAGTTTTTCGAGTCTAATTGCTAAAGGAAACAGTTTAGAAGTTGAACAACACAAATTTACCCGATATCAATACAAACATCGAGTGTAATTCGGCAGGACAATTCAATGAATTGGCTCATTGTTAGTGTTTAGAAATTCAATAAGTTGTTGACAAACATGTTAAATTATTTATCATGGTAACAAATGCATAAGTGAAAAAACCACAAGTGTATTTATCACTTATAATTGCACAAGAGGTTTGTATTTTATCGGGTAAATTTGGATTGTTTAATGAGAAACTGTTTCCTAGCAATTAGACGAGAACAACTGTCAACTATTAAAAACGCGACACCGAAGGTGGAGCGTTTTTAGGTTGACAGTTCTTCGAGTCTAATTGCTAAAGGAAACAGTTTAGAAGTTGAACTACACAAATTTACCCGATATCAATACAAACATCGAGTGTAATTCGGCAGGACAATTCAATGAATCGACTCATTGTTAGTGTTTATAAATTCAATAAGTTGTTGACAAACATGTCAAATTATTTTTCATGGTAACAAATGCATAAAGTGAAAAAACCACAAGTGCATTTATCAACAGTAAAAACACAAGAGCTTTTTTTTTATCGGATAAATTTTTCTTTGCAACGAAACAGTTTTGCCAATCACTAATTTTACGAGAAAAACTGACATGATAAAATCGCGACACCGAAGGTGGAGCGATTTTATCTAATGTCAGTTTTTCGAGCAAATTTAGTGATTGGCAAAACTTTGAGTTGAAGAGAAATTTATCTGGATAAAAGAAAAGCTCGAGTGTTTTTTGGCAAGATAAATTAACGACAGAATATATCGATGAACAACAACAATTATTATCTCATTGTCATTATGTGTAAAAGTGACGTCCGCTTACTAGAAATTGAGGAAGAGAGGTTTTTATCGCGATAAAAAAGGATGCACCTTTTTTATCGATGTCAAAGTGACAATAACATTTCCAGGTATATGACATTTTAACATTGGAGTTAATTTATCGCTGAAAAAGTTAAAGCTAACTTTTGCCGGTGTCAAAGTGACAATTACACTGAGGCATATGCGATTTTTTATACATGAGTTGAATTGTCAACAGTAAAAACACAAGAGCTTTTTTTTATCGGATAAATTTCTCTTTGCAACGAAACAGTTTTGCCAATTACTAATTTTACGAGAAAAACTGACATGATAAAATCGCGACACCGAAGGTGGAGCGATTTTATCTAATGTCAGTTTTTCGAGCAAATTTGGTGATTGACAAAATGTTGAGTTGAAGAGAAATTTATCTGATAGAAGAAAAGCTCGAGTGTTTTTTGGCAAGATAAATTAACGACAGAATATATCGATGAACAACAACAATAATTATCTCATTGTCATTGTGTAAAAGTAACGTCCACTTACTAGATATTGAGAAAGAGAGGTTTTTATCGCGATAAAAAAGGATGCACCTTTTTATCGATGTCAAAGTGACAATAACCTTTCCAGGTATATGACATTTAACATTGAAGTTAATTTATAGCTGAAAAAGTTAAAGCTAACTTCTGCCGGTGTCAAAGTGACAATTACACTGAGGCATATGCGATTTTTTATACATGAGTTGAATTGTCAACAATAAAAAACGGCTATAACTATGACAATGTCATATTTCTGAATCGTATCCTTGGCTGGTGATTTCTTATTATGGATTATTAACTGAGCAGGTATGTGTTTACTGTTTATTTTCTTCTACTATAGTTTGTATGTACCAATTTCTTTTATTCTGGCACTATGTTTTCATAAAAATAATATACTAAATTTTGAAATTATGAATTTTTCAAATGAAAAAAATCTTTTTGTCCACGACCACCTAATAATAAGTAAATATTTCACCTCCTAACAAAACACTGGAGTGTATTACGGTTCATAATTCACGTGACTAGAGATGGGGGTACATTATGAAATAAACTATTAAATCTGTGTTTTTAATTCAGGAAATTTGTTTTTGAAATATACCGTATCAAACAAGTATTGAATTTTCTAGTATTGATACTTTTCATAACGATATTTCTGACATTTTCCTAATATTAAGTATTTAAAAAAAACATATTCATAACGGTACGTTGTATTGATACTTAACACAGTATCGCCCA
Source organism: Galerucella nymphaeae (assembly GCA_963978555.1). Taxonomy (NCBI): domain Eukaryota; kingdom Metazoa; phylum Arthropoda; class Insecta; order Coleoptera; family Chrysomelidae; genus Galerucella; species Galerucella nymphaeae. The sequence goes on from OZ021718.1 coordinate 13,971,059, forward strand.
CCTCTATATATATGAAATTATTTTATGTAGCTAACACAACATTTTGAGGTTAGCAATACCAAATCGTTACTGACATTTATTTAATAAAGAAATTGAGGGCCATGGACAAAGTATAGTATTCTACTCGCCATTTATGGCCAATATTCACTCGGGTGAATAATGGCTATCATAACTTGCTCGTTTAATAATATACTATTTTTTGTAAGTACTTCTTTCCGTTCTCGTTACCAATCAACAATCAACGTCCATCAATCGTTCTTTCCATTAGTTACCGGTAGCTGCTTGATATCTTTTTCAATTTTTTATCATAATTGAATTATTCCGTGCTTGTCACTGTCACCTTTTTTGTTATTTTTTTTTATATTTTCTTAGACAATTTTCTCATATTAGGAAATCAAAGATTTTATTAAATAACGCAGATTTTTAACATGGTTTACTTACCCTCCTGATAGTGATTTTGATATAATGTAATTCTCTTGAATATTCTAACTCAGTTAATTACTGTTAGTTAACTTGCTATCTTGAACTTGGATATATTTCAATTACAAGTTATTAAGCGAATTGGTCAGTGGACTACGAACACTAGGCGGGAAGGATGATGACCTTAGGGCATGTTATGCTGTCCGCTTGGACCTGCGCTATTATAAACAGCTTTAGCGCTTTGGTAATTTCTATTTGCCTTTAGGTGCCAAACAGCAAATATTGTCGCTGTACTGATATAACATCTGGAAATGTAAACCTCATGTATTGCAAAAAGAGTATGACTCCATATCTGATGTTCCTTGTGGTGTATACATAATCTGTTTTTGTTTCATAGCAGTAGTAGACTTCAAAAGTTGATAATCTCTTTGGTTGAATATTATCTGGTAATAACAATAATGTTCGCAGTTGTTTTAAACGATACCAGATAAAGTCGAAGAATAAATAATGTTAATAATATTTAGAGGTGAATTCTTGTGAAAATGAATAGGTAATAAAAATTTATTATATCAAATATTACTTGGGAAATTAAGAACAGAAACATATCAAAATACAGTATAAGTATGGAAAACACAATCAAAGGAATACCAAAAAAAACGACATAAAAGGGAGAGAATTGATGATAATAATAACAATAATAAATGTCTCTATTATTTTCAAAAAAATACAATTTAAAAAAGTAGTGAAACGAAAGACAACAAAAGGCGACGTTCATTTTCCATTGTGGATTGATTCACGACGAAAATGCTCTTTCACTGAACTTTTAACTTAAAATTGAAAAGAGCATTGTGTTGTTTCAACCACGATGCAAGTGTAATTTTTTTCGGATTGTAGGCAATTAAGTGGAAATTCTTCATGATATTAAAATCGCATTCTCAATAAATAATAATTGAAAAATGAAAAAGACATTGGGAAATCGAAATTAGACAAAATATACAACTAATATGTTGAAACAATGTGAGAATCAATACAAACCAATGGAATTTGATTATAATTGATTGGTAAAGAAAAGTAAGTAGCTCTGGGAGATATAGCAACTACAATTCTAACCATAAATTCAGCATGAAGGTGAACATAGTTAAACAAAGGACATCCAAGGTGATGAGATGTGTTTGAACCCTTCCAAGGAACCGTGACTTACTGATTAATTTGTAACTTGATAATTCCTATCCTGAACCGTTATTGAGAAAGATAGTTTTCATTACATCACCTGTGACTTCACAAATGCCTATACGTTCAGTAGTTGAAGCAGATGTAACTGATCGGAATGCTGTCTCGACTTCTGAAAGGCTCCCACCACTTCTTTTGTCTCTTTGCCATACATAAGGAAAGTTACTACAAGACTTGCCAATACTTTTTCACAAAACGTCTGTAAGTGTCCCCCATTAGAAAATTTATTCATAATCCTTCAAAAGACAGAAAACCTATAAAGAAGGTAGTAATGTAGTATATAAACTTTGTTGCAATAGCTGTGATTTTACATATGAATTGTTCAAACATCTCAGGACGTCTATTCTTGAAATAACGAGAAGGGAGTGCTCCCAGGGAGAGCTCCCTCATTTCAACTCCCAATAAAAAAACGTTATATTCTTGAAAAATGAAAAGTACCGGAGAGTAGCGATGAGGGAGCAAGATCGGGGAACAGCGTTGCCAGTTGTCTTGACCAATGAACTTGCAGAAATTTTGACAGACATTCAATTCATCGATAACCTTACTATTTACTATATTTGTTTGGTTGATATAATTGAACAAGATATAGATCGTCCTAAACAAAAAGAAACTTTAATAGATTTTGTTTACGCTCGGTTTGTATGGATAGAGCAGAGGTTCTTGTGGGTTGTAGTAGAAAAGGGGTGACAATGTCTATTATGTTATGACAGAGGTCTTTATCCACTCTAAATAAATGCACAAATTTTTTGTCTCAAAACATCCCTACCAATACCCACTTCTTCTAACGCCTCCTCAACATTCTCGTTGATTATATTATTCCACAGCAATAAATTGAAATCTTCAACATTCATTCTGAACCACAGTAAATCAAAACAAAACAATTATAGAGGTTAGGTCAAATACTCCCTTTTACAATTCTCTCACTACCTAGAAGGGGAACTTCGAGTTCTCTTGGGAGATGCTCCTTCCCTCAAATTTATTTCAAGAATACCCATTTAATCTTTTTAAGAGAACCACACCTACTTCTCTCGCAAAGTTCTACTCCCTGAAATTCAAGAATAGGCACCCAGAAGCTTTTTACCGGTGTATCTCTCCATAGGAGTGATATAAGACTGCATCCGGAAAAATGTTCTCTTGCTTATCATATTTCCTCACCTGATCATTTAATTGATTTTGAAAGTATTCAGATCCTAGCTTGTGGAAGTTATTATGGCCTCAGGATTAATTCTCTTTGTAGCTCAAATGAAAAAAGAAATAGTTTGACCCATTTTCCATCATTAAGTTGAATTCCAGGAGTTTGTGAGGATTCTCACAATGTTCTTATCAATTTTTATCTTTTGAATTTTTTATTATTTCATAACATCACTGTAGTAAGTTTTTTTGACAGTTACATTTTATACAAAGTCTTTCCACAGAAGTAGATACTGATAAAGTAGGCAGGCAGACATGTAACACGACATAAGTACTCGCAAACGCTTGGAGACACTTTGAGAACCAGATTTCCGATGAAATACTCAAGAAACTTGGTACTCGGTATTTGATGGCAAGAAGAGTACGAATTGTATGAATTAAAGTGAACGGAATAGAATCATTGAGACCTTATCAGAAACTGTATCCAATGGGAATGCTGGATAAATAAATTGAACGGAAAAAAACTAACCCAAAACCAAAATCCAATTTTACAAAACAACAAGAGAAATGCAGCAAAAGGAATCAAACAAAATATAGGTTTGATCAAAACGAATGAAATGAAGAGATGATAAATTTCAACAATGAGAACAGGAAGTATAAATGTTAGGGTAAAAACTTTAGCTCCTTACACATGTTGATTTAGGAGAATTAAATGGACTAGTCTGCAATTTTCAATTGCAAAGGTGGTAGTGTTCTGGAGTAGGAGATGTAGTTTTTAGTTCTAGTTATGATATGTTTGTTGGAGTAGCCTAGTTTAGGAAAAATGTTATCAACAAAATAAAAATTTACATACATATGTATGTCAGTTAATAATTTGAACATGTATCCTGGAACTTATTTCATCGTACAGGCGATTGGACGTCTTGTACAGTTTGGATTTTCCGTTTATAAGACACAGTTAAATGTAGCCACGAACAAACTCTGCGTTATTAAGGTGTAATAAAACTATAGCTTGACACAAGGTTATTTCAAGATGTTTTGCAAAATGATTATGATCTTCATATAAGCTTAGGAAGCTCAGTACATTAACATGTTTCCAAATATTGAGTCCGAGTATATGATAACTCCTAGGTCACAACCATTACTAGTCAGGTATGGAGAGAAGCTGAAATGTATCTGAGTGTCTTCTTCGTGAATTTTGAAGTTACTGTTTGGACCCTTACTTTGTGGAATCTACTCATATAACTATTTTAAACGAAACTAAAAGTTGACGATGATACCTCAAATTTCGCAATTATTATCAATTTTAAATTTTGATATATTTTTTCTCGAAGTGGAGTTGATGAAAAACTTGTAGTTTTATTTGAAATAATGAAGTAAATAATTAGAGCTAGTAAATACAGACCTTGAAAATTGAAAAGTCCTTCAATCAAATAACAGTAAAAACAATAAAAAACATTTGTAAGAGAGAGAAAGATATGATGCTGCTGTTACTGTACAAACAAAAGTGGAGATTACGTTCTAAGTTGCAATAATAATCAAATTGGTTATGTAATTTCCAAAATGGGAAAATATGTTATGTAATTTCCAAAATGGGAAAATATCATAAGTTGTTGTTCAGAAAATGTAAGTATTGTAGGTTCCCTGTGGTATGTTGATTATTCCTTATGCTGTTTTTGGAAAATCGAACCACAACCTTTTTTAAATTTGAATTCCAACGTTTCGGTAGCGTTCCAGCTACTGTTATCAAGAAAATTTGAATTTAGACTGCAAAAAATTGTGATCTATTCATAGTAGATTAAAATTTTTGATGAAAACTGAAGTAAATGCAGGAAAATACGGCTGCAGAAATGGTTTTATTGAGATTATAGATCTTTGCTTGGGTCAGTATGAGCGTTTTTTGGGACGATTATTTTGGTTTCGAAATATGTGTTATTCAGTTATGTGATTTTTGTATTGAAGCGTCTATTGGTAGACCACAATTCCAAAAAATATAATATCATGATAAAACCTTCATAAAACTATATTCCTGATATCATCCTTATGACAAAATTGATTATTAAATATTTCTTTTTTTGAAATTGATAACCAAATTTGACTCAATTCGGCTGGAATGCTAGAGCTTTGACGTTATGACGTAACGGCAAAGGTTGGTTGAACAAACTCTCGATACACAATGAATTTATCAGCATTCAGTTGTATCTATACTATCTATAATTTGTCACTTCCTCCCACTATTTCTAGTTTCCTTGATTATAAATTTTGTCAAGTGATTATTATTCAAAACCGACTTCAGTGGAGTTTCCTAGTTTGTGAATTTATTATTATCAGAGAAAATATGATTTTGACGTCCTTATTGAGTGATTTCACTACCTCTCTTTCCATGCGTCTAGAATGATTGAACTCCAAATTTGTTGTTTCACATCCTGTGGATAATCTATTGATAAAAATAGCAAAACATTCAAAGATACTCAGTTATAAGGCTATTTTGCAACAATGTCGTCTACCGAAAAATGGCTTTTAAATTTTTATTAAAAATTATTGTCATCCACCAGTTCATGTGCTTATAGGTAGATGTATTGTTATTTCGATAATCTTCACTTATCAAAGGCAAAAAGAATCCGTCGCTAATTAATTTGAGTGAAGCATTGGCGCCGGGATGACCCAAGTTATGATGTTGATAGGAAAAAGATTGCGGAATGAGGGTGCAATAAAAAAATCGTGGTCTTCTTGTTGATTTATCATGAAACACAATAAGTTGAGCTCTTTGTCTTCTTCATAAGTTACTCTTATCATGTGGTACAGAGAAAGCTTCAGTCCGGGAAAGAGTGTCAGCAACAATATCGTTACCTTTGATGTATTGAATGTCCTTTGAACATTGTGAGATGAAAGAGAGTTGATTAAGCTGAACTGTTTTCACGTTTTTGTGGAAAAGCGTGAACGAAGAATCTTGAAACAAGGTTGACAGTGAAAATCGCTCAAACTGTTTTAGCAAATTCGCCTGTTAAATTCACTTTTTTTCACGACCGTGCGTTTTAACCCATTCTCCTGAACACACTTTAGTTTTGAACTACAATAGGGCAAGACCTTATCACATAGTTTTTCACTTCGGAAGTTATAACTATTGTTACAGGTAGATAAATATTCACGAAAAGGTCCATAAAATAAAATCTACATCTTTTCTAGCTTTTTGTTGCATTTTTAATATTTTGAATATATAGAATAATGAATGAATAATGATAATTTCATATAACACTGTACAGAAGAAACATATATGAAATAAAATTCTTTTATCCACAAATGACTTAGGTAAAACATTTGCCGTCAACGTCATTGTCATCTTTATGCGACCTGCAGCTGATGCTAACCTCATCGACGTCATCTACTCACCAGTTAACACCAAATAACTCCACTGGACCCCCAAAGTGATTTACAGAATGCAACAGATTGTGTTTTCAATATCAATATTTATGATGATTAGAAGTTTTTACTTCAGGTTTTGTTTATGTATGTGAAAATAGAATAATTTTTTAAAAATGGGTTGGTATACTTTTTTCAATATACGGTCGTAGAAAAAATAATAACTTATGCGTAGAGTTTTTCCCCCTTTTGACCTCTTGCCCAAACTCCACTCCGCTTCGTTCGAGACAACTGCAGTTGCGTACAGGAAAGTATCACTTCCCCCACTTGTTAGGAAAATAACTAATTTCAGTTGTTTTTCTGTAACCAATAGACGTACCGTTGTTTTTGTTGAATATTTCTCATTCATGTGGAGTTTAATATTTGTTCACACGAGTACGTTATAAAAATAAAAATGTTGAATGATTGACGCTAATTGGAATATTTAATTATTCTCAAAATGAATCGATTCCGACGGTCTTCTATCCACACAGGCGGAAAATTTTGATATTGGATTATTTGGGCTTCAAGATGCAAACATTGGTTGATATTAGTGGGAGAGCCCATAACAGACTTAACACTTTGTTCAGAAAAATTGGGTAGATAATTTGATATTTCCCATCTTGATAATAATTGTATTGTTGGTATGTATGGATGTACCGAGCTCCCCATAATCCGAAATACTCAATAATATGAACCATTTTCGTTTGTCAAAGGTGCCGCTGTTATTGCAAATGTTATCAAAAAAATTAGTTCCAACTTTTTTTGGGTTTATATAAATATCCGTACCAAAACCTCTATTACGACGTTTGTTTTTTACTGGGTCACCATATGGACCTGAATTTTTTAATAATTTTTTTTGGAGTCTGTATAGATACACACAACGATATAGCATACGATTCTACCACGTTTCGTCTTTGAAAAATTATCATCTTTCTTGAGTCCGCTCTCCTTAAGCAAACTCAAATCGATATTGCCATATTTTGGGCATTCAAATCTTTTAATCAAATGAAGGGCGACGACCCAGCACTGTAGTGGAACGCATCTCGTTGCGATAATTACAGTCAAGCTATGTCGGCTTTGGTTAGTACTTGGATGGGTGACCGTATAGGGCCCGTACAGCCGGCAGCGTAGTAGCATATCACAGCTCACAGGCATTATACCAATGAGCACGAGGTATAATGTAGATATGCCGTCTTTCGGAGGAGACGTAAAACCGAGTCCATGGATGTTGGGCTCGTTAAAGAACGCTACCACTGGTTGGAACACCAGTGGGTTCGCCAAAATTTCCGGTTAGGGGTAGAGTGCTCCGGTGTCGGTGATTAGTCTTAGTCGCAGAAATAGGCCGACGTTAAATAAACAAGGAAAAAGAAATCAAATGAATGCACCGAACATGTGTCCAAAAACGAGGAAGAGAGAGGTTAACAATAAATAAGTGAAAATTGGTTCACAAAGCAGTAGGTGTTACATGCCGAAATGAGTAAAATCGTCTTATAACTTCGCAGTAATTTAGAACTTAGAAGCATTTCTTCTTTCATTAAATCATGCAGTCCTTACCTCATTGAAATTTCCATTAAATATTTCCTGACGTAAGTTGAATACACTCTATTTTCTGGGGCGCCGTCCCAGCACTGTAGTGGAACGCATCTGATGCGATAATTACACTGAAGCAGTGTCGAGCGCAGTTATTATTTGGATGGGTTACCACTCGGGAAGATCGTTGTAGAGTCCGTACAGAGGTGTAATGTAGATATGCCGGAGAGAGTATTCGATGACATGGCCCTAGAAACAAGACAGATCTTGATTAGTTGGGGTGCGCATAATGCGAGAAGCGTTGCACAGTATTTGAATTATTATTTTGGAAATATTCAAAATGGTATCAACGTACCAACAAGAAGATCTCAACTATAGCATTTGAATATATAGATATTTTATGATAAGAGTATAATTGACGGAGTACTGTGGAGAAATTTACGATCCTTCTATTCTGTATTACGATCGGAATGCTCTCTCGACTTCTGAAATAGTTGCCACCACTTTTATTGTCTCTTTACCATACGTCAGTGAAATTACTCCAATATTTTTCCACAAAACTCACAGAAGGTGAAGTTTGCTTGTAAGATTGCCTTAGTAGTAAAATCTATAATTCTTTGAAAGACAGAATACTCATATTAGATAGTGAGTAGCATAGTCTATACGGAATTCATTGCAATAATTCACGTATCCTGGTTAAATCTCTCATAGGATTTTAGTCTTGTATCTTTCCATCAGTGATATGTGACTCTACATGGAAAGATCTTTTGCTAATCATGCTTCCTCTTTATACCATAAAATTCATTTTGACTGGATTTAGGCCCTATATCTTGCGAACATAACTATTGGAATACTTTATACAGATATTCAAATTTTTTGTAGTTTTCATTTTTTTCTCCCAACATAATTTTCATAAACATATAGCTAATAATACAAATACTTCTTCATATAGCATCTGATTAATATGTTTCTCCAACCATAAAATTATATTTCCATTATTTTTGGTTGGAGTTATCATAGCCTCAGTATTTTTTCATCTCATATGAAAGAAGCTATTCATAAACCTATATTCTGTGTTTAACTTCAACTTATAACAACTATTACTTACTTGCAGGTGATGCACTGATGATGGCGTAACAGCCGAAAGCGCTTTGCAATTTTAAGTTAAAACTTTTCACACAGAATACAAAAAACTGTTCTCTTGACAAAAAAAACAAGGACTGAAACATATTGTATAAATTCGAAGCCGATAACTTAACCCGTTCTGGAGTTATAGCTCAATAAGTAATGTTAAATTGTGTTCAATAATTTGGATTGTTGGCTAAGTAGTCTATGACAAGGTCATTTAAATTTCTTACCTGCACATTTTTTTTGGATAAGTCTCTGCTCCAGACTCATTGGATATTTTCTCAATTTTGTGCACTTGTGCACTGCAAAGCAGCCAAATGTATTGTTATTTATTTCCAAGAGCTCGTTGGTTTCATTTGGTTTATAAACGAAATTATCGATCACTATTTCACATTACTTCCAGAAGCTATATTTTCAAAATGGTTTAAGTAATTGGCTTCAAATATTCACTGTGCAATATGTTTGAGTCCTACTTTTGATTTGCCATGTTGCCATTTTTTAATTTGTCTACATCCTACGTAAAAAATAATGAAAATAACATTTTTTCCAAATTCATGCTGTTATAACTTTGTCTTTGATGATTTTTTTTATAAAATGATGGTAGTTCACATTTGTGATTATTCTGAATCCAGGGCTGCGTTCGAGAAGCTGGTTGTTGGTATGAAAATTGTTTCAAGGAGTCGAGGTAAAAACTCACTTCGGTGTGCTAAGCTCACTCTAGGTTTTCGAACGGTGGTGCAGTGTGTTGTTTCAAGGTTATGTTTGTTTGGTTATTGACAAATCGAATTGGAAATTAAGTCGTTCAAATCTTTGCCTGAATATTTTCTAGGATTTTGGATTGATTCAAGGAATGGACGCGAAAATGTTTGAAAAGAAAATGCATTTTGGTTGCTGTTATGGTTATCTCCAAAAGATTTGTAAAGACTATAATAATGAATAATTATAATAGTGACTCAAGCTCCGATAGTGAAAATGAGACAATGGAACTCAAATGTTGGAATTAATAGAAAAGAGGGTATCCAGGTTTGTCCAAAATTAACCAATTGCCATTGGAGTTTTCGAATGCACCCCGGTTGTATAGTTTGAAAAAAAAATGCCTAATGTACTCTCGTCTTTTTTAACAAAGGAAAATCAACATAGAGAGTCTTTAAAATGGTAATTAAGCTATGAAAATTGGTGCCTAAGTACTGTTTTTGATACTGAATCTGACAAACAAAATTAAATCAAAATCGGTTGAGAAATGCGAATTTTACAGGGTATTTCCAAACAAAATGGGTCACACTGTATAATATAATTGATAATTTTTTCAATTGAATCCGGAAACCCCCACTTTATCAGCAAACCAACTATTAATATAACAATGAAAGATAAAGAAACTAATTTTTGGAGTGGTAGTTAACTTCCTTAGACAATAACTTATTTGGCGTCATATTTAATCTTCCAAAAAGTATGTAATTTTAATAGACATTCTCAGTTATTATAATCAACTCCAATTTGTAGACACTGCCGACATAATATACGGTGGAATTAGTATCACTTACTCCCTCATAAATCTACACAAAGAATGATAAAAAGAATTCCATAAACAGCGTAATTGAACTAAATGAGCCCATCCTTCACGTTATTTAAGTATCCAAATTTGTTAGTCACACTGCTAAAAAACATTTTAACTCGTACATTGTATGGCATTACTAGTTTCAAAAATGTCGATGTCTCTGTAGACGGAGCTCTATCGTTATTTTCACATAGAATTTACTATTAGACTTTACGGATTACTTACGTTTAATTCAATTAAAATTCATCAATCCCCAAAAGTTAATTTTGGTCAGTTCCATTTAAAAACATATTGTTTCCTAAAAATAAGTCACATTTCCGAATAAAATGCTGATAAGTTTATCTTCGCGTTAGTTAAACATTCACATTATGTTTATACAGGGTGACTCATTAGTGCGATGAAGTCCAATATCTTATGATTAGTTGGAAATATTTGGATGATATTTTTACTGATTGTAGCAAGCCTAAAGGTTCATATTTTAAAATTAGTCGCAATTGTACAGCATGTTTCAGACCGCCGTTCCCGATCAAAGTTATATTTTTTCATATGGAACACCCTGTATTTAACTTCAAATTTGAACTCTGCTTGACTTCTTTATTACAATGATATGATATTGTGATGGGTTATACAGTGTATTGAAAACTGACCACTTGTTCATGTAAACCGCAATGACTTCAACGCCCTGTATACTTTAATCTGCATACGTCTGTAATGGTCGTCTAGTACTACAATTCAATCGAACTGACTCGATATTTTAGAAATCATATACAGGGCGAGCCCAAACTCGAATACATTGGTTTTCAATTGGAACACCCTGTATTTTATATCGGTAAATGAAAGTTACCTAACCATACTCCAAAATTTATTGAGTATTCCCTATACCCAAACTAGATAGTTTGTGTGATATTTCTATTTTGTAATTAAAAATTTTATTTCCAATCAAAAAACAATAAAAAGCAGCTAATAAACAATTAACATGTTAGGGAAATGTGTTAACTTAGAAAAAGGTTTAAAAAGGTGGAGAGCAGTACCACCACACATGCAGAAGGATCAGGTTTCCTAGGTAGCTCTTTTCAATAGTTAAGAAAGAACCATATCATTAGCATCTTTAATAATTAGAAATGTGAGTCGATCTTTTCACGACCGTCTCCAAGCCTGTATGAAAGTGAAGGTAGGTCACTTTGAGCTTCTTTTATAATTTTGTTCTTGATTTTTTATGAATTTTATTATAGCTGCTAATAAATTAGTATGAGTAAATTTATTTTTGTTGGGTTTCTACCATAAAATAGAAATATCACAAAAACCATTTAGTTTGGGTATAGGGAATAATTGATTATGAAATATAAATGGGTAACTTTCATTTACCGCGGATATAAAATACATGTTGATCCATTTAAAAAAAAATTGAAACCAATGTATTCGAGTTTGGGTTCGCCCTGTATACAATTTCTTAGATATTAGATAGAATTAATTCGACTGAATTGTAGTACTGGACGACCATTACATACGTATGGTTTTGGAAGATTAATTTTAAATTGTGCAGTTTAAAGTATATAGAGCGCTGAGGTCATTGCGATTTACAGGAACGAGTGGTCAGATTTTTTTAAATACGCTGTATAACCCATATTATATCATTGTAATAGCAAAGTTAAGCAGAATTCAAATTTGAAGTAAAATACAGGGTCTACCGTTTGAAAAAATATAACTTTGATCTGGATACAACCATTCACAAGATTTTGGAATTTATCACACTAATGAATCACCCTGTATAAATATGCTGGGAAAATATTGATAACCTGATTTTTAATATACCGGGTGTTTTCGAATGACACTTACAATGCTTGCATGTAGATACCTCTCGTGAATGAATTGTTTTGAATTATTTTCCTTTATGAAAAAAAACATTAAATTCGAGAGCATGGGAAAACATTTTTCAATTCTTTGGGAGAATATGTCACCTATCCCCTCCCATTTTTCACACTACTGGCATTTGAAGGTATTATTATTATATTTTGTATTCCTTAATGGTTCTCACGTGAAAAACGCGTAACCTTTAAATATCAAAAAATTTATAGTTTCCAAGATATTTGATGTTTTCATAATGTCTGTAATATCAGTTCTCAAAAATGGATAAAAAATATTTCTTGTATTTTTTCCAATAACTATCAAACTACTCATGGTTAGAATGTAGCAGGAACTAATTTATGAAACATATATAAAATATTCGGAGAATATTGTTGAAATGTTCGTTAAAATCTTGTGATATTAACAAATAGCATACAATGAATGTTCAAAATATTGTACATGCACATTTATGCATAATTTGAAATGTCTTCTCATTGACAATGGCATGCCATGGAAAGACTGGCAACTGCCGTAAATAGTTGCTGCAGCAACATAAAATCACAAGTTTTTTCAACAATCTTCACCCAATGTTTCCGATACATTGCTGTTTCAAAAATTAGTTCCTGCTGCTCCTGTTACATATTCCAACCATTAGAAGCTTAGTAGTTATTCATTGAATAGAATAGAAGACTATTTTTTCCATTCCATGCTTGAAAAGTGATCTTGCAGACGTCATGAAAACATTTAATATCTTGAAAGCTACAAATTTTTTGATATGTAAAGGTTATGAATTTTTCGCGTGAAAACTATTACGGAATATGTACACCAATGAATCGGGGAATGAAAAATGTTTTCCCATCAAATTATACCCTTTTACGTATGAAAACAACCTGCCAAATGCCAAATCAATTCATTCATCCATTTTAAATTTATTAAATTTATAATATTCAAATTTTTATAACTTCAACACCCCGTATTCCAATGAGTAAATAGGCCAGAACTCTCAATCCTTATTTCATTTTTTTTTCAATTTTAAGAAAGGTATCTGGGCGACGACCCAGCACTGTAGTGAAAGGCATTTGATGCGATAATTACAGTCAAGCTGTCTCGGCGTTGGTTAGTACTTGGATGGGTGACCGACGACCGCGCCAGGGAAAACCATCGTATAGGGCCCGTACAGCAGCAGAGTGGCATATCACAGCTCGCAGGCATTATACCAATGAGCACGAGGTATAATGTAGATATGCCGTCTTTCGGAGAAGACGTAAAACCGAGGTCCCGAGTCCATGGATGTTGGGCTCGTTGAAAAACGCTACCACTGGTTGGAACACTAGTGGGTTCGCCAAAATTTCCGGTTAGGGGTAGAGTGCTCCCGGCGTCGGTGATTAGCCTCAGTCGCAGAAATAGACCGACGTTAAATAAACGAGTAAAATAAAAAAAAGAAAGGTATCTACATGCAAACGTTGCAACTATCATTCGAAAACAACCTGTATACTCTATAATTATTGTTGATGCTTGGCATTGGTTCATCCTATCATTATACTGAGGTTGACTACAAAATTAAGCAGAACATTCACGCAGATAAAAAGTTACAAAAACCTCCACTAACGCCCTAAGTCGGGAGAACAATAAATTCTCAAACTCGACTTAGACAATGCATCTTTATTCATATTTTGGTCTCGACATTTCGGTATCGCTCCAGCTACCCTTAGCAAGAATAATTATATCTCTTGAAAGATGTGTCCCTCTCTGACACTTGCAATGGGATTTAGTGAAGTGCACATTCAAACAACGGTTTTTTAAGTATAACGCTTCTTTGCTTTATTTTTTTCAGTAGCGCTTTTTGCTTTGTTGTTCTTTATAGAGTGATATGATTATTTTTGTTTCAAAATAAAACGGTAATCAGTTTTTAGATTTTGTGCACTCAAGTTTAATTAACCTAAGCAAACTAAATAACTTCAACAATAAATCATAAGACAACTCGGATAAAAACTTATGATAATATATGTTGTCATTAAGTTTGTTCCTGCATTGCAGTTTTTCGTTTTTGGTTATTTTTTCCATAATAAATGCAATGGAATGCTGTCCCTCTGTATAAAAATCTTCCTATTTTCAATTATGTACTTCTTGTGTTTATTTTAAGATTTTCAACAGTGTTTCACATTATCACAGGAATTTTTATACAGGCTGTTTTCTGTATATCTTTCTCCATTTTTTGGTCCGGTATTCGTGAAATCAAAGATATTTCAAATATTTAAGTAGTCCCCAAATTCTTTTTCATACTGATAAACCCAAATTTATAATCTTGATTTTTCGAAAATTATGTTTCAATTATTATTAATAATTGGATTGTTCCAATTATATATATAAACATAAACCAGTAACAAAGATTAATTCACAGCTAGGCTCTGCTTGAAGCTATCAGTTATTTAACAACTAGATGTAAACTGAGCAAAAAAACTGTGAAGAATCCCTCAACAGTCAAATGTATCTATAGTTTGGCAAGTTTACCTGAACCTACGGGGCATCGGTAAGAGGCAAGGAAACATGGCGCTTATCTGTCATACACGTACCAATGGCGTACTGTGCCTATTTTACAAAGTAAATCAGAAGAAAAAACATAGGTCACTGACACTACCAACGCCACTGGATAAATCAATATCTGTCAACTGACGAAGTGAGGGAATAACACATGCATGCGCTTGCCAATAAGAAGTCAGCTGTCGATAAAAATAACCAGTTATGTAATTCGGAGGGTGTGGTGATTATGGTTTTCGCACAACGCAGCCAGAGCTTGAAGAAACCCATAACAAATTTGGGAAAGTGTTCATATTTTAATATTCATAACTTGAAAAAATAATGTTAATAGACAAAATCCAAGTGATCACATTGAAGAATTAACGTTTATTGTTAATATTGTTGATATTAAAAAGTCTATTTTCCAATCATTATCAATACATACTAAGTACTTTAAATAAAGGTTGACACAAGGACCATGTATGTATGTATGTTTGGGGTAACATCCACTGACACCTGAAAGATCTATTGTAACACAATGTCCATACATCAGCCCATTGAATTTTCACACACAAGTTTTTGTCAAGATTTACAAAGACTAATTTTTATGAAATTATTAGAGATTGGAAAATAATATGTAAAAAATTCCATGTATTCTTATAAATATGAATTCGGTCTAATCGATTAATAATATAATTGTTTATAAAAAGAAATAGTATGTCAACCTACTGAGTGCCTATAACAATAATAATATTGATTACCAAAAATACAAAAAACCGACTTTTCTCGAAAACGGTGGATAAATACGGGTGTTTGTAGTGAACAGTTTATTGCCGCAGTTTCATGTTTGTTGGTAGCGGTAGTTTAACCTTACTCTTTTTCACAAATAGAAATCCCATTTGATGTTTATGTTATTGATATAATTATTTTTTCAATTGGAAATAAAAAAAATTCAGTTGACCCACTTTTGCCGATTGCAATTAAAAGTAAAAAGCAATTAGATTCCAGAATCACTGGTATAAGTACATGAGGCGTGACTTTCTAGTGTACGTGACTGATATTTTCGAACTCAATACCACAAAAAAAATGGATTTTGCAAAATTCATTATATGTGAAAGAAGGCGCAAATGCAGCATTTTAGTTTCACTCAATTCGGAAATCGCGTCAACTTTGGGAAATCGCAAGATATGATATTGCAAAGTGTATTGATATCATTTATTTTTGAAATATTTTCGGAAAATAATGAATTACTTAAACTTTTCCTGAAGAATCAAATTAGGTGTCCCATTACAGAATAATTGGAGTCATATTGTACTACTTTTCCACTCTTGATCCAATAAACTCTTTTGATTTAGTAGCTTGTTTCTCGAAGTACTACTATTTGAATCACTACTGCCTGTTATATTTGTCTAGTGCTCCTCCTATAATTGGCTTGTAATCAATGAAATATTTTCTCAGTTTTTTTCACGTTTTCTTATAAAACCAAATTATTGAAATAACAGTAAAATTTTCAGTTCTTAAACTTTCTCCACTACTTAGATATTAAAGTCCATTGAAAAGGGACAGAGCTGACTGACGTCACATTGCAACAAGTACTTTTTATCTATGCACATTATGTTCTTATATTCGGCAGTAAACCACTGCGTTTCACATAAGCAAATTGGTTCCAGCTGCAATATCTTCAAATTTCAAAAGTGTTAGTGGTTTTCGCTATTAAATATGTATTCAGTAGATACTGGATTTATTGAAGCAGATTTAGTGAATTTACCTGAAGTCGAAATATTTATGGTGATGGACTACTTCAATAGAAACAAAGAGAAACAATATGTTTTTGGATCGAAATTTCAAAACAATCTGATGATGATGATGATGAATGACTCGGAACTAATAAATAAAGCTTTGGATTTTTTTGTATCAAATCTGACAAAGTAAATGTAAAAATAGAACCTCCAGTGGATATTGGAAACTCTTCGTTGATGGGTTTTCTGGTGCATTCTTGGATGTGCTAGGACAGTCGGGACACAGTACTTATTTACCACTTTTTTTCTGACTCATTATATAATGAAAAAAGAAACAGCATACATAGTACACTTCCACATTGCTCTCAAATCGCGAAGTTTCAAACGTTAGGTATTATAGCATATGCAGTATGACGTCACTGGTGACCACGCCCAGTTTTCGTTAAACCAACTTCTTCGATTGAGCGTTCGCAGAAAAATCTGAAATTTTGGGAATCCGTTTAAAATGAGTTTTAGTTTTTATCGTTGAATTGAAATTTCAAACTTAATATACCTTATCCTTTTCTACTGACAGTATAGACACATCACACACTTTTCTTTCAAGCAATGACATACGTTCTCTTGGAACTCTAACTATCACCTCCAAATGTTGGGAAGATATAGCGCCAAACACGATTGATCGATTGTATTCACAGAAATTTTTTTTGATCTCATGACAACTGTCATTATTTTGATGCATAAATACATAAATTCAGCCCCCTGTATACTATTTATTTTTTTGATTCTTCAGAAAATTCTGAACACAATTCATTCACAATGTCCTATACCTATCTACAAGTGCTCCAGATTTCCAGATTTGCGACAAAAATTAACATTAAAAACAGAAGTTAGTTTTTTTCCACAAATTCGCTACATAACACTGAAAAAGTAATACCGGTTATTTCTCAATAATGACAAAAAATAGAAAGGCATTGATGACATTATAGAAAATGTTTGGAATGCTCTCCGCAAACGTCTTGGCATAGGCATAGAAATGTCTTTCAACGTTACCCAGCATCTCCGGCGCAACTGATCCAATCGCAAGCGTGATTCGTCTTGGAGTCATCTTGAGGGGTTTGGTTGTGTATACAATATTTTCGACATATCTCTACAAAAAAATGTCCAATGGCGTCATATCAAGAGATCCTGCTGGCCATTCTATCGAAATATGTGAATTTTCTTTGGCAAATCTGGAAATTTCTCGTAAAATATGAAATAAAACTTCTATTTGTGTCCGTATGTTATCTCCATAACCAATCATTTGAAAAATGGTAATTTTGTGTATTTGTGTTGAATAATAGTTATTTGTTTAACTAGGCAGTCAATCTACTTTGCTGCCAAGTTGAACATATAATTTTTTCTCCGATTGTTCATGAGGATATTGTATTTGCAAATTATTACAATTCCACAATCTCTTTATTTTGGTTGGTTGCTATGGAAATGTATAATCACAGGCAGCAAAGTAATCACTTTGCTGCCTGGGCAGGAAAGTAACCACTTTGCTGCCTAGGCAGGAAAAGTAATACTTTGCTGATTGATATCAGTCAGCAAAATCAATATTTGCTGCCAATCGGAAAAAAACCATTTTTTCCGCAAACCTCAAAAAAAGTAGACATTATCAACGTCAATTCATGATGTTGAAGTATGATTTCACAGACGCCACTTTTTTGTACGGCCGTGATCGGACAACTTTTTTGTACGCTGACGGTCGTACAAAAAAGTAGAATTTTTAACAGACACGTCGTGCGGTGTACAGTTGGGTTCTGAATCCGACATAATATAATCTAAAAGAAAATTTCAGTAGACTTTACTGCAACAAACGAAATTTTGATGCTCAAGTACCTACTTACCAAAATGCACAGTCCAATTGTTGCTTTAAATCACTTACAATATTTCTGACATTATAAAATATTATTAACTGTCAAATTTGTTTTTGACTTGGTTATCACATTACCAGTAACCACGGAAATGTAGTGCGCAGTTTTATAATTATTATTCTCTGAATTTATCAACTTCGTTGCAATCGTTTTGAATTTTTATTTAAATATCAATTAGTTCTATAGTCTGGATGCCGTTTGCGGAAAAAATAGCATGTTTCATTCGGAGCAAAAGCACTTTTTGTGGCTCGTCTGAAATTGTCGGCCTCACTGACGTTCGGCCATCAAACATTCAGAGTCGCCACAAAAAGTTATACTTTTACTCCTTATAAAACAATATACTATTTCTGATTTTATCACGTACAATCATTGAGTGATAATATATTTATCACTCAACACGAAATTCAACCGATTATTTTTTTCACTTGTCAAAATCTGACATTTTGGTGGTTTTAACCAATAGCAATACATTATTCTAGCCAATCATTCGGTATTATACTGATTATTTTTTTCACTTGTCAAAATCTGACATTTTGGTGGTTTTAACCAATAGCAATACATTATTCTAGCCAATCATTCGGTATTATACTGATAATTATGCTTCCTCATCGATAAAACCTTGTTTACATCGAAACGTCAAAATTTTACTTTGAATTTGTCATTATTGACAACTAAAAGCGCTTTCAAAAATCCTTTCAAATTGTTGAAAAAAATAATCTTCCCAAATACAACTCGCTCTTCAAATTTTATCACATAATTTTTTATTTTCATCACTCAAACTTGTTTATTTGAGGCAAAAACATTCAAACAAACCGAATTTAGATAAAATCACTCCTCCTAACGGAGTCGTGATTTTATCAAATCGGTTTGTTTTCATATTTTTGCCAAATAAACAAGTTTTCGTGGAAAAGAAAAAATTATCGATAAAATTTGAAGCACTCGTGGTATTACCTTTGATTATTTTTTTCACTTGTCAAAATCTGACATTTTGGTGGTTTTAACCAATAGCAATACATTATTCTAGCCAATCATTCGGTATTATACTGATAATTATGCTTCCTCATCGATAAAACCTTGTTTACATCGAAACGTCAAAATTTTACTTTGAATTTGTCATTATTGACAACTAAAAGCGCTTTCAAAAATCCTTTTAAATTGTTGAAAAAAATAATCTTCCCAAATACAACTCGCTCTTCAAATTTTATCACATAATTTTTTATTTTCATCACTCAAACTTGTTTATTTGAGGCAAAAACATTCAAACAAACCGAATTTAGATAAAATCACTCCTCCTAACGGAGTCGTGATTTTATCAAATCGGTTTGTTTTCATATTTTTGCCAAATAAACAAGTTTTCGTGGAAAAGAAAAAATTATCGATAAAATTTGAAGCACTCGTGGTATTACCTTTGATAATTATGCTTCCTCATCGATAAAACCTTGTTTACATCGAAACGTCAAAATTTTACTTTGAATTTGTCATTATTGACAACTAAAAGCGCTTTCAAAAATCCTTTTAAATTGTTGAAAAAAATAATCTTCCTAAATACAACTCGCTCTTCAAATTTTATCACATAATTTTTTATTTTCATCACTCAAACTTGTTTATTTGAGACAAAAACATTCAAACAAACCGAATTTAGATAAAATCGGTTTGTTTTCATATTTTTGCCAAATAAACAAGTTTTCGTGGAAAAGAAAAAATTATCGATAAAATTTGAAGCACTCGTGGTATTACCTTTGACAATAGCACTGACACTGATATATAATTTACATTCTACTTTCCTACTTATTTGGGTTAGTTTGACTAGCTACAACAAACACTTGCGAAACCTGTTGCCGACAAGATTCACTCGATTATTCAATAGGTAAGCATACTCGTGTAAGTGCCCCACTCAACACATCCCATTCAGGCTTTAGCTAGACCTCTGGAAACTAATTTTGAGCAGGCGGCTGTGTTATTTCAAAGGAGCTTAATGCGACGATTCGGATCGCATTATAAGATCGAAGACTCTCTAGTGATGTATACATATACGAGATCTATAAGTGTATAGAATGTCATAAGCTGATTGAAATCCATTGGAATATGGCCACTTTCACCACTTGATACATATTTGATGGAATATTCTCCATGTCATAGCCATATACTTAAGCCGTCCGTTCTGAATCACTCACATCATACGCCAGTGAAAAAAGTCTTTTTGCTACTACCGTGTGTAAAGTACGTACTTTAGACACACTTAAAGGCGTAAAACTTTATTTCAGTCTTATTTATTGACAATATATTCTCTAGGTACACAAAAACCTTTGTTTTTTGTTATCAGCTAAATAATTCAAATTCAACCAATTTGTAAGTACTTCAAAAGTCAACTATGTTTGTAGAAGTCTGAATCAGGCAACTTAAAAAATGCAGCATGAGCTTTCTTATCATCTCAATGATAAAATGAGCTTATCGTTGGCTTACTATGAAAATTGCATAAGTCCAAAATAGGTAATTTTACAGGAGAGATAGGAAACTACATTTCAATAACCTAACTTAAAAAAAAATACACATTTTTTCAATCGGATAGCTTTTGAATTGAAATGATAATAATAATGACTTCATTCACTTATAGTTATCTATGCAACAAGTGCAAAAAACACGTTTTGCAAGAGTTGCATACAATATTTTTTCAACATTCATGCAAAAACTGGAAAATTAGAATATAATATGTTGGGAACCTAACCTAACCTAATCAAACTCAAATTCTTTTTCTTCTTTTTTTGTTTCTTTATGGCCTCCACCTTGTCAGTACTCAATCATAGCTGGTTTTCGCTTGACTATTTACATTTTGAATAATTAAAGATTTTTGCAATAATTGTAATTCGTTGAGACTAAGTAGTAAGATATACATATGTTATTGTTGTATTAGAGCAGGATCAGACACTTGCTTTGGATTTTTATTTTATTTAAATGTTCATGTTTGTCATAAATCATCACAAA
This sequence comes from Galerucella nymphaeae, assembly GCA_963978555.1. NCBI lineage: Eukaryota > Metazoa > Arthropoda > Insecta > Coleoptera > Chrysomelidae > Galerucella > Galerucella nymphaeae. The sequence continues at coordinate 13,992,454 of OZ021718.1, forward strand.
ACTGACACAAGAATGACAGATGAGTGCAATAAAAATTTCATTGCACTAGTGCAAAAAAGAACCACTTTTACCATTAAGTGTGTTTCACAAAAGTGTTGTTTTTTGCATGAATGGGAAAAATAAATAAATAGATACAAAAATTTGGATAAGTATACATGGTGAAAGTGAACAAGGAACTCTTGCGATAAGTGCAAGCACTTGTTTCGCGAAGAAATACACATGTGTAGAAAGTGAACTATAAGATATAAAATGTTAGATGTAAAATATAAAAAAATACGAAATGTGAAAAAAAAATTTAAGATTCCTATGTATAGTATGAAAATAAAAATTTTAAATGTAGATAATAACAATACAAGGATCGACGAACAATACAATAATACCAAACAACGAAAAATTAACAATAATAATGTTATTATGAGTCCATAGGAACAGGCCTATCAGATACACAAAATAGGATATGCATGTAGATGCTTCGCAAATAAAACAACACATTTCTAGCTGGAAATTGAAATTAGAAAGTATAAATCAATACATTTTTTAAAGGATGTGCTTCTTCGATGCTCTTTTGAAGCTGTCAAGATTCACTATAGATTTAATTATTTCTGGTATGTTATCGTAAAATTTAGGGGCGAAATAAATATATGAGCGTTGAACAACGACCCTAACCATAAGAGGTGTAATGAAGTGATTCCTATGACGTGTATTATAATGATGAGAGGGAAGCAATGCTGTATGTTTGCTTGCGAGATATTTAATACGTGTCCATAAAAAATACAATTGTCTTATGTCAAACATTTGTGTTTCAGAGTATAAATCATTGGAAGAATATTTATTGTTCTTACAAAATATCAATTTTGAAAATCGCCTTTGCATAACTTCAATAACATGAATATGAGTATTCAGAGTTCCACTCCACACAGCTATTCCATAGCTGTACTTCAGTGGCAAGGTTTCTTTGAGTTTCCTTAATTTGAATAAGATTGTCCTCAGTTTATTAACAGTATATTTAATATGTAGATCCCATTTTAAATAATTATCAATAATTATACCCAAATATTTCACTTCATGCTCTTGGTGTATATGAGAAGGTGTTTCAGTAAATATCGTTAAGACATCGAATGGAGGCATTTCAACTGAATTACAGCAAAATGGAAAATAACACGTTTTATCAACATTAACAGTTAATAACTTTTTATCCAACCACTGTTTTATGGAAGGAAATTCCGTTTCAGCTTTAATTTTTGGTGCATTCCAATTATCGGCTTTTTAAAAAATGGCTGTGTCATCTGCAAAACCGATTATGTTTTTATTGTTGTTTAATGAAAAGATTCCATTAATATATTATATTGAATAGAGTTGGTCCCAGCACAGAGCCTTGAGGTACGCCACAGTCGATCTCCATTTCACAACTCAATACGTCATCAATTCTAACTCTCTGGCTACATCCCGTCAAATAACTTTCAAACAACTCCAAGATGTTACCCCTCATTCCAATATTCTCTAAAGACTGTAGGAGAAGATGATGACTGACAGTGTCAAAAGCTTTCGATAAGTCTATGAATATGCACAAAGATGGTTTACTTTCATTCAAAGCATCGGTAATTTTTGAAGTCAACGACAGAATAGCATCTTGAGTCGAAATGTCTTCTCTAAATCCAAATTGGCTGTTTGAAATTATTTTATATTTATTGAGAAATGAAACAAGCCTCTTTCTAATAATTATTCCAAATATTTCCGATAGATGGGTAACTAAGGATATGGGACGATCATTTGTAATAATAGATGTATCCTCCTTTTTCAGAAGTTGGAAAATGATCGATTTTTTTGAAGTCAGTAGGGTATGTTCCTTATTCGACACACCGATTAAGAATATGAGTTATAGGATCTACAAAGTAATCTGATAATAGTCTTATTGTTTCCGATTTTAAATCATTCCACCCTGTTGCCTTGTTATTCTTGAGCTATAATATTGTATTCTTTATATCCCTTGAATCAATTGGCTCAAAAACTGATGAATCCGAGATAGATGAACTTTTTATTCCAAAATTTGTGTCGGACATGCATTTCAAAAACTTGCGAACAAAAATGTACTTACGCATTTTTCATAGTAAGCCGACGTTATGGCAACCTTAATTTTCATACAGTTTGTGAATCGAATGCACTGATGCAACCAACAGACACAGAAAAAGGGGGTGAATTGGTGAAAATTACTTTCATTATCGTAAATTGACTTGATAGGTTGTTAGAAGCCAAGATATTACTTAATCACGATTATTAGTGATTTTTCGACCTTGAATCGAAAAAATGATATGAGGTGAAAAATATTAATTTTTGCAAAAAAAAGTATCTATCCGTTAACTTCGCACTATTTTGCAATTTATTAATGAATTACTGACCACTCGTACGCAAAAAAATAAAGGTTTTTTCGTTTGCAAAAAATACACCTACTGCAAAAGGTTTCATTTCCTTTTCTGTGCGTTTTTATAGGAGTGCACCACTGACCTGATAAAAGATGATGTAATTAGCAACAAATAGTATGAAAAATTCACAGAACTTCATGTTATACACCCGCTGATTTTGTTTCCATTTTAAATATGAAAAGATTGAACCGACTTAACTGAAAATAAATCGATGAACATACGGAAAATAGAAAAAACTGAAAAAATTCAACATATTATGTAGCTTGTTCAATTGAAACCCATCTTCGGTCCAGGAAAAATTTATTGGCAAGTACAGTTACAAATAACTACCACTACAATTGAGGCACGTATCCCACTGTTTCACCAACCGATGTATACCCTGCTTATAGAATCCTCGTGGCTGCTGCTGGAAGAATTCTTTCACAGCGTTTTGTACTGCGTCCCACTGAAAACGGTTACCTTTTAACGCCTTTTTTAGTGGCCCAAAGATGTGAAAATCGCAATGCCATAAATCGGGACTATAGGGTGGATGCTCTAATATCCTCCATTTCTTTCGTTGCAGATTTTCTTTCACTACGTTGGTAACATGAGACCGAGCATTATCGTGAAGCAGAATAACACCACGTGAAAGCTTCCCTGGACGTTTTCTTCTTATTGCTTGATGGAGCTTGCTCAAAGTTTCATTATACAGGTTTGCGTTGATATGCACTCTAGGTTCTGTAAACTCTATCAGCAAGGGTCCTTCATGGTCGAAAAAAATGTCAACATCACCTTGCCTTTGAACTTCTTTGGTGGCGGAGAATTTGCTTGTTTCCATTGCATCGATGAAGGCTTACTGGATGGTTCAAAATAATGACACCAAGATTCATCGCCAGCAACCATTGACCGGAAGAAAGTCATTACCATTTTGACTGTATACCGTGAGGTGTTGCAAAGACAAGCCCATTCGCATGCTTTTTTGGTCCTCAGACAAAAGACGAGGAACCCATTGCGCACAAACTTCACTGTAACCTAGTTTGTGTACGATACTATGGACAGATCCTATACTCACACCAACATTTTCTGAAATTGCTCTGATTGAAATTCGACGATTTTCTCTCATCAGGCCTTCCACACATGCCACATTCCTGTCTGTTGATGCAGTAATCATTGCTCCTGGCCGTGGCTTATCATTCGTCCTCTCTTCTCCATTCTTAAATTTTCGACACCATTCCTTCACAGTTGGATATGCAAAACAAGCGTTTACATACACTGCTTGCATTCGCGTATGAATTTGCAACGGTTGCACACCTTCAGCACTCAAAAATTGAATGACCGCACGCTTATAACATTTGGACGGATTGTTAACAACAAACGCCATTTCAAAGTCACAACACTTAAAATCGCTGTCAAATATAAACGAAATAAACAGATCAGTGTGACGTTTGCTTACACTACTAATGTTGGAAAACGTCAGTTGAATGATTACATTTGTTTCCAAGGCTAACCTGACCAAAGATGGGTTTCAGTTGAACAAGCCTCGTACATGACAACGGACAAGAACAGGTAATACATAAAAAGGAATCGAACGAGTCTGAAGAACAGTAGTTTTTGGAGATTTGTTTATTTAACTAACCAAGTGATGAAAATTAGATACAATGTGAATACTGTGGTGAAAGGTGTACAGTATGTCCCACTTTGGTTCAGATTTTAGGGTTTCCCAACTATTAATAAAGATTACTACTGTTGTGTATTTTAGTTTTTTTTCACAAAATTTCAATTCTGTCTACAAATATTTTGGAACGATTTTATTCTCAAAGATACGAGGTGATTCAGAAAGTCTGTGTGGGATACATCTAAAACATCTTGTAGCTTTACCAACCCTTTTTGACTTTTAAGTGTAATTCAAAAGCCGTGGGCTGGGTGACTGAAAAATTAGGAAATTTATTAAAATTCTGTTGATAAAAATAAAACATATTCTGCAATAATAATTTCGACGGCCTTGCATAATAAGCCTCATCAAGTGAATGTCAAATAATAATAATTAATTTGTTGATTTATGTATTCGATGATAAATGCTTCTTTATGTGAACCTTCGGGTTTTTTTCCTCATGTTAGTAGAAGAAACAGTGTACCTAACACACCTAAGACGTCGTTCGTCTATCTGCAATACTGTGCGAAAAAGTATCACTTTCCGCACTAGTTAATCGGTAAAACACTAATTCAAAACCCATGAATTGCTAGAATAATTATTCAGCTATATCTATTGGTAACGCGTTTCATTGAATACGACAATATTACATAGAAATGTAATAATACTTCATCAATAGAATTTTTAAGTTCGCACCCCAAAAAATAAGACTAGGAGAAAAATGAATCGCCGAAGGATAGTGTAAGAAAGTATCCAAAAAACATCATGTACTAAGTAACAAATCAGCGAATATAACTTTTGGAGACTTAATGCTTATAGTAATCTAGAAGAACACAAATAATGGAAATAATTTTGGTAATTTATGTATGTGTGAAAAATGGCTGATCAATTTAAATACAGTTATTATGCGATTATGACTTTGAGCACTTACTTGCTATTAGAACGTGTAAGCGGGAGTGTGATTGAGTTTTTGATACTATATCAATCCATCACAGAGTTTTTGAAAAATAATTTTCAAAAAACAGAGACTCTTGACTAACAAGTATCAACTGCTTCTTGTGATATATGCCACGACAGACATTGAATTATTTTTTTATTTTGAGCGGGGTTGGAATATCTATACGATATAACCAATCCTTCCCAATTGTAGACCGGTTTCTGTTAGACTATTATCAAACTATTGCAGAAAAATGATTCCAAAAAGCCTCTAAATGTAAGTTTTATTAAAGCTTAGTAGCGATATAAAGCAATCATGAACAAAAAAAAGAGGTTGCTAGATACGGTATCTCCGATGTGCGTGATCAGGAAGCCTGGGAACAGATTTAGATCTTTCAAAATATCTCCTTTTTTGCGGAGAGCTGCACAACACTGCGATCATTTTAATTCTCTCAGGGCGCCTATTAAACGTACATTTTTCGGAGCACGGATTCTTTTTCTAGATTTTACAATTACATTAAGTTAATTGAAAGTTTGTATGAACAGATGCAAACATAATATTGCCTCAGGCTTGGATGGAGTTCCTTATGAATGTTTGGATAATCCGCCGATTCATCTGAGCAGATAATTCAATCAAATTGTGGAAAAAGATGGAACGCTATCTGGCTGGTCCAATATTAATAATATGTCTATGCTGAATGATTGGGTTAGCACTACCAGTCAGAGGCTTCGGATTCTCGACACCTCCATTAGGCTTTTCGTGCTTTTGGTTGTGTCGTTCATGTGAACAAACCAGAGAAGTATTTCCTTGGATACACTAGTCCTATAAGTCTATATATATCCAATAATATAAAGCTTCGCAGTCAAAGATAATTTGAGAGGCTTTGATGCACAACCGACAGATGGGTTTCTTTTTTATTTATGCCGATTGTATGCTTGTGTTTCCTAAGGGAACACTGACCGTTGAGTAAACTCAGCCCTCTCTTTATTTGGTCCATGCGGAGGTTTAATAATTCACCGTGTCCGAGAATTTTTTGACCAGGAGTCTGCTGTATTTCTGTTTAAATCCAATGAGATGTACAGCCATGTACAATAATTTTTAATATCGTTAATATCTAAAATACTTACTGGACTGCAGTTTGATACCCTAGCTTTGCTATTGGATTCAGTTTTTTTTCCATTCCATACCCAATTTTTGAATATTTGTAAGTAATTAAATATCAAGCTGAATTTTGGTTTCCGTTGATTTTAGTAATTAACAATAGACTATGATTATACAGGGTGCTCAATTGAGGGAAGTAAGAATTTGGGTTATGTCCTGAAAATTGTATTAAAAAATTGTTTGCGTAATAGATCTGTGATAGTACGCTAAAACATTCAATAAATTGTGTTATAGCATCAATACAAGACATCTGCAAAATGTACAAATTTCCGTAATAACCATGTATCTTCGAAACTTAGATATAGTAACAGTTTTCAGTCAAAACGCAAGGCTCTATCTTTAATACCATTGTAGTAACCTGGTCTCACCTGTAATGGGACACACTGTACTTGATTTCACGTTCGTACTTCATTGGAATGATATATTTCGTTCCTTGAAAGTTTGGCCTGGAAACTTTCGTTCATCCTGGATCGGTTTCAATGACATAGGATACGAATCCGATTGTCCAAAACCTATTTAAAATAAAAAATAGGTCCAAACAATAATATAGATCACGCATTTATTTTAGGTAGAGATAAATAATAGGTATTCCTATTTTATACAGGTATTTTATATAGAAATATTACAAATAATCAGCCACCTCTGACTATATCATGAATAATCCTTTAATAAACAAATAAATCCTAAATTTTTTCCAGCTGGGTCATTACTGAGCAATAATTCTATGTGGATTGATTTATGCCATTCACACAAGAAAATAATTGATGAGCCAAACTTCAATGTTGTGGTGACCGCAAACAAACCAAGTATTACAATCCAAATGGAGAATTCGAAGTGAGAGAGCGCTGTGGGGTTGGTTTGAACAGAAGTGGAAGAGAAAGTTTTCTGTACTGAGAAGGGTAGAGACAAGGCACGGTTCATCATATAAAGTGTCGGAAGTACACACAAAAATTCTCGATGATAAATTTAAGCTTGAAGGGTTAATTTAAGTTTCCTGAATTTGCCCCAGCACTCAACGCTCAAAAAATTACCATAAAATTACGGACCTGACAGGACTTTAAGATTTATCAAATGTCAAGAAGTCTGTTCTTTCATGTATTAAGGGATGTATTAGGAGGCACACTAGCACGGCATTGTAGAGGGCTCTGTTGAAATATTAGGTAAATAACCAAACATATTTTATTTACGACAATGTTGAATCAACACCTGAAATTGTGGGCAGTTTTTTCCAGTATTCCATTGTTTCGCATAATAATATACAGGGTGCAGAAAATTTCCTGCAAAACGCGAATAACAGAAACAAAATATGGTTTTATGTCCATCCAACCTAATTTACCCTCATTCAAAAGTTCCTCTTGAGAGGAAAAAAAACAGCACAATCCACAAACTTTCAGGTGTTGATTCAAAATTGTCGTAAATAAATGCAATGAAATATACCTCAGTTTCTTATATTCCGAATTCTGAACAGTTGGCGATAAAATTTTGTATGCACCACGTCAGTCCAGTGTCTTTATCGGACTCGCCTGTTCGTTTCATAATTTCAGACTCGTCCGATAAAGAATCACTTTACTGCCTTGGTACATAAATAGCTATTATTACGTCTACCAAGGAGAAGCCTGGAATTTTGGAAAAAATTCAATCACACTCCCGCTTACACGTTCTAATAGCAAGTAAGTGCTCAAAGTAATAATCAGCTGGGTACATTCTAAAACCCTACTGAAATAAATTGATTGCTAAAAATCCGCGTTTTTTATCGCCAACATAAGCATTCAACCTGGAAAGAACTGGTGAATTTGGTTATGGAATGGAAACGTATCAGGTTTGTTCCAACTAAGCGAAATGATGCGTACATGAACGTCACGATCATGCGCTTAACCAAATTTCCGTTCCAACAATTTTACGGACTGATAAAAATGAGTTCCAGCAAAAACTTGACACGTTCATGAACGTGTCGGCGAACGATCATTTTCATCAGAGATTTGGATGTAGAACCTTTCGTGCAGACTGTCATGTTTTAAGGTTAGGTGATGGTAAATTAACGTAAATCATACATAAATTAAACGTCAACTTATAAGAATCGTTCCAACAATGCATAGAGTATAAGGTTTATGGATTAATTCACGTACAGGTTCTCGAACGTTTGATTCGTACATAAATAAGTTCACGATCGTTCATGTACTAATCAGAAGGGGGTTGTTGGAACAAACCTATTATTTGATTGGTGAACGATCTTTACAATCACTAGTTATCCTTAACAATAGAGAGATTTTAAGCCACTTATTTGGTCAACGTTATACGTTATCGGTTATTCTGCTCATGCGCAGTAGTAAAAAAATAACCGATCACCTTAATAAGCGATAACGTACTCCGTTATTTACGTGGAAATAACCGAAACTTTATTAAGTGGTAAGGTTTAGCATAATTGCCAAGTGTATTAGGTTTATTTTGATGAATGAAAGAAAATATGAAAAACCATCCAAAATGTATTGAAACTTTGCACAAATAATTTTAAATGATATATTTCAACACTCAATTATATTTTGGCTTCCAAAATGTACAATAAACATCTTTGAATGTCTTAACTTGTCAACGCCGATTTTTAACGTCAATTTTGCAAGATGTATGCTATCAAAATATTCTAATTTGAAGAATAACGCCCCTTATTAAGTGGTGGTCTATTAGTCCTTCATCTTCTCTACGTCTAATTATATTTCCTATATTATCCACAATTAATGTCATGGATTAATGTGTAATAATCAAATTGAACAAATAGAAAATTTGACGTTAGTAACACCAAAAAAATAACGTTTAACGTATAACGTCGTTCACAGGTTATGGCTTCAAAAACTAAAATAATTAAAAATGACATCCGCTATTTTAGAAAGACTGCGCTTGCTCAGTTTAACGTTTACCGTTAACGTATGTCAAAATTTTATGTGGCTTAAAATCTCTCTATTTTGACACGAGTTGAAATCACGTCAAATAACGTTGAAGTGAATTAAATAACTAAATTACCCATTCCTATGAAAAATATGCTAATAGGTAATCAATTTATAAAAAATAATATTTAGCTGTGGAAAAGACCAGTGCATGTGATTGAATTCAAAATAATTCCATAATGTTTTCGAAAGTGGGAAAAGTCCTCCAGTCTAGCTCTAGAGCAACACATCAGGGAGTGGATTAATATTAAATTGGATCCCACCAGCTTTCAATCGAAAAGAAAATGATTAGTGGAAATCCTTGTAGAATTAACGTTAAGTTACCTAAAAATACAAATGTACACTAATTTTCCCCTAACACATATCTAATTAACTAAATAGTGAATAATCCATACGAAAATTGAGGATTTTGAATATTTATTGAATTATTTGAAATTTCAAATAAATTCAATATTTCCAAAAACCAAACGGAAAAGCCAAATTCCAATTTCATATACGCTGGAAATGAGACCAATGAACTAATCTTGAATGGCTGGGTTGTTTGCAGCTCTTAGCGAATTGCAGCGATAGTTCCAGAGAAAACAGGACGGCACAGGAACGAGAATTTGATAAAACTTGTCCTAAAGTTGGCTGAATCCTGCTTATAACTTGATTCTACCGGCTGCAGAGAAACAGAAGAAAAAAGAATAGAGAACCAGAATATATAAAATATAAAATAGCTTGGACAACAAGCAAGAATGCCACGTGTTAAAATATGTATGGCTTAACAGTGATCTGTTTTATTCTATTCGTTCTGCTTTTTAAATATACCAAAAATACAAATCAGCAAATTTAGCAATGAAAATAAACGGTAAGCACTAGAAAATACCCCAGAGAAAATACGATAATTACATCAGCAGCCAGACAATCGAAAACTGTTCACCAAACAATACAATACAAAAATACAAGTTGTAGTGTAGAATAATAAAAGAAAATGGAGGTCACTTTGAGCAATTTATTAGGTTAGACTTGCTTTGTTTGGGCAATGCTGCTAGAATTTCTTGTTTTCTTTTCATGTCAATTGATAAAATTAATAAAAATCTCTCCGTTTTTTCAAGTATGAATTTATTCCTCGTGTTATTCTAAATGTAGAAGTGCATAGTTTCCAGATACATATCCTAATACAGGGTGCTCGGAATATTCGAAACATATTGAATGGGTCCTAAGTGGGTTTTAGTGGTGTGTACTCGTAAACATACGAACTCAATTGAATTTATAGAACGCTTCTCTATATGCATTTAATAGATTTCATTTCAAGCAAAAAAATGAAAAAAATCCTCTCCAATACCATTGTTAACCCCCAAAACCTGCATAAATTATAACTCTGACGGTAAATTTTTGGTAGTGAAATTGTGTGCGGAAAAATATGAATTGAATAAGGAGATTCGATTTTCTATACTCTTTCCAATTATAAAAACAATCTATATACAGAATGTTGTTTTTAGGAAAGACGAGTTTACAAACTTTTTGTTAAGCCGGACCTGCATAATATTTTTGGAGATGCTTTTAAGGAAGTTTCTAGGTGATAGTTATTACGTATGCCTAATTTCAAAATGATATACAAGGTAAATCGGAAAGTATGAGGTTCGAAAGGAATAGGATGAATTTATAAAACATCCTTTACCTCGGTCATCAAGAGCAGAAGACACATGAAATATAGGTTTTTGAAAGCACCAAAGTGATCCCCATCTACAGTTGAAGCTAGGCCTTTTCCCAATGAAACATATTCAACTGAAACCGTAACAGTGGCAGTAGGGTATTTGACAATTTTTTTTAAATACCATTAGAAGATTGTCTGGCCTCAGTTAAGTACTCCAAATTTTTTTCAAATTTTTTACTAAGCGGGAAAGTTCCCAAAACCAACTTTGAAAATTTTCTATTTAAATAGCGCGCCAGAACGCGCTGATTTTTTATGACGTCAGTAGTCTTGTCGCTCCGCCTACCGCATCCCGAGCGACTTGACCTTTACCAGCCGAAGTGAGCCGAACAGGAGACAGCTGTCACAATAGTTTTGCTGTTTGAATACTGTAAAGTGTGGTTAAGTTGTTTACTTTTGAATTTATTTTCGTGTTTTGCGTTATTTTTTCTGATATTTATGGAAAAAAAGAAGATCTGTTAATTAAAATGTAGAAATTAGGAAAGTTAACTTTAAGTAATTAATTACTAATATGTTTCAAAAGATCTTTTACATGTGCCCTTAAAATTCAACAAAATCTTTTCACTTACTTAGAAGTTTTCACGTTCCGAAACTCTGCAGAGCAGAAATCAGCATTGGTCGCAAAGAAATTTGCAACCATCATCGAATCGACTTTCGGTAGATTGTCACTGGTGGCTTTTATAAACCCAGGTTCCATTTCAATAGGAAGGCACACAATTTACAACACTATTAATTCAGTCTTGAAAGGGAATAATAATTAAAAACTTAAAGTCAAAACACTATCCAAAGGCCATAAACTCAACGAACAACAAACGTAAACAAACACTAAGTCGAAAAATCGGAGTAAAGAGTAAATTAATAGTAAAATGTAAATAAACATGACAAGTACAACATGGTTGACATGATCTGTTTTTTGTGATTTTTTTAATTAAATGTATGTCTCAATAACCCAATCTGGCAACTTTGCAAAAATAGCTAATCTTCGGCAACCATCGGCTCGACCTGCGGCCGCCCTCCTTAGCTGGCCAATAAGAAACAAGCAAGCAACGAGACCTCTGACGTCACAATAAAATCACATATTTTCCCGCGCTGATTAAATATTTGAAAATTACCATTTTTGTTAAGTGAATAAAAAATCACTGGTTCAATTTATTTGTGTGAAATATTGATTTCTGGCATAATAGTACCACAAAGTACCTGCTCCGACACTTTTTTAATTTTTTCTGCTCATAGGAAAATACCCTGTTGAAGGAAAAAAAGAGTTTCAAACGACAATCTGAAATTTCGAATATCCAAAGACAAAAATGGAAAAGGAATTTCATGGAAATGGAAGTTTCATTTTGGAGTGGCTAGTGTGTCGTAAACGGCATGTTTAGGAATTTAGTAGAAATTTGGAAGAAAGGAGGAAGAGACTAATGAGCCACAATAATTAACTATAAATGAAATAGTATTAAAACTGGACGGCATGTTACATTCCCACTCCTCGGGAAAAAATTCAAAATTTCCATTCATATACAGTAAATCCCACTGATCACAGTACTCTTTTGAGCCTCTATCTCGTACCAAGTAGGTCTGACCCCTATTTTTAAACCGTTATCGTATATATAACTCTTGAGTCATTGTCTTTATTTCCACTCTTTCCAAGAATTCAAAGGAAATTCTGATTACCATCACTTTTTGTCGTGATTGTGTCAACCTGTAGATCAACTTTTTCCACTGGGGTCTTCTTTTCTCCAAGTCTTCTTTTTCATGCAATCACTTTTTCTTCGCTTTTTTGTTCTTGTGACTGGACCGGCTTGGGTTCCATCACAATCCAAAATAAATGTTCCTTTATCGCGTTAGTATGCTAAAATTGGGGATGTGGTGAATTGTTCCGGCAACCAGTGAAATTCGATGGATTGTTCTCTAGAATACCTCATGGTTTTCGAATTTGATGGAAAATTTGTTAAAAAACGTCAGAAAAAAACAAATTCACCTGTTGCTGACCCAACGGCGGACGCTTGTAATGACTATGAAAATCACTAGTATTCAAAAATTTATCACAGCAGGTTCGTTCATTGGCCTAAATAACTTAACACCGTCAAATTCAAGAAAATCAATATCAGGTTCATATCCAATAATATCGATAAATTATTAAATTGGTACCCTCCATGCAAAATTCCATAAAAATTGGTCCAGTCTCAAAACCATTGCAGTGCTACCTACCAATACGAATTGTGGATCTTGCTCAACAAGGGACATACAAACACATACATTTTTTCGAAATCAGTCCATCCGTGAAGAATATACAGTATGTTTACGAATAAGCTGAATAAATATTATTGTTACTTTTCTGCTTTATAAACTCGATTTTTCAAAGGCACGTTTTTTACATCAATTATCCACCTCTAGCTGACTGACGTCAGTCTGCGCTATACCGATATAGTGGACATATAAAGAAACGCAGTTGTTTACATTTCATCTTACAACTGACTATCAATACTACTAGAAATTTATTCGCCCATTTCCTCAATAATTTGACACAACCGCTTGGAATATTTACTTTTTTGAGGTTGAGCTATTATTTCGTGAAACAACGAATGTATCGAAGCAGTGGTGCAATGGTTTGCCATTTTGGTTAATGCATCAGTAATAAATGAAAGCGTCATTTTTTCAATTTAAAATCCACCAATGAATATAAAAACATAATGGGTGGACAAAAATTCGTACGTGGATCTCTATCTATTGCCTCACAAATTTTTTTGAAATACTATTAGTACAGAGAATGAAGCTCAAAAAAAGGTAAAACCTGGCAATTTTTCCGTCCAGCATGGATTGACTTGAAATTTTAACAGGAGGTAGGTGATAGCCGAAGGTTCAAAATCTATATCGAACCTAAGGGCGCTAAAGTCTTGGGGGTGGTTGCCACCCCATCTCGGGGATGAAAATTATTTATTACACTTTAACCACAGGAATCGATTGAAAAAGTGATTCTAAGCAAAAAATGTTCCATACATTTTTTTGTAAAATAAATATTCTCTAAGTTATTCGCGATTGAAAGTAACGCTTTTTAGAGGAAAAAATCGACGTTTTTGATGTTTTTCGCGGATAGCTCGAAAATTATGCATTTTATCAAGCAAACTGTCGAAAGCAAAATTGTAGCTTTTAACAAAAATAGCAAAACCCTTTCTTTATAATTTTTCTAAAACCAATAGGATCCGAGATATGACCCATCAATGATTAGCTACCTATTAAAATTTTTAGAAAAAAAAATCGATTGGTTTTTTTAACGTATTTCCTCCATTTTTTATGATAAAAAGTTTATTCTGGAACGATTTTGTAGGGTTTTTCAAGAACTACAAGGATCTGTGAGTTAAATCTTTTTAGACCCTTTCGTTTTTTGAATGGGGTGAGTTTAAAGGGCTAAAAAAAGGTGGTGCTCGTACGTATCTCATCAAATAGTAACTGTACAAAAATCTACTTATAGGAAAAATTTTGTCATAGAAAAAGCTACAATTTGGTTCTTCAACTTTGCTTGTACCTCTAGTATTTTTGGAGTTATTTTGAAAGAAAGGGTGAAAAATACAAAGTTATGAAAAATAACTTTTTACTTTAAGCCGTTATTTTTCGAAAACTATGAATTTTAAATTGGTCAAAATTCTTGGACATATTAACCATACATGTACAAAGAGAATTGCACGACGGTGAGGATCAATTTTAATTAGGGGGGTAGTTAGGAGGTTAGTGTTTTCATCGATTTTTTTGTATAAAAAATTCAGTACTGACATTATTTTTGTCATGATTCACTACAGACCTTTTTTTAAAAAAAAGAGAAATGTCTAATTATGCTCGTCGAAAAATATTTCATGAGTTTTCCACGAAAAATGCACCATTTTTCCGGTATTTGACTTTGAATCACATTTTGCATTTGGGAAAAAAAGCTAATCATTGATGGTCCATATCTCGGTTCCTATTGGTTTTAGGAAAATTATAAAAAGAGGGTTTTGCTAGTTTTTTTAAAAGCTACAATACAGTTTTTTTGATAAAATGCATAATTTTCGAGTTATCCGCGAAAAACATATCAAAAACGTCGATTTTTTCCTCCAAAAAGTGTTACTTTTAATCGCGAATAACTTAGAGAATATTGATTTTACAAAAAGAATGTATAGAAATTTTTTTTCTAAGAATCACTTTTTCAATCGATTCCTGTGGTTAAAACGTAATAAAAAATTTTCACCCCCGAGAAGGGGTGGCAACCACCCCCAAGGCTATAGCGCCCTTCGGTTCGATATAGATGTTGATCCTTGGGCTATCACCTACCTTCTGTTAAAATTTCAAGTCAATCCATGCTGGACGAAAAAATTGCCAGGTGAAATGCTTCATTCCCTGTACTATATTTTGAGTTATGAAAATGTATTCAGCTCCGCTCAATCTCCTGGGTGTTCAGCTTCACATTATTATTATATGATATCCTGAAACTGTAGCGTATCCCTCGTAATTGATTTTCTCCACTCGATTTCTTCACATAATCACTAGAAATCTATCCAGTAATAATGTCTGATACTATAAAAACTCCATTAATTTCGTGAACCAACAGTTGGGATTTATCTTTCCAATAAACCTCTGATAATCTCGTATCTAGCTCGCCCCCTCTTTATTGCCCCATCATTAGTCTATTCCCTCACAACGAGCTTCTCCCCATTCTTTTATTCGAGTGCAAGCAATTATAGTTAGAATCTTTACCTTCTCTGTTGCTTTTATCGTATATACGGAGTGACCTCATCACATCAGAAAATAAGAATTTATGTTAGTAATACTGGGATAATGAAGATAGATTAATTTTCACCCTCCGAATAACCACAATGAAGTGAAGAAAAGAAAGAAAGGTGGATGAAGGCGACTTTAAAGATCACGCGATTTTCGGAATAGAACAACTGTTTGGAAGATCAGTTATCTACGTTTTTCGTAATCCCCTACTGTTATTTTGATTCACGGTATTCAGATGCCAATTGAAAAGTTGATGTTAACAGCCCCCATCCATTAAGGAATCACTTGTTCAATCAAAATAACAACCGAGGAATGTTATACTGGGATGTTTCTGTAGAATTACATAAGTTCATCTATTGACAGTGCGAAGACTCATATTTTTATTCCCATAGAGGAAAAAAGCCGCTCAAAGGTATGCATAATTTTTTTTTAATATTGTTATATAATGTTTTTCAAATTATTATAGTGGATTGAAATTAACCTCCATAAAATTTTCAATACAATTTTTTTTAAATAATGTTCATGCAGCCAGACAATCTGGAAAAATTGTCTGCCCAGCAAGGACCACGGAAAGATATGAGCTATTCCTACTTTCAAACACGCGTACATACTTAAAACAACGCACTGACACTAAACATTTGATTTTTTTTTTAAATTTGACCCTATCATTATTAACATTTGAGGTGAGTAATTTTTTGGGGCGCCAAATTATCTGATTCCCGCGCATCATCTTGGACTGTCGTTTCAAATGGTTTCCAAAATGCCATTTTGATTGATTACATTCACAAATCCACGAACAAAAAATATTTTATTGATTCACTAAGCACATTCAACCAAGAAATAGATACTACTATATTATTTTAAATATTTCTTTAAAACAAAATTCACACCCGCCTCTGAATGCACATTTTTTTTCCTACATTCATGCAAAAACAACACTTTTCTCTACCGGCGTACGTGAAGATCCAGTCACTTTTCCGGAAAGTGCGGAAAGTAAATTTGTAAAGTTTTTGGGAGTTTACTGACATTTGAATATTAAAAATATGTATTTTTCTCCGATTGGCAGCAAATATTAATTTTGCTGACTGATATCAATCAGCAAAGTATTACTTTTCCTGCCTGTGATTATACATTTCCATAGCAACCAACTAAAATAAAGAGATTGTGGAAATTGTAATAATTTTCAAATACAATATCCTCATGAACAATCGGAGAAAAAATTATATGTTCAACTTGGCAGCAAAGTAGATTGACTGTCTTGGCTGTATTCCTATGAATTCAGCCTCGGCAGTCAATCTACTACTTTGCTGCTTAGTTAAACAAATAACTATTGTATGGTTGTAGTATACCAAATGACTGGAAAATCAATAAATTTATTGGAATTCTGCTATAATTTTTTTATTGAATGGAACATTTTTCTGTTGATATGTGTTTAATAATAAATGTTTCTTTGTGTTAACTTTTGGGTTTTTTTCCCGGGTGCTAGTAGGAAAAATAGTGTCTGATCCTGCTCTAATACAGCAATAATCTATGAATATTTTACTACTTAGTCTCAACGAGTTACAATGATTGCAAAAATCTTTGATAATTTTAAATTCAAATGATCAAAGCGAAAACCAGCTATTATTAAGTACCGACAAGGTGAATGCCATGAACATACAAAAAAAAGGAAAACGGTTTGAGTTCCCAACATGTTATATTCTATTTTTCCAGTTTTTGCATGTATGTAAAAAAAATATTGTATGCAACTCGTGCAAAACGTGTTTTTTGCACTCGACGTGCTGTGACAATTTCACGTCCCGTGCGAAAAACACTCACTTTTTGCACTTGTTGCATAAATAACCATTTTGTACACCCATGTTATAACAATGCACTTATACATATGCCCATATTTCGTTTCATAACCCCTTACGATACAGATTTTTCATTACGATACCGATTTTTGAATCAATGGAAACCCATAATTTTTCAATCAAGCATGCTGTGCATTTGACGTCTATCCTAGGCTACTATGTAATTATTGCAGATGTAAAAACCAGTACGAATTGAATTATCTATCTGAACTTTGATAATTTATCAAAATGTCTGGTATCAGCTATATAGAAGAATTACCATCGATTCCTCCACACATATCGAAGAAAGCATAAAACTCAGTTCAAAATATTTTGCCCAAAAAATTTGAGAAAGTGTACGAAAAACTTCAACAGTTTATGTATCAGAGAAATACGGATAAGATTTCGACATTATCCGAAAATGTTTTAATTGTTCCTTTTCAAAAATTGATGGACACTATAAAATCATCTAGTACATGGACACATTATTCAATAATTCAAACGTTGGTGAAAATGCAAATATTAAATTCATGGTTTTTGATTATAAATAGCGTAAGCAACTCTCATGTTGTGGTTATCAATAAACTCGCATGAACCATACGAAACTCGCCTTAGGTTCGTTTCGTATCTCGGTTGATACTCGTGTATTAATAACCATCATTACAGGATCGTTGCATAATATACTATTATGTTACAGTGGTCCGCCTTAGTAAGTGACCCGTTACTCCGTTATATTATAAACAATACTGTACTTGATGATTGGAGATATGCGCATGTGCCACATGCAGCTGCGGTGCCAGAAATTTTCTCAGTTCTTGCATTTATACATTTATACATTTATATTATGTATTTGTTTAAAATATTTCCAATGGAAAACATTTGTATAGTGAGCCTAAAAATTTGAAAAAATAAATCTGACAACAGTGCTTCAGTTTATGGTCTCCATCCACACTGACTTTGGAAATACTTCAAGTGGTTTTTTCTTTCCTCGGAATAATATTGTAATCATTCAGATTACGAAAAGTCTTGAACGGCACATGACGGATTCGGTTGATATAATTCTGGGCTGCGTCTCGGCTCACAATATTCAACCTTATTCGTTATATGCTCCGTATTGACCTTGTAACCCTTATAACTGTAATGAAACTTCAAAACCATGACTATACTTACAAAAAATGTCGAAGAAGTAGAATATATGAGTGATACAATTTACAATTGTAACTCCTTAATGGTTGTTACGTCTTAACTGGTAGGGTCGTACAGTCAGGATTTCAATATGAAATGAAATTTTTTCTACGAGCGGGCGAAAAATTGAATTTTCCACACACATTTTAGTGTGGTGAATTAATTTTACCGCACCGTGTGAAAATAATTTTCCTCCCTGTGCCGAAATAATTTTTCACACCAATATATCAAATTGATAATTTTTTACTAAATATAGTAACCAATCAAATTACTTAATTTTAAGTCATGTGTCGAATTTCATCCAATCATCTCTGGATTACAGCGATAATACCCTACATGTCGTGTTTTCAGTTTGGTTAAACGTCAAACTGATTAAAACTAATAAATTGTGTATTTAAAATTATTAAACGTCAGATTGACAATTAATTTTTTGATATCTACAAAGTAAAAAATTATCTTATCGAATACTCCTCGGGCCTTGATAAATACTTAAAATTTTGTCATAGAGAATCCTTCAAGCGAGTTGCTCAAGGATAATAGCCCTCGGCCTGCGGCCTTGGGCTATTATCAAGCAACACGCTTTCAGCATTCTCTATGACAAAATTATCTCGGTATTATCAAGACCCTAGGGGTATTACTATTGATAATAAGCCGGTATATTATGGTGGTTCGAAAAGCTTCAGTTACCATGTGTAACTAACCAGCTATTTACTTTCATTTTTGTATGTTTATTGTCAGAAAACTGTCAGTGCATTTTTAAAATATGTTGCTCGTGTATAAGTGAATCCTCACGCTCGTAGAAAAACTGGGCTGCTTCGGCTGAACGGCAGACTCGTGCGGAGAAATTTTCCGCACTTGTTAGGTAAATAGCTATAACAAATAAAATATTGTAACGCTTTTAACTCCTTCTACACGTCACTGGGGACACCCTCAAAGCTAAATTTCGGTTCAAGTCTCGGGCGCCAGATTTTTCACGTGGTTCGCTCAACGGCCCCTTGACCATTTGCGTCAAGAGTTCCAGATAGCCACATATTGAGGTTACGGATAATTGCGGGGTCTTGTTGAACTCACTTCAATCAACCAATCTCAAATTCACAACCCGTATGGATCAAATATCGGTTTGGTTTCAACTAACGATTTAATAAAGGAATTGTTATAATTATACTCTCTGATCTATCGTAATAGGCATGACGACAGTATCAAAAAATCGTCGATATAATGGTTTTAGGGGAAAGTTCATATTAAAAAAATTTAAAACACTGAATTAGTTTTATTTAAATGATTCAGATTATTAAGATTTTCGATGAAATAAAACATTAAAATACTGCAATCGGCCATTTTGACTGAAACACCAATCACAGCGCATGACGTCACGATAAGGTAAATGAGGTAAATATTGCTGTCAGTCAATACTCAATACACTCATTCTCTGTGTTTTTTTGTTGTGAATATTCACTGATTATGCATTTGGATTGTCCTTTTATTATTTTACGTGTGATTTATCGTCTCCACTATACTATAACAATGAAACCAAGCTTTGTTAAGGCAAATATATAGCTCAAATTTGCCCAGGATTGAAGTAAGGATGTTGAGCGATTTCCTCGCAACAAATCAAGAATTTTGCTCGTCTGAGTTTAGAGACGTGAAAACTTCCTTGTAAGTACATTTTGTATTCATCTTTACTCGCTTATTCAACTTTCAAAGTTATTTTTACAATGAACTTGTCATTGTTTATTTTTGAGGTTAGCTCCATCACAGTTTATAAGTTGCTATTTTAGAGTTAATACCCGTTAAGACGAGTGAATTACTGTAACTTAAAAGTACCTACTGGTGATAGTAGTGTTTTTCCTCATAGTAAACACCTAAAATCTGATGAATCAATGTGTATGTATTTGTTCTAATCATGGACGCTTATATGTTTATACGTACATGGTTCTAATTTATTTCAATTATTCCAGGTCTTCAAGACCATCATATGGGGATGATGCAATCAGTTATGTGCAACTAAAACGGGAAGTGGTCTTCACAGAAATAAAGTGACGAATTCGTGACTATGTCGTTCGGGTTTCGCCTTGCGAGCTTCAACGACTTATCTCTTATTATTTTATTGTTTGGAACATGTACAAACACTTTGTTGGGTGTTCTTATTGATGTGTTTTTACACTGCGGTACTGCACACCACTTATAAACTTTAGAATTCATTTTTATGACACGAATTAATTCAATATTTTGTTCGCTACGTATGGACATAATGACATGTTTACCTTTTCGTGACGTCACAGCCGACGCCATGATACCTGCGAGCTGTTTTCGCGCGCTTTTTAAAAAATATTTGTAAAATGGCTTCAAACTTCGTTAAACTTGAGTTTATTACCGAAATAAAGGTTTTTTCGTAAATGATGAATGTGTACTCACATTACGGAAAAGTATTTCAAAATCTATCGTCTCGCCTATTATGAATTTATAGGGACTGACAAAGTAACAGGGAAAAGTGGCGGCTGTAAAAGTCTGAGCCGATCAGATTATCTCATACCGGGCAAATCTGCCAGGCAATCGAACAAGCGTAACTGAGTAACAAGCGTAACAAGATCCTTTGGATTTGAAAGGAAAAACACGAGAATAGAGACGTCCCATGTAATTTTGAACCAGAGAGTGGTGAGCTTTTTTTGATATTCATAAAATATCATCACTTCGATTGGAATTATTCATGCAATTCAGGGTCAGTGAATGATGGGTTGGGAAGGTAGAGCAGCCTCACAACACCAGGCCAAGGTATGCCCTTATTGTATCTTCCTGGAAGCTACTTTCAGTAAGTCAAAAATATCAGTTAGGTCCAAAGTTATCCATAAAAGAATTATTGTTCATGCAATGTTAAATAAACACTTTCAAGATTACCTCCTATCACTGTAAGTGGAATAGTTAACAAGTTACAGCGTTATTAACAAATTACATAATTATAGATCTACACTAGCTTGAGCGACATTCAACGATACGAAAATCATTTTTATTGGTAGCTTTTATCAATAATAATCACAACATATTATTATTTTTCAATCCTCACTTATTTTGCAAAAATGGGAGCGATTATTCAATAGGACCTCAGTTGTAAAGTACAGTAAGTCTAATAGAACGCGGAAAGACCTTTTATATGGGAGAAGAGAATTTAATATTTGTTGAGAAATAATAGTTCCAGTCCGTCAAAGTCCAACGCCTGTTATTAAACGATTTGTGAGTAGCCAAAAAATAAACAGTATCAGAGAACGTTCATTATTTGAAATACTAGAACTTTGTATAAAAGGTTAGTGCCTTGGAAACAACATCAAAAGTCAGCGGAATGTGATCATTTCATTTTGGCTTTTTTTCTCGGAGAGGCGTGGTGGGGCAAGCGATCGAGGAGCTCTAAACTCGCCTATTACAGATTCCAGCTCTGGTACATAATATCTGTGAGTAAGAACGAATGATTTCACGAAACACCGAGACACGGCAGTGATAGAGACTTGTTCCTAAATTGCCTATTCAAGATTGCATGAATAATAATTTTTTTATCGATAACTTTGGACCTAATTGATATTTTTTTCAAGTACAAATCCTAGTTTTGTAGGCATTTAAAAGACGAATAAGATAGAAAGTACTTAACTTTTTTTTGTGAACCCCGAGGGAGAAAATACGAGAGAAAACCATTAAAATTACTGTAAAATAATATGCAGTTATATTTGTCTATTTGAAAACACCATATCCTCTTGCATGGGATTTTTACGATAAAAAGACGATGACGTCACATTTAGTTACTTTCCTGCTTATCAGAATAAATAATAATTTACCAACCGTAAATACAATTTATCCTTAACAGCCAGTGCAATTTACAGCTAACGGGTTGGCAAAACTTCAAGACGTTGTCAGATAAACTGGTGAAATTCCCCAGTCTGTTTTGACGTTTATTGACATTCGATCATCGTCCAATATTTAAAAGTTTTTTTGGTACTTTTAAATTCATTGTTTCTTTGAGATTAAAAAAACAGTTATTTTCACAACTAATTATTTACGCAAATCTGCAGTGTGTAGTTAATAAAATGCCGAAGCAGTTGAACAGTAAATGTCAAGAGATGGTAACATCTTTGTTAAGCGATTTTGAACGAGAATGCCGAAACGGGGGCCCGCTGCTCCCGCTAACTGCTGTAAGAGACGTAAGTAATAGTATTAGTTATTTGTATTCATTATTATTAATATTATTGTTACATATTTAAATGTGAAGGTTGATTAAACTTGATATAATATTACTCTTTCATAAATTGAAATAATTATGTTGTAGAGATTGGCAGAAGCATTATAACTCAGCCTTACTACTGTTAACCGTATTGCCGCCAAGCATAATAGAGGTGAACAGCCTAAAAGCCCACCTAAAAAGAGACAACGCATAAAACCTACTGTTGAAATTGATAACTTTGACCAAAATGCTTTCCGAAATCTTATATACGAAATGTATGGAAACAGTGCATTGGTTTGAATGCCAGCTTTTAGTGAACTTGGAAGAGCCTGCCACAATCGTAATGGATAATGCAAGTTATCACAGTACGGTGATCAATAAAGTACCAACAACAGCTACCAAAAAGGCTGATATGCAGAACTGGTTGATACAAAATGATATTTCGTTTGAAAATACTTTCTTCAAAACCCAATTATTGAATTCAGTACAACAGTAAGTTGATATAAACATTTTTCAATATATTATGATAATACTGAGTTAACTTATTTTGTTTGAAAATATGCATACTTTAATATTTTTGTAGGAATAAACCACCATTAGTATATGAAGATGATTACAGCTGTATGGATATTGGATTCCCTTTACCATAAACTCGTGCAGAGGCTATAGAGCATAGAATGTTTTTCATATACCCTCTTCTATGTAAAATCAAATGTTAATTCGAATATAGAATGATTGGTTACTATTTCTTCTTGTATTTTATTCATAGTTTTTCATAAATAAATATTTATATTAAATACACAAGCCTTTACTTTTTTTAAATAAATATTTTTGACTCAGGCTCTACGAGGCACAGACCAATAAAAAAGAAGAATTGTCAATCTAACATCAAATTGACTTTTCTAGTTTTCGTAAAGTAAAGAAAAAAACTACAGCTTGGCAGCATCACAATATTTTGTTTTGCAACGTCATCGTCTTTTTATCGTAAAAATCCCATAAGTGGTTATTATTACCTGTACACCAAAAATCAGTTTGCCGAAAGAGAGCAATGCTGTTGGCGCTATATAGCCAGAACATCGACTACGCGGTTCCAGAACATCGACTACGCGGTTACCTTCAACCTTATGGCCTCAGCTCCAACTACATCGTTGTTTGTTGCCTCAACTAAGACTGGGAAACCCTGTATTCATTGTTACATTAAGCGAACCCTACAATAATTTCATTTTAATGATAAGAAAATAAAAAAAAATCCTTCCATTATTGCTTTTTCAAAAAAAGAACCAGATAAAAGCTCGTGCATACCATAAGGCAAAATTAAAAATAACAAACCTTATATAATCTGACTCGGAGAATTTAATTAGGAGCCAAGAAGGAACCCCCTTTGTTGGGCAATATTTAATAGGACGATTATTAAATTCTGCTATCTCCGTAGTTTTCTTTCAATCTTGCTGAGTATATTGGAGAGAAATAGAGATTCGTGAGCCGATTTCAACAATCACATACCCACACAAAAAATGCTTATGCAGGCGATTTCTTTAAGCTCCTCTGATTTTATAAAATATATCACATTCTAGTGAATTTACCAGGATCCAAGAATTCAATCTGTTTGTCAAAGATTCTCGTTCCTTTCAAAAGTTTTTTTTTGCTAAAATATATAATATTATGAGATGCGTCTGAAAGATGCGTGCTAATGCTTGTATTTATTGGTCCAATTGGTGCTTTATTGCTAAAGAATATCATATGAAAGTAACTTAACTATATGAGCGGGAAGATTATAACATATCCATTTATTTTCACTAATGATACTAACATGCAATTCATGGATATAGAATATACATTCTCATGCAAAAATTTTTTGCAGTTTACTACAAAAATTAAACGTGCCATACGCTGAATTTTGCTATTTCTCATACTCCTCGGGAATGAAGGAACGAAACAACTTTTTATGTATCTTAGTTTGATTCTTTATATAAATATAGATATACAATATTCTCATAGAATGTAATTTCACTTTCATTTTATAATGTTTATGTATTAGTAAGAATGTTGAATACTCCATCTTAACCTCCTAGGTCAGTCGAATTATTTTAGTTTTATATCGGGCTCTAATTTATTCTGATTTTTCTCATAAATATAGAGTTATTCATTTATATTTGTATTCCAAATATATCATAAAAATATCACAACCTCAATTAACTTTTAATAAATGATTCAACAAACGATTGTAATTTTATAAAGAAATGGATAAAACATGGGTCGATGGTATTATATATTTTTTGTTCTAAAAAAATATTTCAAATGAAACAACTGTCTTCATTAAACTTCAAAATAACTAATCAAAACATGTTGAAAAAACGTTTAAGCAATACTTATATGGAAGAAAACAATACCTCAATTATCATAATCATTAAGCTGCGTCCATAATATCAATCGACACGTTCGAGTTTCAGCTCGTCCACATTGTCAGTATAAGTGGACGTGTTGACCTACATACATCGCCGCGCCATTATCAGAACAAAAAATATTTTGGTTCATTCTTTATTGAAATTTTCAATAAGTGATGCAGAAGATGCTGTAGTGGCAGCTGCTGCTGCAATTATTATTATTGCAGTTGTTGGAAACCAGCAATAGCGTTTTCGTCACTCTCGAATATTTTAGGTACGACCCAGCCTCGTCAATGGTAGGAAAAAAAATCATAGACAGGAATTTATAAAGGATTTACTGCTAAATGAGGTAGATGTGTTGAGCCTGGAATACAGATACTTCACATGCACACAAAACTAACCAAAATGACTGTTTGGAAATTTTGAACAACATGCTTCGACATGTCCAAACTAGCCTTCCTTTTATCCGTACCGACTTGGTTCAAGTATGCATTCGATTTGACCCGACATAGATCGACAATGTCAGGTGGCCATCCAATTTGGATCGGCATTGTCTATCGACACCATTCGACATAATGTGGACGCGGCTTTACTACTTCATTACACTACTGGATAAAACGATTTCGGATTTTCTTCAGTATTGGGGTTATAATTTATTGAAAATCCAGGTCGGACTCAGACCATTAATCACATTTTATAAACTTTGGGTATAAGTTTCATCTTTCCCCTAAACTTTTTCTTGATTTCAATTTTACGATGGTTATACCGAATTTGCTGATATACGATAACCTTTGACCATTAGTCACTTATTCGGGAACTTATGGTAAAATATTATCTCTCACTTCACTTTTCTTTTTATTATCACTTTGCTTATTTTCCATTTTTATAAAACTGCTGCTTTTTAGAATATTTTCGTGTTTTCATTTTAATCTGTCATCTCATATCTTCTGTATGTTCCTTGTGGTATATTATTCATTCTTTTTTTAATTTCTTGGGAAATTGAACCACAATATTTTTAAATTCTTTATTTCAACGTTTCGGTAGCGTTCCAGCTACCGTTGTCAAGAAAAATAAGTAAAAATTGATTTTTATCCCTAACTGACACAACGGAAAAAATTTGACAACTAGACAATCAAAAAAATTTTGAAGTTTAAGACTGCAAAATTTTCCATTTCTAGTAGACTATCATATCGTTGGAATGTCATAAAATGAAATATTTCATTTAACATTTTACCGGAGATATGATCTACTATGAATGGACCTTAATAAAAATTTGATAGCAAAATTTTGCAGTCTTAAACTTCAAAATTTTTTTGATTGTCTAGTTGTCAAATTTTTTCCGTTGTGTCAGTTAGGGATGAAAATCAATTTTTACTTATTTTTCTTGACAACGGTAGCTGGAACGCTACCGAAACGTTGAAATAAAGAATTTAAAAATATTGTGGTTTAATTTCCCAAGAAATTAAAAAAAGAACTGTCATCTCATCACTCAAACTATGTAGTATACAGGGTTTGTCAGGAATTAATTTGTTTAACCCTTCGGTAGTCGCGCGGGGTACACTCGTAGCCCACTCTAATTTGAAGCGAGATAATCAAATGATGGGAGACGCTACATTCGCACGCCTTTCAGTAGCTGTCGTTTAGACATGAATCTAACAGTCGGTAAACACCCACCCGCTATAAATCACGGTTTTTCGATATATTTGATTTTCACTGGGCTACGAGTGTAGCCCACGTGACCAAAGTCGTAACAGTTTTTATAAAAGCATTTTATTGGTGTTTCCTCAATTTTTTTGTTTCAAAAGAATATTTTTTGGTTAGTACCACCTAGTAATTGATGTAGTACTTGTATTTTGATAATTCCACTGAAATTTGAATCTTCTTTGGCCGTATAACCGATATCAACAAGAAGACGTGCACGAGAATTGTTGGGTCTAGAAAAACTGGTACCAGAAGTGCCTGTTAGGCCAAATAAAAGTGCTAGACGTTGTTCCATTTGCCCAAGAAATAAGGAAAAATCTACAAGAATCACATGTGTCAAATGTATTCGCCAGCTGTGCAAAGAACACTATATCTTGGCTGCCTAAACGTTTGAAACTTTGTCCTTTTTTGCAGCTTTGTATTTCATTTTTCGTGCAGTGTAAGTTATGTTTTTTGTTGCAGCTTATACTATATAGCATACGAGATGAATAACCAGCACCAGCTCTCCTTACTGAAACACCCCTTTACTAAGCTAATAATGAAAAATATGATATGATTCAAATCAGTATAAGTGCAAGAATTTTTTTGAGATATTTTATTGCTTGCAAAAAATGGACATTTTAACAAAAGAAACCAAAGTAAATTCACATAAAATAATCATTGTTCTCTATTGACCAATGAAAATAAGTCCAATGGAGCAAGACCAAGTTTGAGCGGATCATTCCACGGTTCGCCTCGATCCCATTCATCGATTTGAAATGTTTGGTTCAAGAAGTGTCGCACAGTTATGGCATAATATGAAGGACCTGGGTCGATTCAGACAATAAAAATCACTGAAAGCTCCTGAACCGCTTGATATTCTTTCACATTTCATTATGGCGTTTAGGGCGACGACCCAGCACTGTAGTGAAATGCATCTCGATGCGATAATTACAGTCAAGCTATGTCGGCTTTGGTTAGTACTTGGGTGGGTGACCGTCAGGGAAAACCATAGTATAGGGCCCGTACAGCCGGCAGCGTAGTAGCATATCACTGCTCGCAGGCATTATACCAATGAGCACGAGGTATAATGTAGATATGCCGTCTTTCGGAGGAGACGTAAAACCGAGGTCCCGAGTCCATGGATGTTGGGCTCGTTAAAGAACGCTACCACTGGCTGGAACACCAGTGGGTTCGCCAAAATTTCCGGTAGAGTGCTCCCCGCGTCGGTGATTAGCCTTAGTCGCAGAAATAGGCCTACGTTAAATAAACAAGGGAAAAAAATTATGTCGTTTAAGGTTAAAGTGTCTATAAGCAATTATTGTTTTTCTCTTTGATAGGTTTTTCTAGGGGGCTACTACTCATTCGACCCCCGACTTATTTGCCCGACTTATTTGTAGCATCTAGTGTAGTCAAAAATGGAACTCTACCGGAATTTTCAAACAATTTCTATTTCATTTTTGCAGAATATAACCTAATAAATTGTTTGCTTGTTATTTTTCACAATTCTCAAGGTATATTTATATGTGCGCTGCCTTCGGACTTTTATTGTTCCCATACAATATGCCGTTCCAATTTATTTTCGATTGGCATCTCAGTTGATGATGAGAATAAATACTAGAACAGCCTAGCGATAAAAGTCCTAAACTAACAATAAAATAGTACAATCCTGTTATTAATAACTATTATTTATTGAGATAATCGATTTTATCGACGGGTTTACTAGTTATTGTTATAACAAATTAAATAATAATAACAGGAATTGGTTATTGATAGCTATCAATTTATTTAATTCAATTTAATTCTTGCTCACCAATAGTTACTGCTTTCGTTAGGTTATTGAAGTGTTCAAATTACCCCAAGTCAACAAACCTCATTCACAGTAATTGAGACCCTTTTTCCTGTCATGATTGAACATTTGCTACGACTATTTATTACCAATGTACTTTATCAAAGTGTCGAAATCACGTTGTTCGTTTGACATAGATCATTAGTTTGCTGTTTCATAATGAAAACTTATCAATTTGTTTTTTATAGATCACATTTTATCAAAAAATTCAAATATTTATTCGAGCAAATGTTATCAGTAGTAATACTCCTAGGTTCTTGATAATAATACCGAGATAATTTTGTCATAGAGAATGCTGAAAGTTTGTTGTTTATCTCTATGAAAAATTTTTCAGTATTTATCAAGGTCCGAGGAGTATTTGATAAGATAATTTTCTACTTTGTGGATATCAAGAGATTATCTAATAAATTTCATACCAACTACCAGTTGGATAATTGAATATCCATATTGTAACCTTTAAAACTCCAGGCTGGTGCACTCTACCTGATAGGGTAGAATTCGGTACCAATTAAACTGTTCCATACGCTGTCACTGGGATGGGTGTGCAATTAAATATTTATTAAATTGGACACCATCAGCTTTTAATCGATACAAAAGCAAAAAGTTGGGAAGCTGTAAACACCTCGTTAAAATTAACGTTGAAATAAATAAAATTAGCCCTTTCATCCCCGAACACGTTTATCCAATTTAATAATTATTGAATAATTAATACAAAAAATTGAAATTTCACTTACTAAAATATTCAAAAATTCAGCCTAAATTAAATATCCTAGAAGAACCAATTGAGCAGAATACTAAGTGGTGATAATAGGCCTCTTGCATAGATTTTTATTTTTACCTTAAAGTATTCTAAAAACCTCTTAAAGTATAATAAATATCCTTCCACATTTTTTTTTCCAAGAAGAACTCAAAATTATCTTATAAATTCCCTAAGAAAGTTTCACGAAGCCCTTTAAATTTGACGTCACACGAAAACGAAATGAAATTGGTCGTGACGTCACAAGGTACGAACTGTCGTCCTCTAAATGTAAACAACAAATCTGGTTTCACGTTTATCCATTTTAAAAGCATTTTCACTTGATATATGTTAGCATCAATTTATTGTTTAATCGTGTTTACTGTTGTGTTTCTTTGCTTATCGTTAATTTTAAATATTAAGATGTCTGAAGGATTTTTGAAGGCACAATCTTATAATTTACCTCTGGGTCCTTTTTCAGAGTTTTTCTTCAATGGGTAGCTTAATGAATGTTTTTCCAAGAGTGGAGATTGTTGTTTTTCCACAACCTGGCACGATACAATAACGATAAACCATTTTTTCTCAAAAAATCACCAAACACAACGTCAGAAAATATTAACTTTGATAGACGTCAAAACTTGGCAATAGTAACTTGTGACGTCACTGTTGCATGAAATGTGTTTTTGGCGGCATTTTAGCCCGTTTGAATTTCAATTATTTATTACGACCTTAATATCAAACAAAATTTGAAAATATTCCTGTGGGATGATATTTACGTATAATTGATAATTTTAATGCAATAAAAAAATTATCTGCAAGTGGCCTATTGACACGAAAAATCCAAATTCATAGATAAGACGGAGTAACTTATCTTGAAGGTTGTTTGCAGATCTTAGCGCGATGACGGCTATGCCTCGAACATATTATGGACCCCGCATTCTGGAACAGAAAAATTTGCTTTGGAGTTGGCTGAATCTGGTTAGACCTAAAATTGCGGGATGCACAGCTGCAGAAAAAAAGAAGCAAAATGAAGCAAATCAGGTGAAAAAGGAGATTATGCTACAACGCATAAAAAAACCCGAGCTCCACGTGTTATAACACAACAAAAAAATCAAAAATGCTATTTACTTTTCAGGTAATGTTTTGATAATTATAACTTCCTCAATTCAATTTGTGTGTTATTATTCACAAAAAATCATGTTGTATCCTCAGGCACCTTACTGCTGCAAATGTAAAGAAAACAATTATCTAATGTAGGATGTCTCTGGGTAACTTAATCAAATATAATCCATATTCACGCAGAGTGAATGAAATACTACGAACAAATTGAGGGGACGAGCAACTCAATCGTATAATCAGGAACCGAGAAAATTCGGAACGAAAGGGAAACAAGAGTAGTTTTTCTAATGTTATATATTTGTTTTTGTGTGAACCGAAACTTTGAATCTTTCGAAATAAATTCCGAAAATTTGTAATAAGGTGCATCCGAAACTGACCTATGAAATAAAAATATTCTCGACTTTCGGTAATTACTGTTATGATATTGGACTGGCCTATGTTTCGTTTATAGTGACTGGCCTATAAATAGACCACACTTTCCCCCTACGTGAGGATGTACTTTTGTGTGTAGGTGTAGTCAGTCAATAAAGAAATTATAATAAATTTCGATATGTCAAATGCAGTCTTATCATGCGGGTCATCAACTTCCAAATGAAATCCATACGATGAATATGACAGAATCAAATTAAGGAAGAATTGCAGATGTTTCAAAAGCAATTTACCAAACAATTTAAGAAAATTGTATATTGCACGAGAAATGTAATACCTAGGTATGGGAAACCCTCGTACCATTCGAAAAGGAGATTTTTCTTTGAATAAGATGGAATATTAAAATACAGGGTGATCCATTTAGAAAGAGCCCGATATTACACATAGATTGATCTAATAATGAAACCTGATATGTAAAAGAAAATTCTCTGGAATTTGTTATACCAATGAGTTATTGATTTCTTCTTCGAAATGTTCACATTTAAAAAAAGTTAGCATAACTCGGAACTGTATTCAGCTATAGGGAAAGGGTGTTCCATCAGAAAAAATACAACTTTGATATGCCACACTTTATTGGAACATCCTGTTTATTTCAAAATAATTTAAAAATGTAGCCTTCATATATGTACAAACTACTGAAGTGACAAACATTCCAAAACTTTTACCTTCCGCTATAAATCTCCGTCCCGTTGGTCGTGATCTACCCTTTATACCAGCGTTTCCCAACCGGAGTGCCGCGGCACACTGGTGTGCCGCATTCTCGTCAATGAACGCCATCAAGACTAAAAACCGTTCCCAACTAAAGAATTTGGAAGACAACATGAGAGTATGCTTGTCAACCATTCGCCCAAGGAAGAAACTTTTAATGAAGGAGCACCAGGCTCAAATTTCACACTAAGTTTGACTCATATTAAATATTAAGATTTACTTCAAGTTCACTACATGTTGAGTGTTAAGATATCTTAAGCAATTTGGAATACAATATTTGTAGTGAACTATTGCACATTAAATGATATTGATACTTTTATTACCATAAACGAGTAGGTTTTAATTTGTGTACCCTAGAAACATACAATGTACTACTATTTTCTACTTTTGTGAAAATGTATAGGCTGCTTTAGGATAACGATAGGGAAAGGCCATAGCAGCTATAGGAACTATAGGAGATAATGAGGCCAGTGTGCCGTGAGTGAATATGATTTTTGGTTAGTGTGCCGTGAGGTAAAAAAGGTTGGGAAACGCTGCTTAATACACAGACAAAGACAGAAAAACCTCTGTTCGTTTGTCCCTTTCTCTCTTACCGAAAATCAGACGGAAATTTCCACTAACACAGCGCCCTATGGCCTGTTGCCTCTATATGTAGTGTCTCTATGGTTTCCATCCGTTTGGTATTGCTCTATCAACAAACCTATTTTTCACAACGTCAAGTTTCTAGACTTCTGAGTTATTTCAAGTGAATAATTATTAATATCAAGAGCCATTAGTCCTGGTTACTTTGTTACGTGAAGTAGGTTGTACCTGAGTCAGCCATTAAAAAAGTTCAAAATATACAAGGTTGACTGCAACTTGCGGTATAACAGGAGTTTGATAAATATCCAGAGTTTTTCATTCCATTCGATAGATCAGTGTCGGAACCCTTATACAACAAATTTCCATATTTTCATTTTGATCGGTTAAGCACAATACAATAGTGTTTTATCGAAATAAATCACCCCATATGAGTGAAGAGCAATCGGCAGCCGAAGGCTACTCTTAATACAATTTTAATTATTTGATGCGATAATTTGAAATGTGTCTGGATGAGTTATCGATAGTTTGATTCCAAATTTTATAGCGGTTTATTGTAGTATGCCTCATCGATCTCCGCTGCGCTACTCAAATTTCGGTCGTTCCGTTATTTTCGGCTGCGTTCTCAAGTATTTTTGGCCTACTTTACATCAATTCATCATGGTTTTGAAATATTTAGCTTTATATTTATGATTTTCAAAACCTCCTGAAGTTTGAAATCGGACTATCGATAACGAATCCAGACACGTTGCAAATTATTGCATTGAAAAACTAGAATTGCAATTACAATAAAAGTAACTGATGCCTGTAGTCTCTTCTTCACACATATACATTGTATATGGGAAACTTCTTTGGTACGAACTTATAGATGTTGAAATTGAGAAATTGCACTTTAAATTTTCTGAGATATTACTTACTCATTTCCCAATTTCGCTCGGTCTCTAATCATCCTATCAAGTAGCTCAACCACTCGTTTTGTAGTAATTAAGATTCTCCAATACTTTTTACATAATATTATGTGTACAACTAAAAAAGTATGCTTTTTTCACTTATAATTGCACAAGAGGTTTGTATTTTATCGGGTAAATTTGGATTGTTTAATGAGAAACTGTTTCCTAGCAATTAGACGAGAACAACTGTCAACTATTAAAAACGCGACACCGAAGGTGGAGCGTTTTTAGGTTGACAGTTTTTCGAGTCTAATTGCTAAAGGAAACAGTTTAGAAGTTGAACAACACAAATTTACCCGATATCAATACAAACATCGAGTATAATTCGGCAGGACAATTCAATGAATCGGCTCATTGTTAGTGTTTAGAAATTCAATAAGTTGTTGACAAACATGTCAAATTATTTATCATGGTAACAAATGCATAAGTGAAAAAACCACAAGTGCATTTATCAACAGTGAAAACACAAGAGCTTTTTTTTATCGGATAAATTTCTCTTTTCAACGAAACAGTTTTGCCAATCACTAATTTTACGAGAAAAACTGACATGATAAAATCGCGACACCGAAGGTGGAGCGATTTTATCTAATGTCAGTTTTTCGAGCCAATTTAGTGATTGGCAAAACTTTGAGTTGAAGAAAAATTTATCTGATAAAAGAAAAGCTCGAGTATTTTTTGGCAAGATAAATTAACGACAGAATATATCGATGAACAACAAAAATAATTATCTCATTGTCATTGTGTAAAAGTGACGTCCGCTTACTAGAAATTGAGGAAGAGAGGTTTTTATCAAAGGTAATACCACGAGTGCTTCAAATTTTATCGATAATTTTTTCTTTTCCAGGAAAACTTGTTTATTTGGCAAAAATATGAAAACAAACCGATTTGATAAAATCACGACTCCGTTAGGAGGAGTGATTTTATCTAAATTCGGTTTGTTTGAATGTTTTTGCCTCAAATAAACAAGTTTGAGTGATGAAAATAAAAAATTATGTGATAAAATTTGAAGAGCGAGTTGTATTTGAGAAGATTATTTTTTTCAACAATTTAAAAGGATTTTTGAAAGCGCTTTTAGTTGTCAATAATGACAAATTCCAAGTAAAATTTTGACGTTTCGATGTAAACAAGGTTTTATCGATGAGGAAGCATAATTATCAGTATAATACCGAATGATTGGCTAGAATAATGTATTGCTATTGGTTAAAACCACCAAAATGTCAGATTTTGACAAGTGAAAAAAATAATCGCGATAAAAAAGGATGCACCTTTTTTATCGATGTCAAAGTGACAATAATATTTCCAGGTATATGACATTTTAACATTGAAGTTAATTTATCGCTGAAAAAGTTAAAGCTAACTTTTGCCGGTGTCAAAGTGACAATTACACTGAGGCATATGCGATTTTTTATACATGAGTTGAATTGTCGTTATAAATGTTCATAAAAAAGTTACACATGTCTTTAATATTGATGGAAAGACATTATTATCAACAATTCTAGTTTATTTTATAATTCTCCAGTTTTATTTTATAAAAGGTGCTTAAAATGTCTGCCATTTTCTCTTATACATAAATCTATTCGTTCGTTAAATGATGCCGATACGTTTCTTACCCTTCTTACCATTTTCTATCAAAGATGCAATTTTTTCATCCATAACTTTTAGCCACATGTCGCTGTAGCTACTAGCAATAGCTTCTTGGTAAGGATGTGGTACTTTGAGGTCTAACAGTTTTGTGTTTTGTGCACACTTCATTAAAACACTAAATATCTTGAAAACTACAATTTTTTTTATATATGAAGGTTATGTGTTTTTTTTGTGAAAAACATTGAGGAATACACAATTGATTGGAAATAGCCACTAGTGCCAGTGGCGTGAAAAATGGGAGGAGAAAAATGACATATTTTTCCAAATGTACACCACTGGATCAAGAGTTGACGCATGTTTTTTTATCAAAATATGTCATTTCGCATTTAAAAACTATTGATATTAAACGGTGATTCTTATGGATATATATTACTTATTTGGGATAATAATTATTGACAACTTTCCTTCATTAATATATTTTATTGACTGTCATTTTATCTAACATATTACATATATCAATATAACCTTGATTAAACTATAAAATGAATATTAAGGAGACTAGAAAAAACACTAGCTCCAACACCTTCCCTCATTTGATAGTTTGACTAATCCCATACTATCTCGAAGCTTTTCTAAACGGGGTCTAAATATAGGTTTCGTCAAAGCATCAGCTACTTGCAAAGTAGTGCATATCTTTTTGATATCTAGCATCTCATTACACACCATTTCTCGCACGAAGAAATGTCTCGTTCTAATATGCTTCGTTCTTCGATGGAATTCTGGATTCTGAGCTAGCTTGATTGCGGCTTCATTATCTACCATCACTGAAGGAATCTCATTTAGTTCGAGGATTTCTTCATAGAGTCTCTTCAACCACACAACTTCTTTTGCGGCTTCGCTTGCAGCGACTATCTCAGCCTCAGTCGTTGATATGGCTACAGAAGGTTGACGTTGACTCATCCAAGATACAGCAGAAGAAGCATACATGCAGATAACTCCAGTAGTAGATCGACCGGTTGTTGAATCACCAGCATGATCTGCATCGCTAAAGGCTTCCAAAAATCTTCCAGTGCCTGCCACATACTTCAGACCAAAATGAAGGGTTCCTTTAATGTATCGGAAAATTCTTTTAACTCTGATAACATCTTCTTTCGTGGGGTTTTCAAGATTTCTTGAAGCTATGCCTACTGCATAAGCCAAGTCGGGTCTTGTTCCTGTCATTAAGTATAGAAGAGCACCAACTGCTTCTCTGTATGGAAAATTTTCAGTTGATACTTTTTCGTCTTCCTTCCCTAACTGGATATTTTCCTTTATGATTGGAGTAGAGACAGGTTTGCAGTTTTCCATGTTAAATCTTTCAAGCAGCTTGCTTGCATATCTTAATTGACCAACACATACTGAACCATCTTTCTCTTGATCGATTTCCAATCCCAAAAAATAACTTGCAGGTTTTACAGCAATTTTGAATTCTTGTCCTAAAGCTTCAAGAAAATATTTTTCTATTTTCTTGTCATTCGATGCGATAAGACCATCGTCTACGTAGAGTGCCATGAGGAGTAAACTTTTGCCTTCCTTCTTGATGAAAAAACAAGGATCAGCTTCACTTCTTGTGAATCCATATTTTAGGATAAAGTCTACAATCCGCTTGTTCCAGCATCTTGGTGCTTGCTTGAGTCCATACAGGCTTCTTTGAAGACGACACACACGGTTGGTGCCATCGCTGAAACCTTCAGGTTGTTTCATAAAGACTTCCTCTTTCAGTTCTCCGTAAAGAAAAGCCGTTGAGACATCAAATTGCGTTAGTTTTAGATTCTCACTTCCAGCAATACTCAAAAGAGCTCTGATCGTACCAGATTTTGCCACGGGGCTAAAGGTTTGATTATAATCTTCTCCTTTCTTCTGTGAAAATCCTCTAACTACTAGTCTGGCTTTGAATTTATCGATTGAACCATCTCTATTTCTTTTTACTTTGTAGACCCATTTGCACGAAATTGCTTTCTTTCCTTTTGGCAGATCTTCTAGTGACCAAGTTTTGTTTTCTTCCAGCGAATTTATTTCACTCTTCATAGCTTCTAACCAGTCTTGCTTATATTCACTGTTCATTGCTTCTTGAAAACTTTGTGGTTCTTGAAAATCTTCCATGCTTGTTGCTGCACTCATTACGTAATCGTCTAGTCGTTTTGGTTTGTTGATATTAGCTCTGTTTCTTAAAAATCTTAATTCTACTTCTTCATCGCTAACATCATCATTTTCTTCTGTATCGATACTTTCTCTAACATTTTCAATAACAACTTCTTCGCCTTGCTCTTCACCCTCAGAATTCTGTTGTTCTTCTTCAAATTGGGTTGATCCATTGTGTGTTAGTGCTGGTAGAGATTGATCTGGTTGTTGATTTTGAGGCAATAAAACTAGTTCATTTGAAACTCGTGGTCTTTCTTGAATAATAAGATCACGGGAACGTATGAGTTTTCTGGTTTCTGGTGACCATATACGATATCCATCGTCATTTTCATAACCGACCAAAATACCTCTTGTAGCTTTTCTGTCCATTTTCTTCCTGTTTGCTTTGGGTATATGGGCGTAACATATAGATCCTACGATCCTCAAGTGCTTTAAGCCTGGCTTCTTGTTCATCCAAACCTCGTACGGACTCTTGTCTACAACACTTGACTTTCCTGATCTATTTAATATGTATACTGCGGTATTAACCATTTCAGCCCATAAACTTTGAGGAAGAGTTTCGACTGATGAATGAAACATGGTCCTTGCGGTTTCAACGATTGTCCGATTGTCACGTTCTGCACAGCCATTTTGTTCCGGAGTATATGGCATGGTAAACCTTTGGTGTATTCCAAATTCTGCCAGTATCTCTTTGATCTGCTGATTCTGAAACTCGCCACCGTTGTCGCTTAGGAATGTCTTCACAACATGACCAATAGTTCTAGCTTCTCTTAAAGCAATCTTCAACTTTTCAGGTACTTCCGATTTTTCTTTCAAGAAATAGACAAAACGATATTTGCTGTAATCGTCTTTAAACAGGACAAAATACTTAAACCCTGATTCTGATTTCTCAAATGGTCCACAAACATCAGCATGCCATAGTTCTCCTGGTTGACTAGCTCTCCCCCTTGTACCGAACTTTAACCTGTGTGCTTTACCAAAGATGCATCCTTCACATATCTCACTGTTCAAAGGAACGTTGATATCAAATTCTCTGGATAAAAGGTCTTTTACATGCCTTTTATTTTGATGTCCGAATCTTTCGTGGTAAAGCTGTAGGGTATTTTCATTGGTCGTGTTAATGTTCACTCCTTTGTCGTTGGTTGGGTTTACATTCTTCACACAAAGCTTGAACAAACCCCCAAAGCGTTGTCTATATCCTGTGATGAAAACTCGTCCATTGATTTTGAGCTGACATTGTCCAGTCGTAGATGTGAATTCACTCTCTGGATTCTTATCTTGCGCTGACAGTACGGAAAACAAGTTTTTCTTGATATCTGGGACATACCAAACATCTGTGAGAGTTACTTCTTCCGTTTTTCTACCAACAATAGTAATCAGAGATATTGTGCCCTTTCCTACGGCTTTGATCGAATCACCATTGGCAGTGGTTACAGTGTGTTTCTCTGAAAAATTTTCAAAAGTCTCGAACAGGTCGCTTCTGTTGGTTATGTGGTTTGTTGCGCCATTATCAACAAACCAGCTTTCTCTATCGCAATCAGCTAAAAGAATTAAACTGTTTTCGACTGATAGCGTCTGCTTTTGCACATCCTTCGAAAATTTTGGTTGTGGTTTTGGTGGTCTACCATCTGACTTCCATTTATCACACTGCTTAACTCGATGTCCATACGATTTACAATAATTACAAAACAGTGCCTTTTTCTGGTTTTGGTAGGCTTTCTTGAATCCATGATGTGATTTTTCTGCTGCAAGAACCTCGTGACTGTCTTCGTTTTTGTTTTGTAGAGCTTTTTCGTATGCACATAACTGATTCGTCAAGTTTTCAACAGTTCTTTCAGCTTTTGGCATAAGCATCCAGCTCGATTTAAACGAAAAATATGCTTCTGGTAAGGTATTCAAAATCTTACATACCAGTAGTAGGTTCGGAAGATCACACCTGCAGGAATTTCCTCCAGCTAGCTTGTCCTTGGATATTTCCATCTGCAGCTGATTCCAAATATTCTTGAGTTTTGACATATGTGTAGCTACATCATCTTTATCTTCTCTTTTAAATGAGAAAAACTGAGTACATAAATCATACGTCTTATCCTCGATACTTCCGTCGAACAATCTGTGCAGTTCTAGCCAAACTTCGTAAGCAGTCGTGTATCTCATCACTTTGGTCAACGTTTCTTCTGTAATATTTGTGGTAAGTATGATTAATACGTTTCTATCTACTTTATTGTATTCAGCCAAACTATCCTCATACCGTTTCTTTTCTTCTGCACCAGCATTTTCAGATAAGACTTTGGGTAGAGTTAATTTTCCTTCCAACATCTCTATCGCTCCTGAAACGCTCCTTAGCAAAATCATTATGCGGTATTTCCAAGTAATCCAGTTTGATTTGCCTTCTAAAAGTCCGATTTGTACTCGAAATGCATCAAAACTTGCCATATTTCAGGGATTTTGTCTCGATGTCTTCACTCAAAGTTTTCGGATTTTTTTTAACGGCTCCCAAACTCCAAATTAGCGGGAAACAATTTTAAATATCTATTTAAGCGTAAGGTCCATAACCTATTGATATTAAACGGTGATTCTTATGGATATATATTACTTATTTGGGATAATAATTATTGACAACTTTCCTTCATTAATATATTTTATTGACTGTCATTTTATCTAACATATTACATATATCAATATAACCTTGATTAAACTATAAAATGAATATTAAGGAGACTAGAAAAAACACTAGCTCCAACAAAAACAACCTGCCAAATTTCAAATCAATTTATTCATCCATTTTGAAGTTATCAAATACGCATTTCAATTTTCATAACTTCAACACCCCGTATTTCGAAAGTAAATGAGCTGGACCCCCCAAATCCCATTTTGTCAAATTCTTCGAAAGGTATCTACATGCAAACGTTGTCAGTGTCATTTGAAAACACCCTGTATATATATATATACCCTGTTTTTAAACTAAGAGGAGTGATTTGAATTAAAGTTAGCATTTCTGCAGGCTAATTATTGGTCAAAAAGCCGCCCGTTTCACACAGATCTTTTAATAGAACTGACAACGCTATTTGTCAGTTTTGACATTTATGTTTATTTACATGAAAGTATTCCATTCTTTACTACCACTTTTGCGCGTTTGCTGTTTATCATTCTGTTTGCGTTTGCTATTTCATATTCTGCTTGGACCTATTACCTCATATTATTGTATTTGTGTTGTTTTGTTGTATTGGTTTGTTACTTTTTGAATATGGACAAATATTGTACTCCAGTGGACTTTCTTCGCCCCCGAAACGAAGAAAATTATTAAGTTTGGATCATTTATCGCTGACAGAGAAGCAAAGTTTATAAGTTAACAAGTAAAATCTTATTTTTAATAATAGTTTTACACAAATTACGGTACCTACAATATCTTCGTATTTTTTCAAATAAAAACCTGTTTTTATCTTCATTCTGTGCTATACCTGAACTTCCAATGTAAATAAAGGATAATTTAACGTGTAAACTAATTGTATATTTTATACATACTATATTAATTTATACTCAAATTATCAAATGGTCATTCATAAAATTTCACATAATATAACCACAATGTTTCCACAATAATGTGACATTTGGTAGCTGTGTTTGCCATTGTCTGGTCTCATGTCCTGAGTCCAATTACGATTAGGTATTTACACATACCCTGATCTCTCATTGGTCACGACAAATGCGAGCAGTACAATAGATATTTCACATAAGTGTCAATTGGTTCTATAAGTCGGAACACGACCTTTTCGGAACACTCTCCCAATCTAGTAACTTTTAGTGGTGTGTTTCAGGTTTCCTAAAATACTCCTCCTAGTTTAAAAACAAGGTATAGAAGTATAAAACATTGAGTATTTGCTATTCAAGTAATTTTTACATCAATAAACATTATATTGAATAGATGAGGCTTTTACTTGATGTAGATCCATAGTAAATTATGAAATCAAACAATTTTAACTTGTTAAATCTACATTATATTAAAACTTAAAGTGACGCGTTTCGCTAACAGAGTAGCTTTGTCAAACGAATGGAGGTATAATGAGCTTTTCAATTCATACAGTGCCTTAATACTAAATTATACGGATATTTCACAATAAAATTATAATCTATTTACAAGGAACTGAAATAAAAAGCAAAAAGAATTTGTCCAAACATGGGATTAGCTAAAGTATTTAACAAGTTTACCTGGAAATTCATTCACAACAATCCTACAGGTACCTTTCTAGGTATAGTCAAAGGCACTCTTAACGTGCGGGTTCAAAGGTCACTAACCATATGTATCAAATCAAGAAACACAGAGGTTACCAAAATGTGAGAGTACACTGCAGATTGACGAATTTCCACTTCTTCTTTCATTCTCGAAATAATCCATCGAACTAAGTACATAAAAACTGAAAATTGCTACTTATTATTCATATGACATATTTAAATGAAAACTCTGCTGGTGAAAGACTTTTTAGAATCGCTGAAAACTAAATACATATTCTTCTTTTTCCCGTCAAAATTTCATAAGTCTGTCTTATTTATCTAACGGATTTCATTTGGAAGTTATAATTAAACGCAATAAAAGAAAACAAAAACTGTGAGTATGTCTTTGTTGAATCGTATGACCCGCACGTTAAGACTGCATCTGACTATAAAAAGGTTTAATAAGGGAGAATTGTTAATATCAAGCTGGTCGTTAAGAAGATTATCTGAATATTTGTTTTTATTTATCTCTAGGCTTCTAAAAGATTTAATTTGTAGGATTCAGGTTCTATATGCAAAACTCCAAAATTTGAATCGAAAGAGTGTTGGTTTGCTAATAAATGATTTGAATAGTTGGAATTTGATTTTTGGTTGTCATAACTACGTTTGTGTTCTGAAATTCTAGTTTTAAAATGTAGTTATGACAACCGAGAATCAATTAAAAATTCTCCCTTATTAAACCTTTCTACCTAGAAAGGTACCTGTAGGATTGTTGTGATTGAATTTCCAGGTAAACTTTTTGAATACTTTAGTTAATCCCATATTCAGACAAATTCTTTTTGCTTTTTTATTTCATTTCCTTCTAAATAGATTATAATTTTATTGTGAAATATCCGTATAATTTAGTATTAAGGCACTGTATAAATTGAAAAGTTCTCATTATACCTCCATTCATTTTACAAAGCTACTGTATTAGCGAAACGGGTCACTTCAAGTTTTAATATAATGTAGATTTAGCAAGTTAAAATTGTTTGATTTCATAATTCAATAAACATCACTTTACTAACGTAAAATTCATCTCCCCACTTTGTTCTTTGCTATCACTGTTAAAAAATAAATATTTCCGTTCCTTGCTAAAGCAGGAAATAAAACCCTTGCTTTAGTGGATATTTATTTGCAATTTGAATGACGGTTATATACAACGGTCGTCGTTTGACCAATCAAGGATCGCAATTTGTAAAGTAGTGCTATAATTACGCGCAGTTGCTCGGTAGTTCCAGCATCATGCATTGCATATTTCATCATCCTCGCTTCATCTCTAGTGGGTTTTATACTCCATGTGAAATAGAGTTTTTAACAAATATTAAGTTAGATACTACAAGCTTTCATCGAAAATTCTGACTGTAAGTATATGATGTATATTTATAGATATTTCCACTATACTAGCTGTGAAGTTAGCAATAATTGCTTCTTCCAGCCAACTGAGAAGCTGATCTTTTTGATAAGTGGCTAATAATTTTTCCCATTATTAACCCAGGAGATTGTCTTCAACATATTTGCTGCTTGAAGATAAAATTATTCGACTAAAAATGTCATCAGCTTAAAATTCGCGCATAATGAGTAATGACATAAGGAGGACATTCATAATTTATGAATAGGTAAGGAGGGAAAACAGACAGTGTCAGTTAGACGACGAGCTAAGCGCATTTATATTAAGTATCAAGTATCAAAAACGTTTCTTTAGTCACGGGTTTTCTGAGGATAATTAATAAGCAGCTTTATTGACAGCTTTTTCAATTTCCGGAGGTAATAATTCATTTTCTTGATCACTCTCCATCGAAAAACGAAGAAGCGAGAAAAAATTATTCGTGACTCATTGACGTTAGTTGTCGAAAACAACAAATTAGATTTTGTTCACCTTGGCAACTTGTTTCAAGAATAAATTAGATGAAATGCATGGTATGCATGCTAAAACTGATTTTTTCTCCAAA
Source organism: Galerucella nymphaeae (assembly GCA_963978555.1). Classification (NCBI taxonomy): domain Eukaryota; kingdom Metazoa; phylum Arthropoda; class Insecta; order Coleoptera; family Chrysomelidae; genus Galerucella; species Galerucella nymphaeae. Next base: position 14,035,603 of record OZ021718.1, read on the forward strand.
TGACATTAAAAGCGGCCTTTTAATGACACTTGGCAGGCTTAGAAGTTGTACTTTTAATGCCTAGGAAGAAAAAGTCCACCTTTACTGCCTAGGCAGAAAAAGTTTGCTGCTAGGCAACCTACCCAGTAATAATTTAAATCAAACAGGGGGCTTATTTTCGTTTCAATCGAATTTGATTCGAATGCGACCTTACGTCAAATTTTCGAATGAAATGCAAACAGTGTATTTTCGTGTAATAGAAATTGGTCCGTATGCGAAATTTTTTAATCGATTTATTTCGACTGGGTTGGAACCATGCTGGAACCAATCGAATTCAAAATCCGTGCTCGAATTTGAGTTTTGAGCATGCGCAAAAGCGATTCTCTGACTTTTCCGACTTTCAATTTTGACTTTGGTAAGGTTATGATTGTTGTATGTTGATATTATAATATTGATATAATGGATATTGCGATAAATAATTTGGCGGCTATAGGAGCACTTGAAGAGGCCGAAAACTTGGCACAACACGGTCGAGTATTAAACGAGCGAATTGACCCGTTTGAAAGTCTTGTAGACAATAAATTCATAAAAATTTATAGATTAAACAAGGCAACAGCCGAGCCTGTTATTAATTTGGTGTCCCCATATATTGAGGAACCCAGAAGACCATTTGGTTCGTTTGCTTGTGCCATTTTGAATGTAAATTCTTTAGTAAATTTTCCACTTTTAGCTCTGGGTGATCTAAGAGGAAGACAACAAGATGTTCCTTTTAATATGCAGTGAAATGACGATTTTTAAAAATGTATATTTTGCTAATTATTGAAACTGACACTTCAAACTTTGAACACAAGGCAGGAATATTGCAGGGTTATTAGAACTCTACAGTTGGTACCGTATAATTTGCGACGTTGTCACGTATGGTTATTCGAATTTCAATTCCGCATACGAATTCTGATTCGATGACGTCTCGAAAATACGTTAGGCCAATATCTATCAAATTGATTCATTCGAAATCATTCGAACACGAAATATTTCGACTAAGAACGAAAATATGGTTCATACAACAGCCTTTTTGGTGTGCGTCATCGTTTGTGACGTATATTCGGGTTTTGGGTATGTCGTTCATTTTATTTGCTATTTTGACACATATCTAACCCTTGATTTGATAAATAAAATCATCATGATCGCAAAATTCGACAAGGCTATGAAATTAATAGTTATCAGCTTCTTTTTGTAACTGAAAATACTTGAGAACTTTCAAAATGCTGATGTTTTTCCGTGTATCTAGGCATATTTTTGTATTATTCGAATAAATATAACAATAATATTTATATTCACTTTTCATTAATAATAATTGACCGTAAACAACAAAGTACAGACCTGACAAGAACTGTCAGTGGGACAGTAGAAAAAGATGTCGGACATATTGACAATACGAAAGGTATATCTGCATCCTATTTCAAACAAAGAAATTTCTCCCGATTGATAGGTCGCGCTTGCGCTTAATCTGAACATCAACCAATCAAACTTTTGTAAGTCAATGATTAGGATTGACGTTTGTAATACATTTGAACGGTTCATTATTGCGATATTTTGATTAGGATTAATCAAAGACCTGACTTTTTTCCCATTTCTTTCCACGTAATGTGTTAGAAAGACATTAACAAACGATGACGCACACCAAAAAGGCTGTTGTATGAACCATACACCCCCTGGTTATTAGAATTGACAATGCAATGACATTAAGACAACTCAAAATGATACAAATGATAATAAACTGGTTTTATTGCATTAAAACCACAAACTACAACACGAAATTTTTATTTATTAGATATATTTATGGTGAATTGTGAACAATTATTTGATACAATTGAACTCTGTCCACTTCCCTTTTTTCCAGTAAAATTAACAACTTTAGTATCCACACTTGATACTCCGGAAAATATTTTATTGCCGATGTTCGAGTTATTGGCTAGCGGGACCTCAATATAGCCCTCCGCGACAGCGGAAGACTTCCATCCTCCATGTTGCTTCAACATTGTTATGTCCCCACCAGAATGCACCAGCAACGTGGCCGAAGTTCTGCGAAAGCAGTGCCCGGTACTCTTCCGCATGGGATAGTCCCAGAAAAGTAGCAGTTTCTGCAGCCCCAGTGACTGCAACAATAAGTACAACCTAAAATGTGAATTGAAAATTAGTTCTTTAATCCATAATAGATCATGTTCAATATATTCCTACCTTCGTACACAAATACAGTTCATCTGGGGCATCTGATAAAAATTTCTTGATTTCTTCTCTTTGAAAATCTCGGGATTTTTTTGCATAGAAACCGACTGGCGTTTAAAAAAAGCCCATAACTTCAGGTATTTTGCCAAATCAATGTTATTTTTATGTTCAGGTTAGCTTTCAACATCGAATAGGTAGACCATAACGTTGAAGGCTTCATTTTCTTTGAAAGATCGGAAAAAACAGACAATCAGTACATTTTTAGTGAAAGATCCTATATTTTTCTTCTGTCTATATTCCACAGTTCTTGATTTTTCCGGTAAAAGGTTAAATTCCACATCTCGCGCCTGGTCTCTTATATCAGGTGGTGTTAATTGCATCAATTCATCCTCACTTTACGTTACAGTGAATCCATTTCTAACATGACAACTTTCCAAAATTGACAATGACAAAGTAAACAGTAAACAAACATATTCAACAAACGTCATCAGCAGTAAACATAGTAATGTAGGACACAGTTACCTTTGATAAAATAATTTAGTTATTTGAATATTGATAATGAAACGCAATTTAAATATGAAAAAGTCGATTTAGCGTGGAATTGGAACAAATTTGAAGAAAAAATTATATGTTTCACACGGCAGAAAAGCATATTTAATGCCTTGGCTGGTTTCATAGCCTCGCTACGCACGGCTATGAAACACCAGCTGCGGCATTAATTATTGTGCTTTTATGCCTAGTGAGACAAATAACTATTATTTTGTTCAGATGAAACTTTCCTCCTCACAAAATAAAATATCATTTGCATCATAAATACCTATTCATATCATATTTTTTTTTCGATTGACAAACGTCAATTTAATTGATATTTATCAATCCTATAAGTACACGAAACGTGTAGGTTAGCTATTATCTCCAAACAGGAATAAGACTTGAGACTTCCTACCGAGGTTTGTACACGATTTTATTTATAACCATCATATTCCGATTAAAATTAATGAATCTTTGTTTGGATCTGAACACACGCAAAATAATAGATTTAACAACAAATGTCACCAATATAAATAAATGTCCGACAAAGTCGGTTGGATATCAAGTTCGCGAATAATAGATTGAAAAAAAAACGTCCTCCCCTCCAAATTTTGCTTCAAAACGCTAGAATAGTAATGTTGTCTATCTTTGACATCACCCATTTGTAAATAATTCACATCTTGCTGATATGGGGAGTTTACTTTGATAAATACCCCATGATCATAAATTAAAATGTGTATGGATGATGTACGGTCAGGTCCTACAATCTAGAAATGCATCGATGAAAACTTTGAACGAAATTCTTGCTAAATCTCCCAAAAAACGGTTGGAAATAACTTTTTTTTTAAGGAAAGACCCCGTACCTCATGATTGGAGTTCTAGATTATTCCTCAACTACTAACATATACTTACTTCAACATTTCGCAATTCAACTGAAGAGAAGAGATGAAAAAAATACTCCTAACATCAACAAGTTGATTCAAAACATTTTTCAACAGCGACAACAATGGAACCTGGAACGATCTAGAGTCTAGACAATGAAATATGTTTTTCTAAAACGTTGCTTCCGATTAGTATTTCAAGTGAGATCGTGGATTGATACAATACTTTGAAAATAAATTATATTCAAGGAATCTCTGTAGTCTATCCAATTTTTTCAGTTATTATTGGTAACCGTCAAAATTTCTATTCCTGATAATATCAAATTAACCTTTTCCTCAGTGTAGGTTTGCATGAGTTAGGAAAATGAATGTTCCAATGAAAACTAATTTGGCACATTCCGTTAATGCATTCCAGAATGATTACATTAGTCATTAAAAAAAACTCAGTTATTCGATAATATTTCACTCCTTTCAAAGGCATACCATCACACAAAGAGTTTCGCTTGACTACATAATATTATACATGCTGTACTACAATACAGTGGCTATTATGAATTTTACTGAAAATGCTTGTTCAGTTATAAGTGAATAATAGAGAAGTTTAAATTCCTTTTGTTATTCACCTTCCATCTGCTAGTCAATCTTTGAACTTCTAACATGACATTTTTATGTTACACACACGTTTTAGCTTTTTCCGTAATTTTGAAAAAGGAAATATTCAGAAAATGTTGTCGCATCTCAAGAATTAGGGGAAATATTGAAAATTTGGTATGTATGTATGTGTGTGTGTGTTTGGGGTAACATTCACTGAGACCTAAAAGATCTATTGTGCCCCCTTACTTCTACTTAGTTTCTGAGGAGAGTCCTATTTCCCGGAGGAATTTCAGGATATCTGCAGGCTTCAGCTTAGGTAAATGTTCCTCTTCTATCCAGTAATCTCCCAGGTACTGTGCTCTAGGATTCTGGAGTGCTGTGCAGTTGGAAAGTAGGTGGATGGAGGTTTCTTCTTCCATGCCACAGTATCTGCATTCTTCTTTCTCCACTAATTTGGGCTGTTTCAGGTGCCCATTCAGGCGACAATGTCCCGTTAGGATCCCTGTTAAAACTCTTAGCGCAGTCTTGCTTTGACTTATGCATTCATTTGATCTCCTTAGGTTGTAGTCACCCAGGAGAATCTTTGATTGTCTAAGCCCTACTAGATCTTTCCAATGGTCAGATCTTCTCTTTCTTTCGGCTTCGCCTATTTCTTCCAATATTACATTGAAGCTGATTCCGCAACAAGGTTCAGGCCCCCAGAAGGGTATTTCCGACCCCCTCTTTGCTAGCTCATCTGCTATTTCATTTCCTTCTATTCCAGTGTGTCCTGGAATCCATAGTAGGGTAACTATATTGTTCTCGCACAATTCATTTAGTTTGTCTAGGCATTCCCAAACCATTTTAGAACTGATTACGCAAGAGAGAGTGCTTTAATGGCTGCTTGACTATCTGTCATTATGATAATCCTTTGTCCTTTGGTAATTTGGTAAAAGCGACACGGTTTTATGGAGACGTTCAAAGTCCAGTAGGATCTTCAATTTAATCGTATTAGATCATCCCATTCCATTTTGCGATCGAATTGTATTCGGGTATTATCGGATTTGATTTGGACAGCAGTCTTTCAACGAGCAGTTGGTCGAAAATAATCTTTTGACATTTTGCAATAGAATTCATTGATTAAAAAGGTTAAAAAACTCTTTACATTTTTGAACTTTCGACTTATACCTATATTTGATAAAATACTAAGTATATTGATATGATTCCGTATAAAAGATTGCCATTAGAACCTCAGGATAAACAGAAACAATTATTATGGGCCCGACTAGCCATCAAACTATGAAATTTGGAGGAATAAAAATCCTTCCATTGATATGTGCCATGAGGGTTCTAGTTCATTTGAAAGATATAGATTTGTTACAAACTCAGTGATTCAGAAGCCGGTCCTGCCGTGAACTATAAATTTTGGCGAATGCGACCTTTCTAGAGGATTCCATAACAGAGTAATGCGATGCTTTATTCCCGACTACTCTGGAAGCTCCGCATACGTAGTGGTGGTAAATTCAGGAAGGTTCTAGCGCGAAGGATTATACAGGTTGTAACAAAAAGGCAGGTCATAAATCTCACCACGTATTCTGGGGCTAGAAATAACTCGATCCAACCCAAGATACCCTGTGCATGCGAAAAAAGTTACGACCTGGACGCCTATTCTTGAAATAACGGGAAGGGAGTGCTCCCAGGGAGAGCTTCCTCATTTCAACTCTCCAATAAAAAAACGTTATATTCTCGAAAATGGAAAGTACCGGAGAGTAGCGATGAGGGAGCAAGATCGGGGAACAGCGATGCCAGTTGCCTTGACCAATGAACTTGTTGAAATTTTGACAGACATCTAATTCATCGATAACCTCACTATTTACTATATTTGTTTGATTGATATAAATGAACAAAATATGGATGTTAAAAGTAAACAGTTGAGTCCTAAACAAAAAGAAACTTTGTTTACGCACGGTTTGTATGGATAGAGCAGAGGTTCTTGTGGGTTGAACTAGAAAAGGGGTGACAATGTCTATTATGTTATGACAAAGGTCTTTATCGACTGCACAAATTTTTTGTCTCAAAACATCCTTACCAATACCCACTTCTTCTAACGCCTCCTCAACATTCTCGTTAATTATTTGATTCCACAGCATTAAATTGAAATCTTCAACATTCATTTTGAACCACAGTCAATCGAAACAAAACAATTATAGAGGTTAGGTCAAATACTCCCTTTTGCAATTCTCTCACTACCTAGTAGGGGAACTTCGAGTTCTCTTGGGAGATGCTACCTCCCTCAAATTTATTTCAAGAATACACATTTAATCTTTTTAAAAGAACCACATCTACTTCTCTCGCAAAGTTCTACTCGCTGAAATTCAAGAATAGGCACCCTGGCTGCAATTAGATATCGTCAGAAGCCTTTGCTTCTCCAGAATATTCGGTTTTCGTCAGTAAAACGGTGCCGACTGTGTATTCAAAAAAATTAGAGACATTTCGAACATCTAATAAAAACTACACATTTGTAAATTCATAAGATTCAATCAAAAATCTGGCACCCTCGAAAAACTTAAAAATTTATCGACTCTAATTTTTGTTACTCGAACTCCTATAAGTTTTTAACGGGGTGCAATAACTCCTTAATTGTAGAACAACTGTCGAAATATTAGTAAGTAAGTAAGTTGGGTTGGATCGAGTTATTTTTAGCCCCAGAATATGTGGTATGATTTATGACCTGCCTTTTTGTTACACCCTGTATATACGCGGGTTTATGAGTGAGTCTAACAGTTTTTCAGTATATTCAGTGAATCGGTAAACAATATCAGTATACAGTGAATTAGTTAACATAAGTAGTACAATATTCAAGTGTTAAAGATACATCAGAACAATTATTATACCGAGTGTAGAAAAATCAATGAATATCAAGTAGTGTGTATATGAATTGAATTCATTATAGTTATAATCCATATTGGGTGTGTAATTTCATTCCACGGTGAAAACTCTTTAAATAAAAAAAAAACATTACAGATTATTGAAAGTAATAATATCAACATTCTTAAGATGACTACTCAGAAGTTACTTCTTATTTAATATATAAAGCTCTATTAACCGTGAGTCTAGTATTACAAAGGAAACACTATTTCTATGTCTCCATCGTTTTAGACAAAGGAGTGAATTTCTTCTTTGGTTTTCCATTAAAATAATAGTTTATCGCAAAAAAACATAACTTCTATTACTGCTATTTTTGTAAATATTTTGCAAAACCGACATAAAAACGGTTTCCATTTTCTCTTTAGGAATAAGAATGTGTTGCTAAATATCATATTAGTTTCAAAACAAGTAAGCAAATACGACAGGTTCATACCTATCGGGTGAATTGACTAGTGTTTCTACGACTACTTTAACGCTAGAATCGCTGATTTTCAATTTTGGTCGATTACGTTCATACCGTGTAATAGGATCCCGGTGCAGACCTCCTGTGAGCTATTCTATTCATATCATTTTAGAGATATAGGACGATTTTCCGAAATTGATCCAAAGTGCTGTTTCTAATATTCTTATCCTCTTACTATGTATATGTAAGAATAGTTCAAATAGGACGACCTGTGTATTTTATATTTTTCTTTTTCAAATGTGAGAAAATTTAACATACAGGTTTAGAGAGTGACATAAAATGCCAAGAAAAAGCTATATCATTGAAGTCCATTTAATGATTGAACATCCTGTATACTACAACTAATCAACTGCTTGCATAATAGTATACTATTAAACGAGCAATTTATGATAGCCAAAATTCACAATGGGTGACGTTTGCGTGACGAGCCGCAGGCGAGGGGCGCAAGTCACCCAAGTGAATTATGGCCATAAATTGCGATTGAATACTATACTCTGTTCACGACACTTAATTTATTTATTAATAAATAAAAGACAGTAACGATTTGGCATATTAATAACCTCAAAATGTTGTGGCAGCTACATCAAATATTTTGACATATAGAGATGGGCGATACTGTAGAAAGCATAAATATATTGTTTTGGAATACTTAATATTAGAAAATATCGTTATGAAAAGTATCAATACTAAAAATTACATTTCATGGATACGATATATGTCAGAAACAAATTTCCTGAACAAAATACTTATATTTAATAGTTTATTTCATATTGTACCCCCATCTCTAGTTCATAATACACTACAGTGTATTAAAGTTGAAAAATATTATTCGTCTTTGTAGCGCTATAAAAATTTATATGTGAGTGCTGAAATCAGCTTTTCAAGGCATTCTATAAAATAAAAAAATTCATAGGGTGTTCTACTGGAAAAAGAGATGGTGTAACTTTGAGGTAAGGTTACCCTTATCCTTTGGCGTTGGGCTGTTACCATATTGAAGCACTTTTTTCGAATATTCTCAAATTTTGTGAAAAGTGGAATTCAAGGTGTTCAGGACACCATATTCATAGTGGTGAATATGGTGTCCTGAACACTCATTACACATTTCCATTCAAGTCGCTACAACCAAAACACAACACTCATAATAGTTTCAGTTTTATGAAATGCACTTCTTGAAAATTTCACATTTTTCCTTGAATTTGCTTGCAAAGCTGATCATATTACCAGCAATACAATTAAGGCTTTTCACATTATAATGGGATATACTTTCAAGTATATGAAGTGGTACAGTTAATTAATTGATAAAGTAATTACTAGGTTGCTGAATTTGGAAACGAATTGAACTGTCTGCTTTACACAATAAGTGAAAATGATTAGATAGGACTATGATATACATGAAGAAGATACCAAATTTCGCTGGCTTGTCAAAAATTTTCTTGACATTATGTGGATAACTACTAGGTAGAACTATCTACATTATCTCAACAAAATTTCGAAATATTCCTTATAACGCTGCGAACGCTCTCCTACCTACCTTAGTCGTTCCCACTTCTAACACACTACTCACTTCTTTCCGGTGCATTATCCGTACATTTTCGCTGTTAATCATCTGTAATCCATTTGTCGGAGCTGAACAGTTCACATTCCTCTAGAGATTTTGTTGTATATTTTTGAGAAACATTCGAAAATATTGATTTGAACTGTCAAAATTTATCAGTCATTCTTTCCGTTCATATTTGCATTTTCTTCCTTTCTCTCCCAATCATCTTTATTAATTCCCCTACCTATATTTTGTTTAGTTTCTTTATATGCAAAAAACATTCATAGTTGAGATTTTATTATAGCAGAAGCTTTATTTGCAAGTTAGCGTGCAAGAGGTTATATTCTTCATAGCTCCTCCTATCTATAATAGCAGTTGGTTATGTGCTCCAATCTTGTATTTATTAAGAAAAGGATATTCACAAAATTAAATTAAGGGAGTTTATTTGAAATTGAATCAAATTAAATATAGAGAAAGTCATTTCGGGAACACACCCTAATGTATGATCTTCAGTAACAAGTCCACAATGTAAATGAAAAACTTTTGAAGATTTTGTATTTATATATTTTTTCCAATATCGCTTATGATATAGATTCCTGATATACCCATGTTATTAAACAATGCTTGAGTTATATACTTTGTTCTTTTTTAATTATATCAAAATAAGAAAAAGTTTAGAGTTGTGTTCGCTGCCCTGTCAAAGTTTATTGACATACAAATTTTGCATAATCTGAAAGCCAGTATTGAAGCTTGATTGGTGGTTGAACATCATACCGAGAAGCACGTCTTTGGACCAAAGCAACTTATTATTTACCGAAACACAGCTATTATGACGGATCAATGAATACAGTCACTTTTGGCTCTTGTTATTTGAGCTGCAATATGCAAGATAGCCCATATCACTTAACAAAGGACTTGAGAACTATTATACTCTCTTGTAGGTTAACAAATGAATATGTTCATAATCTAAACTTCCCCCTTATAGGACCTTCTATTCTGCTTCCGAGGTATTGAGCATCAAATTATTTCGTTGTTTCAATTAATTACCATCCTATTGGAAGCAATATCCGCTGACTTTGTTACAGACTCCATCTGCATAAATTGCCGTCAACAAAAAGTTTCTGACCGCAGTAAACAGCGAGTGAAGTTTAGGAGAAATAACCGTGCTTCGCTACACTCCTACTTTCGCGATATATGGTTCCACGTCAGCATATTCGGCTTCCATATGAAATTTCTTGCCTTTGATGAGAATTGGGAGTAATCTGGAATGACCAGTTTACTTAGCTTGAATATACTGCCGTAGAGTAAATCAAAAACTTCGCGAATGTCGAGTAAGATTGAAATTTTGAATATTGAATAGACGAGGCTTTTACTTGATGTAGATCCATAGTAAATTATGAAATCAAACAATTTCAATTTGTTAAATCTACATTGTATTAAAACTTAAATTGCAGATTTCAATAAGTTCTTTCTCTTATTTTGTCGAAAGTGATGTAGCAATCCTCTCATTTTTTTGACAGGGATACGTATTAGTGTACTGTGTATTCACATTCGCATGGAGCAGTTGATTTAAACCTAATGGATGGGAGACGAAGGTGTAACTTTGTTTTTCGACGTTTTCCATTATCCTGAAGTGTAAAGTAAATCACTCTAGAGCATTCGATTGAATATTAAAATACTATCAAATTGTGTGAAAAGTGATCAGAGGTTAAAGTCCTAATTTGACCTTCCAAAGAGAAAATATAGGATGTATTACAGATAATATTAATATTATTTCTATTATTTTCGGGGAAATCGAACCAAACAACCCTTTTCATTTTCATTCCACCGTTTCGGAAGAAAGTGGCACAGATAAAATTAATTAAAAATTCGAAGTTAGTTCTATCATTATCTCATCGCAGGGCAATTATACTGTAATTATTAACGAAATTGAATTGAATTTTGCCTTGGTTCTATGAGGAATACCAAAATTTCATGAGATATGCTCAATCAAATTGAAAACCAATTACTTGAATATGGTACGCAGTTTCTCAGCGGATAATTGACATTTTTTAAAGAAAACTCAATGGTGTAGTTACCCAACAATAAAGTCATTCTGAAATACCCGAAGCTCTTTATACATTCAAGCAATAATTCAAAAAAAAATTTCTGTAGCCGTCCCAAAAATAGAAATTTTGTACTTTCGGTGTGATTTATTAAATCGAAAATAGAACTTTACCCAAATCGTACCGAAAGTACCTACCTATTTTCGGAATGTTTTGTTTTAATTTCGGTACGATTTTCATTATTTATGTAGGCGACCTTTTCAATAACATTTATGGAAATTTCATTATGACATCGCTTGTCAAAATGAATTCACATGAAATTAGTGCAAGCTGCTAATTGTACAATTAATGTACATAAGTATTATTTATAGTATCCATCTCTCTCATTTTTTATTATTATATCTAATAAATGACTGCAGAAAAATATTGTACGTCACCCGGAAGTGAGTTCGCAGGCTTCAAGGACTCGCCTACGACTCGCACTGAAGTAATTATTTGTAGCATAATAAACAATTCAGAATAGGATCCAGATCTTCGGGTCCCTTTGCTTGAATGTTTGAGGCTTTGGAACTTTAAATTTGTTCCATTGCCTCCAAAGAGTACGTCATCAAATTTTTCTGGAAAAAAAGTAAATTTTTACTATGTTTCTCAAAATCAAAAAAATTTATAAATGTCGCATTCGTGTTCAGCTACCTCTAGGATATAGAGATAGACTGTTTTGGCGACTATAAATACGCATCAAATTGAATAGCTCAGTACTTTGTTGGAGTGGTATTCTTGACCTTGAGAATGTGCGATTATCACATCCGGCATCACTGCAACACCTTCATATTCACAGAAATTAGTTCGTAAATCAACGTTCTGTGAACTGCAATTGACAACTGACAACTGGCAGAGTGAAAGATTATTCACATTTGTGATTCACAGGGAATTGAGGAAAACTCATGTATGTAAGTATGATGTCTCATTGGGATAAAAAAGTCAATTAGGATGTAATAACACATTAGTTACCGCTGTCACCCTCTAGTAGAAAGTTCCCAAGTTACCAAACATAGTTTATTTCAATAAACAAGCGTACTTGAATAGTATAATATTAAAGTATAATTGGATATTAAGATCTTTAAAACTTTGAAATTATAAATACTGGTATTCATTACTACTTCAACAGTAATAAATGGAAACAAGAACTAATGATGTGGAATGGTTGAATTCGTGATGTGAAGTCAGTGTACCTTGCGTTGTCATGGAAATGTTAATAGTATCAATTTAAATACTATTTCCTCCGATTTGAAAAATCGAAATAATAAAATCTCAAACAATACCGACTGTACATTTGATTTTCATTTATAAAATTGAAATATTATTAGAATAAAGGTTTTGACGTTACAAAGTACTACTGTTAGATCAATAATAAAAATATTGTCATTTGAGAGACTTGTTGATGTTGCCTTGGTAAATTTAAGAAACGCGCGTTTTCGATAGTACTATTTAAATACGTAGAGGCGTCCTTTAAATAGGTAAAATGGTTCACCAATAAAAAAAAAACAACTTCTCATTTTCACTATCGATATTTGTGAATTCTCAGTTTTTAAACATTGAGATAATCAACAAGCAAAAACTGTTCGTGTTCCCTTGAAATGCATCAAGTCAATGTACTTCAAAATTCTCATGCGCATCGCAATTTATATTGTTACATTGATTCTACATTCCGAGCATTATACCCGTGAGCAAGTTGATGATCAACGCTATTGGTTAATATATAGATGCAGCCAGATAGAGTGGGAGTTACACCAGGAAAACAGATCGTGAAAGAAGGTAGGAAATATAAATTTCTAAATTAAAACTCAACCAAAATTAATATTATAAAAAAAGTGTACTCCTATTGTATATACAGGGTGTCCCACAAAACTATCTGTATATGGCAAAATACTCCAGGGTCTGCAGCAGTCGAATTTTTTACAAAAAAATCAATCACTCAAATAGTATACATTTTTCGAAAAAAGTTCTTAGCCAAAAGTATGATTAAATTTCACGTAGGTTTTTGAAATGTAATTATATACAGGTTGTTCCAGTTATCGTTGAATTCCGGTAAAACTTGAAGTCGGCCATCTTTGAAAATTATTTACTCACTCAAAAGCCCACGTATGAATATATTTCTTCGCAGCACTAGAACCTTCTTGAATGTACCAACTTTATGTTTGCGGAAATTCCAGAACAGTCGGGAATGAACCATCCCTTCACTCTGTTATGGGATCTTCTAGAAGGGTCGCATTCGCCAAAATCGTAACAGAGTTCGTAACAAAACTATAGTCGCTATCTTTATTTTTCTAATATTTCAATATTGGATATTTTAAACAACAAATTGGAATATTTTTATCAGTATCATGGCTTCAGTTCTCAAACATCTATAAAAAGAATGATTGCATGCACCTGCCTTTCTCTATTTCATTGTGTCTCTTTCTGCAATTGAAGTAGCTATTGTCATGTTTGTACATTTTTGCATGATACAATATCGAAACCGGATATTTTGAGCATTTTGAAAAACATGGTTATTTGAAGTCGTGATAATATTTCAATTTCAAATTATCTGGAATAGACGCTTCAGTTTAATGAGTATGGACGCTAGAAGCGTCCGGACACCACTGTGGCTGATGAGTGATTTTACTTCAGGAGTATTACATTATCGAAATAAAATCGATACAATCCCATTTTTCGACCGAATTGACCGACAGTTGAAGTTCGGTCGGGGAATTTCTGTATTGTAAATCCCAACTAAAATGCGAATTGACGTCGAACTGACGGTTCACTCAACCGTATTTCACCTCTCAAGTTTGAAATGCTATCAGATGAATCCGAATTTTCATTGTTATTGCATCTCTAGCCTAGTCTGATATCAAATTGAAGTTATTTATTGTTAAAAATGTTCCCAACGTCATCGTTGCTGCTTGCTGATTCCTGATTCGCACGTTGGAATTATGAATAATTTGCAAATGAATAAGATGTTAGTTCAATTATTTTATGATTATATGTCATCAAAAACTGAAACACCCAGTTCATATTAACTCATTTCTTCGATTACAATTGATTCAGCAATATACCAAAGGAATTGCATAGGGAGATGGAAAATGAAGTGTTGATTATAGTTGAGATCGTCTGATGAGTCTTATCACAGAGCAAAATATCCACTTCACGCTCAATAATAACTCGGTTTCATGTGTTCAAACTGTAGCATCAGTGTAGCCAATGTTCAGAAACAACTAGGTTTTTCAAGTGGGTTGAATTGCAGTGAAAGGTGACCTTTTTATCCCTACGTGCCATAAGAAATAAGTATATATTTGCGATAAAAAGACGATTACGCACTGAAAAAGTAATTGTCACAGTTCTTTTCTTTTACTCGCCTGGACTTTGTGAGGCATAAATCGAGTGTGTTGAGGTTGGGTTGGGTAGGGTGATATAATTGAAGTACTTTTATAATAGTCCTTATAGTTATATGGTTCAACCAATAACCTTCTTGGTGTGACATACAGGGTGTCCCACGACGAGTGAAAACTATCTGTATATGGTAAAATACTTGAAGTAAAATCATGAGAGTTTCTACGTTTGGGTTTTCGGATACGATCTTTCCAACTAAAATATTTTCAAAGATGGCCGACTTCCGGTTCTACCGGAAGTCGGCTGTAACTTTGTTATTTTAAATGGAACACCCTGTATATTAATACATTTTTGAAATCTACGTAATATTTTAGTATACTTTTGTTTGAAAACTTTTTCCGAAAAATGCACACTTTTTGAGTTATTGATTTTTTTGTAGAAAATTTGACCGATGAAGACCCTTATAAATTATTTTTTTACGAGGAGACCCTTGAAGATATGAAAATGGTTTCTCTTCGGTTGCCTTAAGCAAGGTCAAACGTATTCGAATCTATGTTGAAAATTTTTTCATTTTATACAGGGTGTGTATAAAAAGTGTTCAAAGTTCAACTTCACAAATATCAAATTCCTTCATTTTTTTGAATAGAACCACCCTGTTTTTTCTATTTTAATGCATTCAGGAGAAAAAAATAAGGCAATTTCATGTATACTTTCCTATACCACAACCTTACCGTTATCCAGATATTAAATGTTTTCTGTAAATTTTTAGAGATGCAGGTGTGGTCTAAATTTTGATACAAGCACTATGAAATAAAAGTCTTTTTCTTTATCTGTCTCTAAAAAAAATCAAATCAAATTGTTTTTATTAATCCTATTCCAACTTTTAGTCGTTTCCGATTATATTTTTTAACAAGTTTAAATTTTCCATGTATACTTTTAGTAGGCTTTGTAATAAATGACACTTATTTAACTGACATTAGTTAACATCGAGAGAAGATTGTGAGCTAAGAGTTCGAAATTCCTTCAATTCCCTTTTTGAGATTATGATTAGCCGTGCGACGAATGAAGGTATACTGAGAAGGGTTGAAAAATGCATTGAAGTTCAAGGGAGCAATTTTGAACATTCTCTTTAAAACATCAGACTAATTTTCTTTGGCTTTTAATTTTCCATAAAATTTTGTAGCATATCTTATTATTCTCACAAATGGTTTAACTCAATTAACTTTTGCTTAAAATGAACCGAATAGCTTCAAATTGTTAAGTATTCTTTTAACAATGTGCGATTTCGATCGCGGTCAATCTGGATATCTCACTGCAAATAAAGCACATGTTCTTGTGAAAACTTTGTCATATTTACCATGTATATTCACATAATAATTTTTATTTCTAAGTGCTTGTATCAAAATTTAGACCTGCATCTCTAAAAATTTACAGAAAACATTTAATATCTGGATAACTGTAAGGTTTGGGTATAGGAAAGTATACATGAACTTGCCTTAGTTTTCCCCCCTGAATGCATTAAAATAGAAAAACAGAGTGGTTCTATTTAAAAAAATGAACAAATTTGATATTTCTGAAGTTAAACTTTGAACACTTTTTATACACACCCTGTATAAAATGAAAATTTTTTCTACATAGATTCGAATACGTTTGACCTTGCTTAAGGCAACCGAAGAGAAACCATTTTCATATCTTCAAAGGTCCCCTCGTAAAAAAATAATTTATAAGGGTCTGCAACGGTCAAATTTTCTACAAAAAAATCAATAACTCAAAAAGTGTGCATTTTTCGAAAAAAGTTTTCAAACAAAAGTATACTAAAATATTAAGTAGATTTCAAAAATTTATTAATATACAGGGTGTTTTATTTAAAATAACAAAGTTACAGTCGACTTCCGGTAGAACCTGAAGTCGGCCATCTTTGAAAATATTTCAGTTGGAAAGATTTTGCCATATACAGATAGTTTTCACTCGTCGTGGGACACCCTGTATAGCTAACCTTACATATTTTGATAAATAAAATCATAATGATCGTCGTCAACCAAATTCGAAAAAGCTATGGAATTGATAATTACCAGCTTCTTTTTTTAACTAATAATAATTGAGAGCTTTCAAAATGCTGATGTTGTTCAAGCATATTTTTGTAATATTTAAATAAATATAACAATGAGATTTTTTTTATTTAACATACTTCGTCAACCACTGGGGTTAATCGCTTTGGGGAAATTCAAGGAATCGCTGATTTGGTCTCTGAGAGCTAACTGTAAGGAGCTGGGGATCCTATGCTGTCTTCGTTGGTTTGCAAACTGGGGACATTCTAGGATAATATGTTCAATGGACATATTTTCATTACATTGGGCACATTGAGGTGGGTCTTCTTTATTTAATATGAGTTTGTGCGTTAAAGCTGTATGTCCAATCCTCAATCGGGTAGCTTTAATTTGATCAGCTCTTGAAGTCGGTAGGAAGGGGGTTTCTCTCACATTTGTCACTACTTCATGCATTTTGTTATGGTTCTGAAGGTTCCATTTATCTTTCCTTCTTTTTCCTTTTTTTTAATTTTAATTCCCCAAAAAATGAAAAATAAAAGAATGAATAATATACCAGGAGGAACATACAGAAGATATTTAGGTTCCATTTATGTTGCCACTTATCTACAACCAAACTCCTGACAGTTGCTTTGGGGTCTTGGTGTGGTATCAGCTCCAATTTTGGGGTATGACTGCTGCTGACCGAATCTTGAGCCCAGATATCGGCGTCTTCGTAACCCTTTATACCGGTATGTGATGGTAACCATAATAAAGATATATTCCTATTATCGGACTGTAGACGGATTTTAAACTTTGCACACTTGAAGAGTCTCCGGAAATAGCTGCTACTCCCACGCCTTTTGTGGATTTGGATGCATCTATGTACAGTATGTGGTGTTGTTGATAATCATTCAGTATTCTTAAGAAATGGGATTTGATCGTTACAGGGTTGGTACAGTCTTTAGGAAATATTTGTAAGAAAGTGTTTATAGAAGGGATATTGATGATCTATGGTGGGTTATTATAAGTAATAGGGAGTGTTTTGTGGAATTGTTGGAGGTCAAATCCGGTATCTTCAAGCTTTTTGTGGAGTGGGAGATATGTTTTATTCACATAAATGGTTGGTGTGCTCGAAAAAAGGGAATTGTATGCAGAATTATGTCTATTTTCTAGTTTTTATTTCACCTTGATATCTTGATTTCTTTTGGGTGACTTGCGCCTCTCGCCTGAGGCTCGTGACGCAAACGTCACCCATCGTGAATTATGGCTATCATAAATTGCTCGTTTAATAATATACTATGTATATAATGCCAAAGAATGTATCTACAATTTGGCGTGAGAACAATTGAAATCGATGGAAAATTACGAGAGTTTTTTGCCGGTGAGTGTAGATTATGAATAATGAAAGTGAATAATGGTATCACTCACCTTACATTAGTAAGCGAACTCCATTGTAGCATTTTGATCAAATACAGCTTATCAACAACAAACTGCGGAGAAAAGCTATGAATACTAAAGCAATTATCAAAGCTTCCGAATTTTTCGAACTGTATTTATGGCTGGTGAAGTTATATTTATTCTGATCATCAAGAAAGTAATTAAAAATGACATCAACTGATTATCGTGAATAAACTGTTCAACTTGCTAGCAAACATTTGAAAAACATTATATACAATATAAAAATCGAAATATTTTAGTGGAAATTCCACCTGTTACTCCACCTATAATCAAAATATAAATAACACACCCCGTATTAACACGGTGGCTAAAAGAGGTAGTCGCGTCATCCGCCCATATTCATCTCTTCGAGAAAGAATAACTGACTGGTTGAATTAAGTACAACTGATGTTTTTTTTTTATTATATAATAGTATATTGATTAATAAATATCAAAAACGTTACTTCCCCGTTCCCCGTTAATGATCCCCTACTCCACAAATCACTGCATCTAGACAAGCAATAGGCGACACTTTTGCGCTTAGAAACATTAAAATTCAAAACAATTTAATTATAAATAATATGGTGAATTATTTTCATTCCGTCCTCCCCTTGGCCATCAAAATCCTTCAAAGGTCGGTGTAAGGAGAATAGTAACTTGACTTGCACTTGATTGATATTTTTGTTTGTGTTATTTACATATGTGTATTCAATGTATGAGTTTTCAAGGAGTTTTCATATAAGAGCACAACTTTTAAAAATATTTTCCTGAATACCTCAAGGAATTTCCTCAGGTAGTGACTTTGGCTGTACGATCCAACACTTTTGGGCCTAATGACACACGAAGAGATAGGTACTTTCATAGATCAAAACTAAACATAAGTATTTTTACGAAACGACTTCTTCATACTGTTGTATACGATAACTCAAAAACTTCTATACCGCTCTACTTATCCGATCCATGTTGAATATAGTCCTAAAGCTGCGTCCACATTATGTATATGATCGACAAGGACTATCGGTAAATCTCAATCGCCACGTTAGAGTTTCAACTCGTTAAGAATGTCAGTACCTATATGTGAACGTGTTGACCGACATACATAGCCGCGCCATTATCAAAACTGAAAATATTTTGATGCTTCATTTAAATTTCTAGTTATGACTAATGCATAAGATGCTGTGGTAGCAGCTGCTGCTGCAATTACTATTGCAGTTATTGGAAACCAGCAACAGCGTTTTCGTCGCCTTCGAAGATTTTGGGTACGACCCAGCATCGTCAATGGTAGAAACAAATATCATACACAGGTATTTATAAATACTGCCAGATGAGGTTGATAAGTTAAGCCTGGAATACAGAAACTTCTTTAGAGTGAAGAGTTGCGATTTTGAAAATTTGTTAAAAATGTTTGCACTGAAAATAATGGAAAAAGACACGTCATTCAGAAAAGCTTTTATTGTGACCAAGCGCCTTGCAATAACGGTACGATTCTCAGCCACTGAGGATTCATATACATTATTGGGGTGGAATGTTGAACAACATGCTTCGGCATGTCCAAACTAGCCATGTTAATTCGACTTCCTTTCATCCTATCCGTACCGACTTGGTTCAGGTTTGTATTTGATTCGTCCCAACATTGATCGGCATTGTCGATCGACACCATGCGACATAATATGGACGCGGTTTAACGTTTTACTGAGCTAGCAAACCCCGCCTCCCACTACACAAAGTTTGTCATTTTTAATAGTATTTCAATTCGAGGTTAGTCGTTGTCATTTTTGAATTCATTATTCTTATTGAATCGATTAATTGGCCTTTCTGTGAAAAAATTGAGTATCTTCAACATTAGAGCCTTCTATTATCACATGATTATCACTTATCATAGGTAAGTTGAAAAAGTAGATTTTCACCTCAACCGTTTGAGGTTGGGTTTTCGTAGAATGATGGAAGCATTATTTTTCATCACTTATCATAGGTAAGTTGAAAAAGTAGATTTTCACCTCAACCGTTTGAGGTTGGGTTTTCGTAGAATAATGGAAGCATTATTTTTCATCTTATAATTTTTTCTCTTGCAGGCAATAACGAAGGATTACCAAAAGTTTAGGACTCCAACCAAAATGCATGTACTTAATTGTAGGTACCTACTACTTATGTGAAAAAGTGCTATCATATTTTGAGCACTGTATTTGTATGCCTGCTCTGCAATATTGGTGTATGCTGCGAGATACCAAATTTTTTAAATGGGTACTTCAATTGAATTGTAATGCCCCTCGTATAATGTATTAGGTCATTGACGAAATAGCTTATAATTAATACTTTTATAAATATGTCTATCAGCAATGATATAAAAGTATTAGTAAGCTTAAATAAAAATATAAACATAGTTTTGGACATTTTGATGAGACGGGTACAAATATATTTTATATAATTAGATAATACAATAAACTTTAACGAGGTCGGTTCTATACAGATAGATCGACGTACTTTGTACTTAGAATTAATTAGTTACGGAATAAAGATATAAGTGATTTTTACCAAGCGTTTTATAACAACGACCTATCAACCCTTACATGGCGATCCTGCCATCAGAAGATACCAGGATTTTGAACTAGACTAGTGTATGGTGAGCAATTATCATGGGGAAATCCTATTCCACGCATGAAGATGTACAGGAGAATGGCGTAGTGAATTCCAACTTCATAGTACAAGAAAGCCAAATCCAAGTATCTGGAGACGCTCGTGTTTTGATGTATGTGTTAACAGCAGCAGTAGTGGTGAAATTGATGATTTCCATCTGGGCGATGTACAGGCGCAACATGAAGAGGACCATCAGAAGGAACTTGACGCAGTCCAGAACCAGTGTAGTGTAACAAGTGGTAAGATTATATATAATTCCTACCGATTCTTATGATTACTGATTTGCTGTGTTTATATCTTTTATTATTTTTATTATTATTTTTCTTATTATTATTAATTGCGAATGTATCACAAGAGTTTAAATGTGATATTATACTCGAAAATTGCTGCTCATTTTACACTGACTAGACTAGATGTCTGTTGCTCCAGGAAAATTAGATACAGTGTTAGATAAATTAACAGAGGAAATAAAGAATCAATCCAAACGTGTTTTGAAAACAATAGTACCAAAAAGTGAGTCAGTCAGGGAAGAAATTAAAAATAATTTGATTTCGTTATTTAATGAATTTACTCGTAACATAGCTCTTTCATGGGATGCACTTGATAATAATTACAAAGCAAAGTGCAATTCGAAATTTTTATTAGTCAGGGACAGGGTAGTTAGGTCCTTCCAGGTGCTAAAGTTGAAGTATAAAATACCTATTTCATGTGTTCAATTAATTGACACAAATAAATTTGAGGAGGATATAGAGAGCGAAGAGAGCGAACCCTTAGACATGATGCCTTTGTCACAAGTAGATTTTATTAATTTAGCATGTAAACTCATACCCCAACAATTCGATGGTTCATTCGAAAATTTATTTGGGTTTCTGGATGCATTGGAATTGTTAAAGACTAATGTTACTGAAGAGTTATCAGTCACAGCAGTAGCTTTTGTAAAGACTAGGTTGGCAGGCAAGGCCAGAGCAGTGATAGCTGATGAAAGTACTTTAGAGGGAATAATAACCGCTCTTAAGAGTAGGGTGAAAGGTGAAAATTCAGGATTGTTGGCAGCAAAATTAAATAATCTGAGGCAATACAACAAAGACGCTGTGAAGTACACAACAGAGGTGGAGAAGCTGGTCGAATCTCTTAGGAACTCGTATATCTCGGAAGGAATGCCGAGATTGCTGGCAGAAAAGTACACCAAGGAAGCGGCAGTCACGGCGTTGAGCAAAAATGCCAATCAGGAGAAAACTAGGTGGATTTTAGAGGCAGGTAACTTTTCCACGGCAGAATCACAACGGGACAGATTTACCTATAGCATTTGCGTCAAAAAGTTTCAATAAAAGTGAGCTTAATAAACCAATCATACTAAAAGAGTTAACCGCCATTCATTGGGGAATAAATTATTTTAAGTGCTACTTATACGGAGCACCTAAATTCTTAGTGAAAACTGATCACAAACCATTACAACATTTATTCGCAATGAAAGATCCTTCTTCTAAACTAACACGAATTAGATTAGACCTGGAAGAGTATGATTTTGAAATAGAATACATTAAGGGTACGTGTAATGTATCTGATGCTCTTTCCAGAATAACTATATCAGACTTAAAACAAATGCAAGTAGAAAATTCACAAATACTAGCATTAACAAGGTCAATGGTCAAAAATAACCTAGTAACTGACAAAGGAAGTATAAAAACGCAAAAAGCAGAATCAACTAATTTAAAAGTTATTAAAATAAATAATAATGTCGAAGTGCTAAAATTGCCTAATCTACAATTTACACAATGGAATTCCACATCATTACAAATGACTGTGAAACATAAGGGTAAATTGCTGATGAAGGAACAAATATTGCAAACTGTAGGAAACAACCTTGACCTAGGCCAAGCGTTGTACCGACTAGATAGGTCGGCAGTTGTAAATAATGTTAGGAAAGTTAAACTATTTACAAATGATTTTATATTCAAAAAATGCACTGAACAAGAATTTAAAAGTACAGGTAATGAAGTTTTGAAACACCTGTCAATTGCGTTATGTGACGCACCAATACGAATTACAAATACAGATGAAAAACTTGATTTAATCAAGAGATACCACAATGATCCACTCTTAGGAGGGCACTGTGGACAAAAAAGGTTAATAAAAAAATTAAAATCTGGTTATACATGGGCAAACATGTCAAAGGAAGTAGCCGAATTCATAAAAACTTGTCATAAATGTCAAATAAATAAGGCAAAGATAAAGCATGTGGAACCGCTAGTAATAACTCCTACTCCTCAACAAGCATTTGATATTGTATGTATCGATACTATTGGTCCATTCATTAAATCAAATTCGGGAAACTTATACGCGGTAACTATTCAATGTGAACTCTCAAAATACGTAGTAATGATTCCTATACCAAATAAAGAGGCCGTAACAGTTGCCAGAGCCATTTTTGAAAAATTCATTTTGATATATGGACTCATGAAAGAAATAAGAACAGACATGGGACTAGAATATAAAAATGAAGTCTTAAATAATATTTCAAAATTACTATCAATTAAACGCAGTATTTCTACGGCTTATCACAGTCAAACTATAGGTGGCTGTGAAAGAAATCATAGAGTGTACAATGAATATGTTCGGAGCTATATAAATGAAACTCATACAGACTGGGATACGTGGTGTCAATATTACGCCTTTTGCTACAATACCACTCCCAGCACTTATCATAACTATACTCCCTTTGAGTTAGTATACGGTAGAATTGCAACACTACCAAATGAACTACAAGGGAATACAATAGAACCGATATACAACATTGATGCTTATGAGCAGGAAATTCGATATAGATTACAAGTAACTCATAAGAGAGCTAGAGAAATTTTAGGTAAAATTAAAGTAGACCGAAAAAAAACGTGGGATAAAACATCCAAGCATTTAACATTAGATAAAGGAGATCTTGTTCTTCTGAAAAAAGAGAACGGAACTAAATTTAGTGAGAAATACAGTGGCCCGCATGTAGTGGTAGAATTCGCAGACCCAAACTGCACAGTAGCATTAGGAAATGGAAAACATACCACAGTACATAAGAATCGGCTGGATATATATAATCCAGAACAGTGACTTTGACAATAAACCACATTTTTCCTATACGTATATTTATATTTTTTCTTCCTTTCAGCTCCAATGTATGTTATTTTGTATTTTTTTTCTCTGTATATATGGTTTTGCTTCAAGGGGGGGGGGTGCTAATGGCTAACCCTCACTATTAAAATAAGTACCTAGTGGAGGCGCCCCACAGGTACAATTCATATTATTATTATGATTATTATTATTTTTCTTATTATTATTATTTTATTATTACTATTGTCTTAACAGGAAGTAACCATCCATCAAAGCCAAACTATTACGCGTTTGAAAATACCCTTAGATAAATGGTTTAAGGGCTGGCCAACCCTGAAACCATTCTCCCTAGGGGGAGGGATGTAATGCCCCTCGTATAATGTATTAGGTCATTGACGAAATAGCTTATAATTAATACTTTTATAAATATGTCTATCAGCAATGATATAAAAGTATTAGTAAGCTTAAATAAAAATATAAACATAGTTTTGGACATTTTGATGAGACGGGTACAAATATATTTTATATAATTAGATAATACAATAAACTTTAACGAGGTCGGTTCTATACAGATAGATCGACGTACTTTGTACTTAGAATTAATTAGTTACGGAATAAAGATATAAGTGATTTTTACCAAGCGTTTTATAACAACGACCTATCAACCCTTACAGAATATCTTCAGGAAATTATTCAAATTCGAAGTTTTTCCTGTTTTTCCTGATCTAGATATTGAACGAAGTCATAAATGGTTTGAAATAATGAACCTTACCTATTAAAAATAAGAGGTGTTATATGCGTAAAGATCACTTCTATGACAATAATTATACAGACTCATTTTGATTGACAAAATTTGCACTTCCCTTTCAAAATTCAGAGTCCAATTTTCATTCCTTCATGCCAGATTCAGGTATTGACTGTTTTTGTATGTTATTTTGGTTATTTTATTGTGTGAAAGATGTTGAATTAATAATATTTTCTCACGATCAAAGGGTCCTCCATCCTCATACCGTAATTCCCTATACAATCTTTGCAGCCCATTGATTTAGCACAAGAATGTTATTTCCTAGTCTTTGAAGACTTGACTTGAAAGATTTAAAAACAAATATTGAAGTGCAAACTCACTTAATTGCAAATATTGTACAATATTATGCTTATGCTATAGGCTTGAAAATCCAAAAAGCGCGCATCTTAAGTTATACCTGTAGCCAAGGTAAGTGCTAGTGGTAACTTTGCGCCACGTTCAACAGCTCTTATTATATATTTATTATTATCTCTCTATGGTTACAGCTTAAATTTCCATACCTAGATTTCCTCAAGAAATTGGTAATCTCTCACAGATTCTGATCGCTTCCACTGACCTTTCCAAAAATTCTTCAAAAAAGTGATTTATTTGACTTTTTGTCACATATCTTCTACTTGGCGAGGATTTTATGGAGTTCAATAGTAAGCAGATGCATCCTCCTACTCTTTGTCTGTGACTACGCAACCGATAAAACTTATGTATTGGATGATATTCAGTATATTTTGGCGAATACTTCTTGCAAAACCTGTAAATAGTCAGAGCTACCGACTACATGTTAAATTATTTCGTTAATTATAATATTCACACTTGCCTGTTTAGTATGAATGAGCATATTGTTACGAGTTCCCTTTCTTAATTAAGTGAATTCAATGAGTTGATTCGAAATTATACGCGTCAATTATCATACACTACATCCAATCGAATGCGCAATGATTTACGTGATACGAATAACCATTAACACAGGCGTCGCTCAATTATTATATAATATTAATTCTCTATTATAACAATGTCCCGCTTGCTTCTCCATTTTCAATTATTCAATCTCAAAAAACACTAGCCGATGGGTCGCGTATATGGTTACATAATGACTGTCGGTGCAGGAATTGCGATTGTATCAAAATTCAATAGATGTTAGTTCAGCAAATATTAATGGAATTTAAAGCATAAAGCGAGCTTGGTGATATTATGTTAATATTTACATTTCAGATGGATATTCGTCACCAATCAAAATCCAGCCCGAATAATTATGTTACTGGTCAAGTTAATGTTATCTGTAATTATTTATTGAATCACATTGATGATGATTTTCTTTGTTTAAAATATTATCCATTCTTTTCACAATTGAATGGCGCCTGGTTTCTGAAATTTTTTCCTGGTGGGTACCCAACAGCGAATTATACTGGAAATTTTTTTGAAGTTTATAATGTCAGAATATTTTTTTTTGGAATCTAATTTTTATTTGTTCACATAATAATTTTGATTCATTTCAACTACAAGGCTAGATGTTTTCTAAATTTTTCGGACAATTATGATTAATGTTTATATTAACATGGCAATTATGATATACTTTGTTATGCAAGTTATTTTTTCTGACGTTTATGGAATATTTTTTTTCTACGACAAGCTCGATAAATGTTAATTTTATAATTTCAATCATAAACGAGCACATTTTGTGCCGAATTTCATTTTTGCATCGGTTGCTAGGCAACAAATGCGAAAGTGTATATTTTGTGTTAGTTTTAGGTTCACTCTAAAATCAGGACGACTACGGCTTGTCAGATTATGACGTCTAGCGACAAATTAATGAAATGTCATCAGATCGTTTCTGTCAAAGTTTTAGTAGGTAACGAGTAATTTCATAGTTGTTTTCTATAAAAACTATCAATTAAAATGGAAACTGATAGTAATATTGACACCTCCGAACATACAGTCTGTTCGCTGAATCTTTTCCCATGTATGAAATGATTCACATACTACTTTTTGTATTACGTCTCTTTCCTACTCACAGAATCTTAACCCCCGAAATCAAACCGTTTGTTTCATTACAGCGTAATATAACGAACAGAGATAGCCATATGATGAATGTCGGCGATAGGCTTAACGCGAATCTGTAAGTTGACAGACCAAAGACTTTGTTCACAACTACGACCTACGTGCTATTTGATGTATTGATGTATTGCGTTTGTATATTAATGATGACGCATGGGAAAAGATCCAACGAACCAACTTTAATAGGGGCAGCGAAGATAACAACATTGAATTTATTACCGGAAACGTCAAAGAGTATGTATCAACGTGCTTATAACATTTTTTTGGAATGGAAGGTAGATCAAAGGACAAAATCGTGTATTAAACAATAGATAATAAAATACTTATAGATGGGAAACTGACCCGTGACGCCCTCTATTTATACAGTGTGTCGCATTTAAGATGAAGACACCCCTATATTTTCGCTGTTTGAAAGATTACAGATTTGAATTTTTGCAGAGTCATACATGTTGATGGGCCACATTTCTTGAAATAGTCAAATTAAATCTGAACTTAAATCTCAGCCTACTACGATTTCACAAACGGGGTCACTTTTCGATATTTTGCTTCGCATTGAAAATATCGAAAAAAACTATTCGAAAAAGTTGTTCAGAATATCATTTTAACCCCACATACCGAAATTTATCACAAAATTCGCATTTTCAATTTTTTGGTCCAAGTATTATTTAATTTAGTGTGCCGTGGAAATTAAAATCTTGATATAGTGCCACGTATTCAAATATTTTAGTAAAGTAAACAGCACTTTCAATGGAATAATTATTTTATTATTATTATTATTATTATGCGAAAACAATTTTGATAATTAATTAAATCTAGGAAAAGGTATCAAACAATAATTTTCACAAATAAATAACTATAAAATGGGACCTCTCTCAACTAGTCCTCCGTCTAATTGAATACATTTTTCGATTCTTTTGCGATTTTGTTTAGCTACTCGTCTTAGTTCCGGGATGCTGATTTCTTGACAGGCTTGCCTTATTCTAGCACAAAGTTCATCTCGATTTCTGGGCCTTGTTTTATAGACTTTATTTTTTACCAGTCCCCAGAAATAAAAGTCAAGTGGTGTAATATCTGGTGACCTCGGAGGCCACAGTTCAAAAGGACTGTTCCTTCCTATCCAGCGCATAGGATAATTTTGGTTCAACCATTGAGGAACAAGCCTTGAATTGTGGATGGATGCACCGTCTAGCTGCAAATACATATTCTGACGCACATTAAGAGGAAGATTTTCAATTGCTTGCCAAAATTCCCCATCGAGGAAGTTAACAAAGCGACCAGCATTCAATGATCCATTGAAGAAAAAAGGACCAATTATACGGTCTCCGAAAATCCCACACCAGACATTGACTTTCTGGGAATATTGGTCTTTACAATTGATAACCCAGTGAGGATTATCTATGGCCCAGTATCTACAATTTTGAGAGGATACAACCCCATTAGTAGTGTATGTAGCCTCATCGGTAAACATAATCTTCTTCAGAAACTGTCTGTCATTTAAAAAATTACCTTGGGCCCAATAACAATAATCTAATCTTTTATTATCATCACCTTCTTTCAATGTATGTAAGAACTTCGGTTTATAGGGCTTGATCTTGTGACGTACAAAACATCTAATTTTATCCTTACTAATATTGTTGAGACGATAAATCTCGAAGACTCATGCACGGATCTGCTCGATTTGCTGCCAATATATTGTTATCCTCAAGATGCGGGTGTATTCGACGAGGATGACCATTCCGATGAACTCCAATAACACTGCCAGTTTCGTTGAAAAGAGCATTCACAGCAGCTGCTTTTCCATGAGTAATGGGCGCACGTTGGGGATGTCTCAAGTTAAAATCTGCAGCAACTTCTCTGCTACTACGAGCATTATCACCAAACAACCGGATTATTTCTATTTTTTCTCCTAAAGTCAAGCGCATTTTATTTGTTTGGTCACTGACTAGAACTGCTGACATTTAAAAATACTGTCAAAACATCACTTTCCATGGCACACTAATGATCAAATTAAACAATATCTTGTAATAATTCAGTGTGTAGGCCGAAAAAATTAAAAAATTAAAAATGCGAATTTTGTGATGAATTTCGGTATGTGGGGTTAAAATGATATTCTGAACAACTTTTTCGAATAGTTTTTTTCGATATTTTCAATGCGAAGCAAAATATCGAAAAGTGACCCCGTTTGTGAAATCGTAGTAGGCTGAGATTTAAGTTCAGATTTAATTTGACTATTTCAAGAAATGTGGCCCATCAACATGTATGACTCTGCAAAAATTCAAATCTGTAATCTTTCAAACAGCGAAAATATAGGGGTGTCTTCATCTTAAATGCGACACACTGTATAGGTAGCGTCACCCTGAGAATCCCGTCAGTACCTCTAGCACAAATCAGGTTGTGAACTTCGCTAACAGCCGAAAAAGAAGATTCCTGTTATTTTTCAGTTTTTGCGGTATATTCAAAATTACTGTAATTTCACTTTTATTCCAAAATGACATTTGCGGTCCAAGTAAAATGAAATAAAATGTCAATAAATGGACCATATAACGCCTTAATTGGCAAAAATGCAATAATCCTCAAGTTTATATATTTTATTGAATAAAAAAAGTATAAAATTAATGAAACGTTTTTTACATATTTCAATGACAAACATGAAGAAAAATAAATGTTAGTAAACCAAATTTGTAACACGTTTTCCTGTACACGTGGTCTTCTACCACTCGAACACGTCACTATGAACACCCTTAGCTGAAAATCTTTCTATGGAATGCTCGGGCGCCAGATTTTTAACGTGGTTTGCTCCACGGCCCCTTGTTCAAATCAACAACCAGCTCTCTACAATAATACGGTAAGCAAAAACGAACAAAAAAAAACGGTTTCTATAAAATCAACAAATCAGGTCAAATACGATATACGGACACAAGAGACAAAAAAATTATAACGGTTCCTAAGAAATTAACAAATGGGTCCCTGCTCGGGCGCCAAATTTGTAAACAGTATCTATCTCTAATATTTTATCTAATAAACGGCTGCAGAAAAAATATTGTACGTAACGCAACTCGAAAGTGATTTTACGGAACTCGCATGCTTGAGGGTCAAGCATCGGTAAATTCCCAAATCAGTTTCTCCATAGAAATAATGGGAGAAGAGTTCAGGCCGATCTTTATGGCGCTTGTATTTCTTTTTACAATATGGTCTTGTTGGCACTAAACCATGAGTGCGAGCAAATTCAAATGCTTCAATTCGAGTTCTCGGAAGAGAGAGATCACTTATCGAAGTCATTATCGAAATGACAGTTCTCTGACATTGGTAAATCATAGTGATACACAAACAATAATCATTGACGTGCGACCCATAGTTAGGGTAGAATAAACTCAGCGCGATGAAAATTTTCTGCCTTTGCGTTTCTTTAATCGTTTCAATTTTCCTTTGTGTCCACCATTTCGATGGTCCACTACAACAGTGTTCCATAATTACTTGCATATGAGTACGAGTGATTAACCTGGTGAAAGCTAAAAGAAAGTGGGTACAACTTGGCAACCGCGCATTTCCTCACCATATGATTTGGGTTTTTGTTTACTACTAATCACAACAATCGTTGTCATGGCAACAGTTTTTCCATAACTGATTTCAGCTAAAAGAAAGTGGGTACAACTTGGCAACCGCGCATTTCCTCACCACATGATTTGAGTTTTTGTTTACTACTAATCACAACAATCGTTGCCATGGCAACAGTTTTTCCATAACTGATTTCAGCTAAACGAAAGTGAGGTCAACTTGGCAACCGCGCATTTCCTCACCATGGGTTTTTGTTTACTACTAATCACAACAATCGTTGCCATGGCAACAGTTTTTCCATAACTGATTTCAGCTAAACGAAAGTTGAGCCGAATGAACTTTTTTAATCTCACCATTACATGTTTTTTATATTGAACTCCATCATGGGACTAAGTACCATATTGAGCTTTCTTATGGGACTGAGCATCATATTGACTTCATTATGTCATCAAAGTTGTCAATTTGATATGCCACCAGCTGGAAATTATTTGTCTGAAGACTGTATTTTGGAATGCTGCACATATTTTAACATGAATTGACAGAGCAATGGTCATTTGTGAATTTAAATAATAAAAGAAATCCAAAATTTAAAACGGAGCACCATTTTTTATCAACAAATTAGCAGTTCTTCCACGGTCGGAAGTAGGAATCAGTTTTTATGAGATCAAAATTAAAACAGAAGTAGTCGATTATTCCAAAGGTAGTATAATACTCCTAAGGGAAAGGAAAACGTTCTTCATGCAAAAAAAGATAACATTGAAATCATTTATTGACATTCAAACTAAATGTTTCAATTGTACAATTTTTAAAATTAATTTGGTGAGTGGGTCTATAAGAATTATACTGCTACTTGCAAGAGTCTATTGTGGATCACACGTATTCAGAGAGGAATATTACTTTCGCTAACATTTTTTACATTTTTAACAGTTTTTGTGATTGTGCTAGTAGTGGTACCCAGGGTATGGGATCTCTGAAGGCGCTAGGGTGCTTTTCAATAAAGATAAAGCTTTCCGGGTGCACCCCGCATCACAGTCTTTCACAATATAATATATATTCTCGACATTGTCTCTTAAAGTTTTATTCCCACTTCAAACAATAAAAACAACAACGAATACTTAACACACACACAAATGAGCAGAATAGTTTTTAAAAAGAAAAACTGGATTACTCACGTTGGTCTGCAGTTGTCAGTGGTTGTCAGGCAGTTGTCAGGTTTAGGATGTCAGCGCTAATATATATGTGAAAGAAACTGACGGGACTCTCTATGTGGCAGCACCCTAGCGCATTCAGAGATCCCCTAGCCTGGTACCGACTAAAAACAACTCATTTATAGATGGAAGCTAGAAGATTTTCTGGATATATTTGATTGAAAAGTGAAGTATTGCTGGACATTTTTAATTGACAATTCAATTCATGTATGAAAAATCGCATATGCCACAGTGCAATTGTCACTTTGACGTCGGCAAAAGTTAGCTGAAACTCACAGCGATAAATGCACTTGGGGTTTTTTTACTTATGCATTTGTTCATCAATTATCGCTGTGCTGGTTACCATAATACATAGTTTGACATGTTTGTCAACAACTTATTGAATTTCTTAACAGTTTTTCTCGTCTAAATGCTAGTGAACAGTTTTTCATTAAACATCAAATACAGTCTGTTCGCTGAGTCTTTTCCCATGTATGAAATGATTCACATACTACTTTTTGTATTACGTCTCTTTTCTACTCACAGAATCTTAACCCCCGAAATGAAACCGTTTGTTCCATTACAGCGTAATATAACAAACAGAGATATGATGAATGTCGGCGATAGGTTAAACGCGAATCTGTACGTTGACGTCGTTACAGACCAAAGACTTTGTTTACAACTACGACCTACGTGTTATTTAATGTATTGCGTTTGTATATTAATTATGACGCATGGGATAAGATCCAACGAACCAACTGTATATCCAAATTTACCCGACAATAGGCTTGACGATAGATTTTGAAATACTTTTCCGTAATGTGAGTACACATTCATCATTTACGAAAAAACCCTTATTTCGGTAATAAATTCAACTTTAACGAAGTTTGAAGCCATTTTACAAATATTTTTCAATAAGTGCGCGAAAACAGCTCGCAGGTATCATATGGGTATCATGGCGTCGGCTCTGACGTCACGCCTAGGTAAACATGTCATTGTGTCCATACGTAGCGAAGTAAGTAAACAAAACATTGAATTGATTCGTGCCATAAAAATGAATTCCAAAGTTTATAAGTGGTGTGCAGTACCGCAGTGTAAAAACACATCAATAAGAACACCCAACAAAGTGTTTGTACATGTTCCAAGCAAGAAAATAATAAGAGATAAGTGGTTAAAGCTCGCAAGGCGAAACCCGAACGACATAGTCACGAATTCGTCACTTTATTTCTGTGAAGACCACTTCCCGTTAAAGTTGCACATAACTGATTGCATCATCCCCATATGATGGTCTTGAAGACCTGAAATAATTGAAATAAATTAGAACCATGGACGTATAAACATATAAGCGTCCATGATTAGAACAAATACATACACATTGATTTCAGATTTTAGGTGTTAATTATGAGGAAAAACACTACTAATACCAGTAGGTACTTTTAAGTTACAGTAATTCACTCGTCTTAACGGGTATTAACTCTAAAATAGCAGCTTATAACTGTGATGGAGCTAACCTCAAAAATAAACAATGACAAGTTCATTGTAAAAATAACCTGTGAAAGTTAAATAAGCGAGTTTATTTAACTTTCATAGTTTGAAACTGGTTTGATTATATCTAAGTTGGTTGTATCAAGGGTAAAGATAAATACAAAATTTACTTACAAGGAAGTTTTCACGTCTCTCAACTCAGACGAGCAAAATTCATCAATCCTGGGCAAATTTGAGCTATATATTTGCCTTAACAAAGCTTGTAGGCGAGCGGCATACCCCCAAAAAGTCGTTTAGAAAACGAAAAAGTGACCAGATCACTTCTAATCGCTAAAAACCATGTTACTTTATGTTTTCGAGGGTGCTGAATACGAATATGACGTTTATTTTTCTCTAAAATTGGGGGAACATTGTTAAAATCTAAAATTAAGTGAAAAATGAGAAAAACTTTTTTTCGCGAATATCGAACTTCAACTCGCTGCCATTCACGGAATAATCAATATTTTTCCATAAAAATTTTATCACACATTTTTGAACTCATTTGCAAGGCAGTAAAACATACCCGAAATTTCTAAAGCAATTTCCCACCGCTCGGGAAATTTTGGAAAATTTTTTACTACTCTTTCTTACTTTGTACATACTTTTGCAAAAGTTGAGTGACGAAGTTTTTAATTTTAAATTTCTACATATGTAGTCTCCAAGTGCAATAGACAAGAAAGTTTTTCAGAAAATTTCAAATTTTTATTTGCAAAAATAAAAATTATACAGCGTCTTAAACCTAGCGTTCTAGTCGGTCGACGCTCGCACTGGGCGCGTTTCTCTTGAATTTCATGCAGTGAGTGAATAATGAATCTAAAATTTTCTAATATTAATTTTTTTTTATAAACAATGATACAAAGAATAATAGTAGAAAACCATGTATAAATATAAAAATGTATTCACTATGTACATTCATCATCAACTACATTTACAATATTAGTACATGAATCTCGGCAACTACATAAATCACAGCATTCCAAACTAGATTTTTTACAAGGGCACACGTCGGTAGAACAAGAAGATTTTTGAGCACAAGAACAGAAGAAATTTTGTAAATATTCCATTGCTGATAATCCATTGTAAAATTCAGGTAACACATTCCCCTCGTCGATCAACCATCCATATTCTTCCAAGTTTTCTGTCAAAATCGCGGAAAATGTCGGCTGATTCCATTCATTGATTTCCAAATGCATCTGAATACGTGTTTTTCCAATGCAGGCTTAGAAGGTGGTAACTTATCAATACATGAATTTTTCATTAAAGCCAAATTATATCTCAATAAGTTAATATCTGTGCGAATAGCTTTAAACTTGTTACGTGAATCGTACAACACAGATAAAAAATTACTAACAATCTCGATGGCCTTTCCAACTGGAACGTTGCATAGATTGGCAAGATCACTCAATTCTTCATCTGACATCTTTTTTAACGCTACGTATGCAGTCTTCTTACCGATAAAAAATATTGATTATTCCGTGAAAGGCAGCAAGTTGAAGTTCGAATATTCGAAAAAAAAAAAATTTCTATTTTTCGACGTAATTGTAGATTTTAACAATGTTCCCCCAATTTTAGAGGAAAACAGATATTAACTTACTAAGATATAATTTGACTTTATTGAAAAATTCATGTATTGATAAGTTACCACCTTCTAAGCCTGCATTGGAAAAACACGTATTGAGATGCATTTGGCAAACCAATGAATGGAATCAGGCGACATTTTCCACGATTTTGACAAAAAACTTGGAAGAATATGGATGGTTGATCGACGAGGGGAATGTGTTACCTGATTTTTACAATGGATTATCGGCAATGGAATATTTACAAAATTTTTTCTGTTCTTGTGCTCAAAAATCTTCTTGTTCTACCGACGTGTGCCCTTGTGAAAAATCTAGTTTGGAATGCTGTGATTTATGTAGTTGCCGAGATTCATGTACTAATACTGTAAATGTAGTTGATGATGAATGTACATAGTGAATACATTTTTATATTTATACATGGTTTTTACTATTATTCTTTGTATCATTGATTATAAAAAAAATTATTATTAGAAAATTTTAGATTCATTATTCACTCACTGCATGAAATTCAAGAGAAACGCGCCCAGTGCAAGCGTCGAGCGACTAGAACGCTGAAGTTTAAGATGCTGTATAATTTTTATTTCTGCAAATAAAAATTTGAAATTTCCTGAAAAACTTCTTTGTCTATTGCACTTGGAGACTACATATGTAGAAATTTAAAATTAAAAACTTCGTCACTCAACTTTTGCAAAAGTATGTACAAAGTAAGAAAGAGTAGTAAAAAATTTTCCAAAATTTCCCGAGCGGTGGGAAATTGCTTTAGAAATTTCGGGTATGTTTTACTGCCTTGCAAATGAGTTCAAAAATGTGTGATGAAATTTTTATGGAAAAATATTGATTATTCCGTGAATGGCAGCGAGTTGAAGTTCGATATTCGCGAAAAAAAATTTTTCTCATTTTTCACTTAATTTTAGATTTTAACAATGTTCCCCCAATTTTAGAGAAAAACAAACGTCATATTCGTATTCAGCACCCTCGAAAACATAAAGTAACATGGTTTTTAGCGATTAGAAGTGATCTGGTCACTACCATGTCATTTTAGGGGTGGTTGCCGCTCGCCTATTGGTTTCATTGTTATAGTAGAGTGGAGACGATAAATCACACGTAAAATAATAAAAGGTCAATCCAAATGCGTAATCAGTAATATTCACAACAACAAAACACAGAGAATGGAGTATATTCAGCAGTATTCAGTATTGACTGACAGAAGTGTTTACCTAAGCGTGACGTCATGCGCTGTGATTGGTGTTTCAGTCAAAATGGCCGATTGCAGTATTTTAATGTTTTATTTTATCGAAAATCTTAATAATCTGTATTTTTTAAATAAAACTAATGCAGTGTTTTAATTTTTTTTAATATGAAATTTACCCCTAAAACCATTATATCGACGATTTTTT
The DNA here is from genome assembly GCA_963978555.1 of Galerucella nymphaeae. Taxonomy (NCBI): domain Eukaryota; kingdom Metazoa; phylum Arthropoda; class Insecta; order Coleoptera; family Chrysomelidae; genus Galerucella; species Galerucella nymphaeae. The sequence goes on from OZ021718.1 coordinate 14,071,429, forward strand.
TATACTGTCGTCATGCCTATTCAACTTATGTATAAAAAATCGCATATGCCACAGTGCAATTGTCACTTTGACATCATCAAAAGTTAGCTGAAACTCACAGCGATAAATGCACTTGAGGGTTTTTTACTTATGCATTTGTTCATCAATTATCGCTGTGCTGGTTACCATAATACGTAGTTTGACATGTTTGTCAACAACTTATTGAATTTCTTAACACTAACAATGAGCCGATTCATTGAATTGTCCTGCCGAATTACACTCGATGTTTGTATTGATATCGGGTGAATTTGTGTTCAGCTTCTAAACTATTTTCTTCAGCAATTTGACTCGAAAAACTGTCAACCTAAAAACGCTCCACCTTCGGTGTCGCGTTTTTAATAGTTGACAGTTTTTCTCGTCTAAATGCTAGGCAACAGTTTTTCATTAAACATCAAATATATCCAAATTTACCCGACAATAGGCTTGACAATAGATTTTGAAATACTTTTCCATAATGTGAGTACACATTCATCATTTACGAAAAAACCTTTATTTCGGTAATAAACTCAACTTTAACGAAGTTTGAGGCCATTTTACAAATATTTTTCAAAAAGTGCGCGAAAACAGCTCACAGGTGCGCTCAAAGTTTTGCCAATCACTAAATTTGCTCGAAAAACTGACATTAGATAAAAGTATTGATTGGCAAAACTGTTTTGTTGCAAAGAGAAATTTATCCGATAAAAAAAAGCTCTTGTGTTTTTACTGTTGATAAATGCACTTGTGTTTTTTCCACTTATGCATTTGTTTATCAATTATCGCAGTGCTGGTTACCATAATAAATAGTTAGACATGTTTGACATTTTTAAACACTAACAATAATTCATTGAATAGTCCTGCCGAATTGCACTCGATGTTTGTATTGATATCGGGTAAATTTGTGTTGTTCAACTTCTAAACTGTTCCCTTTAGCAATTTGACTCGAAAAATTGTCAACTATTAAAAACGCGACACCGAAGGTTTCTCGTCTAATTGCTAGGCAACAGTTTCTCATTAAACAATCCAAATTAACCCGATAAAATACAAACCTCTCGTGCAATTATAAGTGATAAAATACAAACCTCTCGTGCAATTATAAGTGAAAAAATAACGAACAATCAAATCTTCACTTCTAGATTTTGAATTTATGAGAATCTAGGACAATTGAATTTCAATCAAACGCAAGATTGTAGATGTCCGAATAATAATTTTAAAACTACAGTATTTTATCTAAAAGTTGCTGAAAAATTCAAATCAATCAGCTTCCGCATTTGAAAGTAAGAGCATTTTTAAATAAATCATTATTTTGAATGGATCGAATTTTAAGTCGGTGAATGTATATATATTTTAAATATTAAAATGTCAGGATACTCCCCAAAAACTCTACAAATTTACTTTCCGCACTAGTGCGGAAAAGTGACTCTTTCCGCACGCTTTTTAGTGCGGAAAAGTGGATCTTTCCGCATGCTAGTAGAAAAATGTATTACAGATTACACGCAAGCGCGACCTATCTATCGGGAGAAATTACACCATTTAGAATAGGATACAGACATACCTTTCGTATTGGCAATGTGCTTTGTGAATCCAGGAGATTGTCCTTAACACATTTGCTGCTTGAATTCACCCATCAAGATGAGACTATTTGAATAAAAATGACATTAGTTCAAAATTCGCGCTCAAACAAAAATGACTGATGGCATAAGGAGTGCGTCCATAATATATCGAAAACTGACAGTGTACTTGTCAGTCAGACGACGAGGTAAACGCTTCTCTGAATTATTTTTAATTTTGATCTCAAATTTGGAAATGGAAAAATTATATATTCACCATGGTGGTGAGGAAATTTATGAGCCTCATACCTCATTTCTAATTTTTGTGCTCAGTCAATGATAGTAGTCTTCGCCACCTTGTTGTATCTACAATACAGGGTGTCCCAGCCGAGAGTGACCCATTTTAAATGCTTATAACTTTTATACCAGTTGTGTTAGCCACCTGCGGTTTACGCCATTCCTTTTCTCTTGGCCTAAAGTATTTTCTAGTTGGTACCAAATTTTGTCTACAATTATACAGTGGGAGTAAAAAAATTGCCTTTTTTCGACATTGAAATTTTCAACTATTTTTAATGGAACACCCTGTGTATTGCAACGTCATAATTAGGAGTCGTGTCTAAGGTATCCATATACCAATAAACATCTGACTTGTTCCTTGACGTTTTAGCAGCAAAGAATTAAAATAGTAGTCTGGATATTTCAGCAAACGTATAAAAAAAACGTAACTAGGTATCCATAGTGAACTGGCCCTATAGAATGGGCACCGTACTCTCCTGACTTGACAGTTCCAGACTTTTTTCTCTGGGGTTATGTCAAGGATAGGTGCCATAACCCCCTTCCACACAATTTGGATGATATTAAGGGGAATATTCGTGCAGTAATTGAAGCGATTCCCCAAGATATGTTACACAATTCATTTAACCATTTAATGGTCCGACTTCATAAATGCGTAGAACAGAACGGTCAACATATACAGCAGTTTTTTTAGATTAATATTTATTTCTTTATTAATGTATAGTTCCAAATATGCTAATAAAAAATACGTTTGCTAAAATATCCAGAATACTATTTTAATTTTTTGCTTCTAAAACCTCAAGGTACAAGTCCGATGTTTATTGGTATATGGATACCTTGGACACGACTCCTAATTATGGCGTTGCAATATACAGGGTGTTCCATGAAAAATAGTTGAAAATTTTAATGTCGAAAAAAGGCAATTTTTTTACTCCCACTGTATAATTGTAGACAAAATTTGGTACCAACTAGAAAAAACTTTAGGCCAAGAGAAAAGGAATGGCGTAAACCGCAGGAGGCTAACACAACTGGTATAAAAGTTATAAGCATTTAAAATGGGTCACTCTCGGCTGGGACACCCTGTATACTATTTCCCTTGTAACATTTTTAATTTATTTGTAATGTGACTTATGGGTTTATTCTGTACATTTATCTGTAACAGCTGTAAATTTAACATCGATGTAGTTAAAATCGCGATGTTAAATCAAATTCAACAGCGCGGTTGAAAATCGTATTCTGAACTGCCCGATGTAAAATAATTTTTGACAGCGCAATATTACATCGCAGCTAACTTAACTTATATTATGTTGTGTAGTAGAATTTGTATAATTTTCAAGTTATTGGACCGATACTGTAAAGCAAGAGGTCAAAGTAGTCAAGGTAACAGAAGAATTTCAGGTTATTATTTATTAGTGGGTGTAATCAGGTTTATTTATTCATAATTATTATTTGAAAAAATGATGAATTTGCTAACACATCGTCATCATGTGAATAGTGAGTACCTACTTTGTAAAATAAATTATCAAATAATTAACTATTGTAGAAAAACATCAGATGATCAATATGAATTATATTCAAATGAAAGGAAAATGATTAGGTCTTCAGAAGTGGAACAATTAACCCAACTCATAAAAACAATATTTATATATATATATTGGTCTTGAATAAAAATTCATTTAAAAATTACAATAAATTGGTTGAATAATATGCCCTAGGATTTTGTAAATCACGTAATATTTTTCTTTCTATTCGCATATAATTCCTAGATAATAATTTCAAATTATAACCTAAAATTTGACAAACAGTGTCAAAACACTCCTAAAGTCGAATGTTTTGGTCGGTGTTATTTTAACAGCGAAAATGTTATTATACATCGATGTAAGTTACATCAAAATCGCACAGAATAGCTTTTTCGTAACATCTCTCGACCTTGAAATTTAACAGCGCTGTTACCGCTAACATTTTTGTACAGAATAAGCCCATAAATTATTATGGAAATATGTCACTCAGGTAGTGTTGAAACAATTTCAATACGTTATATTTTTGAGTTTTTCATCATATTTTAGTCGTGCGGTTTCTTACAAGCTTATTTTTAATATAAAGTTCTTAACATCGAAGTCACAAAAATTAATCTCTCAATTTTTGTTTTTTTTACGACAAAAACGAGCAGAAATAGGAATGGTAGCTGTAATGTAACGGACGATATTTAATTACTTTGTGAACCTGGCATTTAAAGGTTGAACTTTTTCACATAGATTTCATGATTACAGTAATGCCACGCTTCCAGTCTACCGTCAGTTCAGGAAATCAGGAGATTTCATCAATTCAATAAAAAGTAAAACGTTTTTGTAACGAAAACCGGCAAGGTTTCCCAACTAATGTCAAGACGCATGAATCGGAACTGTCAATATACTTTTAATTACAGAAACTTCTAAACTTCGTCAGCCCTTAACCGTTTTAATTAATTTTATTTAGAAATTACATTCCACATGGTGTTGAAATTCTTTGCGTCGTTCGCCGAGGGATAATTAACGAGTGAGACCTCTTTCCCTTCCTATCCACTTTGTTTTCATTAGTGAATTTTGAAAGAGGGATAACATTAGATTACGTGAATGTGATTTGTTTAGTTTTATTGTTGTCTTCACCTGCAATTCCGTACATGTTCCATAAATACATTTTGTTAGGCGGATATTCTCTTCTGGGTCTAAAAAAATTTTGGGAGTTCCAGAAAATAATGATTGAAAAATATTATATTGAGTACCAAGAGTCAAAAACGTTACGGAACTAGTGCCTTATGAAACTATTATAGTGACTAATAGGTGCTTACTATACTTTTTCTACGCTCGCAGTAATCATATTGAATACACCAAGATGGTGAAGACTATTATTATAGACCGGGCAGCAAAAACATTTCGCGAGCGGCTGTGCCCCGAGCGGAATAGTGTGCGAAATTTTGTAGGGCCGCTATTTTGAATTTTTTAAATCTTAAAACACCAAAGTTCTGCAAGTGCCGGACTACTATATATTTTCATGTATTATAAGGTGGTTTTTATTCTAATTATGTTTGTCGCTTTAAAAACCATTTTGTAATAGTAGTTTGTACAACTAGTGCGCAAGCGTCACTTTTCCCACAAGAGCAGTTTGTCGCAAATCTAGCGAGTGGAGAAAGTGATTTGTGTACAACTAGTACACAATATTTTTCCCACAACTACATCTACCTAATAACAAAAGAAATACAGTAATGTATTTATAGTTATTTGATTCAAACTTTGAACAGAAAGAACTCACAATATGAAAATAAATAGAAAAATCAGTTGAATGTTGTTGAACTATTTTGTATAATTATTATATTATTTCGATCTTGGCTAATAATTCCTGAAATAATGCCTAATAGTTTATTGTTTTTATAATAAATGATGGAATACTTTTGGTTTGAATTCAAAAATTGTACACCAATTAGGAATTCACTATTAAGTTAGGTTGCTCAAGTTGATAGGTAGCTTTGTTTGACATTTCGGTGCGGAAAAGTGCCATTATTTTTTCAACGTTTATCAAAAGAATTAGGAAAAAGCCTGCTTATCGTATAAAAATTTGTGTATGTGGAAAAGCCTGTTTTGCATAGTGGTAGAAAAATAGTTATTTTCCTAACAAGTGCGGAAAGTGATACTTCCCCGCACGCGACTGCAGTTGACCCGAACGACGCGGAGCGGGAAAGACACTTTACGCATGAGTTAGGAACATTATTTTTTCTACGACCGTATATAGGTACCTACCTACAAAAAAGTATATCAACCGATATTTCAAAAATTATTTCATTTCAACATACATATACAAAACATTTACTTTATATCCACTTATACTGTACGTGTATTCACTAACCGCGTTGTAAATTTGTTTTCACTTCATGAGATACGATATTAATTCCTCCCAACACGAAAGGTTTTAATTAAATGACGTTCTTGAAATAAAATCTTTGTATTCCTTCAATTTTTGTAAACTATCGTTTTTTCATATCACTTGGGTTTTTAGGAACAAATATAATGCGATGCAAAACTTCCCATCTTTTGTATTACATCGTCGGGATATTTCAAATAAAATTAATCTAATTTTTTTGCTACTATCTGAATCTAATTCCAATATTTTATATACAGGGTGGTTCATCAGTGCGACCAATGTCAATATCTCCGGTACCATTAAAGATAGCGGTTAGAATCTGGAAAATTGAAAAAATGCAGGATGTTATATTCAAAGAATGGAAAGTTTCCACCGTGCTGATTCTTTGGAGCACCGTATATAGGAAAAAATAATTTCATAACAGGCACCTCTCAACCATTAATGAGCTTCCTCAAACGTTTTCCTGCTATCTTCATCGGTGCATCTTGTCGCACTAATGGGCTACCCTGTAGTAAATACAACAAAGTTTTAACGCATTTAGGCGAGGTTCTGTTATATTTGACATATATTTATCTCAATTATGGTAGAACCTAACCTCAACGCGTTCAAATTTAGCTTAGTTTTTACTATATTTCGCTAAGATCACGAGAGAAGCAACACTATAGTTATGGGGCGGTATGATAGTATTGAATCTATTGGTAAATAGGAGAATTTGAGGAAAATCTGATTAATTATGCTTAAACCCTCATTTTCCTCACAAAACTGATAGTTTTTCGGTGTGTTTTGTGGAATTTATGATTATTCACCAGTAGTCGTACATAGCAAAATTATTATTATTGTTCCAAAATAAATATGTATAACAGTGTACACTAATAACAGTGTTTGATGCATAGGATGAAGTTTAATTAAATAAAAAATCATCCATTAATGCAATACTTTCCCACATTCAGACCAGTAACAGTGAACAATGATCTCAAACTACTGAATGGCAACTTTTTGAATGCAATGAAAATATAGGAAAAACGTGTCCCGCTTTCAAAAAGTAATATCGACTACAGAAAATGAAGCAAAAATTAATCAAGCTCATGCTTGTACATTATTCCATGCAATTAATTCCAGACAATTGAATATCAGCGGCACTGTGCTATATATCGGAATATTTGCATATTTTTTAACAATAATATCACATTGATTAGTTGATTTGAAATTGTGAATTTGAGACATTATTATACTCACAATACTTATAAATCGAGGGGTGATCTATAATATGATCTATTCAGATTGACTCATTAGTTTTATAAACAAAATATTAGTGACCCAAACAATGAGTAAGCTTGGCATTAACTCAGTAAGTACCATCAATATAGCCCCTTCAGTTGAGTAGAATATAAATGAATCCAGTTTTGATTTATCTTATATCTGGTTATTCAGCTGGTAGGGAGAGCCAGATGTGTAGCGTTGAGTAGCAATCTGAATTTTTTTCACAGTTAGTAGGAAAAATAGTATTTTGTTACTAGGAGTAGAAGGATATCATTATTGTTGAGCCCAGTTTCTTGCCCTGCCGAGGCTGAGCAAACTGGGAAAAACATATAACGGGTAGCAAACTGGGAAAAACATATAACGGGTCTTTTGCTCCAAGTGACATATATTATTTTTTCTCCAAGCGTAATGCAATTTATAAGTAGACAAAATTGAATACATTGTCTATATCCCAACTATATATTAACTAGCATTTTTACATCATGTTTGATGTTCAATCATTTAATATTGTGCCCATATATGGGCACAATACACTATACACACATACACTATAGTGTCGAACTTTTTAATTTTCTTAACAAGTACGTGGAATAAGTAAGCATACCTTTTTCTGTGTATCTTCGTATAATATTCCTTTTGCACTATATTATAAATTTTTCATGAGCAAAATCATACACTTTTCGTGACTTCGTCGGAATTAGTATTTCAATAGTGGAAAAAGCTATTCCGACTAATTCCTGAGGTGTACATTGAAATTCTTGTTCCTGAAACATTTTTACAATACATTTCTCAAAACTAACGAACATCAAATTGACAGTTTGACATAAATGACATTAAATAAAAATTAAATGACAGTATCTGTCTATTTGGTTAAAACGCCCATAATAAGACGTTGCTATCGTTTCTTATTATATTGTTACTAGTACAATAATGTGCGTTCATTATTTTACTAGTAGAAAAATACGTTATTTCTACGAAAATAATAAAGATATTATTATACGATTAAGGAAAAAATATGTTTCTTAGTGCTTACTATATTACATTTTTCAAATATTGTTTATATTGGCTCAGAAACTAGATTTTTGATTTATTATGTAGGATGAAGCTTATCAATTTCCGTATCAATTTTCATTTTCATATCAAGTTTTATATCTCTTCAGAAAAACGTTCAATTTTCTAACAAGCTATTAGACCTGTGTTCGCCAGAGATTCAGTACTTATTTGGAACACTTTTAACAAATCACCTGGAACGTTATCCTCATCTTTCAAATACTAACTATAATATCCGCAAAGTAATCATCTGTTTTTGATCTGCGTATTCCAAAAATGTACGTCTATAGGCTGAGAAATAATTTAACCATAGTAAATTAAATGAGTATTATATTTCCATTCAACTCATTTAGTAAAAAATCAGATTAAACATATGAATTGGGAACTTATATGATCATATAATTTTGGACCTCAAGCTAGAAAATCGACCTGAATGATTTAATTCAATATTTGATTAAGGGCGCATAAACTCAGGTCCCGTGAATTAATAAGTGGAGTTATCACAGCAGTATTTCATATGGAACAGATATGTTTTAGAAGAAATTTCAAAATACCATAATACAAGTGTGAAACTATGCTCATTCTGGAAAAGCATAAACTTTATTTTGGCTATACACGATACTATTTTCCAAAAAGTTTCTATGGATGGTTAAACTCAAATTACTCTTTGAGAGTTCCGCTCGACTTGGAACTTAAGCAATCCTACAATTTTATCTTCGATTTATTGTGGTGAAATTAATTGCAAATCACTCGTGGAAAGATGTTATTACAATACCTACTACCAATTTGTTCATAAATGATTGTTAAATTTCACTGATCAGAAGAAAACTAGACTATATGCTATGATTTGGCAATTCACTTCTGCACAGATTATTTATAATACAAAATACTGCACTTCTCATTGAGTTCGAAGCATACTGCATTGGTGCGGTTAGCAGCTTTCAAACTCTGTCATCTAAACTTTCATCAAAACCCCCTTAAACCATGATGTAATGCTTCGATCTTCTGGGAATAGCATTTTCACTCTTGAAATCAAATAATAAACATAATCCAAAAAAGCTTTTTTCTACTAGCGTGCGGAAAGATCCACTTTTCCGCACTAAAAAGCGTGCGGAAAGAGTCACTTTTCCGCACTAGTGCAGAAAGTAAATTTGCAGAGTTTTTGGGGACCATACTGACATTTGAATATTTAAAATATGTATTTGTATGATTGTAGTCTACCAAATGACTGAAAAATTGAGAAATTCATTAGAATTCTGCTATAATTTTCTATAAAAATGAACATTTTTTTCAATAATTTTTCATAGCACTGTTAAAAGCCTCATGCCAAATGGATTTCAAATAATAATAATTGGGTTGTTGATATGTATTTAATAATAAATGTTTTTTTATGTTAACTTTTGGGCTTTTTCCAGATGTTAGTAGAAAAAATAGTGTACCTAACACGTGCGAAAAGTAACTTTTCCGCACGCGATTGCTGGCCGAACTCCGCTAGCGTCGTTCGGCCATCTGCAATAGCGTGCGGAAAAGTATCACTTTCCGCACTAGTTAGGTAAACTACTATTATTCCATATCGAATCTGATGATTATAGCTCAATCCTAATAATATGTAGCATATACCTATTACCCAGCCATAGTGGATATCTATTTCCAAAATGGACTTCTTTCTACAAATATGTCCAAGACAGTTCTACTCCCAACCTATTATATAGGAAGAATATCGGAAAACGCACTCAATATAAACAATATAATAGTATATTATTATGTGAGCAATTGATAACAGCCGTTATTTACGCTGAGTGTTGTTTGCTGAGCCGCAGGCGAGGGACGCAAGTCACCTGAGTGAATATTGGCCATAAATTGAGAGTAGAATAACACACTTTGTCCACGACTCTTGATTTATTAATTAAGCAATCATAAACATCAAAATTAATAAATTTCTGCATTAGGTTGTGGTAGGTGAATTAAATAATTCCAAATAAAGAAAGATGGGCGATACTGTACCAATACTGTTTTAAAATACTCACTATTAGAAAATATCAATAATATCGTTATGAAAAGTATCAATACTAAAGATTTCGATATTTTATCGATACGATATATTTCAGAAACAAATTTCCTGAACAAAATACACAGATTTAATAGTTTATTTCATATTGTACCCCATCATCTGTTGTGAGTGTTGAGTTCTCATGGCGTGAATTATGAAACATAATATACTTGAGTGTATTATGAACCATAATTCACTCTAGTAGATATATGGGTACCATATACCTTTTGTTGGGAGGTGAAAGATTGACTTATTATTAGGTGGTCATGTGTCATTTCAATTTCCAATAATACGTTAGTTATTGTCTGTCATATGGTGAATATTATTGAAATAAAATACTTGAAAATGAAATTATGGTTTTTTTCACGCGGGAGTAGAAAAAGGTATAGTTAGTGTCAAAGTGGGTATAAACATACATATTCTGTTTCCCCCTGTAACAGCATTTTCTTGTGCTCCTGAAAATTTAAAATGTTTTGTTTTAGATATAATATGTCAATTATACAATTCTCATTTGATTTTGTTCAGTAATGTTACGAAATCACATTACACACTGAATAGTATACTTGAGCAAATACTAACAAACCAACAAATCCAGTATTTGTTCAAACTTTTATATTATTTCAAAACCCTTTCTAAGTATTTATGTTGATTGATTATTTACCTGAATTTTTTCTCTCCTTTAAATTATAATGGAATTCCTAGACTTTGTTTCTTAAAAGCAGTTATACATTAATCAGTTTTGTTTAATGAATTATCTTTCCATAATTATGTCCAGAGACCTATTTCATTTCATTCGTCTCTACTGAACTGAATCACTAAGTACACTGAATGTTCCAAATTCGAAGGCAAAAGTATTTACAATCCGCATTGAGCTGTCAAGCCATGACAGGAAAGTTGTGTGTACCAAAATGGATTTATATTCCTTCCTCTTGATTAATTGTCGTGAAAATCCGACAGAATTATTCAATATAGCTCCACAACGTTCCATTAACAATGTAAGTTTCAGGTTTCTTGAAAATTACACGATCTTAAGGGTCGAAGTGATTAATGAAGGAAGCGTTCCCGATAATGGAATACCGCGTCAGATAAAGAGGCGGGAAATTATAAAAACTTTCAAAAAGAAAATTTAAATGAGAGCATGCGAATAATTAATTAATTTTCCTGTGTGCACCAGTCGCACATAGAATCAAAGCAGAATGCTGCAAATCTCTCTTTTTAGATTGGAAAAATATTCTGCATCCTAGTCCAACATGTGGTACTGTATAACGAATTACTTATTTCATTACATAAAAAGAAGAAAGGAAATAAGATTTATATTTTGAGTTGAACAAAAGTTCAAGTTCAAAGTATAGACTTTAAAGTATAATCTCTAGTTCCACAGTATATAATGCACTTGAGGTGGATCTTCTTTATTTATTATGAATTTGTGCGTTAAGGCTGTGTGTCCAATCCTTAATCGGGTAGCTTTAATTTGTTCAGCTCTTGTAGTCGGTAGGGACTTGTTTGTTGATAAATAATATCTTGGAAACACTAAGCAGCTGCCAAACGATTATTAAGTTATATAATTGGCAAGTCGGCGACAGCCTTCTTCATACCACAATGCGAATATATTTTAAACTGATTGAGAAGTATAAATGCAACTTTTCACTTTTCGTTCATTTCGCGGAAATTTAAATTATTTTATTTGGAATTTATTGCAATACAAAAAATGATATAAGCATCTTGAAAATTAAGGGTTTCACCGGTCTCCAGCATAATTGCTTCTCCAAACATTGCTTTCGACCGGTAAACAAACCTTACCATTCTACTTTTTTTTGGCTTTGGATAGCTTGATTCATTCAGTCACCAATTGATCCTGTTGTTACAATAGTCAGCATAGAGGGTTAGGCGTAGTATTCAGATTGTACAATTAAGTACATTGATCTTAATACTTAATATACTATAAAATCCCCTCTCTAATGAAATAGAGTAATGATTTTTTTTCTACTCCTGTTTTATAATATACTTATTAAGAGACTAAAATCTGTATCATAATGATATTCATTATGATACAGATTTTTATTATAATACAGATTTTTAAGCCAATAGGAATGCGACATTCGCACAATATTTAATATAGCCATGGATACCTGGTTGACATTTCTGAAATTAATTATATTAGGTCTGTTCCCTGCAATAAAAGTGTAGCACTGAGATATACGATTTTATTAATTTTAATTATGTTTTAATGCTTCTTGCAGTATACAGATGCAATATAGGTACATAGATAGTCCTAAATTTAGCAATTTTACATGCCTTTTTTTAACAGATAGACCTGAATATTTCAAAATTATATAGCTTAGTGCTACACTTTTAGTGACACTCATTTTGACAGCGTCAAATAATTTTGATTTTCAAAAGTAACTATATTTAAAATTAATTGAACTAAATAATCATTAATTAAATAATTTTTATGAGTCGGAGTAGAAAAATTATTGTATGAAACTATCATGTAATGGCGATTAATACACTCGCATATTATATACGAAACTTGCCTGCGGCTCGCTTCGTATCCTACAACCTGCTCGTGTCTTAATGGCTATCATTACATGATCGTTGCATAAAATACTACTATATTTTTCACTTTGTATTTGTGTTGATGTTAATAAATATTATTATTGTGTCGCCTATAACTTACGCCTATAAATAAAAAAACTCAGTTTTTATGGATATTGGTACTGAAAAAAATTGGATCGCTCAAATTGTAACATTTTTCCATCATTGTGTCTGTAAACTCCTCAAGTCTATCAAAATCATTATCTTGAACTAATCTTAATTTTGTGAAGATGGTATGTATTTTAACGCAATATTTTTATTGCGCCATATCCAGTATCCTGGATAATTGCGGCTTCTGAATCACTGAGCACGTAGCATTGTCCCCTCCTTAATAGTGAGTTCCTTCTGGAAATCCTGTGTAGCCGGGACTGGTCGTTATCGGCAACTGGATGCATTCCTACTTTTTCCGGTCGTATGGAAATAACAGGACACTGTCTTCATCGGATACCGATAGCGTGGGGAATAGCTGCAGATTAAGATCACCAAATCCCTAATGACTATAGTTTGTAGATTTAGAGAACAACCTTTTTTTCTCGTCGGGTTGTGTAACCATACTTTGTCCCCTGTTATTCCATCCTATACATTCAGTTTTTATGGATATTGGGATATTTGGATCGTTTTAATTGTAACATTTTCCAATCAATATGTCTGTGAACTCTTTAAATCTATCGAAATCATCATCTTGAACTTATCTCCACCTTTTTTTCAACTGCTCGAAGTCATCCTTCACTTCTTTGTCTGAAGCACATCTAAGGCATATCCCCGAACCACCACTGTCTGACCAATAATTCGCTCTAGCGGCTGATTCAAACTGCCTATTGCCTAACATAGTTCGTTCACATCTTTCCTTCGAATGTTGGGTTAGGTTAGGCATTTACTCGAGCGATACTGCCAATATCTTCTATCGTAAGGAGTGTTTCTGGCTTGCAGGGTTTTATTTGCTCGATCTTTTTTACTTCTGCTGGCATGTCTTGTGTTTTTGATTCTCCCATCTTCCTCTCCATCTCCTGGATTCTCTATCACATTGTTGTTATTTTATTGTCAATATCTGATTAAAGGGGCAGAATTTTATTTTCGACTTCAGCGGCACTGTCGTTTATTATTGACAACATATTGAGCTCAATAGTAGGAAACTTCTTGTTCATTTAGGAAATGTTAGCAAAAATAATGCCTTCCATAGCTGAAATATCATTTTTCATGGTGGAAATCTTCTCGTCCATATTAGCTGAAATATTGTCCTTCATAGCACATATTGACGTGATTATGGTGGAGGACTCGTCATTGAATAAGGTTTTTGAATCACTTAACTCATATGAAGAATATGAAGAATTGTTACATTTCCTCAAGTATTTTTTTATTGTTTCCACTTTTTTAATGGGATATCAGTGAATTAATCATTTTTCTTTCAAACACCAATCCATTTGATAATGATCTAGCTCTGCTTTTTTTATCTTTTTTTGGTCATCATAACTAATCATGGGTGACGCGTCACTTTAAGTTTAAATATAATGTAGATATAACAAGTTAAAATTGTTTTATTTCATAATTTACTTGCCAAGTACTTGTCAAGTCCCGGGTAGTGAGTAGCCGGCATAACATTTGTGCGCTTCGATTAATCGCTGCAGATAGACCGTACCTTATTGACCTACCTATTGATTGGAATCTGTCGACAAATCGACACTTATTCGCTCGCCTCGTCTCCCATTGCTCCCATCGTACTGCCTTGTCAGTCGTTAAAGGCATGCTTTGTGGTGTACAACATATCAGTAATGTTGTACAAAGCATATACGTCCTCGTCGTCGCTAGAAATATTGTATACCATACGCTTTCGTACTGTTTCGTACCAAGATTATCTCTATTTGGTACGACACATGGAGTGACATGAACATGGACAATACATGGATAGTGGGCCTAAATAATAAATTTTGGTGGTCCAGGTCAGGATTAAAGTGAAATGGCATATATGGCGGTTTATATGTTTTCCATTTCTGCTGAGTTCAACAAGTTTTGTGATACTGTGAGATATATTTTCATTATTAACAAAAATGTTATAATTCATCCAAATGTGTCATGAAAATAAATCAAAGTTTTCAATGCCCAAATATATAAATAATTCATATATTTGATTAAGCATTATCATAGTCTTTTTCTGTGAAAATGTTTACCGGGGGATGAAAAATGATCGTTTTATGACATTACCAATGTTCCAATTTTCCATTCCAGCAATTCCGTATAAGTTAAAGCGATAAAATCGACACATGTGTATCTTTTATTCTATTCTTTGGTGGAAACATTCCAAAAACGTGATAGAGGAATTTTCGTAAAACATTTATATTTCGATTTGGAAGCAGAAAATAGAGAGTTTAGAGAGTGTAGATTCATTTAAATGGATATTTCCATGTTAATGAAATTATAACATTTCAGTGTTTTGCAATTACCACGCTGCGTTGTAAACAATGGAATATTATAGATTCAATTTTGCAGCATTGATATAAGTAAATAATTCAGTAATCAATTTTATGAGTATAAATTTCTCATAAAAATTGAAAAGATGAGGCTTTTACTTGATTAAGATCCATACAAAATGATGAAATAATAGTATATCATTCAACAATCATATAATGATGGCTATTATTCACGCGCTTATGCCGCGAGCCGCAGGAGAGTGACCCCTTCAAAGTAGTTGTTGCCGTCGTTTGGTGCCGTAATGAATATTGTGTGTGAGAGATTCTGATATTGACTGCAGATCCTTGCGGTTCCATTAGCCTTAAAAATTATAATGAATATTATTTTTTTTTTCAATTTATGTGCTCGGCAACTATGGCTACTTGCACAGGACGATTATAGAAAACAGTAATTGAAACAGATATTTACAAAACATAGATTAAAGTTTATGATACAGTGATATATTTTTCAAGAAATTCAGTGTTGTCTCGATTTGGTTTGGGTCCTCTAGGATGTTGCAGCTGGGATTTGGGCTTATGTTGTCGTCTTCTTGTGCTATTTTTTTTCCTTGTTTATTTAACGTCGGCCTATTTCTGCGACTTAGGCTAATCACCGACGCCGGGAGCACTCTACCGGAAATTTTGGCGAACCCACTGGTGTTCCAACCAGTGGTAGCGTTCTTTAACGAGCCCAACATCCATGGACTCGGGACCTCGGTTTTACGTCTCCTCCGAAAGACGGCATATCTACATTATACCTAGTGCTCATTGGTATAATGCCTGCGAGCTGTGATATGCTACTACGCTGCCGGCTGTACGGGCCCTATACTATGGTTTTCCCATACGGTCACCCATCCAAGTACTAACCAAAGCCGACATAGCTTGAGTGTAATTATCACATCGAGATGCGTTCCACTACAGTGCTGGGTCGTCGCCCTTCTTGTGCTAAATTGGCGACAATCAACCAGAATGTGTTTTATAGTAAGTGGGCACTGGCAGCTTTGACAGGAAGGTCTGTTGCTTGAGATCATTAAGTAGCTGTACGTAAATTTGGTGTGACCTATTCGGAGTCTCCGTATTATTGATATTTCTTGTCTAGAGAGTTCAGTGGGCTCAGTAAACAGAGGTGTGTTGAGAGTAGGCTGGATGGATACTAGGGAAGTCTTGGTGGAGCTCCAGTGAGTTTGCCACGTATGTCTAGCGTTTTTTTTATTCTGCCTTAACATCCTTGCAGATTTGGATATGAAAAGTAATTGTGGCAGTAGTTGAAGCTGTTTTGGCATGCTGATCGGCCAGTTCATTTCCAGGTATACCAATGTATGAGGTTATCCATATAATGGTGATTGTGGTGTTTAGGGAATAAATATGGTGATAAGAATGATGGATTTCTTGGATAAGGGATGTTCAGTAAATAATTCTTGGATAGATATGATAGACGATAGAGAGTCTGTACAGATGGCAACTTTTTTATTGGAATGGTTGATGTGCTTAAAAGCTTGTAAAATACTGTACAATTCTCCAGTATGCACACTGCACAAAGAAGGGATTAGGTAATGGATATTAAAGTGTAATTCTCATAAAGTATCTTTTGAGTAATTCTCAAAGTGTTGGTTAATCTGGAATTCATGGATTTTGACATGAAATAGGAAGATATATGTCATATTTGGCTGATTTATTTGTTCCTGTCTAAATTGGAGAGGTTGAGATTTGTCAAGAGTTGTGCGCTTGTATTATTTGCAAAAGCGATTTATTTGGAAAAAATGGAAATTTGAGAAAATCATACGAAAGTTCGCTCTCCAAATTTTTCTCGAGAATAAGAAATGAAACTGATTGGTTTTTGTTGATTCAATTATTGGTCATTGCATACAACACGACGCTATGGATTTTACAACTTACAACTTATTCGTATGTAAAGCTCATCATATTTTTCAAAACAGTCTGTCCTTTTTTTTTACACTTTTGGTATTTTAATTTAAATAAATTCTTCATCAGATGAACTTGAATTATAACTAGAGGTTTGAACATTATTCATATTATGATTAACGACTAAACTAACACAAAACTATCAAACGTGGCTGTTGGCACAAAAAATAACACATTTTGACGTTATATTGTAGTTAAATGACACTTCAGCGAGTTAAAGTCGAGAAATCGACACTTTAACCTTAAAGAATACTTTAAGTTTGAAGCAGACTTTAAATTGGTTATGAAATCAATAATAATTGTCCTTCAAATTTATCTCATGTTTCTTCATGAAATCGGCCTTTAATCTTCATTACAAAGTATAAGATATCTCAAGAGGAAGGGTGAATCCAATGATTATATTCCCTTCCCTTTATGAAAATATTAATGTTCATCACAAAATATTGGATATCTTTAAGGGGAAGAGGGAATGTGATGATTATTTTTTCTTCCCCTTTCTCTCACAATATATAGCAATATCTACGTTTACCGTAACATATCTATATTTATTTTGAAATGAAGAAAAATTTACGTACTGATATATGGTTCGAATATGCTTTATTATAAATTAATTTTTTTCCAGACAAAAATTGGAAAAATAGAACTAAATACAAAAAGGAAAAAATTTCAACTTATCGGCGAATCGAACTATCGTACCTCAAGTTTAACTTTTAATTTTCCCGTGCACTGCCTTTTTAGCCATCTCCTCATCGATTAAGATTATCTGAAAGTGGTATGAAACTGGAGTTTGACTGTTTTGAACATGACTATCCTTTTTCTTATCAAATCAGAAAGAATTGTATGGTTTGTGTTAGTTAATATTCAGCAGTGCTTGCCTACGTCATGAAATGGGCAATTGGACTATCTAATGGTCCGAATAACTCATAACGAAGACGAAATTTTTTCCCCCTATGACCCCTTTTTATTAGATCAATTTTAAATTATTGCATGCAGACAGAACCATTCATTGGTTTTCACTTATCATTTACTCATGTTTAGATTTCATAATGGCAAGTAATATTCAATTAGGATCACTACTCATGTTTTTCTCTTCTAGTTTCTTTGGTTAAGATGAAATTTTGTTGACGGTGGAGGCGGTAGAGGAGGGAAAAGTAGCCTGCAGCCGGAAAGTCGGTCCTGTCAGGTCAACCCAATTTTCCTGTATTCCAAAACTAGAAATAAATAGATCAATGTGCTTCAATAATATATAGCAATAAAAGTGACGCCTTCTAAAATATCAAGATAATATAAAAATATATCAATAATCTATATTATCAAATTTTCATAACCAATAGAATTTTCCTATTTATGGAATATAATTTTGAATCAATTATCGGATAGCTGAGGGAACGAAACAAACCCAACTCAGTACCAGAACTTGGAAAACAGATTAGACTCCGCATATATACACATTCCCGTACAACGACTACATACCAATTTCGCATCTCCCTGAGATGCTAAATCAATTCCTCACCTGTTCTATGGAAATTGATGTGTTCCAACGAGACACCCCTTCGTAAAGCGCACCGACGCCAACGAGGCCTTTCAAGCTTTAGTTATGCACAGACAGTCCCAAGCGTCACCTTTTACGCCTTTCTACTCCATCTTCCCATACAGCAATAGCTATACTTTTTATTATTTTATTCCCTCTATTTCGGTTATGCAGAAGCCACACACAAGTGGCTGATATGTCTTTTCTCTGCCGTCACCTTCACCCAAAAGGGAATTTCAAAAATCATATGCACCTAGTGTTGCTACTATAAAATTATGTATATACGAGCGCAAAAAAGCTTATAAATGAAATGAAAAAATATCAATTGACAGCAACGAAGTGCCCATATAACCCATAAATATTGAACTGAATGAAAAATTTTAATAATAAAGCATATAAAGACAAATTTTTATTGACCACGACAAGAAAAGTCAACAAAATTGATAAAATATTTCAATATGACAATATACCATGTGGAATGATGATGTGAATACAATAATTCAATTTCAAATGTGTATTTGGTGCACATAAGGAAAAAATTTCAGTGGTGATAAACCTTCCACAGGTTAATCTACGACGAAGGTTGTGTCGGAAAACATATTTTGAGTACAATATTTGAATTTCCACCATATTCCATCGTTCATTGTAAAAATCAAAGAGGTGCAATCTCGTTCTTCGATTCATGTTATGCATATTTTAGAAAGTAATGTTCCATTTACCTTATTCTTGTTCATTTTTCTTGGAAACTGAGTCATAATATTTTCAACTGAATCGATTTTTTCCGTTAGAATAGTATTCTAGAGGAAAATTTCAACAGCTATATGGAAATCTGGCTGTCAGAAAATTTTCCAGTCAACCTGTTAGTAGTTAGTTATCATCCTTCCTCCATCATTTGCCCAAAGCCCGAATTCATGGTTGAAACTTCCTCTTTACTGTTCAGTGTTCTGGCTGCACCAGGCAGCGGATCAGTTTTGGTAGTTTATTTTGGATCCGTCTAACACACTAGTTCATGTGTGCCGTTGATTTTCCATTCAGTCTTATACCATTGGAAGAATGTACTTGAAGGTTAATTAATAGGAGTATTGAGTGGGTAAGTAATCCTACAACATGGCCAAGGGCTGTGTGGCGTTCAGATTGCAGACTAGCTCATGGTTATGTTTTTCTAGAGACCCAATTCACTACTTTTGTGAATTGCAACAGTTTGCAGTTCTTAGTTAGATGTTTCATATACGGGCTTAGGATAAAGTATGGAAAGAAGTGAATATCTTTTAAACGGAAGGAACGATATTTATGAATATTTGCAGCCGTCGGTCAATATCATCGTCTGACAATTTTTGAACCAACTGTACCTCATACGAATAATACTTTTCACTTTTCAATGTCTTTCCTACAAAACGTCGACAAATACCATGGTTCCGCGGTCTTCCAGGTTTTAGCAAGTTTTTTACCGTCCGAGTTGTATTGAAACGTTGTAATATTTCAGTTAGTGCTGAGCGTGATATAGGATTTCTCTCCGAATACAAATTATCAAAATTATGATACACTTCTTGAGTTCTAACACGATCACCATAACCGATCATCATTAAAATTTATATATGCTGTTCTTCACTTTATTGAACCATTCTAAATTGTGAAATTTATTTCCGTCAATTATAATTTAGCATTTGGAGAACAGAAGACGTACTAAACAGTACTCGTTTATTTATTACTACGCATACAAACATCAATTATTAGTTAATTTAAATAGCTTTTTGCTTTGATGCAAATACTCAAAGGAGGTTGATTAAATTGCTATATTCCTCGTTTTACAATTTTTTTACACTAAACTTAGTATGTATGAATTGAAAATAACAACAAGCTCCACCAAAATCTGTGAAAAAAAGTAGTTTATCCAAATATATTTTTTATTTGCTATTTATTCACACAGATGAGTTGGCATTAGTAGAATAGTTATATTCATAACCAATAAGCATATCACTAACAATTTTTTATTTATGAGATATTGATCACTATAATCAACTGAAGAGTTGATGGGATATTTTTAAATTTCACTGAAACCTTGACGAGATCAAAAACTATTAATAATAACAATTTTCAGTTTCAGGTAAGCTGTTTCATCCACTCTGTAGCAACTCTGGTAAGTTGATTGAAAACTTAGTATCCATTGTGAATTTTTTCATTCAAACATAGACTGATATAGTGCTAGAAGCAAAACCCAGTGTAAATGAGATGAAAATAATCGTCATACAAGCTCAAGTTCCAAAATTCATTTTTGCGCGATCTTTTTTGTTTGTTCACAGCATTTGTTGTCAGGACAGTAGGTTGTGTTTACTGGTTTCTATTGTAAGTCCAACACATCGGTAAATGAACTACTTACCGTTCAGACGTCGGTAAGTGAATTACTCACCGACGTCTCAGCCCTACATATACAGGGTGTCCCACGACGAGTGAAAACTATCTGTATATGGCAAAATACTTATGGTAAAATCATGAAAACTTTAACTTTTGGGTTTTCGGATACGATCTTTTCAACTAAAATATTTTCAAAGATAGCCGACTTCCGGTTCTACCGGAAGTCGACTGTAACTTTGTTATTTTAAACGGAACACCCTGTATATTAATACATTTTGAAATCTACGTCATATTTTAGTATACTTTTGTCTAAAAACTTTTTTCGAAAAATGCACACTTTTTGAGTTATTGATTTTTTTGTAAAAAATTTGATCGTTGAAGACCCTTATAAATTATTTTTTTACGAGGGGACCCTTGAAGATATGAAAATGGTTTCTCTTCGGTTGCCTTAAGCAAGGTCAAACGTATTCGAATCTATGTTGAAAAATTTTTCATTTTATACAGGGTGTGTATAAAAAGTGTTCAAAGTTTAACATCATAAATATCAAATTTCTTCATTTTTTTCTATTTTAATGCATTCAGGAGAAAAAAATAAGGCAAGTTCATTTATACTTCCCTATACCTAAACCTTACCGTTATCCAGATATTAAATGTTTTCTGTAAATTTTTAGAGATGTAGGTGTGGTCTAAATTTTGATACAAGCACCCTGTATTTAAGTTGTCCTAAATAATATCCTGGAAACACAAATTATATCATTGGCAAGTCGACAATCGCTTTATTCAAATCAAAATGCAAGTATATTTTAAACTGACCAAAAAGTATAAATGTCACTTCTGACTTTTCGTTCATTTCAAAAAAAATAAAATTATTTTATTTATATATTTATTCCAATACGATTGCGCAAAAAATGGTATAAACATTTCGAACGTGAAGGATTTCACCGGTCTCCAGCGAAATCGGAGCAAACATTGCTGTCGACCGGTAAACAACCCTTACCGTTCCTAACATTGATATACCATTATTTCTAAATTCTAATATCATTATTTCCTGGATTTCAAATTATCACTTATTATCTCTATCTTCTCTTTTTCCCGCAATTACTCCAAGCACTAGAAGGATCGGTGAGAGCATTTTATACCAGAACCTTCTAAAAATAACTCATTGGGCAGATATCCATTTAGACGCTATCCATTAATAAATAGAAGCCTGTATGTCACGTGAAATTTAAGGTGCTGTAAAAAGTTGAACAACTAGAAATGATGAAATGTATCTGTATTTTTTCTGGCCAACAGTACCTACGTGAAATATTTTTTATGAAATATTGAAGTGACTTTTTCTGCCACTACAATTTTTTCAATGAATCAACACGTTGAACTTAACAGTTAAAGGGAATGATTATACAGCGTTGGCGAAAAGTCTCGCACCAAGGGATTATCTTTGAAACGAATGAAGCGAAAGTTATGAAATTCTAGGACGATGAATAAGACTCTATTCTGCATATTTTAAAACAAATGTCAAATGTTTTTGATGCCAGCGTTTAGCGTACGGCCTCCATCTCGAATTTTTTAAAATGACAACCTGGTCGTGTGACCCATCACAAAAAAGTTTTTTTTTTCCAAAAATAATCCCAATGTGAAACTTGACTCGGATATTATCATGAGAATAAAATAAAAATATTAAAATTATAATTTCAACCAAACAGCGTGTTACAAAAATTTATAAAATAAGTAATTATTCAAGTTGCAAATACTTCATTACAATAAGTGCTCAAAATCTCCACAATCTCTCTTCGAAGCTACGAATAGAATCGTTGATCATTTGTAGAGTAATTCTAATGCGATCCTTTGAATCGTTTGAGTTGGTTGGTCTGTTCACATAAACGCGGTCTAGGTAGTCCTAGAGAAAAAAATCGATTGGTGTCAAGTCGGGTGATCTTGCCGGCCACTCAATTGCACATCTTCGACCAATCCATCTCTGAGGGAAAATTGTATTGCCTAACATCTGATAATGTGGAGGTGCGCCATCTTGTTGAAAGTATACGTTTATATTAGGAAATATGTTATCGTCACTTATGGGAGGGCATTCAGGATTAGAATCCTTAAAAAGATGAGTTACTTCGTCAAAGCTACGTTTGCGATCACCATATATTATTCAACTAACATTGAAATTTGGATGTGTTGTTTTTCTGATAAATGTGCCATTATTCTTAATTCACTTCTAAATTTCGTGCTAATTTGAAATTGGTGTCAGTTCTGTTAATTTTTACATAAATGATGAACTAATGATGTGGTGGACGTTTTTAATGCCTACCATTGTTTTTTGTTTTATTTTAAAAACCTACAAGTCCAAATAATTAGTAGGTAGGTACGGTACACTTCAATTTAGAAAAAATTTAACGATATTTTATACGACATTTTGTAATAAAGTGATGGAGTCTCATTCATCGTCCTGGAATTTCATAACTAACCCTTTCTCCGTTTCAAAGATAATCTCTTGGTGCGAGACTTTTCAGCAACGCTGTATATGTTACTGATTTCAAAGAGAAAGAGGATCGCATGATGAAATATGAACAGTATCACATCAAAGGATAGCTCAGGATATTTCCTACATGAAGAAAAAATGATAAATTAAGCTACGCCTAAGATGAATTTTCAATTCATTTCCATACCAGCAAATGTCAATTATAACTACATACATGTGCGGCTATTTATATTTACGTGATACTAGTTCATTATTGTGTTTGTCCACGACCACCTAATAATAAGCCGATATTTTACCTCCTAACAAAAGGTATATGGTACCCATATATCAACTGTCGTGAATTATGAACCATAATACACTACAGTGTATTATGAACTAGAGATGGGGGTACCTACAATATGAAATAAACTATTACATCTGTGTATTTTGTTCAGGAAATTTGTTTCTGACATATATCGTATCGATAAAATATTGTAATTTTTAGTATTGATACTTTTCATAGCGATATTTTCTAATATTAAGTATTTTAAAACAATATATTTATAACGGTACGTTGTATTGATACTTTCTGCAGTATCGCCCATCTCTATATATGTCAAATTATATTTTTATGTAGCTGTCAGAACATTTTGAGGTTAGTATAATACCAAATCGTTACTGACTTTTATTTAATGAAGAAATCAAGTGTTGTGGACAAAGTATAGTATTCGACTCGAAATTTATGGCCATAATTCACTTGGGTGACTTGCGCCTCTCGCCTGCGGCTCGTGACGCAAACGTCACCCATCGTGAATTATGGCTATCATAAATTGCTCGTTTAATAATATACTATTTTTTGCTTAGTTACCACCTATCAAATGTCGTACTTTATATCTGTGCGGGTATAAAGTTCACTTAATGGCCCGCGCGGCAATGAAAATGAATAATTTTTCATTAACATCTTCTACATAGTTTGCTTGCATCCAATTTTTTGTATTCCATGTCGTAAGCTTCTTCATACTTTTTTGGCAACATATTTTTAGTTGCTTTCTTTACTTCTCCGATAATTTTGTCAGGAATTCCAGAATTTTCGTTCATTTTGACTTCTTACTTCGACACATATAAATAGTTATTTATGTATCAAAGGCGTAAAACAGGCGTTTATAGACCGCAACGTGCAAGTAAGAATTAACACGACACGACACGACCGTTTCAATGGTCATTTATTAATAATTATACAAAATTTTATGCACGACCGTATTAATGATAGTTTATTGATAAATATGTTTTATTTTCTATTTTTCACCTTTTGTGAGTAGGTTATTATAAATGTTTCAAGCTGGAAAAATTTTATACCTCAATATTATTATAACTCACCCTGGATAACAATCTACCAAATCATTTGTATAGTTAAATGAAAATAAGTCTTATCGAAACTGATAAGATGATAAAACAATAATCTATATACCTATACGCGTTACCATAGCAACCAAGTCAATAGGACAAGAATAGGCAAACGCCATTTTCATTTACAGTCGACTTCACGTATTGCAAGTTTCTTAGAATATTTTCGAAGAAGTTTTATATATTTTGTTCCTGTAATGGACAGTAGTGACGATGAATTAGTTTCCGGAACACCACCGGAAATTTTTAAAGCAGCAGAAGATGCAAAAATAAGTTCACTACCCGCCAAATCTAAGAGAAGTAGTCCGCGGGCGGTAAAGTGACGCTTTACGCCCGCTGAATGTATTTATAATCTGGACTTTTTCGCCTAGTCGTGCATATGACACGTGATTTTATGACATTTACGTTCGTCAAAACTCACCTAGCAACGATAGTGTCTACTTACTATCATAAAATAGCAGTGTTATTAATTCAAACCGGATTTTTCAAAATACTGATTTGTATTGAGATTAGATTGCAATAACGAGCTAAAGTCTGTTTCTCATTGTCTGACAGCACGCGAAAAGGTCACAAATGCTAGTCAGGTAGTAAACCATAAGCGTCACCGTTCATCTAAGGAATTTATTAACTATTTAATTTTATACCTGATCTGATATATAAAGGTAATATGAATCTAAACTCGGTTAGTTAAAAAACCTCGAAAATTTCCAAGAAACATTACAATAGGGTTCTACTAGGGATTGTACTAATGACTACTTAGAAATTTTGCAGGTATATACGGTGAAACTTGGTCTCGCCCAAATTTGTATAGTTTGTTTTGCTCAGAGCCGCTTACGTTCCATAAGTGTTAGGTGTGTTGTGAAAAAGTCTTCAAGTTTCACCCCAGTAAAGTGTAAGAGCGTGCTTAGCTTACAAACGAAGATTGTAGTGTTAAATGTGCATGATGCTGTTGTACATCAAATGCCGGCTGCTACTGTTAGAAATATAGTTTCGACATGTTCCAATATGACAGGAGTTAGTGAATTCTACTATTTACAGGCTTCTAAGGAAGAGGAAAAATGGAAATATATCTCCTCCTAAAAAGTCAACTGGAAGAAAAACATTTGACCTTGATGAACATATGCAAAATACAATAAGACGAAAAGTACACGAATTATATTTTAAAAAAGAGATCACAACCCTGTTGGTGAACCTAAGAATTCTAAGAAAGGTGAAGGAGAACGAGAATTTGCCTGACATAGGGCGAAAAACTTTGTGGAAAATATTACACAAATTAAATTTTACTTGGGAGAAGCAAAGTCGCAAATCAGTACTAATCGACAACGAGCAAATACATGTTGGAGATGACAGTATTTACGAGATATCCCAAAATACAGACAGATGAGACATGGCTCAATGAAGGACATTCAGTGAAAAAAATATGGCAGGACAAAAGTATTAAAACCAGTCGTCAAGCTCTCATAGAAGGTTTATCTACTGGACTGAAAACTCCTATCGGTAAAGGTCGCCGACTAATAATAACGCATATTGGATGCAATCAAGGGTTCGTTGAAGGTGGTTTACTGGAGTTTCAGACAACATCAACCAAAGACTATCATGAAGAAATGACTGCAGATGTTTTTAAAGAGTATTTTACACAAATGGTCGAATTAATTCCAAATAATGCTGTAATCGTTATGGACAATGCCACATCTACCTCTTGGAGAAAAGTTGATACTAGAAACTGGTTAATCGTAGAAGATATACCATTTGAAGATGATATGTTGAAAAAAGAACTTTTAAAGGTTGCTTCAGATCGCGAGCTACAATTCAAAAAGTTTTTTATTGATGAAATAGCCAAGAATCGTGGAATAACAGTGCTTCGAAAAAGTTAATATGGGCCCAAATGAAAGGTTATGTAGCTAGACATAATAAATCATTTAAAATGAAAGATGTTCGTGAACTAATGAAGTACTCATTGACAACAATAACTGAAGAGAACTGGATAGATGCTGTGAATCATGTGATTAAAGAGGAAGAGAAAATGTGGGCTTTAGATAACCTCATAGAATAAACTATAGAACCGATAGTGATCTCTCTAGACGAGTCTTCGGATGATTTCTTGTATGGCCAGCGAAGAGGATGATATTATAGATTGAATTTCATATTTCCTATAAATGGTATAATTACTTTACTTGACATACATTAATTCATCGTCAATAAATTTGAATTATGAAAATTAAACTATACTCTCTTTAATTAATTTAATAGAAATGGAAATGTAACTTGTTAATAGACCTGAATGAATGAATTTCATTTCAATGTAATGTCGAATCTAATTAAATAAACGGAATAAACTAATATAGTAATCTGCGCCACTGCCGCAATATTTATCGTTTATCTGGCATTGTTCAGTTTTATTACCATATTGTATTTTGAGCTGAAACAGGGATGTATAGATAACCAATACAGACACCTACTTGTTTTGCATTAGAATTTTAGTATTTACTTGTTAAATTCTCAGGATCACTCTGTAAAAGATAAATTCCTATTTGAATATTGATTGAGGCTACTGTGCTGTCAGACATAAGGAATGAACTATAGCATGGAAGTTTGTATGTACCAAAGGCATAAAGCCTCGTAAGACGTCTCCCTCAGGGCATAAACATCTTTTTATACCCTTGGTACATAAATAACTATTTGAGCCTAACAATGAAAAGACAGTAATTCATTATTAGAAATGGCTTCATTGTTTTCCGAAGTATCCTCCATGATATTCAATATACTTTTGCATGCGCTCTAACCAATTTTCGTAACACTTTTCCCATTCCGATTGAGGTACCTCTACAACATGGTTTTTGAATGCATCAACAGCTTCTTCAGGCGCCGAAGAACGTTGGCCACGTTATTTATTATTGATATATGGAAACAAAAAGAAGTCATTTGGTGCCAAATTAGGGCTGAACGGAGGATGACTCATCAATTCGACGTTTTGGTCAGTCACATAGGTGGTTGTTTTAGCCGATGTGTGAGAACTGTCATTGTCATGATGAAGAATGATCCTTCGTTGTCGGTTGTTTTTTCGTATTTCACGAAGCACTTCTGGCAAACAAATGGTTGTGTACCATTAAGAATTCACCTTTCTACGATGCTCTAGCGGCACGACTGACACATGTCCACTTATTCCGAAGAAACAGGCAATCATTTGCTTCGAGGTGCTTCGCACACGAACCACTTTTGTCGGATTGGGCTTGTCTTGGAAGACCCATACAGTGGATTGCTGTTTGGTTTTGGGCTCATATGCATAGATCCAAGATTCGTCACCTGTGTAGATGTTATACACAGCTTTTGATGCATCGCGATTGTATTTCTTAAGCATTTCTTTGCACCAATTGACACGAGCATCTTTATGAGCTTTTTTCAAATTATGCGGGATCTAACGCGAACAAATCTTCTTAGCAGCTGAATGTTCATGCAATATTTCATTGATGCTCGTCATTCTAATACCCAAAGATGCCTTTATCTCGCGATATGTCACATGTCGATCTTGCTTTATCATTTCGTGTACAGCATCGATGCTTTGTTGCAGAACAACTGATTTTGGACGACCTTCACTACTTTCGTCACCCAGCGAACTGCGGCCATGATTAAATTCGTTATACCAGCGTTTAACAATGGCCGAGGATGGAGCTTTATCGCCAAAAGTCGAAGTGAGTTGATCGATGCACTCTTGTCTTGATAAGCCACGTCGAAAGTCGTAAAAAATCATCTCACGAAAATATTGACGAGTTAATTTCATTTTTTCGCTGAGACAAAATGTTCAAGTCGCTGTATATAACACAAGTTGTATTCAAATTATAAAACGTTCTGAGAAAGGTTATGGTTGAAATGATAAAAATTTCCAATTGGAAACATTAGATGGCTTCTGTTTACACTTGATAAGCCAAGGCTCAAAATATAAATAGCAGCCTCGTAATGAGAGACAAAGGTTTTTTTCCAGCTTCTACTGATATCACTGCTTTGGCTATATATACATTAATGGGCTGGAATTTAGTATTATTGATGTACCAAAAAATATATCTATAGTCAAAGGCACTCTTAACGTGCGGGTCATACGATTCAACAAAGACATACTCACAGTTTTTGTTTTCTTTTATTACGTTAAATTATAACTTCCAAATGAAATCCGTTAGATAAATAAGACAGACTTATGCAATTTTGACGGGAAAAAGAAGGATATGTATTTAGTTTTCAGCGATTCTAAAAAGTCTTTCACCAGCAGAGTTTTTATTTAAATATGTCAGTTTTGTCACTTTGACAATTCAAAGTGACAATATGAATAATAAGTAGCAATTTTCAGTTTTTTTCTACTTAGTGTAATGAAAACCTTTTTAATAACTAAGGCTTTATTATTCACAAAACTAATGTTGAATTAGAATTCATGAAATGTCAAAATTACTAAATGTCATTTGGACAACTTAACAAAACATCATAGTAATACTACATTCTTCCACCCTACAAATAGTAGTCCTTGAATCGTTCAGGCAGTCGACGTTCCCTGGTTGAACGAGGAAGAGTATTTTCTTGAGAAGAACTATTAGGAGTAGAACAATCTTCGGAAGTAGGAGAGTCTAAGCTTATTTTATCAGCAGATGGGTCTCCAGGTTTTTCACCTTGTAGAATATCCTCTGCTTGTTCTTGGTCTTCATAAGAAAGCGGTTGAAACTCCGTTTCTAAATCTCCTTTGCCGTTAGGAGCCAAATGTTTCAAAGACACGGTTGTCTCCCTTCCATCTTCTAGCCGAACTCGGGCGTATTGCGGATTGACATCAATAAGCTCCACTTCTTCTACTAGTGGGTCATATTTACTCGATCGTACATGCTTCTTCATAAAGACTTTGTTGGAAGGAACCAGCCAGGAAGGTAAAGAACAACCATTGGCAGATCTTCTATTATGTTTAAACATTCTTTCATGGGGAGTTTCGTTAGTAGCAGTGCATAGAAGGGATCTAATGGAATGTAATGCATCTGGAATTACTACTTCCCAATTAGAAATTTCCAAATTCCTTTGTTTGAGTGCAAGAGATATTGTCCGCCAAATAGTGCCATTTTCGCGCTCTATTTGTCCATTTCCAGGAGGATTGTATGGAGTAGACATAGATGTAGCAACACCGCGTGTGTGAAGGAATTTTTGTATTTCTTTCGATATAAAAGAAGCACCTCTATCCGTATGAATATAAGAAGGTATTCCAAACAAAGAAAATAATTCAACTAGACAGTCTATTACAGTTGAAGAATTCATATCTGCACAAGGATAGGCAAATGGGAATCTAGAATACTCATCAATAATTGTAAGTAGATATTTGTTACGAGTTCTTGATGGAAGTGGACCCTTAAAATCCATACTGAGTCTTTCAAAAGGATGGGTAGCCTTAATGAGAATAGAATTATTGGTTCTATAGAATTTTGGTTTTACAGCGTTACATGAAGTACAGGATGCAGTCATTTTGCGTATTTCTTCAACGGAAAATGGTAGATTATGAGTTCTTACCCAATGAATCATTCGAGTCACACCTGGGTGACACAAGTCACAATGAAGTGAGTGGAGTTTGTTTGGTTGAATGGAATTACACACTCTTGAAAAGGCATCAGCAACCTGATTTTGTTTTCCAGATCTGTAGACAATATCAAAAGTAAAACAAGAAAGTTCTAGGCGCCACCTTTGAATTTTTTCATTCTTAATCTTGTTTTTATGATTCATGTCAAACATAAAAGATACAGAACGCTGATCAGTTATTATTAAGAAATGACGACTCATCAAATAATGTCTCCATTTCTTTAAGGCACCCACTATAGCATACGCTTCTTTTTCTACAGCCGAATGTCTTCGCTCACTATCGTTGAGTTTTTGTGAAAAGAAAGCTACAGGTCGACCAGATTGAGAAAGAACAGCAGAAATAGAAAAATCGGAGGCATCTGTTTCCACTACAAAGAGTTCTTTGTCATCGATTGTTTTTACTACTGAATTCGATATCTCTGTTTTAAGATTTTCAAAATCATTGTTTACTTCTGGAGATAACGGAAATGTTTTGGTATTCAAAAGCCTTCTGACTTTGTCAGAATAGTTAGATACCCATCTGGAATAATGTGCGAACATTCCAATAATACGTTCTAGTTCTTTGGGGCTTTTCGGTGAAGGTAAACTAAGCAATGGTTTCAGACGATCAGGATCAGGTGAAATGGTATTGTTTTCTATTTTATATCCGAGCAGATTTATTGATGTTTGAGCATAATTGCTTTTCTCCTGATTTATTGTAAAACCGTATTTGTTAATTGCTTCCATAAATCGCTGGAGGTTTCGATCGTGCTCTTCTTTATCCTTTCCACAAACTGTCACATCGTCAAGGTAAGCATATGTTTTCTCCAATTTTTCTTTTGAAATAACTTCATCAATAACACGTTGAAAACAAGGGACTCCATCAGTGAGACCAAAAGCAAGGCGACAAAACTGATAAAGTCGACCACAAGCCTCGAAAGCAGTGAAAAGTCTATCCTTTTCTCTCAAGGGAATTTGATGATAAGCACTTTTGAAGTCTATGGTACTGAAAAACGAGTTTTGAGCAACTTTTGACACTATTTGTTCAAGATCAGGTATGGGGTAAGCATCTAATATTGTATAACGATTAATTGTTTGAGAATAATCAATGACCATCCTGTTCTTGTGGTTCTCGTTCTTTACTACAAACGCTTGGGCTCTCCATGGCGATCTACTTTCTTCAATTATTCCGTCAGCGAGTAATTTCTCAATTTCACTCTTCATGAATTTATAATCTTCGTTTGAATGTCTTCGGGATTTTGTAATAATCGGTTTTATATTTCCGGAGAGGTACTCGAAAAGAGGAGGTGGTTCGATTTTTGCAGGAGCTAGATAGCAAATCGTGAGTGGTGGCTTAGAGCCCCCAAAAGAAAATTTTATTTCTGAATGTAGTTTCAGTAAATCATGACCAACAATTACGTCAGTGCATAAATTAGGCAACACATTCATTTTTGCATTATCATAATGATGACCCAAAAAATCCAGTCGAACCAAACAATAATTTATAATTTTTGAACTGAGGGTCGTTGAAGCCATAGAGACGGAACCTGTTGTTTTGAACATCTTAAAACCACAGCTATCAGCAAATTGCTTTGATATGAAAGTTTCTGAACTTCCGTATCGATTAAAGCATGAGTAGGTATATTATTAACTTTAATGGTTATTGTAGCCTTATCTAGAGCTGGTGAGGAAGCAGCGATTAGTGCTGAGGATTTAATCTTCGGAAATTTCTTAAGAGATCTACATTCGGTCGCCCAATGTCCTATCTTTTTGCAGTTATTACATTCCGCATTAATTGCAGGACACTGTTGACGTGATTTGTGGCGAGAATATCCACAAAAATAGCATTTTTGGATAGTACGAACAGTAGCTAGGTTTGCTGAATCTATTAAACATTCTTTTTCGTCTTGGATTGAGGTTGCATTTACGTTTGCCTCACCCAGTGAATAGGATGCGGATTGAATTTTTGCTGATTCTAGAGCACGAGCTTTTTCAATGGCCTCATCAAGAGTCAATGTGCTGAATTCTAAAAGTCTTAAGCGAATCTGGTTAGAGTTTATACCTCGGATAAATGCATCACGAACATATGTTTTTCGATGAGTTTCCGCATCTACAGCCACAAATTCACAGTTTTTGCTAAGTAGTTGTAGGGCCCTGTAATACTGATCGATCGATTCTTCAGATTCCTGTTTTCGCGTAGCTAGTTTATGCCGTGCAAAAATTTCATTATTAGGTTTCACATACACTGTATTCAAAATATTCATTGCTGATTCATAAGTATCACTTTCAGTTATCAATTGGTACACACTGTGAGATATGTGATTTATAAGAAGTCTGAACTTACTAGCATCATCAAGATCTTGAAAGGAATCGGCAAAATTTTTGAAAGTTTTCAACCAGTAGTTCCATTCCTGAGTGGCGGTAGGCGAATGTGGATCGGTGTCAAATTTATCTGGTTTAAGAAAGCGATCCATTTGAAATATTTGTGAATAATAAATTGTAATGAAAACCTTTTTAATAACTAAGGCTTTATTATTCACAAAACTAATGTTGAATTAGAATTCATGAAATGTCAAAATTACTAAATGTCATTTGGACAACTTAACAAAACATCATAGTAATACTACACTTAGTTCGTTGGATTATTTCGAGAATGAAAGAAGAAGTGGAAATTCGTCAATCTGCAGTGTACTCTCACATTTTGGTAACCTCTGAGTTTTTTGATTTGATACATATGGTTAGTGACCTTTGAACCCGCACGTTAAGACTATAGTTAATATTTTTGTAACAAGGGATTTCTGACAGTAAAAGCTTAAATCGGACATGTTGGAGTTTTTCCTCTGCAAACGAGCAGGACATACTGCAGATACCTGTCAAAACTCACCTATCTCTTCTCTCTCCATCCCTCCAGCACTTATTCAGAATAAATCCTGCAGCTCTATATTCCAACAGATCCTACTTTCAATACTCCCACAGCTGTCTCCAAGTGACAATTTATCTACCATTCTACCTTCTGTCAAATCCAAACCTACCTCCACTATAACTTTCCGCAAAAAAATGCATTCAACTGACTCAAGCCTTGATTCTATTCCTGTAGCTTTCTCACCTGATCCCTCTACGCACATCCAAAACAATGCATCTCAGAGCTTACAAAGTAACCACCAATATTACAGTTCTTCTTGAAAACCTCAGACAAATCTATCATGAGAAAATGAAAAAGACCATAAATCGAAGCGATGTAGTCTCGAATCTATTAGCTCCAACGATTGTGACGATACTGACCTCTACTGATTTAAAATAGTAAGTTCAAAATGATTGAATGGAATTGTGACAGATATTACTCACGCTTTGAATGCCAGCAACATCTCATTCCTCATTATCACCTTGACTTCCTTTGTCTCGAGAAAACAAATTTTCTCTCATCCAACACCTCCACTCTGAAGTATCCTGGATGTCACTCCATTGGAACTATCTGCACTGGAGCAGCAAACACAAAATCCCGGAAAACCTTATTAAATAGAAGATAGAAACATAGTCCTATGTTTTTAAGCAAAACTAAACAAATCCTTAAATTACTTGATATTATTGCTGAAAATCCCCATATAATTTCACTAGACTTTTACTAGCAATAGTCATATCATTTGTTTTACTCTTGCAAATGAATTTAACAAAAAATCTCAAAATATACCCAATCTCCTCATTACACCCACTTCTAAATAATCGCTACTAATTTTACTTCACCTAACCCACAAAACACGGAGGATTGATTGTTTCCAATCATTGACAACTTTTACATATGCCTGATATTTTCCCGAAACATCCATCCAACTATATTCTCACTATTACTTCAGTTCCATCTGGCCTTCTCAAATAACCCATTATTAGTCCCATCCCAAAACACCGTCTCACAATCCGATTCCTCTCACTTGTACTACATGCAAAATAATGGAAAAAATAATAAACAGTCGACTTATGTGGTTTATCGATTATTTCACACAACACAAAATATGCGCCTTCGATTGGTTCAAATATAAGAATTATCTGAAAACACCATGTTGTCGATTTTGTATTTCGGCACCATGCAATTTTCCTATCTGTGTGTTTCGCGTTGTTATTAGTCCTTTTATTCGATATTAAAAATCTAGTGACTGACAGAAAATGTCAAATCATGAAAGAAACGTCAGAATCATTGTATCAAGAATGAATTCTAAAAACCGTTTTGTTTTCGTGAAATAATCATGACAAATACAACTCGTTTAATTAATGATTATCGAAAATTTCTTCTCTTTTTCGTAACAAATTGTTGTTTTAGGACACCACAATTAGTTCCTCAAAATCGAAGAAATTTGTATTTCGATAATCATTAACACCTTTGTTGTTTTATTATCGAAAATTACCAGATATCACCCAAGGAAAATCTGGTTATCGTTGTCAACGATCCAGAAATTACAAACTCTAACGCTTCCAAACCCACATTGCCGATACTAACAGCAGATTGTTAGTATAAAGGCAAAGCTGAAAAATCTGATATTTCGAAACTGTGAGTTTCGGATGATGCATCCAAATATAATGGATGAGGCACTTTATTATTTTGAATAGAACCTGATATTCCTCATTTCATTTTCGCCTTCTACAAAAAATTTGAAATAAAATTAGGTGTTGCAAACAGTCAACAATAGGGTACAGGCATAAATTTTGCTATTGGTGGGAATCGACGTTTTATCAGGTCTGTTAACACCTTGCATGCTTATTTTTTCAAAAAAATATCAACTTTACTTTTAAAACGACTTCAAAAATCATAAAATTTGAAAGTCCGCCAAGACGCGTTTGACGTCACTGTTGACGTCACGTATTTACACGTACTTGTTTACATTCTTATTCATGTATCGTGTATTGCGCACTGAGTTTTTGTGACCTAATTTGTTTCTGAAAGCTTTAAAAATGAATAAAGCCAAAAAAAACTTCACATTCCAAGTATTGCATTGTTCCAGAGTGTAAATCGACGTCTAGTAAAACTCCAGACAAAATATTTCTTACTTTACCTAGTGGCGCAAGCAAAAATGCATATCATTCCTGTCAAAATTTCTTGGAGAAAAAGTCAGGACTTCCTTACTGTAAGGAAATGTCATTTCCTTACTGTAAGGAAATGATATTTCCGTACAGTTGTTCTACATAATCCATAAAACGTCTGTATGCATTTTCGTACTTTTCTCTTGATTTCTTTGGCGATAATTCTAATGAAGCAGTATTCACTGCCTCAACCAGCTCTGGAGGAGTCCCAGGAATGGAAATTTCATCATCACTTATCATTTTACTTTCGAGAACACCAGCAATAAAATTTATAAGCGTCAAGTTTGACAATTCAACCTCAATACGTTTCCTTAGTAACCCAAGTAATTTCATTAGGAATTTCAAAGCACCATTTATTTGGGAATAAAATTATCGCTTTTTTTTTAAATCAATCAATATCTGTTGAATTTTAAACGATTTGCGGAAAAATAGTATGTTTACCTCGTAGGAAAAGCCACATTCCTGGACTCTGTGTTGCTAAGTCTCGGCTTGCGCCTCGACTTAGCAGTCTTCACAGTCGTCCAGGAATGTTAAGCTTTTCCTACCCGGTAAACAATATACTATTCTTCTAAATGTTTCAAAATATCCTCGGAAATATCGTATATTTATGTCCACTTTCCACTTTACGTTGACTTTTAAAAATTAAAAAAGCACTCACAATCACTTAATGGTCTCAAACAAACATATTAATGACATTTTCACGTCGAATAGTTAATTAAAATACAATAATAAACACAAAACTACACATAACCTATGCATTCTTCTTCTTCCTTTCTTTTTTGAGCTATATCCTGAGGGATAATCTACCAAAACCTATGCATTACCGGTCATGACAATTGTAAATACGTTACGTCACACGTATTCGGAAATCCTCGGGTGTTGGTCGGAAAGTGCATTGAAATTTGAATTTTATTTTAAAATTTGGAAGTTATTTGAAATGGAAACTGGTTTATTTCCTATTATTAGTTATTTTTGATATCAACTTCACTATTACAAATTAATATCTAAGCAAAATATGAAATATGCGTGTACCCTATTGGGGTACCTATCATATTGGTTGATGTATTCATCGACTTGACCCATGTTATTTCCAATAAACCCTATTTAAAAAAAATTTATGATCGTGAACGATTTTTGTAGTGCATCTCTTCAAATCGCTAAAAGTTAACTGGAAACTGTATAAACTTTCTGGATTTGATTTTCTGTTTTCCAGATAATATAATTTTTTCTACAAAAGTCAAAAAATGACAAGGTTCGCGCATTGACAACAATATGCGAAGTGACCCTTTTTTTCATTCTCCTTTGTTACCATGACACCGTGCACGAAGTAGTGTGCGAAATACTTACTTCGCACACTGCATGTAAACTGTATGGGATTTTTATATTTCAACCTTTACGTTCCTCAATCAAGCAAAAATTCAAGAAATCATTTATTTATTAATGTATAACTCTTTCGATCAGCATTTCGCGAACTAGATACAAAAATAACTATTTTTCTCCACGACTAAATAATAACGCACAAATTATTTTTACATATTTCGCTGCATAATAATATACAGGGTGGCGCACCGAAAACGAAACAGATGCATTTACTGGCAGATGATTCCTTTTTAAAAAAATCCCTCGGACTCGTCGATTTTGTTTTCGAGGGGGACACAAAATTGGCATAA
Organism: Galerucella nymphaeae; assembly: GCA_963978555.1. Taxonomy (NCBI): domain Eukaryota; kingdom Metazoa; phylum Arthropoda; class Insecta; order Coleoptera; family Chrysomelidae; genus Galerucella; species Galerucella nymphaeae. The sequence continues at coordinate 14,108,566 of OZ021718.1, forward strand.
AATCACAGTAACATTTGCAGCCCCCTAAGCGGGGGTGGCACCATCCCTAAAATCTTAAATGGAAAGGGGGGTCGAATGATCCATCATTTAAAAGGTCTTTCAACTCCCTTTACAATGTTTTATTATAAAGGGAGTTGAAAGACCTTTTAAATGATGGATCATTCGACCCCCCTTTTCATTTAAGATTTTAGGGATGATGCCACCCCCGCTTAAGGGGCTGCAAATGTTAAAGTGATTTTATGCCAATTTTGTGTCCCCCTCGAAAACAAAATCGACGGGTCCGAGGGATTTTTTTAAAAAGGAATCATCTGCCAGTAAATGCATCTGTTTCGTTTTCGGTGCGCCACCCTGTATATATCCTTCACACTAGTTAATGATGAAAAAGAATTCACTCACGTTAGTCAATCACATTCTATTATTCACGCTTTAATGAATTAAAATGAATAAATCAAATCGTCTCTTTTAAAACGTCAAATGCCAAATAATGCAAATCGACTCTGGCAGCGCGTCGTTTGAAACGTCAAAATAATGATGGAATCATAATTTCATGTATTATTTAGAGAAAAAAATGGACAACAGTAGTTATATTTAGTTATAACTCCCAATTATCATTTATAAATGTGAGGGTTTCGATTAAAACTGTATGTTACGGATCCCTTTTTGAAAATAAACATGCTCTATAGCCTAGTGGTAGAAATAGTTGACTCTGGCGCGGACGATTGGAGTTCGATCCTCACTGGAAGCTTTCCAAAACTCACTCGCTGCGCTCGCTCGTTTTGGAAACTTCATCCGCGTGCATAATAGCCATCATTCTGCACTCGTTGAAGAATATACTATTCTACATTGTAATAAAACTAGTGGTGATTTGAATGATTGAGTTTATAAGCAAAATCAATTAGTTGGTTTGATATTTAGTTAAAAAACAGGTAAGAAATTGCTTAGCTTCGAGAAACCACTAATGACGTTGAGTTATCACTGAACGCTAATGATTTATGACTGCAAAAAAATTTTTATTTTTTTTTTTCTTTCTTCATAACCAACTTTTCAACTGAATTAGAATGCAAAATCACCGCGTTATTCATCACGTTTCAAGCGGTGTGGAAAAGCAGAAATAAAAGTCCTAACAGAGATACGACTGACACGATGATTAACAATTTCTAAAAAAGATTCACGCGAAGTTTGAAACATTGAAATGTTTTTTACTGTCACTATTGTATATTGTGATAGCATTGGAATAAAGATTTCAATTATGAACTTATTTCAATGAATGTATGTTAATTATATAAAAATGGAAGACATTTTTTCCAAAGAGAGTCAATGTTCAGAAAACACTAATTATGGATTTCATGGAAGGACCTGTGATTCCATTCACCAAAGAAGCGAAGTAGATACCCAGGAGTATATTAGGATGGAACCACTCACCTTCAAAAGACCACACGGAAAACCTGGCTGTATACAACAGCTGTTAGTCTAATGATCGGTAATGTGAATATACTGCAAATGGAAGCTATAAAGCTGTTATGCTGCAATCAAAGAATTGCTTACTCACGCCCACAAGTGCGGTGTAGGAGCCGGAATTGTAAAGCTAGAACGTTATATACATTTGGTGAATCTAGACTAACACTTCGCAGACGTATTCTCATAATGAATCCTTAGGGATGTGCTCACCACAGCAATCTTACAAAATCTTTCCTTAAAGATAGCCAGCGAGGAGAATAATGCTTTTCGTTTGCGTTGTGGAATTAAAACTGCCGTTGACACTAGATCAATCATCAATAGATATCTTATAGTCAGGATTGAGTAGCTGGAAGTAGGTAGATTAGATTAGATTAGATTAGAATTGGAGTGGCTCTTTGTCCTATCCCACTGTGACCTTTGCAGATCTATTGTGGTCCTCCCTATATTAGAGCTCGATATCCAGCTTTATTTTTTTTATTAGACTTAATAGCCTGGTTACCGCCTCCTTTGCGTCCTCTTCGCCATTATGAGAGGCCCTGCTTCCCAGTCCTTTCTCTCTGGAATGAAGATTCTATATTCGTTTTTAAAACTATATTGTGGGGCAATCTGATCCTTTGGCATTCCCAGTATTGGATCTGCCTTTATTCCTTCATATAGTTCTTTGTAGACCTTACCGTGCTCTTGGCTTATCGGAGAAGGTCCCTGTGATAATCTGTGACTGACAGATCTTGCATTTCCTTGAATGAGGATATGGAGTGGTGCTAGGTTCAGTATCACCTCCAGAGCCGCTGTCGGAGTCGTTTTCATGGCCCCTGTGATACTCAAGCAGGCCTGCCTTTGAATACCACTTAGCTGCCTTTGCGCTCCAATCTGCAGTGTCCTGGGCCACCAAACAACTGATCCATAGGTTATCATTGGCCTCACAACCTGTGTATATAACCATTTGGTCATGTTAGGATTTTATCCCCAATTTTTTCCACATATTTTCCTGCACCTTCCAAGAGCGATTCTGGCCTTATGTGCGGTTTTTTCAATGTGGGAGTTCCAAGTGAGCTTCTGGTCAAATATTACCCCTAGGTATTCTAACTTCTTCTTTCGCAAATGGAATCTCTACTCCGTTGATGTGCGGCTTTTGTAGTCCTTGCAATTTTCTCTTTTTTGTAAACGGTTAGGTAATGAGAAGATAAGTTAGAAAAAAGGATTTGCGTGATGAATTATAATCGAAATAGGATCACCAGACATGTAACAATTCAATAAAATATTTTCATATTCTCCTGCAATAAGTTGTGGGCTCCAGCTTTATTCAGCTCATCTCTTTTTTTTATTGGCGTCAGTGTCCTGTGACCAGGATTTTCTCATTCTCTGTGATTTCCATTGTAAGCGGTTTTAATATCTTGTTAACAATACATGTAGTGAATGATTATTTTTGTTGCCGACATAACACGAAATATTGGAAAACGGACTAAAATTCATATCACAAACCCTTTACTAATTGTCAGGGTTGGAGATTGGAAGTGGCTAATGAGAGGACGAAGCGAGCGGCAATTGAATAAGGATTTGCGATGTCTGTTTAGTAGGAGAACAGAGTAACTCCATTATTTTCCATTCTCTGGAACTGAAGATTCCTATGCAAAACCCCGTTGCGTTGCGAGAAAAGTAACAAAAATTCCATTTTCAGTTTTCACAATCGGTTCAAATCATGCTGAAAGTCGAGACTAACAGAAAATACACTTCTATATAGTTAGATACGGCTAGTCAGTCACAGTATCTCCAATATCATGGAGATACTCTGAAGATCATCCCTAATGTAGCTGCGTTAAAACTATCAACCGCCGTGTACCGTGTTAATAATCACGATCTGATCCAGCCATGGAAAGAACTTTCAAAATTCTCGGTAAGGGTTGGATTTATGTCCGTGATGTTCTCCCAACCAGCATCAACCAATTACCCACCTTTACTCACTGCGTAACGGGACCACATGTAATTTTTGAACTAATAGCATATAAGGCGTATAGGTATGTTACTGTTGTATTCAACCAACAAGTGTATTTATGAAGTCCATTAACAATCGAGATAATTGATAATAATAATGTTTGAGATTGTTAATTGCCCTTTTAATACTTGTGTTAGTTACAAAGCTTTTCCGTCGACTGTATCAATTGAATTCGTATTTGCCATGTTTAAAAACTAAAAATATTCATTTGTTTCATAAGTAAGTACTGTCAAAAATAAATAATGACATTGAAATGTCACAGAAATGGTCGCTGGTTTCGTTTTTCTTAATTTTTTTTTGAATGTCTCAGAATAAATAATCATTATAATTTTGTAGAATGATAAAATAAAACGATGAGTGAGTCAAAAACTGAAAGTATTCTATACTAGGATTCATTTTTTGAAGACGCTTTAGTATGTTTGGTTTCCTATAAAAAGTCAATATATAAGATGTGCGTTGGTTTGCCAGCAGAAAATAAAGGTAAATCATGCATTAATAGGGGTCATTAATGTATGATTTTGACTACTTTTGAGAACGTTAATATCATATGTTAATACACGGTCGACGGAAAATAGGTATTCAATTTGGTCATTAAGTATCTTTGGTCATGCTCAATATTTTTTTAAAAACCTAATGTGAAAGATTCAAACTGTTATAAAACACTGTCAAACTGTCAAATAGTCGAATATTCTATGGAAAATATTAGGTCTGCCTGCTTGAGTATTGGAAAATCTATAGATTTTCATTGATCAATCTTTCAGTTTTATAATAAGAACCAGTGTTATAATGAGTATCATCATGACAGTGAAAATTGGCACTTAATTAACAACTCATAGTGAAGGAGTAGAAAAATTAATTAAAGATAAAAGCCAGAAAAATTAAATTTACAAAATCCAAAACTTCTAATCGAAAATAGTTTATGCATTTATCGAAATGTTCAATAACCAAAACATGAACCTAAACGTGAACAAACTAATTCCGAATGTAGACAAATAAAACTTAGTGGCTATTAAAAAAGTCCTAAGTTCAGTGAATACATTTGAAAAACTTTCATTTATGAACAGTATTAAGAAAATAGCGCTATCTAATATACTTTATCCTTCCTACGACTGTATAACGATTGTCGATAAACTTGAAGAATACAAATGGAATATCATTCAGTGGAATGCCTGTTCTTCTGTTTCTCATAGAATTTGTTTGGTTGGATTACCATCTGAATATAAAATTGATGTCGCGTTAATATCTAAAACCTGGTTAAATCCAAATGTATTTCATTAATTTACTGAATACTCAATATTATACTCAAAGATAGATTTGATGCCACTACAGAAGTGGCCATACTAATAAAATATGATATAAAGTATATAGAAAAGATTCTTAATAATATCAAAAATAACATGCAAGGATGTGCAGTTCAAATCAAAGATTGAAATTACCCTCTCATATTCAGTTCAGCTTATTGTGCACCGATCACAAAAATACGTATAGGTACCAGACTTAAACCTTTTCGAAAATTCTGAAAAGATCACAATAATAGGGGAAAATTTCAACGGACACCATGACTTATGGGGTCTTAACAAAACCAATTCACCTGGTAAAACTATTGTTGATGCGAATCCAACAATATGATACTGTTGAACGATGGATCTCCTACTAAAAAATCAGTATCAGTTAATAAATCGGCGATTGCTACTCCAGACATCGCAAACAAAGTTAATTGGTAAGTATTGACAGATATTTCAGGTTCAGAACATCGAAAATTGCAATTTAATTGTATTATTCACATCCACGAGCGGATTATTTATGTATATCCCGGTACAATATGGAATACTAGGAAGAATAACTGGGAAAAATTCGTTACGGAATCAAACAACAAGAAGAAATAATATACAAATACCATCACCAGACTTGGAAAGAATGCCATTTAATTATACCCAGACGGCTCAAAAGCAATAGTAGGAATTGGGGTAGCAGTGTTCCGGACAGGGACCAAACGCACTACAAGCCTGGAAAAACCCACCTTTGAAGCGGAAGTTCACACCATAAGAAAGTGCGCCCAGTTCAATATTGATAAAGAATACAGAAGGCGAAGGATTATCATAATGTCAGATAGTCAAGCAGCCATTAAAGCACTGAGTTCTTGTGTAATTATTTCCAAAATGGTGTGGGGATGCCTGATTACACTCAATGAATTAGGCGAGAACAATAAAGTCACCTTACTGTGGATTCCAGGACACACTGGAATGGTAGGAAATGAAATAGTAGATGAAATAGCAAAGAGGGGGACTATAATAGCCTTTTGCGGGGCTGGAACCCATTTGCGGAATTAGCTCCAATGTTATATTGGAAGAAATAGGCTGAGAAAAAGGGGAAATCTGGCCATTGAACAAATTTTTTAGGACCTGGACAATCAAATATTTTTCTGGGTGACTACAGCATGTTGAGATCAAATGAATGCCTAAGTCAAAATAAAACTGTGCTTAGAGTTTTAGCAGGGATTCTAACGGAACATTGTCGTTTGAATGGGCAAAGCCTAAAAAAGTGGAGGAAGGAGAAATATTCTAACTGCACAGCCCTTGAGAATCCTAGGGCACAGGACCTGGGTGATTACTGGATAGAAGAGGAACATTTTTCAAGTTTGAGCCTGCAGATTTACTAAAATTCCTCCGGGAACTAGTACTGAAGGAGGAAACTAAGTAGAAGTGGGGTGGCACAATAGATTTTTTAAGTCTCAGTGAATGTCACCCCAAAAATAAATACATACATACATATTATGCATCACCAATCCAAAAAAGTACTCTCGCGTGAAGTATTCGTTTTGATGCGCATACGTCAAAAAGCTGTGAATACTGCCCCCAGAAAAGTCTAGAGCAACCCTTCTCTTTCGTCAAAATATATATCTTGCGACATAACCGTTTTCTTAGCTGCGACTTCGTAACAATACTTTTTCATAAAAATTGTTGGCTCAACCATTTAATCACATGTTTCAATTAGCTTTTAAAAAAAATGTTTCATAATTTCATTTGAATATTTCCACTGAGTATTTCCGTCATTGAAAAAAGGAATGGGATCCGAATACCATTACCAGACTTGAAAAGAATGCCATTCAATGGTACACAGATGGCTCAAAAGCAATAGGAGGAACTGGTATAGGAGTGTTCGGGCCAGGAACCAAACACTCCCGAAAGCTTGGGAAAAACTCCAAGTATCTTTCAAGCAGAAATCCACGCCATAAGAAAGTGCGCCCAGTTCTATATTGATAAAGGATACAGACGACAAAGGATTATCATAATGACATATAGTCAAGCAGCCATCAAAGCACTGGGATCTTGTGTAATCAGTTCTAAAATGGTTTGGGAATGCCTAGACAAAGGCGAGAACAATATAGTTAGCTTAATATGGATTCCAGGACACACTGGAATAGAAGGAAATGAAATAGCAGATGAACTAGCAAAGAGGGGGTCTGAAATACCTTTCTGGGGGCCTGAACCTTTTTGCGGAATCTGCTCCAATGTAATATTGGTTGAAATAGGTGAACCCGACGGAAAGAGAAGATCTGACCATTGGAAAGATCTAGTAGGGCTTAGACAATCAAAGATTCTCCTGGGCGACTACAACCTGTTGAGATCAAATGAATGCATAAGTCAAAGTAAAACTGCGCTGAGGGTTTCAACAGGGATCCTAGCAGGGACATTGTCGCCTGAATGGACACCTGAAAAAGCTCAAATTAGTGTAGCAAGAAGAATGCAGATTCTGTGGCATGGAGGAAGCAACCTACATCCACATACTTTCCAACTGCACAGCACTCCAGAATCCAAGAGCACAGTACCTGGGAGATTACTAGATAGAAGAGGAATATTTACCTAAGTTGAGACCTGCAGACGTACTAAAATTTTTCCGGGAAATAGGACTAAAGGAGCTACTGATTGCAGAGACTTTCCTCGGAAACTAAGTAGAAGTAAGGGTGCACAATAGATCTTTCAGGTCTCAGTGAATGTTACCTCAAAAATACATACATACATACATTCCGTCATTGAATCGAAATCGGATTCAGATTAAAAAACTTTCATGACAAGACTTTGCAACATTGAGGAAAATTTTATCTAATTAAAATGCAGTGAATGTATTAATCATTACCTATTCAAGTTATACTTGATATTTTTCCCATCACTCCCACAATTGTTTCATTTTAGAAAAATTACCCATGCGACCTTTCCCGAAGAAAGTATCGACGTGACGGGTTTCAATAACAATAATAGTCTATATTCCAAAATAAATATTTAGTCTATCTTTTTTTTATTTTATAAACCACAATTTAATATATCTCAAGATCCAAAATTTAAAATAAATTCTCGTCAACCCCTGGCATCGACGTGTTATCAAATTTCATCAAAGAAGACGCACATAATTTATTTTACCACGAAACGGCGCAAAGCTTGCTCGTCGCTGCTTTCGTTATGAGTTCAAAATTGTTTTTTTAATTAATTATTCCTACCCCAGATACTTTTTGGTTCGTTGTTCGATACGAGATTTTTCCATGATAATTGAAATGATAAAAGGTAGATCTGGAATTTGACAATCATTATTATTTTACTGAAAAATAACACAGAAATATGAAATAGATTGGTAAGTGGAATATTTGGAATAAAAAAATACGTGAAATTTAACAATATTCCGATGAAACCACTTTTGTACCTTCATATCTACAGGGCTGTTCGTATGTTATTGTACATAGAAGTACAGTTCAATCTTCACTTCAAAATATCGCGATTTGAATCAACGCTATTTGGTAAAAAAGCTAGCTCGCGTTTGACAGTTCTATACAGGACCGAATGTCGCATCCCATAAATAACACAGTGTATATTATTTTGTTCAGAAGTGATAACATTTATTTGTCTGTTGACAGTCCAATGTGGAAAACTCAATTCATCAACATATAAATTTCCGTGTTGCAGACGCATCTTCCCTGTAGCATTCGATTGTCTTATAATCAATCAACTTTAGATTTTTTATGGTTCACAACCGGTCCTATATCATTAATCAATTTGTTCTGTTTTCTGGTTATTCTATTTCGATTGTCTATTATCCAAAGTGATGTAGAGGAGATGTGATTTTTCATTTTCTTACGCTGCCAGTTTCTAAGAGTTGTAGTTAATTTCTTATACTTAAATTAATTTTTGATTGTTTGTTCCTATTTCATGCGCTGTCGTACTTTGCAAACTTGCACTTGAGAAAAGGTTAGGGAATAGTTTTTTCGACAGTTTTTAGAGGAGCGTACCATAGCTGATAGAAACAAATATAATCTACATTTTTCTCAATTGATTTTAATCTATCCAGGTGAAGCTTCTGAATTCATGAACTATTGTAGGGCTGTTTTATGAATTATGTCTTTTCTCACTATACAATTGCAAAAAAATATAAAAAACTATTTACGAAAGCTTGGAAAACTAAAAATGTACACATTTCACCGTGTGCTATTCTCAAAAGTATTTTTTTTAAATACTATTATATTTTCTCTAGTCATTGCTTATATCTTTTTTGGATTGTTTCTCAAATAAAAGAATATATTTAGTCTTAAATAATAAGAAAATTCACAAGCTACAAAATTGGATTGTTAGGCTGTTTTTTAGATTGAAACCAAAAATAGAATATATTCAAATGAATAAATAATAATCAATTAATCTGTACATCCTAATCCACCATACGAGTTTTGTTAACAATATTTCCCTGATATTTCTAGTGAATCATTATTTTGTTAAAATATTATACAATAATAGTTTATTCAGTACAAAGTGTCAAGAATGTTACTTTAGTCAAAAGTTTTCTGAACCTCATGAAACAAAATTTTTTTGACCCTATGTAATTATCATACTTTTTCTAAGCCCGCAGTAAAAAAAAATATACCTATATTATCTCAATTATATTAACAAAATGTCAAAAAATGACTGAAGTGTGGATGAAAAATCAAATTACTCAGAACGACGATATTATCACGTAATATTAAATATAAATTCAAGTTTATCTTGACAACGGTAGCTGGAACGCTACCGAAACGTTGAAATAAATAATTTAAAAACATTGTGGTTTAATTTCCCAAGAAATAAGAAAGTAAAAAAATTAATAATATACAACAAGGAGCATATAAAAGATATAAATTATATAATATAGCCTACTCTTGAAGTGACGTTTAAAACAAAAAATATAAACTAGATGCGACTTTTCACACTACTGTTTGAAGTGACGATTTGCGAATGTCAAACCTGTGTTTTAGATGCGGAAGTAGGAAATAGCTTTCTGTATAACAAGGGAGCAAAATTCTACTTTTCCTCCCAAGGATGAATTTCACTGTAATCATTCCAGGAAAGAAAAGGCATTTCATTCCCATGCTATGCATATGATTTCCGCCTACCTGTATCTGAAGTATTATTTATTTATCTTCAAATTTACTTGAATCAATCATTTTCTAAATATTATTTTATATTTTGTTGACATATATTATAACTCACTCTAAAACTGTTCATCTGTCAATGGACCATAGCATGATATAAAATTCCTGTCCTAAATTCGAAAACCGGATGTATCCAACATATAATTTAATTTTTTTACTCCTGTTTTATAATATACCTATTAAATGACTAAAATCTGTATCATAATGATACTCATTATGATACAAATTTTCATTATGATACAGATTTTTAAGCCAATAGGAATGCGACATTCGCACAATATTTAATATAGCCATGGATACCTGGTTGACATTTCTGAAATTAATTATATTAGATCTGTTCCCTGCAATAAAAGTGTTGCACTGAGCTATACGATTTCATTTATTTTAATTACGTTTTAATGCATCTTGCAGTATACAAATGCAATATATATAGATAGTACCAAATTTAGCAATTTTACACGCATTTTTTCACAGATAGACCTGAATTATATAGCTCATTGCTACATTTTTATTGCAGGCGACCAGACCTATTAAGTGACACTTAATTTGACAGCTGCCAAATAATTTTGATTTTCAAAAGTAACTATATTTAAAATTAATTAAATTGTGTTAAAATAATGAGTGATGAGTGAAGAATTTTCTCTGACGCATCCAGAAACTAAAGAGCCAAAAATGCAGTTGACAACAGAAAAATCCAAGAAAACTTATGAAAAATTATACAAACAATTTTTGGATTGGAGAAATATTAATTCTTATTAATCGGAGTAGAGAAAATATTGCATGCAACTTTCATGTAATGGTCATTAATACAATCGCATATTATATCTTGCAACATGCTCGTGTCTTAATGGCTATCATTACATGATCGTTGCATAATAGTATTTTATGCAACGAACATGTAATGATAGCCATTAAGACACGAGCATATTGTAACATACGAAACGAGCCGCAGGCGAGTTTCGTATATAATATGCGAGTGTTTTAATGGCCATTACATGAAAGTTGCATACAATATATTTTCTACTCCGATTAATAAAAATTATTTAACCAATAATTATTAGTTAAATTAATTTTGAATATAGTTACTTTTGAAAATCCAAATTATTTGACAGCTATCAAATTAAGTGTCACTTTATAGGTCTGTTCGCCTGCAATAAAAGTGTAGCACTGATCTATATAATTTTAAAGAATTCAGGTCTATCTGTGAAAAAATACGTGTAAAATTACTAAATTTGGGAATATCTATGTATATTGCATTTGTATACTGCTAGAAGCATTAAAACATAACTAAAATAAATAAAATCGTACAGCTCAGTGCTACACTTTTATTGCAGGGAACAGACCTAATATAATTAATTCCAGAAATGTCAACCAGGTATCCATGGCTATATTAAATGTTTGTGCGAATGTCGCATTCCTATTGGCTTAAAAATCTGTATCATAATGAAAATCTGTATCATAATGAATATCATTATGATACAGATTTAAGTGTTTCAATAGGTATATTATAAAACAGGAGTAGAAAAAATACTATTTAGTGACTTATTGAGGATATCTTGTATAATTATCTCCGTTAAACATAAATACATCGCAATGAAGGTCAAAAGGAAATGTAATTTACATAGTGGATAATTTCTTATAACTTGAAAATTTTCTAATGCAGCTTTGTATCCAAACTTGGAAATTGTTACTTCACAACCCCAAAAATTTGGAACTTTATTTCGTATCTGATCGCATTTTGTGGGTACGTTCGTATTAACATGGGGTCTAACATGGAAACAAATTTTCCAAAATATATGATTCCTGTTCAAATTCTCATTCTCCAGTAATTTCTCCGGGGATTAGCGCTTTTTATCCGTCTCTTTGTTGCAAAAGGTCACATAAATTCTCGAGTGTGTGAAAAGGACGCCATTAATGTTGACATTAATGAAATCATTCGTGAATCTGAATAAGTCATTATAATTTCCATCATGTTTTTGGTAAAAGTTCTTCACAATGGAACTTAGACAAGTTAGCTAGTGGAAAATATATAGCAATTTACATAATACAATACCGATTTGAATAACAGGAAATGTTGCCAGTCTAGCAGATACAACGGAATGCATGGAAAGTAGAAATCCAGAATACAACGGAAATGATAATTTTGAGTTTCATCTGGAACACATTCCACTGCAGTAATTTTAAAATAAGACTCAGGCGTTACGAGTACTTGATAAAATTAAGATATTTATCTAAAGTTGGCTTAAATAAGTAACTTATTCCATATACTTGCATTATACTGTAAATATTCCTCTGAGCGCACATCATCATTATTTTCTAATACATTTTTTGAGCTAATAATGTTGGTGAACAGATTCACTTCCTGAAGTATCTTCTGGATTGTTCGGATATCAATTTACTGATTAATTTGCTCCGATCAATTTTGAATAAATACTCGAAGAAATTGAAGCTTACCTAGAGTTCTACGTATACGTTTTCAGGTCTGGCTTATTGTACAATCAAAGTATCTTGGGATAGGCTACTTATTATTAGTTAATAATTATGGAATCCAGATAGTTTTTCGACTTCTTCTCCACAATCAGAAGTTTTTTTCTAACTCTCATAACTTGAGCAAAAAGAGTTGAATGAAAAAATATTGGGAATCCTTAAGTTTTCCACTCGCAGCATTGGAATAATTTTAAGTTTGGAACTACTATTTTAAAATACTGAACTTTCCATCGCACTCTAGTGCTGAATATTATATATTCTTTTCTGTGTTATTTGCAATGAAATTTAATTCATAAATTATCACAGACTTTTCCCTAAAATATGCTGATACTTCAATGACAAAAAAATTGATATCCAAACAAAAAGTTTCGAAATACTTCATCCAAATGCAATACATCACGAGTAAAATGAACTTTGACCAATCTAACCCAAACTAATGGAGAAGCTAATGACATAATCAGTGTTGTTGAGCACTGGTTTAGGATCTGGTATTTGTGATTGCTATTTGTAAAAATAGATTTATGGTTATTCCTCTGTACTGATTTTAACTTTGATTATTTTATTTATTTATTACAAAAGCAGTTTTTTAATGTTTGCAGAGTTATTATTTAGATGTGACCTACACCAACGCGTGTGTTTACTGATGTAAATGGTGTAACATCTTCCTCTAAAATAGATTATATCAAGCCGAATTTAAATGCTGTTGATTATGGTGCAAATGTTAATGAACTCCCTCTAGTCTCCACTCTTACCCTAAATATTGCACAAAATTTCGGAAATAGTATATTTCATTACCAGTACAGAAATGAGGATTTTTCCTTGCGCGCGTGACAAATTCTCTTGTAGGGAAGTCTTGCAAGAACGGAAAATCCATTTCTGGACGAGTAATGAACGATATTTTTTATTATACTTAGGTACCTGAAATCAACATAAACAAAAAATATCGCAAAAAATTATTAAGAAAATCGGGAATATTTATTTTTCTTTTTAAAACAGTAAAAATGTAAATACATACAACTCAAATTAACAAAAAATTAATTTTGTAAGATATTTTCGGGAATATCCCGATTTTCTTTACAATCTGAATTCATTTTTGCAAAATGTAATAAATACATAAATACTTAATTTTCACTGACAGAAAATAAAATTTGTCTCTAATAAATAAATCGTTGCTATAGACACATTACTCGTAAGCGCACGGAAATAGGGATTGGGAAAAAATTTCCGTGCGCTGGGGGTGTATTTTCGTTCTCAGTCGAAATATTTCGTGTTCGAAAGATTTCGAATGGAACAATTCGATTGATATTGGCCTAACGTATTTTCGAGACGTCATCGAATTAAAATTCGTAAGCGGAATTAAAATTCGAATGACCATACGTGACAACGTCGCAATTTATACGGTACCAACTGAGTTCTAATAACCCTGCAATATTCCTGCCTTGTGTTTAAAGTTTGAAGTTTTGAAGTGTCAGTTTCAATAATTAGCAAAATATACATTTCACTGCAAATCAAAAGGAACATCTTGCTGCCTTCCTCTTAGATCACCCAGAGCTGAAAAGTGGAAAACTTCCTAAAGAATTCAAAACGGCACAAACATTGTGGGAAGAAGTAATCAATTCCCTAAATTCTGTTGCCTTGTTTAATCTATAAATTTTCATGAATTTATTTTCTACAAGACTTTCAAACGGGTCAATTTGCTCGTTTAATACTCGACCGTGTGGTGCCAAGTTTTCGGCCTCTTCAAGTGCTCCTATAGCCGCCAAATTGATTATCGCATCATCCATTATTAATATATAACATATATCAAAATTATAATATCAACATACAACCTTACCAAAGTAAAAGTCAAAATTGAAAGTCGGAAAAGTCAGAGAATCGCTTTTGCGCATGCTCAAAACTCAAATTCGTACACGGATTTTGAATTCTATTGCTTCCAACCCAGTCGAAATAAATCGATTGAAAAATTTCGCATACGGACCAATTTCTATTGCACGAAAATACACTTTTTGCATTTCATTCGAAAATTTGACGTAAGGTTGCATTCGAATCAAATTCGATTGAAACGAAAATAACCCCCCTGTTCCGAAAATGTCATATTTACTGTATTTTATGAACAGTTGAAAATGTAGTATTTTCTGTTAAGTGTAATAAAAAGTTTATTAACGTATCAAACAATAAATAGTATGAAGATAAGTGAATGAAGAACTTTTTTATGTGAATGATAATTCCACAAGAAATTGCGAATGTTTTTAGTTATTACTTTGCCACTATATATTTAATACGGAGAAAAACATTATTTTTCAGTCCTGTTCTGTTCAATGAAGTTTTAAATGCAATTCAAAATATAAAGAATAATAATTGTAGTGAAACTGATATTTCGACAAAATTGTGAAAGCAACTAGTGGACCTGCTGCACATCTTCTAAGTGTATTGATCACTATGAATTTCGGATTTCCTTCATGTTTAAGAGCAGCAACCATTATTATGGTTTATATAAAAAACAATCCTTTGAATATAGCTTATTATAGGCCAATTTCAGTATTGAGTGTATTTTCCAAGAATATAAAAACATTTGTTTATAATTGAATATACATTCTCCTGTACATTCTTTAGCAGCAGTTCTACCATTACCATTACAGAACCCATAAGCGAAAATTATGTCGGCATATTCTGTGGTCGAAACGTAAAAAAAACACTCTATAGAAGTGAACAAATGTAACAAAATAAATATTAATATGTACTCTCGTACACATAAATAACGATTGATAATGACTATGGGTATAGAATACACTGGAAGCTGCATTTTCAATTTCCGAAAGGAGATTGTCTTCGCTTGAACTCATTTTTATAGATTTTTGTTCATTCAAATTTGAAAATTTGATGATATAACTAATTTATTTTATTTCCACATCCTTTTGTCTTTGATGATATGGTCACAAAATATGATACACAGTACCTTATGTTTGCAGTCAATATTATTAAAAATACGTTGGATTGGAATTTTTTTTAAATTTTATAATAAAGGTACTGTTGATAATAATAATAAACAGTTGTAGATAAAATTTTGAACGTAACACGTGTGATAGGAATTATTAACGCACTTATGTGATTACACGACTCGGCCTACTGCCTCGTCTTGCAAACTTCACATGCGTGCGTTAATAATGTCCATAATAACTATTATTTGATTGATACAAGTATTATTACCTGCAATGAGATTTTCATTTTTCACAATTGAATCAAATTAACACCTACATGAAGTTTGATTTCGTATATCTTGAAATTTAAAATGACTTTTTGCTAAATACTCAACATATCCGTGGCCAATAATTTTAGGAACTCTTGGCATGTCACCATTCCATTTCTGTTATTCATTCCATGGACGTATAAATGAAGATGGACCTAGCATGCTAGAATTTATTTGAAGCCAATATAAAAGTAAACATCGCTGTTGTCACATTTCGTTTTAAATTTTTGTTATATCAGGCCAAGTTTTAGTTTAAATAGTTTGATTCAAACAACTTAATTTTATCAAAATCCGGAAAGACTTTCAATTTTGAGACTTTTTATTTGTTTTAAATGTAAAAATCTACAGCATTTAGCTACTACTATAATTTTAAAGTGATGTACACGATGTCCCTAGCCTGTAATATGGCGAAATAAATGTAAACTAAGCAACACTGTTTGTTTCCATCTGGTGTTTGTGAGAAGATGGCTGCCTTTGTTTATTAAATTTTTGGTGCGTGGTTTGTTATATTTAACCCAGTTAATTTATTATAAAAGCTTGGATATTGTAATAGTGACTCAACTAACACTACAGTAATGGTGCGACAATGTTTAGTTTGTTAAAAACTTGATTATTTGAATTCTAACCTCTCATTTCATAGGTGAGTATCAGTGGCGTTCATAAACATGCAAAGTTGTGTTTATTAATTTGAAAATTATAATAAATAAAAATTTAAATTGTGAAATAGCAGGCTTCGTACAAATATGGAACAGAGAAGAAAGTGGCTATCCTGTACTTGAAATTCTGGAAGAAGATATGCCAAAACTGGCTTATATTTGTTGTGCACATTTCAAACCAGAAGATTTTTAGTGAAAAGGTAATACAGAGAAAATTTTTCTGAAAAAAAACGTGGTACATCTACCATATTTTTCAGAATATTCTGATAATACAGATAAAACAGTTAATGGTCTATCTTCTAGTAAAAAGTATCAGATATTAGCTGTATGAATTATATCTTAATTATTTAAACTTTCAATAACATATGCTTATTATGTTGAATATTTCTTACTTTTTTTACAATATTGAATAAAATTAAAAATTATATCATGTCACTTAAGTATGCGGTAACCATCCCATTTTTGATTTAGGTAGAGAAGCTGGATTTTTAGGATTTTTAGAGTGTATAGAGAGCCTTTTGGTTTTGTACAATAATTATGTTCACTCAAACCAAATTAAATATATTTTAACCATTGAATTATCACAGGATCACTTAGAATTATTTTTTCGTGCTATGCTTCAGTAACAACTCAACAACACGACAGTTTGAACATGCTTAAGAGACCTAATTCACCAAGACGTTGAAGCAGGTAATACAGGTGTTATTAAGCTTGATTCTACTGGAATATTACACTGTAATAGCAGAGTACCTAGTAATATTGAAAATTGTGTTATTGTAGAAAATACAGAATTTGGAACCTCAATTGAAGAGCTTGTTAGAGAGTTTGATTATTCAGTTTCAAGTACATGGATTCAGAGTTATCCTTAATTTCTGGTATAATTGCCAATTTGCTAAACTCCATTTAAGATGGTTTTAAGGACCATCTGTATGATGATGACCCTATAGAAAATCATGGGATTCAAATGGTGGAATTGATATTGGAAAACTATATTAAAATTCGAATCCACCATGAAGCTGCCACAAAAACAGAGAAAACACTATTCGCCAACATCTCACAAAAGCAATTTTATTCAAAAATCAGTAATTTTTGTATTATCTGTATTATTTTTCAAAAACTACTATTTTTTTTTATTTATAATACCTCTAATGATCTAAATAAAGCATCTAAGACTTTTGTGTTATAATTTTGTCTGTAGGTTTTCTTGTTTTAGTTTTAAAATTAACATTACCCTTTCATTAATTTATTATTATGATAAAAAAGTTCATATTCAATTTTAAAGCTTGAAATGTGATGTATTTATATTCCTACAATCATGAATGTATCCATCCCAATGAAACGCCACTGTCCGCAGTATGAGAATTCCCACTCCGACTGCTAGAAAACAATAACAAAGCATCGTTTATTTGGCTTCATAGGTCTGCATGTAGTGTGTATTGGTACGCTAGGTCCATCTTTATTTTTATGTCCATGATTCATTCACTAGTTATGTCAAACGTCAGTGGAAAAAGTGATGAGAAGAATAGAGATACAACTAACTAGAAATGCTACAAAAATCTCGTCGAAAATGGACATTCACAATTGAACGAATAACAACAGAAATAAATATAACTGACATTAGCATCTGGACTAGCCTTTCTCCGAGTGACCCCTCTTGTTAATTAGTATTCGCTGATAGCAGCTTCATTGTCTACACTCAAAACTGACTTGAGAAGATCAATTCCTCTCCAAAACCTATTTATCGAAACTAGCTTTCCTTGTAGTCCAAACTTATAAAGCAGCCGAATGTCTGTTGTGCCTTTTAAATACCGGATAATTTTTATGACCTTTGAAATATCTAAAATGGATGGATTTTTTAAGTTTCTTGACACAACACTAACAGTATATGCTATATCAGTTCTGATACAAGTCATCAAGTACATCAGTGACTGTAGTTCTCGCTGCATAGCTTCGATCCAATTCTCTCGTTTTTTGCAAGTTATAGCTTCTTTGTTGTTCAGTAGTTCCTCTGACTCTATGATTTCAGCAGCAACTGTCAATACAAAATCAAGTTTTTCTAGCTTTCTCAGTGTTAGCCTATCTTGTCGTCTTAATTTGGTATTTTCTTCGACAAAATTAGATTGAACAAGTTCTTCTCTAAGCTTCCTAATGATTCATCATTTGGTTCCTCTTGTGGTCCAAGACCTACTTCGGCTTGACCTTCTTGTTGCAGATTTTCCTCTGTTTTCGTTTGATGACCTTTCATCACTATGTAAATTCAAGCAAAGTTCCAATTTATGTGGAAGGATCCCTCCTGAGTCTCTTTTATTACTTGTAGCGGCGTAAGTTCATTGAAAACTACATCACGTTATCTAATCAGTTTTTTCCACTCAAAGCTCCAAATTCTGTAGCTATATTCTCCATAACCATTTAGAATACCTTTTACATCGTTTTTGCCTATTTTTCGACGTCTATCTTTGTTGACGAGAGCATAGCAAGAGCTTCCTATGGTGTATAATTTTTGGTTTTTGGTTGAACCAAACTTCATACGGCCTCTTGCCTTCAATGTTCGATTTTCCTGTACGATTGAGGATGTATGCTTATGTTTTGATTAGCTCAACCCAGAAACTTTGATCAAATAGTCCTCTAGCATATATTAGAGCTCTTGTGGTTTCGACAAGGGTTCGGTTTGCTTTTTCTTCACATCCATTTTGTTGTGGAGTGTAGGGCATTACTAGTCTCTGTCGTATACCTTGTTGGTATAGGATTCTCTTGACTCGATAATTATTATCGAATTCTCCTCCATTGTCGGACAAAAATTCTTGCACTACATGACCTACAGCTCTGATTTGTTTCTCTACTATTCCAGATTTGTTCTTCATAAAATGAACGTAACGATATTTTGAGAAATCATCTTTGAATGTTACAAAATAAGGCAAGCCTTGAACGGTCCCAAACATACGAGTATGTGTGAATTCTTTCACCTGCTGCATTAGCTCGTTTTCTTGTACCAAACTTGAAAATATTAACCTTTCCATAAACACAGCCCTCGCATAGATCACTATCATGCTTAACATCTATCTGTAGCTTGTTATAATCCTCCAGATCGGCTTATTTTCTCACTCAGTACTTCTTCGCCTGCTATATGTAATGAACACCGTTCAGCCGTCGAAATAAATTGGCTATCTGTATACCTGTCCTGTGCTGGCGGAAACAAGTTCTTCTTTATCTCTGGAACATACCAAACGTTGCATAATATAAACAAATGTTTTCCGCCATTTATATCTGTTCCTACCTTGACGTCTTCATGTCCAAGAGCTGGGACCAAATGGCCATTAATTAACGTAATAAACCAGTCACTTTGATTGGTGATATTGTTGGTAGCTCTGTTATCTGCATACCAGTCATCGTCACTTCCGCAAAACAAAACTTCATTGGACTCAATCAGCAAACTCATTTCCTTATCTTCTGTAAGTTTCTTTCCAGGTTTCGGTGGTCTTCCATCGGCTTTCCATTTATCGCACTTTTCAATTTTATGGTTCGGCTGCTTGCAGTGATTACAGAATAAACGATTTTACACCACTTGTAGCCGGCCACAAAGTGTCTCGTCTGAAAGCGCTCTATAGGTATCTTTTTGCTCTACATTCGCAAGTCGCTAGCGACTGCGACCAAAGTAGCAGCGATAATATCCGTCGAAGAATTTAGCGAAAGATGTTTTCCTCCGATCGGATTTTGTTAAATATTCGTGAACAAATTTAATTTCATAGCAGTCGCTTTTATAAGAATAATTATTTCGTTATTATATTTGTCCACGACCACCTTATAATAAGTCAATATTTTGCCTCCTAACAAAAGGTATATAGTACCCATATAATATTATCTACTAGAGTGAATTATGGTTCATAATCCACGCCATGACAACTCAACACTCACAACAATTCGTTACATAGGTGACTAGGGATGGGAGTACAATATGAAATAAACTATTAGATCTGTGAATTTTGTTAAGGAAATTTAGTTCTGAAACATATCATATCGATAAAATATCGAAAATTTTAGTATTGATACTTTTCATAACAATATTTCTCAAAGTATTTCAAAACAATATATTTATACCCGTACGTTGTATTGATACTCTACACAGTATTGCCCATTTCTATATATGTCAAATTATTTTATGTAGGGACCTACCGCAACCTACTGCAGAAGTTTATTCATTTTGAGGTTAGGAATACCAAATTTTTCCTGACTTTTATTAAATAAAGAAATCAAGGGTCGTGGACTAAGTTTTGTATTCTACTCACAATTTATGGCGTGAATAATGGAATAGCTCGTTTAATAATATACTATTTTCTGCTACACCAATGATAATGACATAAATTTTATTGCATATATATTATCAGGTTCAAAATGAAAATTTGCTTATTCAATTAGCACTAGAGTCTTAATGAAGGCGGGAAAAGGTTGCCAATGTTTAAAAATAGGCAGTTTCCATCCAATCATGAATACAACATAACCTTTGAAACACTATCCTACCTAAGAATTCGTCACCAATCAGTAGTTTGTCTGCTCCCAGGGGGTTTATTCACTAACAGTGAGAGCTCCTACGAGAGTGTATACTTATAAAGTTCGCATGCGGGCTATATCATAATTTGCAATTTCGATACCTAAAAGGTATTCTAAATGGTTATGGAGAATATAGCTACAGAATTTGGAGCTTTGAGTGGAAAAAACTGATTAGATAACGTGATGTAGTTTTCAATGAACTTACGCCGCTACAAGTAATAAAAGAGACTCAGGAGGGATCCTTCCACATAAATTGGAACTTTGCTTGAATTTACATAGTGATGAAAGGTCATCAAACGAAAACAGAGGAAAATCTGCAACAAGAAGGTCAAGCCGAAGTAGGTCTTGGACCACAAGAGGAACCAAATGATGAATCATTAGGAAGCTTAGAGAAGAACTTGTTCAATCTAATTTTGTCGAAGAAAATACCAAATTAAGACGACAAGATAGGCTAACACTGAGAAAGCTAGAAAAACTTGATTTTGTATTGACAGTTGCTGCTGAAATCATACAGTCAGAGGAACTACTGAACAACAAAGAAGCTATAACTTGCAAAAAACGAGAGAATTGGATCGAAGCTATGCAGCGAGAACTACAGTCACTGATGTACTTGATGACTTGTATCAGAACTGATATAGCATATACTGTTAGTGTTGTGTCAAGAAACTTAAAAAATCCATCCATTTTAGATATTTCAAAGGTCATAAAAATTATCCGGTATTTAAAAGGCACAACAGACATTGGGCTGCTTTATAAGTTTGGACTACAAGGAAAGCTAGTTTCGATAAATAGGTTTTGGAGAGGAATTGATCTTCTCAAGTCAGTTTTGAGTGTAGACAATGAAGCTGCTATCAGCGAATACTAATTAACAAGAGGGGTCACTCGGAGAAAGGCTAGTCCAGATGCTAATGTCAGTTATATTTATTTCTGTTGTTATTCGTTCAATTGTGAATGTCCATTTTCGACGAGATTTTTGTAGCATTTCTAGTTAGTTGTATCTCTATTCTTCTCGTCACTTTTTCCACTGACGTTTGACATAACTAGTGAATGAATCATGGACATAAAAATAAAGATGGACCTAGCGTACCAATACACACTACATGCAGACCTATGAAGCCAAATAAACGATGCTTTGTTATTGTTTTCTAGCAGTCGGAGTGGGAATTCTCATACTGCGGACAGTGGCGTTTCATTGGGATGGATACATTCATGATTGTAGGAATATAAATACATCACATTTCAAGCTTTAAAATTGAATATGAACTTTTTTATTATAATAATAAATTAATGAAAGGGTAATGTTAATTTTAAAACTAAAACAAGAAAACCTACAGACAAAATTATAACACAAAAGTCTTAGATGCTTTATTTAGATCATTAGAGGTATTATAAATAAAAAAAAATAGTAGTTTTTGAAAAATAATACAGATAATACAAAAATTACTGATTTTTGAATAAAATTGCTTTTGTGAGATGTTGGCGAATAGTGTTTTCTCTGTTTTTGTGGCAGCTTCATGGTGGATTCGAATTTTAATATAGTTTTCCAATATCAATTCCACCATTTGAATCCCATGATTTTCTATAGGGTCATCATCATACAGATGGTCCTTAAAACCATCTTAAATGGAGTTTAGCAAATTGGCAATTATACCAGAAATTAAGGATAACTCTGAATCCATGTACATGCGCACTTTATTAAGTGTGTACTCTCGTAGGAGCTCTCACTGTTAGTGAATAGACCCCCAGAGAGGTCTGGCGACTGAGCGAGTAGGGGCTTAATTTGGGTAGCAGCCACTCAGTAGCGAGTAGGAGACGCTCTCGTCTAAATACATGAATAAGTGTTTTTGCGAATAAGTTGTCGTGAGCATTGGTCGCGACTACTAGCTACTGACGAGTGTGGAGGAAAACGTACCTTTAAACTTACATGATTAATAATGACTATTCAGTTGACGGGTCTGAAGTGTCGAGTTAACTAGTTTTTGTATGGCTTTGGTGTCCAGTTGGCCGAGTGTATAAATTATATCTATAGGCCACTTGACGTCCGTCCGGTGCGACTGAGTGTCTGTTCCTATTTCTATAATAGTATTTTATGCAACGAACATGTAATGATAGCCATTAAGACACGAGCATATTGTTGGATACGAAATGAGCCGCAGGCGAGTTTCGTATGTAATATGCGAGTGTGTTAATGGCCATTACATGAAAGTGGCATCCAATATTTTTTCTACTCCGGTTAATAAAAATTATTTAATCAATAATTATTAGTTAAATCAATTTTAAATATAGTTACTTTTGAAATTCAAAATTATTTGACAGCTATCAAATTAAGTGTCACTTAATATGTCTGTTCGCCTGCAATAAAAGTGTAGCACTGAGCTATATAATTTTGAAGAATTCAGGTCTATCTGTGAAAAAATACGTATAAAATTACTAAATTTGGGAATATCTATGTATATTGCATTTGTAAACTGCAAGAAGCATTAAAACATAATTATTAAAATAAATAAAATCGTATAGCTCAGTGCTACACTTTTATTGCAGGGAACAGACCTAATATGATTAATTTCAGAAATGTCAACCAGGTATCCATGGCTATATACTAAATATTGAGCGAATGTCGCATTCCTATTGGCTTAAAAATCTGTATCATAATGAAAATCTGTATCAAAATGAATTTCATTATGATACAGTTATTAGTCTTTTAATAAGTATATTATAAAACAGGAGTGGAAAAATATTTTTAATTTTCAATAGCTGAAATTGTGTCTCTTTTTCATTAACATGTTTGCATCTTAATTAAATTGAGTATTTTTATTACAAAAGTTTCCAAATTAAAACATCTATAAACTTCAAAGACCATTTTATAATGGGAAAAATAACATTACCATTGAATCTCGAAAGCCCGTTATAAAAATACATAGAAGTCGAAAAGGGCCATTTAACTTGACTTTGTTCATTGCTAATTTGTTTTTAATTCCGCTTCATCGTTAAAATAAACCCTTACATTTCAAGTTCTTTTTCTGTTACTTTAAACTCTCTTCTGATACTCCGGCCTTTTCAAATGCGTTTTTCTCGATTAAGAATTGCCACATTAACTGAGTTCATATGTTAACCTGTTTTTTTATAATGGAAATTTTAATGTTCACTTTACGCTCAAAATACTTTTATCAGCTAACAAGAGAGTACGTTAAGTTAGGATTACCTAATCAAACTTTATGGTTTTTTCCATTGTCTTTGCGTGAGTATGGAATAATCTCATACTCAGTTTTTATTTGTTTCCTTGATACAAACGCACGACATTCCTTACTGCAAACTACTTTTATGGGACTAAAATATCATAAACACATTTATCATAAGTCAGGAAAGCTCTCACGTTCCGTAGCTTCGCAGCTTTTACCTTTTCATTTGTTAATAGTGTTGGGTTTACTTGACGAATTAAAGATAACTAACAGTGATGTGCGTTTGCTGGAAAATAATGGATTGTTGAATGGTAGTAGAAGAAACGATAATTCCATTTGCGCTTAAAACAAAGTTCCTGGAAGTAAATTTCAATCAAAGTAATTGTACGGCTGAAATAATACTCATATCGAAGGACGTCACAGCTTCTCGAGCGGAAGTGAAGGCGATGATTCATCAATGTGTTGAAGAAGTTAAATAGCAGCAAATGACATACCGTTCAATTGCCATCTTCACAAGCGGGCAAGCTGCACAGAAGGCAATCGATATCATTGTCAAGCTATAATCGAATTGCAAAGGTGCCTTGCACTTGGAGACCGTCGAAAAGACGGTAGATATAACAGCCAGACAATGCACATTGGACCCGAACACTTTTGCGGCGTCGCAAAGTCGACTATGAATATATCTAAGAGGGAAAGAGTGGTACAGAAATCTCAAGAATGGTGGATGATATCATCAGGATACAAGCAAGCGGAAGAGTTTATTTGAGAACATTCACAACTTTCTCCGGAAATTTCCTATTGATGACAACTACCTTATCGTTTGCGAAGCTATGCGCCCATACGCTTTGATCATTCAAAATCGATATCAAATAATACAGAATTAGATTCCACATGAGTGGATGTCTGGAATTACGGCAAGTGTTACTTCCTCGACTCCTTTCTAGACCTGAGACCAACTATGTAGGGCTTCTGCTGATTCCCCAGCTAAATAAGCCCATTTTAGTCTTGGTAGAGGTATGCTCCAATGCTACAGCATGACTACCTGGGAAATATTTGATCCGTTCACAAAAAAATATCAGCAAATTTGAATAATATACCTACATAATACCTATACGAATTTTGGAAGGATGTTGATGGTTTAAGTAAATTCACTCCGAGTCGATGCTGGGTCTGAAAATACGCTTCCAATAATCCTGGCACTTTTCAGTTGCAGAGCGGAAAGTTTACTATTACTGAGGTGGAGGCTTTAGGTTGTGTACTTTATAGGTTGTATAAGAAATATTTGAGCTACAACGGTTGCCTTCTGCAAAAACAAAGACTACCAAGGAGGTCTGGCACTTAATCAATGATATATTCAGATCCCTTCTCTCCGGATGGACCATAAACTCATTTTACCCATATCGATACCAAATAGACATCAAAACAGGTTCAGGTATTTTGTGCAGTGACCAATGTGACCATGCTTTAAGTTAATGCCAGCTGCATGGAGAGTTGTCTAGTCTCACATTATTCGTGGTGAAGAACTTGGAAGAAATGATATCGATGACGAAGACGACTGCTTAAGAGCAGGAAAATGAGCAAAAGTTGTCCTGCATAATCTGTTCTGAAGTCTAGCAAAAAGTAAAAAGAGTAGCATTTTGTGGAATCACTTTTGTGGAATCTAATTGTGAATCACTTGATCTCCAGGTTCAATGATTAAGTCATGGACGAAATTATATTGAAACGATTAATGACTAAGTAATTATTATCTGAACATTATGCAAACTCCTCCTTAGGCTGTACCTACAGAGAATTTATAATAATATATGCTTCGCGGTTAATTAATCTGCTGAGAATTGTGGTATGCAATGATGAAACTCTCACGGCAACAATCAACTTCGTAATAACAAGAGATGAGATGTTTAGATGCAAATTGCAGTTATTTCTGTTACATCTCTATTGCTCTTTACACAACTTACTCCACACCGAATTGAATGACCAATATACAGGGTGAATCATGACCAACGGGACATAGGTTTATAGCGAAACGGTCAAAAGTTTTGGAATGTTTGTCTCTTTAGTAGTTTGTACATACATATGGACTACATTTTAAAATTATTTTGAAATATACAGAATGTACCAATAATGTGTGGCGTATCAAAGTCTTATTTTTTCTCATGGAACACCCTAAATTTAATTGCATTTTCTGATTGCCCCCAAATATAATGATTCCCTATACCTATCTACACACAAAGGGGTTCAGCGCTATGCTGACTTGGTAAGAGTAATTTATCATATTTTGCTTCCAATTATTTGTTGTTCGTTTCATAGTATTTATGTATTTGCTTTATTAAGAATGAGTTTTTGTTTTCTTAGGTACTCAAATTCTTATCGGTGAAAAAAGAGTTAGTGTACCTCAAAAACTGCAAGTGTGGATATTTATTAGCAGCTCCATTGTTTTTTTAACAATAACTATGTCAAGATAATCAGTATAAAATTTAGATAAGACTGCAGGACGTCTATTCTTGAACAATGAGCGGCAAAGATTTACGGCGAATGAATGAAATGAATGAATTGGCGCTTGCGTGGTGAAGAGGTTATTTAATGGGAATTTGTTTTCATTCTATCGGAAAAATAAGTGAAAAAAAAGTACTATATAATTACTATTTCTCTATGCATTCCGTAATTATTATGCCAGTTCTGTTCTGTTTCTTTGAATCTTAAATTCATGTTTATAGATTTGAAAAGAATACTTAGTGGCTTTACAGGTTTTCATTGTTTCGAATCTGGGGGTCAAGTTTTGAAATATTTCACAAGTGAATTAGCCAATATTTCGATCAACCCAAGTTTTGAACTAATTTCATGTGTGAAATAAATTCGAATTCGAAAATATTTCACAAATATAATTCAGATGCTGTCAAGCTGTCGAATTGCTCTTTTCACATGCGAATTATTCAGAGATTTTAGAATCGCCGGAATTTGTGTTGTGATTTTCTATATATTTCACGTAAATTTTCTTGTTTTTAAACCCAGTTTGCAGTTATTAGTCTGCTATTTGGTATTTATTATAGTTAAGTGAGTAAGTGACAGTGACCCGAGAACGTTTTTTAAATGAAATGGCCAATTTGGAGGAACCGCAGCAAATAGTGGTAAACAACGTAGTGCACCTAGTGGAGGATGATTTATCATCAACAAGAACAGTACTACATCTTTTTAGGCAAGATCCTGAGTGATCCCCAGTTCCTTAAAATTTATAAATTACATGAGGATGGTGCTTGTGAACTAATAAATGTATTAGAACCTCATTTGGCAGCTCTTTCAAGAATATCAGCCATTGACAAAGCTAAGGAATAAAAATGTATATAACCAAAATTAGATTTTAGAACTATTCTCAAATTTCAATATTATTTGTAATAATGACATAAGGAGTTATTGTCAACAATATAAGTTAGCCTTAGAATTGTGTGAATTTATTTGAGTTGAAGTGATTCCAAGTTTGTAACTAACTAAGTCCTTCTTCTTTTTAAAACCCACTGACCTGTTCTTTATTAACAAACAGTCATTTTCTTCTTTTTCTAGATTTTGTAGTATCTGAGCGATGTTGTCAAATTAAAAAAGTCTATTGAATTCGAAGTAGTGAATTCATTTCATTTCATTATAAATTTCATTTCACTTCTCTTGAAAACTAGGTATTGCATTTCACTGGTGAATTGATAATCGAAATATTTCGCATATGAATTGATTTTCATCTTATTTCAAAACTTGACCCCCTGTGTTTTATCATGGTATTAACTATAGTTTTTGGCACGTAATTATTGGGAATTTACGGTATGGGATGGGATAGACTCCATCGTACGAGAGAAACACCGGATCGTATGATTTGAACACCCTGTAAAGAGATGTTCAGTACTTAATAGTGGAATACATTCAACGAATATTTAACTATTCATATTTGTAAGGAGCGAAATTTGGTAGAATTTGTTTCAACAATGAGTTATTAATTTTTTTCGAAATGTTCACATTCTTAAAAAAGAAACCATTATAAAATAGTTATCTGTTTAACTAGGCAGCAAAGTAGTAGATTGACTCCCGAGGCTGAATTCATAGCCGAGCATTGCGAGGCTAGGAATTCAGCCAAGGCAGTCAATCTACTTTGCTGCCAAGCTGAACATATACTTTTTTCTCCGATTGTTCATGAGGATATTGTATTTGCAAATTATTTCAATTCCCACAATCTCTTTATTTTAGTTGGTTGCTATGGAAATGTATAATCACAGACAGCAAAGTAATCACTTTCGTGCCTAGGCAGCAAAAGTAATACTTTGCTGATTGATATCAGTCAGCAAAATTAATATTTGCTGCCAATCGGAGAAAAAAGTATTTTATTTTTCAGTGGCAATAGGGTGTTTCATGGAAAAATATAACTTTGATATGCCACATCCTATATGTTTCAAAGTTATCTTAAAATGTAGCCTGTATGAATGTACAACAAACATTGTGACAAACATTCCAAATTTTTTACCGTTTTGCTATAAACCTCCGTCCCGTCGGTCGTGATTAACGCTGTATAAGATTAATTTTACATCACATATTGTTTTTCCTATTCTGGTTTTCACCCGTTCAAAATAAACTACTCCTACTGGAAAAAAATGTAGCTCCATGCTCCAGTGCACAAAAAAAAAACAAGATATCACTGTCCAGTTTGTCTTGCCCAGAGATGTACAAAATACTTTTAAAAAAGTATTAAAATACAAAATGGAAATACTTTTTTCATAATTGAGTTGAGAATGATCAGATTTGTCTCTTCGTCTCTTAAATATTGGAGGGTCTTCAAATCAATGCAGGTGCTGCTGTTACCATCGGTTGAGGTTGTTGAGGAGTCTGAATCATTGAACATTTTTTTGCTGCTTTTTCCCTGTTAATGTTTGTGGCTGTGCACTTTTTAAATCTACTTGTTTGATTCTCCGCACTTCCACAATAAAAAACTCCTTCGCATACTCCTTTTCTGTCCTTGGCACCAATTTTAACTTGAAAAAACACAGTGGCACGAGTGTTGTGTAAGTCAGAGGTGTAAGTTATATTTTTTAAACCGGTTTTGTATGCTTTCTTTCATTATATCAAGTAAACCACCACAGAATACAGGATTGTCTTGCTTCAATACATCCAACGTTTAACTTAACACATCACAACTATTATTACCTGTTTCCATTCCATATTCAATGAACAGTGTTAATGCAGTTGGTCATGATGACATTATTTTTTCTCCGATCGTGGGAAAAGTTACACTATTTTGACCTGTTTTCTATGCGCAAAGCTCAACATTCCAGAATAGTGGGCAGTTGCTAAGCAATAAGAAAATAATAGTGCTCTAATATTCTAACCGCACTGCTATAGCGTGCGGTGAAGTTACAAATAGATTATTACAATAAAATGAAATGAAGTATGTTTTTAATTTTTATATTGATAAAGTTGGTATGAAATAAATAAAAGGAACATCTAATTTATAACGATATACTTGAAGACAAATTAATTGTCGTTAATATTTATATTCATTATACAGTTTGTACAATTTGTAAATTGTACTGGAGGGCAACGAGAATTCATAGACGTTGATGCTGCATGGCTAATTGTTTGGTTCATCTCATTACCACTTCTATATTCCAATATAAAAAGAAATAAACATATCCAAACTTACTTGATTACATCCTAAATGGAATATTTTTTGATTACTTTTTTGAAATGTAAATCAACGATCGAAGAAAAAATGGTATGTATAATTCGTGTGAAAAGCATATTCCCAAACTCCTGTGTAATCATCACAGTCGTTTGGAAATATGACGCTTTTCCCACTAATTATACAACATACTATTGTTTAATTCATCGTACTTATTTGGAATATAATAGCTGATTGCTCATTGCAACGAAATTATAGTATAGCCATATGCCCTCATAGAACGAAACTAATTCTATACAATGTTAAATATTTTTTGTTATCAGAAAATGCAGAGCTACTCAAAATCATAAGAAAATACAGGGTATCTCATTCGAATAATGTAGATGCATTTTACTGGGCGCT
Source organism: Galerucella nymphaeae (assembly GCA_963978555.1). Classification (NCBI taxonomy): domain Eukaryota; kingdom Metazoa; phylum Arthropoda; class Insecta; order Coleoptera; family Chrysomelidae; genus Galerucella; species Galerucella nymphaeae. Next base: position 14,138,634 of record OZ021718.1, read on the forward strand.
CCCTTCATATAAATTTCAGTCTATTGTTATATTTTGAGTCAGTGCAGATGAAATAATACAATTTTCACTTGAAACTTTTTTTGTATTCTCAAAATTAATGAAAATAAGTGGGGGTCGAAATATAATGGAGTTATTGACTCCAAAGTATTTTTTGAAGCTCACTCTCCAAGCAGCTTGTACAGAAGTGAAATATACTATACTTAACAAAAATAATCCTTATAAAGTGATCAGCCGCTCGGAAAATATCAATAAGAGACAAATGGTATAATTTCGAAAACTGTCTCACACGAAAATAACAACCTCTATAATAAAAACTATTACAAACAGCAGGGAGATACATTCAAGAGTACATGTTACTACTGAGTATCAATTTCACTAGCTGAACGGGACTTGTAACTTTATGCGATAAACAAGGTCTGTTCGCGCAATTGAGCTTGTAATTAACTATTTTCGGGTTGAGTGAACCATTAGTGAGGATACATGAGAATGCTTGGACTTTGCTCAGGAAAATGACAATAGATGATGGAAAAACGTGAGAAGGAATAATCCTTTTATAGAATAGAATAAACTAGATCAATGCGCCACAGTATTGAGGAAAATAAAAGGATTTTTATCTATGGCAGTGGATTTACTGAGGAGCACAGATTATTCGCAGTGGGAAGTCACGGAACAATTTAGAGTTGCGGAACGAAAAGTATGTTATACATTATCAGATATGGCATTTGCTTTTGACAAAGTATATCACTTAGACAAAAATTGAGCTCAAACAATGTCTTGATTCCTATATAACTGGAAAAGTATTCCTATACAGGGTGTCCCAGACTAATTTATCCCAGTTATATCTCTGAAACGAATAGAGATTTTTGAATGGGACAAAAACTGGTCTATTCTATTTCAATTACACTTTGATATGGCGTAGGAAAAATAATTCCCTAAATTTTAATCCCTCAGTTACAATCCCAAACTTCAATTTTTTCAATTTAATAGTACCCTGTACATTATTTCATCATTTTGATTGTGGCCTACTATCGTCTATTCCACAAATTTATCAAAAATAAGATCTTGTTCCAATTTTCACTCTGCTTCATTTTTCTGTATTTGTCAATTTTTTTTTCATGTTTTCAACTATAAAGCTGTGAGTTCAGCTCTCCAATAATGCTCAAGTCACCAAGAAAAATAAACACACATTAGCCTTAACAAAAATTATGGTACTTCAGAATATAACTATCTTTGAAAATTACAGACACTATTAGATTTAATTATTAGCCGCGCAATAAAATAATTATCATTTCCATAAAATTGCATTATAAACACAATCGCATGGAAAACGTGTTGATTTAAGCTGCTAACCTTTTTAAAATGTCCTAGCATTCTAAGTTAAAATACAATGCTAGAAGTATGCAGTATTTAGGTAGTGTACCAGAACATCAATATTATGAATATTCTTTGAAAAACTGTTTCTTGGACGACTGTAAAAATGGGACAATCGAAATGCACTCATGTGACAGACATTCAGTGATATTTTGTTCGCAAATAGCAATATTGTTATAGAAAATATATTGTTATCATAGCAATATTCCATATGTTTGTACTTGTTAAATGAAGCAAGCTTTTAAAAAATGGCAATAAATCCATTGTTTTTCCATTATTATTTTTTTTCCAGAAATTTGAGAATATTGAACATAGGTAAATTGTAAAGGAATATTATTTTGATAGGTTTATGCATATAAATTATTTGTAGAGAAACTATTAAATTGCAATTTCGACAAATTAGGGATAACAGCGATCCTTTTGAATAACCGAATGGAAAATTCATAAAACCATTTCGGTTAGATAAGTAAGCAGCGTTCAATTTAATAGAAAAGTTGATGGAATTTGTTGATGAACCTACCAGAAGAGATAGTGTCCCTTTTCCCTTGCACGTAAGTTTAAGAAATTTTGTTCTCAATGAACTTTTCCAAGTTTCAACTGAATATTATTCATAAAGGTTTTTGCAAGTCTTTTTTTCTTTGGTCATGGTAGCTACCAAACCATTGTTGGTGAAGATTTAAATATTGGCATGACTCAACCTGCTATAAGCCGATCCATAAATAAAGTCAGCAGTCTTATTTCAACATATCTCTTACCAGGATATGTTAAATTTCCTAGTACTGCTGATGAAGTGAGGGAGACCAAGCAAGGGTGTGTTATCAGTTCATATATGTAGACAAAAAGTTATCAATGCTGATTTTAGATTTATAATTGCAAATTTGCACTTTCCTGGTGCAATAGGGGCAATAGATTGTACCCACATTGCAATAGTCTCTCCAAAAACTAATGACCCTATTAATCCCGCCGTTGCATATATCAACAGGAAGGGGTTTCATAGTATAAATGTTCAAGCTATAAGTATTTTCAAATGTTAGGAAATTTGATTTACCGATGGACTTCGTTTCCATAGGACCATATACATCTGCATGTACCACCTCCAGTTAATTTTCAGCACGTTTGACTTTGTGTGTGAATGGTAATCTACACTGCTTACTTTTACAACATACTTCGCATTTCCGTTTTCCTGCAGCTGCAATACCTGAATACATGAGACTAGTCACCGGAACATTTCCCTTCATCCTTTTCAAATATTGGCTATAAATATGACCAAATCTGTTCAATCTGTGGAAACCATTTTTTGACTCGGCTGTGGCTATCAAAACCTATTTCTGATTATATATTCTACAATCATCAAAATCAAACTTAACAAAATTTCCATTATTAATTAATTGGCTTACCGACAATAAATTTTTGGTTAACTTCGGAGCACAAAACACATTTTTCACATCGATAACATTCTGCGTGTCACCGACAATAGTTAAATTTTACATTTCTCGAACAAGTCACGATTTGCTATCATAATATCACTAATCTCGATACTCGGGTGTACCAGCTAATAGCAAAGAGCCAGTCCATTCATCTATAACCTGATAAAATAAAACGACTTTGTTGAATAGAGGAGCTCAGTATGAGGTCAGTGTGGCCAAAAAAAGTGTTTTTTTCTGTCAAGAACGGTCTACCATTCAAAACATAAAATTTTTGCATGTTTTTTATGATTCCGAACAAAATAATGAATACACCCCCGAAGCGTATAACTTGAAATTTGAAATGACTTTTCAGCTGAATACTCGACATATTGGTGGCCAATAATTTTAGAAACTCTTGGCATGTCACCATTTCATTTCTGTTATTCAGTCACTAGTTATTTCAAAGGTCAGTAGAAAAAATGATTAGAAGAATATAGATACAACTAACTAGAAATGCTACAAGAATCTAATCGAAAATGAACATACACGAATATCAACCAATATGAATATCACTGAAAAAAATAATTAAATTATAGAAATTGATGAATGATTCCCAAATATTAATTTTTGACCTACACATTACTGCTTCAATGGCCCGATTAGCTTTGATTTTCGAATTCTTAGCCATGGTGCAAAACATGGAGTCGACACCCAAGCATATGTGAACTGCTTTACTGTTCCCAAAAAGATTTACTAAGACAATTTCGGCCTCGATTCTTTTAAATCGAATGTCTTGTGGCAGCGGAAATCGTGATTGGCGTTGCACGTGCGTACAAACAAGTTCACGCTTATCGCGCGAGGAATCTCCTCCCCCATGCTTTCTGTTGATTACTACTAACTCTTCCACTTGTTGTTTTGTTTTGCGGTCATTTGTTTTGTATTGTGCGTTTGCGTTTTAATTAAACTAATTCTAGTGTTTGATGAATGTGATTGTGTTTCATTTGATGCGTGACAAATTTATTTAAATGCAACAATAAGGCCAAAAACAAATATCATTACGGAATAATTTAATGAATTTTCTGAAAATACGGCATGGTGTAAACATTGTGATCAGATATATCAACCAAATGGAGGCACAACTACTTTATTAAAAGGTCATTAAAAGTCTGTACATGCCACTGAATATGAAGAGTTCAATAACTGGAAAGAAAAACAAACAGTATTCGACTTCAAAAGACAAAAGAAAGAATCAATCTTGAATATACCTTGATAGAGAATTGGAAATGGTGTAGTTCTAATCCTTAATGGATAGATTTATTTCTGAAATAATTTCTTCTTCGCAAGATCCTTCAATCGCTTGGAGGATATTGGTTTTTAACAGTTTCAAATCACTTATGCAGTTCATCGCGCCGAATAATCAGTTAAGGTGAAAACAGGTTTTTATCGAGTACATTTGTGGAATGCCATATGTAAAATAAGCAGAAAAAAAATGATTCGCTAAAAATAGAACTGAACTGAAAATTCTGAACACCCAATAAAGAGATGTTCAGTAATTAATCGTGAAATATATCCAGCGAATGCTTGACTATTCAGATGTGAGAGAATATTTTCTAGAATATGCTATATCAATGAGCTATAAGTTTTTCTCGAAATGTTCATATATTAAAAAAAGTCAGTCAGTCTTAACCCATTATAAGGAAGTATGGCGTGCCGTTTTGGTATTCAATAACATCGTATTAAAAACAAAAATAAAAATATCTCTATTCTTTCAAAAATTTATATTCCGTAATTATTTTGTTCTAGAATTAAAATTATGTTTTCCATAATAATAATACAGGAATTTCCATTATGAAAAACAGAATAGAAATTGCCGATTTAAAATTATTAAATACATAATAGAAATTCATGAATTAAAATTATGAAAAACATAATAGAAATTTAATTTTCATTATGTATTGAGGTTGCCTATCCTGCAGTAATACAAGTACCTAAAATCGGATACTAAATGTTTTACCGGCAACACTGCTTCTGGAGACAAATAAGAAGAATAATAAAACATCATTTTTCTGTGGTTGTTTGTTTACCTTACTATATAAACTGCAAACAGAGACAACCCTGTAAACTATTAAAAAATCATTATTGAAGTGAGCATGAATAAAATTGTGTTACGGTATAAAAGTATGGGTTCAAAAGAAGTCGCTACTACTCTGCTCAGAATTCGGCGTATTATTGTAGAATCTTGTAGAGTTTTTCAGTCTGATATTCTATCATCTTGCTTAACTAATCTCGATTTTTTTTCTACGTTTTTGGCACTGGCAGAGCCAACAGGCCAGTTATAAACTAATCTCGATAAAATTGAGAATTCAATTCGTTCTGATACTTTCAATCCGTTAAAACATACGTAGGTATACCAAAACACTTTAAACAGTTAGTAGTGTTGCCGGCTGAACACCAAGTTTCGCACTTTCGGATGCATGCATTACTGCAGGATAGGAAACCTCAATACATAATAGAAATTGAATTTCTATTATGTTTTTAATAATTTTAATTCTTGAATTCCTATTATGTTTTTCATAAATTTAAATCGGTCATTTCTATTATGTTTTGCATAATGGAAATTCGTGTATTATTATTATGAAAAACATAATGGAAATTCGACTATTTAAATTATTGAAAACATAATGGAAATGCGAGAATTAATATTATGAAAAACATAATACAAATCTGTTTTGTTTTATTCATTCAATAATTTTAATTCTTGGATTTGTATAATGTTTTTCATAATATTAATTCTCGAATTTCTATTATGTTTTCTATAATTTAAATAGTTGAATTTCCATTATGTTTTTCATATTAATAATACAAGTATTTCCATTATGAAAAACATAATAGAAACTGCCGATTTAAAATTATGAAAAACATAATAGAAATTCAATTTCCATTATGAATTGATTATTACCCACAATTTTGCATTGAAAACCAATGGACATAGTCTCAATACATAATATTCGAATTCGAATTTTTATTATGTATTTCATAATTTTAATTCTTGCATTTCTATTATGTTTTTCATAATTTTAAATCGGCAGTTTCTACTATGTTTTTCATAATGGCAATATGTATATTAAAATTATGAAAATACATAATTTTAATTCATCAACAGAATAATTACGGAATATATTTTGAAAGGAGAGATATTTTTATTTTTGTTTTTAAAACTATGTTATTAAATACCAAAACGGCGTGCCATAAGGAAGTATTCTATTTTTTAGATTCAATCAGAAAATGCAATAAAATATAGGGTGTTCCATAAGAAAAAATATAACTTCCACACTCCACACTTTATTGGAGCATGCTGTATATTTTGAAACGTACAAACTACTGAAGTGACAAACAATATACAGTGATGGGCAAATGTGTGGAACCAAGTAAATATCTCTGGAATTATTGAAGATGTCAAAATGGAATTTGGAAGGTGAATACTACAGTAGATTGCCTATTTGTTTTCATATTTTTTAACAATTTTGAACTTCCGGTTTTACCGGAAGTAATGTCGATATTAAAATTTGCAATGGAACACCCTGTATATTATTTCAGTTTCTGATGAAATATTTTATTACGAATACAAAAATATCGATTGATATTAATTGTTAATGTATTTCTAACACATTGTGTCTAGCGAAATGGAAAAAAGGGCAGGTCTGTGATTAATCCTAATCAAAATATCTTAATAATGAGCCTTTCAAATGTATTACAAACGTCAACGTCATTGACCAAAATTTGATTGGTTGATGTTTAGATTTAGTGCAAGCGCGACCTATCAATCGAGGGAAATTTCTTTGTTCAAAATGGGATGGAGATATACCTTCAGTATTAGCCATGCGTCTTACATCTTTTTCTACTGTCCCACTGACAGTTCTTGTCAGGTCTGTACTTTTTTTGAAAGGTCAATCATTATTTACGAGAAGTGAATATAAATCTTATTGTTATATATTTATATGAATAATACAAAAATATGCCTAGATACACGGGAAAACATCAGCATTTTGTGAGTTCTCAAGTATTTTCAGTTGGAAAAAGAAGCTGGTAAGTATTAATTTCATAGCCTTCTCGTATTTTGCTGAATGCGATCCTGATGATTTTATTCATCAAATTTAAGGTTAGATATGTGTCAAAATAGCAAATAAAATGGACGACATAACGAAAACCCGGTTATACGTCACAAACGATGACGCAGGCTTTTGAATAAACCATAGAATTTTTTTCAACTGTACAAACAGTAATGATGGTTGACAATTGACAAGATATGAGTATTAAAGTTATTTTATGTCAAATGTCAATAAGTTATTGTGAGGGGAATTTCGAACTGCCTACCTGTGACACTTGGATATCTTATGACTTTTATGTTCAAATATCTATTCTATTTTGCCTGTTTAAACATGGTGCCATAAGATAAGCATTTTATTTCTTCTTGGGTAAAAAAAAAGGAAGCAGGATAATTCAGTTTTTTTGGATATATTTATCGTTGTGAAATCATGTCTCATTTTACCAGTGTACCTAACAAGGTGTTTTCCTCCAATAACTATTTTGGTACCAGAATATATTACTCATTTGATATTTTGTATAACTCATGTGTAGGAATGATTTTTTATTTAAAATATGCATTCCGATTCCAAAACTAAATTGCTGATTTTGTCCGCGCTGGTACTATAAAATGTGTGCTACCTCATTTTCACGATATAGAGTAAGTATCCTCTAGTTCTGGAAAATTTCAAATTTTTTCACCCAGCACTTTGTTTGTGAAATGAAATAGTTTGGAGCCAAATATAGTTAGTATTTGAAAAAATTGGAAATATTCGATTTCCAAGTGTAAGACGATTGAAGGAGGAATTTCAAATAGTACAGATGTGCGAAAATGAGAATTTGAGAGAATTTAATCTATATATCAAAATATACGGACAACAATCCAATAATAAAAAAGTCACTTTAACCTCCGTACATACTACTGCAGCAAACGCTTATATACATGGTGTTTTCAAATGACACTTACAATGTTTGCATGTAGATACCTCTCGTAAAATTGGACAAAAAGTCCAGCTCATTCACTTTTCAAGTTATGAAAATTCAAATGTTTTCATTTGATAACTTTAAAATAGATGAATAAATTGATTTGACATTTGGCAGGCTGTTTTTAAATGTGAAAAGCTATCCTAAGCAGCATCAGTCTCTTCCAACCCTCTCAATCCTGTCTATTCTCTGTTCACATCAACTTCCAACTCTCTAAATAATCCTTCACCAATAGTTAAACCTATCGCTTTTATTCTAGCTTCATTAACAAATAACATAAACCTCTCACTCACAAACCCCTCTCCGTTTTCTCCAGCCCCTTCCTTCCCAAACACCTAAAAAGCTCATGATTAAATAATTTCTTGAAATCATCCATATCAATCATCACGACTTGGTATTATACTCCGACGCTTCCAAATGTGATACAGGCGTTGGCTGCTCAGTTATCACAGCAAAAAATCTCATTAGCACTTCCCTAATCCCCTCTTTGTGCAGTGTGCATACTGGAGAATTGTACACTATCCTACAAGCTTTTAAGCACATCAACCATTCCAATAAAAAAGTTGCCATCTGTACAGACTCTCTAGCGTCTATCCTATCTATCCAAGAATTATTTACTGAACATCCCATTGTCCAAGAAATCCATGATTCTTATTATCATATTTATTCCCTGAACACCACAGTCACCATTATATGGATACCCTCAAACATTGGTATACCTGGAAATGAACTGGCCGATCAGCATGCCAAAACAGCTTCAGCTACTGCCGCAAATACTTCTCATATCCAAATTTGCAAGGATGTTAAGGCAGGAGCAAAAATAATCGCTAGACATATGTGGCAAACTCACTGGAGCTCCACCAAGACTTCCCTAGTATCCATCCAGTCTATTCTCAACACACCTCTGTTTTCTAGGCCCACTGAACTCTCTAGACAAGAAATATCAATAATACGGAGATTTCGAATTGCCCACACCAAACTAACGCTCAGCTACTTAATGATCTCAAGCAACAGACCTTCCTTTCAAAGCTGCCAGTACCCACTTACTATTAAACACATCCTGGTTGATTGTCGCCAATTTAGCACAAGAAGACGACAACATAAGCTCAAATCCCAGCTGCAAGACATCCTAGGGGACCCAAACCAAATCGAGATAACACTGAATTTCTTAAAAAATACATCACTATATCATGTTAAACTATGTTTTGTAACTATCTGTATTAATTACTGTTTTCTGTAATCGTCTTGTGCAAGTGGCCATAGTTGCCGAGCACATGATTTGAATGAAAAAAAATATATCTTGGAAACTACACATTTTTTGATATGTAAAGGTTATGTGTTTTTTACGTGAAAAACATTGAGGAATACAAAATTAATTAGAAATAGCTACAAATGAGAGGAGAAAAGTGACATATTTTTCCAAATGTACACCACTGGATCAAGAATTGACAAATGTTTTATTTATCAAAATATGTCTTCTCACATTTAAAAACAACCTGCCAAATGTCAAATCAATTCACTCATCCATTTTAGAGTTATCAAATAAACACATTTGAAATAGTAGTTTACCTAACTAGTGCGGAAAGTGATACTTTTCCGCACGCTATTGCAGATGGCCGAACGACGCTAGCGGAGTTCGGCCAGCAATCGCGTGCGGAAAAGTCACTTTACGCACGTGTTAGGTACACTATTTTTTCTACTAGCATCCGGGAAAAACCCAAAAAATAACATAAAGAAACATTTATTATTAAATACATATCAGCAACTTAATTATTATTATTTGGCACCCATTTGATAAGGCTTTTACCAGGAACATGAAAAATTTTTGGAAAAAATTTTTTTTTTTATCAAAAAATTATTGCAGATTTCTAAAAATTTTTTTAACTTTTCAGTCATTTGGTAAACTACAACCATAGAAATATATATTTTAAATATTCAAATTTCAGTATACTCCACAAAAACTCTACAAATTTACTTTCCGCACTACTGCGGAAAAGTGACTCTTTCCGAACGCTTTTTAGTGCGGAAAAGATTCACTTTCCGCACGCTAGTAGAAAAAACATTTTGTCCAATTCAACGAGAGGTTTCTACATGCAAACGTTGTAAGTGTCATTTGACAAAACTCTGTATGAAACTTGCGAAATAGAAAAATTTCAATCACGTCATATCTGAAATATTCCCTCTGAAATAAGATGTTCATCCGAGTATTTGAGCTGAGATCTATACAGGGTGTCCCACGACGAGTGAAAACTATCTGTATATGGCAAAATAGTTATAGTAAAATCATGAAAATTTCTACGTTTGGGTTTTCGGATACAACCTTTTCAACTAAAATATTTTCAAAGATGGCCGACTTCCGGTTCTACCGGAAGTCGACTGTAACTTTGTTATTTTAAATGGAACACCCTGTATATTAATACATTTTTGAAATCTACGTAATATTTTAGTATACTTTTGTCTAAAAACTTTTTTCGAAAAATGCACACTTTTTGAGTTATTGATTTTTTTGTAGAAAACTTTACCGTTGAAGACCCTTATAAATTATTTTTTTACGAGGGGACCCTTGAAGATATGAAAATGGTTTCTCTTCGGTTGCCTTAAGCAAGGTCAAACGTATTCGAATCTATGTTGAACAGTTTTTCATTTTATACAGGGTGTGTATAAAAAGTGTTCAAAGTTTAACTTCATAAATATCAAATTTCTTCATTTTTTTAAATAGAACCACCCTGTTTTTTCTATTTTAATGCATTCGGGAGAAAAAAATGAGGCAAGTTCATGTATACTTTCCTATACCTAAACCTTACCGTTATCCAGATATTAAATGTTTTCTGTAAATTTTCAGAGATGCAGGTGTGGTCTAAATTTTGATACGGATACGGATACGGATACGGATATGGATGTGGTCTACTGACTAGTACATGTTGCGGTATTTTACAGTAACTCAAGCAAGTTGAAAATAATTTTGACAATGAATATTTTATCACAGCTGACTAATTGCTGTACGAAAAATCCTCAAACTTGTGTTCGTGTTTCACTTGACTTTTTATCTGAGTCTGGCCTTTCCCTAATTCACAGCCTGTACAATCCTTCACGGGTAAATGTAAGCGCATCTACTCTTCATGTCATCGTTTATGTGCCAAATATGCGTAATCGGGTCTTATGCGGTAAGTCCGAACTCGTTAACTTGTCGAAGTGTTGAACAATGGTCAACCCAGGTCAACCGATGGGCAAAGACAACCAGCTGGGTCGCTCGTTAAGATAACATTCTGATTGCGGGATAGGTTTGTCGTGGGTTTCACCGGTTACACTCTCTTATCGCAATTGAGGACAGTGGAAGTTAAATACAGCTATCCTTGTGTCACTAGACCACAGACGTCTGCTTGTGTATATCCTATCGTCTGTATGCTGTGTTTATCTTAGCAGGTACAAATCAAAGTTAAATGAATAAAATACGAGAAAGCCATCAATTTATCAAAATTATGGAAACGAAGTGCACTTGGGTTCCCAAAACATCATATTTGAATAACGTTATATCGTTGAGTGATGAATATTTGCAGTCCACGGCAAGTTATTGTTTTTTTTTTGTTTCCATTTGTTTTCATAAAACCTGCAAAGCCGAACATTTTTCAAGAATGTTCTCGAAACGATTAGGCCAAGCAATGGAGCATTCGAATATAGTGATTTTTGACAAAAATTCTAGTAGAAAACGTATGATGCCATCATATAGAAGACATTACGTAGTTCTATTTTGACATGGTTTGAACACGCAAATCAATGTTGTTGAGTAATTTATTATCAACATTTTTAACAAAAATAAACCATCTTTTTTTGGCTTTTTTGTATTGTGTGAAACGTACTGAAGCAGTCTCGATGGTATGTATAGGTAAATTTTGTAAATAATTGAAATACGAACAAAATGAGGGGTAAATATGTCAATCGGATGGTTAGGAACCGATAAAATTAGTCATTTTTTTGAACGTCCATATCCTCGTGATTTTTAATTGCAAGAGAAACTTAATACAAAAAAAGTTTTCCGTATTCCCTTTTTATGCGGGGAGAGCAGGATGGGAGCAAGAAAATCAGCGACCTACCTGGCAAAAAGTGTCAAGATTTTCACCAACACTGGAGGCATATTGGGCTTCTTAGGACTTCCTTGTCCTGGAAGAAGGCCTATTGGAACTAGTCCTTGAAAACGATCATGGTTCCGACAATAGATGACAAATAGTTATCCCGAGAGCAAGAGTATCCGAAGTACTGAGGAAATTACACGACAGTGCATTGGGAGGTCATCTGACACAGCTCAACGTGGAGAAAAGGCTTCTCCAAAGCTGAAAAAATCTTGGAAGGGTCCATACTTAATCAAGAAGGAGATCAACGGCGTCATCTATTGCATAAGTAAGATTCCAAATGGAAAAACGGAAGTAGTCCACCAAAATCGACTAGCGCCATACGAAGAAGACCATGACAGAGAAAAATGCGTTAACCATATCCGGGAAAATCCTGACCCTGGCATTCGTCCTCCGCAAAAAGTTTGAACAATTAGAGAAACTTTCAGAACAGATTCCAACCCCTGGCAAGACACCTGAGACTTAAACACAATTCACGACACATCTCCTATCAGGTAACCAAAAACAAATTTACTTGAATGTGTAAAAAGCGCTACGAAGTCTTCGAGACGTGCTGGAATCCAACGAGAAAAAAACTAGCAATGCCCAAGATAGAAAGCAACCGGTTGGATTGGCATTGGATTAGGAATATGGTGGAAGTGATCTTCGAAGGTACCGATGTCCACATTTTAATCTGTAGCCATTCCTCATGCTATCAGTATCCAATGACGACAGCGCCCTGCTATTTCCATACGACCGGAAAGTGTATCCAGTTGCCGATTTAAGCATGCAGTCCCGGCTACAAAGGAGTTCCGGAGGAACTAACGAGGAGCGGGCAATGTTACAAACTCAGTAACTCGGAGGCCAGTCCTGTCGCGAACTTCAAATTTTGGCGAATGCGCTAGTTTTATTCCGGAAGGTTCTAGAGCTGCGAAAGACTATATATACGAGGGTTTCTGAGTGAGTCGGGAAGTTTTCGGTATACAGTGAATCGGCAAACAGTCAGTATATAGCGAGTGAATAGATAGTGAATGTAAATAATGCAATATTGAAGTGTTGAAGATGAATTGGGACGATTATTATACCGAGTGTAGATACTGTTACGGGAGTGCCCCAGTGAAATTTCCGTATGAGACGACTATGACTCCCTCGCTCACTAGTCGAGAACCATCGCGCCCTCCCACTTGTCGAGAGATTTCTAGTCTATTCAGCGCCTTCAGCAGAACGAGAGATTTCTAGAAATATACCCCACGCGCTGCAAATGATATAGTCGTCATATAGTCATAGAGATACACAGTTAGTGCTCATACTAAAGAAAAGCAATCGCGCATTGATAAAGTGTTTATTGAGTAACTATCATATAAATTATAGTTAGTGTGTTTAGTGTATGACATAAATTATTGAATATGGACAGTATTACATATGAATCTGTAAATATAAATGAAGTAATTGTAAATATAAATAAGAATAAACGTTACATTGGTGTCAGAAGTGGGATTGAAAAATAAATATACAGAAAGATGGCGAAGAAACTTTGTGAATTAAAAGTTTCAGAGCTGCGAAGAGAGTTGGACACAAGTGGAACCAAGTCAGCGTTAGTGGATCGACTGAATTGGATTGGACCCGGAAACGTTTGAACTCACCGACGAAGCGTCCGCCTCTATAACCTCCTCCATAAAAAACGAATTTTTGCCAATGGAAAAAAAATGTCTTCGATGGAAAGTAAACTTTCGGCGGACATGGAAAAAAAAAATATAACCTGCAGCATTGCACCAAACCTTGTTATGTTTTGGGATACGAAGAATACTGGTACACCTAGTATTTGAATTATGGATGTCTATTCCAAATCTTAATATATTGCACATATTTAAAAAATTGGATTGCTTAAATTTATAATATATTACTAGATTTTCTAATACCACAAACTTGACTCACACAAGCATTCTGAATCCTACGTATATGGATGTTATTCAGACTCCATCACAATGATTAAATTGTTTTGGGACTGAGTAATCCATCACATAATGGCTGTTTGTATTACTGGGAAGAAAAGAGCCTCTTTCCCTTCCACAGGACATAGTTTACGCTAGTTGAAATGGAAGGTGAAAAATGTATACTGTTCCTCCTGTTATGTGTTGAAAGATCAGTATTAAGGTGGTCACCAGCCTTTGGAATATTGGAATCTTTGGAAGATTAATTCATTAGCTTAAAAGTGTTAGCTACAGTATTCAAGAATGTTGAGAGAAGTTGATGTATAGCTAATAAATATGCCATTTCTTCAATTTATACAATCGGTTTTTGTTTGTGTAAATGAGAAAAAAAAAGATTTCTCAAGGGATCACTAAACTAATAATTCTGTAATATTGATCAATCGATAATTATTGTAAGAAGACACCGTGTAACCAATTTTCTAATATTTAATTTTTCTGACCATGAATGGACGTAATAAAATTTCTTTACTAAGTCAACATGTACATGTACAAGTTCATTGAAAATTGTAACGACTACCTATTTCAATTATATATTTGATCATTTTTTTCAAAGACCACCAAAAAAACTATCAATTGATAGTTGATACAATTGAAGAAAAGTCTAATATTAATTATTTATCAAGATTAGCGAGATGATACAATTGGTTTTTTATCCCGTGTTACTTATTCTCCCATTTCGCTAAATGATTTCATCAAATTTTGTCGCTTGGTATGAACCAGTACAAGTTTTAGATTAGGAAATTTCTGTGTTTCATTCTTCTAGACGTAATCCCCGCGATTTCCTAATTTTCTTCAATTAATTTCAGCCGCCTCGTCCACAATTCGTACGCGTGGCAACGCTTGGAATTTTGTTTTAAGATGTTAATTAGTTTGCTAACAATAATTCCTTGCATTTAAATTGCGTTTTATGATTTTGAAATAGATGAAAATACGTTGATGCGACGGCACATGCAAATGAAATTTTGGAAATCAATAAAACACAATTTTGATAAGACTCAAATATGGAACGACGTATATCTGTTAAATGTAGTTATTGGACCTAAGTTATCTTCTTTGGTTTTATAACACTTGTGTTATTTCCTTTTAATTCGTTTTTATAAGTTTACTCATGCAAAAAAATCCAATGATTAGTTACAAAGTTGGAAAACTAAAAATGTCGGTTCGCCCCTGATTTTGTTTAACGTTATCCTTATTTGGGAAAACGCTTTAGATAGATAGATGGATGAATTATGACCTCTTGGCCGCTGCTTTGCCGTTTCTTCGTCTAGGTGACAAAACCTGCACATATCCTCGTTCTTCAATCCCATCAGCTTTAAATGCCTATTGAGCTTACAATGCTTCATTAACAGACCCACTACAGGTCTAATTTGGCAATTTCATCCGCTTTTTCGTTGCTCTTATGAACCTTGTGCCCCTTGTCTCCCTCTACGGAGTCAAGTTCCCTTACTGCTGCTTGGCTGTGGTGAATCGCCGTCATTTCCGCCTGGAAAACTGTGACGTTCCTTGATAGGCCTACTGGGAAGGCTATCCTTTACTTCAGCTTTAGATTAAATTAGAATTGGAGTGGCTCTTTGTCCTATCCCACTGCGACCTTTCCAGATCTATTGTGATCCTCCCTATATTCAGAGCTCGATATCCAGCTTTATTCTTTCTATTACACCCAATAGCCTGGTTACCGCCTCCTTCGCGTAGCTCTCTGTCCTCGGTTTTTCTTCTCAGAATAGGTAAAACCGCAACCTTGCAAGGCCTTTGAACTCACAAAGTACGTGCTCTGCGGTTTAGTCTTCTTCCTGGTAGAGCCTGCATAGGCTGTCTTCTGCTAGTCCAATTGTATGCGTATGTTTCCTCAGCCTATAGTGCCCGGTTAACATTCCTACTATTATTCTCGTCGACTTTGACATAGTAGGTAGTGTGACAGTTTGGACGAAGGGCTTCTAAGGAATAATTTAGCGTGCTTTGTCCTGGGGTTACATACCACCAGTGCAACGCCTGGCTGTTTATCCATTTGTGGATTCTTCCTTTACTTAGGCATTTAGCAATTTCATAGGAAGGTTCTGGCCCTATCATGACCTCCGCTGCTCCCTGCTTGACTAATTCATCGGCCTTTTCATTGCCTTTTATTCCTTGGTGGCCTGGTTCCCAGGCTAGGCACTCTATTATGATTACCCAGCCTGTTGAGGGACTTACGACATTCCCACACCAGATTTGATGTTATTTTATATGGGCGTATCGCCTTAAGTGCTGCTTGGATGTTAGAGTAGATGACGATTCTTTGATTATTCACCTCCCGTCTTATCAACTCTTCTGCACAGCATTGCACCGCTATTACTTGTGCCTGAAAGACAGTAGCATGCTCCCCTAGGCTTAGAGAGATCGCGATTTTCTCCTGTACCCAGTATATTCCGGCTCTTACTCCAGACTCTGTTTTAGAGCCATCAGTGTACCAGTTGAGTTTCGCTATTATGAGAGGCACAGCTTCCCAGCCCTTTCTCTCTGGAATGAAGATTGTATATTCGTTATTAAAACTATGTTGTGGGGCAATCTTATCCTTTGGCATTCCCAGTATTGGATCGCTGCTTTCATCTCTTTACGTAGCTCTTTGTAGACCCTATCGTGTTGTTGGCTTATCGAAGGAGGTCCCTGTGATAATATGTTACTGACAGATTTAATGAGGATATGCAGTGGTAGTAGGTTTAATATCATCTCCAGGGCCGCTGTCGGAGTCGTTTTCATGGCCCCTGTGATACTCAAGCAGGCCTGCCTTTGAATACCACTTAGCTGCCTTTGCGCTCCAATCTGCAGTGTCCTGGCCCACCAGACAACTGATCCATAGGTTATGATTGGCCTCACTACCTGTGTATATAACCATTTGGTCATGTTAGGATTTAATCCCCAATTCTTCCCACACATTTGCCTGCACCTTCCAAGAGCGATTCTGGCTTTTGTAATCCTTTGTAATCCTACTTCACCCCCACTCTTGTTTTACTAACGTACATCATTTTGTGGGAATTCTAAGTTCGTAATTTCACGCCTTTCTGCATATCTCGTAGCTGGTTCCATACTTTTCTTAATGTCTATCTGAACTATCTGAAGTAGTAGTGCAGGAATTAAAGTACAAGTATAAAAATGAGGTTTATACACCTATATTCAACCTATTTTGAGAGTCCAAAGAGTCTTTGAGGTTATTGTGTTGTGTTCATCTAAAAATCAACAGTCTCTAGTAAATGGGTGTTGAATTTTGGGGGTTGTTCGTTCACCAAGTACTTTATATTCAGTTTTGGAAATATTATCATTTTCAACCCACTTTTGTCGTCTATAATAAGAGACTTTTGACCAGTCACCACCAGGGTAAATGTAATTATTCACAACCATATATGAATTGCTCTGATTACTAATGTCATTAAGGGCGGGTTGTATCGCAGTTGGTTACCATTTGATTAACGCTAACCACTGGTTACAACGTGGTAAGTCGTTGTATCGCCTGCTAACAAGTGGTTATACGTTGGTTAAGACTAGGTTTTCTAACTATTTGATATCTGATGGTTAACTTCATGTTTTGTCACATAACGGTTATTTTATTAGCGATTTGTGTAGTTTGATGCATTGACATTTGTTTATAGACAGGATTTTTGTTAGGTTATGTTATGCAGTTACAGTCTCTAGAATTCTGTATTGAATGAAAGTTTTAAATAGACCTCAAAGTAAATAAATTGTTTAGCCATACGATAAATATTCAAAGAGACAATTTGAGAGGCTTGGAATTAACTGACGATGAAGACTTTGTGGAGCTAATTGAATTGGTACTATTTCCAAGAGCTCCAAGAAATTTTAGAATAAGAGAAAACCATTTTGTAAAATGGAACAATGGAGAGTTTGCTGCAAGATTTAGACTACCTAAAGAAACTGTCGTGATAAAAATATGCTAAATACTAATTATTAATAAATGAATCTAATGCAAGCTAATTTAATATTAATAATTATCAATAAAAACTACACAACTAAATTCATATTTAGGTTGAATTTTAAAAAGAATGCTAATATCACAATATATAACATCAATCACAATAGACAAACCATAGACAAACAACGTCAAATCAAAACATGAAGTTAGATAACAGTTCTACCAACACCACAAAACTTTCAGTTACGTGACCAGCAACTAACTATCTGCGCGGCAACTCAACAACTGGTTAAAATTTAACCATTTGTTTCGTAACCAGTGAGTTAACCAATTGCGATACAACCCGCCCTAAACGTAAGAAAGTGTCAATTACATACCTTCACTCACCGCCCTCTAAAATATTGTGATCGTTAATATCATCTATTTTATAGCTTGGCAAGTTTATCTGAACCCGTGGAAGGAATGCAGTCGAAAACATTCGATATTGCCATATTTAATTATGGAAAAGTGTAGTATACAATGTATTGATGATAATTAGAAAATAGACTCTCTATTCTCAATAATATGATTGAACGTTAATTCTTCAACATTTTTTTTCAGGATATGAATATTAAAATATGAACACTTTTCCAAATTTGTTATGAATTTCTTCAAGCTCTGGCAGCGTTGTGCGGAAACCATAATAACCACACCCTCCGAATTGCATAATTGGTGACTTCTTATTGGAAAGCGCATGCGTGTGTTCTTCCCTCTCACTTCGTCAATAGATTGATATCGATTTATCCAGTGGCGTTGGTAGGCAGTGACCTTAGTTTTTTCAGTTTTACTTTATAAAATAGGTACAGCACGCCATTTGTACGTTTATGACAAATAAGCGCCTTGTTTCCTCGCCTCTTACCGATGCCCCGTAGGTTCAGATGAACTTGCCAAACTAGAAATGAATATTTTTCATATTTAAAAATATCACACATTGATAAATATTATAATACCCATTTCTGGAAAGGTACAATCCATCAATTCCTTATCGGAGAACATTTTTCTCAATTAATTATTCGCGAACTGGATATATCCATCCGACGGAACAAATATTTATTAATAATTTTGATCGGGATAGGATAGTTGCGAATAAAATATTATACAAACATCGGTAGGAAGTTTCATTCCTGTCTCGAGATAATAGCTAACCTCTAAACAGTCATGAAACTCTTTCCACTTCGGTGTGTAATATACTATTATCCACAACGATATATAGAATGCTTTTAATTACTTACGTCATTGGATTCATATTTTTTTTTCATAGCGATTCCTGGATTTCTCTGGGATTATTGCCTCTCATCCTATTTGCCACGCTTTTTTTACTTCAATATCAATCTCACTCATTTTATATTAGTAAATAAATCGAAAATTTAAGTTCAAAGAATAG
The DNA here is from genome assembly GCA_963978555.1 of Galerucella nymphaeae. Lineage (NCBI taxonomy): Eukaryota > Metazoa > Arthropoda > Insecta > Coleoptera > Chrysomelidae > Galerucella > Galerucella nymphaeae. Next base: position 14,157,899 of record OZ021718.1, read on the forward strand.
ACTTCAAAATATAATCTAAAGTTTCACAGATGTATTTGTTTGTTGATAAATAATATCTTGGCAGCTCGGCAACCACCCACTTTATACCAAAATGTAAATATAAATGTCACTTTTCATTTTTTGTCGTTCTTTTCGAAGAAATTTGAATTATTCCATTCAAAATTTATTTCAATAAAATTGCGCAAAAATGGTATAAGCATCTCGAACGTTAAGGGTCTTACCGGTCTCCAAACATCGCTGTCGACCGGTAAGCAGCTCTTACCGTTCGTAATACTTAATGTACTATAAAGCTTTAAGAGAATACGAGAAATTTGAAAAGTTTTCACGATACTTAAATAGATAAAAAAAGCACTCCATACACATATAACTAGATAGGTACTGTCGTTTTTACAAACCAGCCTCGTTTTCAAGAATACAACGATAAATGGTCTTTGTGGAGTAATGAATAATAGGATAATGAATTAATTCAGTAGAAGAGCACTTTGTACTGCTTCAAAAGTGGAAACATAAAGGCATGTAAGATTAAGTCGAAGTGAATGAAAATTAATAATGAATGGAAGAAGGAGGTTGAAAAGACCCTCTATAGAATATATGTGAACTGCCGCGAGTTTATTTTGCAGCTTTACCTTAGTTGAATTTGAAATTTTCAATATAATTGTTGAAAAGGCAATCCACGTTTTGTGATAATATATGTCTAGAACTACAAGGTAAAAGCACTGTCTCGAAAATTTGCGGTTTTCAAAATAAATATGAATTATCCGAAATTTCTTTTACAACATTGAAGATAATGAATATACTTTTGTGCATTTTGGTTACCTTGTTGATTTATCGGTTTCGTCAATATTCAGAATTCCACAAATCATACTCCTTTTTGCCTGTCTACTTCCCACATTGATTATTGTACCATTGTTTCATAGCTTATTCGGGTGAAGCACGAATTTTGTTCAAAACGGAAAGTATCTGTATTTGAAGCTCTCAGTTGATTTAGCTTTAAGATAATTCTTCAACATCTCAGAGTCCGGTTAATATTTTTCCAACATAGGTAAATAATTATGTGAAAGTTTATACGGACCAGAATGAATTATGTCAACCCACCTGGAGATATAATATACTTTTCATTTTCTCAAAAAAAAGCGATTGTGCTATTAATAAAAGCAAAATTAATAACTTTAAATTGATATAGATTATACGAAAAGTTCATTCATTAACCAATTCAGACATGATATTCCTACACATTTTCATATGTCGACAGAAATAAATTTCTTGTTTTTACAAGAACTATTTTCGTTTCCATTGGAAGGATACCAGCTGAGTTTACATTGGGTACATCGGTCTCATTCATGCAGCTTTATATTTATTAATAAACCACTTACGAATGAACATCTGGCCGCTACCAAGAGTCATTCATAAAAGTTACGGCATTTACAATAAATCGAAAACTTTCTAATTTCATCCAAATGTATTCGTACTGAATAAAGTTTCGCTCTCGCTGTTGAGCTTCCAAGGAAGTGATTTGTTTTTTCATTTGGAGTTTGCTCAAAAGTCTATTCAGTGGAAGAGGGTCGCATTCTGTACGCGCGGGGGTGTTTTCCTTTTTAACAGGCAAAAGCCAGCTTCATGGTCATAGAAAGAGAAATCACTAAGTAGTCAACCGATTTGATGCGGATCATTTGAAATTACTCCAAATAACACAAGACTTTTTATATATATTATTCTCCTCTACGATCGTGCGTTTCAACCCACTTTGCGCACGCACTAGTGCGGGAAAGTGGAATTATGCAAATTTTCAACCTTATTAGATAGTTTTTCACTTCGCAAGTTATAACTATTGTTACTACAGGTGAATACATATTTACGAAATAGTCAATCAAACAAAATCTACCAACATCTTCTCTAGATTTTTGTTGCATTTTAAATTTTTTTGAAAATATAAAAATATTGAAGATATTTTCATATTTATAATCCTTGCACCAAATAACTCTTCCACTGGACCAGCAATTGTAATTTACATAAGAAATTTTGTTCCTAGTATTAGATAATATTTATAATAATTAGTAGTTTTTAGTTGAAGTTATGTATATGTATGTTGGAATGGAATAATTTTTTGATAATGGGCTTGTATACTTTTTTTTTATTGGTGAACCATTTTACCTATTTAAAGCACGCCCCAGCGTGCTTAAAACGAACTTTGTCCACGACCACCTAATAATAAGCCGATATTTTACCTCCTAACAAAAGGTATATGGTACCCATATATCAACTGTCGTGAATTATGAACCATAATGCACTACAGTGTATTATGAACTAGAGATGGGGGTACCTACAATATGAAATAAACTATTAAATCTGTGTATTTTGTTCAGGAAATTTGTTTCTGACATATATCGTATCGATAAAATATTGTAATTTTTAGTATTGAAACTTTTCATAGCGATATTTTCTAATATTAAGTATTTTAAACCAAAATTTTTAAACAGTACGTTGTATTGATACTTTCTACAGTATCGCCCATCTCTATATATGTCAAATTATATTTTTTTGTAGCTGTCAGAACATTTTGAAGTTAGTATAATACCAAATCGTTACTGACTTTTATTTAATAAAGAAATCAAGTGTTGTGGACAAAGTATAGTATTCTACTCGAAATTTATGGCCATAATTCACTTGGGTGACTTGCGCCTCTCGCCTGCGGCTCGTGACGCAAACGTCACCCATCATGAATTATGGCTATCATAAATTGCTCGTTTAATAATATACTATTAAAACACGCGCGTTTTTTAAAGTTACCATGGCAACATCAACATATCGAGAAACGAAATGTGATGTCTAATGGTACATATAAATGACAATTTTTGTATCATTGATCTGACAGAAGTAGGTACTTTGTAACGTCAAAACCTTTATTTAAACAATATTAAACAATCTGAATTTCATAAATAAAAATGGAAAGTGCAAGTGATATTGTTTGAGATAATAATATTTCGATTTTTCAAATCGGAGAAATTGGTATTTAATTTGATACTATTAACATTTCCATGACAACGCAAGGTAAACTAATGTCATCACGAATTCAACCCTTTTACATTATCACTTCCTATTTCTTTTCCTTGTAGTATTAATAGATACCAGTATTTATGATCTCAAAGTGCACCAATAAAAAAAAATAGCTTAAAGTATTCGTGTATAACTGGTCTTTAAAACACTTGCTCTATTTCGCGCGTGTTTTAAAGACCTCAATATCCACTTACCGTTTCCAACTCGTGCGCAAAGTGTGTTTCCCGCACTTGTCAGCTTGCTCGAATTCCGCTCCGCGTCGTTTATGCAAAACACACCAATTTGGGACGCCCTGTACAAACTTACCTCTTCAAAATTACCTTCAGACACTATAGTACATACTTATGTCTTCAAGAATATTTGATGTAATTTGGACTCAAATGATTATACCAAGATTCCCCAAGTTTTGGATATTCCGGCTACCATCGCAAATCTTATAAAATTTGATACATTTCAGGTCCTCTCTCGAGTATAACAGATTGTTAGACCGGAAATTAGGTCTACGAGAGATTCCATTATACGTATAATAGCTACTCTCCATCCGAATAAAACCATTAATTACAAAATATAATGAAGTTTAGGATTCATATTTTGGAAGAAACTTCCTTTGAATTAAAATTAATGAACTGCAAGCAGTTCTGATGTCAAAAAAATTGGGGATTGGATTTAAATGAAAAAACGTTTTTAACTGTTTTCAACGGATTTTGTCTTTTCGACGTTCCGACTATCACTTAAGCTGATTTCATCAAGAAAATAATTATAAACGCCCCCCGGCGCGCTTACACTATGGTTATTTGAGATCAACGATCAAAGTTTTTTCACAGGGTATGATAAATCTAAATAGATCTATTACCATGGGAGAACCCAAAAAAAGTTTATCTAAAAAATTGCATCTTTATGTTTCATATTCGAAAATCAGTTACAATGTTACTCCGGACCAAAAAGTAAATATATTTTTTTCAACTTTGTAACTGCTTAACTTGCCCATTTTAAAAATATAAGGCTGTAATTTGATAATTAGAGTATTTCAGTTACAACAATTCTTTTCTCATCAAAATCGTAACAAGTGAAACTTGAGCATATTGTTTCTTTATGTAGTGACGGCTACTATGGTTCATTCAATAGCTTTTTTGGTGTGCGTCATCGTTTGCGACGTATAACCGGCTTTTCACTTTTCATAAATAATAATTGACCATAAACAACAAAGTACAGACCTAACAAGAACTGTCATTGTGACAGTAGAAAAAGATATAGAAAAAGGTAATACAAATTGCCAATACGAAAGGTATATCTGCATTCTATTTTGAATGAAGAAATTTCTCATGATTGGAAGGTCGCGCTTCCGCTTAATCTAAACATCAACCAATCAAATTTTTGTGATTCAATGATTAGGGTTAACGGTTGTAGTACATTTCAACTGTTCATTATTGTGATCAGGGTAGGGGATCTCTGAAGGCGCGTGGGTGCTGCCACATAAAAAGTCCCGTCAGTACTAAAATTTGTAATTTAATGAAAACTGTGACGCCGTTAGTAGCAGTTGCAGATTCTTCCACATATATATTAAAGCTGACATCCTAACCTGACAACCATTGACAACTGCTTATTTGTGTGTGTGTGTGTTGAGTATTCGTATTTGGTTTTATTGTTCATAATGGGACTTCTACTTTAGGAGACAATGTCAAGAATATGTTTTGTGGAAGACTGTAATGTGAGGTGCACACGGTAAGCTTTATCTTCATTAAAAAATATGTTCCATTAAATAGAAAGTGACAGAAGTAGTAGTTATTCTTCCATACAACTTTGAACTTCCCAGCATCATTGTTGAATCACAAACATTTATTTTTCTTCATTTTTGTCATTTAAATATGTACAAAAACGTTTCATTTATTGTATACTTTTTTTAATCAATAAAATATATGATCTTGATGATTATTGCTTTATTTTTCACAATTCAGACATTATATGATCCATTTTTTGACATTTCATTTAATTTTACTTGACTTTCCATTGTTATTATTGTAATATCAATCTAATGTTGAGTAATTTCAAATGAAATATCGAAAAATGGATCGTAAATGTCATTTTGTAATAAAAGTAAAGTTACAGTAATTTTGAATATAACGCGAAACGTGCAAGAAAGATATTAATAATCGATGACGTACACCAAAAAGGCTATTGAATGAACCATACCAGAGTTTGTTCAACCTTCCTTTTCCGTTACGTCATACTTTATCCATCTTGCTCTCATTCATGAAATGGATGAGACGGAATTATGACGTCATTAAATGTAATGTAAAATTGCCGAATACGTCACATATTATAACGTAACGCCAAAGGATGGTTGAACAAACTTTAGCGTCAAAAGACACTTGAATATCAAATCGCACGCACTTAACCACATCAAATATTGGAAGGAGAAGGATTGCAAGTGTATATACCTCGTATAAATTTTTATATCTGATATTATATTAATGGATTTGGAGTATAAAAACATGTTTATGGAAAATAGTATTTTTTCGTAAAATTAATAATAAAAAAATTCTCCTCATGCTGCGAACTTGTGGCGCACTGTATATAATTGAGAACTCAAAAAACAATAATATTTCGTTCGTGATCTGACTTGCTTGAAACCTGGTCAAATAAATAAGTGAGTTAACTGTCTTTGTAACAAACATAAAATTTTCACTTCACATCTAACGGAAAGGGGAGAAAGTTTCTAGGAGTTCTACTGTTAGATCCTTTAAATTTATTGTTGCAAACTCACGTAATTTTGACAACCAACTTCTACTTAAGTACAATTCTGGTCATGTAATAAAGGACATCTGGATAATGTACTTTGCGAGTGGTAAATCTTGATCCAAATCTGAGGGTTCCGAAGTTTTGTAAAGTCTGTCGTTTTGTATTTGTGGTTGATTTCGCGACACAACTACAACTTTCATGATATACAACAAGGTCTGTGAAAGTGTAAAGCATTAGTTACTGTATCGCTGACATTTTCTTAGAATAAAAAGTGGAAGAAGTGTTATCTATTATATTTTGTAACCATTTTTTTAGTAGATGCATTTATACAACTATTATTTGTTCCGTTCTACGGAAAAGTGAAGTAATTTGATAACGTCCATACAGGGTGGTACATTAGAAACAGTCCACCTCAAATATTGTTGGCGGGGAGGTTTTTACGGCAAACCCCGAGACACGCCTATTTTATTTTCAAGGGAGACAGCTTTTGATAGTTACTTCATAGGTACTTCTACCTGGAAAAGTGAAAGGAAAAAAAAATTGTCAGAAAAGTTTTATTCAAATTTTATTTTACCAAATGCCACAGTTATTCGGCGGCGAAGATCTTCTAAATAGTTTGGTTGCGTTTTGTAAACAGCACATTTTAAATAAACCCATAATAAAAAGTCCAGCGGTGATAGATCAAGCGATCTTGGGGGCCATCCAATGGAACCTCTTCTACCAATCGGGTGAAATGTTGATCTAAAAAGTCACGTACAGGAGCTGCGTAGTGTGGTGTAGCGCCATCCTGTTGAAAAAGCAAAATAATTTTCCGGGATCTGATCATCGTTTTCCTCTATCTTCGCAATTTGGGGGTAGATGAGGTCTTCGAGAAAATTAAGATAAGATTTACCTATCAAGTTATGAGGTAGGAAAAACGGACCAACAATATCATTTTTTTACACCCACATGTATATTATCCATTTTTTGCACAGTTTACAAAATGGAAATGTAGGCAATATCGGTTAACTGAACGTATATGATTCATATACATCCTAGAACGTATATGAAATCCACCAATCAGAATTCGCGTTTAGTATTCGTCAACTCTCCTTTTTTGAGTTTCAAAGAAACGTCAAAATAACTTATCGAAAAAAAGGCTTTCCTAGAAGCCCTGGATCAGGAATATTTATTTACAATAATAAACATAAATAAAATAATCCGTATAAATTAACAACAAATACTGAAAACAGAATAAAATGGGTATTTAAGAGGACTTCTGATAGACGTCAGCTTTTATAAAATTATGTAATTCATGTGACGTTATAGATATCGGGTTTGAACATTCCTCGGTAGTCTAGTGGTAAGCATACCATACTCCCGCACGCTAGGTCCAGGGTTCGATTCCCAATGAAAAAATTTTTTTTATTGTTAATTTTATTTCTAAATAATTATTCCGTTTGATATTGATTGGTAAAATTATGAAAATTTTGAAATTGAAAATATATTACAGTTGAGATTACAGCTTATTGAAATGTTTATTTTCTAGATTTTTTAAGTGGGTCGTAGAAAAAATATACTGTTCGACTCGTGTAGATTGTCCATATCCACACTAGTTGCACAAACTACTATTCCACCCCAGCCTACACATTACATGTTTATGTAGCCAGTGTATGTTGTTCTCTCATAATTGCAGGAGCTGAATCACTTCAATATCTGCAATGAATCTTATAGGGATGGGATTTATGCTGTTTCAAGTCCCTCTGAATGCTTCTACGTGGAATTCCTGTAGCTGCTGCTATTTATCTCGTGCTTGAAGTGGGATCCAATGCAACATATCCCAAAAGTGCAACCTCTTTAGCCTCGTTAGTAACAGGATAATGTATTCCATATTTTCTATGAGCAACGTTTCCGGTCTCCATGAACTTAGATATTAAATTTACCACGTACGGATGTCTTACATTTTTACGGGGATGACGTTCATCACAAACTTACAGCTACCCTCGTAGATTTCAAACTCTTATATCAGAGAGTCAAAAATCCAATCAAGAACTACAATTTTTACCGAGCCACAAAAACGATCCAACAAAAAATAAATTCAAATTAAAATTTATTTCAGTTGATATTCCTGAAATCAAATTTTGGTTGAAGTATCGCACACCATACAAATGCCCTATATTCCGAAGGCTTATCACATCCGGGATATAAAGCAACCACTAAAATTATAAAACGGAGATATTTCCAAGAAATAATTTTTTTTTTATTCTGTGTAAAAAAATTTTTTATTTTAAAATTGCAAAGCGCTTTCGGATGTTAAGCCATCTTCAGTGCCTCACCTGCAAGTAAGCAATAGTTGTTTTAAATCAAAGTTAAGAAATTTTTAAATGAATTACTCACTCGTCAGGCGATTACAAAAAAAAACCATCCATTGAAAAGTTCACAACACATTTTTTTCAAAAATTGAAATTTTCCAATTAAAAATACATGTAAGTTTTATAAAATTTATCCCTTATTTAGGGTACTGTCATTAATATGTATTTTTTATCATACTTGATTTTCAGGTACACCTATTGGCGTAACGGTAATTGAATTGACACTGAATTAATAATTAATTTGAAATCAACAAAAAACTTACATGGAACTATGAAAGATATTTCTGGCCTGCAATGATTCGAGACATACATAAATAGGTTGAATTTTGTCATCCATGCCAAAAAGCGAAAGTTTCCAGGCATACTAAAGCATCTATAAGTGATTTACACGTTCCCAAAAGTCGTTTTGAGCATATTCACATGGATATCGTAGAACCTCTCAAAATGTGCCAAGGATGTAATTATCTCGTAACAATCGTCGATAGAGCTACTGGGTGGCTATCGCGTTTCGGTGTACCACTTAGGATAACTCACAATCAAGGTGCACAATTTGAGTCACACTTGTTCAAGAGTTTAGGCAAAAGGCTGGGTTTTCAGTCGACTCGAACAACTTCTTATCATCCTCAAGCTAATGGAATTGTTGAACGTTTCCATAGAGCACTCAAATCGGCCCTTACGGCTGAATTAATTGAAAATGGGAGTCGGCCCTTACGGCTGAATTAATTGAAAATGGGAGTTAGAAAGCACATCTTCCTTTTGTGTTGTTGTGTCTTAGATCCTCACTCAAGAAAGATTTGCATTGTTCCGCAGCAGAGTTGGTATATGGTCATTCCTTGAAGTTACCAGGTGAATTTTTAGTCGACACTCAAGTCGAACCAGATCAATTACGACATTGAGGCCCGGTTTATCAATAGCAATTTATCCGTCAGTTAAGGCTTAACTACCAGTTATTTTGGAAAGGTCAGTTTATCAACAACAGGATAACTTTATCCGGCAGATAAAATGTCAAATATTTATCTGTCAGTTACAACTGGCGGTTAGGTCGATATCTGGAGGTTAAGGTCTATCTATGGGTCTATCACATAAGCTCAATTTATTCGGTAGAGTTGTTTTGATTACATGTGGTGTTGCTCACGTTACAGAAGTCTCCAGATATATAATGTTAAGAATTTTCATGTTGCATAAAACCTGAATGTGAGAAGAAGCTGGTCTATTGGCCTTATACTGTTATTCCTAAAAATCTTGCATGAAAATACTGGTCAACCCACTCTTCGAAGTTGTCCACTATTTCCCTAACTGTATAAGGCCTTCTTTCGTACTCAAGAATTTGCACAATATCCTCGTACTCGTTGCCATCCAGAATATTATCATTCAGAAAATTCATATTTATCAACAACTAAAAGCTCTTCAAGAAAGAAAAACAAAAACAAATAAACCTTTGAATAAACATTCCACAATAACCTAGAAAAAATATCAATTGATGTGACATGACCTTGTTCTTGTATCAACCAATGAGATAGCTTACATTCATTCGTCAGCACTGCCAACTTTCATTATCTGTCAGTTAACAAACTAGAGAATAAAAACAAGTTGATAAACCGGTTCCTAGTAAACTGGAACTTTATCTGCTAGTTACTTTCATCCGACGGATACTTAACTGATGGATAATATTGGTTATTGATAAACCGGGCCTGAGTCAATAAAATATTCGTTTCTCCTGAATTAGAAAAAACCAATTACGTTTTTGTTGAAATACAAGGCATAAAACCTGCACTATCTTTTGAAGGTCCTTTTAGAGTTCTTAAAAAGGATGGAAATACGTTCACAATTTTTGAAAATGGAAAGGAACAAGCTGTTGGCATTAATAATTTGAAACCTGCATTCGTTTTATCGGAAGACAAAGATTCTTTATCAGTTCCCAGATTCACTGAGGCCCGGTTTATCAATAACCAATATTATCCATCAGTTAAGTATCCGTCGGATAAAAATAACTAGCAGATAAAGTTCCTGTTTGTTTGGAAGCGGTTTATCAACTCGTTTTTATTCTCTAGTTTGTTAACTGACAGATAATGAAAGTTGGCAATGCTGACGAATGAATGTAAGCAATCTAATTGGTTGTTACAAGAACAAGGTCATGTCACATCAATTGACATTTTTGTTAGGGTATTGGTGAGTGTTTATCCAAAGGTTTATGTGTTATTATTTTTTCTTTCTTGTTTTTGGTTGTTGATAAATATTAATTTTTTGAATGATAATATTCTGTGCAAATTCTTGAGTGCGAAAGAGGGCCTTATACAGTTAGGGAAATAGTGGACAGCTTCGAAAAGTGGGTTGACCAGGATTCTCATGCAAGATTTTTAGAAATAAGAGCATTCAATAGAGCAGCTTCTTCTCACACTTAGGTTTCATGCAACAGGAAAATTCTGAATATCATATATTTGGAGACTTCTATAACGTGAGCAGCACCACAACGAAATCAAAACAATTCTATCGAATAAAGAGAGGTTATGTGATAGACCTTAACCTTCAGATATCGACCTATCAACCATCCACCTTAAATGTTCATCTCATCCAAGGTCTACTCTAACTTAAGGTGAACCTTAAACTTTAGATGGTTTGCTAATTTGCTACTCAACGAAATCTTAGATAAGTGGCGAGCAGCTATGGCAACACCGAGAAAGCTACTTTTTAATTTGTACCTAGATGAAGACATGACAATTATTGACAGACATTCAAGAGATAATTTGTGTTATCGAGTTTGATTTCACGAAGTTTGATTTCACGAAGTTTGATTGTTGATTTTGTTTGTACCTGCAGGTGGTTTATTAAAAATGAATACATATTAATAATTGTGATGATGATAATAATATTAGAAAAAAGAGGACTCCAAATTTTACTGGACGAGAGAAGACAGCTCTTTTCAACCTAATATATAGTCATAAAGCAATTATAGAAAATGAAAGGGCCGATGTAGTTACCTGGCGTGAGAAGGAAAACGCGTGGATTAAAATAACTTCGCTATTTAATAGCCAATCTCCGGAAGGAATACCACGAACAAAAGAGTCGTGTTCGATTCCTGCCTCAATTAGGTTCAAAATGTTTAGGCAGGTAGGTTTTGTCACCCTAAATCGCGAAAAGAATATCAAATTATCCCAGCTATTAGAATATTCCTTTCTATGATAAATTCTTCTGGAGATTCCATGAAAGATCAAGTATGGATCGTCTAAATCGTCATCATCATGAACAAAATTATTCATAATTATTTTTTCAATAAACAATGAAGACGCCACAGCTAAAAAAAAGCAAATACTACAACAACAACACGCATGTAGGCGAACATTAAGCGGCACAATTCCTAGGCTTAACTAAGTCACACATAAGGTACACCTCAAAACTCTGTTGATCACCCGTGCAAACCAAATTGTGATATTAAGGTCACCTTAAAGTTGAGCTTCACTTATCTTTCGTATAACCGGTGCAAATGGCCCTAATAGGATTATCCAAAATGAAAAAATGAGATGTCAAACCCATCCACCTGAAGCGCTAGTCGCAATTGAGTCGTCGAAATAGGCAAGGCAGCTGAGGCCAAGAAACATACTAAGGGAACTATTTCATAGCGATTTTTTTTAATGAAAGATTGTTCATTTGAATTACTTATGCCTGATTCCACCAACCATTTCCTTAAGTTAGATAACACCTAAAGGGAATTTAGGAATTCCTAAATGCAACTTACATTTTACCACGTTTTAAGTAATACCTAAGAGTATTACTTAACACGTATTTCCCATCACTTTTTGATCAAGTTTTTTTCACTTTTTCATGCTATTTTTGTTATTAGTATATTAAAGTATAAGTGGACTTTCAGGTCTTTAAAACACGCGCGATTTTTCGAGCACGACGGCAAAGCCGGAGTGCTCGAAATAGAGCAAGTGTTTTGAGACCAGTTATCCACGAATACTTTACGCTATTTTTTTTTATTGGTGCACTTTGAAATCATAAATACTGATATCTATTACTACTACAAGGTAAAGAAATGAAAATAACTGATAATGTGAATTGGTTGAATTCGTGATGACATTAGTTTACCTTGCGTTGTCATGGAAATGTTAATAGTATCAAATTAAATACCATTTCCTCCGATTTGAAAGATCGAAATATTAATATCTCAAACAATAAGTATCATCTGCACTTTCCATTTTCATTTATAAAATTGAAATTGTTAAATATTGTTCAAATGAAGGTTTTGACGTTACAAAATACTCCTGTCAGATCAATAATAAAAAAAATTGTCAAAGGTAATACCACGAGTGCTTCAAATTTTATCGATAATTTTTTCTTTTCCACGAAAACTTGTTTATTTGGCAAAAATATGAAAACAAACCGATTTGATAAAATCACGACTCCGTTAGGAGGAGTGATTTTATCTAAATTCGGTTTGTTTGAATGTTTTTGCCTCAAATAAACAAGTTTGAGTGATGAAAATAAAAAATTATGTGATAAAATTTGAAGAGCGAGTTGTATTTGGGAAGATTATTTTTTTCAACAATTTAAAAGGATTTTTGAAAGCGCTTTTAGTTGTCAATAATGACAAATTCAAAGTAAAATTTTGACGTTTCGATGTAAACAAGGTTTTATCGATGAGGAAGCATAATTATCAGTATAATACCGAATGATTGGCTAGAATAATGTATTGCTATTGGTTAAAACCACCAAAATGTCAGATTTTGACAAGTGAAAAAAATAATCATTTAAACTTAAACCATTAGACATTACACATCGTTTCTCGAGATGTTGCCATGGTAACTTTAAAAAACGCGCGTGTTTTAAAGTTCGTTTGAAACACGCTGGGGCGTGCTTTAAACGAGTAAAAAGGTTCACCAATGAAAAAATTTGTTTTCACATTTTTCAATAATACAATACTATGATTGGTAGAAAATTTCTTGAGGAAACCTATGACATCAACTCAATTTTTCAATAAAACAAACTTTTATGTAAATAAAAATGGTGACAACTATATGACAGCTGTGATGAATTTTAAAATCTTTTCTTTTCGTGCTTAAGGCCTTAGCTGCCAGGCCTGTTTAGACAACTCAATTGCAGCTAGCGCTTCAGGTGGATGGGTTTGAAACCTCATTTTTGTAATCAAGGTCATCCTATAAACTTTCACTTCTATAGGTTAGACTGTTTTGTGGACCTATCCGCCAGTTGAAACTGACAGATGAATATTTGTCATTTTATCTGCCTAATAAAGTTATCCTGTTGTTAATAAACCGACGAAACCGACCTTTCTAAAATAACTGGTAGTTAAGCATTAACTGACTTCACTCTTATTAGTTTTCATCAGACTTTACTATTTTAACGTTGCATTATTTCAAACCCATTTTTCTTTTAAACGGGGTAGTTGTGTGGTGACCACATAACATGCAAGTGCATTAATATTTTTGACTTTCCAGTTTATCTAACATGTATCTAACGTCACGTAAACTGACATATTAGTTGTTTCGATTGTATCAAACTTGCGAATGATTTTTAAATGGTAAAAGGCACAGATGACAGATGTCACGAATAACAGTTTGTTACAGCTGACGAACATCAATCAGACGAGAATGTTTTATTCATTTTTAATATTTATTTTATTTAAGCGCAATATACACAAATACATGCTGCGCCAAATACACTTCTCTGGTCGTAACTTTATAGTGAAGTTACGACCAGAGGAGTATCTATCGGCTCGTACAGTAAACGCAGCGGAATATCCCTAGGTCAATACCTTGGAGAGGGAAAATTCAGGAAAGGGCGAAAGTCAATACCTCCTGCTTTCTATAGGGTTTCCAGATGTACACTAAAATCAATACCTTCAGCGAGGATAGAGTATCCCCAAGTCAGTATCTTATGGACAGGAGCTCCTGAGAAATGCGAAAGTCAGTACCTTTTGTATTCCCGCGTGAAAGGGTTTTTGAGAACAGTGCAAAAAAGTTCTTCCAGTCATCACGCAGTACTGTTGAATAATCAGTTTTTTTGTTATGTGGCTTGGTTCGGAACTGTAGAGTGGTGCATTCATTAAACATGGGCTCGGGATTTTTGTTGAAAATAGGGATATGGTTGATGATGAAGTTAATGATATTATCCGAATCAGTGTCTCAGCTGCTATTATTGAAGTGCTATTGCAACAGCACTGATACATTATAGATATCAATTGCTTATCTTTTTGAATTATCGTCAATCCAAAATATGTGATACGGTGTGAAATATTGAATATTTCAACCACCAGTTGTAAAGCTGTCAACCCAACGTTAATGTTATAAATCACTCGATAAAGGAGCTCCAAAATAATAAAATCGTGTTTTCTCAGAGCCATATTTCATTTTTTATATTACCTGTCCAGTTGAAAATATTGAAACCACTTTGTGGGAATTTTTGGAGCGTGCATGTATACATGTATGTATTATTATATTTTGACCCCCACTTATTTCCATTAATTACAAGAATACAAAAAAAAATTCAAATAAAATTTGTATTATTCCATCTGTACCGACGACAAACTGAATGAAGGAGTACACGACACAATATCCTGGAAAGCGGATGGACTAGCAAAGTGCAGAACTGTAATACCTTTCTGGGGGCCTGAACCCTTTTGCGTAATCAGCCCCAATGTAATATTGGAAGTAATAGGTGAAGCCGGAAGAAAAAGAAGATCCGACCATCGGAAATATCTATTAGGGCTTAGAGAATCGAAGAAACATTTACCTGATTTGAAGCCTGCAGATATCCTAAACTTCCTCCGGGAAATAGGACTGAAGGAGCTACTAGTTTCAGAGACTCTCCTCAGAAACTAAGAAGTAAGGGGGCACAACAGATCTTTCAGGTCTCAGTAAATTTAACCCTAAAAATACATACATATAACCCATGTTATTGGTCTATACTGCGTTGGATCGTGAGTTTTGGAAAGCAAGTGGGTAGAACCCGGTGTCAGGAATGGTGGTGTATCTTCTGATTGCGGCAGATTATGTGGAAACGATGTTGCCATTGCTTCATGCATACTGTATAACTATCAGATGTTTTGGACATTGTCAACTTCTGGTGTATTCCCATTACTGGTGCTTTGTATAGCTTAAGTTACATCTCTTGTTGTCAATCGGGCAAAAAGCATTGGAAGGCAATTTCTATTTGCTTTTCTCAGTTCCCAACCAGAAAACGTTGCAGTTATGTTGGATAGAATTTGACCACCATGAAGACCAGAACACCATCAGCTCATCTTCATTTATCATTATTCTTATAACTGGACAAAGGAAGGAAAAAATGCAACGTGCTTTTCTTCTGGATTATTCGCTCACAAAAAATGCATTTTTTCAAGATTTGAGCGTTCTACATAGATTCTGGGGCTCAAAAAAATACAGGCTTCCAAATTTTGAAAAACCATTTCTCCAGTTTTTGTGAGCGAAAACGATGAAAATATACCTAACTTAGAATTAAACATCTTTATTTGTAAATATAAATATGGTCCCATTACATCGGTTAATATTGAACGAATTTTTTAACACACTGACAAGAAGTTTCCTCCTAGAAAACTTGGAAAACACTATCTAATTATTGTAAGACGTGACTTATGACTGTTATTTTGTTTCATTGTTATCTCAGGTTAATGTATTATTGAATTCAATAATAATGAAATCTAATACTCAATTTAAATTTTTGTTGTATAATAAATTAAATCCCGCCCCCACCCCCTATCTTAGTGAAATAGTGAAGTAATAGTATTATTCAACATCATAATATAGAAAAGTAATACTTTTTAAACTAAAATAAGGACGAAAAAGTAAACTTGGTACCCGCTCATAGATGAATGTTATAATGGAATCTTTGTCTCATATTATGGATCTAAATTAAATTTGCCCCTGTTATATCGGGAAAATAATCGAAGTCTTTGCTGATTCTAGGGTCTGAATATATATTGCTTCATCCTAAATCATCAAACTAGCTTGTTTTGATTCAACTTTGTTTATAGAAAACACATCAAAACTAGAAGCATTTCAGAAAATGAAGTAGGTATGCCTGAAAATATCTAGTCTCCAGCCATGACACATATTTGACAAGGATACGATGAAAAGCAACATACATTTTATGCTCACTTGTTTGTTAGACATATGAGGAGCCCATTCTTCGAATATTGGATAAACCGCACCTATAGGGAATACAAAATTGATTTATTTGGCTGCGAAACTCTTGAATATACACATGAACTTAATTTTAAGAACAAAGGTATACAAGATCGTTGAATATGGTATTAAAATGGAGATTAATATTTTTGTACAGAAACTTTGAAGCTGGAATTATTCCATTTGTATGTATAGGGATGGATGAAAAAATATTTAGATAAGTTCATTCGGGTATGTATAAACTTACGACATAATCATTTATTCAAAATTTTGAAAGCTTTTGTAGGAATAAAGTGATAATAATTGATTTATATATTATAGTTTCCCTCACCTGATTTCGTATATTCCTCATCCAAAAATTTATGACGTCAGAAGTATCTACCTACATGCATAACGGAAGGTATGCAGAAACGTATTTAAATTTTATAGAAATAAGGGTTATTTTTTTGAATATTTTGGAGTAAAATTCACTTATACCAATTTAAATTGAATTAATTTGGAAGATTATTGGTTGTGTTCAAATAATTGAAATAATTAAACTCGAATCCTGAGATGTTGAGTTTTGATGTAAAAATCAGGAGCAAATTAAAAAGAATTCCAAGAAAGATTGAAAAAAGCAGAAGAAATCGAATGGAAGTGCAAGAACCTCAAGAAAGAATGAAGGGTCTGCAGCTCACTGAATTTCACCAGCTTGAAAGTAACGTTGATGGAGAAACAATATGAAGGGAGTGGAGGAGAAAATAAGAAAAGTACAAAAGAAGATGTATGGTCTGAAAAAAAAAGGATTGAGTCCACTGGAATTAGAATAGGAGGAGAATCATACGGAACAGTGGAAACGAATGGAAAACTGAAAAACTTGGGAAGAAGGCAAGCTCACTTGCAGGTAGAGTACAGCCAAACTGGGAGCAGAGACTTTCAAGAAGTTTGCAATGGTTTGGTGCAAATGAGAATCATGAACGAGATGCACATAAAAATATTTTGAAAAACAAAATGAAAAACATCCTAGATGATGAAGACATAAAGGAAATAATTCAAAAAAATCTTGATTATCATACCTAGATATGATACACTACTAAAGTAAAAAGGAACGGGCTAGATAGTAATAGAAAAACAATAGCAGGAGCCAGTTTTATGATTACAAACATAACAAATTATCATCAAACAAATAACCAATATGGTGACAATAAATTTCGAAATAAAATATTTTAATATTTTCGGAGAACGAGAAAAATAAGAACTATCAAAACCGACGAATTGAAGCATTTTCGACTCTTTCTCCATTTTTCACTAAGTATATGTGAATTAATTCTGTATTGCCTGGTAAACTATTTGAACGTCCAATAGGATATTAGCTTTGGGGATATAATGAGATGCATTACATGCACCGCTTTCTTCGAAATCTATGTGAAAGATTTGTTTTCATGTAAAGGCAATAAGCTCTTTTTTAATTGTATTCCGATATGCTTTGGTTTGCTTTGTGAAACATATGTCACATTTCTATCCTGGCTAATAATGCCTTGGGATAAAACAACTTTAAGTGTCATATTCGTTGAGTATGTTGTCAGTATAAACGGTTTTCCAAAATCGAGGTGACAATACTGGATTATTACATACAAACTTTTTAGTATCGAAACTTTTGATGACGACATCCCAAAAATACCTACTGTCATGATCTTCCCCACAGGAAGCAAAACTGTGAAGAAAGGAAAGCTTTCTCCCTTGATTATAGCGCAGAGCAAAGGACTGCAATCAAACCAGTAGATGATCCTCATTCTTGAAGAGAAGGGCAAGGGCCTAGTTTCAAAGGCAGAAGTTTACAATCTATCCTGTGAAAAAAATTAAGAACAATGGGTTCACTATCCATTACCTTTTTGGGAAAATCTCCGTACATAGCATCAGAAGTGAAAAGGGGAAAGGAGATTGTGTCGGAGGAAGGAGACTGCACTCTTTCAGAAAAGGACATCTCTCTGACAAAAGAGGGAAATACCCAAGAAGACAACCCACAAGATGGCGGGAATTAACTTAGCGCAAGTTAATGCTCACTTCTCACCATGCCAAATGAGCTTCGGCGTTGATCACAAGATTGTTTACCAAGGATCAATGGGAGATGTGTTTGATCTAAGAACCTTGGGTCAATAATTAGCAGGTAAGAGAATTAGCATGTAAAGATGGTGATATAGAGCGGGGTTATATACCAGAAGCATGGAGAAGAGCAATAGTAACTCTTATTCAGAAAGCTGGAAAACCCCCAAATCCTTCAGACCAATTGTTCTAACATCATTTGTGCACAAAACGATGGGAAAAGCTATTGACAACCATATTAGAACGAAGATTAGAAAGACCACCTCTCCATCCGTATCAGCATGCTTACAACCAAGAAGCTGTAGTATATGTATTTTTGGACAAAGAAAGTTCTTTTGACGAGAGAGCATTGAATAGAAGAGCAAACACACTGTCTCCATTCAAAACACCCTTTGTACCATCATACAAACTATATGAACTATGCAAATAGCTGATATAAGCAAGTGGGACTTAGCATCAACCTCACTGAAACCATCTTGATAGCCTTCACTGGAAACAAGAAAACTCATCTTCAAAACCATTGAACTTGAACGAGATTGAATGGAGACAAGAAGTCTAGGTTTGACTCCAGAATCCAGTGGAACTAACAAGAAAAAAAGATTACATACAAAGCAAAAATGGCTCCGATGGTGTGCAAGAGTCGGGCAGGAAGGAAGAAACTGGGGCTGTTACCCAAAAATCCTAAACTGGATGTTCACTGTTATAGGCAAAGGTGAAGGATTATCATAATATAGGATAGTCAAGCAGGCATTGAAGCACTGACCTCTTGTGTCATCAGTTCCAAAATGTTGTAGGAATGAATGAACCTTACAATGGATTCCAGTACACACTGGAAGGAAATGAAATAGTAGATTAACTAGATAAGAGGGGGACTAAAATACCCTTTTGGGGGCCTAAACGCTTTCGCGAAATCATCTCCAATGTAATAATGGGAGAAATAGGTAGAACCGAAAAAAAGGAGATCTGACAATTATTGGAAAGATCTGCTGGAGCTTAGACAATCAAAAAGTGTTGAGATCAAATGAATGCATAAGTTCTATAAAACACCTTAAAAAATACAGAATAGTAGAAGAAGGAGAATGTAAATTTAGTGTCTTAGATCAACATGAAACTCCCACGAACTGCACAGTAATTTGAAATCCTGTGGCAAATCACTCCAATTAATAATAGTAGATTTATGTTTTGAAAGTTGTAACAAATCCATTTATTATGGTTCTTCCTACCTATCTGTATATTTCTTTCCCATAGAATCGATATCCAGAGTTCGAATTTGGAGTAAAATACAAGGTGTCTCATTTGAGAAAATGTAGGATCACGCTGTTTAATTGCGACTATTTAAAAATATGTGCCTTTAGGCTGGCTACAATCGTTGAAAATTTTATTCGAATATCCTCAAGGATTTATCGCAATGTATGTTACTGAAGTGATAATAATTTATATAATTCATTTTAATTAATCTATTAGATTGATAAATGCTTTCCATGCCTGTGGGCAGAGAGAATTTATGATTTTTAGGATAACTTTTGTGAAAGACCATTTTCCAATGTTATAAGCTCTACTATTGTTGTCGCTGAGTCCAATGGATCGTGATACGGAAGAATCAACTACCGAAATGAGCTTCCCCATACACCTCCATTGTGAACTGTATACTAAAATGTATATCGTTCAGATGGATCAGAAAAAATCCAATGCTTGTCTTCTATAAGGCGGAATAATAAACGTGTCATAAACGTTACGTGACCAGCAAATGAACTTTATATAAGATAATGGATTTGTTCAAAATTGTTCAGGAAAATGTCGGCGATGACTGGCGTGAGAAGAGACTCAATTGGGGCTTTCTCCAATTGCCTGAAAAATTTGTTTTGAAAGGTGAATTATGTATCAGACATACAATGTTTGATAAGGGTTAGCATATACTGCGGAATTCGACGTTATTTTTAATATGGCTTATGTATTGGTAATAAGTATATTGTGGAGCGAAGGAGGAAACATTGCATTTTTCCAGGAGTTCAAGTAGATGGAAACAATTTAAGGTATGAAAATCCCAATTCTGAAAGTGGATGAAGGGTTTGGGTAGTTACAAATTAAAGTTCAGTTTTAAGTTTGTATTCCGCTATTTTGCGTTAATTTGTCTGTTCACTTGTCTCATTCATTCATTTTATACCAAGTAGCAGTTTCTGGACAGAAACTATCAGATTAAAATTGTTACCAGCACAAATATCGGATATTTATATGGAAAGTCTTAATAAAGCAGTAATTGTATCCTTACCACATCCAACACAACAACAATCTGTTTTACGTCGGAATTTTTTTATTCGGTTATTTAACGTCAGCCTATTTCTGCGACTGTGGCTAAAAACCGACGCCGGGAGCAGTCTACCCCTAACCGGAAATTTTGGCGAACCCACCAGTGGTAGCGTTCTTTATCGAGCCCAATATCCATGGACTCGACACCTCGGTTTTACGTCTCCTCTGAAAGACTGCATATCTACATTATACCCCGTGCTCATTGGTATAATGCTGCGAGCTGTGATATGCTACTCCGCTGCCGGCTGTACGGGCTCTATACGATGGTTTCCCTGGCACGTCACTCATCCATGTACTAACCATGTTCGACATAGCTTGACTGTAATTATCGCATCAAATCCACTACAGCGTTTTAAAAATGTTCTTTTAGTTGATGTGTAGAATGAAGTATAAGGGAAACTCAATTGCTTACCGCAGTTTTCTCCGAAATGATCGTACTGAACTAACTAAAAACATTACAGTCCATACCATAGTCCATACTACAACCCAATTTAAAAGTAATTTAGTTCCAACCGTAATATTTCATAGCATAGTTATTTCATTATACATAGTACACCCCCGACCCCCATCTGTCGACGTGGAAGTGCGGTCCGATCTCAACACATAACCTGACAATTCAGCGTTGCTAATTGACGATATAAACCAAGTTTCTTTTGCACATAGTTTGTATTCACTCTGACAGACAGAATGACGGAAATCAGCTGAACTATAATAACGTAAACTTCTTGTGTTTAGGTAATAAATAATCTTATTTTAATTACTTGTACAACTCTCCTTGATACTACAATAGTTGGGCATTTCATGACAAATATCTCCATTTAGTTGTGTTGTGAAATCAGATCGAAAGTAATTAATGAGTGGACAGCAGTGTTCACTATTAACTAATTGCTATTTTATTGTTAACAAGTCAGACTTTAACTCACACATAGCATTCGCATTAGCTACATTTTTCTTTTCCACGAACTGTATGACTAGTAGATATTCTTTGCACAATTTGAACATTTTCGAGTAGTGAAGAAAATCTCCAGACATTTCTAATTTTTCTTTTATTGGAACGATCATCAATATCTCTCTCGGAATTGCTTTCAATCTATTATCACATTGTGGAACCGCACATCATCGATATACAGTAGAATCAACTTAATTGTATCAAATAATTACTCCTCATCAAATAATAAACTCAAATATATACGAGGCGGTTTGACGGAAGAGTGACTTCCAATTTCTGTGAAAAAATATTCTAGTTTTCAACATAATCTTATAATCTCTTTTTAACTCTACACACTTAGTTCAGCAAATTTCCAATTTTTTCCAAGCTATCCAAGAAATAATCTTTCTGCAAAATACGCGTTGTATCTCTGCAATCACCTCTTAATTTGTTTGAAATCACTCCTCATCAAAGTCCTCAAATACTGTCTCGCATATCTCTTTGTTTTTGTCTTATTTACAATTTAATATCTGCTTCCAAATGATAAAATATATAATTATTTTCCAAAAAACAAAATTGAAATCATGCTTTTTTCAAAGGGTGTGCCAAACTACACGCTACCCCTCGTGACACGTAACAGTGAGCTAATTCTGGAACGTTAGTTCCATTTAAAAGCAAGAGAATAATAAGTCAGAAAATTTTATACATTCAAGAAAATTCCATGAGATTTCTCATTTTCCAGTAGATTCTTGAGCTGAAACTTTCTCAAGCGATAACAAGAATACAAGGTGTCTACTAGAATGTGGAAACAAAACAATCATATCGTGGATAGAAAGATTTTCCGTTTTGTCCTTGTTTACTTGATAAAAATCTCAATCTGAATTGATGATAACATCAGAAGGAGCCAAAGGAGCCTTCACTGGTCTGGAACCGTTTCGTGGAATCACAAAGGATTACATAGGAGGGGAATTGGAGAACTGACTAGTTGAGGAGCACCAACTCAAATGGAGGCTGACACAAGAACACCTCCATGCTAAGAGTATTCTGGATAAGTAAGACAAGGAGTTTCTGTCCAGGCTGTGAAAACTTGGCAACCGATCTAGTGACTGGACACAGTACCCTGAGGAAGCATTTGCACAGGATGGGCAAAGTTAGTGAGCCTATGTACAGAAAATGTGAACTCTACGATGGAACACCTACACACATACTCTGCTTCTGACGAAGGTACTTTGGAGTGGAAATAAGACAACCATCGTAACTACTGAAGATATCTCAAATAAATTGGTGGCCTATATAAAAGACACGAAGCTTCTGGAATGGAAGTAGGTAGAAAATATGGGTGATTGTACAAATATTCAGTTCAATCACCTGTACTGTTGAACCCAAACCAAACGTATGAATGAATTAATGAAGACCTCACTAGAAATTATAGAAAAGAATGAGAATATCAGTCACTGAAGAACATAACTTGACAATCGAACCGTGTGAAGTGATAGTGTTGATTAGTGAATTTAAACCGTGTTCAGTGTCGAATATCGCTAACACTCTCAGTTTGTGTAAAAGTCTTGTACCGTAAATGAAGTATTTCCGAGTATTTCGATTTGTTTTTATTTGGAAAAAAAATCATTGTCTACAATAATCAATATCTCTATCAATAACGAAACTAGCGACGTGAAATTGTAACCAATAAACAAAAACGCTTACTCGTTAACGCTATTAGCTATTTTCGCGGAGCAAATCCTAAACACATCCAGAGCACAAACCGAGTACATACTGGATTTCTTTAATGCGCAAGCGTGCCTACAGACTCATTCCGAATTTTAAATGTAGCGCGAACGCGAATTTGATGTGACATGAAGTTGAGTTAACACAAAATGTGTAGAAAAGAAGAATAACCTTTTATTGGAGGTTGATTATAAATAAAAACCTTACCTTTTAGCAAATTTGTTTATAAAATAAAACTTAAAAACGAAGTCTGTAATAAAGTAAAAAACCAAAAAACTCAACAAACTTTTTATCATTAAAATATATATAATCCAAAAGGTTTTTAAAGTTTCAAACGCAAATTAAAAAGTAATCAAACCACTATAAAGTCATACAACCGCATACAACCAAAATTTTGAGGTTATAATCTGTTCGGAACAAAAAATCCCAGCTATGATCCTAGGATTCATCGAGCACGTTCCGAGCATGCTCGAAATTGAATCTAAGTCTTCCTCGAACACGGGATTTGTTATCCGGAACACATTCTGAAGCACTCCACGAACACTCAAATTTTAACTGCGCATGCGTAGTCCCTCCGAATACGTTCAGGATGTGCTCCGCGAAAACAGCTATTGATATTCCATATACAATGTTTTAAACCGACAAAATGCACACTTATAAGTTGCGTACTCCAAATAGAATACTCTAGAATAAACTGCATATATCAAATATCATGCGAATGCGACAAATTTTATTTAGGTGAAACATCTAGACCATTGAAAGTAAGAATAAACGAACACAAAAAATATATTAAAGATAGGGAATTCTTTAAGTCAGCTATTTGTAAACATGCTTGGGAAGAGGGTCATCAAATTCAATGGGATTCATCAAAAATAATATTAAAAGAAACCAATAATAAAAGACGAAAAATCAAAGAAAGTGCTTTAATACAACTAAATGCAGATAAATGTGTAGCTAGTATTTCAGCCGAATGTAGTCAAATTTGGTTACCAATGTTAGAAAGAGAAATTTCCAATAATCAATTACCTGCTTTATCAGGATAGCATCATAAGTTTTTATCCAGGTTTTCTTATGATTTATAATTTGAATAGTTGTTAATCGATACACAATTCAATACATAAAATCACAAAACTGAGTATACATACATATTTTGAAAACTTAAATATTCATAAACAAAAAAAGTATCAAGAAACGCGTTTTATTAACAACATTTCCAATATAAGCGAAAAAACGCGCTATCCCAATTTAAAAACCGTTCCTGGAACGTGCACTTCACTGGATTCCATTTCTAGTAGACTATCATATCGTTGGAATGTCATAAAATGAAATATTTCATTTGACATTTTACCGGGGATATGATCTACTATGAATGGACCTTAATAAAAATTTGATAACAAAATTTTGCAGTCTTAAACTTCAAAATATTTTTGATTGTCTAGTTGTCAAATTTTTTCCGTTGTGTCAGTTAGGAATAAAAATCAATTTTTACTTATTTTTTCTTGAAAACGGTAGCTGGAACGCTACCGAAACGTTGAAATAAAGAATTTAAAAATATTGTGGTTTAATTTCCCAAGAAATTAAAAAAAGAATGAATAATATACCACAAGGAACATACAGAAGATACCCTGTATTTTATTACATATATACCCTATACCTAAATTCAACCACTTTTGATATATTTCGTTATCTTTTTCAAAACATAACAGCCCTTAATTATTTCAATATTAGTGAAATTTAGGCAATGATTTCCATTATTCAGGATTTCATTTATTTTGGGAAGTAACCAATATTATTAAAGAATAATCAATTGTGGATATCATTAAAAACGTTGACTAGGTATTTGGTATTAATTTAGTTAGATAACTCACCAACAAAAATAGCTGAATGTGAAATAAAATAAAGTTTCATGATAAGTCTTCAAAATTAAAATTTACTTCTATGAACATTTATATCATTAAGTTGGCTCTTGTAGTTCTGGAAGTATTATCGTGCGTTGGAGAATTGAAAACAAGTAAGACTCTTTGCATAATATCTGCCTTTGTCGTAACAATTTTGGAAAATACCTGATTTTTAATGTTACCACAATTACCAAAATCTAAAGAAGTCCTGCATAAGAGCGAGCGGACCATGATTGGCAATACATATATCATTCAGAATGTTGTAGCAGCAGATCCAAAGTTGAGAGCAGGGGATCCATCCTGCTCATACCAAGGTCGTATGTCTTTTTCTAAAATGTGGCATTATCTATCACCATTTGAATCTTCATAATAAAATTTCAATGCCAAATTGCATCGTCTTTAATTATCTTAAAAATAGTGTTATCTACTGAAATGTGGATTTTCAACATATCAAAAAAGGAATACGATTGAATAATGTAGATCCATTCTCGGTTCTACTTAAGTTTGCTTCATCACACCTTATAACTTTCTTTATAAAGTTTTCATTCTCTTGGGTCTTCACAAAATTTTATTTTCCATTGATGATCACCTAATTATAAGTGTTGCACTAAATGATATGAAAATGGTTTCAAGTTGTATTTTTTTTAATACCATGAATTATTTTCGTCGACTGAAAAAGATCTCTTTGAAAATTTCGAATGGATGCATTTAGAGAGGCCGAAAAATAACCCAAAATTCAATTTCAATATTCACTAGTGGTTCATTTTTATTTATTCTTCTATTAAATTGACCGAACTGACAACAGTTTTAAAAAAATCTTCTCACAATATCACCAGTAGCATTTGGTCGATTTGGATATCCTACATTTGCCATGATTTACTGTGGTGCAATGTATCAAACATATAAACTCGGTTTAAAGATCACTGATGCTTAGACTCATCTTATGAATGATTTGAATTGTGCATGTTGACGGTTAAGTTTAAAACAGCCTGTATAAAATATCAACGGGCTGCACATGAAGTTAACGTGCAAGCGCTCTATTGACTAAATTTTTCAGTTACTAGCTTTGTTATTAATGGAGATATTGCAGGATTTTTTCAAAATTTTGAAAAGAATCGAAATATCAGGTTTCATTCAAAATAACATAGTTGACGTCTGCTCCCAGTCATCCAAAATCTACAGTTTCGTTATTTCCCAATTTTAAAGCAACTGAATTTGCTATAACTTTTTATCGAAACTTCTAGCGTTACACCCTGTATGTTCCTCGCTGGCCTGGTGATATAACACCCATCTTGTTTGTGAAAGTGTATTCATAGCGTGAGTAAAAAAGGCTTTTTAAGTAAGTTATTGAAGTGGCTCCCAGCTTTTACGGATAAAGTTTTCCAGAAAATATCTCAGAATTGCCTATCGCAACCTCATTTTTATCTTCGAGTGAAAGATTGGTATACCGGGGAATTTTTTTGGTGGACGAATATTCTTATTATTTTCCACATAACTGTCATACAACCTTGGGTATCAATGGCTTCTAGTTTTATCGTTTTTTTTTTATTCATAGCCCAAGCCAAAAGATTTTGTAACAGATTTAAATCTAATGATATCAAGCAGAACGTGAATTTTTTCGACAATAAAATTTAACATTGTCCAAAAAATAAGTTACTGAATAATGTGACTCTATAACGAAGTGGGGGATGTAGTATATTGGTCAAAGCAGCTCCTTGATCTAAATGCATTTGGTGATTTCGGAAATAAATATGGTGGCAATTGACCTGACAATCATTCTGGAACATTTAAAACAATATTTTTGGTAGAGATCTAGATTGTGAAAGTAATGGGCCTATTCATGAACACTCCTATTGGTTTGATTATGTTGTATAAAAAAAATGTCGCCGTTTTTTGCCTTCAATGGAATTTCTATCCAAAAAATTATAGCGAAAGTACATATTGGGATGGTGCTTTGAACTTGACGTCTCGAGAGTATTTTCGCAATCTGTATGTATTCTTACCTTTTTTACTGCTGGATTATTTGTTGTTTACCCCAATGAATTTCTCATGCACTTGGTAAAGCTGATTTAAGTTCTCAGGATAGAAATATTCGTGTGACATGTTTATGAGAATCTGTATCCTTCCAATTCACGATATACTTGGTAGGTTTGCCGTTTTTAGTACCCCCGAAAACATTGGGAATTGTTAGTTCAATGTTTTTTATATGACTGTGTATGACTTTTTGTAAACTCTTGAGAATATAAATACATACACAAACATCTTTCTAGACGTTCTGTGTACTTGGGATATTTCTAGAGCATTTGGTTTTCTATAAAAGTCTTTCAATCCAGTATTGTGAAGGAATGGGTTCAATTTAATATGCTCTTCCAAGGAAAGGACTTCTTCAAGAGTTGTACTTCCCTTGATGTTGGAATTCCTTTGGAAGATATATTGTGACCCCATTCAACTTATGTGTACCTTAATAATTTTGGTTGACCAGTTTGGTGAATGAGTATTATAATAACTAGATCGCTGGAAAGAACTCGCAACCCCTATTTGCATTTATAATAACCGTTAATAATATATACCAAGTGATGACCCTTGAAAATTTTAAATTAAGGTGCCTTGGGATTTATTTTCCTTGGAACTGTTTTGTTAATATTGGATTTATTCAATACAATCACATCATACCATACTGTATAAAACGAGCTGGGAGTAAACAGTTCAGTTATATCATCGAAATGAAGGAAATTGCATCATAAAGAAAGAACGTGCCCATTTGCTTTTTGTTTTCCAGTAATTTAAAAAAAAACGCCTTGTGCCATCTTTATTAATGCTAAACTATTTCATTTGGTCAGCCAGAAACGGACATGGAACATCCGGTATCGAGACGTGCCAAGCTTGAAGTAATACGACGACGGCGATGGTTGGCGGGTGCGAATCAGCCGCTGTAACATCTGCTCTCTCCAAAAATACTCACTGGGGAGATATTAATATACGGTCTGTCAACAAAAAATGCCTAATTGCTACTCGGATTGCTTCCTTGAGAATTTGGAATCGTTTCAGTTTTTACGCTCCAAGGAACGGATATAATTAATTCGAAATGTATGATCGAGATGACTGTTTGATTCAAACGAATGAAAGAGGATTTGTAGAACTGTGAATTCATACAATTTTCAATGTCTTAAGGTGGTAGTAAATCAAATGAGGATTGAATGACATGTTTAAATCAATTGATAATGTTTTAATGGTGACAAAAATTACTGCACGTACAGGGTTATTCATTATAAATTACCCACCCCCTTTCATCGTTATTATTGCTTAAAAAAAAGTCTTAAATGAGAATTTTTTTCATTCAGTTGGATGGCTTTGGCAGGAACCAATCGTCCAGAAGTTGTTTGTATACAGCTGAATTTTCTTGCTTTGCTTTAAAAAAATCAGTAGCGTGCAAATTGAAGGGGATACAAAAAATAAAAGTTTTTTTGAAATGGTATACCCTGTATATTTTAACATTTTCAGGATGGACTTTCTTTCTGATTTCAAAAATATATAACATGTTACCCCTACTTTGAATGTGGTGAGTAAATCAAGTTCTAGGACTGTACATTGTGAATGTATAGGTTTGTTCCAACCGCAGTCAGAAGCGATCAGGGAATAACTGGTAGTAGCAAACAACGAGTTATTTCCGCGTAATTCCTATCACTGATTGCAATGGTCGATTATTCTCTAATCGCTTCTGACGGTTTCTGACTGCGGTTGTAACAAACCTTATATAATTGGATATAAATAAGTATTCATCCTTTTTTTCATTGGTGAACCCTTTTACCTATTCAAAGCACGCCCTAGCGTGTTTAAAACGAACTTTAAAACACGCGCGTTTTTTAAAGTTACCTTGGCAACATCAACATCTCGAGAAACAAAGTGTAATGTCTAATGGTTTTAATATAGTTATTTGTTTAACTAGGCAGCAAAGTAGTAGATTGACTGCCTAGGCTGAATTCATAGCCGAGCGTAGCGAGGCTAGGAATTCAGTCAAGGCAGTCAATCTGCTTTGCTTCCAAGTTGAACATATAATTTTTTCTCCGATTGTTCATGAGGATATTGTATTTGCAAATTATTACAATTCCCACAATCTCTTTATTTTAGTTGGTGGCTATGGAAATGTATAATCACAGGCAGCAAAGTAATCACTTTCGTACCATGTAGCAAAGTAACCACTTTGCTGCCTAAGCAGGAAAAGTAATACTTTGCTGATTGATATCAGTCAGCAAAATTAATATTTGCTGCCAATCGGAGAAAAACAATTTTTTTTATTATTGATCTGACAGGAGTACTTTGTGACGTCAAAACCTTTATTTAAACAATATTTAACAATTTCAATTTTATAAATGGAAATGGAAAGTGCAGGTGATATTGTTTGAGATAATAATATTTCGATTTTTCAAATCGGAGAGAAAGGTATTTAATCTGATACTATTTTCATGATAACGCAAGATAAACTAATGTCATCACGAGCTCAGCTATTTTACATTATCAGTTATTTACATATCTTTTTCTTGTAGTAGTAATAGGTACCAGTATTTATAATTTCATAGTGCACCAATAAAAAAATAGCATAAAGTATTCGTGGATAACTGGCCTCTAAAACACTTGTTTTAAAGACCTTAATATCCACTTATACTTCAATATACCATTATCCATTAATCATTAATTCTAGTAACTGTTGTTATTTAATACTCAACTAAACACTGTACTGTGAAAAAATGTCTATTTCTGTGAAAATATACCTACTATAATGATAAATTCTTTGGTCTAGAGTGATGGAATACAATACAAGATGTTATGTTTTTTTTATGAGTATTGAAAACAATTTTCACCTAAATAGCATGGAGAATTTTCCAATTTCTTTTTAATTCAATAATACTATAAGGTAGCGTCTGAAAAATCTTGATCTCTGGGGCTTTTCATCATCATTGGCTTGGAAAACTTAGCTTAAAGTTCCGTATTAGGTATTTGAAATCATTTCAAACGACCTCTATTATAGCGCAGCATAGCGAGTAACATAGAACCCAGCTGTGTAATATTCGTGTATCATTCCATAGATGAAAATCGCCGGCCATAACAGTGCAGCCAATTTGATGGATTTTCGGGGATTCCTATGCAAACATTTTTAGAGGATGTCTTAAACTGGATTGAAAAATTATAAATGGACCTTGTGTTAAGAGCTGATGACTACTGGCTATTAATTTATATGCACCTTCTATGTTTTCGGACTACATTTCTTCTCCTCACCAAATGCAATGCCTCTATTTTAAAGTATTGCTACTTATTATTCCAATGACATATTCAAATTAAAACTTGTTGTTCGGATTTTGAAATCCTCTCTGAAATCAAATCAATAAATTCTTCAGCTGATACCAACCCGTACCTGTGTACTTTCAAATTGCCCACCGTTTTCCCTCCGCTTAACTCAAACAATGATTTATGCTGTTCACGCATACCACGAACCTTAACGATCAGGGACTGCGCGCGCAAACGCAGCCTCTAGGATCTATGAAATAGTTGTCAACATACCTGACGTGAAAGTTGTCAGAAAATCCATGTTAGAGCTAGAAGGTGTATAAGGCACCTAAAAAGTAAAATCAAAATGTTTGTCATTGCGATGCTATAAGTGAAGTAGGTACACATGAATAAATGGGGTGAGAAGGGCAAACCAACGAGTTTGATTTCCCAATATAGGCCAATGGCGGATGACGCCATTGCTCATCAAACATCGGGTATTAGAATAATTAATATTAATGGTAATAAAATATAATAATGGTCCTTCGAGTTTAGAGCAATCGTAATATTCCGTGTACAGCTGGTGAAAGACTGAAAATCTCTTTTAACTAAATACATATAGTTCTTTTTCCCGTAAAAATGCATAGGTCTGCCTTCATCTCACGGATTTTATTCAGAAGTTATCATTGAACGCAATAAAAAAAACTGTGAGTATGTCTTTGCTGAATCGTATGACCCGCATGATAAGACTGCATCTAAGTATACCAAACTTTTTTCGACCTTTTGGATGACGGACACAGAAACGGATTTCATTGCATTTCATATCTTTCATAATTTCATTCTAACATCCCTTAGGAAGGAACTAGCAACCGATAAAACATCATGAACTTAAAATGTATTCAAGAATTATGATTAGCTGTTATTGTTATATTGTCAAAAGTATATATGTATCGATTACACTTACCCTCCCAATTTGTCGAGAAATTGGAATACATGGAGTTTGATCTCCTAATATATAGTATCCATGATTCGAAGCCTCGACACGATGTAGTGTGATCAATCAATCATCGCTCCGCTTCTCCTTGAGCACATGGTCATGAAACAGTCTGTATCGAACTCAAATCCAAAGATAACATCACAAATCCACATAAACAGGTTTAACGCAGAGTGAGGCTACTGGTGAGTATTTACTTTATGAAGCTATTTTTTCCGAAAAATGGTGCGATAACAAAAGACTCTTTTTTCGGTAGTTTTGTCCCAAAGATCTTGAAGAGTACGGAAAATCATCTACTTCCGAACTTTCTTTTCATATTAAGACTTCAGTAACAACTATCCTGTCAGTTCATATAAAAAGAATTCGCTGGATAAAAACTTGAATGTAACACACCCTTATAACAATATCTAGACCACTTCATTCGTATGCTGACAAATTTCTGAATACTTCCTTACAGTCCTCCGGTTGGAATATTACGCCGGAAACATCGTGGTTGAATAAAGGATGAACTGACTTTACAAAGGGCTCATGGGGATGTTCGAAGTCATTTGACATTATCCAACTGAGAACTGAAGGTGTATTTTGTTCATTATAATAGATATTTTCACATTATTGTTTAACATGAAACAGTCGAAGGAACGGGATTCCCTTAATACTTTTCAATCTAATTGAAAAGAATTGAGTTGAAGGAGTAACAACATTTTCGTTCAACTTGAAAAACGAAGGAATGTTCCCTGCATTTCCCCTTATCTTTCATTTGTTAAAAATAACACTTGCCTGTTCATGTATTTTCATATTCACGTTCCAAGAAAATACTCACATCAATATCTCTTTTTCACTGCTGTTACTAAATGGCTTGGCGGAAGCTCAACTCTGTCAACAAAATTAGCTTGCTACATTAAACCATTTTTCAAACGCTCAAATTTTAACTGAACAATTTTTTTGTAACTATTTTAGGATAGAAGACAATCGTAAAAATCAGTGCTTTCTCATGCCTTGTGGCTGTGCCATTACAAAAACTATCAAGAAAGTATTTATTTTTGTATAGTATTCCGGGACGCACCAAAAGTTGTATGGCACCTATTTCAATTGAACATTCTATATATTCAAAGCCTGTTTAATTAGCTATTTTTTTTTCTAATTTAAAATGGTGTAGAGCATTGTATACGCAGTTATATTTATTATTATTATCGCGAAAATCGTCAAAGACTGAAATGGAGCTTGATATTTTATTACTTACACATTAAGTTGGATAACGAATGGTTCCGTACCATTGTCTATAGTAAAAACATACGTACTTACTGACGAATAGTTGATTAACATTCGGGGATACTTACATACAAGTAAAGCTAATATAGTTTATTCAACTGACTAATTTCACTATTCTGATTAATAGCTTCACCTGGTATACAGGGTCTCTCAGGAGCTGGTACCAAAAACTTTGGAGGTGATAAAAAGACTAATGATGGTGTTTT
The DNA here is from genome assembly GCA_963978555.1 of Galerucella nymphaeae. NCBI lineage: Eukaryota > Metazoa > Arthropoda > Insecta > Coleoptera > Chrysomelidae > Galerucella > Galerucella nymphaeae. The sequence goes on from OZ021718.1 coordinate 14,190,870, forward strand.
TTATAAAAAATTTTTGTCTTCGCCCTTCGACGCCCTAACGAACTATAGGGCTCTAAAGTTGGAAATAAAAAATGTTTTTTATTTATAATTATTAAATGACTGATTGGAAATTAGTGATATTTCAATGGTTAGTGGACACCAAAACTGCACAAGTATTGGCGTGATAAACAAGTCTACGACATACTTGTGAACTCAGGAACTAAGTTAAATGGTGGATGCACCATTTTTTTGGTGAGTAAAACTTTTTTCAGTTAAAATGCAACAATTTGCTTTTTTTGTGAAAATTTTTTAAGATATCAAGTTCTCTTGTGACATCTCGATAACATTAACGGTTTAAGAGATACGGCAATTTTATGCCACACTTCACACGTATTGACGCATTCACATTTATTTGAATGTACGATTAAAGGAAGCATCCTGTATTATTAGTGAATTATATAAAAATCGGTACATTTGTAAAAAGAAACTTTCACTTTGTTCAACAAATAAAAAAAACGACTGACCAATAATTAACGACTTTAAAAAGTCAAAACGGCTTAAAAAATTACAACAAATGTTCAATATGGGCTCCTTTAGATCCACACATTTCCTCAACTCTCTAAGAATTTTAAATAATTTTCGTTTTCAATGAAGTTTTTTATAGTTAATCAAAGTGAAAGTTTATTTTTATAAATGTAGACTGTACCGATTTATTGATAATTTACTAATAATACAGGATATACTTCCTGTAATCGTACATTCAAAATAAATGTGAATGCGCCAATAGGAGTGCAGTGCGACATAAAATTGCCGTATCTCTTAAGCCGTTAATGTTATCGAGATGTCACAAAAGGTCTTGATATCTCTATAAATGCTCGCTTTTATAACTGAAAAAAGTTTCACTTACCAAAAAATGGAGAATCTACCATTCAACTTAGTCGGTTCCTGAGTTCACAAGTTCACGCCGAAAAGTGTAAAATTATAGTGTTTATTAATTGTTAAAATATTAATAATTTCCAATCAGCCATTTAATAAATGTGAGTAAAAAATAATTTTTTATTCCTAGCTTCAGAGCCCTTTGTTAACGGAGGGCGTAAAGAAAAATTTTTATATGAAATACCATTGATAATAATAATAATAATAATAATCTTTATTGCTTATAAAAACAGAAGTTTTACAGGAAGGATTTGGAAGTACAAAAAAATTGACTTATCTAAGATCTAAAATACAAGAAAAACTTTTTTTATAGAAACTAAGAATTAGTATATAGTTGAAAAGAGAGAAGAAAAAAAAAATAAATTAATGCTTAATATAAATTGTGCCCTATAAAATGTAAGAAATAGCCGAACTTACATAAACAAAAAGGAACCTAAAACTAGTACATTAAAAAGAAAAAAAAAAGAAAAAAGTAATGATAATAAAGTAATGTTTCATTCGTTTAGAATAAATGCCCTTAATTTTAAAATATTCCATATATAAAACGATATACTTTTTGCCGAGGTTACATTTAGGTTTTCTAATTGAAAAACTAGACTTTCCAAATTAGATACAGTTGCGCAGTTATTAGGTTTCATAGTTGTGAAAATCGGACAGTCAAAAAGAAAATGTTCAATCGTCTCAAACTCAAGCCTGTTACATACAGTACATATTTCATTTGGGTTAATAACGTACGAAACTCCATTCAATGTAAATTTTAAGCGATACTTGTTAGCAAGTCTTAATTGAGCTATGGTGCGAGTGACCTGGATAGGAAGTTTTAAAGAAAGATAATTTTTAGGGCCTTTGGAAAAAAAAAGTTGGTGTATAAGCAGTAAAAAGTAGAGCTGGAGATAGCTTCACAGTCTACATTAAAAAGTTTGTCATATAAGCTTTCCAGAAGGTTTTGTTTTGGATTGTTTTAAGGTATTAACTGAAAGATTTTCCCAAACATCAGCTGCATCAACAAAATAAAAAAGATTTCTGACTTGTAAAGCCCAGTTAAATTTTTCGTCACAAGACAGCAAATGTCTTTGCTGGTTAAAACATATTTTGGGAAATCTGTTATCTTCCATGGAAAGAATTTTTAGTAACCAGTTTAACGTCATTTTGAATATGTTATATAGATATTTAACACGTCCTGTTTCCATCCTAAGAGCACAATCAGAAGTGTTTCTGGGCAGCATAAGCACACGCTTTAAAAAATTAGTCTGTACACGCTCCAAAATATCGTGATATCGAAGGCCCCAGACAGGTATGCAATTCGACAAGGTGCTTAAAGCAAGTGCTTCAAAAATTTTTATTCTAGGGATATGAAATACCATTATTATTTTCAGTCTTCTTATCACCTTCCAAGTGGTACGAACTCCTGGGACACCCATTATAACAATTTGAAAAAAAAAACGCGATGCCGCATGGCGTTTCGTACTAGTCATCTTTCGTTAACTGGAAAGACGCTAGGAAAGCTCAGCTTTTCAACTTCAACGTTTTATGCGTTACAGCCTGGTAACAGATGGGCAGCGAAATCTAAGTACTAGAGGGTCGTTTTTTTCATCATCTGGATACGCAATCCTAAAATCTGAGCCTAATTTATGTGATTACTCACTCCATATAGCAATATGAAATTCATTCACAACTTTCAAATTCTAAAATTGATGAAACAGCATAATTCTAAATACCGAAAAGCTTGCTTTTTCATTCGTCAATATAATTGTGAATATTTCAGATATTCCATTTTCCAAATATGTTAGACCGTTAAACACCATTCAATATTAATAGTGATAGATTTTACTGATACAATAAATTCCATATCAAATAATATTCAAAAATATAAATAACTTTTTATTGTTGAGCTTAACAGAGATATTGATTGAACAATCTATAACAGGATAAAAATTTTATACAAACTGGACCAATAAATCATGTTCCGATTGAAGTTTTGAGATGTCGAAATTTTTTATAGGGAAGAGGAATGGAGACTAGCTATAAGGAGTACAAATTCTGTATATGAAAAGCGTCCGACAAAAGGTATTCAATTGGTGATGATAGTATAGCCAAAGGGTCAAAAGTGTTCAGAGGAGTGATGGCGTGGGACATTATTTGAGGTTATGTAAATGGACAGCGTTTGTTTAATTTCATAAGGTTACAAGTTACATGCTTGATTTTATCGAATTACAAGAAAAAAATTAGTGGCTTGCGAATCTGGTGCTATGTTTGGTTGAAGGTTAGTTTCTTCAATATCACATTGTATGAGAGTTTTACAAAATAGTGATGAAAAGAATAAAACATATTCCACACATTCCTGCATATACGGTATCCGCAAAAATAAACAGTACCGAAACAGAGAGTGCTGTGGAGTTGTTTATGTGATATGGATTTGTCATATTTGACTTAATTGTCATTAGTTGATATATTAATAGTACGCTGCAGTTGAATTTGATTTAAAAATGGTTTTAACAACGGAAGAAAAAGTTTTTTTGGTAGAACATTATTTTCGTTCATACGGAAAAGGTCGTAATGATGGTCCAAGCTTAGAACAGGTGTCAATAAAATATCAACAAAAATTTAATAAAGCAGCTCCTAGTAAAAGTGTGATGTTAGCTGTTGTTGAAAAATTTCGTCGCACTGGTAGTGTATTGTGTCAACGTAAAGGTTCTTCAGGTCGTAGAAAAACAGAATGCCCTAACGAAAATGAAGGACGTGTTTTTAACCAAGTTGTGCAATTACCTCAAAGAAGTCTTGTAAGAACTGCATGTAAACTCAACATTAGTGAAACGTTTTTACGTTGCATGTTCAAATCAATTGGTGGTTATCCATACCTTTTGTGAGAGATCTAAATAACTTTTGCCGTGCATGAAATCTACAGTTTCGCACACAATGGTTCCAACAAGATGGTGCAACGAGCCATACAGCTGTGCGCACCTTAGACTTACCCCGTCAGCATTTCGATGATAGAATAATTTTTTGGGGAACAGACTTCGAATATCCTTCTCATTCACATAATGAAGGACAAAATATTGCACTCGGAAAATCCGCCGGCGAATATTGCCGAACTACGGGAAAGAATACAAAATATTTTTCGGCAGTTACATCAACCACTCTTTATAAGTATGTTTATTGACTTACAAAATCTATATGAAGCTTTTTTTATTTTCGGTACTGCTTATTTTGGCGGATACTGTACATGTCTATATGTCTACATATCTTTGATTGCACGAATAGATATGTACCCATGAATAATTACTAATTGCTTGTGTAGAACTGCAAGCGTATGCAGACGTTCCTGTCATCTTAGCAAAGACCAAGTCAGCAAGGGTAGCATATAATATCCTCCAAAAGACGATGGACGATGTCCACAGTTGATGTCAGAGGGAACAGATGTCTGTTAACCCTGGTATAACTGTAATAGTTCCCTTCACTATGAAAAGAAAGCTGGAGAATCTTTCACCACTCTCCCTTGATGATGAGGTTATTCCATTCACAGCGCAAGTAACGCTCACTTGTGAAAAATTATCAATAAAGCAAGATTATTCTTGTGGACATGTCGCAGGATCTGTGGAAAACCTTGGGACTTGGAGCCCAAACAAATCTATTGGATATATGTGATGATCGTTGGACCAATGATCACATATGGAGCTGGTGGCCGAAAGCTTCACAGCGAACGGCCCAAGAAAAGCTCTCTGGTTCACAGAGACAGGCTTGTCTAGCAATTACTGGTCATTATAAGCACCACACCGTCAGCAGCCATGGAAATTCTTCTGGACCTACCTCCTCTATATATTTAATATATTTGGAAACAGAAGCTGGATGGACAACATACAGAATTGCGCATATTTCTATATGCACAAATTAGGCTTATACAGAACGGAGCAGAATGCTAGTGGACACTGAAAGTCACAGTATTCTGTGAATGACCTCTGACATAATGCCTCCAACAGTAAAGTACGACCTACCTCGCTTTTCAAAGTCAAAGCACCAAACCATCACGCTAGCTATAAAGACATATATGTATATGATATTATCAAGGTTTTGTATATTATATAGTAGATCGTATCATTTTATCTAGTGTGTATGATGTATGTCAAAAGTAGGAGTGACGTTTTAAATAATTTATTTCTAATTGCAAGAATTTAAATAACTATACTGGTGTGTGACAATGGATTGAATACTTATTCAATATATAATTTGTTCAATAACGTGAGAAGTTATAAGCTATATAAATGTAATAGACTATATAGTGTTTCAGTTTGACAAAAAATGTAGGTATACCTTAACAGGTAATTCATGGTCGTGGACAAAGTATAGTATTCTACTCGCATATGATGACCATTATTCACTTACGTGTTTATGTCACTCCCCTGCGGCTCCTTCGTGAATAATAGCCATCATTATATGCTTGTTGAATAATATACTATTATATTATCAAGTCCTATGATACCATCAAAAACGTCAGTTGAAAAGATGATCCTTGAAATTATTATAATTATCAAATTTAGATAATATTGTAGTATATACACAATTTTGTTGACGTGATATCTGCAATGCTGATGAAACAGTGAAAATAAAGAGATTTTTATGCTCCGGTGTCTATAAGTAGTATAAAGTGATTATTATGGTAAGAACTTCTTCCAACTAGCAAAATGGACTTTATTTTCTTCCGTATTGAATGAGAATAGCGGTTGAAACGGTTGAAAAACTCTAACGTAAGAATATGTTCAGATATGTCACTTTGTGCACTGTAATAAATAAACTCCTTCATGTATACTAGTATGCTCCAGAACCAACACAATATTCTGCGTGAAAATGAATATAGTTTTAGAAATGAGATGAGGAAATTAAATGAACTTTCTCTTCAGTGATCAAAATATTAACATTAGCTTTTCACAAACTAACTTGAAACTAAATCAGTTGAGAAAATCAACCATGGGTTACTTGCTATTTATGCTGTTCCTCTGGAAAATTGAGGTGAGAAACTTTATGTCATTTAAGACATTTTTGGACAAATGTTGTTGAGGTGTCTGTTGAAAATGTTGAAATAACTAACCAACCAACCAATAAAACACGATTAAAATCATTTGTATGTCGTAATACCGGATATTAGAAAAAAAATTGGCTTCTTATTGGGATGCCCAAAAAATTACACACATACATTACAAAATTATCCACTCATTTTTAATTTTTTGCAGATTTATGACAATAATTTAAGCCCTTCTTCAAGTGATGGAGAATTTTAAGTCAATTTTCATCAAAAACATCACTGTGATGTCAAAATTCTCCACTCGTTTGTACAACGAAAATTCCCAATCGATTCACATCGAATCACAAACGGAATGTCCGAGTGTGAGGAATTTCCAATCGAATGAGAAATCTTTTCACAAGCAGACCTTTTAATACTTCAAACACAAAACCGGGAATAGTATATTGTATCATTAGTGGGAGAAGCATCATATTCCCAAACGACTGTGATGATTACACAGGAGTTTGGGAATATGCTTTTCCCACGAATTATACATACTATTTTTTCTTCGATCGTTGATTTACATTTAAAAATTAATTAAAAAATATTCCATTTAAGTTGTAATCAAGTAAGATTAGATAGGTTTCTCTATGTTTATATTGAAACGTAGAAGTGGTAACGAGATAAACCAAACAATTAGCCATGCAGCTTCAACGTCTATAAATTCTCGTTGCTCTCCAGTACAATTCACAAATTGTACATACTGTACAATGAATATAAATATTGACTAAATTAATTTGTGTTCAGGAATATCGTTATAAATTAGATGTTCCTTTTATTTATATCATACCAGCTTTATCAATATAAAAATTAAAACCATATTTTGTTTTATTTCATTGTAATAATCCATTTGAAACATTACCGCACACTACAGCAGTGCGGTAAGAATATTACCGCACTGTTATTTTCTAATTGCTTAGCAACTGCCCACTATTCCGGAATGTTGAGCTTTGCGCATAGAAAACAGGTCAAAATAGTGTAACTTTTCTCACGATCGGAGAAAAAACTATAACTGGAGTGGAATTTTAATTATAATAGTACGGCAATAAATATGATTGACTAATTTAATTTTATGAAGAACATAAAAGCAAACATTGTATAAATTGTCGAATAGCGGAATAAGCATTTCTCCTTTTTCTCATACCCGGGTATAAGGGTCAATGGCTATAACTTGCGGTATAAAGCTCGTCTAGTAGCACTCGGTGGAATAAAATCCTGATAACAGTTTAGATTGTGAAAGTATAATCAAAGTGGGTGGATATGGCTTTAATTAGTAAAGGTGAATGTTTTGAAAAACGATTTAATTGAAATCTGAAAGAATATTTGATGTAGTTGACGAATCGATAAATATGTATGGGACAAAAATGGCCTACAAAGTGAGAGGTTTATCGTTACAACAATTCATAAGAAAATAATCTCCCAATCAATAGCCTGCCAATCGTCGAGTGGAATGTGGACTGGAATTCAAGATTTTTTTAGTGAAGGTAAACATACTCTGCAACAAAAATTTTATGCATGCACTCACAAAGATCATGAGTAGCACAACATATGTATAGCTCAGCTAAATAGCTGTGGTGAGAAAGTGAACGAAAATATGTTGATGAATAAGATAAGTATTTGTTACTTCACCAGACAACTCCAAGCACTTTTATTTTACATGGGATAGTTTAGCAACTCGTTCGATTATTGAGGAAGAAATTGTTTCAATCAGAAAACAAGAAACAACAGATGTTTATGGAGCGAACAGAAAGAAAAAAATTGGAGAGAGACAGGAAAACGTAATTATGCAAAAATATTGTGGGATTTGTTTAAATAAAAGTTAATCATAAGATATTTGAAACTGCTGAAAGTATAATATATAAGTCAAGGTGTATTTTCCGTTCCAAAATTGGAGTATAACGTATTTTTGGTTAAATCTGTTGTTAATGAAGATTCCACTGTTAAAACTAGTAAAAAATAAGTGAAATGGGAAGACATGTACAACTAGTGGGGGAGAGGGAGATTTATTAAAATTGATTTTCCGAATCCAGAAAAAACCTAGAAATTTTAGCTTATGGGACAACTATTGAAACATTAGAGTTGTCACGTAAAATTGGCGCATCCGAATATCCAACATTGTGCCAAGGCATTGAGAAGCTATGGTTTGATTTCCATAATTCAAAAGGTTACATCAAAAATATTTTCAGAAAATTCAATAAAGAAATTGTAGTTTCATAGGTTTCTAGATGCAGTACCCGCTTTATAATCATTTGAACATTCAATCATTTGAACATTCAATCGTAGTCTGTTAAACCACGATTAGACGTTCAAAAGCCAATCTTTGTCATGGAACTGTGAATGTATACGGCAGTGGTTGAAGAAATAACCATTTCTGGAAGCGTGCACAATTTTTGGTGGTCGGTTTTTTGACGGTCAGTGTTGATGTTCATTAAAAATATTAAACTGTGTCCTCTCAAGTTCGCACCATACCGGAAACATTTTTATCATCAATTATGTTAAAAATTTATTATCCATGAAATGCTCTGCATGTTCCAAAACCTACAATAAAATTATCAAATATCAGATTTTTTCGGTATTACTTTGTCTGTCAAAAAATATTAATTCCACCCAGAAGTAAAGTACCTCAAAACTCGACAATATCGAAAAAAGTTATTGTGAGAATTGAAAACTACGCTTAAATATGCAAAAGCATCCATTTTCATTGAAAAAATAGGTTTTGTGCTTGTTCAATATTGTTCATATTTTCTTAAAAGGTATAAGGTGTTTTCGATTATTTACTTTTGGCTGCTAGTAGCAGCTCGTAGTGACTGAATTTCGTTCGTTCATTACCGGGCGTGACGCCTTGTCTTACCTTCCCCTTGCCCCTTGAGCACATACCGGAAAGTATTAGCTTTAAGCCACGGACATTAATGTTTGACGTTTTATCAATAAACTTATAATCGATAACTGTTCTTGTTAAAACACAGGAAATTTATCAATAATATCAGATGATAGTTCGGATGATGACATGACATACAAGTGGTTTTGAGGATCCTAAAAATCGTGTTCGTTTTGTTTAAAAGTCGTGACGACTGAGGCGTCACGCACAAATACTTGAAGCCCAAATAAAGGAAAGCAACAACATTCACGTGAAATTCTAACACGTACTGACAGCTACTGCGCGAAGTTCACATTTTTTGAGAAACCTCGTTTAATACTGAAAAAAATTGATACCTGTATTCCATATTTTAGAACATGCAGAACTTTTTATGAAGAATAAGTTTTTTTCCTAAAATTGATAATAAAAAAGTTTTCTTCGTATGTTTATCTACGAAAACCCACTGATTGACTATATGAATAGAGCTGCATGTATTTAGTATACCACTATACATTTTTTTTGTGAAATAATTTGGAGAAGACAAAAAAGGATTTTTAACTAACTAGAAAATCCACCGCCTCAGTCCACAAACCATAACTACCAAGATTAAATTTAAACCCTGATTTGACACAAATTGGGGTTAACGTATGTGTAATGGTTTGTAGGATTCACTCAGTTAACCAAAAGTAATTGCCCACCGCGGTATCCTGCTATTATAATGAAACCTCTCTGGTTTTCAAAGCGTGTGGATATGTGGGTGAAAACAATGATAATAAGTGATGGACTGCAATAATCACACAAGTGATAAACAATGAGCGAACATGATTTATGCGAACGAATGCCGTTAATCAATTTGTTTATTACTTGTTTTTAATAATAATTATTAGAAAAATAGAACCGATTGATCTATTTGCACTTCGCACATCATTCCACGAATTTGTTCAATGGAAATAGTCGTAGAATGAGGTTAACACAACCTTGTATAAACGTTAAGCTATCCAAAAAGTGTCAATATTGAAATCTAGTTCCTGTGATAGTATCACATTTTAATTATATTGAAGTAAAAGCTACACAAAGCTAGACTCAGTTATCTGGTAAGAATAACCTTCTTCAAATGCTGGTTGACATTGGTCGTTGACTTTTGGAGTAATGGGAAAATTCAAATAATGGCTTTGTGCATGCTAGTGCAATATTTTAATTGTTAGACGAACGAATACAGTAAACACAGACTGCAATTTGCCTAGAATAAGGAATGCTAGTAAAGGCTCGTTGTATCAAACACCTAAACTTAGCTTAAGGATAACTGATGTTTGGACTGTGACAAATTGACGTAATTGATGAAAACTAATAACATCAGTTATCATTGAACCGATTTCAGGTGTTTGATACATAGAGATGCTAGATGCCAGATAGAGGCAACAAGCCAGCTCTGAACCCATTAGCATGTAAGAGTGAGATAGACAGTAGGAGTTTTGGACTGTCTTTCTCCAATATCGTATATTCTATATATAATATGTTAAGGTGAATGTACACTCTTGGGGAATGTATATTTTCACCGTAAAATGGGTACATTTTCCAAAAAGTTAGGTATAATGAGCAGAATATTCAATGTATATGTATACAGTGTGACCCATTTTTAATGGAAACACCCCCATAAAATTTGAAGTTGTAAGCAGATCTTGATAATTTTTTTTTGAAATGTCAAGTACTAAAAGGTCTACCTTTAGGACAAAATTTGAAATGTCCATTTCAATTTTCAGGGCATACTACGATATTTTTTCTTAGTCGAAAATCGAGATTTTTTATTAGCGATTTTTTTATTGAAAAAATCCCTATGCCACTGGATTCAGTTTGCCTTTAAATAGATGTGACCAAAATTTCATAAAAAAATATTTATTAATAACAAAGTTATGACAACTCAGAAACTCGAAAACTCACATAGCTAATAGTCACAAAAAACAACAGATATAGCCGTAAGAATCTTTTTTTTATGATTTCAACAATAAAGTGACGCCAGATGAAAAAGAAAACAAATAACTTTAATTTTTTAATCAAAATAACGGAATTACATTGGAGTTTGGCGTAAATTAACTAGAACCAAGACCTAATTGATTTTTCAATTTAAATCTTAGAAATAATATTACAGAAAATTTAAGCTATATTTGTTCTCATCTGGCGGTACTTTATTGTTGAAATCATAAAAAAATATTCTTATGGCCAAATCTGTTAATATAGGGTGTTTTTGTGACTATTAGCTGTGTGAGTTTTCGAGTTTTTGAGTTGTCATAACTTTGTTATTAATAAATATCTTTCCATGAAATTTTGGTCACATCTGTTTAAAGGCACACTGAATCCAGTGGCGTAGTGATTTTTCCAATAAAAAAATCGCTAATAAAAAATCTCGATTTTCGACTAAGAAAAAATATCGTAGTATGCCCTGAAAATTGGAATAAACATTCCAAATTTTGTCCCAAGGTAGACCTTTTAGTACTCGACATTTCAAAAAAAAAATTATCAAATCTGTTTACAACTTCAAATTTTAGGAGGATGTTTCCATTAAAAATTGGTCACACTGTATATCTACATTTCCCGGCAAATGTGTACTCTTGCCTTCACGTTTTGGGTATACGTATACTCTCACCTACATGTTTCAAGAAAAGTTTGGATACAAATAATTTAAAAATGTTGTTGAGTAAAAAAAATATTCATACTAAATACCTATACTTCTTCCTCATATTGTTTTTTAAGTTTGATTTCGAACAAGAAATGTTGATCGCACTACTTTATTGATGAATGCATTGTAATGCATACTAGGTTATTCAAGAAGGGGAAGGGAAACTTATTATTGGATTAGCCGTTCCCCTTCTCGAATCACTTGATGTGCGAGCTAGAAAGTATTGGATATTTTTCAAACATGGGAAGGGTGAAAACATTCGATACTTTGTATCGCGCATATCAAGTTAATCAAGGAGAGGAAAGGTAATTCCAATGATTATATTCCCTTCACCTTCTTGAATAACTTAATGTTTATTACAAAGTATTGGTTATCTTTTAAGGAAGAGGAGGAAGAGTGTGATGATTATATATTCCCTTTCCCTTTCTCTCACATTTACCAAAACGACTGGTCAAAGTAAAGTCAATGTACATTTCCCTTTTTTGAAATTATAAATGTTAGTTGAAAATCAGGAGGCAAATGTGCACATTTACCGAAAAATGTGTAAATTGCCGAAATGTCTATTTTTATTGTAACATATAAACTGACAAAGACAGAAAAACCTCTATTCATCACTCACTAGAGTTCCCACTCAATAGCTCCCTGCGGCTCGTTACCTCAATCTATAGTATCATTATGGTTTGATACGATTTGCGCTAAGTTGATTAACTTAAGTTCGATCATAATTTGTACATGACTCAAATGTAAATAGTTTTTTGTTTCAATTCCAGATGTTACAGCTGCACGGCAAGTCTCAGTTACAATTCCGACTGCGGTGAAACGATTGGACACGGTAACGCTTCAATGCAAATATGATTTGGAAAATGAACCTTTGTATACGCTCAAGTGGTATAAGGGTTCAAAGGAATTCTACAGATATATACCGAAAGAGCTTCCTAGTACTCAAGTATTCCCTTTGCCAGGAATAGCAGTTGATGTAAGTTCAATGTTTATTGTAACGTTATTTATTTTATTCATTATAGTTGAGAATTTTGGCGCATCGACATCTTTGTACCAAATTTTATTGTGCCAAACTGAAAAATAGCCATGGGAAAAATATACTTCTATCCAAGAGGATACAATATAAATATTCTAATTTTTTATATCTGCTTATACAAAATTGTTTGCTTGGAATAAAAATTTGAAGAGTAAAATGAACCTTCTCATAACTTCAGGGATCTATAATGATAATTGAACAATTAAGTATAATATTGTAATATTTACTACTTATGAAATTTGAATTTTATCATTATTCATGGCGAGTATGAAAGAATTGTTTAACAGATTTTCCGTGTATGATTAAGAATATATCATCGAACAAATGCAGCTAGTGATATTCTGAGAATATTGCGCAAAGTAGCGTCAAAAACGTTTTTTTATCTTTTGAAAAGGAGCCGTCTCTTCGCCGGCAACAATTTAGCCTCTTGGGCTCTTTGTGGATTCTCCTAGCATTCTTGCTACAGCCTATTTAGCCAGTCCGTTCGCTGTATGAGCTTATACAGATTCTTAGCTGGTTGGCTGTAGAAGTCTTCTGGAGTCATTTGGGGTCTACCATACAGTTTCTGCCTCCTGTAGTCGAGCGTCTCACAGTTGCATAATATATGCAGAGCTGTTTCGATATTCTTTTTGCATCTTCTGCATGTAAGGTCTCCCAATGTTTTTTGTGCTGTTCTTTTACCCGCCCTTTCGACCATGACCTAGTTGAGCACCTGGGAATATTCACAGCTGGTTCGGGTCCGTTGAACAGGATTGACGATTCTGTTCTTGCGAGTTCGTCATCTTTTCCATTGCCAGCGATTTCTTTGTGACCTGGGACTAATTCCCAAGTGTAACACTGTTATTTGCCCTTGCACATTCAAGTATTGCATAGACCTCTGCTTGAAATACCGAGGCGTATTTGCCAAGCGAGACGATTCCTTCGTATTTGCTCGACTTGGTATATATACCCGCTCCGGTGCCGAGTTCATTCCTTGATCCGTCTGTGTACCAGATCAGCTTATTCGCTCTATTGAGTGGTAGTGCGTTCTCTTACTCAAAAATTGTTTTATCAAAAACAACAAATTATTTGTAGACGATAAATTTTACCTAGTCGAGGATCTTCTGGATGTTGAGGATTTGGATAACCAACAGGAACAAAAACCAGCTAGCGCTCCCCCCACACCTTCTTCAAACAAACAAAATTCCACCCTGAAACCAACTATTCTACCCACTTTCAAGGATTCAACACATTCAACCAGTAGTGCATCTCAAAGTGCTAGTGTAACAAGATATACTGCTAATTCGCCAGGTACGCTAAGTCATACCAAATCTGGAAACTCTCAAAACAAACCTAGTAATAGGAGCCAGGGCCCTAAAACTAGGAATAATTCCCTGAAATAACTTCTATGAAACCATATTTATATTGTATTGTATTTATTTTATATTGTATTGTATTTATTTTGTTTGTTTTTGCGTTTATTCCGAGGTTTATTGATAAATTTTAAAGATGTTCACAGTAGCACATGTCAATGTACGTTCGTTAGTTCCCCACTTCGTGGATTCTCAGAGCTATATCAATGATGTGGACTGTGATGTTATGGGAATAACAGAAACGTGGCTTAATAATAAAATTAGTAATGATATGGTAGGTTTGCCTGGTTACAATCTTGTGCGTATCGATAGACCAACTAGAGGAGGCGGTGTTGGTTTGTATGTGAGAAGAAATATTAAATATACATTCATCATGTCCGATAGCAATGAAATTATTGAATATATATGGATAAAGGTAGCTACTGCTAACTACAACATTGCTATAGGTACTGTATATAAACCTCCAAAGTGTAATAGTGTACAATTCATTAATCATGTACAGGATATGTTTGAAAACATTTTCTCACATTATGATCATATTATTTGTGTTGGTGATTTTAATATCAACATGTTGGACTTGGATAACGCATTAACGATACAATTTACTGATATATTAGAGATGTTTAACCTTATACAACTGATAAAAGTACCTACTCGTGGTCTATCTCTCCTTGATTTGTTCATTACAAATTTTGATGTTGATATATGCACAGAGTGGGTGAGTATGGATTTTGTTGCTGATCATGCAGGGATTAACTGTAATATTGCTCTTAATTCGGAATCACCAGACATTCCTAAAATTAGATATAGACCTTTGAATCAAATTGTGTACAATGAATTTCAGCTAGATCTTCAATCTCTTGGATGGCATCACATTTATACCACAGATGACATTGATGAGAAAATAATTATCTTACATAGATATATAATTCAAACTTTAAACTTGCATGCTCCATTAAAAACAGTTAAGGTCAAGCGGAATTGTTACGCCCCTTGGATAACCCCAACTATTAAAATTATGCAAAAGTTGAGAAATAAAGCATTAAATAAATTTCGTCACACAAAACTGCCTCAACATTGGGAATACTACAAACAATTGCGAAATTATACGAACACGGCAATACATGCTGAAAAACGTGCATACCTCAATCACAAATTCCAAAACTGCAGCAATAAAGAAAAATGGAAAGAGCTTAAAAAATTGAATATATCTAAAAGTAATCATAGTGAAATCCCTGCACATTTACAATCAGTGAACGACTTAAATACTTATTTTACCAACTCTGCAATTAAGTTGCCCCCTAGTAATGAACTATTAGATTATTATCACAACAGTAAAAAGGGCAATATTTCTGATGATTTTCACTTTAATTTTATTCTAGATGATGACATCACCAACATAATAATGGGCATGAAGTCTAAAGCTTTTGGTCATCTCTTTGATTTGCAGAAATAAATACCCCTTCCTCAATCCCTTCTTGCTTACATCACCCTCTCTTTCCTCTTGTTATATCTTAATATTTTTATGTATATATATTATTTTAATTACTCCTCGTTTAAAATTTGTCATTTTCTTGTTGATATGTATTGTTCAATCAGTGTTGGTTTTATATTTTATTAAGTATTTCATATATACTGGCATTGGTGGAAGAGCAGGAAAGGACTACTCGTCTGAACCTGAACCAATCTAGCCATTTATCCACATCAGTTGGAAACATTCGAAAAATTGTCGCTATTTTGTAATGATCATCCTATACTATATTGTGTTTATGTTATATACTTAATGTGGATAATAAATGTATTATTATTATTATCATTCCAAGTATGCACTTGCTCAGCACTTGCTGGTAATGTTCACCTATCCCGAGCGTGTGTAAACGCAAATGGGATTAGGCTCGGAAGTCACATATTTAGAAATTTACGGACAGTGTGACAGGTATTTAGGATGGCAGCCTTCTGCAGATCGATGTAAGTATTTTTGTGAAGACCCAGTTTGGTAAGGCTATCTTGTAGAGTTTTGGGAATTAGTCCCGTAGATGAAACGATGATCGGTACCACCTCTATTTTCTCTGCATGCCACATCTGTCTTACCTCAATTGCAAGATCGGTGTATTTTGCAATTTTCTCGTTGTATTTGTCCAGAATATTGTTATTATTGGGTACTGCAACATCCACCAGATAAACCGAGTTAGCTTTTTTATCCACAACTACAATATCAGGCCGGTTATTCGTCACCCGTCTATCGGTGATAATTGACCTATCGTAGTATAGTCTAAAATCAGCATTCTCTAGCACCGAATTCGGATGGTACTTGTAATATGGGGTGTAGGTGTTCACTAATCCAAATTTGTTGGCCAACTTCTGATGGATGATGTTGCAAAGTTGATTGTGCCTGCGTAGGTAATCAATGTTAGCTAAGGCTGAACATCCCGACGTGATGTGTTGTATCGTCTCTGTTGTTTGTTGGCACCTTCTGCACTTGTCCGTAGCGATGTTTGGATCTTTCGTGACAAATTTCTTGTAATTGTTGGTATTAATTACTTGGTCTTGAATTGCCGTCATAAATCCTTCTGTTTCTGGAAATAATGTTCCATCAGATAGCCACTTATTTGATGCTTCCTTGTCGATATGAGGTTGATTGAGGTCGTGATGATGTCGACCATGAAGCGCTTTCTGAGCCCACTCCACCTGTTTGTCAGAATCGGTAACGATATCAAGTCTCATATCAGGGCTTACAAGATTTAAGGGGGAATAGTTTTTATCTGCTTTTGCGACCATCTCATGCAATTCAGATGTTTCAGCCTTGACAATGAAGAATTCTTGGAGTCTAGATATTTGTTTGTTATGTAAATTAACTATGTCCACTAGACCTCTCCCTCCCTCTCTTCTTGGTAGTGTTGTCCTGATAACTGATGATGTCGGATGGTGACATTTGTGTTTGGTCATCATGGTACGGGTTGTTCTTTGAATATTCTCCAGCTCTGTCTTTGTCCACTTCAGAATTCCAAATGAGTATGTCAGGATCGGTATGGCGTAGGTGTTAATTGCTTTTGCTAGATTTCCTGCGTTCAACTGGGATTTCAATAAAGTAGTTACCCTTTGAGTGAACTGGCTCCTAATTTTGATTTTTGCTTGCTTTTGGTCTAATAGCTTAGCTTGCTGAAATCCTAGATATTTGTAGGTCTCGCCATTCTGCATGGCAGTTATAATATTCCCATTGGGTAGTAACACATCTCCGTTAACGATTTTACCCTTCTCGATATTTAAGGTTTTGCACTTGTCTAATCCAAATCCCATTTGTATATCACTGGAGAATTTTTCAGTGATATTGAGTAAATGTTGAATTTGACGCTGGTTGGATGCGTATATTTTGATATCATCCATATATAGAAGGTGGGAAACAGTGCAGCTAGTGTTCCTGTTGGATTTAAGATTATAGCCGTAATCCGTATCGTTGAGTAGATTGGAGAGTGGGTTCATTGCCAAACAGAACCAAAGTGGACTAAGGGAGTCACCCTGGAAGATCCCCCTACGGATGGAAATTTCATCAGTTTGGAGGTATTGGCCATTTATTTGTAAATGAAGGTTCGTTCGCCAGTGCTTCATCGCTGATTCAAGAAAAGTAACAACAGTGGGATGTACTTTGTAAATTTGCAGAACTTTCACAAGCCAGGAATGTGGAACGCTATCAAATGCTTTCCTGTAATCTACGAAAGCCGTGTGGATGTTGCGCTTTTCCTTTTGCGCCTGTTTCAGTATAACTGAATCAATGATAAGTTGTTCTTTGCAGCCTTGGTGATCTCGTCTGCAACCTTTCTGCTCTTCTGACAGGATGTTGTTTTGGTCCACATGTCTGTAAATACGGTTAGTGATGCAAGCCGTTAATATTTTATATATAGTTGGTAGGCAGGTTATGGGCCTATACTGCGAAGGATCGTGAGTTTGATGTGTTTTGGGAAGCAAGTGGGTCGAGCCCAGTGTCAGAAATGGTGGTGTATCTTCTGGATGTTGCAAAATATGTGAGAATGATGTTGCCATTGCTTTATGTAGACTGTCAAACTTCTTATACCAGAAGTTTTGGACGTGGTCAACTCCTGGTGTCTTCCAATTACTGGTACTCTTTATAGCTTCGGTTACCTCGCTTGTTGTCAAGTCAACGAAAGACATCGGTTCAATATTGATTTTTTCCTCCTCAGTTCTTATCCAGTGAGCGTTGGATTTATGTTCAACAGGCTTCGACCATAATGAAGACCAGTATTCCGTCAGCTCATCTTTATTTGGAGGACCTTGGTTATGATTGTTTTCTGTACCGCTCAGTTGCCTGTAAAATAACTTCTGATTGTTATTGAATAAGTAATTTTGTTGTTTCCTTTTCGTGCACTTGACATATCGAGATAAACGTTTGGATTTTGCCTTCAACTTTTGTCTGAGTGAATCCATATATTCAAATACATGTTGTTCATGTTGTGGGTGACCTGTATAAGTTTTGATTTTTCGATAGATCTTTCTCACTCTGTTTGTTAATCGCCTCGACGGTTTCAAGCTGTTCTTAAACTCTGTCAACTGCCCCAATTCCCTCCTGATGTCATCAATGGAACTTTCGAGCCTGCGTTGCCACCAGGGCTTGAGCTGTTTGTAGTCCTTACTCTGATTGTTTCCAGGGAACTGGATTCGTTGATTATGAATTCGAAGCACTGCCACCGCTCCACAATAGATGAGAGTGTGAAGTTGTTCCAGTGCTTTGCAGTCTTTGGCATGGTTCTGCAATAGTAAGTTCACTGCTGCTATTATGCTGTTGGTACTCTTATTGGTTCGCAGCTTGGGTAGTTTGGGCCGGTGTATTGGGTTGGTGCCATTAAATTCCGCTAGTGCTTTACAAAGCTCTGTATTATAGTCATTATCAGGTGTTTTGTCGCAATCAATGTTTGTTTTCTCAACGCCATTGTTGTCTTCTTGTGCATTCTCCGGTTCATGTGTATCATGATCGGTAATTATGTCATTCTCCTCATTTTGTAGGTCAAGAAGGACTTCTCCTCGAATTTGTTGCAACGTCGGATCGGGTAGTAGATTGTTTTTCACAATACTTCGACGCTGGTCAGCAATACGTTGTTCCGTGAGATGCTGGAATTCTGGGAAATGTTCAATGAATGCACGGTGGAGGGCGTATCTGTACGTTGTCATATCAGTTTCCATCTTGGTGATTTTGAAATAGGAGCGCATAATAAAAGAGTTCAGCTCAATAGTCCACTTCATGCGCTTCCTGGGCTTTCCGGCTTTTGTGGTCGTGGATGTGCCGACTTGCGTCACTCCAGAAACAGCAGAAGCCGGTGGATGAGGATTGATGTTGTTTTCCTCATGAGTGTGGGTCACAGTAGCCCTACTCGGTGTCACGCTGCGCCTACCGCTAACCGAGGAAGAAGTTGATTCATCATTTTTCGAAGAAGCCCTTCTAGCACCAGCTTGAACGCGACAAGAGTTTAAGGTGTTGCAATGTCGATTCACCTGACGATTCCTGAGATTTAAAGTCCCAGAATTTACAATCGAATTATTGCTCCCCCCAGAATCCGTGGAGCAGACAGCCGATGTACTAGGTACACTAGCAGTGTGGGATTCTGAGCATTTCGCTCTACCCACCTGGGGTAATCTAGTTTTACAATTCGACATCGTGATTGTTGCATTTTAGACCTACTGCTAGGTGATGATTCAGCCGCTCCTTCCATGGAGAACAGACGCTGTCGGAGTACCGCTCCTTACATGGAGTCCGTCGTGTCCTGAAACTTACTGGTTTTGGTTCGCTCCGAGGTATTTAATTTCCCCGATACCTTTTATATCTAAAAGGCCTTCCCCTATCCACCACCTGGGGAAGCGCCCGATAGGGGACCAGCACCCCCACGGATTATTATTATTATTATTATTATTATTATTATCATTTCAAGTATGCACTTGCTCAGCACTTGCTGGTAATGTTCACCTATCCCGAGCGTGTGTAAACGCAAATGGGATTAGGCTCGGAAGTCACATATTTAGAAATTTACGGACAGTGTGACAGGTATTTAGGATGGCAGCCTTCTGCAGATCGATGTAAGTATTTTTGTGAAGACCCAGTTTGGTAAGGCTATCTTGTAGAGTTTTGGGAATTAGTCCCGTAGATGAAACGATGATCGGTACCACCTCTATTTTCTCTGCATGCCACATCTGTCTTACCTCAATTGCAAGATCGGTGTATTTTGCAATTTTCTCGTTGTATTTGTCCAGAATATTGTTATTATTGGGTACTGCAACATCCACCAGATAAACCGAGTTAGCTTTTTTATCCACAACTACAATATCAGGCCGGTTATTCGTCACCCGTCTATCGGTGATAATTGACCTATCGTAGTATAGTCTAAAATCAGCATTCTCTAGCACCGAATTCGGATGGTACTTGTAATATGGGGTGTAGGTGTTCACTAATCCAAATTTGTTGGCCAACTTCTGATGGATGATGTTGCAAAGTTGATTGTGCCTGCGTAGGTAATCAATGTTAGCTAAGGCTGAACATCCCGACGTAATGTGTTGTATCGTCTCTGTTGTTTGTTGGCACCTTCTGCACTTGTCCGTAGCGATGTTTGGATCTTTCATGACAAATTTCTTGTAATTGTTGGTATTAATTACTTGGTCTTGAATTGCCGTCATAAATCCTTCTGTTTCTGGAAATAATGTTCCATCAGATAGCCACTTATTTGATGCTTCCTTGTCGATATGAGGTTGATTGAGGTCGTGATGATGTCGACCATGAAGCGCTTTCTGAGCCCACTCCACCTGTTTGTCAGAATCGGTAACGATATCAAGTCTCATATCAGGGCTTACAAGATTTAAGGGGGAATAGTTTTTATCTGCTTTTGCGACCATCTCATGCAATTCAGATGTTTCAGCCTTGACAATGAAGAATTCTTGGAGTCTAGATATTTGTTTGTTATGTAAATTAACTATGTCCACTAGACCTCTCCCTCCCTCTCTTCTTGGTAGTGTTGTCCTGATAACTGATGATGTCGGATGGTGACATTTGTGTTTGGTCATCATGGTACGGGTTGTTCTTTGAATATCCTCCAGCTCTGTCTTTGTCCACTTCAGAATTCCAAATGAGTATGTCAGGATCGGTATGGCGTAGGTGTTAATTGCTTTCGCTAGGTTTCCTGCGTTCAACTGGGATTTCAATAAAGTAGTTACCCTTTGAGTGAACTGGCTCCTAATTTTGATTTTTGCTTGCTTTTGGTCTAATAGCTTAGTTTGCTGAAATCCTAGATATTTGTAGGTCTCGCCATTCTGCATGGCAGTTATAATATTCCCATTGGGTAGTAACACATCTCCGTTAACGATTTTACCCTTCTCGATATTTAAGGTTTTGCACTTGTCTAATCCAAATCCCATTTGTATATCACTGGAGAATTTTTCAGTGATATTTAGTAAATGTTGAATTTGACGCTGGTTGGATGCGTATATTTTGATATCATCCATATATAGAAGGTGGGAAACAGTGCAGCTAGTGTTCCTGTTGGCTTTAAGTTTATAGCCGTAATCCGTATCGTTGAGTAGATTGGAGAGTGGGTTCATTGCCAAACAGAACCAAAGTGGACTAAGGGAGTCACCCTGGAAGATCCCCCTACGGATGGAAATTTCATCAGTTTGGAGGTATTGGCCATTTATTTGTAAATGAAGGTTCGTTCGCCAGTGCTTCATCGCTGATTCAAGAAAAGTAACAACAGTGGGATGTACTTTGTAAATTTGCAGAACTTTCACAAGCCAGGAATGTGGAACGCTATCAAATGCTTTCCTGTAATCTACGAAAGCCGTGTGGATGTTGCGCTTTTCCTTTTGCGCCTGTTTCAGTATAACTGAATCAATGATAAGTTGTTCTTTGCAGCCTTGGTGATCTCGTCTGCAACCTTTCTGTTCTTCTGACAGGATGTTGTTTTGGTCCACATGTCTGTAAATACGGTTAGTGATGCAAGCCGTTAATATTTTATATATAGTTGGTAGGCAGGTTATGGGCCTATACTGCGAAGGATCGTGAGTTTGATGTGTTTTGGGAAGCAAGTGGGTCGAGCCCAGTGTCAGAAATGGTGGTGTATCTTCTGGATGTTGCAAAATATGTGAGAATAATGTTGCCATTGCTTTATGTAGACTGTCAAACTTCTTATACCAAAAGTTTTGGACGTGGTCAACTCCTGGTGTCTTCCAATTACTGGTACTCTTTATAGCTTCGGTTACCTCGCTTGTTGTCAAGTCAACGAAAGACATCGGTTCAATATTGATTTTTTCCTCCTCAGTTCTTATCCAGTGAGCGTTGGATTTATGTTCGACAGGCTTCGACCATAATGAAGACCAGTATTCCGTCAGCTCATCTTTATTTGGAGGACCTTGGTTATGATTGTATTATTATTATTATTATTATTATTATTATTATTATTATTATTATCTTTGATGCCAATCTCGAAGTTCTTGCGAAAGATATATCTGGTGGTCATGTGGGCTGTAGGCATTTTAAGGATGTCGTCATCCACATGCTTCACTTTTGTGTGTCCTCTCCCATGAATCACGTCATGGTCCGATACCCTTTCCAGTCGGCTTAGAGCAACCCTTGATTCGCACATTATGACATAATGTAGCGGAGGAAGGTCTAGCATTGTCTGTAGCGCCGCTGTAGGAGTCCTTTGGCCACCAGACTAGAGATGCATGTTATCCTGGGGATGACAACCATTTTGTACATACTGTGTACCATGCTTGGTTTCAGTCCCCATTTAGTGCCGTAGGTGCGTCTGGCAACCATAAAGGTAACCTCTGCTGAAGGTATCGGTTCCAAGTTAAACCTGGGTATAGGATGTGTTAGGAAAGTCTGTTATTGTAGAAAAATGTTTCAAAAGTAACACAAGTGTATGAGAATAAGATTTTTGATGTACTCTTTTAAAATCGTTCAGTTAGAACAATAGATATTGAAACGCCATCATTATTAGCGTATCAAATTATTTGGTAGATAGTGAGCAGGCGCAGAAATATCAATTCATTCGCTGATTGATTGTCACCAAATGTGTCATGTACAAAATGCCATAATAAGCTCATTAAGTTAATCGAATGATCTGTTAATGAAGACTAAATTGGACGAGCAGGCCAGTTCTGTGGACACGAAGATAACCAAAGTTGGTTCAAGTCAATTTTTTTCCCACGCCTATAGTGAAGATCAGGCTTACAAAATACCAGTGAGTATACAGTATACCAAACGATATGAAAGATAGTACAAGTTGTCCATTTCAAGACTCACGACGCGAAGTTAAAAAAAAGTCGCTTTGGAATGAGGAAAAGTTATATCTGCTCAGAGAAAACCACCTTCACCTATTCAATTCCTGATAAACTAGATGTTTAAGCAGTGGTTTTAGGAGATTCCATTGATCCATTGTTTAAATCGGAGAATTTAAACGTTGAAATGTACCTTGATATGCTAGAGCACACTATTGAGCTCTTGAATGTTCATGAATTGGAGAGCCAAAAGGACGGCGATGACAATATAGCTCTGGATGGAAATTTGATGCACTTTCAGCAATACGGAGCACCCCCTATTACGCAGTAGCAGTTGAGGACTTGTTCGACAATAATTATTCGAATAAATGGGCTGCGAGCAAAATTTCATTAAGTGGCCACCTAGGGCACCAGGCTCACCGCCACCTGATTTTTTTGGTTTTGGTTGCTTATAAAACTAATCCAACAACTATTCACGATGGAGAATAAGTCAAGCATGTGAACAATTTCTGATAACGTTCGTTAGGAGCTTGAAAATATTTTGTATTATTGTTTACGAAATAATGAATGCCATTTTGAACATTTTCTAAATTAAAATTTTTGTAGTTCGACATTTAACACTTCTTTATTTTGTTGTCAAATAAATGTTTCTGCTATATTGTTACATCCTGTATAATTATTACTTGGACCATTTTGCTACGTCCAGCTGCTAGGGGTCTGAAATGCGCGAGCGACTGCAGAATGGCAGACTCCGGAAAAATTTTCCTTACCTTTTCCGAAATGCTGCAGCTGACAGGGTGGCCACCTGGCAAATACATAAAAATGCCTGGTTCAAAAAAAGTAAAGAATATCTGAGAGAAGGGCAAGAGAATCCCCGAGAAAATTCATTAAGTCTCCACTACCTACCTAAATATTGGGTAAAACATAAACATAAAATCGAACATACACGAAACAAGTTTTCTCCCAAGGTAATGCAATCCAGACATCTTGTTTATCGGAAAAACACGGATAAAAATTAAATTCAACAAACACTCACAATTTATCTTCACATACACGTATTAGTTATTTTGGAATGACCGGATAACAAAGTAAGCGCACTGAATTCAAAAAGTTTTTCAAAATCAAAAACAAATTACCACTACTAATGGAAAACTTAATATAGGTACCTGAAATGGAAACTTCTATGCAAAATCGTAAATTTCAATGGAAGGGTTCTCCAAAAATTCTGTGAAAATACATGTCTTGTACTTCACCCCTTTTCAGGGTATTCCTCGCAAGCTCCATAAGCCTTTTCCAAGCTATTATCCAAACCGTGAATTTAAAACAGTTACTGCATAGTTTATTTTTATTAATTCCGGACCATGATAAATTCATGAATTCAGGACATGATAAATGGGATGTTTTTATTTACATATAATACAGTTGAAATAATAGTAATTAGTAGCGTGACATCAAATGATTCTCGTAGGCTACCAATTCTCAATTTTTTTGCGAATTATATTTATAACGTTGAACATTGTTAGATTTTACATCATTCATTCGAACCGATTTTAGGTGAAGCAGTTTTTCTATTAAAAAAGTCACTGAATGCTTACAATATTGGCTATTTTTGATCGTTCTGTTTGAGCTTCTACTCTCGCTTTGTTATGTCATTCAAGCTTTTTGAAATAATTGGTATCAATGTTCGATAGGTAATTTTATTATCTAATGACTGGAAGTGCATGTCTTTAATGTTCTTCAACCGTTGTGCCGATTCTGTATCAATGTCTGGGAAATTGAATGATAAGCAATTTATGTGAAAATTTATAGTTACGCGCCTGTAATCATAATATATTTCTTCCAGTAATTTTTCTGCGATTTTATGATTATTTTTTGTGTACTTTAAAATTTTATAAAAAAAAGTTATACTCCATAAAAAGTTCCGCATTATCTGGAACCGGTCATCAAATATCATATTATTCCATCGTATACGAGGTTTGTAAAAAAATATTGATTTCACTCAAGAATGAAGTATCTTTAAATTTGACAATACCGAGAGATGCTACTGAAAAAAGTTAGATATGTCAAAGCATTAGTATGAGTAAGAATTGAATTTGTATATAACCTCAATATTATGTTAGTTTTATAACTTAGTATCTTCTGTATGTTCTTTGTAGCATATTATTTATTCTTGGTTTCCTCATTTTCCTTCAATCGAACCACAATAATGTTTTTTATTTCGACCTTTTCCAAAAATTATTTAATATTCAGTTCATCTTGGCAATGGTAGCTGGAACGCTACCGAAACGTCGAAATACAAAACATGAAAATTATTATTGTGGTTGATTCCCGAAAAGGATTTAGAGGTAAACGAATTTATATCTAAGTATCTGAATGTATTTTATTATTAGCAGAACAAATTGATTTGGACTTATTCCGCGTTTGAAATGTAAAATTATTGAAAACATTGAAAATCCAACAGACACAAGAGATAAATGTCATTGAAAAAAAATATTAGTAAAAAATAAATATAATCTGAAGTTTCGATTCAAATGAATATAATTACATATTGAAACGTAGTTTTTCTACATTTATGCAAAAGCAACACTTTTGTGGAACACCTTTGATAGAAAAAAAGTAGTTCTTTTTTGCACTAGTGCAACAAAGTTTTTGTTGCACTCATATGTCATTCTTGTCAGTTTTGTGATGATTTATGACAAACATAAACATTTAAACGAGGGGTAAACCGCTGGGGCATTGCGGTGTACAAATTCTGGGAATTACTGGGCATTACTGGGAATTACAGGCATTACTGGGGAATTACTGTGAATTACTGGGGAATTAGTGGGAATTAGTTGGCTTTAATGGGGAATTAGTGGGAATTAGTGGGCATTACTAGGAATTACTTTGCATTAGCTGGGAATTACTATGAAAAATGACCGCCAAAACTCGTCGCTAAAACAGACTAGGCAATGCAACGCATGCGTGATAATACAAAAACCGTGAGGAGTGTGTGGTCACAATCATAGGTAAACGATTCGTAAAAGAAGTACGTAGAACAAGGAGAAAATAATTTGTTGAAAATTTTGTGTTTGTTTGTGTGTTTTGGTGTATATATTTATATACACTGTGTTATTTATAAGATGCGACATGTCTAAAAAAGATTAAATTTAAAATAAAGCAAAGTTATTTGTTTCAAAAATTTTCATCTCCGCGGAGAACCCATCCACCATACTACAGGTTTAAGTTTTAAATTATCCCCTGCACTACCATATCAGCCACCACGTAATCGATAAAGATCATCCAATAGTTATGAAAATAGAGTTCAACTTTTTGAAACATGAATATCCATTTTTTTTATTGAACCAGAGAATTAAAAGTGCATTTGAACTTATTTTTCAACGACCTTTCCAAATCTGTCATTATTTTTCATGAACGCTATTTGGTAAAAAAGTTAGTTCGCGTTTGACAGTTTTGTACAGGAATCTATATGTCGGATCTGATAAATAACACAGTGTACTTATACAATACTTTCACGGTAAGTGTAACAAGCGGCTTGTAATAATAAGTATTTAGATTTCAAAGTTTGATGGGATCGATAGTAAATAGGCAGCACCGGTTCTGGATCATGACGTAGCACGTAACGATGTGACGTTTGGTCCACCCCGCGCACATGCTTTACCACCAACACTTTTAGAGTCAATTTTGACATTTCCAGACCTTGGCTTTTTTGGTGATTTTCTTATGGAGATTCCCATGTTAGCGCCTCCGCCATGGTCCAGAACCGGTGCTACCTATTTACTCTCGATTTTATTTGATCCGAGCTAAGATCATAATATATTTATCGCGACAAAAAATTTATGTCTTAATTAAATGTAATTCCGTGTTCAACCGTTAACCCGAAGAATTAGTTTAGCTTTAAAATGGAAATATGACGAACACATTTTATCAATAATGCCATGTACAATAAACAATAAAATAGAGTAGTAATAGTAAGTAGAATGTGAACAATAAAAAGTTAGAGTTGCTGGATTTTGCCATGAGCTACCGTACATCAGCACTGTGTGCGATAAGAAGCTGAAAGTTGACAGTAAATGGTATTTTATGCAACTTTCATGTAATGATAGCCATTAAGACACGAGCATGTTGTAGGATACGAAACGAGCCGCAGTCGAGTTTCGTTTATAATATGCGAGTGTATTAATGGCCATTACATGAAAGTTGCATACAATAATTTTTCTACTCCGATTAATAAGAATTATTAGTTTAAATAATTTTAAATATAGTTACTTCTGAAAATCAAAATTATTCGACAGCTGTCAAATTAAGTGTCACTTAATAAGTCTGTTTGCCTGCAATAAAAGTGTAGCACGGAGCTATATAATTTTGAAAAATTCAGGTCTATCTGTGAACAAATACGTATAAAATTACTAAATTAGGGAATATCTATGTATATTGCATTTGTATACTGCAAGAAGCATTAGAACATAATTAAAAGAAATAAAATCGTATAGCTCAGTGCTACACTTTCATTGCAGGGAACAGACCTAATATAATTAATTTCAGAAATGTCAACCAGGTATCCATGGCTATATTAAATATTGTGCGAATGTCGCATTCATATTGGTTTAAAAATCTGTATCATAATGAATATCATGACACAGATTTTAGTCTTTTAATAAGTATATTATAAAACAGGAGTGGAAAAATCAGTTTTAAAAACATTGAGTAGGTAGATATAAATGTAGCTCGGTAGGTAGGTAGTTAGGTACTTCATGTCAGTGTCGTGAATTATGCTAAGGGTTGTTTTCTTTTACAATTTAAAAGTTAAATTAATAAAATTTTACTGTGTATAAATTATTTAAGCAGAATTCACAATAAAAATCAAACCAAATATGATGTCAAAAATATTCAGAAAAATAAACACTAAATAAGTGCGTTACCCAAAATGAGAAAAACAAATTCACAAACCGACAAATTTGATTTGCTCGGGAGGAACCGAGTGAAGAACTATTCGTTTAACAATTCAGATGGATGTATGACGTATATTCGGTATAAAGTACTATTACAGTGCCCTGTAATATTGTCATTGTCGTATTTAATAAAGTGCGCTACCAATACCAGAATAAATAATAGTAGTTTACCTAACTAGTGCGGAAAGTGATACTTTTCCGCACGCTATTGCAGATGGCCGAACGACGCTAGCGGAGTTCGGCCAGCAATCATCAAATACATATTTTAAATATTCAAATGTCAGTAGACTCCACAAAAACTCTACAAATTTACTTTCCGCACTAGTGCGGAAAAGTGACTCTTTCCGCACGCTTTTTAGTGCGGAAAAGTGACTCTTTCCGCACGCTTTTTAGTGCGGAAAAGATTCACTTTCCGCACGCTAGTAGAAAAAATTATTATTATTCCAACGATTTATAAGTTTTGAAAAATATTTTCCAAAAACAGTAACCATTCAACCAAAAAACATCTACTTCCCGGGCTATATACACCGACGGTTAATGAATTACACTTCTTAGTCTAACGGGGTCGGTATGATCTACACTACAAGATTTAACCAATCAATGCGCTTTATTAAATACGACAATATTGCTGTAATACTTTATTGTTTCAAGCTCAAGTAGCTTGTTGTCAGATTTTCGAGTTTTCGTTTGCATTTGGAGGTGACGATGATTACCCAGAGATTTACCCTGATAAAAAAATAGCTCTCTATTTTTTATAAACTGTAACCAAATACTTTTTCAGCTATACTCTGAAGATTTTAGTGTATTTGCGGTACGTTCATTATATTCAGTAATGGAATTAATTGGAAATTAGTGAACAATGTTAGGAATTACTGGGGAATTAGTAGGCATTGGTGGGAATTACTTGGGAATTACTAGGAATTAGTGGGCATTACTTGGGAATTACTAGGCATTAGTGGGCATTAGTAGGCATTAGTGGGAATTAGTAGGCATTAGTGCATTAAAATTAAGAGTAATGCCCAAATTGGGCATTAGTGTACACCATTTGGGTCAGCGGTTTACCCCTCGCATTTAAATGAAATAAAAATTCAGAGCAAGTGTCTGATCCTGCTCTAATACAGCAATAATATGTGTATATCTTACTACTTAGTCCAACGAGTTACAATTATTGCAAAAATCTTTAATTATTCAAAATTTAAATGCTCAAAGCGAAAACCAGCTATGATTAAGTACTGACAAGGTGGAGGCCATAAAGATACAAAAAAAGGACAACGGTTTCGGTTTGAGTTCCTAACATATTATATTCTAATTTTCTAGTTTTTGCCTGAATGCGGAAATAGCTATTTGTGTATTAAGAGCGGAAAGTGATACTTTGCCGCTTGAGGCAGAGAGGCTTGAGGCGCGACGCGTAGCGGAGCGCGGGCAATCTGCTGAAAGCCGTTACGCACTTTCTGCTCGAATTGCGCACAAGATTTTTTCTACGATCACCTTATTTTTAAACAAATAATTAAAAAAAACACGAAAAGTACACTTTATTAGAATGTGATGTTGAAAACATGTAACAATCACTTATTATTTTTTTTTATTGCCTACAATATTGAAGTTGAATGTACAGTTTTGTCCGTATAAATCAATACTATGAAAATAGGAATCTGCAAAAACGATTGAAAAATTGTCAATCTTAACAACGTTATTTGTAATAAGTTGCGAATATTAATTTTTATCTTGAACTAAGAAATAAATCCTTCACTGTAGTATTGAATCAATGTATGAGGTTTAAATTATTTTATAATTTCAATAAAATTAAACATATAAAATATACACCTCCATCTATGCGAGCGGAAAAGTACGCTCTAGAGCGTAAATAATGTCAATTATGACAGATCGTGGAAAACATCAACTTTGCGGTTAGATTTAAGTGTGCAAAAGTCTACTTTGGAAAAATATTGTATGCGATTCATGCAAAACGTGTTTTTTGCATTTGTACTCACTTTTTGCACTTGTTGCATAAATAACTATTTTCAAGGTACATAATTTACTCTTGAGTAAAACTAATATTCTCTGACTAACCTCGTATACGTCTGAAAAATTTGGTATTTGATAACTGTATTCTAGGTTTTAGATAACGCAGAACTTCTAATGAGGAGTAACTTCTTTTCCTATAATCAATAATAAACAGTTTTCCATATGATTCTAACTTTATGGGGACAAATTGTACTTTCAAAACTCAAGTATTGTGACCTTCGTAAATATCGGGTAACTTGGTGACTGCGCCGCTGTGTGATTTACGTTTCTCACAAGGGGTTTTAATTACCGACACTATTATTAAACATACATGTATTCGATGCTATCTTTACATATATTTATTGAAAAATTCTTAGTCCACTATAGAACCGAACAAAATTTCAATGTCAAAATATTCTATTACTCAACACATTCCCATCTCAATTGGATACATTTATTACAGCGAACCTGCAACGTCTTTAAAAAAAAATGTTTCTTCTTGCTCTGAAAACCAGACCTCAACAGCTTTCATACCTCCTTGCTGAAAGTAGGAAATTTACGACCTTTTAAACTTTTTTCTGTTGAGGAAAGAGATGATAGTCATACGGAGCCAAATCTGGTGAAAAAGGAGGTTGTTCTAGTAATTCAAACCCCAAATCACGTATTTGAGATTTGGGTGCAAGATAACTCTCCGCGTGTTTTCTCTCCAATTTTTCCCGTAGAGTGGTTAGTAATGTGGAATAGTATTCTCCGGTTATTGTTCTACCCTTATTTAAAAAATCAATTATAATTACTACATAAAACATAAAACTGAAGCAAGAACCAGCAGATTTTTGGACACGGAACTTCTTGGGTCTTGGAGAATCAGAGTGTCTCGCCATTCCATCGGTTGTTGCTTTGTTTTCGGATAATAACAATTCGGTTTAAGAAGTGTACATCGTTTTCAAATCAAGCACAGATCGAACGCGATGCACTCTTGCATTCTTTAGGTCAATATTTAAACATTTGGAGATCAATTATTCTCATATCCAAATTGACGTGAATTGTATGACGTACGGGTTCGTATGGAATATTCAGTGCTTCAGATATCCGTTTTAGCCCTATTCGACGGTCTGATGAAATCATATCATGAGATCCATCGATATTTTCGGGGACTGACATAGAAACCGGCCTTCCCAATTGGTAATCATCTTCAATGGAAAATTAACCTCTTTTGAAGCGCTCAGTCCAATTTTTCACGGTAGCATACGAAGAACATTGATGACAAGGTTATCAAGCAAATCTGCTTATCTCTTAACACTTTTAAGTACAGTTACTTGATAATGGCTCGATAATCCAATTTTTCGATTTTCACAATTTCGGTGAAAATCTTAATTCTTTCAATTTATTGCATGCCTCTGGTTCACTTTCAACTTTACACAGACACTTTTAATGAGTTATTGTTCGTTGCTATGGTAACGCAATATTTGTTTATGCATGGAACTGGTCCAAGCTAACTAGATATCAATACACCCTTATGGCGTGCCGTTTTGATATTTAATAACATAGTTTTAAAAACAAAAATAAAAATATCTCCCCTTTCAAAAATGTTTATTACGCAATTATTCTGTTAATGAATTAAAATTATGTATTTCATAATTTTAATATACTTATTGCCATGAAAAACATAATAGAAACTGTCGATTTAAAATTATGAAAAACATAATAGAAATTCAAGAATTAAAATTATGAAATACTACTAAAAAATTCGAATTCGAATTCTTATTATGTATTGGGACTTTGTCCATTAGTATTTCAATGCAAAATTGTAGGTAATAATCAATTCATAATGGAAATTGAATTTCTATTATGTTTTTCATAATTTTAATTCTTGCATTTCTATTATGTTTTTCATAACTTTAAATCGGCAGTTTCTATTATGTTTTTCATAATGGAAATACGTGTATCATTATTATTAGAATCATAATTGAAATTCAAGTATTAAGATTTTGAAAAGCATAATGGAAATTCGAGAATTAATATTATGAAAAACATTATACAAACTCAAGAATTAAAATTATTGAATAAATAAAACAAAACGGATTTGTATTATGTTTTTCATAATTTTTATCTCCTCAATATCCATTATGTTTTCAATAATTTAAATAGTTGAATTTCCATTATGTTTTTCATAATAATAATATACGAATTTCCATTATGCAAAACATAATAGAAATGACCGATTTAAAATTATGAAAAACATAATAGAAATTCAATTTCTATTATGTATTGAGGTTGCCTATCCTGCAGTAATGCATGTATCCGAAAGTGCGAAACTTGGTGTTCAGCCGGCAACACTGCTAACTGTTTAAAGTGTTTTGGTATACCTGAGTGTGTTTTAACGGATTGAAAGTATCAGAAGGAATTGAATTCTCAATTCTATCGAGATTAGTTAAGCAAGATGATAGAATATCAGAAGCAATATGATGGCTTGACAGAAAAACTCTACAAGATTCTACAATAATACGCCGAATTCTGAGCAGAGTAGTAGCGACTTCTTTTGAACCCATACTTATTGAACTTTTATACCGTAACACACAATTCATGCTCACTTCAATAATGATTTTTTAATAGTTTACAGGGTTGTCTCTGTTTACAGTTTATATAGTAAGGTAAACAAACAACCACAGAAAAATGATGTTTTATTATTCTTCTTATTTGTCTCCAGAAGCAGTATTGCCGGTAAAACATTTAGTATCCGATTTTAGGTACTTGCATTACTGCAGGATAGGCAACCTCAATACATAATGAAAATTGAATTTCTATTATGTTTTTCATAATTCTAATTCATGAATTTCTATTATGTATTTAATAATTTTAAATCGGCAATTTCTATTCTGTTTTTCATAATGGAAATTCCTGTATTATTATTATAAAAAACATAATTTTAATTCTAGAACAAAATAATTACGGAACATAAATTTTTGAAAGAATAAAGATATTTTTATTTTTGTTTTTAATACTATGTTATTAAATACCAAAATTTTAGTTAAGTTTTAGTTTTTTCATAATCCAATAACTCCAATCGATCAAATTCCACAAAATCATCGTTATAGAGTTCGTTAACCGAGTTTCTAATGAAATAATGTTGTCTCCAAATAATGACTGAATCTTTCCAAATGTTCGGAAACTTGCGAATGTAAAGTAATTAAGATGTTCCTCCATCAATAGCTTATTCGTGGTTTGATTTATTTTTTTATTTTGGAAATGGAACAAATTAAGCTGATTGAGTTTATTAAAAGCTGGTACTTAATTATTTGAAATGTTCTTCCTAATAACGTTTTACGTTTTCGTATTGAAATAAACAATAATCAAGTTTGTTATAGTCGAGAACTCAACCATTGAATAAGTTTTGATTTTATAAACTTGCAAATAATTTTTACGTAGATTCATTGACAAGTTTTTCATAATCGAAATAAAACGTGTATAAATGTTTTCAGGAGTATGAAAATTTAGGAAAATGGAACGAGCTCATCTTCATTGTCATATACGTGGAGTGAATCGTGTTTATCGTGTAATTCGTGATTTTCTAGCTTTTCCATCTGGAAGGATTGAATCAAACCGAAGCGTAGTCTAATTTTTGTAGGTTGACTTTGAATTGAACTCAAATTGAACTCAAACTCCATTTTCATAAGAATAAAAAATAAAATAGTGTATCATACAATAATTGAACTAAAAATTGAAATTGTAGTGGTCGAAATTGAAATACCGAAAATGGTATCCTCATGGTGGTTTCCATCCCACTGACAGCGCTGTGAGCGATGAGCATAATGGAAGAATTAAGAGGGAATATGTGTTACCCGCTACCACGTAAATGCAGGAGATGCACAAACTTTTAATGAGAACAACTTTTGTCGAAAAACCCTCTAAGAATAAGTTTTCCACGTGGTGCATACTTCTGGGATGACACTGTATGCGGAAAAATCGTGTATAATATTTGTTTCGTGAAAACATTATTAAGCTTAACGCATTATTTAAGCGTATTATGAAGGGAGGGGAGTAGGTTTAACAAGCTTACAACAATACCACAGTTGAATAAAATGTCTGTTTCAGTTTCCAAAAACATCCACGAGCAGAAAGTTTGTCAAAATATTCACAGAATTAAAAAAACATATCCACGGATAAAAAATAATATCAATTACTAAGCCCGATCATTTGGTATGAAAAATATCCAAAGTGAACAATATTCAAAGTACTTTAATTATTTATGTCGACAATGTAAATACATACAGGAAAAATAAATTTTATGCAAGTATGAATAGAACAATGATAATACTCTATCGGAGTTTTTAATTAATATTAACAGAGAGGTGATCCCGATTAATACAATTGTGTGGGTGAAATATTGGAGATATTATGCAAGTATATCTACACTACACTACAAAGTAGGAAATACCCAGTTAAAAATCTATTAGCACTTGATAATTTCGCTCATCATGTAGAAATCCACATATGATACCTCGAAAGTTGGGAGAGTAAAATGTAGATAATCTACAGTGTGTAAAAGCCAAATGGAATAAATTCATTATTTCGGTTACTGTACATATTTATAAAAAATCCCGAAACACGTCAAATTTAAATTATAACTTGACATTCTTTAACGTGAAAATGCAACCCCTACCTTCAACCCCCTTAGAATGACAGGTACAACCCCCAATTTTTTAAATGGGAAGTATAGGCTTGTGATAAATCATTTGAAAGGTCTCTTCATTCTCTATTCAAAAATGTTATTGTTTTTAAATTTAATGCAAAAATTAACATAAAAAAAATTAATATCATGTTGTTACCGAAATTCGCTACAATACAATCAAAAACTAAAATGTAATGCAAAACGTAATAAAATGTAGAACACGAAAAAGAACTATGAATGTTAATGAAGTAGATGTTCAAAATGTTCTCCGCGAACGTCTTGGCAACATCCTAATCTCAAATAAAACTGTCTTCTAACATTATTATTATTATTTTTTTTATGTTAATTTTTGCATTAAATTTAAAAACAATAACATTTTTGAATAGAGAATGAAGAGACCTTTCAAATGATATATCACAAGCCTATACTTCCCATTTAAAAAATTAGGGGTTGTACCTGTCATTCTAAGGGGGTTGAAGGTAGGGGTTGCATTTTCACGTTAAAGAATGTCAAGTTATAATTTAAATTTGACGTGTTTCGGGATTTTTTATAAATATGTACAGTAACCGAAATAATGAATTTATTCCATTTGGCTTTTACACACTGTATACTAACTACTTGCAATATGTACTTTACTGCTTGACACTAGGGACATGAAGCAGTGCTTCAAATATATCACTCATCCTTATCCATATGCGTAACGTACCGGAGATACGTGATTTATAAAAAAGAAGTATAAAGCAAATGCGTTCGTAACGTATTCATACATGTAATTCAATTTTTCCGTTTGGAACGCGAACACGGAACACAATAGAGAGTTTTCGAAGCCGCTTAAAAAACACTCCGACTAACGCTATGTGACAACTTTGACATAAGGTATGTCTTATGGACGGTAGACATAGCGGTTGCATTAACGAAAAGGCCACGGAAAGACGGAAAATCTAACTTCAATTCAATGATTGATGCCTGTATTCTGTTTGTTGTCTCTATCTGTTTTTTTTCACTTATAATTGCACGAGAGGTTTGTATTTTATCAAAGGTAATACCACGAGTGCTTCAAATTTTATCGATAATTTTTTCTTTTCCACGAAAACTTGTTTATTTGGCAAAAATATGAAAACAAACCAATTTGATAAAATCACGACTCCGTTAGGAGGAGTGATTTTATCTAAATTCGGTTTGTTTGAATGTTTTTGCCTCAAATAAACAAGTTTGAGTGATGAAAATAAAAAAGTATGTGATAAAATTTGAAAAGCGAGTTGTATTTGGGAAGATTATTTTTTTCAACAATTTAAAAGGATTTTTGAAAGCGCTTTCAGTTGTCAATAATGACAAATTCAAAGTAAAATTTTGACGTTTCGATGAAAACAAGGTTTTATCGATGAGGAAGCATAATTATCAGTATAATACCGAATGATTGGCTAGAATAATGTATTGCTATTGGTTAAAACCACCAAAATGTCAGATTTTGACAAGTGAAAAAAATAATCGGGTAAATTTGGATTGTTTAATAAAAAACTGTTGCCTAGCAACTAGACGAGAAAAACTGTCAACTATTACAAAAGCGACACCGAAGGTGGAGCGTTTTTAGGTTGACAGTTTTTTGAGTAAAATTGCTAAAGGAAACAGTTTAGAAGTTGAACAACACAAATTTACCCGATATCAATATAAACATCGAGTGTTATTCGGCAGGATAATTCAATGAATCGGCTTATTGTTAGTGTTTAGAAATTCAATAAGTTGTTGACAAACATGTCAATCTATTTATTATGGTAACCAGCACTGCGATAATTGATAAACAAATGCATAAGTGAAAAAAAAAACACAAGTGTATTTATAGCTGTAAAAGTTTCGGCTAACTTTTGCCGCTGTCAAAGTGACAATTGCACTGTGGCATATGCGATTTTTTATACATGAGTTGAATCGGGTACAAGCATAAACTTTGCTATTGGTGGGAGTTGACGCTTTATCAGGCCTCCAAACACCTTGCATGCTTATTTTTTCAAAAAAATATTAAATTTACTTTCAAAACGACTTTGAAAATCATAAAATTTGAAAGTCCGCCAAAACGCGTTTTACGTCATAAAGATGTCTGCCCCAACCGTTGACGTCACTCTTTGTTTACATTCTTATTCGTGTATCGCGCTCTGAGTTTTTGCGACCTAATTTGTTTCTAAAAGCTTTGAAAATGGATAAAGCCAAAAACAAACTTTACATTTCAAGTATTGAATTGTTCCAGAGTGTGAATCGACGTCTCTTAAAACTCTAGACAAAATATTTCTAACTTTACCTGGTGGCGCAAGCAGAAATGTACTTAGAGAATGGCATTGTGATTGCAAGCTATGTGTCGGAATAAAGACAATATTTTGACAAATACTTCTGCTTTTGTTTGTGAAGACCATTATAATGTAAGTGCCCAATTATCGCCGTACAAGTTCAAATATTTGTGGTGTATTTCTTATGGTGTATGGGTTGAACTAAAGACTTTTTTCAATGATTTTCAATAGTGATAGTGACTGAAATCTCAAGATTAATTATTTTCTTATCCAATTTTTCAGTCAAATTTCCTATCTTGAAATTAGCTAAAATATAACCTAATAAAAATAAACAAACCCTCTATATTTCCGTAATCTTGAATAATTCAGTCAAATTTACCAAACTTTTGGCCCTTTTGCTATACTAGCAACACCAAAATTCAACACATTTTAATGGACACTTTTTATATTATTTGTCTATTATTTATACTGTGTGAGTTTCTGGACTCGTCTTTGCCCGGTATTCCCCGCATCGTCCGAAAAAATGCATTTTCCCTCCTCATAACATGATAATCATACTATTTCAACCAAAAATGCAATGAAATACGATTTCAGGATTTCCTATGATTATTTCTCGGCTCCTCGGAAAATAATTAATATTTTTCCTCGAAAAACGAATGAAGTATTCTCCAACCAATTTTAGACGCAATGAAACTAGTCCGAAATCCCAAAGCATTTTACGGAAGAGCAATCAAGTGAAGACATTTTTTTTCGAATTTTTGACTAATGTAAGATGTTTTCAATTGAATCTACTTTGTGAACTGTTAAAATTGTATGGTCTATTAAATTTTTCCGTGATCTGTATATTCATTTCACTTAAAAAAACTAAAAAATAAAATTTTATTGCATATGAAGATTGAGTTTTTAAGAATCACTTTATCATTCCTCGAAAACTTAAGAATTTTCCATTTCAACGTTTTCAGTGATATAATATAATGATGATGTAAGGTATCCAATTTTTCATCCTTGTTGGCATTGAAGAGGAATGTTTTCTCCATTTTGAGATACTGATGACAAAGACATGTTATACCACAATGGAAAACATCTATAAATTTTATTTTTTGCTTTTTAGGTACAAAAGAGTACTCCCAATAACTTGGTATTGAAACATGTACAATTGGAAGTAACTGGTCGATACAAATGTGAAGTGTCATCGGACGCGCCTAATTTTTACACGTTACAGCAATCTGGGTTCATGTACGTAGTGGGTAAGTTTTCTCAAATTTGTTCACTATTTGATGTTTGATGTAAGTGCTAATTCATAGTCTGTTAAGTATCTAAATAAGCCTCAGATTAATGAACACTGTGAGGGGTGGACAAATAATTAGGCGATATTTTGAGATCAAATTGAAATATAGCTTTGAAAAATGCCTAACAAATGTGGGCTCCAGAAAACCTGGAAATAATTCACAGGCCACGGCCATAATTAGATAAAAATCATTTACTAACTTCACGAAATTTATCTAATTGAGGAGCTTTTCAAAAAGTTATTTTCTCCGAAAAATGTATTAACTATCAGTAGTTCATCCACTTTAATAAGAGCTGTGGAAGGTTCGGTAATAGCAGATTCGCCCGTAAATCTTCGCATAATTGGACTCACTGAACATATTCTCTCCACCGATGTGTGGTTATAAACTCAACGCACTATAACAAGTAACTTGCACGCCAGAGGACATCATTTACTTTTTTTGAGAATTCAATTTTTCTTTAAAAAAACCAAATAGAAGTTTAACAAAAAAATTGATTGTTGTCAGGCCAGAACCGTAGATTTATGTATTTCTTCAAGAGTTATAGAATCATCCAAGTACACAAGTAGAAGACTATACTTTCTTCACGACTAAAATAAAAAAACTTCCAGTGAGGATCAAACCCCGATCATCCGCGCCAGAGTCAGCCATCTCTACCATTAGACTATAGATTAAGAGCAAATACATGTAAACCAGATTTTCAATCGAAATCCTTACAGTTAAGAAAGAAATTAATTTCTGGAGGCGTATCTACATATTAAATATCCACTATCGCTACGGATGTCCATTTTTTCCCTATACAATACTCAAAATTATGATGAAGCGATTTGCGTTATTAGGTATTTGACGTATTGAAAAAGACGATTTGATTAAATTAATTTAACCACGACCACCTGATAATAAGTTAATATTTTACCTCCTTACAAAAGGTATATGGTACCCATATTATATCTACTAGAGTAAATTACGGTTCATAATACACTGTCAAGAGACGGGGGTATAATATGAAATAAACTATTAAATCTGTCTATTTTATTCGGGAAATTTGTTTATGAAATATATCGTATCGATAAAATATTGAAATTTTCAGTATTGATACTTTTCATGACGATATTTTTTAATATTAAGTATTTTAAAACAGAATATTCATAACGATACGTTGTATTAATACTTTACACAGTATCGCTGATCTCTATATATGTCAAATTATTTTATGTAGCTACCACAACATTTTGAAGTTAGTAATACCAAATCGTTACTGACTTTTATTTTATGAAGAAATGAAGGATTGTGGACAAAATATAGTATTGTACTCGTAATTCAAAGCCAATATTCACTCGGGTGACTTGCGCCCCTCGCCTGCGGCTCAGGACGCAAACGTCAACCATCCTGAATAATGGCTATCATAAATTGCCCGTTTAATAATATACTATTAAACTCATTCTATCGTGAATTCTGATAATAGTAGAATGTGATTGGCTAACGAGAGTGAATTCTTTTTCCGTATTCACTGGTGTGACATTTATATAATTATGTAGAAATAATTTGTGCGTTATTATCTAGTCGCGGAAAAAGTCATTTATTCACAACAAGTGAGTTTGTATTCATATCTCATGACCATTTAACAAAAAACATTACAGACATACCTTCTGAATCAAGTTTCCAGTTATCTCTAAGAAGTAGGCTCATAATGACCAAAAGAATAAGTGATACCAATGGAGGAGAAAACTTAAACAATTATATTGACGCGATTACTTGAAATATTTTGCTTAAACATATTATAAATCAATAAGTAGTTTCAAGAAATTATTATTTTTTTAAATAACATCACACTGATCTTAGTGATAATGATTTTATCAATTATCAGTATCAGTAATGGCGATATTCAGAAGGCTTTTCCAATTACATTGACTCTATGTTTGCATGTGGATTCCATGTAGCAATTTCAATATATTGTGATCGAAATCAATGTGCTGGTGCCGCTCCAATAACCTTAACTACAATAAATTTCAGCATACCCAGCTGATACATTTCTAATGGACGAAGCTATTTCCAGGCTATTTTGGGAGTGAATACTGAGCCTCGCATACAATAATAAAAACAATACGTTCATGACTCCAAGAAAACATACGTTTTCTGAGCAAGAGGGATTGGTTATAACATACTCAATTTATTGAAATAGTGTCTTGATATACAGACAGATACAATTGAAAACAGAACATGAAACGTATATAGTAATGTATTTGTTATACAAAATTATTAATAAATTATTGTAAACAAAAATTAATAGTTTTAAATACTAATGTACTTGCCTGGGTCATTAAGTACTTTTGGTCAGGTCATTTATTTTAAAAACTACCGCAAAAGATTTGAACATAAAACACTGTCAAACATTCTACAGAAAATATTGGGTCTGCCTACTTGGGTATTTGGAAATCTAGACTTCTATTGGTCAATTTTTCAGTTTTATGATGAAAACCAGTGTTATAATGAGTATTATTATGGAACTGAAAATTGGCATTTGATTAACAACTTATTATTATATAGAGAAAGGAATCTTATTCTGTTTTATTCACAAATTCATTTTTATTTTGAGACATTAATTGTTAAAGATAATTTAACAATTGATTTTTCAATTTGAGCAACATAAAATGTAAGGTTATTGTTCAAATATCTGGCTGTCCAAAGACTTGAATATTGAATCGCACGCACATAACCACATAACTATCAAATATTGGAAAGAGAAGAGTCGTAAAAATCCTTTAATACAAGACGTATTTTTGCTCAAATATAGACCTAAAATGATAATTTTTTACTAAATATAGTAACCAATCAAATTACTTAATTTTAAGTCATGTTTCAAATTTCATCCAATCACCTCTGGATTACAGCGATAATTTTTTACTAAATATAGTAACCAATCAAATTACTTAATTTTAAGTCATGTGTCAAATTTCATCCAATCACCTCTGGATTACAGCGATAATACCCTACATGTCGTGTTTTCAGTTTGGTTAAACGTCAAACTGATTAAAACTAATAAATTGTGTATTTAAAATTATTAAACGTCAGATTGACAATCAATTTTTTGATATCTACAAAGTAAAAAATTATCTTATCGAATACTCCTCGGGCCTTGATAAATACTCAAAATTTTGTCATAGAGAATCCTTCAAGCGAGTTGCTCAAGGATAATAGCCCTCGGCCTGCGGCCTTGGGCTATTATCAAGCAACACGCTTTCAGCATTCTCTATGACAAAATTATCTCGGTATTATCAAGACCCTAGGGGTATTACTATTGAAAAGTCAATCAGTTGGGAGTTACGGATAATTCCAACTATGCCGTTGCTGGGGCCATTTTCTCTAATCAATTAAATAGACGATGTTTTGCATAGGGACGAAAACATAGCAGCCAAAAAACTGGTGTTTGGCGTTTTTTAAGTAATATAATAGTAAGTGTTCAGTTTTCATGGATATTATGTAGGAATAATGCAAGATATAATTGGAATTGTAGAAATAATGGGAAGAAGTATGGAATTGGAAAAAGCAAAATCTATGGCTAAAAAAAAATGGACTAATTCCATCCACGAACAAAATATTTAGATGTAGATATCTACCCTTACACCTTCGAGTATAAAGGGGTTTTTGATTATATGAGAGTAAAATGATTTGGCTTCAAACTTTTTATGATAAATGAAGCTATTTCAGTTCCGTTTATTAGTTTTAACCTCCTCTATATAATGGATAAGCTTCTAGAGACTCTGGGAATCATTCTTAGTTCTAGCAGCTCTTGAAAGACTTCATCATCTGTGAGTTCTTGTGAAATAGGTCTTGCTCCTCCCAATTCCCCATTTTTTTCAAAATTATTCGCACTAAATTTTCAATAGGATATATATATAAAGTTTGTTCAGCCATCCTTATCAGTTACGTCATAATCTGTGACTTAATTTGCTGTTTTACGTTATTTTACACTTAACCTCAAAATTATAATCAATGACATATTGTTGAATGATAAATGTGTTCACTTGTTCACAAAAAATGACAACTGAAATGTCAAAAGTAACAAATAAAATTTACGTCGACATTAATTAAAAAATACGTTAATGACGTAAAAATTCCGTCTCCTCCATCTCATGAATGAGAGATCAAGATGGACAATGTATGACGTAACGGCAAAGGACGGTTGAACAAACTCTATCTTAATAATATACATTTTTTTTACTTATCAATGGAAATCAAAAATATTTCTAAAATGTCAATCGCAAACCTAAATTGTCAATTTGAAGTAGACAAACAGATATTACAAGTGAAATTGTATTGTTCCGTGTTTGATCATAGGTTAACTATCCAAGATCTGATGGTAAAGTTTTCGAAAGTTAGCCAGTTGGTGAACGTCTAGAATCACAGTAGCTTTGTCAAAAAAATGGAGGTATAATGAGAACTTTTCAATTTATACAGTGCCTTGATACTAAATTATACGGATATTTCACAATAAAATTATAATCTATTTACAAGGAAATGAAATAAAAAAGGCAAAAAGAATTTATCTAAATATGGGATTAACTAAGGGCCGCTTTTATAGGTTTCTGTTAAATCTTCGAGTTAACTCACATCGGTTAACCATGCAGTTAACTCTATTTGTGGAAACATTTGATTTTATAAGTCCATGTCAAGTTGATGTCAGTTGGGAGACTGTCAGTATTAAATTGTTTTTGCAAAAATTTACTGGACATAGAGAACGGAAAAAACCGCCGATAATTCAACTTCACACAACTAAAGGTAGAAGCTCTTATTTCTCTTGTGGAAAAGTACAAGAATGTACCTGTACCTGAAATATATCTTGAATGTCCTCATACATTTCATCAAACATTTAGACAGAAATGGGAGAATTATAACCACACAATAATATGGAATCAATATT
This sequence comes from Galerucella nymphaeae, assembly GCA_963978555.1. Taxonomy (NCBI): domain Eukaryota; kingdom Metazoa; phylum Arthropoda; class Insecta; order Coleoptera; family Chrysomelidae; genus Galerucella; species Galerucella nymphaeae. The sequence continues at coordinate 14,234,141 of OZ021718.1, forward strand.
TATGCTTTCAAATGACAAATCTTCAAGTTATCTGGCACCTCATCCACCTAGTAAGTTAACGTATACAATTTCGGGTTAACTTCCGCCCATAAACGCATCCGTAGGTTAAAATAGAAGTTAACTCAAGGTCACAGATAACTGCATTCATTTGACAAAGCTACTGTGTTAGCGGAACGCGTCACTTTAAGTTTAAATATAATGTAGATTAAACAAATTAAAATTGTTTGATTTGAATTGACACTTATTTTGAATGGTAAAACCTCGAGAAAGATGCATTTCTTCGGATTGCATACCACCTGAGATTAGAATCCGTTGTGTAGGTAGATATTTGTTCATAGAAAATTTATTTTTATGTTTTTCAACCTCTTCGGAGATGAAGTTTTGTATAACACGTGTGCGTGAAATACGTTTGCGCACTTGTTGCGAAATAGAATATTATTAAACGAGCAATTTATGATAGCCATTATTCACAATGGGTGACGTTTGCGTCCCGAGTCGCAGGCTAGGGGAGCAAGTCACACGAGTGAATATTGGCCATAAATTGCAAGTAGAATACTATACTTTGTCTACGACCCTCAATTTCTTTATTAAATAAAAGTCAGTAGCGATTTGGTATTACCAACTTCGAAATGTTGTGGTAGCTACATAAAATAATCTGACATATGGGGGGAGATGGGCGATACTGTGTAAAGTATCAATTCAACGTACCGTGATAAATTTATTGTTTTAAAATACTTAATATTAGAGAATATCGTTATGGAAAGTATTAACACTGAAAATTACAATATTTTATGGATATATATTACAGAAATTAATTTCCTGAACATAATACACAGATTTGATAGTTCTTTTCATATATCCCCATCTTTAGTCTGTGTATTATGAACCATAATACAATCCAGTGTATTATGAACCATAATCAACTCTAGTAGATATATGACTTATCATTAGGTGGTAATTTTCCTCAGTAATATTTTTTTGTTTTATAATTTTTCCCCTTTTGTACTTACGTGAAACTAGGCTACTTTCTATAAGATCTATTTATGTTCATGTTTATCAGAAATAAAAGTTCATAAATTCCAGTTGAATTTCAAATTCATATGTTATTTTCTTTTGTTTCCAGATGTCCCTCTTGATGACCCCATAATTCGAATAGATAAGGAAACACTAGATACAGGCTACCGACTGAAAGGAAATTGTTCTGCTCCTCCTTCTTATCCATCTGCAAACATTACATGGCTGCTAAATGGAATTGTTGTAAGTATTTGATCACAAATTTTTAACGTAAAGCAGGTTTTTTTTCGAGTTTTGGACTTATTGTGAACAAATGATGCTAAAAATAATATTTGTCTGATGGAAAAAAAGAAAAAATTAGTAAACAGCATTATTATGTACAGTGAGAAAATGAAATAAATTCATTATTTTGGTTACTGTACATATAGCCTAGACAAACTAAATGAACTAGGCGAGAACAATATAGTTACCTTACTATGGATTCCAGGACACACTGGAATAGAAAGAAATGAAATAGCAGATGAACTAGCAAAGAGGGGGTCTGAAATACCTTTCTGGGGACCAGAACCTTTTTGCGGAATCAGCTCCAATGTAATATTGAAAGAAATAGGTGAAGCCGAAAGAAAGAGTACATCTGACCATTGGAAAGATCTAGTGGGGCTTAGACAATCAAAGATGGAAGAGGAAGAAGAATGCAGATATTGTGACATGGAAGAAGAAACCTCCATCCACATACTTTTCAACTGCATAGCACCCCAGAATCCTAGAGCACAGCACATAGGAGATTACTGGAAAGAAGAGAAATATTTACCTAAGTTGAAGCCTGCAGATGTCCTAAAATTCATCCGGGAAATAGGACTAAAGGAGTTACTAATTTCAGAGACTTTCCTCAGAAACTAAGTAGAAGTGAGGGGCACAATAGATCTTTCAGGTCTCGGTGAATGTTACCCCAAGAAAACATACATACATACATACTGTACATATTTTCTGTAGAAAATCAGGAAACACGTCGAATGTGAATTGACATCAATTTACTCTATTGTTATTTGTTCCATTTATTTTTCCACCAATTAGAACGATCAATTTAGGTTACCTTGTATAATTTCTATTAAATACCTCCAATCATTTCTAACCAATCGAATGCCATTTTGCGACAAATCACAAACAAATTATACCGGATATTTTTTGACATAAGTGAATATGCCCCGGCCCACCTGCTCAGCCAATTTTTTCGAAAAAACGACGAAAAGATCATACCAAAGACTATTATTTAGAAAATCTTTCATTTCGGGGTATGTTTTAGTCCTTTTCGGTATATAAACTTGCCATATACCACTCGAGGTATATATTTTTCTACGACAACCTCGATAAATGTTCATTTTATAACCGTAACCACAATTATAAACAAGCACATTTTGTACAGAATTTCATTTTTGTATCCGTTGCTAGGCAAGTTGCTAAGCAACAAAATATGCGAAATGGAATATTTCGTGTTAGTTCTAGGTTCACTCTAAAATCACGACGACTACGGCTTGTCAGATTATGACATCTAGCGACAATTTGAAATGTCAGCAAATCGTTTCTGGTTTCTGTCAAAGTTTTAGTAGGTAACGAGTAATTTCCTAGTTGTTTTCTATAAAAATACATTTTTATATGCTTCTATTTCTGTGTACCTTAGAAAAAGCAATAAAGAAAATATTTACATATTTCTTCAATTTATATTTCAATTTTGATAGAAAGCTCATGAGGTAATGGCGAATTCGGAGTAATGAAATATAATCAGTTCGAAATTCCAAGTTTTTGCAATGTGTGCAATATGCATGTATTAAACGTGAACGATATGTTGTCGTAAAAAAAGTATAGTATGCAACTCATAAGAAAATGGCCATTTTGCAGCCAACTTACCTCCGGCTCGTGCTGAAAATTTCATACCCGTGCAAAATGGGCATTATTATGTGCTCATTACATACTATTGTTTCGAATATTCACCTCTTTTTAGACGGTATCAATAATTAAAAATACGTAATATGACTTTAGGTTAAAAAGACTTAGCAAATGTAATTGCTTTATATTTATAATTGCATATCAGTAGACGTGAATTATATAATTGTCGTTTAGATCTTTTCAACTGAATTTCACAAACCGTGATATTCACAAAAATACATGGAATTTTAAAGATGTACATGTAAATTCACACGCATTGATGGATGATAGCAAATTACGGTATTAGAGTATACCTAAAAACAGAGCTATTTGAATATTCACTATTCCTTGGGAATATAGCTCACTCTACCAAAAATGGTAGGACAGAAACCCATGATTTTAATGGAAGCAAAATCCTTGGGGATCATATTCGATACCAACTTTCTTGGAAGAGGAACGTAGAGGGAAGTGGAAAACGGGTGAATGTGCTCTACGAAAGTAAGAGAATGCTCGGTGAAAATGGAAACTGCAACTATACATAAACTGATGATGGCGTAACAGCGGAAAGCGCTTCGCAATTTCTTGAAATTGAAATTTTTCACAAGGAATATAAAAAGCTATCTTCTTGATTATTTATACATTATGCTTTGGTATTTTGCTATTTTGGGGAAGGTAACTACTAACTTTTCTCCATGTGGAAACTGGAATGAAAATTTGATACTAAAGGAAAAAGATTTCTCAGAATTTAAAGATGACTTTATTACCAATACTGAAATATACGCCGAAAAATTGAACATCCCCTGATACAGGGTGTTCCACGACGTTTCGACAGTCCAATTTCTCGAAAACTGTTCATATGACATGTATAAAATTTGGCAGATATAAACAGTCGAAACTGATGCTTATATTTATTATAAAATGACTTACATATGTATAAATTATTTCATTAAAAAACGTAACATAGGAAATTAAAAAGTACAAGTAATTAAAGAAATTGTTCAAATTGATGACCATTTACATTGACACAATGTTCAAACCTTGTCAAAAGATTTCTTGTAAGTGATTCTGTAGTCATTGCGGGTGTTACGGTCCGACATGCCTGTCTTATTTTATTCTTTAAATCATCTAAATCAATCGGGGGTGTGACATAAACTAGACCTTTTAAGTAACCCCACATTCGCATTCCAGTTCGAACTATCGTATAGTACGGACGTGTGCGATTGTGCTTAGCAGAACAAACCGATTTAATTCTTTAAATTTATAACGTTCAAGTGTGATTTGAAGTTTAATATTAAATTATCCAAACTGTAAGTACAAATAGTTACTTCACTTGTTTGAGTAAGCAATTGCCGCGGCACTGGCCCGCAGATGCCCGGCGGCAATCATAGACCAAGCGGCAAAGATCCGCCGCTAGCCGCATCATCAGGTTATATCAAATAGTATCAATTACGAACCTATTTCATTTGTTTATAATTTTAATCCAAACTTGGAAGTTTGTGGAGTAAATATTTGCATTGATCAGAGAAAGTATTCAATATTGAGTGTGTAGTGACCGGCAAAAGTTAAATTAACAGCGCAAGACTACGGTAACCTTTCTCGCAAATTAAACATGACTGCATTGTCACTGGTGATTTTAATACACATCACGGCTTGTGGGGATCAACATCGTGCTCTCCGGAAGGCAATACATTAGTAGAAGCTTTAGATTCTTTTCCTCATTTAGTAATCGCCAATAACGGATCTGCTACGAGAGTTACTCTTCCTGGTCAGGCCAAGTCGGTTGTGGATCTTACTATTTTATCTTCCAGATTATGTTCATCCTTTGACTGGACCGTCCTGCCAGATACATATAGATCTGATCACTTTCCCATTCGAATTTCTATCAATGATATCAAGATTCAAAATATGACGTTCAAATGATCAGCTAAGTGGTCGATGACTAATGCCAACTGGGACCAATTCAGATTTAACATAGAACAAGATCTCATACAGGAACCAACTCTGCATAGTACTAACGAAATGATTTTATTCCTATTAGAATCAATTACAAATGCTGCTAACAAATCCTTTACGTTAATCCGACCATCAACTAAGTATGTCAAAGCTCCAGTGTGGTGGGATGACGAGTGCCTTGCTGCTTTGACTTCAAGGAAAAATGCCTTCCAAGCATATAAATCCAATCTAACCCTTTCTAATTTTAACGAGTATAGGAGACATCAAGCTATCTGTAAACGCACTTTCCGCTCTAAAGCTGAATCTAGCTGGCAAGATACTGCTCCTCTCTTAACAGACAAACTCCTCCCTCAGACATTTGGAGAGGAGTAAATAAAATCCAGGGTCGCAAAAACTATACCGTTAACGACGAATCTATGGTAGAACGACAACTAACAAAAATTGCTCCTGATTATGTACAACTACCTATAAAAATGCCAAACAACCATATCGATTTTCACTTTTTGCTAACCACTATCATATTTGACGAGATTAAAGCAAATATCAAAACCTCAAAAAATACATCTCCCGGTATTGACGGAACAAACTATCTCATGTTAGCAAATCTTCCTGAAATTGCCATAAACTATCTTTCCAAAATATACAACAACATTTTACTCAAAGGGGATAATTGTGATTCTCTCAAACAATGCATGGTTATTCCTATACCCAAAGTAAATGACCGAAATGCCTTCAGACCTATCTCTCTCATGTCTTGTCTATTGGAAACATTCGAACGTATCATGAAAACTAGAATAGAATGGTGGTGTGAAAGCAGAAATTTGTTTCCGGTATCCCAGTTTGGTTTCCGGAGGAAAAAAGGAACTATCGACTGTCTATCGCAGCTAACAACTGATATCCAGTTGACTTACTCAGACAATAGTTATCTATCTGCCCTATTTCTTGACATCTCAGGTGCTTATGACAATGTCAACTTAAATCTACTCTTCAAAAAATTAACGCATTTGGGTATTCCAACAATGTGCGCATATGCTTTGGTAAATTTATTCACTAATAGGCATATATTCGTCCGGTGCAACGACAGACTGATTGGACCAAGGGTAGTTCATCAAGGATTACCTCAAGGCTCTGTTCTTAGCCCTCTTTTGTTCAATTTATACACCATGGACCTTCATGGGATGGATATTAATTGCAACATTTTACAATATGCGGACGATTTCTGTTTTTACACCGTTAAAAAATCTTACGATCAATGTACTGATTCTATTAAACAAATTATATATAATACCAGAGAATATTTTCTCAATCAAGGACTTGATCTTACTCCGAATAAATCTGCTGTGGTATTCTTTACTCGACACCGTTTACCGACCCTACCCAATGTGAAGGTAAGTAACCTGAGTATACCCGTACACAATCACTTTACCTATCTTGGTATTACACTGGATACTAAACTTACATGGAATGAACATATTAATAAATGTTTAATTAAATGTGAAAAGAGCTTATATGTCCTCAAAGCAGTTAATCGATATCAATGGGGTGCTGATCCTAAAGTCAATTTAATGTTCTATCGTGCGTATACTAGATCCATTCTTGATTACGGTTGCTTCCTATATGGGTCTGCTACGAACACTCGACTTAAAAAACTAGATCGAATTCAGTATAAAGCCCTGAGGTTGGTTTTGGGCGCACTTAAATCCACACCCACAGATAATCTCTTAGCTGAATGTACGGAACCTCCCCTGAATTTAAGACGTGTATTTTTAGCTGAGAAGTTTATCCTTAAATGTCAAGCTAACAATCAGATTGAACTATTGCGAAAAATATCTGACATCTCCAAACCTAATTTAGTTGATAAGTGGTGGCACAATAAAAATTCTCAAACATTAGCCATAGCATATCCCAATGTCTCCTCCTACTTAGACATTCCAGCTGAATTTTCATTTTATCAAGCCACTTTCGATATCTCCTATGCCCGGACCAACGTTTGCTTCCCCTCTTTTGATGGTAATAACTCCATTGCTCTCCACGAACTGCTTGGAGAGTTTGAAAAACCGTGCAAGATTTTTACAGATGGTTCGAAGTCAAAGTTAGGAGTTGGCTGTGCTGTATACATCCAAAACTATAAAGAATCGCTAATGTTTAAGTTGAATCAGCATTGTTCCATATACTCCGCAGAACTATTTGCAATATACCAAGCTCTCGAATGGGCCGTTAAGAGACAAATCACTAATTAGCAAATTGTAATAATGTCTGATTCAAAGTCTGCATTATCTGCTTTAAAAAACTCACATAATCAGCTTCACAAGAATGGACTCATTGTAAGAATTTTAGAGAATCAACTAAAATTACATGAAATAAATAGTTCTGTTTGGTTCATTTGGGTAAAGGGGCACGCTGGCAATTTTGGCAACATTAGAGCGGATTACTTCGCTAAAGAAGCGATCTTGAAAGGTACAGAAACCAAATGGTTATATAGAACAGATCTTACAGCAGCACGCAGACAATGTCTAAAGCAAAACTGGGATATTGAATGGTATACCTTCTGTAATCGAAGCAATAACCTTTATACTAAAATCCATCCTACTTTACCAATTGAGCCTTTTGCTGCAAGAAGTCACCCCAATAGAAACATCTACACCAAGTTCGTCAGATGTATTTTCAATCATGCCACCGTGAATGCGTACCTCTACAGATTTAAACTAAGTGAAACGGAATTATGTGACTGCGACGGCAATATTGATGACATCAATCACTGGATGTTTGGCTGTTTACATAATGACAATGCAGTTAAGTATTTGACAGAATCCCTCGCAAAAGAAAGGATTTCGCTCTCTCAGAATCAAGCTAGCGTTCTGTATCTCTCTCGACGTAATCCTATGCTAAGCCAAATAATATGGGAGTTTTTAAAAAGGACAAAAAGAAGAATTTAGTATCGGATGTCAGTGTCAGTGTATATCTGTTCAGTCTTGTTCCTCGTGTCTATCCCTATGTTATATATTTTACCTTCTTTCCGTTGCCCGTTTTGTGTGTTGTAAAGTCGCTATGAAAGGCACCTTAGCGTGAAAAATAACCCTGTATAATTCTGTTGTAAGTTTCCATAACTAAGTACCCATCATTAAAGTTGATTAGAGCTTTGAATGGAGAATACTTGTCTGGTCAATGCAGTGTTTAGAATATACTTGTCTTGAATAATCTAAGTACCATATTAACCTACTATGCTGATTATTGTAACAAACAGTGCAGTAACTCCAGAGAAAGAAATCTAAGGGTGTAATATCCGGAGAATGGGGTGGCCACAGAATCGCATCATTTCGACCAATCCATTTTTCAGGAAATGTGTCACAGCATCACTTACAAGAAATCTTCGTGTCATTGTACATGGTCATCAATTTGAACAATTTCTTTAATTACTCGTACTTTTTAATTCCCTAATAAAATAATTTATACATATGTTCATTTAATTGCCCCTATTATCATTACTGCACAATACAATGATGAAAAGTGTGGTATCGTTGAATTTGTTTTTAAATGATATATCCCAAATTTCAATATTATACCGGTTGTCCCATTTAAAAAAGTTATGTTGGAGTCACGTGACCCGAAATGACAGGAAAAACGTGAGTCATTTTATAATAAATATAAGCATCAGTTTCGACTGTTTATATCTGCCAAATTTCATACATGTCATATGAACAGTTTTCGAGAAATTGGACTGTCAAAACGTCGTGGGATACCCCGTATAGACTCATCTTACAATCAGAAATTTTTGCAATGACAATTCAACTCATGTATAAAAAATCGCATATGCCTCAGTGTAATTGTCACTTTGACACCGGCAAAAGTTAGCTTTAACTTTTTCAGCGATAAATGCACTTGTGGTTTCTTCACTTATGCATTTGTTACCATGATAAATAATTTGACATGTTTGTCAACAACTTATTGAATTTCTAAACACTAACAGTGACCGATTCATTGAATTGTCCTGCCGAATTACACTCGATGTTTGTATTGATATCGGGTAAATTTGTGTTGTTCAACTTCTAAACTGTTTCCTTTAGCAATTAGACTCGAAAAACTGTCAACCTAAAAACGCTCCACCTTCGGTGTCGCGTTTTTAATAGTTGACAGTTGTTCTCATCTAATTGCTAGGCAACAGTGTCTCATTAAACAATCCAAATTTACCCGATTATTTTTTCACTTGTCAAAATCTAACATTTTGGTGGTTTTAACCAATAGCAATACATTATTCTAGCCAATCATTCGGTATTATACTGATAATTATGCTTCCTCATCGATAAAACCTTGTTTACATCGAAACGTCAAAATTTTACTTTGAATTTGTCATTATTGACAACTAAAAGCGCTTTCAAAAATCCTTTTAAATTGTTGAAAAAAATAATCTTCCCAAATACAACTCGCTCTTCAAATTTTATCACATAATTTTTTATTTTCATTATTCAAACAAACCGAATTTAGATAAAATCACTCCTCCTAACGGAGTCGTGATTTTATCAAATCGGTTTGTTTTCATATTTTTGCCAAATAAACAAGTTTTCGTGGAAAAGAAAAAATTATCGATAAAATTTGAAGCACTCGTGGTATTACCTTTGATAAAATACAAACCTCTTGTGCAATTATAAGTGACAATTCAACTCATGTATGAAAAATCGCATATGCCACAGTGCAATTGTCACATTGACAGCGGCAAAAGTTAGCTGAAACTTTTAGGGCCACTTTTATAGGTTACTGTTAAACTTTGAGTTAACTCACATCGGTTAACCATGCAGTTAACTCTATTTGTGGAAACTTTTGATTTTATAAGTCCATGTCAAGTTGATGTCAGTTGGGAGCTGTGGTTGGGAGACTGTCAGTATTAAATATTACCAATTAGTGTTTTTGCAAAAATTTACTGGACATGTTCAAACGGAAACGCCGATCATTCAACTTCACACAATAGAGGTAGAAGCTCTTATTTCTCTTGTGGAAAAGTACAAGAATGAACCTGTACCTGAAATATATCTTGAATGTCCTCATACATTTCATCAAACTCTTAGACAGAAATGAGAGAATGGACAATTATAATCACACAATAATATGGAATTAATATTTATGCTTTCAAATCAAATCTTCAAGTTATCTGGCACCTCATCCACCTAGTAAGTTAACGTATACAATTTCGGGTTAACTTCCGCCCATAATGCCCGGTTTTATAAGCTCGGGTTACCCCTGCCCCGAGAGTTAACCCTTTGACTGGTGGGTGATACAGCGTTTTATAAAGCGGGGTTAAGTTAACCCTGCCCCACTATTTGGCTCGAGTTAACTCTCAAGTTAGCGGTTGTCATGAGCAAAATGCTAAAATGTGAAGATAATATCATATCCGATATGTATATTGTTCTATGATATATATTTTCAATGTGGACATGGATGAAGTGAGAGATATATTTGAAATTTTTGATGACTTCCTAACAGATGATGAGGAAGACATTATTCAAATGGTTGAGGCACCTCGAGAACCTGGGGTTTTTAGAAATAGAATAGAGGCTTTAAATTACTGGAATGATAAAGAATTCATAGCACGTTTCCGTTTATCTAAACATTCAACTGAAGATATTATTGAGCTTGTGATAGCTCATATATTTACAACATTTTCCATGCCACTTTTAACAAAAAATGTGAGGTTATAGGTTGCACTAGAATCAAAGAAGACACTGTGGACTCTATTTTATGGACACAAAGTTTTCTTCTTTTATATATTTTTACAGTGATCTATGGATTTTAACCTGAGAGTTAATCCTCGAGGTAACTCGAGATATTTAACTCTACTTTATAAAACCGGGCATAAACGCATCCGTGGGTTAAAATAGAAGTTAACTCAAGGTCACAGATAACTGCAGCCTATAAAAGCGGCCCTTGCAGCGATAAATTAACTCCAATGTTAAAATGTCATATACCTGGAAATGTTTTTGTCACTTTGACATCTCTTCCTCAATTTCTAGTGAGCGGACGTCACTTTTACACAATGACAATGAGATAATTATTGTTGTTGTTCATCGATATATTCTGTCGTTAATTTATCTCGCCAAAAAACACCCGAGCTTTTCTTTTATCAGATAAATTTCTCTTCAACTCAAAATTTTGTCAATCACTAAATTTGCTCGAAAAACTGACATAAGATAAAATTAATGATTGGCAAAACTGTTTCGTTGCAAAGAGAAATTTATCCGATAAAAAAAAGCTCTTGTGTTTTTACTGTTGACAATTCAACTCATGTATAAAAAATCGCATATGCCTCAGTGTAATTGTCACTTTGAAACCGGCAAAAGTTAGCTTCAACTTTTTCAGCGATAAATGCACTTGTGGTTTTTTCACTTATGCATTTGTTACCATGATAAATAATTTGACATGTTTGTCAACAACTCACTGAATTTCTAAACACTAACAATGAGCCGATTCATTGAATTGTCCTGCCGAATTACACTCGATGTTTGTATTGATATCGGGTGAATTTGTGTTGTTCAACTTCTAAACTGTTTCCTTTAGCAATTAGACTCGAAAAACTGTCAACCTAAAAACGCTCCACCTTCGTTGTCGCGTTTTTAATAGTTGACAGTTGTTCTCGTCTAATTGCTAGGAAACAGTTTCTCATTAAACAATCCAAATTTACCCGATAAAATACAAACCTCTTGTGCAATTATAAGTGATAAATGCACTTGTGGTTTTTTCACTTATGCATTTGTTTATCAATTATCGCAGTGCTTGAATTTATTGAATAACCATCAGAAAAAATAGTAAAAAACCTGCTCTCAATAGGGAACGAACTACTCACCATAACGGGGCTACTCACGGGACACTTTCCCACAAAGGAGAACCTGAACAAAATGGGGCTGTATAACAGAGACCTTACATGCAGAAGATGCAAAAAGAACATCGAAACAGCTCTGCATATATTATGCAACTGTGAGACGCTGGACCATAGGAGGCAGAGACTGTATGGTAGACCCCAAATGACTCCAGAACACTTCTACAGCCAACCAGCTAAGAACCTGTATAAGCTCATACAGGGAACGGACTGGCTAAATAGGCTGTAGCCAGAATAATAGGAGGATTCACACAATAAGCCCAAGATGCTGAGGTGGTGCCGGCGAAAGGATGGCTTCTTTAAAAAAAAGAATCCTCAAGCCCATGGAGATGCGACCAAGGACGGAGAGGAATTACCATTAATGAATGTTGTATAGTGAATCTCTGGGAATAGAAAATTTTAACTGACCACATTTGCGAGAAAATGTGAAGGAAACACAATTGAACACCGACTATGTCAATGTCAGACACTAGGAAAAAATTGCCTCATTCCAAATAAATATACTGTCTAGCTTTATGGAAAGTGGCGTTCATTTATACGCGTACGGGAGAAAAATCCGTACGTGTACGGATGAGAAAGCTGTCAAATTGAATGTTGAAATTATAGTTTATTCACCCCGCAAATTCATATATATGTCGAATGCGTATTTTCTAAGTTAATTTATCCATATAATTTTACTTTTGATTTTTACAGTGATTCAAATAAATGATTCATTCTACAATAAGTCACAGTATTTACAATATTTACATTGTATTTCTTATGTTTTGTTTCCAATTGTTGTTAGTTTTAAAAATAAGTGTTCGTATTATTTTGTGTACCAATATTTGTTCTAACTTTTTTATGAAGGCACTCTTTTTCATCGCATAAAAATTACAATTTTCTGGGCCACTTTCGAAGATAAGTAATCAAAACTATATGAAGTAATTACAAATACACATAATGTAAAACCTATCACATCTACATAAAAACGTAAGAAGAGTTAGTAGCTGGAAAACATAAAATTCAATATACCTATTAGCTGAAAAAGCGGCGAATTCTTTTTTATTCAACATTATCGAAGGGAATATACATAATGAAGCGTTGATCGGATGCGAAATCAGCTTATCTTCTCAATAATCCAACTTTATTCCATTTATCTCAAAAACACCTGGTTTAAAGTTACAATCTACACTGAACTGACCCCATACTATCTCTAACCTCTGAGAAGACATTAATAATGCCTAATGTCCCCGACAAGATATTTATGGCTAAAGTTTCAGGTCCCCAGATCCCGAGCTACTGGTATTACTGTTCTCAGTAAATCTAAATCATATTAATGATCTTAATAATGGCTGTAATAATGATAGTTAGGCTATTTGTCAAATTTTTTTCAATTGTGGTGATAGTTTAAGCGGTGACTAGTCGACGTTCTGTTTGGAGATATTAATACACTACCATAAGAAAATTTTAATGTGATTCGGTAATATCCCGAGTGAACATTACTTATGCTGGAAGATTAAATGTGATTCGCTAATAGATGACATGATAACTCCATGCAGCCGGTCATGTTTTACCAATACCTAATAAAAGTTCCAACGCATTATAACATTGAACAAAAGCATGTTATAACTTTTTGTTGAATAATTACCTATATTCATGGGCTTCGCAATATCTACTTAATATACTATTTTTGTTATTAAAGCAATGCATTTATATCAACAATAATAAGATTTAATGGTATTTGTACATTGTTTGGAATAATAATTATACATACATAATAAAAAAAAATTGGCTACGCATTCAAATGTTTGGAAGAAACATACAAATGATTAAAAAAAATAATTATAATATGTATTTGTATCATGGTATGTGTATGATTGTGTCTAGGTAAAAAAAAGATTATTTTTTTTTGTTTAAATAATTTCGGTTTAAGCAATATGGCACCGGGTTGCCCCATAGCAACATGCATTTATATTATCAGTAGGGCAATTAGAAGAGGATCGCATGAAAAACTGAGATGGAATAGTCTTCGGTACTTATGCACCAATTCCTCCTGCACTATGTGTACAAATCTCTTCAAACAATTACAATTCGACCAGTACCCGCAAAATTGTTCATTAATCTCGTCACTGTGGATCTACTTGAAGAAGCATTCATAATATTCACAGTTACATTATTCCACTGCGTACTTATTTACGCATTTATCATGTGAAGTACTAACATCATTTTGACTCAGAGCGTATCCTTTTTCCCATGAGTACCAGAGCCCCCCCTTATGTAGGCGAATAAATGAATTTTGAATGTATTATTGTTAAGATTTTCATTCAACGAATTATTGAAGTTTTAATTGACATTGTTTGTTTTTTCACATATTATCAGAGAACAGGGGAAATTCCAAAAGAAATTTTAAGGTACTTATTAATATTGTTTTTTAATGTTTTTCATCACAGAATCCTCAATATATTTGTAGTGTTAATATTACTCAGCTGGAATCCATTTCCTATTAAATCGACTGTTAATTCTTTTTTATACTAGCGTGCGTAAAGATTCACTTTTCCGCACTTATTTCTCTGCGAGAAGTGAATTTGTTGGGCTTCTGGGGGAAAAATAATAAGTATAGGAGAATTCTAATGAATTTCTTAGTCATTTGGTGAACTACCCTCATACAAATACATATTTTGATTATTCGAATGTCAGTATAATCCTCAAAAGCAAATTTACTTTTTTTCCGATCATGGGAGAAGTGACAATATTTTGACCTGTTTTCTATGCGCAAGGCTCAACATTCCAAAATATTGGGCAGCTGCTAAGCAATTAGAAAATAGTGCGGTGATATTCTTACCGCACTGCTGTAGCGTGCGGTAATGTTTCAAATGGATTATAAAAAACTACTAATTCATAACGATATTCTTGAACACAAATAAGTTGTTGTTGATATTTAAATTTATTGTACAGTTTGCACAATTTGTAAATTGTACTGAAGGGCAACGAGAATTTATAGATGTTGAAGCTTCATGGCTAATTGTTTAGTTTATCTCATTATCACTTCTATATTTCAATACAAACATAGAAAAACTCATCGAAACTTGTTTGGCCGACTGTGGTCTGGGCCACTGTGGTTCCTGTCCCTTTCAAAAAGCCGAAATTCCCTGAACCGATGTACAAAAAAGGGAAAGACAGTATTGAAATAAGGGTCATGTGATAGATGATATTAATTATGAATTTAAATGTGAAAATTCTACAAAGTTTGTTTAAGTTAAATATAATTTGTATGATTACTCAACAACCGCATGCGAAAAGCCAGTGAAAATTGGTACAACTGTTTGAAGTGAAAAACCAGTGATTTTGTCAGCGAATGCAGTGGACCAACAAGACTCGTTTAAATGGTTCTGTATTGGACAGCGCTGGACATCTAGAATACTGTGAGTTCGTTCCATTATCCATTTTCCTTTTATCATTTGCGCAAATAACCCAATAGTATCCGTTTTACTGTTTTTTATTTGGCAAATTGAAGGTGAGTTGTAAACTTGATCATATACGTTTTGAGCATCTGGCTAGGGTGCATCTTAATTTGATAAAATAATAATTCATTGCTCATTTTCTCAATTTTATGCTCAAAATCCAGGCTGATCATGAACCTGGAAATAAAATTCAAGATTTTGAAAAAATTCAGTTGAAAGATAGAGTTGTTGATCGCGGAAACTGACGAAGCGCAACAATTAATTGAGAGAAGTTTATTTGAAAACAATTTTTATAGCGTTATGGCAAAGGCTAAATTGTTAATTAACAAACTAGGAATTAATGATTCCGGTGAAAATATGTCACATATTTCGGTCGAAGGATCTGTTGCACTCAGGTTCAAGTATTAGTATGTAATACTAGTAATAAGGCATATTTTTTGACTGGTAGACTGGTTACCTGATATCAAATTACCTACTTTCAGTGGTGCACACGAATGTTGAAGTTTCGGAATTTATTTACCTCACTAATAAATGAAAATGCTGACATCAATGATATCCAAAAGTTTCATCATTTGAGGGCGTCGCTCAAAGGAAATGTGGCGCAAGTTTCCAAATCGTTAGAGTTCTTGGCGAATAATTGTAAGACAGTCTGCAAACAAAACGAACTTAAATCGAAGTCTTTTCTTTTGCGAAAATGGCGAACGAATGAACAAGAGGTATTCGAGATTTTGAAAATTTTACATAGCACCAACCAATCCAAAGAATTACCGTTTGACAATGATGACCCATTTAAAACTCTTGGGCTAATCTGGTCTAGCAATTGGGATATTTTGACTTATAAGATACATGTTGCTCACTAAATGTGTGATTCTGTCTAAGGTATTATTGCAAAAGCTTTGGCAAGGAAATTTAATGTGGGACACAGTTGTTCCAAAGAATTTTCAAATTTTTTGGATTCAATTTATGAATCAGCTTGTATTTTTGAACGATTTGAAAATTTCGCGACATGTTGTTAGTTTAAATCCACTACGAACTGAGTTGCATGCTTTTTCGGATGCAAGTAAACCGCATATGGCCCATGCGTCTATAATCTTCCAATGGGGGAATAATAAGTCATCCTTTGTGCTCAAAGGCCAAAGTTGTACCTTTGAAATCATCAACAGTACCTAGATTGGAGCTATGTGCTTATTATGTATTGTCTAAACTGGTAAATGAAGTACGCACATCATTGACTGTAAATTTTGACAAAGTTTTCTATTCGACCGATTCACAAATCATTTTAGGTTGGATTAATACATCGACTAATTTGTTGAAGCCTTTTGTTAGAAACAGAGTTGCCAGAATTTAAGAACTTACCGAAGTGTCAAACTGGCAGCATGTGCCTTCATCTGAAAACCCTGCTGACTCACTTAGCAAAGAGATTAGCCCTCAGGATATAATAAGTCTTAAATTTTGGTGGCACGGTCTTGACTGGTTAATAAAGGATGAAAGCCATTGGCCAAATCGTGACAAAATAAGTTCAGGTGAGGCGGTTGAGTTGCCTGAACTGGAGTCGGTTTTTTTTGATGGCTCGTAAGAATAATTTAAGTTTTCCTTATGACAGATTTCCTAATTTATCCAGAATGATATGTTCGATTGATGCATGCTGGACCTTAGCAAACTTTATTTGTAACTAGAGAAAAGTTTTGGGAGATATCCGGTAACAATCTCGCGAAAGCGGTAGTTCATCAGTGTGTTAAATGCTACCGATTCAGATCAAAACCTATGATGGGCAATCTGCCTTAGGGAAGATTCATCTCTGGTTTTCCATTTTCAATCACTGGTATTGATTATTCAGGTCCATTTCAAGTTCTAATCGAGAGAGGGCGCGGCGCTAAGCGTATAATGAGTTACATTTGTTTATTTGCCTGCTTTGACACTGAGGCAATTTATTTAGAAGTAGTAAGTGATCTTTCAACCAATACATTTTTGTTAGTAATGGAACGCTTCATTATTCGTAGGGGTAAACCTACCCAATTTTTTTCGGATAATGGCTCAAATTTCGTATGCGCAAATCGACAGTTAAATGAACCTAAACGATTTTTCAATAAAAATGAGAAGGCGCTCAATGATTTTGTGAATTATTTTGTGACAGCAGCCGGATCGTGTTTGTGGCGCAGAATTGCTACGCGTACGCATGTGCGTGGCGTCCTGATCTGATCATTTTTACGCGTAAGTCGTTCGTGCGAGTGAAAATGCTCTAGGCAGTACCCGCCTTTAGAGTTTGTTCAACCATCCTTTGCTGTTGCTGTTATGTCATAATCAGTGAGGTTTTCTGCTGTTTTACGTTTGGCTTGAATTAGTTGAATGTTATTTTACACTAAACCTCAAAATTATAATCAATGACTAAGGAGGGCTGTAAGAAGGAGATTAATCGACAGGCGTATTTCGAAATTTCTGGCACTACTTTTATGTTCGTTCAAGTTTTTAACGTAGGTGGCGCATAGTTCGATGTGATGCTACTTTATCGTTGTGTTGTATTGAAAGTTTGATGATTTGCGAGATTTTTTTAATAAAGTCTGGTGAATATTTGAATCTTTCAGTAATATTTATGAACAATGAGTGATAAAAAAGTGAATAAAGACAGAGTTTGTTTTGTTCCGGGATGTAAGACGGGTTATTCTTCCAATAAAAAATCCAACAAAATATATATTTTCTGTATGCTATGTATATATCTTCTGTATGTTATGCTTTCTTAGAAATAGTATGTCATTAGCATTAGGAAGATTTTTTTTGTAATAATCATAATAATAATAATAATTACGAGTTTTACGATTGTTTATTATGTTTTTCACTGAGGGGGTTTATAGTTATTTATGCAACAAGTGCAAAAAGTGAGTGTTTTTTGCACGCGACGTGAAATTGTCCAACGAGGTCTTTAGGCCGAGTTGGACAACACGTCGAGTGCAAAAAACACGTTTTGCAAGAGTTGCATACAATATTTTTTTCTAAATTCATGCAAAAACTGGAAAATTAGAATATAAATATGTTAAGAACCTAACCTAACCTAATTAAACTCGACCCGTTCTTCTTTTTTTGTATCTTTATGGCCTCCACCTTGTCAGTACTCAATCATAGCTGGTTTTCGCCTTGACCATTTAAATTTTGGATAATTGAAGATTTTTGCAATATGTAATTGTAACTCGTTGAGACTAAGTAGTAAGATATACATATTTTATTGTTGTATTAAAGCAGGATCAGATACTTGCTATGGATTTTTATTTTATTTAAATGTTTATGTTTGTCATTGATCATCACAAAACTGACACAAGAATGACAGATGAGTGCAATAAAGTACCACTTTTTCCATTAAATGTGGTTCACAAAAGTGTTGTTTTTTGCATGAATGTAGAAAAAATATCAAAACCTATTTAAACTTAAAGATCTTAGTTATTAATTTTCGTTGAAACTATTATGGTTTATCTAAAATATATAATTAGTTTAAAATAAGTATTTAATATATGCTATATATACATTAAAACAAATTGGCGGAAAGACATAATATAAAATCAATACTTCCAAACTGGTAATATCCTACCACATCCCATCTTTTCTACATAGACCGCGTAAAATCGAATTCTGTTTACCAAAAAACCCTAAAACGACATATTATTCGATTTTTTAACAAGAATATTGTATGTATATATAATCACCCAAGTTCCAAATTTGCAGTTAAAAGCTCAATTCATTCAAAATTTGAAAGGTTCTCGAGAGAACTAACGACAAATTTATCTGCTCGACTAAATCAGTTTTTTCACACGTTTTGGGACATTTTAGGCTTAAATAGCACAATTTGTGATGTGGAAATAATAAAAACAACTCTCTACCATCATTTTTTAATATTATATTGTCTTAATGCACTTCATTATTTTTTTTAAGTTAAAGCGGTACAAGTTTCCTGTTCTCCAATACCTAATAAAAATTAAACAAATGTATACAAACAACGTCAATAATTATTCATTGCAGCTGCCAGGCCTTTATTTTGAAAATACAAAGAATACTTCAGTATTAACAACCTATTTTTCATTTGCGCTCATAATTCTCATAAGAAACCATACTTTTTAGGAATCACTTCGAACACTTGCGCCTCTAGCGGTGGTTTCAGAAATTTCAATTACGACCCATATTTCAGTACCATTTCGTTGGCATTGCGATTTAACTCCTTCTTACAGCCCTCCATATCAATGACATATATACTGAAAATTGTTTTCAAAATATGACAACCGAACTATCAGAAGTAACAAATGAAATTCACTTCGACATTCGTTGAGAAATACGTTAATGACTTCATAATTCCACTCATCCATTTCATGAATCAAGCTAAACAATATATGACGTAACGCAAAGGATGGTTGAACAAACTCTACCTGAGAACTTTAAGACTTTTAGTCATTCTTATTATAAATTTACTTGGTATAATGTTTTATTCGAAGAGTTTTATGCTTATGTTGGGCAGTCTTAAAAAGGTTTCCGGATTAATTTTTGACAGAATTTTATTGAATTACATCGCAAAAAGTAACCGCATGGAATAATCTAAATGTTTTCACGGAAACTCGATGGGTGGAAGTATTTACATTTTCGCCAACAATCTTCGTCAATATGAAAACTTTTCAGAAGAAACAAAATTGTGAACATCAGAAAAAAACAAGCCACAAATTTAAGTTCTAAAGTCGTTATTGATAACCAAGGTGAAATAAAAAAAAAATAGTTTCATTTTCACTTAAAATCCTCACCAGCCAAGCTAAAGCGAATTTGTTTTTCTCCGATCGTGGGAAAAGTTACACTATTTTGACCTGTTTTCCATGCGCAAAGCTGAACATTCCCGAATAGTGGGCAGTTGCTAAGCAATTAGAAAATAACAGTGCGGTAATATTCTTACCGCACTGCTGTGGCGTGCGGTAATGTTACAAATGGATTATTACAATAAAATGTAGCTTTAATTTTTATATTGAAAAAGTTGTTATGGAATAAATAAGAGAAATATCTAGCTTATAACGATATTCTTGAACACACATTTATTGTTGTTAATATTTACATTTATTGTACAGTTTGTACAATTTGTAAATTGTACTGGAGGACAACGAGAATTTATATACGTTGAAGCTGCATGGCTGATTGTTTGGTTTATCTCGTTACCACCACTTCTACATTTCAATATGAATATTAAGAAATCTATCTAAACTTACTTGATTACATCTTGAACGGAATATTTTTCAATTAATTTTTCAAATGTAAAACGATCGAAGAAAAAATAGTATGTATAATTCGTGGGAAAAGCATATTCCCAAACTCCTGTGTTACCAGACTCGTCGCTACACTCCTCGTCTGGTAATCATCACAGTCGTTTGGGAATATGATACTTTTCCCACTAATTATACAATATACTATTCTGTGATGAATATGAATATGTATAACTGAATATTTTGGATGTGTTTTTCAATTTGTAACTTTTGAGCTAAGTATCTTCTCATGAACAAATAACTAGAAAAAAATAATAATAAACCAATGTCCCGTTTTGAGTTATTTTTGAAAATCAAAATTATTTGACAGCTATCAAATTAAGTGTCACTTAATATGTCTGTTCACCTGCAATAAAAGTGTAGCACTGAGCTATATAATTTTGAAGAATTCAGGTCTATCTGTGAAAAAATACGTATAAAATTACTAAATTTGGGAACATCTATGTGTATTGCATTTGTAAACTGCAAGAAGCATTAAAACATAATTAAAATAAATAAAATCGTACAGCTCAGTGCTACACGTTTATTGCAGGGAACAGACCTAATATGATTAATTTCAGAAATGTCAACCAGGTATCCATGGCTATATACTAAATATTGTGCGAATGTCGCATTCCTATTGGCTTAAAAATCTGTATCATAATGAAAATCTGTATCATAATGAATTTCATTATGATACAGATTTTAGTCTTTTATAGTATATTATTAAACGAGCAATTTATGATAGCCATAATTCATGATGGGTGACGTTTGCGTCACGAGCCGCAGGCGAGAGGCGCAATTCACCCAAGTGAATTATGGCCATAAATTTCGAGTAGAATACTATACTTTGTCCACAACACTTGATTTCTTTATTAAATAAAAGTCAGTAACGATTTGGTATTATACTAACTTCAAAATGTTCTGACAGCTACATAAAAATATAATTTGACATATTATAGAGATGGGCGATACTGTATCAATACAACGTACCGTTATAAATATATTGTTTTAAAATACTTAATATTAGAAAATATCGCTATGAAAAGTATCAATACTAAGAATTACAATATTTTATCGATACGATATATGTCAGAAACAAATTTCCTGAACAAAATACACAGATTTAATAGTTTATTTCATATTGTAGGTACCCCCATCTCTAGTTCATAATACACTGTAGTGTATTATGGTTCATAATTCACGACAGTTGATATATGGGTACCATATTCCTTTTGTTAGGAGATAAAATATCGGCTTATTATTAGGTGGTCGTGGACAAATAAGTATATTATAAAACAGGAGTGTAAAAATTCATAATGGTGTTGTCCAGTAAGAGGCTTATCTGAGTGTTTTTTTTGCGTACATTATGCTTTAAAGAAAATATCTTCATATTTGAAACTATAAATATGCTGCAATTGGCTGTTACTATTTGTTGGTCTAGCTTATGGTCGTTTGCACCGTATTCGCTAACTCACTGTTTAAAATAACACACAGTTAAATTTTAAACAATCGATTAAATTACAATCACTTGCACCGTAATTTAAGGGTTCTTGGTTAAAATAAACTAATCAATCTGGGGAAGTTTTGCTAAATTACAATCGGTTGGTACTAACACCTAACTTCAGTCTGAGACTGTCTCAGTCAGACAATGATATTTTGAGGTTATAAAAATTATTTATTTTCTGACAGTCGCAGGTATTTCCTATTCCTAGTGAAATTTTTGCTTCAGGTTAGCGAAATAAAGTGTTCCTAATTTCTGGAGAACAAGGGTAGGCGTGAGTAATGATGGATTCAACCTCCACCAGCGCGAAACGGGTGCGAACATCAAATTTCTCACCAAATGAAAAATCCCATCTCATTGATATCATATCAAAATACAAAAGCATTATTGAAAACAAAGAAACAGAACCGTTGGTTTCAAGAGACGAAATCTCTTGAAAAATATTAGATTATCCATGTTGTGGAAATGGTTGGCTCTATCTTATACCCTTCGTGGAAAACCCATATCATTTATATTCATATCATCCTCAAAGAATATGTCGTTGTCGTGTTCCCCAAAATCCATTTTTCATAAACTAAAAACCAACTCGAGCGTACAGAGTACTTTTTTGAAGTTAGACACATCAATTTTGTGTGTTTTTTAGGTTAGAATTCATACTACTGTGGTTAATTATCGATTTAAGCCTCCAAAATCAGTGGCTTAGTTTAACAGTGGCTTAGAAGAGTTTAACCGAGGCTTAAATCGCGATGCAAGCCAAAATTCAAAGTTAACTAATAGTTAAATTTTAAACCACTGTTATAATGACGGTGCAAGTGGCCATTAGAGAATTTGATTTGTAACGATTCAATAATCTCCAAGCGCCTAAATTGATTCTTGGTGCATATTATAGCAGTGAATCTGCTCAAAAAGTAACCAAGATATGCTAGTTGCTGTATATTAACATATAGTCAGATGCAGTCTTAACGTGCGGGTCATACGATTCAACAAAGACATACTCACAGTTTTTGTTTTCTTTTATTGCGTTTTTAATTATAACTTCCAAATGAAATCCGTTAGATAAATAAGACAGTCTTATGCAATTTTGACGGGAAAAAGAAGGATATGTATTTAGTTTTCAGAGATTCTAAAAAGTCTTCCACCAGCAGAGTTTTCATTTAAATATGTCAGTTTTGTCACTTTGACAATTCAAAGTGACAATATGAATAATAAGTAGCAATTTTCATTTTTTTTGTACTTAGTTCGATGGATTATTCCGAGAATGAAAGAAGAAGTGAAAATTCGTCAATCTGCAGTGTACTCTCACATTTTGGTAACCTCTGTGTTTTCTGATTTGATACATATGGTTAGTGACCTTTGAACCCGCACGTTAAGAGTGCCTTTGACTATACAATCATAATCTATGAGCAAGCGTATGAAGGCTCTATAAAAGATGAGAAATGTTTTCATCCGCTCTCCAGAAAAGTATTCACATTGGTGGTGGGTGATTCTAAGTAGCTTCCATAGTTTTTTAGTGAATCAAACCTATTATTTTTAGTAGTTTTTGCTTATTGTGGATTCTATATTGAAAGTAAGCTTTTTTGAAAACTCAATTTTAAAGACCATGTTTTTTTATTCTATTACTTCGTGCAACCAAGACATATCTTAGTGCAGGAGTGATCGTTGCTATTGAAATGAATACAACATTTATAACTCGACTTGCTACTCATTGGAATTTTGATGCTCGAAGTGGATTCGGTTTGTAGTAATATTTGATTGGTTATTTTAATCGCGCATTTTCTTTAATGATATCAAATAATAATATTCCGTACCTACAAAGACTAATTTGGCAGAAATCTCAAGAATTGGAAGAGATATTCCGAGAAGTTCACGCAAAGCAATGTGCTTCACATATGTAGGCGCCTTTGGCAACAAATGACGGGCTGGAAAACTCGGAGAAAGAGAATAAGTTCTTGGAGCTATTGGCCCAAACATAGTCGTTACAATGGGATTTCTTAATATGAAAAAAAGATCTAATTGAGGAATTATTCGAAAGGACTACGATGAAAAAATTTGACGCGAGGGAGGAAAGCAGAAAATTGATTTGAAGTTCAAGTAGAAAATAGAAGAGTTTATTATTTGAGCAAAATGCCATTGCTATATAAAAAATTAGCTGTTAAGCGATCCAAATTTGAAGTTGGAATTCAATATCATAGAGAATTCCTAGTCACAAAGGTAGAGCCAATGACAGCAGCATTCATAAAACCTTAGGTTCTCCACCAAAGTGAATCTAAGTAGTATTTAAAATAGGAAAGCCGAGTGTGGATAACTGAATTTTGAATATATTTATTCACTACTTGGTAGTTCCATTGTTCCGATTTCCTTTGAATGCTATGCTGAATTTTCACGGAGTATACATTCGAATTATTTGATGAGAACTTTTGCTTTAGTTTCCGGCAAAGCGAATAGAGATACCTTGAATAGACTGGCGTAAAACGTCATAAAATCGTCTTTTGTGGTGAATAAGTGAAATTTCCAAACAAAACTCCTTCAGAGAGCGGATACCGCCCTGATCGGTTTTCGGTTAGATGCCTACCAATGAAAACTAAGCTATAAAAATAAATAGTAACAGTAATTTGCTTGCTTATATACTTATTATTATATATTTTATCGAACTTTTAGTGTTGTGTTTGTTATATCAGAACATTTAGGAATAATTTAAACTTTTCGACACAATGGACCAGAGTGAAAAAAGCTATAAATATTGTGCGGTTCCAGAATGTAAAAGTACTACGATTAAAACACCTATTAAAACATTCATTTCTATTCATAAAAATGCAAATAAAATGAATTCAGTGACAGAAAAGCATATAAGAAGCCGCAAAGCATTTACTGTGTGTACTTGTGTATTTCAAAAATTTTATTACCTCATTAAATACTTGGCGAATCTATACTGAGAGGGTTATTGGACAACACACGCTTGTATTAACCTACATTTTCTAAAACATGTAATAGTATATTACGTAACGTGTGTGGTAAGAAGCATTTTACGCACGAATGGAAAAGTTACGCACGATGCCGCGTAGCGGCGAGTGCGTAATTCCGTGAGTGCGTAAAATGCTCTACAACACCAGTTACGTACTATACTTTACCTACGACCTACTTCTACATGTATTTATACTCTTATTATTGATAATACTTGAACAACATCAACAATATTTGGCTATTTCTGCGATTTCCATGATAATATTAAATCCATCTCACTTTCACTCGACATTTTGTAATTGAATAAAGCTTTCCACAAAATACACAAACCAGTTATAAGGATAATAGAAAAGTGTTTTAAAAGTTTCTTGACAGTTCTTACGCAAATCGCTATTGCAGCCTATACCTTAGTTTGATGTTTTGACGGCTTATGTCAGATTTTTGAATAAAATGGCGACGTCTATTGACAGTTGCTAAGATGTTGCTAGGGAAGCCGTGCGATTTACTTTACAGCTGTGCGTTTTTTTTACCGTGCGTAATAGACGTCATTACATTAGCGCCGACTGTGTGTTATTGACTGATTACAGGGGGGGTCGTAGGTAAATAGTATTATTCTTATATCTTGTGGTTTTAATATTATTCAGAATTATTTAATAAAATAATGGATCAGTATTTCACAAATTGAATTTCATAAAATATTGCTTTCCAAACAAGTAATCTTTTTTAGTAGATCATCAAGAAAACTGGCGTATATTCACATGTTTTGATAGAAATACCCCACTGTTTAACTCCTAAATTAGAGAATAGTTTTGAATTTATGGGAATGAAGCTATACAATGAATCACCTAATGAATTTAAAGACATTGTCTCTTCCAGCAAATACAAAAAGGAAATTAAGGATCTGTTATTGGGTAAATGCTACTATTCAGTCAAAGAATTCCTTGAAGATTCTTAGTGAAACATTTCCATTTGCTTTCTTTCACTTAAATATTTTATTCCATCTACTATATGCCTCCAGGGAAAGATTCCTCCAAAGCGGATGGTGCTTCCTAAAGAGTGAGAGGGAAGAGTTTCATTCGGTGGAAAAATCATCGCCCTTCTTGTTTATATTTTTTTTTAAACGGAGTACCATGGTTGGGTTGTCCAGCTAGGTACTACAAGAATTCCGCATGCTTGTTCGTCAATAATTTTTGGAAACATTTTTAGTATACGTATATACACAAAAACAAGTTTGTTCATAAAATTGAGAACAGTAATTCATGTGAATACTGTATATCAATAAACCACAAATCATTTCATTTGTACATCTGTACGAATGGATTTGGATAATTATGCTAGTAAATCATGTGAATACTAGCTTTTGATAATTCAAAATAAAGGTACATAAGTCTAGTATATAATAAACTTTGTGTAGTTGCAGAATAAAATTTCACTAATGAGAATATAAAAGGACTGAAGAGTTTGATTAGAGGTGCTAAACTGATAGATCTCCGCTCTCAGCGCGTGCTTCCGTACTAGTCCGAGAGTTTGTTTCGTTCCGGCTCCTGGAGTTTAAATTAAAAAAAAAAACAATAAATCTTTGTGTTGAAAAGTGCAGAACACCGAAACCAATTTAAGAAAGTAAAATATTTATTATAAAATTTATAAAAATCACTGCATATTTAACAATTTCCGTACCTCTGTATTCCGTACACTAGAGATAGTTTGATAATTTTTTTCCCGGAACGGTTGATTTTTTTTTGCTTTGTCCAGTTTTTTTCATTTTTTTTTCTGCTAATAACGGGCAATATAAGATTTTGTAATTTGTTTCAAGGAAATTTATTTTCATGATAGTAATTAGTTATAAATGGTAGAGAAGTTTAATTTTTTTTATTTACATACTTCCCGGATTGATATTTGTTTGAGTTATTTTTTTATAATAATATCTTTTTTTTTTTTTTTTTTTTTTTTTTTTTATTTAGAAAAAAAGTCGCATCCACCGAAAGGTTATTAGCGACGGAACTTGAAAATATAATATAAGCAAAGGTATAATATATGATCAATATTGTTACAATTTATATAGTATATCAGTTTCTTTCAAAAATTTTATCAAGTTATTAAGTGGACAATTTTCACCGAGAAGTTGCTTGAGATTACTTGGCAACTGACATGCTATGCGTTGATTATTAAAATTGTTACAATGAACCAAAATATGTTCCACAGTCAAAGTTGTGTTGCATTGTTCACATCTGGGCCGAGCATTTTGAGAAAATAAATAAGAGTGAGTTAGTCGAGTGTGTCCTAAACGTAACCGAGAAAGTATTATTTGTTTGAAACGATTTTCTGTTTGAGGTAAACACGCTACCACCGATTTTTTAATTTGACTCAGCTTTGATGAACTACACTGCCACTCACACTGCCACATATTAATCACTTTCGTTTTAAAAAAGGATTTTAAGTCACTGGCTACACATTTTAAGACCGATTCAGCCGTTTCGCTACAAACTGCTGTTCGCGCACTTTGGTCAGCTTCTTCATTCCCCTGAATACCTATGTGGGAAGGTATCCATAAAAACTGTATTGTTCTTAATGTATCTTGAGCATGTTGAAGTTCGCATTTAATTAGTTTTTCTATAGGGTGATTTGGATAAAGTCGTTGAATAGAGAGAAGTGAGCTTAGTGAATCGGTAATAATAAGTGCTTTAGACAGGTTGGTATCATTGATGAATTTTATAGCACGATAAATGGCATATAACTCAGCAGAGAAAACGCTAAAATAAGCAGGAAGTTTAAACAGAAATTTGTTATTTTGAGTAATAAACGCACATCCCACTCCGTCACAGTTTTTTGAAGCGTCGGTATAGATTTGATCAAATTCAAAAAAATAGTCGTTTATGATCTCCAGAAATTTGGCTTTTATGAGTAAGGTGTTTGTCTCTGCTTTGTTGAAACTGGTGAGATATGTGTTACACTGGGGGATTTTTATAGTCCATGCAGGAGGGTGATTTATGATTGCTGAGAAGGTGTCCGGAAAAGTTGAGTTTAAAATGCTTAACGAATTTTGAAGACGCTGGTTATAGGGTTTTCTGTGGTAATTTGTTCCTTCATTAAGATTTCCTTGGCAGAAAGTATGTTCATATACTGGCTTTTTGTTGTTGGTAGAAACAGTTGTTGCATGTGTTACTGTTAGAAGCAGTCTGCGATGCTGAAGTGATGGTTCTCCGGACTCACAGTAAATACTTTGCACAGGAGTTGTGCGAAATGCTCCCAAAGCTATTCTAAGAGCAGAATTATGAATAGAGTCTAGTGCTTTTAATGTAGATGGACTTGCTGATGAATATGCAACTGAAGCAAAATCGATTTTTGATCGAATCAAAGTTCTATATAAGGATAGTAATGTATTTTGATCCGATCCCCAATGCTTATTTGCTAATGTTTTTAGAATATTAAGCTTCTTACTACATGACAACACTAATTGTTTTATGTGCTCTTTCCATGTAAGACCCTGGTCAAAAACTGCACCCAAGAATTTTATGTGTGATTTGAACTGTAATTCTTCATTGTATAACTGAAGTGTAGGGAGGACATTTAGTTTTCTCTTGGAAAATACTAATGCAGCTGATTTTGTCACGGAGAATTTGAATCCAGTATTTAGAGACCAGGAAGATAGCTTGTTTAGCGTCTTTTGTAGAATGTGGGCCATGAGGTCAATGTTTTTTCCTTTGATGAAAAGCACCAAGTCATCAGCATATAGACATGCTCTTATCGGCTTATTAATTTCTTTAGTGACGTCATTAATAGCAACAAGAAAAAGAGTCGGACTGAGTATGGATCCTTGAGGTACTCCATTTTCTTGTGTAGTGGAAGCTGATAAAGAGTTATTGATTCTGACTTGAAAGCTCCTATTTTTCAAAAAGTTTTGAATAAATCCCAAACAGTGTCCCCCAATTTTCCAGTTGTTTAGAGTTTCAATTATTTTATGTTTCCATGTAGTATTAAAGGCATGCTGCAGATCGAAAAATATAGCTATACATTTTTGTTTTGTAGATAGGGCTTCGTTGACATTACTTTCAAGATATAAAATGTTATCTATAGCCGACCTATTTTGACGGAAACCATTTTGTTCTGAAATGATGAGGTCGTTACTTTCAAAGAACCATAGTAAGCGACGATTGACTATTTTCTCCATAAGCTTACACATTGAGCATGATATTGAAATGGGCCTGTATGATTCAGGATCTAGTTTCAATTTGTTATTTTTCAAAAGAGGTATAACTATCGACTTGGACCATAACGATGGAAAGCTGTGTTTGGTCCATATTAAATTAAAAATCTCAAGAAGTAGTAGTTTAGCTGAATTTGGGAGATTTTTCAGGAAAACAGGAGGAATATCATCAGGTCCTGGGCTAGTGTACTTTAGGTCATCAAGACAGGTTTTGAACTCTGTGAACGTTATTGGATCGTTTAAGCGATGTTCTTCTGTTCCTCTTTCTTCTAATGGTTTTTCTTCATTCAAGAGTTTTTTCCTTAAAAAGTTGGCACTGTATTGTTCATTTGATGAGTGTTTCTGATAGACATTTGCAAAAACCTCTGCTATATCTGAATCAGATGTTACGAGTGTGTTTTGATGTTTTATAGTTTTTATGGTGATTGAGTTGGAAATCCCAGAGATCTTTCTTATCTTTTGCCAAACGTCACTAGAAGAAGTGGTGCTGTTTATTTCTGAAACAAACCGCTGCCAAGATGTTCTCTTCGCCAGTTTCACTGTCAATTGAGCTTTAGCTTTTAATCTTTTGAACTCGGTTTTATTATATGTGGTTTTATGTTTCTTATACCTATTTAAGGCTGTTTTACTTTCCCTAATTGCCTTCTCACATTCCTTATTCCACCACGGTACTGGAGAGCGTCCTTGTAATAGTTTAGTTTTTCCTATATATTTCTCTGCATTTCGGATTATTATATTATTAAAATCATTCACTGTCTGGTCAATATTTCTGGTGATGTCAAAGTCACGAATGTCTTCTTCAATTGCATTTGAGAATTCTATCCAGTTGGCTGAATTAGTTTTCCATCTGCTTAAAAAATTCACATGTTCTGGTCGACTATTAATATTGGTAATCTTTATTGGAAAATGATCACTACCGTATGTGTAATCCAAAGTTTCCCAGAGAAAAGAAGGTGCTAAATTTGATTCACATAGGCTTAGATCGATGCACGATGAATCTCCCGTGTTTATGTTGAACCTAGTAGGGCTTCCATTATTCAAAAAGTTAATACTGTAGTCATCTAATATTTTTTCAACTATAATACCCCTATTGTCCGTTTTTTGAGATCCCCATATTATATTGTGACTATTGAAGTCGCCTACAATAATTCGAGGTGTCGGAATTTGGTCAATTAGCTGAGCTAAGGCATAGTAGTCTATCTGATTACTATGAGGTAAATAAATGTTGCAAATATACATCGGCCTATTTGTTGTAGTTTTTGTGACTATGGCTTCCAAGTTGGTGTTTACTGGAAACAACTCGGAAAATATAGATTTATTAATTAATGTAATAACACCTCCACAGGCGTGAGTAGCATCTGTTCGGTCTTTGCGGTATATATTAAAATCATTTGAGCTGTATATCTGATCGGCTTTTAAGTTTGATTCCTGCAAACATATTATATCTGGTGCGTGATCTGAGAGAATAACTTGTAGCATGCCTAATCGATGGAAAAATCCATTAATGTTCCATTGAAGTATCGTGTTGAATGTGAGGCTTTGAAAGGTTGTAGGGTGAATTCGAAGATCGATAACTATTTTGAGACGAATCGCTGTCCAGGTCGGATGTTTCTTTTCCTAAATATGTAAGTATTTTTTTCTTGAGTCTGGTAAATCTGGACTTTAATGTCTTTGTTTGCACAAAAGGGTATGCTTGTGTCAATAAATGTAATAATCCCAAATAATCCGTTGTGTAATCATTTACAACACTAATAGGATCTTGAGAGCCCTGCACCGTATCTATTAGCAACATCAGCTGATCATAGTTCAATACAAATGGAGGAGAGTGATTGTTGATGAATGTCTTCTCTTTGTCACTTTCAGTTATTTTAGTACTTTTTGTTTTAGATTTTTTTGGTTTGCTTAATACGGGCGTAGCAAAAAATTTTTGTGTATCAGTATTAACATCTGTAGGAGGAGAAACAATTTCGTCAAAATTTCGTTTGTAGTGCGTATCAGATTTTTCTGTTTGGGAATTTCTTATATTTCCTTGTTGTAAATCAGTAATAGAATCTAGGGAATCCTTTTGCACAAGTTTTTCTTTTATGGTTTCACGTTCATTGGATAATTGTAATTGATTTTGTGCAGCGACATCTGACGCACCTTCTTCTGCTAAATGCAAAGTCATTGGTGATGTAGATATCTGCGTAAGGGAGTGTGCTGTAGAGTTTGCAGTAGGTTGTGATGATAATTGGGATTTCTCGGATATAGACGGCGTAGGTTGTACTAAAGATGTATCAGAAGAGTCTGTAAAGGATTTTGAGCTGTCTTGTGATGATGGCTGATTAGATGGTGATTGCGATGAAGCTGGAGATTGTGTTGGCAGAACTGGATTATTTGGACATTGCGTTGCGATATGGCCAGATTGCTTACAGTTATAACATGTCATGCCATCCTTTGAAATGAATATCCGGTAGTTATTATTATCAAACAGAACTATGACGGAGTCTGGAATCGTGAAATTGTAAGGGCTTACATAGACTTGTCGTCTAAAACTAAGAATATGACTAAATTCGGGTAAGGTTGAACTTATTTTGAGGGAGGTTATTGGTGACATAAGATGTAATCCCAGTTTTTTCAACTCATCAGTAAGGAGTTCATGAGGTATTGAAGGACATACATTTGACAGAACGAGTCGTTCTGCTGGTGTGACAAGACGACGAGCGCTTAAGGTTTGGTTAAGTACATTAATGGATCCATGGTTGTTTATAAAATCGTCAGCAATTTGGGCACTTGAAAGGTATACACACACTCTGTTTTGGCTTAATTTGGAAATGTGAGTTATATTTTTCGGTTGGATCTTTTGACCTAAAGGAATTAGGTAATCTTGCACGCTAGCTCCTTCGATAGTACTAAAAATAATTCCTTGGTTCTTTGATGGATATTTTGGTTGGGTAACGACTGAAGAGTAACTTGTCATGATTTTAACTTATTTTGATTGCCGGGAGCCCGAGTTTTAAAAACCCGTCCCTGGCTACCCGGCTAATTACTTTTAAAACGATAATATCAAAGATATTAAACTTGTTCTAATAACCACTATTTATAACTAAATCAACTATATTGACTTACTTACGTTGTAAAAACTATCAAAACTCTGTGAAGTAACACTAACCAATTTGTAACATAGGTTGAAATGAAAACACTATAAAATAGTTTCTGATTTTCGACGAATTTTCAGAAATTCGAAGCATCGAAAATAAAAGCTGTATAATGCTAGACCGCCAGGGTCGAACTGTAATAATATCTTTGTGAATGAAAATTCATTTGTTTTGGAAAACTAGTTTTTTTCCTTTATTGCTAAATAAGGGATTGGTATTTTTTTTTAATATTCGCCGGCTCTCTATTGAGGGTACGATTTTATGTGTTTTCTTCACAGGACATTTATATTTAATAGATACTGTTTAGGACTGTGATATTTCAGTTTTATTTCTACTCTGCGTGTCGATAATAAGTTATTTCTTTCAACTTCATTCCCGGATTAGTAATTTTCAATAGATTCTGTTTAATAATACCGTTGAATCCGAAGGGTTTCTTGAACTTGGTAGAGACTTAGCCACAACTTGTTCGATTACCCGGCAGATTTAAACGTCCGTTTAGTGTCCGATTGTTTCATTAGTAACTTCCCGTGTCTCTGTTGAATCCGAAGGGTTTCTTGAACTTGGCAACAACTTGTTCAATTACCCGGCAGATTTGAACGTTTGTTTCGTGGTCAAATATTTTTTATCAGTATCTTCCGTGTCTCCGTTGAATCCGAAGGGTTGCTTTGAGCTTGAAAGAGGCTTAGCCACAACTTGTTCAATTACCCGGCAGATTTAAACGTCCGTTTAGTGTCCAATTGTTTCATTAGTAACTTCCCGTGTCTCTGTTGAATCCGAAGGGTTTCTTGAACTTGGAAGAGGCTTAGCCAAAACTTGTTCAATTACCGGCAGATTTGTACGTTTGTTTCGTGGTCAAATATTTTTTATCAGTATCTTCCGTGTCTCCGTTTGATCCGAAGGGTTGCTTTGAACTTGGAAGAGGCTTAGCCACAACTTTTTCAATTACCCGGCAGATTTAATCGTACGTGTCGTGGTCTAATACTTTTATTAGTAGCTTCCCGTGTCTCCGTTGAATCCGAAGGGTTTCTTGAACTTGGAAGAGGCTCAGCTACAACTTGTTCAATTACCCGGCAGATTTGTACGTTTGTTTCGTGGTCAAATATACTTTATCAGTATCTTCCGTATCTCCGTTGAATCCGAATGGTTGCTTTGAGCTTGGAAGAGGCTTAGCCACAACTTGTTCAATTACCCGGCAGATTTAAACGTACGTGTCGTGGTCTAATATTTTTATCAGTAACTTCCCGTGTCTCCGTTGAATCCGAAGGATTTCTTGAACTTGGAAGAGGCTCAGCCACAACTTGTTCAATTACCCGGCAGATTTACACGTTCGTTTGGTGGTCTAATATTTCCACTAGTAACTTCCCGTGCCTCCGTTGAATCCGAATTTCAAAATATCGAGTGCACGAAAAATTGCAGTAAGAAGCCGTGCCGGAGGAGGTGATATGGAGATGATGTGGTTGGAAGATCGGGCAGAGTCGGATTAATTTCAACATTCGATGAAAAAATTCTACTACAAGTGGTTTTTTGTAATTCAAGAACGACAATACAAAATATAATGCACTTCTATAACTCACTCAGTTTTTATATGCCAATCATAGTAAACATGTTGTAAATTTCATTATCGCTGAATACATTATTTTCAAAAGATCTGTTTGAGTTTCAAAATATACATTTATATTACTAAATTTATTTCCACAACCAGCTAAAACATCCTTCCCTGTCCTGGCTTACATATTTTTTGGCTTCACATTCAACATCCGAATTATTATTCCTGTTGAAAAGGATCGGCAACAAACGATAAATCCTGATTACATATACAGCATGGTTTCCGGCTGAAAAGTCCTGCATTTTCAATAGCAAGACGAATAAGTCTGTATAAATGGAAATAACATAATTGTAAAGGCTGGAAACTAGTGATAAATTTCATTGATCTAATCCTTTATTGTATCCAATCTTGGGAACAAAGTGCCGAGGAAAATTGAAGAATTTGAATAAACTCCAACAATACTGTTTTTTCACCACAGATGTGAAGTTGACAATTATTGCTTCCTCCAGCCAACTGAGAAGTTGAATTTTTTTATTAGTGGTTGATAATTTTTCCTAGGTCAATAATCAACAAATCAAATATTTTCAGAATCCAGGGATAGTAGTTCAACAAAATTTTGTATACCCAGGAGATTCTAATCCACATATTTGCTGCTTGAAATAACCTATCAAGATATAATTTAAATCCCATTAGTTTGAAATTTGCGCTTTACCGGAAATGACTGATGACATAAGGAGTACGCTCATAGTCTATGGAGCGGAAATAGACGATGTATTTGTCATTCACGTCGAGGTAAAAGCTACTCGTGTTGCGTATGTGTTGCTAGTATATGATGTAAATTATTATTAACTTTTGTCTCAAATTTTGCAAGTAGTGGGAAAAATATGTACAGGGTGGTCCCTACGTAATTGTACATAGAAGTACAGTACTATCTTCAATTCAAAATATTGCGACCAGCTAGCCTCAATAAAATGTTAATATTGAGAGAGAAAGTTGCTGAACATGGAATTTTAATTTTTCTTTTCTACAATAACCTTAACGGTTTTTGGAGTTTATGCACAAAAATTTGAGGTTAGGGGTTTTGGATATAAAAAATCATAATTTTGTACCTATTTCGATGTTTTTTGTAGAGGCCACCACATAGGCCTTATATATAAATGTACGCAAAACTTTTTTAACTTCTATCCAAAAACCATTTCACTGAAATTGTGCATATACGTAACAAAGCGTTGAAGTTATTGTAACAAAACCAAAATTGAAATTTCATGTATCTCTCCTAATATCAACATTTTATCAAGGCAAGCTGGTTTGAATATTTTTAAAGTGAAGATTGTGCTGTTCTTCTATCTAGAATTAATGAAAGACCACCCTGTATACATCACGGTAGTGAAGAGATTTATAAGCCTCGCACCTTATGCCACCAGGTGCAAAGCCCCTCGCGAAATAATTTTGCTGAGCGGTCAATGATAATAGTCTTCATTACCTTGGTGTATAATATACTATTTCAACCTGACTAAACAATAATAAAATTTAGTTCACCATTAAATATGAAGTGTATTTTCAACACATCACAATTGACTTAACAGGGTTACCATTGATCAGCTTTGGTGATCAACTAAATATTTCTGCGAAGCTGTTGCTACACATAAAATTTCACCAGTTTCAGTTGAAGGTATTCTTTTTTCTATTCAATTTATGTGCTCGGCAACTATGGCCACTAGCACAGGACGATTATAGAAAACAGTAATTAATACAGATATTTACAAAACATACATTAAAGTTTATGATACAGTGCTATATTTTTTAAGAAATTCAGTGTTGTCTCGATATGGTTTGGGTCCCCTAGGATGTCTTGTAGCTGGGATTTCAGCTTATGTTGTCGTCTTCTTGTGCTAAATTGGCGACAATCAACCAGAATGTGTTTTATAGTAAGTGGGCACTGGCAGCTTTGACAGGAAGGTCTGCTGCTACATGTCATCAAATACTGTGCGTGAGTTTGGTGTGGCCTATTCGAAGTCTCCGTATTATTGATATTTCTTGTCTAGAGAGTTCAGTGGGCTCAGTAAACAGAGGTGTGTTGAGAGTAGGCTGGATGGATACTAGGGAAGTCTTGGTGGAGCTCCAGTGAGTTTCCCACATATGTCTAGCGATTCTTTTTGCTTCTGCCTTAATATCCTTGCAAATTTGGATATGAGAAGTAATTGTGGCAGTAGTTGAAGCTGTTTTGGCATACTGATCGGCCAGTTCATTTCCAGGTATACCAATGTGTGAGGGTATCCATGTAATGGTGACTGTGGTGTTTAGGGAATAAATATGGTGATAAGAATGATGGATTTCTTGGACAATGGGATGTTCAGTAAATAATTCCTGGATAGATAGGATAGACGCTAGAGAGTCTGTACAGATGGCAACTTTTTTATTGGAGTGGTTGATGTGCTCAAAAGCTTGTAGAATACTGTACAATTCTCCAGTATGCACACTGCACAAAGAAGGGATTAGGGAAGTGCTGATGAGATTTTTTGCTGTGGTAACTGAGCAGCCAACGCCTGTATCACTTTTGGAAGCGTCGGAGTATAATACTAAGTCGTAATGATTGTTATGGATGATTCCAAGAAATGATTTAATCATGAGCTTTTTAGGTGTTTCGTGTTTATTGAATTTGGATAAATAAGTATTGACCTGAGGAGGGTGCATGATCCAGGAAAGGGTTGGAAAAATCGGAGAGGGGTTTGTGAGTGGGAGGTTTATGTTATTTGTTGATGAAGCTAGAATTAAAGCGATAGGTTTAACTATCTAACTAATGAGAGATTATTTAGAGGGTTGGAAGTTGATGTGGACAGAGGATAGACAGGATTCAGAGGGTTTGAAGAGACTGAGGCTGCGTAGGATAGGAGCAGATATTGTCGTTTAATCCATAGTGGGGGTTCATCAGCTTCGCAGTAAAGACTTTCAGATGGGCTGCTACGGAAAGCGCCTAAGCAAAGTCGCAGGGCCGTGTTATGAATAGAATTTAGGGATCCTAGGTCTCTCTTAGATGCTGACATGTATACGATGCAACCATAATTTAATTTGGAACGAATTAGTGCTCTATAAATTTTCAACAAGGATTTTTCGTCCGCACCCCAGTGATAATGAGACAGTGTTTTATTAAATATTTAATCATTTGTAACAGATACCTTTTGTTTCAAGAATATGCTGTTTCCAAGAGAGGCGAGAATCAAATGTCATACCTAGTATTTTGCAGTGATTAACCTCAGGTAGGGGAGAATCATTAATAAATATGTGGGAGATAGGGGATTGAGGTCGCCTGCCAAATTTAATGGTTTTTGACTTTGTTGAAGATAAGATTAATCCTATAGAACGTGTCCGCGCGAGTAAAAGGTTCACCGCAGATTGTAGAATTTTGGAGCTAGTGGTTGCTGAGCGACCATGACAGTATAGTATTAGATCGTCAGCCTAAGCTACATATTTGGTAGGAGAGGGTAAGTTATGGCACAGATCACTTATTGCTAGGTTGAATAGAATTGATCCTTGAGGAACACCATATTAAAAATATATTTCCGTTAATATGGTATTGGTTTAGTTTAGAGATTATGGCTTGACGACTAATTCTGTCAAAAGCTCCTTCAATATCAAATTTGGCGGCGATAACTTCATATTTGTTATTTATTGAGTTGACAATATCATTTTGTAGCAGAACAAGATTATCGCGGGTAGATCTATGTCGTCGAAAGCCTGATTGTTATTTTGGTATAATGTTGTATTTGTCAAGGCACTAAATAAGGCGTTTGTTAATTATTTTCTCTAGTATTTCACACAAGGTACATGTGAGTGATATAGGTCTGTAAGAATTGGGAGAAGTAGCAGGTTGATCAGGTCTTTTGTTGAAGTTGGAGATAATGGAATTGGAAAACAGTAAAATAACATGAACCGACAAAATTTTTTTTCACAGAGCAAATAAATCTTAAATATACAAAGTGTTCAGAAATTCCTCTGATTCATCCAAATTACGGATGCTGGATGTGATTTAATGTGTATCAAAACTAATGTCATTCATCCAAAAGTTTCTCTTTGAAGATGACCTTGTTAAGCCAGTTTTTCTCACTATTGCTCAAAAAACCGCTTCCTTAAAACATTGTGAAACACTGCCGTGATAAACACAAACGTGTCATTTTTGCCTTAAAAGCGTGGAGCGTGGAAAGGGCCACGGATGGATTTGGTATCAAGAGTTTTTTGACTAACATTGAATTCAAAAACTATTGGGAAAAAATTTACTCTGGTTTGATATTGGGCATCCTTTTGGTAAAAATAATTTTTAAACTAATAAATCAATAACTAATAAAATAATTGAAATAATATTTTGGACAAAACAGTCCTTCCTATGGAATATTATTCCAAAAAAAACAACATTCCACTTTCAAAAAGTTCATACGATTCTAGATGATGATCTCCCTTTGTTTGCAGACTTATCACTGTTCCTTAAAAATTATTTTTTACGATGAAGCTACAGAATTTTACATCCACATAAACCACATCATTATGACCAGATTGGTGAAAATTCGCAAGCTATGAAAGAGACGAAGCACCAGTACAGATTCAGCATAAAGGTTTGGGTAGGTATAATCTGAAACTGAAACCAGAAGGTTCAGCTGAGCGTTTAGTGGAGAAATATTGCCTCAACTTTTCGCTAAATAATCAAACTGAGTCATTAGACGACCTTCGCCTGCGCGAGGTTCAAAAGGCCTTAACGTAAATCATATACGGGTTGGATAAAAAGTAAGATATACGCATTTGCGAAATTCGAAAGGCCTTAACGTCTATTATATACGAAAATCATATACAGGGTGGATATCTTAGGTTCAACATAAAAGTGTAGCGGAGAGAAAATGCCAAAACATGTCCATATACAGGGGGTATCGAAAACTATCATCCGAAGAAGTCGACAATGACCAGAGGGTGTACAATAATTGAGAAAGAAAAAAGATCAAGAGCGATAATTTTTGCATATATACAAGGAGTATCGGAAAGTATCACCTAAAGAAGTAATCGAACATAAGCTCAAAGAAGTAATCAACAATGACCGCAGAAGGTCATGTCACTCATTATCACCTGTAACCTACGTATCTCCAAAGACCAGAAGCGTTGGACTCAACAACCACACTCTTGAAGCTACTGGGCTGGTTGGAAGTGAGTTCTAAAAAAATTCTGTTATTGATGTGATTTTCTGCGACCAGGTTGGTTAAAAGATTCTAGAAATTGCTGCCAACCCCAAAACGTCAAACGTCACGTTGTCAAACTTCACTTATGATTAGTATAACATTGTGAAATACCATACCTATCGTATTACAAACCTGTAATATAATGTTTTTGTAGAAACAATTTGTGATATGTGCCGCTACTAATATGTTAAATCAGCATATACAGATAGATATTGAAAAGTAACATATTCACTGTTCCAACGACATATTATATACTAAACATATGTATATTGGAAAATAGCGTTGCAGCCAACATGTTATGGTCATTAATTCAAATCATTAATTAATCACACTCAACTTGGGTTTAGCAACGCTGGCAAGTATGTAATAATTTAAATGACAAATACAATTATGGACATAAATCAAAATTTAATAATGCTGGAATAAACATCAAATGATAATATAGTGTGAAGGCTTGGTTGCAACCGTTATTAAATTATTAATGATTCGTTGAGTGGTATGGATATTTTATTTTATTTGATCATCCATATGAGGTACCTCCGAGTAAGAATTTTTGAAAATAATTAGCATCTGAATCGATAAAGCGCCAGCAAATCAGCTCAGTTTAGTTCAGTACTCTTTATGCGGTTATGATAAAATTGTTTGCAAATTATCCTGCATTCAAATCTTTTATATCGAGTGACTCATTCATTGGTGATTAGTACAAAAAAAATAAGTACCAAATAATACATACATAAGTTGAAATTGGGTACAATAGCTGGGAGTATGTAAAAGTAAACCTACGCTATCTTATCAGTTTTATTAACCTCAGTATGGTATAAAATATTGCAGTACGTATTTCGTCGATATGTATATTATCACGGCGGCCGATAAATAAACAGAAAATAACATGGTATTCATATGAAGCCAAACAACACAGACCGCCAATATACCTAGACATAACCTACACGAAAGTATCCATCAAATGCTGGCCAATTCAAATTGAATAACACCCACTCCGTACTACCATCGATAAACACCTCTGCTGTTGTGAGATTCCGTCAGAGGCAAGATCCAGAAATAATTGAACAGTAGGGGAAAAAAGATGCACATAGGCAGGAAGGAAATGTGAAATGAGAACTGCTACCCACAGTTACTCCAGATTAGACTTGACTACAATATATCTGCAATAAGAGGACAAGGAAGCCGCACTTTGATGCTGCAGGTTGTCTTAGATCTCAAATTTAACCAAAGTTTTCAGCTCGTTGAACTAGCGTTGAACAGCGTTGAGAAAATCCAATACTTTCTAGTGCATGGAAAGGGAAAATATCCAGGACTGAATACCATAACGTCAGAATTACGTC
Source organism: Galerucella nymphaeae (assembly GCA_963978555.1). Taxonomy (NCBI): domain Eukaryota; kingdom Metazoa; phylum Arthropoda; class Insecta; order Coleoptera; family Chrysomelidae; genus Galerucella; species Galerucella nymphaeae. The sequence goes on from OZ021718.1 coordinate 14,274,508, forward strand.
ACATTTCATCTTATGGTGTACTTCAGGGTGGGGATTGACATTACTCACTATGTAGATCTGGAAAGGCAATATCGAATGTCTTCGGCCGCAAAAACTATGATAATGCTTCGGTAACAATTAATAGCAACCAACCATACGATATCGTGCAAAGCTGGAAAATGGATTAGAAATATGCAGTCGTGAAAAACTACAATAGGGTAAGCCTTGCAGGATTACCGGGGACAAGATGGGTCTCGTACAAGATGGGTCTCGTCAATAAAATTGTATATAAACCTGAAAAAGAAGGGTTTGAAACGGTTTTTGTTTTCTCACAGAATTTACTAATTTTGAGATCAAATTTTATAACAAAATGCTGGTATTCTCTCTCCTGAGATTGGAAAAATATTTTGCAGCACCCCTGTCCCCCATGCAATTTAAATGTCTCTTTTGTGATAGAATAATATAGTCACAATGGTTACCAATATAACATGTTGATTGTCAACGTAATGGGTGTCAAAATTATTACTGTCACGTTCCTATTCAAAAGTATAATACAATCATCCAATATAATTGCGAATGAGTTCTGTAATATAAATTAATATATTATTTATAATACTTGATCGTGGAGAAAATAAAGTCCGCTACTCGGTTATAATGTACTATACGGTCACTACTCAGTTGTTATCAATTCTGTGAAAGTTTGCATAAGCTTGCAACCATTGTTTTTGTTCAATACATTGTCCAACTTATAACCTTCGTTTTTCTTGATAAGTGCAATTTTTGTTACAGGTTAATAATAGCTATCAACAACGTGTTCAACCGCACGATTTCAATATGAAGGTTAGTAGTACCTACCAAAATAGAAGAGTTCCTTTAGTAACAGTTTCTGGAATCGATTTGGGACTCGACGAAAACAATTTTTTTGATGGAAAAGCTCGCATCACTTGCATCGTAAATGTTTTCCATTTGTATAGAAGAGAAAAAAGTCTAATATTTGATGAAGATCGACCTCGACCCAAACCTTCATCAGTTCTAGGAACAAGAAATGGAAGTTCAGGTGAATATTAAATATTCAATTTTTAGATTATTCGACGATTATTTTGTTGCGAAGAAATTCAAGGTTATATAGTCCTTATGCACGTATTCCGGTATACACGTATTAAATGACAATGTAATCTTTCGCTGGAAAATAGTTCTTCAAACACTTTTCATATATCAAGCAATCTGCACAATCGTGTGTAAATTCCAGAATGTGACCAGTATACATATATCACGTATCCTATAGAGCATAATTATAACTGCGTTAGAGATGCCAAGCAATACTATTTTCTTCAGAAAGTTTTGCTAATAATGTACCTATATAGCTACTTTGTCTCCTTTTTTGTGGTACTCAATCGATAGAGATCCTCATACCCGTTATATTATTCAATGAATGAAGCTTTGAACAATGCATTTTTAATTATCAAATATATTGAATAAATCTTAGATAATTTCACCAAAACGTAGGAATCCTCTGTGAGCTTGATATATACTATGATATTGTTTTTATTTGTACAGTTAATTCAAAACAAGCTGAGTTTATCTGTAAGAAAATATTTATTGTGTTTAATTACACAAGGATTACATAAAACAATTAAAGTAACAAAAACTAACTAATTAACTAACCTATTAGAAAAGAAACTTCCATTGGATCATCCAGTAATTGTATGTATTTGTGTTTTTTGGGGTAACATTCACTGAGACCTAGATCTATTGTGTCCCCTCACTTCTCCATGCCACATCTGCATTCTTCTTTCTTCACTATTTTAAGCTTTTCCAGGTGCCCATTCAGGCGACAATGTCCCGTTAGGATCACTGTTGAAACTCTTAGCGCGGTTTTACTCTGATTAATGCATTTATTTCATCGGAACAGGTTGTAGTGACCCAGAAGAGTCTTTGATTGTCTAAGCTCTACTGGATCTTTTCAATGGTCTGAACTTCTCTTTCTTCCGGCTTCCCCTATATATCCCAATATTACATTTGAGCTGATACCACAAAAGGGTTCAGGCCCTCAGATAGGTATTTCAGTCCCCCTCTTTGCTAGTTCATCTGCTGTTCTCACCTAGTTCATTAAGTTTGTCCAGACATTTCCACACCATTCTGGAACTGGTTACATAAGAACTCAGTGCTTCAATGGCTGCTTGACTATCGGTCATTATGATAATCCTTTGTCCTCGCTATCCTTCATCAATAATGAAATGGGCGCACTTTTTTATGGCGTGTATTTCCGCTTGAAAAATACTAGGGGTTTTTCCCAAGCTTTCAGAGTGTTTGGTTTATGGCCCTAACACTTTTATCCCAGTTCCTCCTATTGCTTTTGAGCCGTCTGTGAACCATTGAATGGCATTCTCTCCAAGTCTGGTAATGGTATTTGTATCCCATTCCTTTTTTTTTAAGATTCCCTCTCTAGTTTGTCTGTATCTTGTTCTTTCCTCAACACTTTCCACCACCATATGTAGAGGGGTGAGGTTGAGAATCACTTCCATGGCTGCCGTCGAGCATGTATTCATTGCTCCTGTAATGTATATACAAACTAGTCTTTGAATTTTGGGGAGGTTTTCTTTCGTCGTCAATAGACTAGTTCTACTACTCCACGCAATGGTTCCATAAGTGATAATTGGTCTCACTATGACGGTGTACATCCAGCTTGAGATTTTTGGGTTACAACCCAATTTCTCCCTGCCTTTACACCATTGGAGCCATTTTCGCCTTGTAGGTAATCTCCTTTTCATGTTCATGTTTGTTCCACAGGAGTTCACTGTCTAGAATCAAACCTAGATACTTGACTTTTTGTCTCCATTCAATCTTGTTCTCATCAAGTTTTATGGTTTTGAGCTTGAGTTTTCTTTTCTAGTAAAGGCTATCAGGATGGTTTCAGTGGGGTTGATGCTAAGTCCCACTTGCCTACACCAGCTATTTGTATAGTTCAGACCCTTTTGATGAAATATCACAAAAGGTGTTTTCGAACTTTTCCCTTGTTATCATGACAATATCGTCGGCATATCCTTGGCAGGATATTCCTACATCAGATCCTCGTCTCTGCTTCTCTTGTGGTGAGCAGTTCCGACATCCATCTGGATGTTGTTTGTCTCCTCTTCTGTTTAATGCTCTTTCGACAGCCTCATGTGGAGTATTGTCAAAAGCTCCTTCTATGTGCAGAAATGCACATACTACAGTTTCGTGGTTGTCTAGTGCATCTCGTATATCCTTTGTCAGTTGTACCAGTACTTGCCCGGTAAGCATGCTGATACGAGTAGAGGTAGTCTCTCTAGAATTTCCGTTCTAATATGGTTGTCAATAGCTTTTTACATCGTTTTGAGCACAAACGATGTTAAGCTAATTGGTCTAAAGGATTTGGGGTTTTTTGTGTCCCTTTTTCCAGTTTTTGGAAGGAAAGTTACCATTGCCCTCCTCCATGCTTCTGGTATATAACCCAGTTCTAAGCTGCTTCGACTAATTCTAACCAGATACGGTAGAATTTCGTCTTGTCCTTGCTGGAGCATTGTTGATCCCGGTTCCTTGAAAAGTAAAAAGGTAATCATGGCTCATTTCAACCTATCGTTACTACAAATCTGTTTGGCCATTGTAATACTTTCTTTCGAAGGTCTATTATGAGCTTCGAGAGGATTATCTCCGCTATTTGGGGTATTCCAAGGAAAATGAGCTACTAGCAAGAGTCGAACTCTTTCCTCCTCATTTTCGGTAAATTTACCGTCTGGCTTCCTCAAAGCCATATCTGTGTTGACTCTACTTTTCGCCATGATTTTGTAAAGTCTTGCCGCAGCATGTGTAGTGTCTATATCTTTACAGAGTTTCCTCAAGCTATTTTTTTCAGCTTTTCTAATTTCATTGTAGTAGGTGTTTCTAGCCTCGGTGAATCTCTGCCAGTCTCCGGTGAGTTTCGCTTAATTAAAAAAGGACCTAGTTCACTATTTATTTGCCCCAAACGGTTGTGATTGTTAAACAACAATCTTATTCAGGTTTCGAAAATCTATGCACAATCTTAACTTTTTATTTCCATCTATTTTGTAAGCCAATGTAACTGGAGCAGCAGAATTTTTTTTCTAATAATTTTCTCATTTGATTCTCAATTTCTTTTTCATCCTCTATTTTGCATCGATACGGCCTACTGCAATATTTTTATATTGATAGATCAGTGTGTGCTTCAAGTAATTGTACAACACTGATTCGGCCGCATTTTCGCGATTTTAACATGGGAATCTCCATAAGGAAATCTAAGATCCAAAGTAGCAAAAAATTTACGCAAAAAGTGTAATACGCATGCGCTCGAAAGGCAGGGTCGATAAAAAGTAACATGAGGGCCTTATTGTATACAGGGTGAGTAACATGCTCGAAAATACAGGGCGGATCAAAAGTAACATGCTCGAAAGGCCTTTATACGGGGTGGATGAAAAGTAACATGCTCGAAAGGCCTTAACGACTTCTATATACAGGGCGGATAAAAAGTAACATGAGGGCCTTATTAGGGTGGATAGAATGCCCGAAAGGCCTTATACAGGGGAAGTAACATGCTCGAAAGGCCTTATACAGGGTGAGGCTCGAAAATACGGGGTGGATGAAAAGTAACATAAGGGCCTTATTATAGGGCGGATCAAAAGTAACATGAGGGTCAGTAAATAGGCTATGGGGATTCGGCCTATTGGTGGAGGCGCTAACATGGGAATCTCCATAAGAAAATCGTCAAAAAAGCCAAGGTTCAAATTAGCGAAATTTACGCTAAAAGTGGTGGGGGTATCATATACATGGCAGATAAAAAGTAACATGCCTGCTCGAAAGGTCTTAACGTCTAGTGTATTTGAAAAATAATAGAAAAATTCTACCCCCGTTCATCCCCCATCATCCCTCTTACTAAAAATTAACCAATCATAGCAAACGATGTATCGTTCGAAAGGCCTTAACGTCTAGTGTATATGAAAAATAATAGAAAAATTCTACCCCCGTTCATCACCCATCATCCCTCTTACTAAAAGTTAACCAATCATAGCAAACGATGTATCGCTCGAAAGGCCTTAACGTCTAGTGTATTTGAAAAATAATAGAAAAATTCTACCCCCGTTCATCCCCCACCATCCCTCTTACTAAAAGTTAACCAATCCAACGATGTATCGTTCAAAAGGCCTTAACGTCTAGTGTATATGAAAAATAATAGAAAAATTCTACCCCCGTTCATCCCCCATCATCCCTCTTACTAAAGTTAACCAATCATAGCAAACGATGTATCGTTCGAAAGGCCTTAACGTCTAGTATACCTATATGAAAAATAATAGAAAAATTCCACCCCCGTTCATCCCCCATCATCCCACTTACTAAAAGCCAATCAAACGACGTCTCGTTGGAAAGGCCTTAACGTCTATTATGTACAGGGTGAATCAAAAGTAACATTATATACAGGGTGGGTAACATGCATGCAAGGCATAAACGTCTATTATATATAGGGCGCTCGAAAGGCCATAACTATTATATACAGGGTGGGTAACATGCAGGCTCAAAAGACCTTATTATATACGTCAAACGTCACGCTGTCACGTCAAACGTCACGCTGTCACGTCAAACGTCACGTCAAACGTCACGCTGTCACGTCAAACGTCACGCTGTCACGTCAAACGTCACGTCAAACGTCACGTCAAACGTCACGCTGTCACGTCACGTCAAACGTCACGTTTTCACGTCACGCTGTCACGTAAAACGTCACGTTGACATGTAAAACGTCACGTCGTCACGTCACGTCAAACGTCACGTTGTCATGTCGTCACGTCACGTCGAAACGTCACATGACACGTTGAATGATACACATCACGTGGCACGGGAGAGAGGTGTCAAACGACTCCTAGTACAGAGTCTCCTCACGGGGTGGTGGGGGGGACATCCCGGTGGTGAAGAAAAGGTTGAGAGGGGTGATCAAAGTGCCGCCTACTACACACCAAACTTCTTTTGTAATATATCTTCAGAAGTGTACAGTCATTGTTTTGAGAAGTTCGAATATTGGAAAATTGAATAAAGACATTGCTTTTTACGAAGATAAAAGTGAGGTTATAAATCAACTGGAAAATCTTTGCTTGTCTGATAAGGACGGACAGACGTGGAGAAGTCTTCGTATAAACTGGGTGTCTGAAGAGGTCCATCAGTTAGCCCGTAGACTGCCGCAATCTACTTATCCGTTAAGACGTATTCAACCTACACCATGTTCAACAGAACAGAAAAGGATATAGAAAATGAAATTAATAACGTTTACACCATGTCATGTGTAATATTAGTGGCTATATTTGTTTTAATTTTAAAAATTATTTTGAAAATTGTAAAACGAAAATTCCAATCTTCATGTAATATAAAAGTTGATGAATATACAGAGTGTTTCAATAAAACCCATGTTTTTTTAAAAAAATTTTATTTATAATGGTAATACAGTATTTGGAAACCAGTGACGGAGGCGTTGTACATTTCTTTCGGTACACGAATATACTCCAGTGACGTGGCAGGGGTTTGGATCGTGGGTAAAGTTTCCAGTTTCACAGGGTGTACCATCAAATTTGCAAACATCAATTATGCGTGGAAAAATACCGAAAATGTGACATTTCTTTTGCAGAAACTCGGCTTTTTGTTGTCCTCGAACGTAAATGTAGTCTGCGGCATACAATAACTTGCTTTTCAATATTTCATTTAGTTTAGAATATTCTACATCTCCTGAAGAGTATCGAATACCATGCACATTCCTTTCCAAGTATGATGTAGTCGTCTTGTCTGCGTCGCTCAATGTGGAAAACGGTTGCGGTGGTAAAAATATGTAATGCGAACCTTTAAAACCAATTTCTATGCTGAGTTCTTTGACAACGAAATGACCTTCTACAACAAAACCTTGGATGTCTACGAATGCTACTCTCATGTTGACGTCTGCTCGAACACTAACTCACAACATCTAGTTCAAGCTTTTAACAATTTCGGAGAGGGGGAAGTATTCCATTACGCAATCGTGAATTATGATGCAATAGACTTTGGTATTTTCGGGAAAGCCTATGTTTGCTTCAATGTCAAGTTTCACATCGACTGTGGACGCCTTCATGCTTTCTTCCTGTTTCGAACAATCGATAACAAACAATGCCCGTTTCTTGAAAGAAGAATAATCCAGCAGGGGGCGCTTCTGTGTGGAGTTTGCGTAGTTGGGATAGAATTCGGTGTAGTTAAAATATGCCTCATTGTAGTCAGTTTTAGTGAAATCCAATTGCATTCGTTCATTGGGCCAATAGTCACCATTAAGTGACAGTCTTATACTTTGTACGTCAGCATTGTCAAATAAAGTCGGGTCAGCTGTACTCGAGTTACGTTTGTCGGTTTGAAAGAAAACAATAACAAAACGAGGTCTTTCAACTGAAGTGGATGTCTTGACAGCCCAAACTTCACGTCTTGCTCCTTTAGTGATTGAAGGTAATTCGTGTAACTCCCACTTCCTGAATGGAATAACTATAGGTTGATCTTTTTCAATGGATTTCATGAGATTTAATTTTATCTCGTCATTAGGAAAGATATGTTTAACTTTTAACTCAACGCTTGTAATATTAATTTTAGCTGTTGTAGTGGCAGAGACATTCTTTTCAGTAATATATAGACAATCATTATCATTTCGTGCCCGAACTAGTCGTATTGTTTGACGCCCACATGTAATCATGGAATAATCGTTGAAAATGTTGAAAATATGTTTGAGAGGTATTTGCAGGTTGAAGGACTTGTCGCTTATATTCAAAATAGGATCTTTTGGGTAATTCCAGCCGGCTATAGCCATATGATTGGAATCTTCTTGGTTATAACAGGTCATGGCACGTACGGCGCTTACTATTCCAGGATCTCGAACTGTTTCCATTTCCCTGGCACTTTCACTGTACGTACATGAATCGAATAGAAAGGCTCCAACATTATTTGCTAATTTTACGTCACCATCTCCGTGTATTTCGAGAGAACCCTTAATGCACAACAATGTTTCGCTCATTGCAAAGAACGAATCAACCTGATTTATGCTAAACTCCACAATGTCACTGCAATTGAATGATTTTATGAATGGAGCATAGGTTCTATATTCGGCCTTTCGAATTGACTCATCAAACATCGGTTTACGATAGATATCAAACATTGGAGGCATGTCGTTTTGGCGTAGACGTTTTCCATATATAGTTGTCATTTTTCAATTTAAAACCCAGTGATTGCAGGACCAATTTGTTTGCGAACGTGAGCTGTTTCAGCTTTGGCGACTGCTCAGCCAATGAAGTTGAAAGTGCTGCAGATTGTCTTTTATGATTGATTATTAGCCCCATCGCGCTCTAAGCTCCAACGCCAACGTACTAGTTCTCCACGAAAGTTTACAGGCTGACCGTCCTGGTCTAAGGCTATGACAGTGATGTTGGTTATTTCACGTTGTGGTATAACGGGTAAGTAGAGCAAATTATGAGGAATTTCGTCAATGGAATATCCTGGATCCACTTGTATAACGAATTCATATATAGTATGAGCAGGTCTGTTTGCATCGAAGGCTCCAGTGGTAATGTTACAATCGAAGCGAATACTAGATACTTTAATGATTTTGACGGGGAGATCTGACGAGTGCAATTTGTTAGCGTCGAGTATTTTCGGTGAAAATCCCAATATTCTTCCAAGACTATTGGTCTCCTTGAAGGAAATTTTGTATTTACTGGAAATTTCACATTTCAACGTATTGTGATTGGGTTTTAGTGAAAATATGTCCTCTGGTCTAGTTGAATTGCCCGCACCCAATTTATCTCGGATAAACCCTTCAAGATCGGCAATTTCGTAACATCCTGTGGGAAAATCAAAACTTTGAAGCTTGCCCTTGGTATCGTAGTAGTAAAACTTACAATTTTCAATGTTCGGTATACTGTGATAAGAATGAAAAGATCGTAGAGCTATTTCGTATTCATTCTTCGGATCGAGTACAATAGGTGTAGGAGGTTGAAAGGTAAACACGTGATTGGTGCTGTTAACTCTCAGCAACTGCGACATGATGACTAATGACAAACAGATAATGTTTGAATTTAAATATCATTTATTTTTTAATGTTTGTTTACAAAGGAAACAAGTAGCTTGCGAACTCGGTGGACCGTCACAATGCGTCGTCCAATCAGGTCGGTTGTAATGGATGAAACAAGGCAATCGTATTTGTAGTTGAAAATTTGCTCGATATTCATTGGGAAGTTTATGCCATATTTCCAGCAATTCCCAAGGTCTTACACACTCTATTAGATGTTCAATGGGAAAGTGCTTTAGTTCTTCGGCAGTGAAACTGCTTAATGTTTTTCCATGGTAGATATGTTGTAGTAATAGTTCAATCATTGTTGTAGAAATTTCAAACACAAATGACCGCAATTGATTTGATCGTAGTTTTGATATCGAGTATTGTTGTAGAAAATTCGCGCACTCTTTCCAAAATATTTAACAACTTCTTTCGGAGGCTTCAAGTGACCAAATGAATCGAAATACTCTACATTGTTGTTTATCTTTCGGTAAGCTACCCAATGACTTCCGCTATTCTCAGAGGTGTCCAAATTAACCACTGCGCATTCTTGTTTCCGGGGGCCGGCTTTGGGGAGAGTGTCTCGCATGAAAACTCCTCGAAAATGCGGTATTTTAAGCGATTTTGCGTATTGTGTTATGTCAAAGTCGGTTAATGCGTGATTGGGTAGCTTTATTGGTTTTTTTTCAAATACAATCCGAAGCCGCCTTTTGGGTACTTTTTCAGATACAGGCCAGATCCTACACGTTCCATAGCCTTATTATGACGTACATCTTCTTCCAATTTCTTTTGTGCATGCTTTGCGTCAATGACAGTTTTAGCAATCCCAGCAGCACCACCTGACAAAGCTCCGATTGCCGAAAGACCGGCAAACAAAGGGATAAGTGGTAGGAAACCTCCGGATTTCGCTACAGGTATCACTCGAGGAACCTCGACTTCTTTTTTCCCACCAAATTCTTTAATAAGTGCTTTGGCTGCTCGTAAGGCAAACGTTGCAGTGTCTTTCAAAGATGTTCCTCTCTTCAATGACTTTCCCACTTTTAGAATGACATCACGATGTAAGGAACGACGTTTGCGACGACAACCCATTCCCAGCTTTCTTTTCACCTTCATTCCGCCTGTTACAAGTAATGCAGCAGTTTTCTCTCCCAGTGAAGCGTCTTTTGATTTGACGCGTGCCCAAGCTTTATCTTCAAGTATCTGATCGGCTTTGTGTCGTTCTTCGAGAGACCTATTCTTCAAGTAAGAAATATCGTGTTGCTTACAAGCAGCGTCCAAGGGGTTGATGCCCGGATCTCCACGATCAAGACGTTTTTCCAATTTTGTACCGGCTGAAAAAAAAACAATCAATTTTTTACATAAAGGGGTGGAGGGGGTAGTACTTACGTCCACAGTACTGATAGCTAGGTAAGTGAAGCTCAATAGGTAGTTTATTGATGAGAGAATTTAAGAGACCTTCTCCTTCAAACACCAACATTAAGACTGATACGCGTAAGTGGTAACACCTATATTTAAAGAGTAGTACTACGAAAAACGACGCACACAATGAAAATAATTCAACAAGAGCAGACTATACCCATTGAAAATCTGGATTTTACCTCAACACCAACTATTGGTAAACATGGTAAATTATTACCAAATTCTTTCCGTGCCATTATATGTGGCCCCAGTGGGTGTGGAAAGACGAATGTCGTGCTGGCGCTCCTATTTAATCCGAATGGCGCGAAATTCAAAAACGTTTATGTTTATTCAAAATCATTATTCCAACCAAAGTACCAATTGCTGCAGGAAGTTATAGCGCAAGTGAAGGGCGTTGGCTATTTTCCATTCAAAGACAACGAGGAAATAATAAGTCCAGATGAAGCTCAGCCTAATTCTGTCTTTTTATTCGATGACGTTGCATGTGATGGTCAACAGAAAATTCGGGAATACTATTCCATGTGCAGACATAAAGATATCGATGCTGCATATCTTTGTCAAACATATTCAAAAATACCGAAACAGCTTATTCGCGACAATTGTAATGTTATTGTGTTATTCAAGCAGGATGAGGTAAACTTGAAACATATATTTGACGAACACGTATCTCCTGACATGACATTTGACGTATTTAAAAATATGTGTTCAAAGTGTTGGTGTGATCGCTATGGTACATTGGTAATTATGAAAGATTTCGCCCTCAATGATGGAAGGTATCGCAAAGGATTCGATAAATATATTAAATTGTAAGCTGCGCCTTCAGTCCATACCAATATGTCTGACGATAAGGTTGCTACTGCATTGCGCAAGAAAAAAGTGTCTGAACTTGCTAGATCAATTCGAAAAAAATACTTGGCATTGAAATTGGGTAAATCAGAGCAAGATGAGTCTATTAATAAACTATTTAAGCCGATATCCAATCCACTAGAAGAAATTGTACAATCCTCGAAGACATTACAAAAATCGATTACAAATTTACAACCGAAGGAGGAAATAAAGAAAGAAGAACCCGATGGTGATGATGTGTTTACACCTTTCCTCGAAACGGAACCGGTGGCTGAAACCGATGAAGCGGGGAATATTCCAATGCCCGAATCTCCAGAAATAATGCGTCCTGAGGTGACACATGAATCCATCCAAGAGTATTTAGATCAATATCCTGAAATTAGTCAATCGTATATCGAAGACTATTTCCAAGATAATGGAAAAATCGATAAAAATTACGGACCTATCTACAATGATGAACTCGGTTGGAGTTTGGGTACGCGTAGAATTGGATTTGATGGAAGAAACGGCAATATCAACATACTACAAGAACGAAATAAAGAAGCTGGATCCGTGACTGGTACACCTGGCTTATACCAGCTTTTATTCTACCACGATCCAGAAGGTTACACCCAGCAGGATTTGGAGGCATATAAAACCCTTCTAGAGTATACTAAGGTTCACCTAGATACACGCAACCGTCTTAAGGGTTCAAGCACTTACAAATATCACAATGTTATCAAACCTTTGTTTAGAACAAAATCAGAATCATCGAACCGTCGTCCATCTACTCGAACACAACAGCTACCAATGGAACGTCTATCAAAAATACCGAAAAGTGGCGGAAACGTTCTCGATTCCCGTTTGGTATACAACGAAGACCCTATGGAATACATTTATTGGGATGATCCCAACGAGTTGGTTGAACGTCTAAAGCTACTAATTGCTTCGAAAGAGGCAGGTAATACGTCACACGACAACGAAATAGTAGCAATTATCAATGAACTCAAGGAAGCTGATATAATAGAATAATACAAGTTGAAACTTGTTCATTTCAATTATGCCAGTCGATAAATTCGGACATAGACATCAAACGCCCTATGCGCGTTTACCAGCGAAAATTACGTTCCCTCATACACCGGACGGTAATATTGATATTGGAAATGTGAAAATTTGTAATGTTAAAGAACCGACAGCAAATAGTGACGCTGCAACAAAAAAATATGTTGATGACTTGCGTACTATCAACTCACCATAAACACATAATATAAAGAATTTAGAAGTAGGATTGAACGAAATCAAAAACGAGCTTCATAAGATTGAAATTCCCATATTACAGGCGAATATTACCGACTTACAAAATAAAACTAACGAAATTAATACATTCATTTCGCGAAATCCCCCAGTAGCAGGTAGGGATATGGCTACGAAGAAATACGTTGACGACTCAATTGCCACTGCAAAAGTCTTCATTCGAAGAGAATTTAGTGCGAATGCAAGTATACGTGAATTGAAAAAAGAATCTGCAGAAAATATCACAGCCGTTTCGGATTTGAAAAGTAACATTTTAGACATAGTGAACAATATTAAGGCATTGGATATGAATTTCCATAACCGCATTCAGAGTCTGGAATTGAAGCTAGCCGGTAATACATCATAATATGCACACCAAGGAAAAGAATCAACTCGTAAACGAGCTTCACAAACCTATTCGGAAAAAATTCCCTCGCAGACGCATCATTATCAAGGGCCTTGACGATCTTTGACAAATGGATCTTGCAGAGATGAGGAATTTTGCATCACAAAATAGGAATCATAAAATGATATTGGTCGTCATTGATTGTTTTTCAAAGTTTGTTTGGACACGCCGACTAAAGACGAAGACCGGAGAGGAGATTACTCGGGCATTCTCGGACATTCTCGCTCACACTAGACGAATACCAAAAAATCTACAATCCGATCGGGGGAAGGAATTTTATAACAGCAAATTTCAAAATTTAATGAAAAAACATGATATAAATCATTATAGCGTATTTAGCACGATGAAAGCTTCTATGGCTGAGCGTGTTATAAGAACATTAAAATCGAAACTCTACAAATATTTCAGTTTAAATGGCACCTACAAATGGATTGATATTCTGCCTGAAATTACTCAAAACTATAACAATACAACACATTCCAAAACAAAATATAAGCCTTCTCACGTCAACAAATCCAATGAAAAATCGATTTTGAATAACACATATAGTCATTTGAAGATAGCAAGCCCGCGAAAATTTAAAGTTGGTGACATTGTGCGCATATCCAAGGTAAAACATGTCTTTGAAAAAGGATATACACCCAATTGGACTACAGAACTATTCAAAATCATCAAAGTTAAAATTACCAATCCTGCTACGTATTTACTTGAAGACATGCAAGGTACACCAATCAGCGGCTGCTTCTATGACGAAGAACTACAGAAAACATCGAATCCGGACGTTTACTTGGTGGAAAAAGTTCTTAGACGTAAAGGCAAGAAACTGTTCGTGAAATGGTTAGGCTTAGACAAAAAACATAACAGCTGGATTAATGGAGTTGATGTTTTATAACGTAAAATGCCATATAAATTGGAGTCGTTTCAGATCTTAAACTTAGTTAGCAACATGAGTTATCAAGGTGTCAGTAGTGGTTACGACAGTAGTAGTAGTGATAATAACTATTCTGCAGAGCTGGATAGAATTTTGAAAAACTATGAGTTTGCTGCAAAGTCTGAAAATGTGTACCTGCTTTCAACACAATATACAATTTCCGGTTATGAAGTAAAATGTGGAATTAGTCCGGCAAGATCATTTACGCCTGCTGTTATTCTATCTCAACAGCTAAAGTGTAGCAAAATATCTTTCAGCACTTATGAATGGTATACCTTTATTTCAATGATGACGCAACAGATGAATGCTTTCTTTCATGCCACAGACGACGCTGACAAGTTCCAACCTGATTCGTTTCCATGTGGAGAGTACTGCACCATTACTCCATCAAATTACGATGGGTGTAAGTTGATTTTCGTCAAAAAACATGGAGTTGAATATTATATGGATGAAGAAGAAGTGTCCCAAATTTTAGAACTAAATAATTTGATTTTACAACGTATAGCTATATTGGAAAATTTAAATTTTTGTCAATATTATTATAATGTTTTGGATTTCTGTAAAAATGTCGCCTCTGAAAATTTAAATCCTCAACAAATTTTATATGCATTTTGTTCTATTACACCTAATGATATGTTAAACAATGCTCTTAGAGAATTTGTATACTTTTGTGAACTTACAGTTATCTATGATTTGAATAAATAGTTATATATAAGTGTTGTGTTACTTCGTCCTAGCCCCACCCAAAAAAAAAAAAACATGTTGAAAAATAATTGTTTTTATTTAAAAAAATACATTTACAACCACAATTCCATAGGAGACATAAGGCTTATAAGTAAATAAACAAAATTTACAACAGAAATTTTTTCCTTTAATTAACTTAAAGCAATGTACCAAATACATTTGAAGCAGCAAGGGAAGTCATATTTCAATCAATATTACCACTCCGAAGTTTGTTAATAAAATCTAGGTGATGGTTAACTAATATATTAATACTTTGCTTTTATAATCGCTCTAATGTTTGAGGTTGTGTCCAGCAATATAATTTCTCCCCAATTTTTTTCATCGAACCCAGTCGGATTAATTTCAGTTTTGACTTCAGAGCGGTATATTGAATAAAATTTCAATTCTCTTGTATTTCAAAGGACGTTAAAGGATTCGACTTCCCAACGTCTATTTGTTTTCTGTACGTGATATTATATTTCAAACTTCTGAAAGCCATCACGTGCGGCCGGTATGCTTCTGTCACCCTCTGGGGTAGGAATACAGCCTTATCTTCTAGCTCCAGTAGAATTGCCTCCCCAAATTTTGTCTTGACAATCTGACCCGCTGTAATTCTGAATGGTATATCTTTAGGTAGGTCGGTTAGTTTAACAAGTGGTTTCTTTTCTATAAGGGATACAGCATTCAGTTTAGTAAGGTCCATCTATAAAGAAATTAAGATTTGATAATTGAAGTCAACTTCTTTGGGTAAATAATCATCAAGTATATCTGGTTGTGTGAGAATAAATTTTGATTTCAAATCAATTTTCCATAATCAATAATATATAAATGATAATTTTTAGATTGACCTCCCATCGCAATAATTAACTAGCGCAAAAATATTTAAAAATTTCTATTGAAAAATAAAATTGAGATATTTTTGAGACATAAGAAATAATGCATCAATGTGAAAAAAAAAATATGAAATATAAAAATAAACTTACTTTTTAATATTTTAAGGTACCATACACAAACTATTAACTGACGTCTATTAACTGCGACTGAGCTCTCTGGACTTCGCTAATTAATATATAACGCGCCTAAATGAATAAAACAAAAAAAATATGATTGGTTCCCCTCCTACAGATCCTCAAAGTGATAATGCAAGAAAATATGCTTTTCCAAACTAACCGCACGATAAGAGATTTCCTGCATTGACAGCTTTTTAAATGTCGAGAATTAGCAGAAACGTATTTCCTGTTTGCTAATCGGCACATGCTACATAGCATTATCCATTTTTCGATATTCAGCATAGACGTGTTGACAAATACATATTACAAAATAATATTTTATAGCAATTTCCTAATATGAGCCACATGACCTGGTACTTGAGTCGTTCAACTTATAAATATAGTTAGCATTACACTATAAAACCTTTTTTATTTTAAATAAAATATAAATTCTTAATATCTATATTATATCAATTCCGTAGGCCTATAGGGGATGTATTTGTCACTTTAAATATTAAATACAACGCTCAATGGTTCTATCTCCTTATATCAATTATTGTGATATATAAGATGGTGTGGAGATGAACCGTATTATAACAATTTACTAAATTTTGAAAACTATACGTGACAGCGTGACGTTTGATGTGACGTTTGACGTAACGATGTGACGACGTGACAGCGTGACGTTTGACGTGATAGCGTGACGTTTGACGTGAAAACGTGACGTTTGACGTGACGACGTGACGTTTGACGTGACGACGTGAAAACGTGACGTTTGACGTGACGACGTGACGTTTGACGTGACGACGTGAAAACGTGACGTTTGACATGACGTATGACGTGACGACGTGACGTTTGACGTGAAAACGTGACGTTTGACGTGACAGCATGACGTTTGACGTGACAACGTGACGTTTGACGTGACAACGTGACGTGACGACGTGAAAGCGTGACGACGTGACAACGTGACGTTTGACGTGACGTTTGACGTGACGTGACGACATGACGTTTGACGTGACAGCGTGACGATTGACGTGACGACGTGACGTTTGACGTGAAAACGTGACGTTTGACGTGACAACGTGACGTTTGACGTGACAGCGTGACGTTTGACGTGACGACGTGACGTTTGACGTGAAAACGTGACGTTTGACGTGACAGCGTGACGTTTGACGTGACAGCGTGACGTTTGACGTGACGACGTGACGTTTGACGTGAAAACGTGACGTTTGACGTGACAACGTGACGTTTGACGTGACAGCGTGACGTTTGACGTGACGACGTGACGTTTGACGTGAAACTGTGACGTTTGACGTGACGTTTGACGTGACAACGTGACGTTTGACGTGACAGCGTGACGTTTGACGTGACGTTTGACGTGACGACGTGACGTTTGACGTGACAGCGTGACGTTTGACGTGCGACGTGACGTTTGACATGACGTTTGATGTGACAGCGTGACGTTTGACGTGACAGCGTGACGTTTGACGTGACGACGTGAAGTTTGACGTGAAAACGTGACGTTTGACGTGACAGCGTGACGTTTGACGTGACGACGTGACGTTTGACGTGAAACTGTGACGTTTGACGTGACAGCATGACGTTTGACGTGACAACGTGACGTTTGACGTGACAGCGTGACGTTTGACGTGACTACGTGACGTTTGACGTGACAGCGTGACGTTTGACGTGCGACGTGACGTTTGACATGACGTTTGATGTGACAGCGTGACGTTTGACGTGACAGCGTGACGTTTGACGTGACAACGTGACGTTTGACGTGACAACGTGACGTGACGACGTGAAAGCGTGACGACGTGACAGCATGACGTTTGACGTGACAACGTGACGTTTGACGTGACAACGTGACGTGACGACGTGAAAGCGTGACGACGTGACAACGTGACGTTTGACGTGACGTGACGACATGACGTTTGACGTGACAGCGTGACGTTTGACGTGACGACGTGACGTTTGACGTGAAAACGTGACGTTTGACGTGACAGCGTGACGTTTGACGTGACAGCGTGACGTTTGACGTGACGACGTGACGTTTGACGTGAAAACGTGACGTTTGACGTGACAACGTGACGTTTGACGTGACAGCGTGACGTTTGACGTGACGACGTGACGTTTGACGTGAAAACGTGACGTTTGACGTGACAACGTGACGTTTGACGTGACAGCGTGACGTTTGACGTGACGACGTGACGTTTGACGTGACGACGTGACGTTTGACGTGAAACTGTGACGTTTGACGTGACAACGTGACGTTTGACGTGACAGCGTGACGTTTGACGTGACGACGTGACGTTTGACGTGACAGCGTGACGTTTGACGTGCGACGTGACGTTTGACATGACGTTTGATGTGACAGCGTGACGTTTGACGTGACAGCGTGACGTTTGACGTGACAACGTGACGTTTGACGTGACAACGTGACGTGACGACGTGAAAGCGTGACGACGTGACAACATCACGTTTGACGTGACGTGACGACATGACGTTTGACGTGACAGCGTGACGTTTGACGTATATAATAAGGTCTTTTGAGCCTGCATGTTACCCACCCTGTATATAATAGTTATGGCCTTTCGAGCGCCCTATATATAATAGACGTTTATGCCTTGCATGCATGTTACCCACCCTGTATATAATGTTACTTTTGATTCACCCTGTACATAATAGACGTTAAGGCCTTTCCAACGAGACGTCGTTTGATTGGCTTTTAGTAAGTGGGATGATGGGGGATGAACGGGGGTGGAATTTTTCTATTATTTTTCATATAGGTATACTAGACGTTAAGGTCTTTCGAACGATACATCGTTTGCTATGATTGGTTAACTTTAGTAAGAGGGATGATGGGGGATGAACGGGGGTAGAATTTTTCTATTATTTTTCATATACACTAGACGTTTAGGCCTTTTGAACGATACATCGTTGGATTGGTTAACTTTTAGTAAGAGGGATGGTGGGGGATGAACGGGGGTAGAATTTTTCTATTATTTTTCAAATACACTAGACGTTAAGGCCTTTCGAGCGATACATCGTTTGCTATGATTGGTTAACTTTTAGTAAGAGGGATGATGGGTGATGAACGGGGGTAGAATTTTTCTATTATTTTTCATATACACTAGACGTTAAGGCCTTTCGAACGATACATCGTTTGCTATGATTGGTTAATTTTTAGTAAGAGGGATGATGGGGGATGAACGGGGGTAGAATTTTTCTATTATTTTTCAAATACACTAGACGTTAAGACCTTTCGAGCAGGCATGTTACTTTTTATCTGCCATGTATATGATACCCCCACCACTTTTAGCGTAAATTTCGCTAATTTGAACCTTGGCTTTTTTGACGATTTTCTTATGGAGATTCCCATGTTAGCGCCTCCACCAATAGGCCGAATCCCCATAGCCTATTTACTAGGGTCTTATACAAGGTGGATCAAAAGTATCTTGGGCTTAACGAGTGGTGCGGAGAGAGTGAAGTGGAAATGTCAAAACGAGTCCAGGAAAGTCGACCAAAGAAGAGTTTTGCATATATACAAGGGGTATTGAAACAGAGCGACCTCTATGAGACATTATGAATACCAATATACAGGGAAGTCGACAATGACCAAAGAAGAGTTTTGCATATATACAAGGGGTATTGAAACAGAGCGACCTCTATGAGACATTATGAATACCAAGTGAGGTTATGAATGGCTCAGTATTTGAAACATTCTTTTAACAGGCCAGTTACAAAATTGAAGCAGAGCGACCTTTATGAGACATACCACGTGAGATTATGAATGGCTCAGTATTTGAAACATTCCTAGAGCATAACATAAACGTGATACGTCAAACGTCATATGTGAAGAGAAATTCCAGTCTTGTTATAGGAAATATACAGAGTGTTTCAATAAAAACCAATTACCTACTCTAAAATTTTCATTAAATCTACAGTATTGTTGATGTTAGAACTATTAAGGCTGTAAAATTTACATAAGATTTTTTTGCACACTCAAAAGACGCATAAATAATCGAAAGCAAATATCAACTGATGATAAATCGTAGTTTTGAGGAATCTTAGATTTTAGACAATTTTTCATAAATCCACTTCACAAGAGTTCGTTATTGAATAGTGTCCCCAGGGTAAGGTGTTATCTGTTCCAGGCAATGACTAGAAACGTTGAACAACCCTTTAAAGCTACTGGCGTCACGTCAAATGTCACGTTGTCACATCAAACGTTTCGCTATCACGTCAAAACGTCACGTTGTCACGTCAAATGTCATGTTGTCACGTCAAATGTCATGTTATCACGACAAACGTCACGCTATCACGTCAAACGTCACGTCAAATGGAACTTCATATTTGATGATGATGAAAAGTTTAAGTTTGAATGGATCAAGTTCAGACGATCGAACTAGTCTATGGTATTAATTCATGAAATTGGGCATATACTAGATATTACCACAGCGATGTAGGTACAGCAGTCAAACGTCACGTGTCCACTATCCTTGTGAGTGTTAGGTTGGGTTAGGTTAGGTTAGGTTAGGTTAGGTTAGGTTAGGTTAGGTTAGGTTATATTTTCAATGAGATAGTCTATAATACTAATGGCCAATCTTTGTTTAAGTTTTCAAAATTTAAATGTTTTATGAATTTCCTTGATTATAAAAGAGATTTAGCCTATTTACCACCTTGAAGGTACCGGATGTACAGAATTGGAAGAAAAAACGGCGGCTATGACCGTTGTGGCAATCTGATATTCAAGGCGAATGAAGCGGACAGTGTGAAAGTTCTAGCGTAAATGTAAAAACTATATCCAAATGTTGGCTGAACACAAAAAAAAACACCCAGGCTATAAGATATTATTATATTACGTAAATATTTTAGCTACAGTTTCATGAATATTGTCGCGCACTTTCAATAGCTGATGTTTCGGAGCTTCAGCGAAGTATTCAATCGTAGACTCGTTCACCATAAATTTTTCATAAATACCAACCATGACTATATCTTCGAGAGTCTTGCATCCAAATTCATCTTTTCTATGAGTAACTTCTAGATTATGGGGTGTGTGGTGTTGTATAACAGCTAGAGTGGGGTCATAGATTATATCATTGTGCTCTATCCAGAAATGTGGTGTAATTTCCATACCATTCGAATAGACCTTTGTACCAAGACATAGTTTGGTTGCTATGCTATGTCTACTCACATCAAGTGATAAATGATGAATGATGAACTGTCCAGACATGTTAACGCTTTTAAGCCTTCACCAGCCAAACGACGCAAAATTCTTCTATTTCGAAGTATGTCACAACTGGATACCCAATCATGCACTATAGTTTTGATGCACGCTGTATATGTTAAAAGAATGTTTCAACTTAGTGTCTTTGCCTTATTTTGATACATCCTGTATATGTTTGAAAATAATGTTTGGTATAGTTAACGTTTATCAACGAATCTAAATGAAGTTAAAAGAATGTTTCAACTACTTGGTGTTTTTGATACATCCTGTATATGTTTGAATGTTTCGTTTAGTTAACTTTTATCAACAATGAGTAAACAAAAGTGGAAAACAAAAACATGTTTTCGGAGTTTTGCCTGTGTGTGTGGTTACCGGTGATAACTGACAGTACCGATATTGAATAATCTTATCGTTGTTTGTATTGTAGGTGAGAATCTTAACATTAACCTTCAAAATTTCCATAAAAATAATTTCAATAAGAAAAAGCAGGAAATTCGATATCGTTTCAATGCTGCAAAATTGACGTAATTGATAAGAACACAAACCGGAAATTTTTATCGTATCTTATAACAATGTTATTCTGCTTATATTTTCTACTTCTACTGAATTTCAGTACTGATGTATAAAACTAACGCAACGCAAGCTGAAAAATTTATTTTCTTTCAACACCAGTAAGTGACATCAATACAGGGTGAGTAACATGCTCGAAAATACAGGGCGGATCAAAAGTAACATGCTCGAAAGGCCTTTATACGGGGTGGATGAAAAGTAACATGCTCGAAAGGCCTTAACGACTTCTATATACAGGGCGGATAAAAAGTAGCATGAGGGCCTTATTAGGGTGGATAGCATGCCCGAAAGGCCTTATACAGGGGAAGTAACATGCTCGAAAGGCCTTATACAGGGTGAGGCTCGAAAATACGGGGCGGATGAAAAGTAACATAAGGGCCTTATTATAGGGTGGATCAAAAGTAACATGAGGGTCTTATACAAGGTGGATCAAAAGTATCTTAGGCTTAACGAGTGGTGTGTGGGGAGAGTGAAGTGGAAATGTCAAAACGAGTCCATATACAGGGAAGTCGACAATGACCAAAGAAGAGTTTTGCATATATACAAGGGGTATTGAAACGGAGCGACCTCTATGAGACATTATGAATACCAATATACAGGGAAGTCGACAATGACCAAAGAAGAGTTTTGCATATATACAAGGGGTATTGAAACAGAGCGACCTCTATGAGACATACCAAGTGAGGTTATGAATGGCTCAGTATTTGAAACATTCCTAGAGCATAACATACACGTGATACGTCAAACGTCATATGTGAAGAGAAATTCCATTCTTGTTATAGGAAATATACAGAGTGTTTCAATAAAAACCAATTACCTACTCTAAAATTTTTATTAAATCTACAGTATTGTTAATGTTAGAACTATTAAGGCTGTAAAATTTACATAAGTTTTTTGCACACTCAAAAGACGCATAAATAATCGGAAGCAAATATCAACTGATGATAAATCGTAGTTTAGAAGAATCTTAGATTTTAGACAATTTTTCATAAATCCACTTAACAAGAGTTCGTTATTGAATAGTGTCCCCAGGGTAGGGTGTTATCTGTTCCAGGAACCAAGTAACGTTTATCATCCTCAGGGCTGAGGGCAACCTTATATTGGACTGTGGAGTACACCTGATGTTTTTCAGAACGAATCAGATTTTGAACTACAGTTTTCTGTTGCCAGCTATTGAGACATTCTTCATAATCTTCATAGGTTATTGTAGTTTTTACAACAGATGACTTTACTCCTTTAGCTTTCTTTGTTATCCCCACGTTCTTAAGTTCAGACTCTATTTCATCCTCATCATACCCTTCATCAATCAACTTCTTCCGTTTCTTAGCGACACTATCATCAGTTGTCAACACCTTAGTTGTGTAGAGTTTCGAACGAAGGCCCACGTACTCAGTCATTGGAACACCATTATTTTCATCCTTCATCATTCCCAAGACTTTCTTATTCACCAGAGGAATGTCATATATATTTCCAGGAGCATAGTCGCTTGTATCAAAGCGTCGATGACAGTCACGCTTCATAACTTCATAAGGGTCTTGATGGAGCTCATAAATCAGAGAGTCAGTGTCGGTATACATGACTGAGCAGCAAGGGAAAGCATCAATCATGTATCCATAGTGAAAATCATAAATTGTAGTTTTAGCAAGATCTAGAATTGCCTGCCCCACATATATTGGCTTGTTTAACCAGATCTTGAGCCTCCGCAATTCTATTGCTACTAGATCGGGCTTTTTACTGAAAATAGTGCTGTTTTTGAACTCGGGCTTGGCGATGTAAGCCTCCGCACCATACCTCCCCTTCCACTCTGTTAAAAGCCTCACATCAACTCTCTTCCGAACGTTTTCCATTGTTTTACCTGAAACAAAGGGACACACACACATTAATATTTCGGAGGATTTATCTTTAATATTGGAACTTACCAAACACTGCATTGTTCATTAATTTGAATAGGTTCTTTTCAAACTCATTCGTGGCCTTTGTTCTTAGCTCAGTATTCAAATCTATGTAAGACTTCAACCAAGGTGCCTGTTTGAATTTGAGAACTCGATGAATTTTCTTCAATACCAACCCATGCGCAAGTGCCTGCTTCAGCGTTCGGTAATGGATAACATACTTGGTTTTATTGTGGAGGGTAGCCATTAACTTGGTTAACTCTTTTGCATCCTGGGGAGGCTCCATAGTCTTAGGATTTATATGTAGCGGGAGGAACGGGATATCTTGATGTTTATCATGCAGATGCTGAGGATATTCAATATCAACCTCAAGGATATATCCGACATCGGCATCATCGGGTACTGTGGTGACGTCAATGTTGCTATCGCACCATTCAAAACCGTCGTAGGGAAGGTACTGAGACATTGCCCAACCATACTAAAAAAAAACCTCAGTAAATCACTTATTTTTAGTGGAAAAGGATTAACATACCTGATTATTAATGTCAAAATAGATCATAAATGTCCTTGGCTTAGAGGGATCGTAGTTGTTGACATACTGGTTGTTAGCTTTAGCTCTTCTCTTACTACAAACTTGACTTAGTCCACCGCGAATGCCACGTTCAACGAAGATAAACATATCCAAGTCTGTTAGAAGCTCCAATTTAACGCTAGTATATTTCAACATAGCATCCCAAGTAAATCCCGGAAGTGTGTAATAGTGAGCAGGATCTAAGCCGTACGTCTTATGACAACTCTCTCTAAATTTCTCATAGACGTCAGCAAGCAGAAGAATGTCGGTCTTCATATACAGATCCACGTATTCTCCCAAGCTCTGACAATTGAAGGTAGTCCATACTTGTTGTGCACGCCGGTAGAGATGACGGGGGCAGGACTTATAATTCAATTTATTATAAAAAGCATCTTGCGTGGGTAAAGATGTTTCGTTGAATCGCTCGAAGGATGAAATATAATCATAAGGCATCACACCCTTTTTTGTTAGCATATTAAAGTGATCTTCAGATAGCTCAGCGAACTGAGATTTCAAATTAGGAAATTCCGATAGATATGACGCTAATTTATCTAGACTAGATGCCATAAATCGAAAGCTATCAATGAAGCGAAATTGTATGGGGTAATCATCAATGTGTTTAGTGAATGATATATATTTCTCCTTGGTGATTGGTAGCAAGTCGATGGACCCCTTCATCCGCGTAGCAATATCCGTTATGATGAAGTGGGCATCATAACCACTAAGATTGTGAAAGATAACTGGGATAGTATGAGCATCTTTATAGTTAATATTACATGATTCATGAGCAGCACCACGATAGTTGTTGTCAGGAATCAAGTGGTTGTGATCTCGAACCTTCTTATCTTCATCAGTAAATGTCTGTTTACAAATGTGACAGTGTGTAGCTCTTCGGTGCTCAACTTCCTGCAAACACGTCATATCTATATCGTACGGGCACCAAAACACTGTAGCCACATCCTCAGCAAGACTACCCATCTCATCTGCAAACCATGTCATACAGTCCTGCCCTCGGTAGGATCGATAAAAAGAGATAGTGTCATCATAGCTGCATTTGAGATAATACCCAACGGCAGCTGGAACATGATGTTGAGGTTTCTTCGGATCTTCACCGGGCTTCAAGACGCTTTCCAAGTCAGCATACACTATGAATGGTGCTTTTTCCTGATTCTTAAAATTTTTAAATTCTAAAATGTTCTTACCCGGCTCAGGCATCTTAATGGCAGTCTCATTCATTCTTACGCAATCCTCGACATGCTTATCCAATTTTTCCTGTGACCTGAAATAGCGGAGGCATCGGTCGCAGAAGTATTTCTTATCACCTTCCCTACTTAGCTGACTGGAAAGGAGGCGAGACAAATTTTCAATCCAGACATAGTGGTATCTGATGGATCCTTCACATTCATCATATCTATCTTGGATTAGAAGAAGGTTAACATGGCGTTCTTTCTTATTCTTTGTCAGGTATGTGGGAAGGGTCTCAAATGACTTCTTATTTTTCTGCAGGATATAAACATTAATGGAGACAGCATTCTGTTTTTCAAAATTTGGGATTTGTCTAACAGTCATCGGGAACCGAATTCCCTTCAACTTCAAAACGGTGGAGTAATGGGGGTATGATGATATTCTATCTGAACTTTTGTTTCCGCAGAAATATAGTGCAGACGTTACAGCCCATGCAAAGCATGCATCATCATCATTTTTGACGTTGATACATGCTTGCTTCCTCTTAATTTGTGTGGGTAGCTCAATGTAGGATGAACCAAGTTGGGGAGTATATTTGTTAATGTTGACACCAAGATTCACCACTTTCTTTAGCGCCCAGCCAGAGTCTCGTTCCTGAAACTCTTCAAGCTCTTTCAATATTGGTGCAGTAACCTTGGAGTCGAACCAGTCGTTTACATTGGTATCTCTATAGATTGTGGAGTTCGAGGTGGTGAAGTACTTATAATCATTCTGAACCGAGTCTCCCTTCACTATTTCAAATTCACCACAAAACACCGCATTCACCTTGACTGCTACATCTTTCTTCAAGACGTTTCGAATGCGCCGTGTAAATATCGATCTAGCATCAATCAAAAAAGACTTAGGATCTTTATGCTTCAGGTTCGATATTACGCCCGAAGTGATTCGGGACTTGAATACAGAGTCTGAATCTTCCCAACGAACGCGATCTCTCGCAGTCTCTTTCCGTGGTGAAAGCCCTGCCCCCTTCTTCAGAGCCGCTTTGAATTGCGCTCTAAGACTTTTGATGTTTCTCAAGCAGGCCTCCAAATGCTGCTTCTCCCCCATCGATTTAGCACATCGCATCGAATCCAATATTCTCTTTATCCCCTTCCGACATTCAATCAGCCCTTCTCGAATCTTCACATCATCATGCTTGGCTTCTACCAATCCCAACAACGTTGCAATGTAGCGAACCAAATCCGTGAAAAGACTCATACTAAAAATGAGAATAACTAGTAATTGATAGTACAACATAACCTCAAACTTACTTTTAAATTGATAAAAAACTTTTCGAATGAATAGAGGACACAATTGAATGCTTCAAAGTTCTGAAACAGAATAAAAAATTTAATAATTCATAGCTATAAGATATAATTTCAGTCGGACGGGATTGATCAATGTCTTCGAATAACCTCAAATATCATGTTGGGGAAAATTGATGATAACTAGTGATTGATAGTACATCATTGATTACTTATTACATCATACTATACATAATACTTGATTACTTATTACATCATACTATACATAATACTTGATTACTTATTACATCATATTCATTTGTTTGACATTGACAATAACTTCAATTAAACTCATCTTTTTTAGAACTGGGTTCTATGACAATCATCCGTGGTAGCATTTCTGGTTTGTGTAAGCTTGGCTGCTATCTCCAAGCGAGATACACCCTATGTTGCGTTGTTGAAACCCTACTAATTTTCCTGCCCGAGAAGAAGTTTTAATTAGAAAATTGAATAATTAATAGTTTAGTCTACATAAGTTCTAGTTTGAGTGACACCATTTGAAGTTAAAAATTGGAGATATTCGATTGCCTAGAGCAAGAAGAGAATATCTCCCCTGAGTATTCTGGGCAAATTATCCGTTGTGATATTACCCAATAAAGGATAAAGAAGAAGAAGAAGATAGTACATCATAACCTCAAACTTACTTTTAAATTGATGAAAAACTTTTTCAAATAAATAGGAGCTGATGACAATTCTGAATGCTTTTCAAAGTTCTGAAACAGAATGAAAAAATAATTATTCATAGCTATAAGATATAATTTTAGTCGGACGGAAAACTGGATGATTGAATGATGTCTTCGAATAACCTTAAATATTATGTTGGGGAAAATTGGTGATTGACCTTAAACTTACTTTTAAATTAATTGAAAACTTTCCAAACAAATAGGAAGAGCTGTCGGATGTTTCTTAAAGTTCCTAAAAAGAATAATTATTGAAAGGTATAACAAACATAAAACATAACCTCAAATATTATGTTAAAGAAAAATGGTTATAATTAATAACTTTATTATTAATAGAAATCCAAATAGGAGCTGAGGATAATTCTGAACGCTTCAAAGTTCTGAAACGGAATGAAAAAAAATAATTAATTAGTGAAAAGTACTCTTTAAGATGGATAAAAAATTGAACGGCTAATTATTTTTTCGAATATATAACCTCAAATATCATGTTAGAGAAAATTGGTGATTGGCCTTAAACTTACTTTTAAATGAATTAAAAACTTTCCAAACAAATAGGAAGAGCTGTCGGATGATTCTTGAAGTTCCTAAAAAGAATAATTATAAGGTATAACAAACATAAAACATAACCTCAAATATTATGTTGGAGAAAAATGGTTATAATTGAAAACTTAGAAATTATAAAAATCTAAATAGGAGCTGAGGACAATTCTGAATGCTTTTCAAAGTTCTGAAACAGAATGTAAAAAAGTTATTTATCAAGTATAAAGTATACTTTAGATGGATGGAAAGCTATTTTTTAATTACGTAACCTCAAATATCATGTTAAACAAAAATGGAGATAATTGATAACTTCAAAGTTCTGAAGTGAATAATTATTATTAAGCATAACGCTTTTTAGTCAGACGGAGTAATTGATTACTTTTAATAATTAGACTTAAATATTGGATATCATATCATATCATATTTCCAAAAACGTAACCTGCTTTATTTAAAGAAGTTATCAAATTAATCAAAACTTTACCATAAAAACATCATCGTTTTACTAACACTGTTTTTTCTCCAATTATTTTTCCATTCTATAAAAATCTTAAAAATATAAATTATTGAAAAACATTTAGAGAAAAAAGCGAGTGATTATAATGAGAAAATTTAGTGGTATAAGTTGTGAATATAACTCAGTGATTTTAAAAAATGAATAGCACCCGCTATATTAAAATAGTATGAATTGAAGGAGAATTTGAATAATTTATCGGTATAAACTGAAACTATAAAAATTGTTTTTGAAGTAATATCGATTGAATAATTCATTTAATTTTTTCAGTATTAACAAGAAAATGGGGGAACATCGAGGAAGAAATAACTGACAATATATTAAAAACTTACTTTTATATTTATATCACTTTTTTTCACTGCACTTGCTGCTACGAATTGTTGATGTCACTTACTGGTGTTGAAAGAAAATAAATTTTTCAGCTTGCGTTGCGTTAGTTTTATACATCAGTACTGAAATTCAGTAGAAGTAGAAAATATAAGCAGAATAACATTGTTATAAGATACGATAAAAATTTCCGGTTTGTGTTCTTATCAATTACGTCAATTTTGCAGCATTGAAACGATATCGAATTTCCTGCTTTTTCTTATTGAAATTATTTTTATGGAAATTTTGAAGGTTAATGTTAAGATTCTCACCTACAATACAAACAACGATAAGATTATTCAATATCGGTACTGTCAGTTATCACCGGTAACCACACACACAGGCAAAACTCCGAAAACATGTTTTTGTTTTCCACTTTTGTTTACTCATTGTTGATAAAAGTTAACTAAACGAAACATTCAAACATATACAGGATGTATCAAAAACACCAAGTAGTTGAAACATTCTTTTAACTTCATTTAGATTCGTTGATAAACGTTAACTATACCAAACATTATTTTCAAACATATACAGGATGTATCAAAATAAGGCAAAGACACTAAGTTGAAACATTCTTTTAACATATACAGCGTGCATCAAAACTATAGTGCATGATTGGGTATCCAGTTGTGACATACTTCGAAATAGAAGAATTTTGCGTCGTTTGGCTGGTGAAGGCTTAAAAGCGTTAACATGTCTGGACAGTTCATCATTCATCATTTATCACTTGATGTGAGTAGACATAGCATAGCAACCAAACTATGTCTTGGTACAAAGGTCTATTCGAATGGTATGGAAATTACACCACATTTCTGGATAGAGCACAATGATATAATCTATGACCCCACTCTAGCTGTTATACAACACCACACACCCCATAATCTAGAAGTTACTCATAGAAAAGATGAATTTGGATGCAAGACTCTCGAAGATATAGTCATGGTTGGTATTTATGAAAAATTTATGGTGAACGAGTCTACGATTGAATACTTCGCTGAAGCTCCGAAACATCAGCTATTGAAAGTGCGCGACAATATTCATGAAACTGTAGCTAAAATATTTACGTAATATAATAATATCTTATAGCCTGGGTGTTTTTTTTGTGTTCAGCCAACATTTGGATATAGTTTTTACATTTACGCTAGAACTTTCACACTGTCCGCTTCATTCGCCTTGAATATCAGATTGCCACAACGGTCATAGCCGCCGTTTTTTCTTCCAATTCTGTACATCCGGTACCTTCAAGGTGGTAAATAGGCTAAATCTCTTTTATAATCAAGGAAATTCATAAAACATTCAAATTTTGAAAACTTAAACAAAGATTGGCCATTAGTATTATAGACTATCTCATTGAAAATATAACCTAACCTAACCTAACCTAACCTAACCTAACCTAACCCAACCTAACACTCACAAGGATAGTGGACACGTGACGTTTGACTGCTGTACCTACATCGCTGTGGTAATATCTAGTATATGCCCAATTTCATGAATTAATACCATAGACTAGTTCGATCGTCTGAACTTGATCCATTCAAACTTAAACTTTTCATCATCATCAAATATGAAGTTCCATTTGACGTGACGTTTGACGTGATAGCGTGACGTTTGTCGTGATAACATGACATTTGACGTGACAACATGACATTTGACGTGACAACGTGACGTTTTGACGTGATAGCGAAACGTTTGATGTGACAACGTGACATTTGACGTGACGCCAGTAGCTTTAAAGGGTTGTTCAACGTTTCTAGTCATTGCCTGGAACAGATAACACCTTACCCTGGGGACACTATTCAATAACGAACTCTTGTGAAGTGGATTTATGAAAAATTGTCTAAAATCTAAGATTCCTCAAAACTACGATTTATCATCAGTTGATATTTGCTTTCGATTATTTATGCGTCTTTTGAGTGTGCAAAAAAATCTTATGTAAATTTTACAGCCTTAATAGTTCTAACATCAACAATACTGTAGATTTAATGAAAATTTTAGAGTAGGTAATTGGTTTTTATTGAAACACTCTGTATATTTCCTATAACAAGACTGGAATTTCTCTTCACATATGACGTTTGACGTATCACGTTTATGTTATGCTCTAGGAATGTTTCAAATACTGAGCCATTCATAATCTCACGTGGTATGTCTCATAAAGGTCGCTCTGCTTCAATTTTGTAACTGGCCTGTTAAAAGAATGTTTCAAATACTGAGCCATTCATAACCTCACTTGGTATTCATAATGTCTCATAGAGGTCGCTCTGTTTCAATACCCCTTGTATATATGCAAAACTCTTCTTTGGTCATTGTCGACTTCCCTGTATATTGGTATTCATAATGTCTCATAGAGGTCGCTCTGTTTCAATACCCCTTGTATATATGCAAAACTCTTCTTTGGTCGACTTTCCTGGACTCGTTTTGACATTTCCACTTCACTCTCTCCGCACCACTCGTTAAGCCCAAGATACTTTTGATCCACCTTGTATAAGACCCTCATGTTACTTTTGATCCGCCCTATAATAAGGCCCTTATGTTACTTTTCATCCACCCCGTATTTTCGAGCCTCACCCTGTATAAGGCCTTTCGAGCATGTTACTTCCCCTGTATAAGGCCTTTCGGGCATTCTATCCACCCTATTAAGGCCCTCATGTTACTTTTTATCCGCCCTGTATATAGAAGTCGTTAAGGCCTTTCGAGCATGTTACTTTTCATCCACCCCGTATAAAGGCCTTTCGAGCATGTTACTTTTGATCCGCCCTGTATTTTCGAGCATGTTACTCACCCTGTATACAATAAGGCCCTCATGTTACTTTTTATCGACCCTGCCTTTCGAGCGCATGCGTATTACACTTTTTGCGTAAATTTTTTGCTACTTTGGATCTTAGATTTCCTTATGGAGATTCCCATGTTAAAATCGCGAAAATGCGGCCGAATCAGTGTTGTACAATTACTGCTTCATAATCTATAACCATTCCAATGTCGTATTCATCCTTTGCAAATGTAGATTTATTTTTTGAAATGAGGTCCTCAATTACTGCTTGTTGTTGATAATCTAGATGATTCACCCATATTTTATAATTTTCTTCATTGAAGTTCTCGTTGAAATTTATCCAATTACCTGACTTAATATCCTTAGAAATGTCAATAATCGATTTATTGGTTTCTTCAGAAACAACTTCAGTTTTTTGTATAGGAACTTTTTGAAAGAAAAATCTTTTTTTCATTCCGAACTAAGAAAAATTCTTTTATACAATCTAAACCGTTTAAAAAATGTTCTTGGTCTATTACAAAAACATAAATTTTTTTCTCCCCATTAAGTATGGTTATGTCTAGTGTTATTGAGCCATTTGCTTTTCCAATGCCATCAATTGTTTTCAAATTAGTATTGCTTGAGTAACTTAATTATTTAATGTTTATTTTTAATAACTTTGAATTTATCAATGACACATGTGAACTAGAGTCATAGATGCCATATATTTTAATACTCTTATTCAATGATAATTTCACTTTAATTATTGGCGGCACTTTTAGCTGTTTGGTTCTTCACACTGTAGTTCACATTCGAATTCTGAATTGTTGATGTGCTTTATTTATTTATAATTCCTTTTTTTCCACTATTAATTCTTGTTTTGAACCAACGGGAATCTTCTGAATGATATCGCACACCTTTTTGTAAACTTTCACAAATACTACATTTCTCCTTCATTGGCTTATAATATTTTTTTTTCAATACATTCCTTCCTTGCAACTAAATGTTCTAACTTGCCAAGTTTATTGAATGAGTCTTCTGCTTTTTCCTACCAATCAGTACAGGATTGCTCAAAAAATAATCTGAGAATTTCAATTTTCTTTTCTTATTCTACAACATCAAACCTTGTATACTCTTTATATGCACTTGAACTTTTTCCATAAAATTTTTTATTCACAAAAATATCGGCTAGCTTCTTTATACTTTGTTTTTTTTTGTATACTTTCAATCAATTTTTCCAGAATAGTCACTAAAATTTCCTCCAAATTCTTCTTATTGGCACTGTTCCTCGGTAGGTAATTTCCTCAAGGAATTGGTCCTGGAAAACCATGTTTCCATCTTCATCACAGTATGTTTGTAATAGATCCTCTGTCATTTTTATCCATACGCTTTTGTTTTATATATTTTCTTTAATTTATTTTTCATGGTAACTGAAGCTTACGAGGTCTGGACATGTTTGTGATACTGCTTGATATTTCTCCGGAATCAAGAAAACTTTGTCGTCTTGTGTGACAATGGACGAGTTCTATACAAGGGAATTGCTGACAGCATAACGAGCAAAAAAATACTGAAAAAGGTTAGTCGCATAAGGAAGTATTTTTTCCGATCTAACCCAAAAAGTTTGGAGGTATTTTTAGTTTGGGGTATTTTGCATCTTACAGTTGACGAAACACAAAGAACACAAACAAAGCCAAATAAACATGTATAGACAGCTGTCATTAGTTGTTCGTCAGATATAAAATTCCCCAAGCTAAATTGACCTACAAACTTCTCGGGTAAAACTGCAAACTTTTCGGGTACAACATGGGTGGCAAAGGGTCAAAATATATAAGAAAAACTAAACATAGATTGGAAAAACCACTTCCTTATGCGACTAACCTTTTTCAGTATTTTTTTGTTCGTTATGTTGGCAGCAATT
Organism: Galerucella nymphaeae; assembly: GCA_963978555.1. Classification (NCBI taxonomy): domain Eukaryota; kingdom Metazoa; phylum Arthropoda; class Insecta; order Coleoptera; family Chrysomelidae; genus Galerucella; species Galerucella nymphaeae. The sequence continues at coordinate 14,307,698 of OZ021718.1, forward strand.
CCCTTGTATAGAACTCGTCCATTGAGGTTACGGCAATGTTCTTTGTCTTTCCGTCTTTCATTGCTTTAACCTGAAAAGTGAATCTTATGTCGTTTTTTCAGATTATATGGTTTATATTTGTAGCGATTAGGACACAGTTAATCCAAAACAAGTTGAGTTTTTCTGTAAAAAAAGATTTATTGTGTTTTATTACACATGGATTAAATAAATCAATCAAAGTAACAAAAACTAACCAGTTAACTAACCTGTGAGGAAAAAAAACGACATTTGATGTTATTAATCACAATGTCGATCCTAAAACACAATTATAATATTCTCATTCTTCCGTTTATAGGAATTAATTGAAAAAATTACTTTGGCATTGATGCTTTTTCATGCCAGCCAAAAAAGAATGGTTCAATATAAACTATAAACTATGAATAAACAATTCTGCCTTAATGACGCTTGATGTGCGAAAATATTCAAAGAAAATGTTTACAGATAATATATTAAATATATCATTTTTCTGTTTCAGAAGCCACATCAATCAGTGTTCCATTTCACGTATTCCTCACAATGTTGGTGCAATTTAGTTTTGTGATTCGGTAATAAATAATCTTTAGTGGCTTATAGAATGACGACGAATTCGAACTAGAAGCCGATGTTTTATAAATATGGACATCCAGCATCAGTGGAAAAAGTTGTGATATAGACAATTAATTTTATTTGTATATAAAATATGATAATATTTAAGTGATGATTCATCCCGTTCTGAAAGCATGCCAGGTTTCTAAACGCTGCTTGATTATTTTAAGTTTGATCGCCTGAGATAATCGATTTAACACAATGGATGAAAATGCTTCCATTTTATTTTTAACATTAATTACCATAATGAATGCTTGAAATCTGAAATAATAGTACGATTTACCGATTTTCCCCTGATTAACAGGGTATAAAAATATAACTGAATACCTCTCATCTTTTGATATAACTTAGTGATCCTATGCGAGATGCATGAGGTGTATGTGATTATTATAAGGAAAAAATTGTGAGGAATGAGACAGTTATACAAACTCAATATATGCATCGACTTCCGCTAGGGAGTCAAGAGGTACGATAGGAACAATGTCGTGGTCACAAGCTGCTTACTTCAGTAGCTGCTCTGTACGTGGTAGTTCTAAGAAATCGCAATTTGAATCTAGGAGCGATGCATCCCGGTTATAACCTTCCACTACGCACCATCTCATCCGAAGGAGCCTAATCGTCAGTTTTCGTCCTTTTTGTATCTAGCACGTCCCACCCAAAATGTCTGTTGGATGGGTCTGTCATCTTTTTCTTTTTTGTAACCACGCCGCTTTCATCTTCAGTTCTTCAGCAGTCTGCTTCCAGGTTCCATGTCTACTGTTAAGTGTGATCGTGACGTCTCTATGATGGTCGAATCCTTAGCAATAGCTTAGCAGTCTTGTCATTTGTTTCATAATTTGTTGCGTTCTTCGTTCAGGTACCTTGTTAGGTTCCTGTAATCTTCAGATCTATCGCAGGCGATTTCCATTCAGAGTCCCTCATTTTCTGGCACTTGCACTTCGATGCATAGTAGTCACTTTTCGGAGTCGTTTTGTTTTTTCTTCGACATATTTGTCCCTGTTCTTCAGATACTGTACATTTAAAACATCTTTCACTTATTTGGAAATCGAGCAGGATAGTGTTGACAAACCTCATTTGCTCCGAGAAAAGCTGTCTGCAGTTAATTTTCCGCCGGTTTGGATGAATAAAAATTCAGCTCACCGTCCTATCGCTTTTTTAACTCTAATTGTTTGCTTTTAAGTAACTAAAACACGTACTATCTACTCGTCCACTCTGAGTCATATTACGGTAGGTGTATATAATATAAGTGATAAATGGACGTAAGATCAAGATAAAATTACCTCACCCCAAAGGATGACTAATGATATAACATGTCAAATATATGCAAACGAGGGTATACAAAGTATCACCCCTTCAAGAAAATCTCTAAAAGTTTTCTTCAAACCCATTCCTGGTTCCGCAAGATTGTTGGGACAAATAATTTATTGAAATTTTCCATGAAAACTGGCAGTTTTTAAAGAACGGAATTAGTCACAGTAACATAAATGAACAACGTTTCACTTGAAAAGCGACCACAGTTATCTTGTTACTGCGACCGGTCTACAAGTTTGTTGTCCCTTCCAATTACAAACTTGAATGGTTGGTGTTAAATATCTTGTGAATATACCAACCCCGTTTGACTTTGAAGTGTAATTCAATATCCGTCGGGCTTATAGTCTGGGAAGTAGTTGCTGCTTTTTGGTTGAACGGTCCCTCTCTTTGAAAAATAGTTTTTAAAACTTGTAAGGCGATAGGAAAATTATTATTTTGCGATATCTATTTATATTGTCATGATAGATGACGTGTATAATTCGAATGTTAAAGTCACACTTAGAGCTTTTCGGAAATGAAGATTTAAAATTTTAAATAATGAGCTAGTGCGTAGTGTACGAGGACGTGGACGCTTTTTCAGCGAAACTAAAGTTCAACATTAACAAAAATGCTATTACACATATTATGTGACAATAGCTTCAATCATTATGTAACTGTATTTGTAGAATATATGTTTGTAAGCCATGATTCCTTGGATATTTTCCAAAAAAAAATAAAAATATTGATTTATTATCCTGTTTTTTTAGTTCAATTTTGCGTATACAGTGTTTTTGCTTATCTTGGTGTGAACTAACTCATCGCGAATGCCAAAGTCGTTTTTAACACGTTCAGGGCATTTAGAATGAAAACAACCGAATAGAGGATATTTTAGAGCACAGATTTAGAGATACGGTTTTCTGCATTCTGTTCGGAAAGGTCCAGAAAAATGTGGGTTAGCCATGGACGTATAAATAAAGATGGACCTAGCGTACCAATACACACTACATGCAGACCTATGAAGCCAAATAAACGATGCTTTGTTATTGTTTTCTAGCAGTCGGAGTGGGAATTCTCATACTGTGGACAGTGGCGTTTCATTGGGATGGATACATTCATGATTGTAGGAATATAAATACATCACATTTCAAGCTTTAAAATTATACCACAAAAGTTTTAGATGTTTTATTTAGATCATTAGAGGTAACATAAATAAAAAAAATAGTAGTTCGTGGAAAATAATACAGATAATACAAAAATTACCAATTTTTGAATAAAATTGCTTTTGTGAGATATTGGCGAATAGTGTTTTCTCTGTTTTTGTGGCAGCTTCATGGTGGATTCGAATTTTAAAATACTTTTTCAATATCAATTCCACCATTTGAATCCTATGATTTTCTATAGGGTCATCATCATACAGATAGTCCTTAAAATCATCTTAAATTTGCAATTATACCAGAAATTAAGAATAACTCCAAATTTTTAATATTTCCAATAAAAATATTTTTTGTCTTGTTAAAAAACTGAAATATTTTTCAGCAGATTCACACACTGTAATGACTAAATGTGACGCATTGGTTAACCAACTACATCTGAAACATAAGTTCTATGTACTTGAAACTGAATAATCAAACTCTTTAACAAGCTCTTCAATTGAGGTTCCAAATTCTGTATATGCTACAATAACACCATTTTCACTTTCTGTATTACCTGCTTCAACATCTTGGTGGATTAGATGTCTCATATAAGCATGTTCAAACTGTCGTGTTGTTGGGTTGTTACTGAAGCATAGCACGAAAAAATAATTCTAAGTGATCCTGTGATAATTCAATGGTTAAAATATATTTAATTTGGTTTGAGTGAATATAATTATTGTACAGAACCAAAAGGCTCCCTATACACTAAAAATCTCAAAAATCCAGCTTTTCTACCCAAATCAAAAATGGGATGGTTACCGCATACTTAAGTGACATGATATAATTTTTAATTTCATTCAATCTTGTAAAAAAAGTAAGAAATATTCAATATAATCAGTATATGTTATTGAAAGTTTGAATAATTAAGATATAATAACAATTCATACAGCTAGTTTCTGATACTTTTTACTAGAAGATAGTCCATTAACTGTTTTATCTGTATTATCAGAATATTCTGAAAAATATGGTAGATGTACCACGCTTCTTTTCAGAAAAATTTTCTCTGGATTACCTTTTCACTGAAAATCTTCTGGTTTGAAATGTGCACAACAAATATGAGCCAGTTTTGGCATATCTTCTTCCAGAATTTCAAGTACAGGATAGCCACTTTCTTCTCTGTTCCATATTTGTACGAGGCCTGCTATTTCACAATTTAAATTTTTATTTATTATAATTTTCAAATTCATAAACACAACTTTGCATGTTTATGAACGCCACTGATACTCACCTATGAAATGAGAGGTTAGAATTCAAAGAATCAAGTTTTTAACAAACTAAACATTGTCGCACCATTACTGTAGTGTTAGTTAAGTCACTATCACAATATCCAAGCTTTTATAATAAATTAACTGGGTTAAATATAACAAACCATGCACCGAAAATTTAATAAACAAAGGCAGCCATCTTCTCACAAACACCAGAGGAAAACAAACAGTGTTGCTTAGTTTACATTTGTTTCGCCATATTGCAGGCTAGGGACATAGTGTACATCACTTTAAAATTATAGTAGTAGCTAAATGCTGTACATTTTTACATTTAAAACAGATAAAAAGTCCCAAAATTGAAAGTCTTTTTGGATTTTTATAAGATTAAGTTGTTTAATCAAACTATTTAAACTAAAACTTGGCCTGATATAACAAAAATTTAAAACGAAATGTGACAACAGCTATGTTTACTTTTATATTGCCTTCAAATAAATTCTAGCATGCTAAGTCCATCTTCATTTATACGTCCATGGGGTTAGCCTTCTGGGACGGAAAATGCATTTTCTAATTGTGTAATTACCATTGCACCATTATGGAAACGATTGAAAACTCGGGAAAATCGCTTGGAAATTGTTACTTGGGGGTTTTCGGGGCAGCAGATTTTGGGGTTGCACTGTAGGGGTGCGCGTGGGTGAATTGGGGGAGGAATGGCAGCGTGCATGAAAATGAATGATAAAAAATATTGAATGAAATAATATTATACATATTATGATAACAATTGATAGGGGAGTCTTTTGTGCCTCGAAACTTGATTAAAAAAAGGCGCCTAAGCTATAAAGGGAGTAGAGTATCATTACCACGGTACAGCGCGGAAGAGTTTGAACAAGATGTTTATTATTCAAGTTTGAAGTTTGAGTTTATAATGAATAATTCAAGATTAATGAAAACTTCCATTTGTTATTTTAATAAAGTATTATGTTCATAATTTGTGAGTTTTTACTTTCGCTTTACCATTTCCTACAGAGTCAGAGCTCCGAGAGGAAGTGTAATGCCAGAATTGAATTTGACATTCCCGAAAACCCCTCGAGTCACGATTTTTGACTCATTTCTATGGACTCTGCAATTTCTTTCCCAAAAATAATCCCCCGGATATCCCTACAGAGGCGCCCTGGAACGCACCCGGGTAACTCTAATGGCAGGGTTGAATTTGACATCCCCGAGTCACTATAATGCCTGTAATGCAATAGCGATTTCTGGAATTATTGACTGTGTGTAGATCTCCTTATTTAAATTATTACTTATCTAATTATTTTCATCTATTGATTCTTTCAATTTATTTATTTCAGATTCTATTATAACTCGATTGTGCACTTACTGAGCTGTGGTTTAGTTGCATGTGTCTATTGATTCATGTAAAATAGTAATTTGTTCACTAATCAAAGTTTTGTTTTTTTCTGATTATTTGATATTGTGACAAACTCAGTAACTCAGAAGCCTGTCCTGTCGCGAACTTGAAATTTTGGTGAATGCGCTGGTTTTATTCCGAAATGTTCCCCAAATTCCAAATACGTCGAAGGTGGTGAATTCAAGAAACGTCTAGAGTTACGGGTTTCTGAGTGAGTTGAACAGTTCTCAGTATACAGCGAATTGGTAAACAGTTAGTATACAGTGAGTGAACAAATAGTGAATATAAATATTGAATTGTTGAAGATAAATTTGGACGATTATTACACCGAGTGTAGATAAATTAGTAGACATTAAGTAGTCTGTATATAAATTAAGTTTATCATACTGTGTAAGTGTTTATTCAATAAACCAGTGGTAATTAGCCATAGTGAGTGTATAATTTCATGCCACGATGAAAACTGTTTCAATAAATAAGAAAAATATCACAATATACTTTCAATAGCTGTGTCATATAACATGGCATCGTTTTCGTCTAAGTTACCTGTTATACAGATTTTATTATGCTAACAAGAACATTTATCAATTCTCGTTCACTTCTAGAAATTTCGAGTGAAGGGTTTGTTTTTCAAGGGTTAATGCTAATGTGAGTAGAGTAATTAGTAGCTCCTGTTTTGAACAATTTTTCGATACCTAGTACGATTGATTGGAATTATTAAAATATTTGTTTATTTTTTTCTAGTTCTATTGATAATGTATTACTTCCTGGAATTATATTTGTGATATCAAAAATTTGGATGAAGGACCAATAATTTATAATGTTTTGATCAGAACCTAATTTTAAAGGGAGTAATCCTGGGTTTCCAAGGGTGTAACTGTAAGCATTGCTGAGGAGCTTAGAACATTATTAGATTTTTTCAGTTCTTTTATATATAATATTCCTTTTTGTTTTTCGTATTCATAATTTTCACGCGATTTTTATCTAAAATTTTTGTTATTTCGTACGGAACTAAAAATTTGTTTAGTTTTTCATTTCTTCCTTGACCTGATGATTCTTTTTGAATACTTTTTGTCCGATAACAAAATCTTGCATTCTGTCACCTTGAGAATTTGTTTCGGAAATGATCTCTTGTTTATTTATATCCAATCTCTTACTAACAGTCTTGTGAACATGTTCAAGTTTTTATTTGTGGTTTTCTGCGTAATCTGAGTAAAAAGTGTGAGGGAGAAATATTGCGTTAGAATTACTGCTTTGGGTGTGTCCAAATGTGAGTTACAAGGGGGTGAAATTAGTGGCTGAAAAGATTGAACTGTTATAACTAATTAAAGCATAGTCCATTACATCAGTTTCGGAAGGATATTTTCCTTCCAGAATTCTTAAATGCTCAATGAGGGTTGAATGAAAGCGTTCTACGATTCTATTAGATTCGTGGTGACCTGGGTTAGTAAAATGAATTTTAATTTTGTGTAAATTCAAGGGTTCTTTGACAGTATCGTTTTTAAATTCGGTACCTTGACCAATTACCAGTTTTTCAGGAATTCCATATGACGAAAAGTAGTTTATGGAAGTATTACTGATATGGATAGCTGTGTTTCCGGCTATTTCATATGATTAGGCGAATTTGGTCGATGAATCGTTAAGTAAATTTCATTGTCAAAAGAGAATAAATCTATGTGAACTATCTGGAAAGGTTTTGAAGCGGTCTGTGTTAACAAAAGTGGAGAATAAGGAGGTTGTCTTGAATATTTTGTGCGCTGACACACGTCACAAAAGTGAAGCAGAAGCAACGGTATCCAAAAGTGCCAACCTACAGGTTATTACTACGAGGAACACGGGTGTGCAAAGCTCCCGATCAGTCAAAGCTCTACGGTAGAGAGGGTGCGGTTTTCAGGTTACGCGTTATGAAATTGCCGCCCTGTGTTTCTTGTAACACTTTTTCAAAATCCTACTCTGACTCGGTTGGCTGAAGGCCCTAACACGACAACCACTGAGATGTGAAATTTCAGCACCCTCAATGGCAGTTTCGCGACTACTACTGAGATGTGAAGACTTAGCGCCCCCAGTAGCAGTTTCCTTTTCCTCGGTATATCAACGGGTGGCTGAAGGCACAAACTTAGAAATTCGGCGGTTGAGAACAGTACCCAAGGTCTAATCAAAACTCACCTCGTAATATGTGCTGCGGTCTTCGAGTCACGGACACAGCTGACCTACAGCTCCTAAATCAAATACTTAAATATCTGGACTTCTCCCACCCAAGTTCAGTCGCAGAAACCCTACAACGGATTGAGTGAAAATATTGCGAGACTTATTCTGGTTCGGATCATTGCAGCGATGTCAGCGAACCAAAAGACCTTTCGTTTTGGTAGCATGCCTTCTAGTGTTACCAGCAAAGTACACGTCGGTGTGGGGGCTGACCTACAAAGCTTTCAGAGTTTTATCGGCTCGTGGAGGTGATACAACACTTGTAAAATATAATATCGCGAAAGAATTAAGTATTATATTGAAACCGGGCTATTTTTCTGATCACATACGAACAAGAATTACATTTTTACGAGAAATAACTGTAGTACAAATAAAACCCGAATAACTGTTGCTTTTTCAAATCGGAAAATTAGTAGCTTAGTTACAAAGCGGACGTCACTTTTACACAATGACAATGAGTCATATATTCTGTAGTTTATTGTATTAATAAAGATAATTATTGTTGTTGTTCATCCATATATTCTGTCGTTATTTTATCTTGCCAAAAAACACTCGAGTTTTTCTTCCATCAGATAAATTTCTCTTTAACTCAAAGATTTGCCAATTACTAAATTTGCTCGAAAAACAGACATTAGATAAAATCGCGACACCGAAGGTGGAGCGATTTTATCAAGTCAGTCTCTCTCGTAAAATTAGTGATTGGCAAAACTGTTTCGTTGCAAAGAGAAATTTATCCGATGTGCTTTTATTTATAATCCAAGTATGAGTGAATTGAATAAAATGTTTAACAAGAAAGGAATGCAAAATAAAATGACTTTCAGTATAATATTAAATAAGTTCATTGGAGTTCTTAAACTTATAGGTGGTTTCCGATTGAATTCGGGCTATGCAGGTTCCTCTTCCTAGGCGTGGGCTGATTTTGGCGATTTAGTGCCAGTAAAGGAGCAGCACCGGTTCTGCCGCATTTTCGCGATTTTAACATGGGAATCTCCATAAGGAAATCTAAGGTCCAAATTAGCGAAAATTTACTCAAAAAAGTGTAATACGCATGCGCTCGTACAGGGTTGATAAAAAGTAGCATGAGGGCTACAGGGTGGATAAAAAGTAACATGAGGGCCTTATACAGGGTGAGTAACATGCCCGAAAGGCCTTATACAGGGGGAGTAACATGCTCGAAAGGCCTTAACGACTCCTATATACAGGGCGGATATAAAGTAACATGAGAGCCTTATTAGGGTGGATGAAAAGTAACATGCCCGAAATTCCTTATTATATACAGGATGGCCTCGCCCCCTAACCAATGGGGAGTAGAACCGTTATGATGATAAGGCGGCGCGGTCAGACCACCGGAGTGTTCTTTTATAATATGTCTTCAGAAGAGTACAGTCATCGTTTTGAGGAGTTTATTAAGAATATTGGTAAATTAAATAAAGACATTGCTTTTTATAGAAATAAAAGTGAGGTTATAAATCAACTGGAAAATCATAGTTTATCAGATAAGGATGGACAGACGTGGAGAAGTCCATCAGCTAGCCCGTAGACTACCGCAAACTACTTATCCGTTGAGACGTATTCAACCTACACCATGTTCAACAGAACAGAAAAGGAACTAAAAAATGAAATTAATAATGTTTTCGCAATGTCATGTGTAATATTAGTGGCTGTATTTGCTTAAAAATTATTTTGAAAATTGTAAAACGAAAATTCCAATCTTTATGTAATATAAAAGTTGATGAATATACAGAGTGTTTCAGTAAAACCCATGTTTTTTAGAAAAAACTTTATTTATAAAGGTAATACAGTATTTGAAAACCAGTGGCGGAGGCGTTGTACATTTCTTTCGGTACATGAATATACTCCAGTGGCATGGTAGGGGTTTGGATCGTGAGCAAGGTTTCCAGTTTTACAGGGTGTACCATCAAATTTGCAAACGTCAACAATATGTGGAAAAATACCGAAAATGTGGCATTTCGTAAATGTAGTCTGCGACCGTCAAACGTCACGTTGTCACGTCAAATGTCACGTTGTCACGTCAAATGTCACGTTGTCACGTCAAATGTAACGTTATCACGTCAAATGGAACTTCATATTTGATGGTGGTGAAAAGCTTAAGTTTGGATGGATCAAGTTCGGGCGATTGAACTAGTCTATGGTATTAACTCACGAAATTGGAGATATACTAGGTATTACCCACAGCGATGTAGGTATAGCAGTCAAACGTCACGTGTCCACTATCCTTGTGAGTGTTAGGGTATATAGTCTTCTATCACCGGTAAAAAAAAAACACCCAGGCTATAAGATATTATATTACATAAATATTTTAGCTACAGTTTCATGAATATTGTCACGCACTATCGATAGATGTTTCGGAGCTTTAGCGAAGTATTCAATCGTAGACTCATTCACCATAAATTTTTCAAAAATACCCACCATGACTATATCTTCGAGGGTTTTGCATCCAAATTAATCTTTTCTATGAACAACTTGTATAACAGCTAGGGTGGGGTCAAAGATTATATCATTGTACTCTATCCAGAAATGTGGTGTAATTTTCACTCCATTCGAATAGACCTTTGTACCCAGACATAGTTTGGTTGCTATTCCATATTTTGCAGCCACTTCATGGAAAATTAAACTTCCCGCAAAACACACACCGCAATAGCCTGCTCGAATAAACTCCTGCTCGATACAACATTTAATGAGTTTGAGTTTGACGTAATCACGCATGGGATCCATGTCTACTTACATCAAGTGATAAATGATGAATGATGAACTGTCCAGATATGTTAACGCTTTTAAGCCTTCACCAACCAAACGACGCAAAATTATTCTATTCCGAAGTATGTTACAATATTTAGCAATTCTAAGTATTATTTATATACCTAAACATAAGTTATATACACCTCAAAAGAAATAGTATATCCCGGCGATTTACTCCATCATCCTCAGCTTCAGATGTTCTGCTTATATTAAAAATTCAATCATAATTAAAAGTTGTAGTTTTAATAAATAAAAACAACTTTCGAAAAATAGGTGAACCCCAAATAGATATAGAAACCTCAAACAATAACACGCCAGCAAGATAAACATAAACCCACAGAATTGTTTATAATATTCAAGTAAACCATAAAAATAAAATCGATAATAAAAAACTAGGTCGAGAACACCCACTTACGTGGGAAAATTGCTGAAATAAATGAAAATTATAACACACCCTCCCAAATAATAATAATTTAAGTAAATACATATTATCCAAATATAAAAAATAAATGGCGATTTTGGAAACTTTAAAAATAGTGAAATTATTAAAAACGTTGCATGTGTGAAAATTACTCAAATAAATGAAAATTATAACACACCCTCTCAAATAATAATTTAAGACAATACATATTCAAATATGAAAAATAAATAGTAAGATTATTAAAAACGTTGTACGTGAGGAAATTACTGAAATTATGGAAATATAAAAATAAATGACGATTTTGGAAACAATAGTAAGATCATCAAAAACTTTATCAATCTCAAAATCAATTAATATCAAGAGGTACATACCCTTTCAATAAACTCAATCATTACAGTAACTGCTTGTTGTAATAAAGTTTAAACACTCTAGCACAAAATTGGAAGAATCAAGGCCCAAGATAACATCCCTCTCTAATAAATACATATACGTATTAGTGAATCAAACTATGAAATATAACTTGAACATTTTAGTAATGGTTAAGAATTTAACGAACTACAAGAATATATTTAGGTTGCAAGGGACGAAAGTTTTTTTAATAAAATTCACATGTATACCGAAGGCAAAAATTCTACAACAAGCAGTCTAATTGTGATAAGATATAAAACCACAAAACTAGCATTGACGTAGATATAAAAATTATTAATTTCATGTGGGAATCAAAGTAATTAAACAAAAAATTTGTATATATCTGTTTATTTAGTTCATTCTTTTTTTTTTCGGCGTTATAGTGGAGTCCGGAATCTCCTCCTCCTCCTCAGACTCATACCATTCATCATCATCCGATAGACAGGTACAGCCTCCTTCGCATTTACAATTTTTCAAAATTCTCCGATCCCTCGCCGCCTGTTCCTCCTTTTCCTCCTCGTAATTCTCAAAACATATGCATTCTCCTCTACATTTGCACATCTGTAGAAAAACAGTTGTATTTAGCAAACACTCGGATAGGTATATGATTTTTTGGTGAATATGGAAATTATTGAACAAGCAATGTTAAATTGAAATTAATTTTGTATTTCCCAAAAAACTGAAAGTTTAAATTGTCGAAAAACAAACAAGTATTTGTAAATCGTGCAAGTATTAAATTGTAAAAAGTCAATATTTTTTCAATAGTAAAATATTTTTACCTTTGAATCATTTTAATGATAATTATCAATGGAAATTATAGAACAAGCAGTGTTAAATTAAAATAAATATTTAAAGTTTTGTCGAAAAACAAACAAGTATTTGTAAATCGCGCAAGTATTAAATTGTAAGAAGTTAATATTTTTTCAATAGTAAAATATTTTTACCTTTGAGCCATTTTAATGTTACTTATTATAAGTGGAAATTATAGAACAAGCAATGTTAAATTGAAATTAATATTTAAGGTTTCATGAGTGTTGAAAATACGTTCAAAAGATACTTACACGTTGGGTTTGGGTTAACCATCCCCGAACTTTGTTAATTATTCTGTTCTGTAAATCTGTAAGAAACAAATACCAAAATTATTTTTCTAAACAAGTCACTGCGATGTTTTTAGAACCTACCCATTCTTTTGGAAATATCAAAAGTTTCTGGTTTGTGTCCTTGCTACACCTATATATATTTCGTTCGTTATCAATGGTGGTGGTGGTTTATTTTCTCATTGACCGCAGTAACTTATTTATATTAAAAATAGTTGTTATATGTAAAATTGTAATGAAATTTATAAAATGCATTGTCTATTTTTTACAACGACATTGGAAAGATTTTGTGAGATGAAAAAAAAAGGAACCAATGCAAACATTTTGTTCAATATTGTTGGGACCTTGCTCGAGCATAATATTTCACACCAAATATTGTTGTAAATACCACAGCGAAAAATATCTACGAAGGTCCTAACTAGATCACGGGACTTTTCCTTATATAAAGGATATACTTTGAATTGAAGAGTTTATTGAGAACGTTGGTAGATAAAGATGAATCAATTAAAAAATTTGTCTGATAAGAGAACAGAAGAGCATGGGTACAGTGCTAGTATCAACTGGAAACCTGAAGGTTGTACAAAGATCATGTGATCGTCTCACAAGGTGTATTATCTACTGCTGTTCATAGATATTTGAAAGTCTGAAGACATATTCAATGGTTAAATAATTCTATATGTCAACATACAGGTTGATTTTAAACTTGGGAATTTGTACAAGTATTTTTTTTGTAGGCCCTGTATGAAAATGTCGAACGTTAATATTTAGATTCACACCTACAATACACACAAAGATAAGATTATTCAATATCGGTACTGTCAGTTATCGTAGAAAACCACATATACACAGACAAAACTTGTTTTCGTTTTCGACTCATATTTTTCCAATAATTAAAATTGTTTTTATAGAAATTTGTCGATATTGAGATTCTCACCTACAATACACACAAAGATAAGATTATTCATTATCGGTACTGTTTGTTATCACAGGTAACCACACAGAGACAAAACTTCAAAATAATGTATTGTTTTCCACTTTTGCTTATTCATTAGGATTCGTTGATAAACGTTAACTATACGAAACATTCAAACATATACAGGATGTATCAAAAACACCAAGTTGTTGAAACATATCATATCAAAATGATTGTTGTGACATACTCCGTACATGTTTATCAACCATAATGTACAGAGCAGAGAAAATAATGACACAGAAGTCTACATTACCAAAATATTACTTTCAAAGGTGAAAATAAAGCAGAGTTATCAGATATCTTTTATTAACTTAATATTTTAGCTACAGTTTCATGAATGTTGTCACGCACTTTCATTATATGCTCTGGTGCTTTAGCAAAGTATTCCACCGTAGAGTTGTTTTCCAAAATTTTCTCAAAAACACCCACCATAACTAGGTCTTCGACGGTCTTGCACTCAAATTCATCTTTTCTATGAGTCACGTCTAAATTATGAGGTATATGATGTTGCGTAACAGCTAGGGAGGGGTCATAAATTATGTTATTGTGTTCTATCCAGAAATGTGGCGTGATTTTTTTGCCATTCGAATAGATCATTGTACCTAGACATAATTCAGTTGTTATTCCATATTTTGCAGCTACTTCTTGAAAAATTAAACTTCCAGCTAGGCACACTCCACAATAGTTTGCTCGAATAAACTCCTGCTCAATAGAACACTTAATTAGGTTGAGTTTGACGTACTCCCTCTTGGTATCTGTAACAGCCATCATGTCTGCTCACGTCTAGTAACCAACGATGAACGATTAATTGTCTGTTCATATTTTTACTTTAAGCAATCGCTTTGCTATGGGAAAATGTCACATGCCTGGTAAGAGAAAGAAAAAAGATGTCATTTCACCGACATCTATCTTTCTTCTAGATGTAAAAATCGATGAACCGAGTGCTTAAAATAATTATGATTTTTCTATTATTTTACACCTTTTTCCACGGTCAACCCTGGAGGCAATAATCCTTTGAAGATTATCGGAGGTGCTTAAGGCCTCATTTTAGGATTCCTCATTGGAAATATTATACAGTAGAGCCGTATAATATTACCAACAGGCCTACCGTTCATTGCTCGGTTTTTTGGTCGAAATGTAAAGGCGTGAATACACAGTGTCCCAAAATTAATTGAGAGGTATCCTTCTAGCCTTTCATTCACTTATTTTTTTCTTGTTGGATTTCAGGTGTCCAATTCGAAAATGTAAAGGCGTGAATACACAGTTTCCCAAAATTAATTGCTAGGTATTCTTCTAACCTTCATGCGTCTCCCAGGTAAAGGAGTGAATACACAGTTTCCCAAAATTAATTGGGAGGTATTATTCTAACCTTCATTCACTCATTGGTTGGTGTCCAATTCAAAGGGGTACTTTTCTAGCATACGAGGGTACTTGAAATACTTGGCTGAAAAAGTCTATTATTTTCTTAAAGCCATACGGTACAGAACCATGATCCGACAGAAACTTTCTTTTCAGGGAATTCGGTTGATATTTTTTGTTAAAGTTTTTGTTACCACCTCGTGTTCAATTGTTCGCTGTATTTGGTTTGATGTTACGTATACAGGTGGACCGGGATTGAGTATCATCTCTTTGATGGCGTCAAAATTAACGGTTTTACTTCAACTGTAAGAGATATTCCCTTAACCTTACAACATACTTTTTCTATTTGATCTTTGATGGACCACAATTTATATGCATAGTTCTTCGGCCCACCGCTCACAAATTCCGTAATGTATGATCCTCGACCCTCTTTTTCAAGCTCATCAGTCATATCTCCGATGAACTCTCCCGTGGGAATGTTATATTCATCAGGCCTTGAGATGTATGTGACAGAATCTGTATCATAATACAAGACCCTCTGACCAACTTCGAGATAACTGTAAAGATAACTGTAAAGTTTCAAACGAGCTAAAGCCGTTACATATGCAGCAAGCACCACATTAACGGACTCTTCCTTGTATTCCCAATTGACGATCAAGGTATGGCCCTCGTGACCAATTGGAAGTAGCGTATTAATGTGAATTGCAGGGTTAAACATTATTGAGAAGAATTGAGCTGGGTTTTTAACAATGGAAGTCTTAGATTGATTTTCTCTCTGTCCAAACTTACCCCAAAACGAGTTGAGCATAAGTTTAGCTAATGAACGAAGCCCGGGGTTATTGGAGATTTTAGAAAACTCTAATTGAATAGCCTCCCTCTGCAAAAACCGTTCAATATACTCATCTTTTTCCTCTGGAGTTTCACAAGATTTGGGTCAGTCAGATGCTTCCTGTTTAATTTTAATAAACTTATTCATCATTTTTTCGTAAATACGCCAGTATTCGTTTTGCTTAGATTTATTGATTCGTAGGACCAAATTTCCTGGATATTGTGAATTTTGTATCCCATTTCCACAGCTTTAATCACCTCTTCCACCACCCAAGTTCCGGTCAGTGTTCGCTCTTGATCCGAATGTAAACATTCCCCATAATTTGAAGTCTGTCTACATTCGCGACAAAGAACAAACATCAACTTACCATTCATCTTTTGTGGTAGCACTGGGTGAAAAAGATCCCTAGGAGGTAGAATCGAGCATTTGACGAGCCCACAAACTGAAGAAAGGATAATTGAAGAACACTCTTCACCTACAAAAACTCGAGGATGACCTACAGGGAATTTCCCGTATTTACAAGCCCACGGATAAAGAGAACAAACATCTGAATAATTTATTTTTTCGCATTTTTTTGGTTTTATAATACGAGTAGACATGCGAACTGTGCGAACCCTGTAAAATGCGCCACGGGGAATAAGAGGATAGTTAGACAGAAGTGGATGTGTCTCTGTATATGTCTGAATTTCAAAGTAGCCACTGAATAGCAATTTTGGATTGATTATCCCTTAAGCGATACCCATTCTTTGGAATAATTCCGATGGTGTTGGGTTTTGGGATAATGCATCGAAATACTTTATTGCAGGCTGAAGCAATGGTAGTAGCTTCCATAAAAGGACATACATTTGTCTCCGATAACATAAGCTCTCTGAATTTAAGACATGCCCTAGTTAAAATATCTACATCAGAAATGCAATATTGGATGATTTCCTTTTGAAAATCGAAGACATAACTCTCTGAAATCCTATCGTTTCAAATACTTGGTTACCTCATTTTGATACATCCTGTATATGTTTAACAACACAGAGAATGACTCTTACGAATAAACGAGCATCCTCTGGTACTATTAAAGGAAATGGTCATCATAATAGAATATATAATTAAAGTAGGTTCATCTGTAGCATTTAATATGAATGATTTCTTCTACTATATCGATCAAGGCACTTATGCTCGTTTGATGAGGAATTGTGTCAACTATATCCTAGTAGAATTGTTAGATGTAAATGGAGGAACATATAGGTACTTTAGGAACTGCAAAATAAAATATCATTTTTTCTTAATTGCGTTTATTATACATTTCCATATATTTATCATAGTTAGGATGACAAACAAAACAATAACAAAATTCATCAAGTACAATCAAAAGTAAAGTTAACGCCTTGCATGTGCGATTCTTGACCTAGCTCCGCCAACGTTGGCATACTCTCCTCGCACCAAAAATGTTCCCCACAAGGCACAGATTTTGGCAGCTTTTCTTTGAAGTAAGTAATGACTGGAGATTTGACGGGCATTTTTTCATTCTTCTCTGTCTTCCTCACAGTCTGTGTCTTCACAGCTCGAACAAGTTATGAAATAACTATTGTCTTCACAATCACAATAACTCGTCTTATTTTCGTACAATCTGCAATGTGAGCAATAATACCAACACATTAAAAAGCACGATGATTAATTGTTCAATATTAGGGTATAAGCCTAACCAAGCAAACAATCTTACTTCTGCTGCAACCACCTCAGAGCACATACCTCTGTAGAAATAATAACTTATTTATA
This sequence comes from Galerucella nymphaeae, assembly GCA_963978555.1. NCBI lineage: Eukaryota > Metazoa > Arthropoda > Insecta > Coleoptera > Chrysomelidae > Galerucella > Galerucella nymphaeae. The sequence continues at coordinate 14,325,234 of OZ021718.1, forward strand.
TAGAGATATATCACGTGATCTAGTTAGACAGGTAAATATATTTCGCTGTGGTGAAATGACACTCTAGGACCTTCGTAAATATTTTTCGTTGTGGTATTTACAAAAATATAGGTGTGAAATGTCGGGGTTTATCATATTCGATCAACGATATTGAATACCCAGGTACTATAGTTTTGATACACCCCGTATATGTTAAAAGGTTTCAATTGCCTCATTTTGATACATCCTGTATATGTTTGAAATGTTTCGTATAGTTAACGTTCATCAACGAATCTAAATGAATAAACAAAAGTGGAAAACAATGATTTTGTCTAAATCTCTTCTTTTATACCTTCAAGGTGGTGGTGGTCATGTTTACAAAATTTGCTTAGAACTTTTCAAAATTTAGATATTTTCACATACACACGCGCAAAGCCACAAAGTAGAAAACAAAAACATATTTTCGTTAGGGAGTGTTTTTGTGATTACCTATGTAGGTGAATCTATTTCTATTGTTTACTGATATTGATTAAGATTTGTTTTCGAATATTTCAGAAATATAAAATCTCCAAAGTGTAGATAAAGGAGAAAACAAAAACATATTTTTAATTTACGCGGTTGCGTGTTGTTTACTGATTATCTTCTGTATGTTCCTTGTGGTATATTATTCATTCTTTTTTTCAATTTCTTGGGAAATTAAACCACAATATTTTTGAATTCTTTATTTCAACGTTTCGGTAGCGTTACAGCTACCGTTTTCAAGAGAAAATAAGTAAAAATTGATTTTTATTCCTAACTGACACAACGGAAAATTTTTCCGTTTTCCTTCGTAAATATTTTGTGGTATTTACAAAAATATTGGTGTTTCCGATATTTGGTGTGAAATGCTCGAGCAAGGTTTGAACAATATTGAACAAAATGTTTGCATTGGTTCCTTTTTTCATCTCACAAAATCTTTCCAATGTTGTTGTTGTAAAAAATGGACAATGCGTTTTATAAAATTCATTACAATTGTACATATAACAACTATTTTTAATATAAATAAGTTACTGCGGTCGATGAGAAAATAAACCACCACCACCATTGATAACGAACGAAATATATAAAGGTGTAGCAAGGACACAAACCAGAAACTTTTAATATTTCCAAAAGAATGGGTAGGTTCTAAAAACATCGCAGTGACTTGCTTAGAAAAATAATTTAGGTATTTGTTTCTTACAGATTTACAGAACAGAATAATTAACAAAGTTCGGGGATGGTTAACCCAAACCCAACGTGTAAGTATCTTTTGAACGTATTTTTAACACTCATGAAACCTTAAATATTAATTTCAATTTAACATTGCTTGTTCTATAATTTCCACTTATAATAAGTAACATTAAAATGGCTCAAAGGTAAAAATATTTTACTATTGAAAAAATATTAACTTTTTACAATTTAATACTTGCGCGATTTACAAATACTTGTTTGTTTTTCGACAAAACTTTAAATATTTATTTCAATTTAACATTGTTTGTTCTATAATTTCCATTGATAATTATCATTAAAATGGTTCAAAGGTAAAAATATTTTACTATTGAAAACATATCAACTTTTTACAATTTAATACTTGCACGATTTACAAATACTTGTTTGTTTTTCGACAAAACTTTCGATATGTATTTCAATTTAACATTGCTTGTTCTATAATTTCCATTGAAATGATTCAAAGGTAATAATGTCAACTTTTTTACTATTTTGGGCAAAATACTTTTTATTTACAATTTAATGTAATACTTTGATAATTCACATTCAAATGATCCAGATGAAAAAGATTTTGCTATTGGAAGAAACTCAACTTACATAATTTTTGATAATACAATTTTCTTTAAATTTTCAATTCAAAATATTAATTTTTTATTTACAATGTAACGCTCAATTGTTTTTCGATAATTTACGTAATATTAAATGCTGCAGAGGCAAAAAAATATTAGCAATTTAACTTACAGGATTTTCGACAGTAATCCTTGCTGAATGTATCAACTCTTATTCATGTTAACAGTTATATAAATTTGAACATTTTCTCCGTTAACTATAGTGAAAAATTTTCTTTTTTCTGAATCTCCCAACCATCATATTGATGGGTAGAAAGGGGCACCATCCTCCCCCCTTCACATTTATCCCAATTGGGAGCATAGGCTCCCATGATATTTATGTTGAAGTGGGGGAACAGGTGATCACGGTGTGGGCACTTGATGGTATGTTGTTATGAGAATGTTAAAATTGTATTATAATTAATGTACCTATCTTTTTTTTTACAGATCTCCCACAATAAAAATATAAATTTAATATAGATATAAATATAAATTGTTGAAAATATCTGATTTTTATTCCTTATTCCTTTCTCCAACTTTCAAACAATTTTTAATGTGTACTTTTATCAGTCGACTTCCAAAAAGGTCAATGATATGTTAATTGCTAATTATTCAACCACAGAGTGGGAGCGTGCCTGAGTGTGGTTAGATAATTATAATCGTATAGAATGTTTCGAAGTTTATTAACGAATTTCGCTATAAAATAAAAGAGATCAACAATTAAAGTACGCCAGCCAAGATTGCGTATGCGCATGGGTGTCTCAAATATCTCAAATATCTCAAATAATTGATTAAAAGATCAACAAGTTCTTTGTAGAAGTTTTCAATAACTGAAATTTCGATAAACAATACGTATTTGAATAAACAATTGATTCTCGAGTTTCGCTTCAATTTATAAAATGAAAGATCAACAAGTCTTTGTTAAAATCAATAAAATATACACCGGCTAAGATCACGCATGCACATGGATAGTTTCAAGTTTCAATAACTCTTCATTATAGTATACGTGAAAGAATGGGGTTATGTTTTGACCGGAGTATGACGTAATCGCTACAGATTCTGCTATGGTCACTTGTCACTAGTCGTCACAGAACAGTTCTATGGTTACTTGTCATTTGTCATATCTCACAGAACGTTAAGTTCTATGGTCGCTTGTCACTTGTCGTCACAGAACAGTTCTATGGTCATTTGTCATATCTCACAGTGTCATATCTCACAGAACGTTGAGTTCTATGGTCACTTGTCATATGTCACAGAACGTTAAGTTCTATGGTCGCTTGTCACTTGTCGTCACAGAACAGTTCTATGGTCATTTGTTATATCTCACAGAACGTTAAGTTCTATGGACACTTGTCGTCACAGAGCAGTTCTATGGTCACTTGTCACGTGTCATATGTCACCTGTCATATGTCTGGCTCTCTATTGGTCAGGGGGCGAGGCCTCCCATCCTGTATATAATAAGGCCTTTCGGGCATGTTACTTTTCATCCACCCTGTATATAATAAGGCCCTCATGTTACTTTATATCCACCCTGTATATAGAAGTCGTTGTCTTTCGAGCATGTTACTTTTCATCCGCCCTGTATATAATAAGGCCTTTCGGGCATGTTACTCACCCCGTATAAGGCCTTTCGGGCATGTTACTTTTCATCCACCCTGTATATAATAAGGCCCTCATGTTACTTTATATCCGCCCTGTATATAGAAGTCGTTAAGGCCTTTCGAGCATGTTACTTTTCATCAACCCTGTATATAATAAGACCTTTCGGGCATGTTACTCACCCCGTATAAGGCCTTTCGGGCATGTTACTCACCCTGTATACAATAAGGCCCTCATGTTACTTTTTATCAACCCTGTACGAGCGCATGCGTATTACACTTTTTTGAGTAAATTTTCGCTAATTTGGACCTTAGATTTCCTTATGGAGATTCCCATGTTAAAATCGCGAAAATGCGGCCGAACCGGTGCTGCTCCTTTACTAGTGCCCAATCAGACCGGTAGTTGGAAATTCAGCGATGGATATCTGACGTCACAACTTATAGCACTTTTTTTTCAGGTTTTTGATAACTCCACGTCTGTTCGTAAATGATTAAAACCAACCGGAAAATCAGGATTTGTTGTTTTTCCGTCGAACAATCTTACTGACTGCGCCAATTATAATAGCGAGAGCTTTTTTAAAAAACCGTTTCTTTATAAAAAGTACAATTTGAGTTTATGTGTATTACTTTTTAAACTACTACAATTTATAAAAAAAAAAGAAATGATAATGAATAAAACTGCAGTGTCCACACAATAGGTCTCTTGCATAGATTTTTATTTTTACCTTAAAGTATTCTAAAAACCTCTTAAAGTATAATAAATATCCTTTCCCCTTTTTTGTTTTCAAGAAGTACTTGAAATTATCTCATAAATTCCCTGAGAAAGTTCTACGAAGCCCTTTAAATTTGACGTCACACGAAAACGGTTAGTGACGTCACAAGGTATGAACTTCATATCTGGAGTATTTTGTGTTGCGGATCCTTTATTTGAACAAAATAATGAAGTGACACTAATTCATGTTAGTTATAATGAACACTTTTTAAAGCCCATTATAGAAAAATTTGGAAAACAAACATTTATAATGCACTCAATAGAGATGAGTAAAAATTGATAATTTACTGTTGTTTCATTGTAACCTTTAATTCTAAGGCAAAAAAATAGGGATAATAGAATAAACATATTCATATTTAAATATATTTTATTACGACATCTGTAGGCTTCAACTTAGGTGAATGTTTCTCTTCTATCCAGTAATCTCCCAGGCACTGTGCTCTAGGATTCTGGAGTGCTGTGTAGCTAGAAAGTATGTGGATGGAGGTTTCTTTTACCATGCCACAATATCTGCATTCTTCTTTCTCCACTATTTTGAGCTTTTTCAGGTGCCCATTCAGGTCTTCGCATAGATAAACATGGCTTTTTGATGAAAAATCTTAAGGCTTACGTCTCATGGCTTGGTGCCAAATTTTTCGGAGTTTTTCTTCAATGAGTAGCTTAATGAATGTTTTTCCAAGAGTGGAGATAGTTGTACTTTCACAACCAGGCACGATACAGTAACAATAAACCATTTTTTCTCAAAAAATCACCAAAAACTTCGTCGGAAAATATTGATAGACGTTAAAACTTGTCAAACCAATAGTACCTTGTGACGTCACTGTTACATGAAATGTGTTTTGGCGGCATTTTAGCCCGTTTGAATTTCAATTATTTATTACGACTTTAATATCACACAAAATTTTAAAATGTTCCTGTGGGATGATATTTAGAATAATTGATCGTTTTAATGCAATAAAAAAATTATCTGCAAGGGGCCTATTGGTATTGTCATTTTTTTAACTTTTAATTTAATATCTACATTTATTTTTATAGTTCCTTCAAGCTTTGAGGCTTTTTTGATTGATTGAAAAATTTTTTTAAATAAACTGATATTTTCTTGATTACTTACGAACCGATTTTATATTTGAAAAATTTGTTGGATAGGCGATGGAAAGCCACATCCAAAATTATAAAAAAAATGTACAGGGTGCTATTGAAAATTTCAAAGTTAGAGGTTGTAACTAAGGGATAAATATTCAGATGATAATTTTATCTACGCCATATTAGAAATAGAATAAATCAGTTTTTGTTCCATACAAAAATATTTATTCGTTTTGAAGATATAGCCTGGATACATTAGTCAGGGGCACCCTGTATACCAAAATGTTCTCATTATTTTATCCCCTGCTTCATAATTCAACCGTTCCAGGTAGGAATTTGGAATCCTGGCTAATAGGAATTATCCTAAAGAGTTAACAGTGATATTTTACTTCTTCCTAATTGAATTCCATTGTAAGTTAAATTCATCTGAACCCTAAACTTAAACGTTCGCATCTTTTGCCTTTGAGATAAAAGTTCGTCTATTTACAAGAAGTTAACTAATTTCAAGAAGACTTCCTTGAATTCCAAAGAATCACCGGAATTTTGGTATACGTGCTTCATGAGTTTAATCAAATCTTTCAGCGCTGTTTGCTATAGTAAGTACAATTTTGTACCTTAATGCAATGATAAAAATGCACATAGTTATCCCTATACATACAGTATAGTTTTCATGAATATCATAAAATTTAACATTATTATACAGGGTGTCCCACGACAAGTGAAAACTATCTGTATATGGCAAAATACTCATGGTAAAGTCATGAAAATTTTTGCGTTTGGGTTTTCGGATACGATCTTTTCAACTGAAATATTTTCAAAAATTGCCAGCTTCCGGTTCTACCGGAAGTCGATTGTAACTTTGTTATTTTGAATGGAACACCCTGTATATTAATATATTTTTGGAATTTGGGTAAAATTTTAGTATACTTATGTCTAAAAACTTTTTTCAAAAAATGCACACTTTTTGAGTTATTGATCGTTTTGTAGAAAATTTGACCGTTGAAGACCCATAAAAATTATTTTTTTACGAGGAGACCCTTGAAGATATGAAAATGATTTCTGTTCGGTTGCCTTAAGAAAAGTCGAACGTATTTGAATTAATGTTGAAAAATGTTTCATTGTATACAGGGTGTGTATAAAAAGTGTTCAAAGTTTAACTTCATAAATATCAAATTTATTAATTTTTTTTAATAGAACCACCCTGTTTTTTCTATTTTAATGCATTCAGGGAAAAAAATAAGGCAAGTTTATGTATAATTTCCTATACCTAAACCTTACCGTTATCCAGATATCAAATGTTTTTGGTAAATTTTTAGAGATGCAGGTGTGGTCTAAGCGAACATTCCACCGGGTACGGCACGGCACGCTGCATTGGCGTATCATCACAGCGTCACTTGCTGCAGCAGTAGAGTCTTGTTGAATATCATTCCACCTAGTGCAGCAATGTGCAGTATTCTTTCGGTCTCTTTCGAATTAACATGGTATTGAACAAAAAGAAAATAGCGTTAGCCATTTTATTAAGGAGAAGAAGACGACGAGCTAGCTATTGGGTCCATCCCCTGAATACAAGCAGGTTGGAATGTGGTGAATATCACCGGCTTTGCCAAGAACTAGAAGAATATCCGCAAAGATATTTTCAATACTTCAGAATGAATTTCGATCAGTTCAACAATTTGCATAGATTGTTGGAAAATGCAATTAGCAAAGAAAATACTAATTTTAGAGATGCTATTTCATCAAGAGAAAGATTGGCTGTTACATTAAGGTAAATAACACTTAAAATAATTTCATTTTAAGATTTTAAATCTTTATTTTTTAAATCGGTTTTACAAATTATAAAAATTATTCGCGGTATCTTCCATAAAACTGTTGTTATCAAATTGTGTTGAAGTGGAGTCTTCATTCATTGGCGTATAGGTTAAATTAGATGATGGCCGACTAAAATTGGAGCCACTCGTCGATGGTCTGCTTTCTCCGAAAGCTAAATTAAAAAGTAAATTTTGTATTTGAATCCGAGCGAAACAATTATCTCTCGGGCTCAACAGCTTCAGTGTAGGCACGCAGCTCAACATGAACTGTTCATCCGAGTCGTCTTTTTTGGAAATTATTTCTAAAAGCTCAGCATCAGTTATGTTGGCTGGTTTTTCTTTTATTTTTTGTTTATTATGTAGTTTTTTAGTTGCTAAAGTAGCAGTAGAAGTCGTCGGAGTGGCTAACGTTTCGCGTTCATCTAAAATTGACGTTTCTTGACTTGTTGTAGCTTGTTCGATAAAAGTATCTTCATCGTAATTTTCCTTTACGTTTCCTTCCTTTTTAGATGTGCATTCCTCTTTTTGGGCACTGTTATAATTTCCAATGGTTTCCTTAAAATCGATGAAGGGGGTTAGGAAAAGAAGTTGATCATAAAATACCCATTTCTTTCTTTTTCCTCCAGCTGATCCGCTTTTCTCACTTTTGGATGACCTGTAATTTTTGATGAAGGCGTTCTCCATCTTTTTTTAATATTTTCGAGCCCTTCAACGTCAGAATCTGAAAAACGGAATTTATTGTTCGGTACTTCTTGTTATTTTTGAAGAACAAACATCCAGAAGTGACAAAACAGATTTTTTTTAATATTAAAATTTTTTCTTCCCAGATATCTGGCAACTGGCATGTCTTTCAGATCTATTGCATTTAGTTTTCGCCTAGGAGAAACAACTGTGAATAAAATAGTCAAGGAAACCTGCATTGCTAGAAAAAATATAGTTATGCCGTTACACATTTCAAGAGTGAACAAAGAAAGATGGAATGAAATACGAAACGATTTTTATAAAAAATGGATTTTTCCAAATTGTGTGGGTGCCATCGACGGCAAGCATATTCACATATTTGCCCCCAAAAATTCAGGATCAAATTTTTTCAATTACAAAGGAGGTTTCTCGATTGTATTAATGGCCGTTGTTGACGCCAATTATAAATATATAATGATAGACGTTGGGTCGTATGGATCAAACAGCGATGGTGGAATTTTTGCTAACTGTTCGTTTGGAAAATCATGGTTGATGAACGATAAAAATTTGAATTTGCCAGAAAATCAAGATCTTCCGTTCACAGAAACTTCTTTCCCTTTAGTATTAGTTGCAGATGAAGCATTCCCATTGAAAGAAAATATATTACGACCATTTCCTGGAAGGAACTTAACTGAACGTCAAAGAATCTATAACTATCGGTTATCCAGAGCGAGGAGAGTCGTCGAAAACGCTTTTGGCATAACTGCACATACATGGAGAATATTACTAAAACGCATCGAAGTTAACGTTGAATTTGCTAATGAAATAGTAGTTGCATGTTGCACACTTCACAATTATTTATTAGATACTGGAAACAATCAGAATATTTCCAAGTTAACGTCTACATCTGTACAAAACGTTGCAACGCAACGAGAAAAACATCAATATTCTAGACCGGGAAGACAGGCATTAGATATTCGTAATGTTTATGCAGATTGGTTTATGTCACCTGCTGGCGAAGTTCCTTGGCAGTATGATGCAATTACACATTAAAATTATTTATTTCAATTTACATTTCTAGTTATTTAATATGATATAATAAAAATTCACCTAGTTAATTGATAAATATTCTTACCCTTTATATTTAAATTTTTGGCAACTTCCTTCCAGGCATAGTCACGACTATTTGCACTTTTATAATTTTTTAAACTTTTGTCGTACAGGACAGGATGACTTTCGACAGCAACAATTAATTTTTCTTCCATATTTCGGTCCGTCGCGTACGGTAAAAAATTTCAACTGATGCCGAAATCACTGCACGCAGCGATGCGCCGTACTGCGCTGCATTGACTTTGCTGCAACGGATTCGGTGGAATCATTCCCATAAGCCACTATGTAATTTAAAATTTATGCAGCGACGCATCTTGCCGCTCCGTCAATGCAGCGTGCAGCGCCGTACCCGGTGGAATGTTGATACAAGCACTAAGAAATAAAAAATATTCTGTGAATTCACTGTTAATACATGGTGAATATGACAGTTTTTACAAGTTTTTACAAGAACATGTGCTTTATTTGCAGTAAGATATCCAGATTGACCGCGATCGAAATCGCACATTGTTAAAAGAATACTTAACAATTTGAAGCTATTCGGTTCATTTTAAGCAAAAGTTAATCGAGTTAAACCATTTGTGAGAATAATAAGATATGCTACAAAATTTTATGGAAAATTAAAAGCCAAAGAAAAATAGTCTAATGTTTTAAAGTAAATGTTCAAAACTGCTCCCTTGAACTTGAAGAATGCAACCCTTCTCAGTATGCCTTCATTCGTCGCGCGGCTGATGATCATCTCAGAAAGGGAATTGAAGGAATTTCGAACTCTTAGCTCACAATCTTCTTTAGATGTTAAGGCTTGTGAGTAAACTTCCTGTTTTATGTGACCCCATATAAAAAAATCTGAAGGCGTCATGTCGGGAGAACGAGGAGTTCACCGAAAAGGACCATTACTATTATATTATTTCTCAGCTGTTTGATTACCCAACGCACCCGTTTATGTAAATCATTCCATGTATTTTTCATGTACATACTATTAATAGTTATTTATGATATAAGTGTTAAAAGTACATTTTTAAGGCACGCATGTGAAGGTTTGCAGAATGAGCGAAGCGAATTCTGCAATTCACATGAGTGCATTAAAAGGTACTTTTAACACGTATATCATACAATATTTTTTCTAAAAACGTTCAAAAAATGCAATAATACAGTTTGAATTCAATTTTAAAAACCTTTATTAATACATCCAAAGGAGATAATTTTAAATTGCATCGTATATTACGTACCTTAGCAACCATTGTTAATTTGATTTTGTGGCGTCAACCTCGACTGGAAATTCCATTTTTTCTGCGCATTGTTCCTCCTTATCCACGGAAAATGGTAAAACAGCAGTGCAGGAAATTAATTTGTCAAATTGCACAAATTGTAATGTTAATAATTAAAATCTAAATATTTTGACGTTTGCTTTTAAAATTTGACAATTCACTTTAAGGCACTGAGTGCCATAAAATGTTTATGGCACTCAGTGCCTTAAAGTGACATTTTTAAGGCTTCTATGGAGCGCTAAAAATGGTATTTTTAACACGTTTGTAGAAAAAGTATTATTATATGACGTATGTATACATAATAATTTTTGGTATAGGTAGGTATGTACCAGGGGTGTAAAATACATTTGAGGGTTAATATATTTGGTCAAATCTTGTCTCATATGATCGACGTATGATACATTTTTGAAAAAGGGTTCATTTTTCTGTGAAAGTAGAGCACTTTTAGGAATACAATATTTTGTCAAAGAGGATAGGTATTTCATGAAATTATCGTGATGCAAAAAAAAAACTCCCAACGTCAAAAAAGATTGACAATTTTGAATGAAGAGTAATAATCAGTGAAATCAATATTAATATGAATTTTAGTAATTTTGTTGTTTTCAGAACTATGAAATATCTACACTCTGTCACAGCGTTGGTCACAGTCAGGAGCTGAGTTAGGAACAGGAAAACAATTAAATGACGCAAACATTTATGAATCAGTTATATTTACATAATTTAAATTAAACTATACATAATATCTCAGGTATGGCATTTCATCTAATGTTATGTACAATGAAAAAATTATATCGCAATAGTAAAAAGACCCAGTAGGTAAATAAATTTAGTTTCAGTAACATACTTGTTTCAGTGTAAAATTTCTACAATCAGTTCAAATGTGTTTTGACGATTTATATCTATTTATTTCTGAAATGTAAAATGTTGCAAATAATGTAAAAAAGAGATCGAATAAGTACGAGAAGAAATACAAATATCTCGAAAGTTTTTGGCAAAACTAATTGTTTTGATGAAAATAAATGTATTCGTTACTTTTTGAAGATAAAGCAAGTTCTAGATGTGGAAACTACTATTAGTGCCAGAAATTAGTTTAGTTTTAACAATCTAGTAATAGTGCGATTGACTAAACATTTTAGTCGTATATCGAGAGAAATTTATTAATTCAATGGTAAAGATAGGAGGGATTTGATTGATTCTTGCATAATTGTTTTAAATGAGGAGTAAATATATACATATTACTTGAAAATACAACTGGTGTGACAGTGAAACAAGTACATTTAGTCCATAAAAATCATTACTACCATTTTCCAACAACATTTTTGAATAAAATATTAAGTTAGATCACCGCCTTTTAGTTTATTTTATCGATCAAGATTTTGAGAAATATTTTAAAATAGAACAGAAAAATTAATATTTGTGTAATAAATATCAGTCCAGTAAAAATCTACTTTTTTAATACTCACTTTGTATTCATTAAGTGTTCGTTGCATGTATAAAGATAGAAACAATTGTTCAAATTCAATAATTGAATATATTTACAAATCGATATCATCTACAGTTTAAATGTGATGAGGTGGCTAATCGGTCTATTTCACTGCGACCTTTTCAGATCTCTTGTGGTCCTCTGAATCTAAATTACATTCTCCAGCCCAACTCTTTTCCAGTAACTACAGTCCAAGCTTTCAAAGTATTTGTGGGTAAATGAGCTTTGTGATTGATAATTTGTGCCAATTCGATCCTATACCATTGTGTTTTTAATATTATTCATATTTTTTATCCAATTATGTGAGGATAATTTTTTAGTGCATGCTTACCTGTTTATTCCTGACCTTTCATTATAGGTGTGTCATTTTTGACTGTTAATCTCAGCTCACATCGGTAATGTGCGCGTTCTTTTTTATTTACTCACTTCGAAGTGAGCTGAGATTTTATCTCCCCCTAGCTGAATGTGTGGTAAGGGAGTATCAGTTGGACTTGAGTGGAGGGGATGAAGCGTGGTTATCGGAGATATTCCAGATAGGTCATGCTCATATGTTTTATCTATCATCAACGTCATCGTCCCAGGACCAATTTTACTCGTAACAACTACGCAACCCAGATTTTACAATTTTTTTCATATCAATTTAGGTTTGTGTTTGTTTTTCATATTGTAGGTTTTTGGGTGTGGGGTTGATTGACCAAAGAATGCTTAATACACATTGACAAAAACGATTTGTGTCCTGAGTATCTTTCAATTTATTATTTAACGTATCAATCGTTTTCACCATATTATATTTTTGTTTTTATTCCATTTCGTGTGCTATATAGACTCTACTTAGGAATATATTAACTGCTTCTTGACGCAGATGCTCACTGGACTTGAGTGTAGAGTAGTGTACCTCCTCAAGATTGGAAAAAGTGAGACGGAATGTGTTTAGATGCTGGACAAACGAGAAAATGCTAAAGAACTTCTTCAGAGAAAAGAATAAACTAGGGGAGGCGGTGTATTGGGTAACATGGAGCGAGGAGGATGGATGGTGGTATGTGGCGTGGTCGAGCAATAATAATTGAGCAGCCACGGACTTCACGACTAGCAACGTAGAATGACTAGAACTTCATTATGAAGTATGCACATGAAAAAATATTGTTTAAAGATAGCTAAATATTACTAGAGTTACATGGCATTGTCTACTTCAAATGTCACCAATATTGAGTTGAAAACTGATTTTTTTGTTTGCAGGTTGGTATGCTGATGACGAAGTGTTAAATACAGCGATGTATTCCAGGATTGTATTGGTTAAAACATGCTCCATTTAGTTGGTAGGGTTATTAACTTCATATGGATATATGAATATTTGATATTTTTTCGAGAAGAATGAAAAATGTGTACATCTCAAAAATCGTGGTATATTCCCTTCCCCCTCTCGAAGAAATATCAAATAATTTTTATCCCACAAGAAGTTTATAACCCTACCACCTATAAGGTGCATGCTTTTACCTATACAATCATGGAACACATCGCTGTATGAACGCTTCGTTGCGTCAAATTAATTAAGATGCGGGGTTTAAAGATCAGAATTTAATATTATTTGCTTTTATAGCATAACGGAAAATACTAAACGACACATTGTCAAAACATTTATAACAGACGCGAAACCGTCCTTACGGAGTCAGCCATAAGTCACTATCGTTGACATTGAAAATAATGTGATTATTTAAGAATATTCAATTGTAGTAATCAACTTTCGATTTATGAAATCTATTCATTAAGGCAAGTAACAGCAAAAATTCCATTTCAATATTATAAACCATACAACACCTACTATATAAAAAAACGACAGGGAGAACAATTTTAGGTAGACTATATTATCCAGTTTTATAATTTATATCCATCATGGTTATCTGTAGGATTTTATAAGGCTCAATATTAGTATATTTACATAGGTTACATGATCGTTCATCCATTTCTCCCGACATTTGAGTTCGGATTTGTTAGTAAATGTTTTTTTTTTATTACTTTTCATGAAATTCTCCATTTTTTCTTTTATTATAACTTTTTTCCTTCTTTACAAATGCTTATATATACAGGGTTGGGATAAAGTATGGAACCAAGTAAATATCTTTCAAGCGAAAACAGGATATTTATGAATATTTGCAGGTAAGTGCAATGGAACACAATGCATCTGATGTACATTTTTTTTGTTGATAATATACTTCCGGCTTAACCGGAACAACTTCTTTCATTTAAATGGGACACCCTATATATTTTTACCGATTTTAGAAGAGCTTGTTATTTTGAATTCATCATACCGAGATTAGTGTGAAAAAAATTGTGAAAATGAGTAATACAGCACTTTAATCAACCTTCTTTGAGTTCAACTTAACTAAGTATGTATGGATTCAAAATAACAAGCTCTTTCAAAATCTGAAAAAATATAGAGTGTGTCCCATTTAAATTGAAGAATGAATAGCATTTCCGATTAAACGAAAAGTATATTATCAAGAGGAAAATGTACATCAGAGCATTTTGTTCCATTGCACTTACCTGCAAATTTTTATAAATATCGTTCTTTTCATTTAAGAATGGTACTTTATACCAACCACGTCATTCTATATTTATGAAATGTTTCCATGCTTTTCTATCTTTTATTAATGTTTTAATCTTCCCAGGATTTGTCTCCCTTCTGTAATATTTTACCAACCATTTTGATCAATCTCTGTCTTGGCTTACCTCTTTTTTTACTTTATTTATATTCTTGCGTTAAACATGACGCATATAAATTCAATTGCTGATGCTCTCGAAAGAAAATAGATAAGTGATAAGTTTTTCATTTATTTATGTAGAACAGCTGTAAAGAAATATTGCAATGAGGGAGTCCTAACAGTTTGCAGAAATAGCAATTTGTTCAAAGGTTCCTATTAAATTCGCACAAATCATTTATTGCTTTGTGTGAATGAGATTATGAAATTAATGATTATTCATTGGACGGGTATGATTTATCACAATAAATGACTAAAAATGCGGATAGCTAGTTCATATTTTGTAGATATCTTAAAATAAGGAGTTGTAAGACAAAAAGACGTATTTAGTGATAGTAAATCCAATTTTGAATCATCGCCCTCGGTTTCGATCCACTATTCAATCATTACACACCTGTTACCGTATTTGTCAATCTTATTTAGCTTAATAATCATTTTCATATAATGCTTAGTTCTATTTTTAGTTTATATATTTTTTGTATTGTAAAGTTAGTCTAGATTGGAATCTAAATTTTCAGGTTTTTTAAGTGATAAAGATAGTTTTTAAAAACATATTCGCACTTAATTAAAAGTGCGCGGCGCTAGAGACAATGCTAGACCTTCGACTACATTAGGTTATAATGTGCAAAGAAAAGATAGCCCTAAACCGACTGAAAAGGGCATCGGACCATGACGTGTTTCATGGGAGAGGACACAGAAGTAAGGCATGTAGATAACGACATCCTTAAAATGCTCAACGACCACATGACCACCAGATATATCTTTCGCAAGAACTTCGAGATTGTCATTTAAGATCGAAAGGAGCTTTAGGAAGAGAACGCACCACCACTCAGTAGAGCGAATGAACTGATCTGGTACACGGATCAAGGAATGAACTCGGCACGGAGCGGCGTATACAGCAAGTCGAGCAAATACGAAGAACAATCAGAAAAAAATGTCTGGTGGACAAAGACGACACAAAAGAATGCAATGACGAGACTAGGCAAGGTGCAAAGACTTGCTTGTCTTAGTAGTGCAGGGTGCATGAGAATCACGCCAACGGCAGCACTAGAAGCCTTATTTGGCCTTTCTCCATTATATCTCGTGATAATGGGGGAAGCAAGGATGGGACTATTTAGGCAGCAAGATAACCTGAGCAACAAAACAGTTAGATCATGACACATATCTGTTAAAGACATCATAAGTGAAGCCATTCTAGATATGAAAACAGACTATATGGCCACTAAACTTCTCCCGTCCTAAATATGAGGTAGAAATACATCACAGAAGGGACTGGCAGACCCAAGCAGACTGAAATTTCCCCGAGGAGAGACCTGGTACACAGACGGGTCACAGACTGGGGAAGGAACAGGAGCAGGGGTGTATAGTGAAATGAGAAACACAAGAGGCTCTTTCTCACTAGGTAAACATACCTCTGTATTTCAGGCAGAGATCTATGCCATCCTAGAATGTGTCAGAATTAACAAATATAGGACTGACACTCATAGGATAAACATACTAACTGACAGCCAGGCAGTCCTTGCAGCTTTAAATAGCCGCAAGGTAACATCCAGACTAGTGGAAGAATGCCAGAAAGAACTAAATGAACTAGCAGACCACATTAAAGTAAGATTGGTGTGGGTGCCGGGACATAATGGTATTTCTGGAAATGAACAAGCTGATGAACTCGCGAAAAGAGGTTCAGCAACAGCATATGTTGGACCAGAACCAGCTCTTGGGACCACGAAGAAGGTAGTCCGAGAGCAAATACAAAAATGGGTACAAAGCCAACATAGACTTCATTGGAGGAACACTCCGAAGCAGGTACACAGTAAAACCTTCATAGGCATCTGAACGGCTCCCAAAACGCACAAAAAAAAATAATCAGAAAAAATAGCGAAAGACTGCTCTCAATGAGCAGGAACAAACTACGCACCATAACGGGGCTATTTTCGGGACACTTTCTCACAAAGGAGCACCTGAACTTAATAGGTCTGTATAACGGAGACCTTACATGCAGAAGATGCAAAAAGGATACCAAAACAGCTCTGTATATATTATGCAACTGTGAGACGCTCGACTACAGGAGGCATAAACTGTATGGTAGACCCCAAATGACTCCAGAAAACTTCTACAATCAACCGGCTAAGAGCCTATATGAGCTAATACAGGGAACGGACTGTCTAAATAGGCTGTGTAGCCAGAATACTGGAAGGATCCACAATAAGCCCAAGAGGCTGAGGTGGTACCGACCAAGGGACAGCTCTCTTTCAAAAAAATAAAATAAAAGTTAAATGACGCAGTCAGTAAAATAGCTGTTTAAAGCAGTCGGTTCATTTCTATGATTTGTTGACTATTCAAACAGGGAGAAGTTTAAATTTCAATTTTGTAACTCTTTGTTGGTTGAATCCATTAGCTCAAATAGAAGATTTGCAAGGAGACAGAAAACTCAAGAAGATATTGTGTGTTCCTGTTAGCTTCGAGACAATGAAAAAGATCTTTCTCCTAACCTTTCCAAAACTTTTACCTTTAAATAATACAAAAATGAAATGGCTACTCCACAATTACATGTCTTAAAAAAGAGAACAACTGAACATAATTCTAGACTTCAGTGGCAATAATGCTTTACTTCCTAGGTTCACAGAAAAATTAGTCACAACATTTTGTAATACTGCAGATGTGGGAAATTTGCTATATGAATATTTGATGTCCAGCATCATAGATAAAATAAAAAGTGAAGCATTAATAAATATTTCTTCATGCAGTATTAAAACTTGGAAAACCTCAAGGATGCTTTAATCAATAAATTTGCGAGATATTTACACATTAGATATTAAATTGTCCGAAATTAAACAAGGAATTGACCTTTCGAATTTCATAATAGGATTCAACATATAAGGAACTTACGAATCACTAACCTTATAACCAATCAAATGTTCATGAGCATGAATTATTTCAAGAATTTGGCGCTGATAGTATTGCGGTTTAAAAGAACCCTCAAGAACATTCAAGATATTGCTTTTCAGGTTTATACTAGTCAAAATAATCAACAAGAAAATGTTTTACGAATACAAATTCAGAAAATTATTTCGACAAAAATAAAAGTGACTTCCAAAATAATGTGGAACATATGCAGCCACCTCCTAGGCCAAAGCCAATGCAGAATTATCAAAATACAAATAGAAATATTCCTCCCAATCCAAAAAATCATCAATTTCTTTGAACTCATCTAATAGGAATACTATCAATTTTATGGTTCAAATGTTTTCAAACATTCAAATATTCCAAAAAACAAGAATAAAAAAAATTTACATTTTACTAACTGTAAATATGTTTTAAAAACTATCTTTATTTCTTAAACAACTTAAAAGTTTCGATTTCAGTTATAGACTAACTTGTACAAAAAAAATGTCCATTTAATAACCAGGAGGAGTAATTTGAAAAGCATTACTCACACCACTAAAAGTTACCAGATTAGTTACTAAAGGGTGCGTTTCGAAAAAGTAGTCAACAGTCGTGATCCAAATCTATTAAATATGCCTTGATTGATGAAAAAATCAGCCACCCATAGCCATAAGTCGATTTCTCGTTTGTTAGTAGATAATTTGGATGTTTATTGTAGATATAAGATGAATGTATTTGATTTTTGACTGTCCTAAATCACCTTATATAGTTTTACCGGACTAAGCGAAGAGCTGGTACTCAAGTAGAAGGATCCGTAATTGCAGATATTCAATACAATTGCTTACTGAAGTTTTTAAAGGAACAGTTTCAACAAAACTTAGTGAAAATAATAAAATGACAAGAGCAGATACGATGACAAAATTAATTATATTTATCTGTCAATACTATCAAAAATGTAAATTATCAGCTGTCTTTACTAGAAAATGTGTTTTCGATTATTTACTTTTGGCTGCTAGTAGCAGCTCGTAGTGACTGAATTTTGTTCGTTTATTACGGACATTAAATGTTTGACGTTTGTCCGGTTTGACTTTTATTTAAGGGTTAAGATTGTGCCGATTACGATCTTACTGAAAATATTTAAATATGCAAAATTAAACAATAAATCATAATCGAAAACTGTTCTTTTAAAAACACAGGAAATTCATTAATAATATCAGATGATAGTTCGGATGATGACATGATGAGACAAGTGGTTTTGAGGATCCTAAAAATCGTGTTCGTTTTGCTTAAAACTCGTGACGACTGAGGCGTCACGCACATATGCTTGAAGCCCAAATAAACGAAAGCAACAAAAGTGTTGTTTGAAACTGGACTGAATCTGACCAATCAGTGGTCTACAGATTTGCCAACTTAAATTCAAATTACTCCTGGTTTTTAAATGAAGTATAATAAAATACAACTAAACATAAAAGAAAAGGAAGTGGGAGCGACAAACGAATAAAAATTATCAAGCTAAATATATATGCAACCTAAGGTTAACAAATACAGAAACATACTCTCCATTTCGATACACTTTTCAAAGATGATGACAAGGTACATACTCTCGCTTTCAAAATATCCTAAAGAGAAACAGTTGCTCCCATCGATGATCCGCGCTATACGCTATGCAGAATTATTCTCTAAATAAATGATTCGGTTTTGTTAAAAAACTGTATTTGATTGGCTGTTATGGAAACACAATAAATTTTAAAAGGTCGCAGTATAGTGCCGAGCAGGCTATCTTACTATTATAAAACCAATTTCAGCAGATGGTTATTTTACCATATGGCTTTTCAATAAAAAATTCAACAAGTTTGTGATTATTATACAGGGTGATTGATTAGTGCAATGAAGCTCAGTAGGTCTGATGATGGAAGATAACTCCATTGTAGTATGTCTTTATACAGTCTGACAAAAACCCTAAATATAAAAATTTTCGACGTAAGTAATTATTTTGCTAAATGATTTTGAACTTTCCAACAATATTTTGGAGTCTTTGTACAATTATTGTCGGTCGTAAGTGTTGAATTGTTTTATTATCCATTTGTTAAAAATAGTGTAATCAAATTTTGAAACCAAAAACAAAAATGTAGAGTTTTCCTATTTCAGATACTATGTGAAAAGCCCTTTGAATAAACATCCCATTTTGAAGTTTTAACACTTAAAGATACCACTAGCAGCACAAATGCTCCCTAGTTAATATTTAGACACAATATTAATTACCATTTTTGACTTTTGTTAAAAATTAGGTATATGGATGAGACTTTGAATCTTATTGTTGGCATTACATTGAAAACAAATGAAAATATATTTTATTCAAAACAGACTTTTTTTTGGAATACCCTTATAAAATGAGCATATGACATTCTTAATGTACTTATACTTTTTTTCTCAAACTTTAAACTTGGACTGATACTATTCCAAATAATTATTCTCGTAATCAACTAGTTCCTTTGGTATTTGTGTGTATTAGCAATAATTACAATAAAACTGGTTCCTATGACGTTTTCCCTCTTTGTGGAGGTGAAGAGGCCCGACGTTATGAGACTTCGTCTTTTTGAAAAAGCCTTCTTTGGGGCTCGGGAGTATAATGGAAGCGAGCACGCAGGTGTTGGGGAGAACCAGGTACTGAAGAGCTCTCTGAAAGCCTTCGAGGAGGAGGTACTGGAGGTGTCGGGGACACGTACCTGGGGAAAATATGAAATATTACAAAAGGTGATTCAATATTTCTCTAGGCACTAACCTTCGTGATAAACTAGGAGAGTTGCTAGAATGGTTTTCTAAGAAATGTCTCCGTAGAGCTAGGGGGCTTTGGTTATCGGGGCTAGAATGCCTGTTAAGTCGAGGAGGGGGTTCTGGGCTTTGGTGCCTTGAGGATCTTCCACTTCGGTCTCCACTTAGCTGCAATTTTATGTATGAGGCAAAACGTTTCTTTCCTAAAACAATAAATACATTCATTTATCTGAGAAAATACAAAATAACGTTCAATTTCCTCCCCATCAATAAAGTTGAATATACATATTATAATTGAAAAAATGGTATAGTGATCATACGATAACTGAAAGAAAACAAACCGACTACTGCAATAATAAGAGTTACTATACAGTGCTATTCAAAAGTACCCTCCTCCATCGTATCTTTTGAACGGTTACACTTACATTAATAAAATTTGGAGGGTGAAAATGGAATGTAAACTTCTCTACGAATGGTAACACGTGGCGTAATAGTAATAGATGATGTCACAGTGCCACTCTCGTTCGAAAGGCATTGACGTCTACAATCTACATAGCGATATTAATTTTGTTTGGGTTTAAACTAATTTTGACGGATAAATTAAATAGATACCAAAATTATTGAAATAATTTTTTTAAATTTAATAAATCAAATATCAACAATGGATTCTTATAGCAAGTGTTCGAAATGTGCTCCGTATACTTCCTGACAGTAATACATCCTATTAGTAAACTCTTGTCGTACTCGTTCGAATGTGTCAGCTGAAATTGCATTGAATTCTTCAATAATTATTCCTTCCAAAACGCCAATTCTATCTGGTGCCGTAGTATAACCTTGGACTTCAAGTACCCCCATAGAACAAAATCTAATAGTGTCATATCTGGTTATCGAGGTGGTCGATATATCTACCTCGATATTCTTCATCCAGATAACGTCTTACTGCACCATAATAATGTGCAGGAGCACCATTTGTTGAAATGTTATTTCCAGATGGCCGAATCAAGCTGAATAATCTTCCAGAATTTCAAGAATTAACGGCTCAATTGCATTTTAAAACATCTTCAGATACACTTCACCGCTTAAATTTAGGAAAACAGGACCAACTATGTGGTTGCCCAACATACCTGCCCAAACATTGACTTTTTCTGGAAATTGGGTATGTTGTTCACGAATGGTGAGGATTTGTGTCACTCTAATACCTTACATTTTGTGGATTCACATTTCCATCGAGGCAAAAAGTACTTTCGTCACTAAAACAGATTGTTTTTGTGTAATGTGGGTTTAGACCAATTTTATTTGTCATACATTCACAGAATTCGAGTATTCTGTCGGGGTCGTCATTTGAGAGGTGGTTCACCATTTTTAACTTGTATGGATGAAATTTATTTTTAGCCAACACTGTCTGTACTGTACTTTAACTTACTTCACAGATAGACGCAACTTTAGTTGAAGAGGAAGTAGGGTTTACTACCATTTCAGCAACTATATCAATATTTCACTAAATGTTGGTCGACCAGATCGCATCTTGAACACTACCTGTTGCTTCAAACTTGTGATGAAGCTCCCTCAAATAAGTCTTCGAGTTGGGCGATCTGGGAATCTCTCATTCAATAAACTTTCCGCTTCATTGAGATTCTTTCTAGATTCACCAATTATTAAGATAGCTGCTACTTTGTCGGCTTGAGTACGTACCATTTTGCCTATGTAAACTCTTCAACGTCTCGTTAAACAATAATAAAATCAAATATTTAAGCTATTTAGAAAAACTTTGCAAAGCAACAAATACTATTAATCTTCAATATTTAAATGTAAAATAATAATTTTGGTATGTATTCAATTTATCAAAATTAGTTTAAAGCCAAACAAAATTAATATCGCTATGTAGCCAATGTCAATGCCTTTCGAACGAGATATCACTTGCCATAAGGTCCTATTTAAAATTATTGGACAGAGTGGCACTGTGACGTCATCTATTACTATTACGTCACCTGTTACAATTCGTAACGTTTACAACATTTTATTTTAACCCTCCAAATTTGATTAATGTTAGTGTAGCCGTTCAAAAGATACGAGGGGGGATGGGACTTTTGTATACCACTGTATATTTATTAACCGATTGCATGCTTTTAGCCAATTTGCGTTGTCGGAAAATGATCCTGCAATTGTGACCAATGTATTTCGCTGCCACTGGCTTAAAATCACAGTTTGATGATGATGCTGAAGGTATATCTTACGGATGAAAGTATATTCTCATTATTGATAAGATTTCATTACATGGTTATCTGAAGATAATAATAGGCCTAGTATCAGGATGGGTATATAAGTTATACAATTAATAGGCATCAGTAAAATTTGTATTACATTTATTTGCAGAGCAACTTGATATATAATAAATCACTGTAATAATTGAGCAAAGTGATGACAACAACAATAAATATGAAATTGGTGAATATGTTTATATGCCATAAAGTACTTTAGTTGCATACTCATTTCATAAATATTAAGTTCCAGAAGATACTAAATTTTGTGGAGAAAGAGAACATAGTGCCAAACCTAGTACTTCAACTAGTACAAGTGCTGCAGCCAGTTTAAATGCTAGGAACTAAAAAATACGTTTGACGTAGGTGGCCAATGTTTTAAATAATATTAGTTACCGTTATTTTCATTTCGATTAAAAATTGAGTGGATGCCGTTATCAAATTATATATCATAGCAAACCTGATTCTTCAGCCTCCTTGACCATCTGTTGCTGTTTCTGTTGATGATAAAATCTTTGGAGTATTATGGGACTAGTATTTCCGCAGTTGTACTGTGGTTCTTCTACATGAAATTGTGTTCTGAGCGGAAGAGGTGAAGCACTGGGAGACTGCCATCTCGTTTCACTGGCTACTCTTCGATGTTGGTAGGGAACATGTGATGAGGTTGAAAACGTTTCCAAAGGTTTACGGGTATTTGGTGGTGAAACTAATGAAATATCTGCATTCTTCTATAAAAAAATATAATTCATTATAAATATTTTGTTATACAACATTATTATATACAGTGCTTTTCACAACGACCGGCCATTAGACGTTTTTCAAAAAGTAAGTAGGGTAAAATGATAACATTTTGTATTAGAGGCTTTTTCAATATTATCATTTTCCTCTTTTTCTCTTAAGTCAATATACCTTTATTGTTTTCCAGATATATATTTCTTTTAATAATCATATATTCCTGAGTAATTTATGCAAAGTTGAATTGATAATTAAAAAACAATCGCAAGCTTAATTATTGTTTTGACGCATGTAGGACATTTTATAAACAAAAATTATTTGAGTTGTAACAAAAATTTCGTGAAACTCCATTTTTCTCCATGTATTAACATCTTGTTGACCATTGTCGACCTATCGGTTTTATAAGAACTACTAGAATCTAACGGTAATTTTCAAAGTGAACTGTGACTTCTAGACGGGTGTACATAGGATTTCAGCGATCGTATATTTCTTCATTTTTTAGGTACTCGTCGAGAAAACGAGAACACATATAGATCTCGTACAGACTACAGAGAACAAGTGAACAGTGAAACTTGTAACGTAATCTTGTAAATCTACTAGTTCTGTGGTGTGGTTTTTTTTTATATGTTTTCCCTTAGTCAAATTTTGCATCTTACAGTTGACGAAAAACTAATGTCAGCTGTCAACACATATTTGTTTGGCTTTGTTTGTGTTACTGATAGTGCCTATATTGGATAGGTACTAATTTTTATTCTACCTCTGTTTGTGATTTGTGAGACTCTGATCTGCTTTTATTATTGCAAATACCATCGAGAAGAAACAAATATATATTGACAGCCATCAGTTTTTCGTCAAATGTAAGATGTAAAATACAACAAAATAAATAGACCTGCATACTTTTCAGGTACAACTCCAAACTTTTTTGGTACAACATGAGTGGTGAAGATACTCAGAAGAAAAACCAAAAATTGATCGGAAAAATCAGTTCCTCATAAGACTAACATTTTTCAGTATATTTTGTTCGTTATGTTGGCAACAATTTCCTTGTATAAAACTCGTCCATTATTGCTTGAAGCAACGTCTATTTTATACCAGATTTTGTCTATTTGTAAGCAGTTGTGTGATAATTTTTTTCTTTGAAATTTTCACACATGTATGGGCCTTTTCAGTAGATTCTCAAGTCTCAATAATAATTTGTTTATTTGAAAGGTTGCTGATATTTTTTCATCTTGTTGAACACTAGTTTTACCTTGGGGCAAATGACGTCATAGAGCTTGGCAGTGTTTTTTGTCAGCATAGCATCAAATAGGCAAATCAATAGAGCATGCAATTGAAGTAGTTTTGACATAAATCCTAGTAAAAAGCGGATGATGCCATCATATGAAAGACATTACATGTATCATTTTGAGTTTTGGACACTCAAATGTTTTTCAGTAATTTCATAAAAAAATTTAAAATGCAAATAGACGTAGGTACTTTTCTTAGTTTTTCATTTAACGTATAAAGTATTAAAGCAATCTTAATGATGGGTATGGAAAAAACGTAAGTCATTAAAATGCGATTTCATAAGTAATGTATTCCTTATTTTCCTGAATCTAATACCGTACTGATCCTACAAAACCATTTTCAATTTTTCTCTTCACAGGAATATCTAGTAATAATAAATCAAGTTTTAATAAAATATTGGGGAGAATTTTTGGTTGACGTTTGTCAGAACTAGTTATGGAGATAAATATTGTATACATATACAGAGTGGAAACCACTTATGGAATAAAATTCTTTGTCATTATGTTAGGAAACTATCAAAAATGCCGAGACACATCAACTTTTGAATTGAGTTGTGCGTTATGTATACATAAATTTAAATGTTCACGCAAGTATGCCATAGTCGGTGTTGTTTTTTAATGAAACACCCTGTATATTTGCATATTTTTGAAATCCTTTCAATGAACCGATTCCAACAAACTAATTATGAATTATACAGGGTGAAATTTTAAAATTAATAATTTATTACACTTGAAATATTGGTACTTTTTTAAATTAGCCAAGTATGGATTTATCAAAAATCTAAACTAACTAATTATTAGACATATTTGTATATTAAACAAAACCTGCTACGTCCATGAATTTTATCAAGAATACCTAAAAATTGCCTAAAAACGCCAATAATTGGACAAAATCGGTAAATAATGTGGATTGTTTTCTATTCTGTCAGTTGTTGATGTGTTGACAGTTTATACTGAAAAAGTAGAAAGTAGTGTCAAACACTCTTTCCCTTGTCGACATAACAATGAAATATTCAACTGAGACTCACCGAATTGAGATTCTAATGATGATAGCGTACGGGGATAACTGCAGAAGTCAAGTTGAAGTGGCAAACTTATTTAATCACAGGTATCTCGAATTGCCGAATATTCCACAAAGCACTGTGTCTAAAATTAATGCACAATTCAGAGAACTTGGACAAGTCAAACCATTGAAAAGAAAACCACACTTCGTTGAAGATGATGTGAAAGTGTATATTTTGTTGAGTGTCGAAGAGAATCCAAATTCAAGTACACGTCAAATTGCCCGTGAAAATAATGTTAGTCATACAACTGTTCTAAGATGTCTTCATAAAGATAAACTTCATCCCTACAAATTAACTTTTGTGCATGAGTTAACAGAAGAGGATCCAGGTCGTAGAATGGATTTCTGTGAAAAATTAATGAATAAGCTGAACAGAAATGAGATAGCTCTTGGTAGCATTCTTTTTTCTTGACGAATCAACATTCACATTGAATGGAGAGGTAAACCAACAGAACTGTAGATATTGGTCAGCAGAGAATCCTAATTGGATGCGTGAGACACATACTCAGTACCCTCAAAAGGTGAACGTTTGGGCCGGTATCATAGGCGACCATATTATTGGTCATATATTTATAGATGGAAATTTGACAGCTAAATAATATTTAAGTATGCTTAGAAATGAAGTTATTCCTGCGTTGCTAAACTTATATCCCAATGCAATAGATTCTAGCTTACCGAATGAAAATGTTTGGTTCCAGCAAGACGGAGCAACACCCCATTATGCTTTAATGGTAAGAACTTTTTTAGATGAAATTTTCCCCAATGAATGGATTGGATGAAGAGGTACTATTGAGTGGCCAGCTAGATCACCAGGCCCAGATTTTTTTCTGTTGGGTTATGTCAAGAACAGAGTATATGCAACACAACCAACTGGCATTGTAGACCTCAAAGACAGGATAACTACAGAAATACGGAGTATTTCACCTCAAACTTTAAACAAAGGTAAGGAGGAGTTCTATAGGAGACTGTGCTATGGCCAACAACTAGGTGGAGAACATTTTAAGCATTTATTTTAATGTATAAAAATCAAATACATAAGGTATTTTATGTATGTGTTTAATAACTGTAAAAATTTCACCCTGTATAATTCATAATTGACCATACATTATTTAGTTTGTTGAAATCGGCTCATTAAGGGGATTTCAAAAATATGTGAATATACAGAGTGTTTCATTAAAAAAAAAACAACACCGACTATGGCATACTTGCGTGAATCAACCTGTACATTTAAATTTATGTTTATATAGCGTACAACTCAATTCAAAAATTGACGTGTCTCGACATTTTTTTTATAATTTTTTAGAATAATTTCATTCCATAAGTGGTTTCCACACTGTATGTATATCTCCATGGTTTTTGACAAAAGTGGTCAATGGGCACGGTTCGAGGCTATTTGGTCACACACCATACAATAAAATGTTCATATTGTGTCTCAATTTCCAAATCTGAATCATAACCAATAAGATATGGTACCTTACCTGACATTTATTTTCCAATTGATCTTTCAGTGATGCGACGTGGTTTTGATAAGATTGAAAGGTACAGTAACTTCTAGGCGGTTGAATTGATGACTCTTGTGACTGATTGTCTCTGTGAAAATAACTGTGCCGAGAAATATGAGACACTTTTTTTTCCGGTGGAGATGATGCTGGTGCTGTATGGTTAAGGGACGGTTTACCATTGATTGAAAAGGGTGAATTTACGGATGAAGGCGATTGTTGGGTTTGAGGAGGTTGACGACCGGTGAAAAACTGACGGATGGAGTGGGCAGTTGAATTTTGTCTGTGAAAAAACAGATAGTTAAAATTTGCACCAACAATATTTTTGTTTCTATTTAAATATAAATTGATAGCAGTGGTTGGATTGGAACCACACTGCATTTATTAAATTTATTAGTTTTTTCAATCAACATCTTCATATTGGTTCAAATCTATCGTTTATGATGTATGCAAATGAAAACTTTTCTATTTATTGGTGTATATACTATCCATAAATGGAAAAAGGCGAAAATAAGCAAATAACTTTTCACCTATTTATTTAACTCCAAAATGACAATCATTTGGGGTGAGACACAAACACCAATGTATAATAAATCATATTTTTCAAGGTATATGGTACGTTTGTTAGATGGTATTTATTCATTGTCAGTTTGAGGTGAGACACATACACCAATGTATAGCTCAACCATATTTATTGTCAAAAATCTTGCACAATAAATGTTTGCGACAACACATTATAGAAGTGATAAAATCACACTTTATCGCTCCATTTGATTTCCTACACATATTCATTGCATAATTTAAATGTTTGGAAGCAATTTCGTTACTAACCAAAGTTTTGGGTTGTAAAATTTGGAAAGCTAAACACAACATCAACCCTCTTAAACTTTGATCAATATATGAAAAGTGTTGAAAAAAAATGTAATAAATTTGATTAGTAATATTATCAATATTGGGAATTCCCTCTATTTTTTTTAAGATAGGGTAAATGCATGCAATTAGCGAAACACATCTAGCACATACTGGTTACATCTTTGTACAAACACTAAAATATTTGTTAACATTTTTAATAATTAATAATATTAAGTTTTTACAAATTAGCTCAACGAACCTATGCTCACAATTTCAATTAAATAATACATACAGTAAGTCATTAGTTGAGCTAATTCGTATTTATTTTCAATCTATGACCTTCATATACAATTTATTTACCTTTATATGATGAATTCACTATTGAATTGTACAACTTAATAAATGAGAAATATACAGAAAACCGTTGTTTGTGCTATCAATAGACAGGAAAAATATTGGCAATTTTGCAGAGCTGTGTTAGGGAGCCTAGATTCTTGGAACTCTCTTAGACTACAGTTTGCATTCAGGGGCGTGTGTTATTTTTGTTTTAAAGGAGTATTTAAAATAATATAGTAGTATCTATTTCTTGGTTGAGTGAGGGTGATTCCCTATATATTGCCATAATACCAACGGATCTCCAAGTGATTATTATATTTTGACTTTATTTTCAATTCTAAAATTTGAACATGTTTACCACATTCAAGTACATATTCGATAGTATAGATACGTGCATGAAAATGTAAGAGGATATTTTAGTCTAGCTCCCGTTATTATTGGGAAGGAATTAACTGGTTACCTGTTATCAGGTTTTACCTACATTTTATCAAACCTGATAAAAAATCAATTTCAGAGTTCGTCAATAGCTATCACCATGCGGTTTGCCACATTTTGTTACGAATTTGATCTAGTTCTATTATAATTCACAATAATCATGTGTTTCCATTGAACATTCTTACGAAGAACAAATTTCAATTTTTTCCTTTCGATAGTACCCTCTACCTATGACAATTAAAACTAATTGCAATTTTTTTTTTTTTTATTCAGCTTAAAGAGCTTTGTGACAGCTCTGGTACAGGCACTAGGTACAATACATACAATATGATACATTCGTTTATATACATGAAATGGATAAATAAAATATAATTAAATTTTGTTGAATAGATGTTCTTCTTTCAGGAATTGGATGACTGTCGTTATTTGGTTTGGGCAGTTTAATATTTCTTGAATGGATGTTTTAATTCCCAGCTGTTGGCGACGTTTTGCATATAATGGGCAGTTAACTAGTATGTGTTCAACTTTTAATGGGGAATGGCATTGTTGGCAGTTTTGTTGAGGGGAAGAGCTCATCAAGTGGCCGTGCGAGAGACGTGTGTGACCGATACGTAATCTTCTGGCAACGACCTTCTCGTTTCTTCGTAAATCGGGAATATTGAATTGGTCAACAGTGGGTTGAATTTTATGTAGGAATGTGACTGAGTGGTTCCAATGATTCTGCCAATGCAGACGAGTGAGTTTTTTCATGCAAATTTTCAAGTCACTGAAGATTTGCAAACTAATTATGTTGGTGTTGGATGAAGCGGCTTCTTTAGCATAACGATCAGCTATTTCATTTCCAGTTATGCCTATATGTGAAGGGATCCATATGATATTGATGGTAACATTGTGAAGAATCAGGTTTTGATATGTGTCGTGAATGCGTTGAACAAGAGGATGAGTGGTGAATAAATTATTGATAGATTGAATGGATGAGAGGGAGTCTGTGCAATTGTTTTATAAGTTTGTGCGGAATTTTGCCCTCTTTCTATTTCTCTTATTTAACACTTGGTTTAATTGGGCATATTTCACAAAAAACTGGTTTTTAAATTTTTCTTTACAGGTTATTCCCCCTAGCGCTCAACCTAGAAACTTGAAAGTTATTTCCAGCAATTTATCTCAGCCACTTTTACCAAGGAATAGTTTCTGATATATAGCCGAGAGATCGGCTTATTGGACCACCCGGTACAATTTGTAATCAATGTAACTGGGGTGCGTTCGAAAACTTGGTGTGTCGTATAAAAATCACACAGTAGCCGTTCGAAAAGTCGGTGTGTATACAAAAATAGTACGGACAGTAATAGTTCGAAAAGACGGTTGTCACATACTGGTGCGCGCACCAAACACTCTAGTCCCGACTAGGGTGAAATTTAAGCTGACAGAAAGTCACATATATGACAGCTTACGCATTTGAATTTATTCTGCCGATATGAACTCTTAGATGTCAAATATTAATTTTAAATTATTAAATGAATTATAAAAAAGAAAAAGTAAGGAGCAAGTTACATTGGGGAAAGGTAGAAAATAAGCAGGATTCCAAAAGCAATTGGTTGATTTTGGACAAGCCTACAAATCTTTTGGAGGTTACCCGATCTGCAGCCAAAATGCATTTTCTTCTTAAACATTTTCGCTGCTCGTCCATTCCTTAAATCAATTTAAATCCCAAGAAAATATTCAGAGAAAGAATTGATGATTTGAATGACTTGAATGACTAAAGGACCCCGCACTTTTTATAGGTAAAATGGTTCTCCTTTCCAATTTGATTTGTCAACAACCAAACAAACATAACCTTAAAAATGTTTGACAGAACACACTCCATAACCGTTCGAAAACCTAGAGCGAGCTTAGCACACCGTAGTGAGTTTTTACCCCCACTCCTTGAAATAATTTTCATACCAACAACCAGCTTCTCGAACGCAGCCCTGTATTGTAAATACTGAACTTCCAATGACTCTAGTGGTTGACGCAGTATGTTGAATAAAAATAATAAAAAAACATCATTAAAAAATAACTAACTCGATAGTAATAGTCGGACGCCAAACTTGTTACTAGTTACAACGTTACTATGGTATAGTGTTTCTATTGTTAATTTGAGGACCCCTATTTTTAATCCCATTGAAGAAAGAAGCCGCCCAGTGGCGTGCATAAATTTTTTTTATAAATTCTAATATTGTGAAATAATGTTTTTCAAATGTAATTCAAATGAATAAAGTGGATAAAATTAACCTGCATCCGTAACAGTGCCTAGTTTAATTACATTATAAATCGTTGTAATCCCGATTTTCGTCAATTCGTGAATTCTCGCGATAACCGTATTATCAGAAATTACAGAATTTTCTTGTTTTTAACACGCGTACATATTTAAAACAACGCGTTGACACTGAACATGTAAATCTTTGTTTTTAAATTCGGCCCTATCATCATTTATTGCTAAGTCATTTGCTCGTGGCGCCAAATTATTAGATTCCCGCGCTTCATCTTGGACTGTCGTTTCAAATGGTCTCCAAAACGCCATTCTAATTAATTAGAAATGAATTATATTCCCAAAACTTACCCTAACGTCTACGAACAAATAAATATTATTGTATATTGATATCAATTCACTCAACTCCACGAACAAATAAATATTATATTGATATCAATTCACTCAATAAAGGTATTATTATTTCATTAAAAACTCAGTCAACCAGAAAATAGATACTACTATATTATTTTAAATAGGTCTACATATAAATATACAATTAGAATTACACACGCCTATGAGACTAATGAATCTAAACAGAACTAAGGCCATTAAATTTTTTATGTTATAGTGGACCACCGTAGTAGCTACCCGAATTTTTCGATATTATGAGCAATATTTCACTCGGTAACTGACCGATGCACCTGCGTTGCCAGATTTTCATAATATATCGGGCTTACATGAAGTTGTTCTAATTAATTTCTCTTCTTATAACAGTTTCGAGCGACTTTTTTTAATTCTTACAAATAAATTTATATTATGTATTTTTTATTGAATATTTCCAAACTAGAGAAAATCATGAGCTAACAGTATTTTGAAGTAATGTGAAACATGTAAAATGAGCACAACAATTTCAGAAAATATATGTGACAACATTGCTTTATTTTATGGTCCTCAAACTAACTTTGGTCAAAGTATAACTATTGTATAGGTATTCTATTCGAGTTCTATGACTTTAATAAATATGGAATTTATTGTAAATTAACGTAATTTGGAAGTACTTTTTTCCCATTTTATACACGTTTTATTTCCGAAAGTACTATAAATATTGTATATACCTGGTGGCTGAAGTAAGATTCTCAATCCCTCGGGAAATTTATGACCCACCCTTCGGTCGGGCCATAAACTTTTTCTTCGGGATTAAAAGGACTACTTTAGCCTTGCGGAATAAAATATACTGACCCACCCTTCGGTCGGGCCATAAACTTTTTCTTCGGGATTAAAAGGACTACTTTAGCCTTGCGGTATAAAATATACTATCATTTTACAATTATTATCTTAATAATGATAACTAAATGAATTCCAAAGAATAATTACAAGAAAAAGTATAACAGTTTTTTCATCAATTTACTGATACCTCAATGTACCTTCTTGTAGAATAAAAGTTTCCGTTCTACGACAAAATTTTCTAAGGTCATTTTCAATTATGTAAGAGTTACAGTCTTAATGGTTCACGATAACATTTTTCCAAATTGTTGGGAGTAAATAAGCGACCCTTGTTGGTATCACTTTTTTCAAATATTCCCAAAAATAATAACCTAAAGTAGTTAAATCGGGCAGCTTTGTTAGCCAAAAAAATTCTGAAAAGTTAATAATTGTAAAATAGTTTATTTTTTTATGTATTGATTATTTTAAAACATCAAAAGGCTGTAGCACCGGAGCTGGAGGTTATCAAACTTTTGTGGGGAACGGGTGAACAAGGCTGGCTACGTAAATGATTATTATCTTTGACATAAATAAACGCAGTGGAATAACCTCTGAAATGCTTTATAACATTCGAAGTCATTTGCAGAACAATTGACAAAAATTAACAGCTTTTTATTCAGAAAAAAATTCATCAATATCTATGGTAGATCACTTATAAACAATTAATCATGGAGACTAGAAATATCTAGTCTTCATGCAATCAATAAATTAAAACAGTTTAATTAGAGGGTTGGCATAATCCTCTCCTCTGTTATGTTTTGTTTTCAAAGGTCATCAGATTAGTAGCAAATCAACAAAAAAATCTCAACATACAAACCTACTAGATGCAGTATTCGTCCAACTAAAAATCACAAACTTAAACATACTACACCATTCTAAAAAGTGAGAAATACAAGCTATATTAAATAAATTATATAAATTGAAGTTGTTACAATATTATATTCAATGTAAGTAGTATGTACTCCAACAAATTTGATAATTTGTAGTTAAATAAGGAAATTTCAAAATGTTATTTAGAAAGTGAAAACGATATAAACTTTAATAGTCATTGCAAAGAAGTGGAGGTTTGTGATTGGGTGAATGCTTTTGTTTAGTTGTGTTCTTTAATATACAAAATATGTACAAAAAGTAGCACAACGACGCTATTGTCATTCGTTGGAAATATTAATGTGCCCGGCAGAAGGATCAATAAACAGCCGAAAGCAGAATAATTCTATAAAAAGGCATTATCAATCCAGAGAAAAAAATGTCTATGTAATCTTTTTGATTAGGTATATGTAGGCATATGCAGATCAAGGGAAAAGTCGGCAAAGGAAACGAACACGTTCTTAACCTTTTTCAATTGATTTTGGATTAATTTCATCCATGTTAAGAATAATCGTAATTTTATTTTCTATCAAATTTTATGAACACAACAACCTTGTTAACAATTCAAAAACATTTCAATACATATTCAATGGTCTTCGGCCTCTTCACCATGTGATCGAGGCTGAGGCGGAGAGGGCTTTTCTGCGCTTAAAACAGCTGGGACACGTGCGAAGAGGGGAAGAGTACAGGCACGTCAAGAAGCTCCGGCTTCTGGAAGATATTCCAGTTCTGGCTCGAGCACCTGACGAATGCCTGCGTAAGTACTACTTCGCAACTCCGTACAGGGCCATGATCCGGGATAGAGAATCCTGGGAAAAAGAGAGGAATACACAGCCTAATGGGACAGTCTGGTACACAGATGGCTCATGCTCCGGTGATAGAGCAGGGGCTGGAATTTACTCCAGGAACCCAAGAACACAAGTTCGTGTACCATAGGGTGATGGTGTATCTGCATATCAGGCCGAGATATATGCTATCTTGGAATGTGCGCAGATAAACCTAGACAGGGGTTATGTGGATCGACGCATAACCATATACTCCGATAGTCAGGCAGCAATCAAAGCCCTGAGTGGGTACACCAGCAATTCAGGACTCGCTAATGAATGTCGAGAACGACTTGCTAATCTTGCAAGGCGCAACGTGGTGTGGCTAGAATGGATTCCAGCCCACTCTGGTTTTGAAGGCAACGAGATGGCGGATGCACTGGCTGCGGAAGGGGCGGAAGCTCCCTTCTGCGGCCCGGGCCCGACCCTGGGCCTAACAAAACAAAGAATACGCAAGGAGACGAAGTGGCTGAAGAATCAGCACCTCGCTCATTGGAATGCTCTGCAGGGCCCTAGGCAATCCAAACTTTTACTGAAGGGATGGACTGATGGACACGCTAGAGCAGCTACTGAACTACCAAGAAGTAGGCTAAGGAAGATAGCAGGACTCCTAACGGGGCACTGCTGTATGATGAAACACCTCCACAACTTAGGAGTAGAGGGAAGTTCCCTATGCAGGGGTTGCGGCATGACTGACAAAACGTCAGTCCATGTTCTCCTAAAGTGCCCACACTGGGCTGTACTACGCAGGCGAATCTTCGGAGTCCCTGTTATGGCCCCTGGAGACACAAACAGGCATCCACTGAAAAAGGTTGTGGCCTTTATGGAAGGGCTCGGCTTTATGGATGTCTAGGTGGCGGGAATGGCACAATGGGCCCGCCGGTGGCCTCAGTGCCGGAGCCTTGGCTTGAGTTTGTCCAGGACAGGGCTCGCCTGCAAACGTAGTAGTAGTAGTTCAATGTTTAACTATTGTGGAATAATGAGTTTAATTTTTCAGTTTTTCGCATTTTATGCAATATTTTTTCTATCGAAGAACTACAGTCGTTATGAAAGTTGAAGTCTTTATATAAATAATTAGGCCTATCAGAACTCTTTCTAAAGAAGTTACTGAATTTTTTTCCTTACATTAGTAACTACCATCTCCAACTTTGTTTATCCAGTTAGGAATTTTTCTGCCAAAAACAGTAATTAGCTTGTGCTATGAAGGATCGTTCATTACTAAATCACTAGAATCAGTACAATATATATGAACTTATTTAAATTTTCAGAAACATTGGAGAGGTCGAATTCATTCATGAAAACGTATGAATGACGAAGAGATCAGAGAAAATTAACTAAAACGTGATTATATAGTATTTGGATAATATAATGCAACTCTTATACTCTTCTCAAGAAACAGACACATATTTTTCCCAATCCTTGAGAAAAACAACAAAGATGGATAAACTCGTAGCATTAGAAAAAAGATTCATTTTTGACCATTTTTTTAACACAAGTTTGGAAAAAGGATGCAATATAATGAATTTTAAATTTCTAAAATAACAGAAAAAACATAACAAATCACCTAATAAATCACTCTTAAATTTGTTCTAGTTTAATAAATAATAATATTAAGTTACTGGTGTAGAATATGACCTAGAGCCATGAGATGTAATTTGCCAATGTTTTGGTAATTGACCCTTTCCATAAATACATAAACCATTTCTGAATACAAGTTTAGATTTTGTAAATTGAATACATTACTTTTTTCTGGCTCTTATCACTAATTACTTTCTCGTTAAGCAGTTTGTTATTATTTTGACCAATCGGAACAATTTTCTGTAAGAATATTTGCTTTTTTAGTCGACAATTTCTCAATATCCACATAATTTTTTTTATCCCCTTTATTCGGGGGAGGATTTTTTCCATAATTACTGTCACTAAGTGTTATTGTCACTTATAATTGCACAAGAGGTTTGTATTTTATCGGGTTAATTTGGATTGTTCAATTAACCCGATAAAATACAAACATCGAGTGTAATTCGGCAGGACAATTCAATGAATCGACTCATTGTTAGTGTTTAGAAATTCAATAAGTTGTTGACAAACATGTCAAACTATTTATTATGGTAACCAGTACTGCGATAATTGATGAACAAATGCATGTTAAAAAACCACAAGTTCATTTATCGCTGTAAGGGCGGGTTGTATCGCAATTGGTTAACTCACTGGTTACGAAACAAATGGTTAACTTTTAACCAATTGTTGAGTTGCCGAGCAGATAGTTAGTTGCTGGTCACGTAACTGAAAGTTTTGTGGTGTTGGTAGAGCTGTCACCTAACTTCATGTTGTACTTTGACGTTGTTTGTCTATCGTGATTGATGTTATATATTGTGATATTACTGATATTAGCATACTTTTTAAAATTCAACCTAAATATAAATTTAGTTGTGTAGTTTTTGTTGATAATTATTATTATCAAGTTAGCTTACATTAGACTCATTTATTGATAATTAGTATATAGCATATTTACATCGCGACAGTTTATTTAGATAGTCTGAATCTTGCAGCAAACTCTACATTGTTCCATTTTACAAAATGGTTTTCTCTTATTCTAAAATTTCTTGGAGCCCTTGGAAATAGTACCAATCCAATTAGCTCCACAAAGTCTTCATCGTCAGTTAATTCCAAGTCTCTCAAATTGTCTCTTTGAATATTCATCGTACGTCTAAACAATTTATTTACTTTGAGGTCTATTCAAAAATTTCATCCAATACAGAATTCTAGAGACGGTAACTGCGTAACATAACCCCACAAAAATCCCCTCTATAAACAAATGTCAATACATCAAACTACACAAAACGCTAATAAAATAACCGTTCTGTGACAAAACATGAAGTTAACCAGCAGATGTCAAGTAGTTAGAAAACCTAGTGTTAACCAACGTATAACCACTTGTTAGCGGGCGATACAACGACTTACCAAGCTGTAACCAGTGGTTAGCGTTAATCAAATGGTAACCAACTGCGATACAACCCGCCCTTAGCTAACTTTTGCCGCTGTCAAAGTGACAATTGCACTGTGGCATATGCGATTTTTTATACATGAGTTGAATTATCACTGATAGCTAATTTAAATAACAGAAATAATAAAGGATTTTTTTATTATGAAATAAAACAATTTCAATTTGTTAAAATCTACATGATGTTTAAACTTGAAGTTGTGACGCGTTTCGTGACACAGTAGCCTTATCAAACGAATGGAGGTATAATGAGAAATTTTCAATTTATACAGTGCCTTAACACTAAATTATACGGATATTGACAATAAAATTATGAACTACTTACATGGAAATAAAATAAAAAGGAAAAAAATGTGATTAAATATGGGATTAACTTAAGTTTTTAACAAATTTACCTGGAGCCAGGTTATTTCTTCCATAAAATTGAGGATTGAAATATAAAATTAAGATCGCATGATGTTAACACAATTTTTAGAAATAGTATTTTTTATACATTGAAATTTTGGAGGAAAAATATCGTACTAGGGTTTGCAGAGATACTTAAATTGATAGCAGTTAAATAGAAAAAACATATACCTTGTCGATGTCTTATTCATTATCAATGGGTATGTCAGCTTAAATTTTAATATATATTCATTGTTTCTCGAGAAGGGTTGAGGCAATAAATTTATTCTCGAAAACAAAATAGAAATAAGTTATGGAACTTCTGGAACTAGTGCTTATAATTTGAAGATACTATCTAAACATGCCTACATTTTGAACACTACTATACAAAATACATGATCACTTATGTATCCTGTTCCTTAATACTACGCAAATATTTTTAGACGATTTGTAAAATAAAAAAAAAATAAATACTTATATTGAATATAGATTAGTACGGCAAAAAAAAAGTAGTAAAAACTGGAAACTAACCATGCAACATACCTAGGCGACGCTCTGTATGTATCTTCTGACTGTTCGATCAATTTTACATACCACTCGCCTACATTCACGTTATTTATTCCTTCGTATTTTTTCATAAATTCATGATTCTTTAATAAGTTGTACTTGGGCCTTTGCTTATGATCTTTTATTAAACTGAAAAAAAAAATAATTATGTAAGTATTGATATAACTAGATAATGAAAATAGTTAGGGAGCCAGCATCATTTTGAATGTTCGGGTAGGTTATCTGGGTTATACCCTAGTCATTGTATTCATTAATTAACACCGTTGTTATCACTCGTTAACGTTAACACTCTTTAATGTGCTGTACCAAGAAATAATGAACAGTAAACTCAAAAGTTTTGTAATTATACTGTCGTTAAAATAAAAAAACATGGCATTAAAAAAAGTTCAGTGAAAAAAAAATAGCGCACCAAAAAGTATGGGTGAACAGCAAGTGAATGGATGAAAGCTGTTATTTTTGATAGAAATTATATGCAAATGAGTAAGTTTATTGTAATATATGATAGTATATT
Organism: Galerucella nymphaeae; assembly: GCA_963978555.1. Taxonomy (NCBI): domain Eukaryota; kingdom Metazoa; phylum Arthropoda; class Insecta; order Coleoptera; family Chrysomelidae; genus Galerucella; species Galerucella nymphaeae. Next base: position 14,363,385 of record OZ021718.1, read on the forward strand.
CTTCAACGAGTGCAGAATATTGGAGTCAACCATTTCTACCACAAGGCCATATTATTTATTTATAAAAATGAGCGAATATGTACATAACTCATGTTTTTAATCGAAACCATCACATTTTTAAGAGCATATTATTAAATGAGAAAAATTTGTGATAGCCATTATTCACGATGGGTGACGTTCACCTGAGTAAATATTGGCCGTTAATTGCGAGTAGAAAACTATACTTTGTCCACATCCCTTGATTTCTTTATTGAATAAAAGTCAGTAAAAATTGGGTATTACTAACCTCAAAATTGATCAATTTTTGCAGTAGGTTGTGGTATGGTTCATTCAATAGCCTTTTTGGTGTGCGTCATCGTTTGTGACGTATAACCGGGTTTTTGGTATGCCATTTATTTTATTTGCTATTTTGACATATACCCAACTTTAAATTTGATAAATAAAATCATCAGGATCACATTCAGCAAAATTCTAAGAGGTTATGAAATTAATAATTACCATGCTCCTTTTTCTAACTGAGAACTTGATAACTTTCAAAATGCTGATGTTTTTCCGTGTATCTAGGCATATTTTTGTATTATTCAAATAAATATTCACTTTTCATAAATAATAATTGACCGTAAACAACAAAGTACAGATATGACAAGAACTGTCAGTGGGACAGTAAAAAAAGATGTAAGACACATTGCCAATACGAAAGGTATGTCTGCATCCTATTTTCAACAAAGAATTCTTAAGATTGATAGGTCACGCTTGCTAACCTCAACCAATCAAATTTTTGTGAGTCAATAGGTGTGGTCTTTTTGACTGAGATATCAGCTCACATCGGTAATGTGCGCGTTCTTTTTTGTTCAGTCACTTCGAAGTGATCTGAGATTTTTCCTCCCCCTTCACCGATGCTGAATGTGTTGTAAGTAAGTTGTATCAGTTGGACTTGAGTCGGAAATAAAGTGGAGGGGGTTGAAGCATGGTTATCCGAGATATTCCAGATAGGTTATATGTTTTATGTCTCTTATTCACGCATGCGTAGGCAGATCGCTCGTTTCAATTGAGTAGGTCGTTCTTGTTGGTGCTTACGCACATCACTTTATCTCAGATCACGTTTACTGAAACGAGATGAGATCTCAGTCAAAAAGAACACACCTAATGATTAAGGTTGACGTTTGTAGTACATTTAAAGGGTTTATTATTGTGATGTTTTGATAAAGATTATTCACAGACCTGCTCTTTTTTCCATTTCTTTCGATGTCATGAGTTAAAAAGAGATTAACAATCGATGACGCACTCCAAAAAGGCTATTGAATGAACCATAGCTATATCACAGATTATAAAAGAGAACAGATACGAAGGCTTGACAGAGAACAGTAAAAAAGAGAGAGATTTAAAGGTCCATCGTCGTATGTCGACTCCGTTCGGGCTGCTTCGCGAAACTTTTCAACAGGGTTATCAATTTGCATAATATTTCCCTTAATTCACGATCATAGATGGAATATTTTATAAGCATTTTTTTTAGTGTGATAGTTATACACATACAAATATTCGAGAATTACTTGTTTTAAATCAATTTCATTAACATTAAAAGAATTCCACAGTTTGAAAGATTATAATGTATAAAATTCATACCATAAATATATACTTTTTTTCACTAACCATCTTTGGCAACCATGCACAATAACCGTGACGGCTTGGCTCAAAAATCAAAATACAAAACGTCATTTCTGACAATTCAGTTTAAAGGTTGTCAATCCGCGATATTATTTGTGGTATTTGACTAATCGATTGTAGGTTGTGGTAATATGAACTGAAAATAGTGTACATTAGTATATTACTTTTATAAAATGAATAAACATCACGGGGGAGTGTATTGTTCATACAGAGACTGTCAAAATAAATTTTATTCGGAAAGAAAAGTAAAGAACCGGCACTGGAAACTGTTATTGTCCCCAAGTCAACATTGCAATTTGGTAAGAAATTCTGAGAATATTTTAAACTGGCAACATCGCGGCCATACCGAGTTAAAGGTCCAAGGTCATTGAAGTCGGAATTGAAAATCCTTTGATGCTTTGCCGGGATTCGTATTTGTTCTCTTTTATAATCTGTGGCTATATACAATAATTTGACATATATAGAGATGGGCGATACTGTAGAAAGAATCAATACAACGTACCATTATAAATATATAGTTTTAAAATACTCAATATTAGAAAATATCGTTATGAAAAGCAATACCAAAATTTCGATATTTTATCGATACGATATATTTCAGAAACGAAATACACACAATAGTTTATTTCATATTGTACCCCCATCCCTAGTCACCTATCTAACGGAATGATGTAAGTGACTTGCTATGGCGTGAATTATGAACCATAATACACTCCAGTGTATCATGAACCATAATTCCAACATTTTCAATATAAGCGAAAAAACGCGCTATCCCAATTTAAAAACCGTTCCTGGAACGTGCACTTCACTGGATTCCATTTCTAGTAGACTATCATATCGTTGGAATGTCATAAAATGAAATATTTCATTTGACATTTTACCGGGGATATGATCTACTATGAATGGACCTTAATAAAAATTTGATAACAAAATTTTGCAGTCTTAAACTTCAAAATATTTTTGATTGTCTAGTTGTCAAATTTTTTTCCGTTGTGTCAGTTAGGAATAAAAATCAATTTTTACTTATTTTTTCTTGAAAACGGTAGCTGGAACGCTACCGAAACGTTGAAATAAAGAATTCAAAAATATTGTGGTTTAATTTCCCAAGAAATTAAAAAAGAATACATAATACTTTGTTAGATAGCTTTTAAGAAGAGATAATTACGAGCATACCTTGAATAATTTAATTACTTACTGTAATTTAAAAGTGCCATGATGATTATAAGTAGTGTTTAACTAAATAAAGCTGAAAATTACTTAATTTTTAAATGTTGATCACTAAAAAAATGTATTTGAGTTGATTTTTGATAAGAATTACGTAATACTTACTTTATAAAGATGTCAATTTAAAAAAAAAACGAAGAATAAATGATTAGAGGTATTATTGTAGTTTTTTTTGTCGTTACTACTTGCCCCGGTAGATGTTACAACTTGCCCCAAGCACGAGGTAAGTTGTAACACCGCACTTCTTCTAGAAAATAATTGATTGTAAAATAATGACCAATAGTTATGGTATTATATTTTTACTTGATTTGGTAGAGGAAGAGTTACAGAGTAATTGTACAACACTGATTCGGCCGCATGTTACGGCCCTGTATACAATAAGGTCTTTCGAGCATGTTACTCACCCTGTATTTTCGGGCATGTTACTCACCCTGTATATAATAAGGCCCTCATGTTACTTTATATCAACCCTGCCTTTCGAGCGCATGCATATTACACTTTTAGCGTAAATTTTTTGCTACTTTGGACCTTAGATTTCCTTATGGAGATAGCGAATTTTATTATGAAGATTTGTTCCAACCGGTGGAGCTGGCAACATAGCAACTAAAAAAGCATCAAAACAAGTTATTTCCGAGAAATTCTTATCACTAATTGCGGGAATTACGTGAAATTCCTCTGTTTTGATGCTTTCTTCAGTTGCTATGTTGCCAGCTCTTCAAAAAAAACTGTTTCTGGTTACGGTTGGAACAAAGCGTCTCCGCCATGCGGCCGAATCAGTGTTGTACAATTACTTTACAGTATTCATCCATCTTTATTTAGTAGAAATTTAATCAATAGATTTCAAGATATATTAGTTTTAATGAAAACTGTTACAACAAGCCCCTCGCTCCCCTACATAATATAGCGAAACATTTGTATGTGCAATTAATTTGCTTCAATTATCCACGAAATAATTCCAAAATGATCTTTAAGATGAAGATATATAGTTTTAAGAGCGTTCATATAGTTTGGTATGTAATAAATATGGAAATTTTAAATTAATATTGACTTCAAACTTACCAGCAGGCTACAAATTTTCTGAAATCTGTTGAAAAGTCTTTATCATTAGGTAGACTAGGAGGTGCTTGTCCTATTACTTTACTAAGCATCTCGAAATCAGTCTTACAGTCTTGGTAAGGAAACACTCCCGTCGCCATTTCTACGAGAGTAATGCCGAGTGACCAAACATCGGCTCTAACATCATAATCGGGATTTTTAGGATCCGGGGGTTCAATACGTTCAGGCTGTGGATTTAAAACAATATTACTTGTTTAGCTAAAGCATACGATCTACAACCGTAATATAATCGAGATCTTATTTCGGTATATTCAGATAAGGCAGGTAGATAGAAATCGTAATATATCAAGTCAGTTGGTAGATTTGCAAATAAGGTTACGGATATGCGGCTATCCGAAAAGATTACAGTAGAGTTTCATTCCAATAAACGAAATCCTGTCAATAAAGTTAAGAGTTGCGGTAAGCAGCTTTAGAATCGTTTTACACGTACGAGAATTGATAAATTTCCTCTCCACATGCGTACGCGTAGCAATAGGCATGATGACTGATTTTGAAAAACTGCTCCACGATGTTTTCACGTATATACTTTATCTACAATAAATGTTATTTCTGTAAGAAAAGATGTTTTTAAAGGAAAAATTCAACTTTTAAAAACACATTTTAAATTATGCGCCAAAACGCTAGATTAGTAATGGCGTCCTTCTATGACGTCATCAATTCGTAACTGTGTCAACTGTCGATAGGTTATCTATGATCTGTGTCATGTAGTAGAATCGTCAAAGTCAAACTTCAAACACTTGACAGCTTGCAGGTTAAAAGTTTTTTTTTATACATAAACATAATTTCAAAAACGGTTTTTTGTGGTAAAAAAAACAGAGATACTTAATAGTTTATAACGAGAAAATATCACATGAACCAAGAAAAGCCAACAGCAACAAAGGAAATACAAAACCATAGATAATATAAAGACCGCAAAACGGATGATCGGATTTGGTTCGGGTCGGATCATGGATATTTGCGAAAACATGACGTCACTCTTTTCTGATTGGCGTTTGAGATAAGATAGCGGATGGTTAAATTTTGTGCTTATATTTTTACTAAAATAAATGTAATCACACATCAAAATGAAAAATAAGTGATTTCTGTAGAGTCTCTGTATCTTAAATAATTATATCAAATCAATACTTTGGTGATTCTTAGTGACTGTCATCATGCCTATTTTGCGCGCACAAACACGATCCGGCGGCTGTCGGTCTTTCGAGAAGATCAAAAGGTTTTCGTACGCATAACATGCTGTGTGGACGTAGTTGTCGTTGTGTTTTGTTGTTTGTCTGGTGAACTATATGAAAATGGCATGGAACAATATCATTGGAACGACAATTTAACACGCACTAATGTTATGCTAAAAATAATTTTCGCAAACAATATATTAGCTTTTGTGTGAGCACGCAATTCGTGCGAGTGAAAATGCTCTAGTCAGTACCCGAGACACATAATATTATTACCACTAAGGGCGAGTTGTATCAAACACTTAAACTCGGTTTAATGATAACTGATGTTTAGACTGTGTCTGATTGATGTATTTATAATCAACAATTACATCAGTCTAAACATCAGTCAACATTAAACTGAGTTTAGGCGTTTGATACCACTCGCCCTAAAAATTTCATAAGAATTCATGCCATACGCCTGCCCAGTGAGATTGTTTTTGGGATAAGTTGTAATTTATATATTGATATTTCTAAATAATCATCTGTGTTGGAACCGTTTCATTTGATTAATTAATTATTCTATTAATTGAGATTTGCAGTTAAGTATGCCAATGTTTTGGCTTTCCTAAATAAAGAATTAAAGGTTGAAAACGACAACAAATATTGACACATGACGCCATTATTGTTTTGTAGTCTATTTTCAGCTTCTGCGTCGATTCTCGCGCACTTTCTAGTTGATTGTCGTAATTAGTATTTTATGCAACGAACATGTAATGATAGCAATTAGGACACGAGCATATTGTAGGATATAATATGCTCGATAATATGCGAGTGTATTAATGGCCATTACATGAAAGTTGCATACAATATTTTTTCTACTCCGATTCATTAAAACTATTTAATCAATAATTATTAGTTAAATTAATTTTAAATATAGTTACTTTTGAAAATCAAAATTATTTGACAGCTATCAAATTAAGTGTCACTTTATATATAAAAGTATATCACTGAGCTGTATAATTTTGAAGAATTCAGGTCTATCTGTGAAAAAATACGTGTAAAATTACTAAATTTGGGAATATCTATGTATATTGCATTTGTATACTGCAAGAAGCATTAAAACATATTAAAATAAATAAAATCGTATAGCTCAGTGCTACACTTTTATTGCAGGGAACAGACCTAATATAATTAATTTCAGAAATGTCAACCAGGTATCCATGGCTATATTAAATATTGTGCGAATGTCGCATTCCTATTGGCTTAAAAATCTGTATCATAATGAATATCATTATGATACAGATTTTAGTCTTTTAATAGGTATATTATAAAACAGGAGTAGAAAAATAGTTATTTCCTACGATCACATAGGAAAGTGACATATATCGTACTGCCTAGTTCTATGGAAAGTGGCCTTTATTCATACGCGTACGAAAAAAAAACTTATCCGTACGTGTACGTATAAAAAAGCTGTCAAATTGAATGTTGTTGAAATGCTAGTCTATTCACCCAGCAAATTTATGTATATGTCATATGCGTATTTCCTAAGTAGATTTGTCTATATAATATAATTTATTATTTTTAATTTTTACAGTGATTCAAATGAATAATTAATTCTGAATCGTTATATTTACGTAACAAAAACAGTTTTATTTCTGATGTTCTGTACCCAATTGTTGTTAGTTGTTAAAATAAATGTTCGGAATATTTTGTGTACCAATATTTATTCTAACTTTTCTATGAAGGCATTCTTTTTCATTGCATAAAAATCGCAATTTTCTGGATCACTTTCAAAAGTAAGTAATCAAAACTATATAAAGTAATTACAAATAGATATATGTAAAATCTCTCACATTTACATAACGTAAGATTGTACATGCCTGATTCGGTGAAAGTATATCGCGTGGTCGTAGGAAAATTATTGTACATAACTTGTGCGAAAGTGATTTTTCACACTCGTGGGATTGTCTCACTCGGCTTACGCTCGTTTGACAATACTTCCCACTCGTGTGAAAAATGTCACTTTCCGCACACGTAATATACTATTTTCCTAACTAGTGCGGAAAGTTATACTTTCCCGCACGCGACTGCAGTTGACCCGAACGACGGGGAGCGGAGTTTGGGCAAGTTTGGGCAAGCAAGTGTGGTAAATACACTTTACGCATGAGTTAGGAACATTATTTTTTCTACGACCGTATATACCTACAAAAAATTATACCAACCCATTTTACAAAAATTATTTCATTTCAACATACATATACAAAACTTTTACTTAACACTACTAATTATTATAAATATTAATATTAAAACACAATTTTTTGCATTCTGTAAATTACTTAAAATTGCCGGTCCAATAGAGTTATTTGGTGTTAGGGTTATATGAAAATATCTTTATTATTTTATATTTCCAAAAAATTAAAAATGCAACAAAAACTTAGAAAAGATTTTTTTTGATGGACTATATTTTGTGAATATTTATTTACCTGTAGTTACAATAGCTATAACTTCCGAAGTAAAAAACTATCTAATAAGGTCAAAATTTACATAATTTTACTTTCCTCACTCATTTTACTTTCCCGCACTCATTTATTACTTTACAGCGCTAGTGACACTTTCAAAACTAAAATGCGTGCGGGAAAGTGGATTAAAACGCAAGGTCGTAGAAAAAATATATATTTTTACTCTGACGTGTAAAACAGCAAAAATTATTCTTATGAAAATTTTTAGAGTAAATTTAGCAATAATTCTCGTACGTGTAAAACGGTTCTTAAGATGCGAAATACGAGTGGTGGGAATTGACCCATTAACCGAACATTCTTCGCTTGGTTCTTGAGAAGGTTTTGTTTTATTATACTTCTCATGAACTCTGTGAAGTCGCCTGCGAATATTTTCCTTTTTAGAGGGCGTTAAATATTTTTAATTACATCATCCACTGCAATCAAAAATAAGGGAACGCTGATAAGACAGCCTTCAGGGAAGTTATTATTCTAGCCACAAATGCACAAATAGTACGTCAATAGTAATCACGGACAGTAACTACATATTCTGTGGACTCTTGGTGTCATCAAGCAGCTAACTTTAGTTAGAAATGAATCAACAGACTTATCATTTCAATACTCGTGATATCACTAATGAAAATTTGGTCTGTCTTAGTATTTTAAACAGAATTCCTATCAAACTTAAAATAAAAATGTGCATCCAATCAAAAATATACTTACAGCCATATATGCAGCACAACCAGCACTCCTAGTTTTTGCCATAGAATCTACAAGTCTTCCACTGATACCAAAATCACAGAGTTTAACGTTACCTTTTGTATCTAAAAGGATATTTGAAGGTTTTACATCCCTATGCATTACATCGTGTTTATCTTTTAAATACGACAATGCCTCCACAGTCTAAAATGTGAATAGTACAAATGTTTTATTTAAATTTTTTATAGGATTTAAATCAAAAACTATGTAATATAATAGAGTATTTTCCAATAGTTGAGGATGGAAAAATAATACAAAAACAATGGGAAGTTTGAAATTGGTCTGTGATATACAGGGTGAATCACGACCAACGTGACGGAGGTTAATAGCGAAACCGTAAGTTGTCACTTTAGTAGTTTGTACATTTTAAAATACCCAAATAATGTTTGGCAACTTCATTTGAACCTCTGAAAGGAATGCAGTCGAAAACATTCGATATTGCCACGTTTAACTATGGAAAAGTAAAGTACTAAGTATGTATTGATAATAATGAGAAAATAGACTTTTTATTATCAACAATATTGACTATCTCATTAAACGTAAATTGTGTGTAAATGTGCTTGATTACTTCGACTTTGTCTATTAACATTATTTTTTCAAGTAAAGAATATTAAAATATGAACACTTTTCCAAATTTGTTATGGGTTTCTTCAAGCTCTGGCAGCGTTGTGCGAAAACCATAATAACCACACCGAACCCTCCGAATACATAATTGGTGATTTTTATCGACAGCTGACTTCTTATTGGCAAGCGCATGCGTGTGTTCTTCCCTCTTCGTAAGTTGACTGATATTGATTTATCCAGTGGCGTTGGTATTGTCATTGAACATTGTTTTGTCAGTTTTACTTTATAAAATAGGTACCGGGTGGCCAACTAAGAACGGCCGTCGGCCATATCTCAGGAGTGGATTATAGCACAGGCTCGGGAAAAAAAATTTTATGACAAAAGTGGCCTCGAGAAAAGCCTGGAAATTATTTTCAGAATTGTAGGTCCACCGCTAGAGGGCGTATTTGACAGTTGATATTTTAAAATAGGAATTTTTTCAAAATTCACTCCATTAATGATATTAAACATTATAATCAGATTCCTCGACAAATTCTGCACACTTTTGATATTACAAGTTCAAGTCTATCTCTTCAAATAAGGAGTGGGGGAGAGTGGGAACCTTGTTACGAAAAAACACCTGTAATTTCAATTCTGCTTGACCGATTTCAATAAACTTGATATTGTTTAAAATGGCTTTTGTTCATCAATCGGAAATTTGCGAATATGAAGCAATCTAATTGATAACATGAATGCTAGAGGGCGCTGTTTTATATTTTCCAAATAATGTGTTTTCTCGTAACAATTTTAAATGGGAGCATACAAATTGAGGTGGATCATTGAAAAGTAGACTAAATTTGTAATAAAACACCGCAAACCGCAAGGCGATATCTCTTTCCTATCTTGAGATATCGTAAGAAAAAGGTGAATGGCAAGAATTGTTCTTCCAACATCTAGAAGGCTGGTTCGCGTTAACAGAAATTATTAAATTTAGCCTGAATGAAAAGACCTTACATCGGTCTACAGTAATTTTAAATTAATTTAAACTGTTATCATGGTTGCCACTACCACTAGATCACCTGATTGTAATGCTACTAATAATAAGTACGAATTTTGAAATAATGTGATAAATCGAGAAATTTAAACTTTCAACAAATAGCTAGGTACGCAATTAGTGCCGCCCTAGATGTTCGAAAATTCGTCTATCATTTTCAATGCATGAAATCAATCGCTAAAGGGTGGAGAATTTGAAAAAAATTAATCTCATTAACAGAACAAATTTTGGCAAATTTTCTTTACAACTGAATAGTTGGACATTCGTTGAATGCATGCCACACTTTAGTACTAAACATATTTTTACAGGGTGTTCGGAATTTTCAATAACATCATTCAATGTGTGTAATATCGAGCTTATATTAAATGAAACACCCAGTATTTTAATAATTCATTATGTTCAAAAAATGTCATCTTTTTTCGAATGGTATAAGAATGTACTATACCTAGGTATTACACTTTTCATGCAAATTACAATTTCATTTAATTGTACGCTAAATTAATTTTAAAACATCTGCACCTGTTTTTTAATTTAACCCTGATAAAACTGACGCCTTCAGAATTACTTGTGCTTGATAGTTTTCATTGAAATGCTCCGTATAGATATAAACGTATATGTGTTGTCTAGAATTTCCTACAAAAATGAAATTTTCAAGCATTGAAAACTACTATATTTGGGTACTCACTATAAAGCGATACTTTTGTCTATGACTGTAGCGGTGAACTACCTTATTTGTCAAAAATCAAGCCTTACATAACACATTTTGTTCACTAACACTTGGTTGGTAATAACAAATTATTCAACTCATCATTATTGGAAGCAAGCATGTATGGTTTCAATGGAATAATAAATGAATTGTTTCAAACTCCCCAAATTATAATAAATTTATACTAACTGGATTTATTGAAGAAATTTTATAATACTTACAGCAACTGTTACTTTTCCTAGGACTTCTTCTGGGATAGGTTCCTTAAATCTCTTCAACAACTTATCAAAACAAGTGTCCATGAGTTCCATACATATCCAGACTTCTGAATCTGTTATAAAACATCCCAAGCATTGAACTATATATTTACAATCATGTGACTTTAAGACTACTTCTATATCCATTATAATCCTTTTATTCTCATCACTATTGCCTGACCGCCTCATTTGCTTGAAAAAAATTGTATATTAAATAAGAATAAATGAGAAGGCTCAAATAATAGGAAATTAAAATTTACAAGTTGAATTATTGGATTTTCACATCAAACAATTATTAATGTTCTACAAGAAGCAGTAGAGATTGTGGAGTACTTGTGCCTAAAACAGATACTTTCAGTACATCAAACTATTTGCTTTTAGGAATATAAGAGTTCCACCATGAAAGAGTACAACTATTTGTAGGAAAGTTAAAAACAAGAAGTTGAATATCTGTGAGTGACCCTTGATTCCAAACTGAATTTGAGAACACACCTAATTATTCATACAAATTCAGCGTTATAGTGATAGGTGTAATACCTCTATGAGTATAGTCTATGACAGAAATTATAGCGCAATTGGTAAAAGCCTCTCTGTGTATGAACCAAAACTTTTTGACCATATAACACAACTACCTGGAGTTAGTCATTATTTTAGCCAGCTGGCAATTCAAGTAAGTAATCAATAGTAGTTTGTGCAACTAGTGTGGATATGATGGCCATATCGCACGAGGACGAAGTTTGAGCACGACGCCGTAGGCGGAGTGCTCAATCGTTCGAATGCGATATGGACAATCCACACGAGTCGAACAGTATATTTTTTCTACTACCCACTCAAAAAATTTAGAAAATAAACATTTTGATAAACTGTAATATAACTTCAATTTTAAAATTTTCAACAATTTTCATAATTTTACCAATCAATATCAAGCAGAATAATTATTTAGAAATGAAATCAACAATAAAAAAAATTCTTCATTGGGAATCGAACCCTGGACCCAGCGCGCGAGAGTCTGGTACGCTTACCACTCGACTACCGAGAAATGTCCAAAATGTCTTATCTATAACGTCACTTGCATTACATACTTTTATAAAAACTGACGTCTATCAAGAGTCCTCTTAAATACCCATTTTATTCTGTGTTTAGTATTTTTTGTTAATTTATACATATTATTTTATTCATGTTTATTATTGAAAATAAATATTCATGATCCAGTGCTTCTAGGAGAGACTTTTTTTGACAAGTTATTTTGACGTTTCTTTGAAATAGGCCTTTTCATCAGGTGATTGCGCAAGCGCTGCAGCCATTTTGAAATAGCGGTAATTTAAAAGTTTCCTACTGTTTTTGTTAGCAATGGCTGGGAATGCAATAATATCTCTACCAAATAATAAATTACTTGAAGAATTAATTGATGGTTCTTCACTTATTTATAACTATGTGGAAGCTCATAGCTGTGAGCAATTAAAAAGATGGTTAAAATGTCACGGACGTTCACAGCAAGGAAAAAAAAAGTGTGCTAGTTGAGAGGTTAGGTGTCAATACTTGTGTTTACTCTTGTAAAAAATCAGAAAAAATAAATAAAAATCATGATTTCATTCAAATTTGCATATAAAAGTACCTTAATTAATATAAGAATTGACTAATATAACTAATGTAATAATTAAATATTTATAAAATCAACATGACATTTAAAAAGGAGTTGAAAATTCAAAGACTAAAATAATGTTCATACATGCTACTTAAATTCAATAATTATTATTAGTTATATCTTATAATTAATTAAATCAAAGATGTATTCAATAAAAAATAAGTATGTTGAATAATAAATATTATTTTCAAGGTAAAAATTGGTATAGAAAATAATATACCTGTCGATCCAAATGTTGACAACGGAAAATGGCTTGATATTCTGAAGAAACGTGATGCGAATTAACCCGTAACTCAAAATCAAACTGTTCCTAATTATCCTCAAATTTGGCAACCGTTTCCCTCTAATGATGTACCAAAGAACTTTAATTCTGGTTCTATTAACGTGTATCATTTTTGCATACTCCATAACAACACCGTTTTGTTGTACCTTTTCGTACATACAACATAATTATAGTCTATAGAAAAACTGCTCTATTGAATCCTGACACTTACTACTTTACTTTTTTTACTTTTTCAAATCACAAATACATTTATAATAATATTTATTAATTTTAAGTTTTAGTACGCGGGCACTTTAACACGCTTGTTTACGAAAAAAATGGCTGATGTGAACGCATGCGCACTGAAAATGAAAAGGCCCATTGAAAAAAGGGGAGTTGACAAATACTAAACGTGAATGCTGATTGGTGGATTTCATATACGTTCTAGGATGTATATGAAATCATATACGTTCAGTTAACCGATATGGCCTACATTTCCATTCTGTAAACTGTGCAGAAAATGGATAATATACATGTGGGTATAGAAAAAGTACATTTTTCTACTACCGTGTGTAAAGTAGGTACTTTAGACGAACTTTCGAGTGCGTAAAACCTTATTTTACGAACTAGTGCGTAAAGAGTTTTTCTTAATGCACTAGTGAAAAAAAGTTCCAATATGTATGTAGTTACAGGTATCTGAATAGGTATAATTTGGCAGTGAGTGACTGAAATTTCTTTGTGAATTAGATCTGACATTTAAAATTTAAATTGAGATCTTCCGACTATACCTAGGGTAATCAATTGTATTTTGATGTAAGTATTGAATATTTTTAGGAAACTATGAAATAATTTTAGATTATTATAATTATAAAGATGGATCTCTCAGAAGATTACTTTGCAAATAGTGTGGGAAAAATAAAATGATAAAATCGAGGATAAACTATTCTGAAAATGTTCTAGTTGCATATCACCTAAACCACTAATAATAACTGATTATTGAAATATTTGTCTGTTTCTCTAAAATTAAATACCAATTGACCATTCATACTAAAATCTTATAAGAAAATCCATTTCTTTCTTCCTTGTGTGTTTGAGCTTTATTTTTCACATCTTCAAGATAATTTTGCATAGGTACCTATGAATTTCAAATATTCTTTTTTGCAATCAACCACTAATATGTAGGTATGCCTCTTATTTGTGTGAGAAAAAAACTATTTTCCATCACATTGATTTTGTAGTTTGCAAATACAAAAAAATGCAATAAAAAAGGTATTTTACACAAAATTAAAAATTGCTTGTATATCAAATATTAGTTTGAGAATGCCTTATATCTGGAAAACCAAACATATTTTGGTGAAGAACTAAGTTCAGCTATATTTATTCATTCAAATATTTTAAATCAAACTCAACATTCCTATTGATCATTCTATATACATCACATTTAAGATGTATGTTATTTTGTAAATAGTTTCTATATAGGTAGTTGCAGGATTGCTTAATAATAGCTTACCTTTACTGCTATAATACTTTTACTAGGTTTATGCCTCATTTTTACGACATGTCCACATGTACCATTGCCCAATTCTTCTATATGTTCCATATCCTTTATGTCAGTTTTGTACAATACTCCATCTATTGTTAGATCACCACTAATTTGCATGATTTCTTTAAGTTTCTTTTCTGTTTCCAAATCATCATTTTGTCTAGTGGTAAAAATAAGATTTTTTGGTCTATTCATAACAGGACTTCCACTGTTACTATTAAGTCCCACTAAAATTAAAATTGACATATAGGTACATATACTCGTACATATACTGATTAAAATGTAGTTATAATTGAATAATGTGCTTTTAGGAAAAAAATTATCAATTGTTGATTATTTAACAATAATTCTTACAATTCCTACATATGCTTCTACATTCAGTTACACAGCTATTGGAATTATGAAGGATTAGTTAAACAAACTCAACACTACTGGCATAAATTTGAAAAATTAGATAGTATAACAATAAGAATATAATTGAGGAAAATGATTATATTTATGAATAAGAAGACAGAAGTGAATTGCCAAGAAAGTTTGCACAAAAATAATTAAAAAGTCATTATCACAAAATGTGAATTAAATAACAGATAATTATCACACATTTTTTAGCATAAATACTTGATCCATTCAGCTTGCTTATACTATAGTATGGAACGAGGTATGGAATATGTAACTGCTCAAATAGTATATCATAATTTGAAGATTAGTTTACATTAGTAGTATAACTTGGTTCACTAAATTGAGCTCATTAAGCTCTTGTCTATCCTCGTGTTAATATATTTCCTTCCTATCCGTTGCCCGTTTTGTGTGTGTTAAGTCGCTAAGAAAGGCACCTTAGCGTGAAAAGTATCCTTGTGCAATCCAAAGAAAATATATATAAATGTGAAAAAAAAAATTAAAAAAGAAATTAGAAAAAAAAAAAAAAAATCAAAATGAATAAATAAATAATGATTAAAAAGAAAAAGGGATTATGTAGCTTAAGATATCATATTATAAAATGTATATATCTAGATTTAGTATATAAATTAAGTAAACTATTAATGTATGGTAAAACTATGGTAAGTCAAAAAATTAAAAATTGGTAAATTGGTTAGGCTAATTGAACCGCAAGGATCCGCAGTCAATATCACAACCTCACACACACAAATTGAGCTATCACCCAAGTTTATTAAGTTTTTTTTTTCATTGGTATAGATAATTAGTCAAGTAACTGTGCCTAGTAATTTATTTATATTGGGCCATTTAGTTGGCAAGTGTGAATGGGAAGAAGAAAAGTTACTGTACTTTTTCACTTTCCCACATTACTTGCTAGTTCATTCAACTTTTAATTTGAGAACTGTTTAGAGTGGGTGGAACGAGGGGCAAGCTGCTGATGTCTTGAGGTGTACACATTCTGGGCATTACTCAGGA
Source organism: Galerucella nymphaeae (assembly GCA_963978555.1). Lineage (NCBI taxonomy): Eukaryota > Metazoa > Arthropoda > Insecta > Coleoptera > Chrysomelidae > Galerucella > Galerucella nymphaeae. The sequence goes on from OZ021718.1 coordinate 14,379,215, forward strand.
ATTAGTGATTATTAGTAGGACTTAGTAGGGGACCTTGGGGATTACTGGGAATTTTATGGAGTTAGTTAATTAATATACCTACATTCATATAAAATAAATATACTAATATTAGCGCATCACTTAAAAAATATTTGATGTTTGGCTCTTGACTCAAGTACATTTTAATTATACTAGGAGTTACTTGAAAATTAGGGTGCCGCTCAAGACATTACTGAGGAATTAGTAGGTATTAGTGGATAGAAATTAATGCCTGAATTATTATTGGTGTACACAATTTCAGTCAACAGTTTACCCCTGGGGATGTGTTGTTATGCTTGTCTTAGCTGTGTTTCCAATATACCATTATATATTATGTACGCTAGCCCTAATGTTATCAGTATAAGCTGTAGATGAACCTAAAATTTATTTACTATTATAGCTGTTGTTTTTAATCCAAAGTTCATTTTTGTAACTGATAAACTTCATATCAAGAGTTAGGTATACTCCTTTGCCAAATTGATGTTGAAAAAGACCTTTATCCAATAATTACTAATTAACCTTAACTATTAGAGGAAAAGTTGATAACTTATGATATTTACAAAGATTTACAAACTTCATCTATATAGGATTGAGTATCGGATATAACAAGTAACCAATTTGAACAAACAGGATTGGTTTCTTTGATACAGTCAGTTTCTACCAAGCGCACATAGGTAATATATATTTAGAAATTCCACCAAAGTGCCTAAATACTAATTGTAAATGGAATAGTTGAACATATTGGTAATCTGTGGTATCCAGATCAATTGTTTTCCATTTTAAAATTGTATCACTATCATGTTTGAAAGAGTAAAAACACAATATATTATTCAATTACTTACGAGATAAACCTTTCCGACTGGGAGGTAGGCGGCTCATAGGTATGCTAGGAGGACTTCTTTCGTTTTTAATTCGGTGAAGTAGATTATCAATTTTTTTTGATGTGGCTTCAGACATATCCTAGCATGCAGTGGAAGTATATTTTAAATAACCTGAAACCTTGTGTTACTGAAAAAACAAAAAATATTTCGTTTCTGACATAACTAAATGGACTGCTTGCATACTGCTTGTCAGTTTCTGGAAGTCAACTGTCATCTGTCAACACAATAACAGCATAACCACAAACAAAATTTATTGACTGCCAGCCTCAGGGTGAGTTTATAGATTCCGTAACGTAGCATAACGCAAGGATTTCTGTGAGACGGTATTAAGATAAATCATAGGATGACTCACAGAAAATGCACAGAAATCGCACAGAAATCCTTGCGTTATGCTACGTTACGGAATCTATAAATTCACCGTCATTGACGATATCCGAGCACGTCTTTAGTCACAAGACCTAAACCACAGGCAACCCAACAATCAGATAAGCCAATGGAAGACACATAGAAAAATATAATTTTGTCTATGGGAAGACATTCTTATGCTGGCCACTCACTTTCAAACTTACTTGGAAAAGGATTGACAAAAAATGGTAAAAACCATGTTGTAGTGTATTCTTCCGGAGAACCGATTTTCGACTAGGTACTTTTGCGCAGTCCCATTTTCGGCAATATTGGTTGCTACAGCTGACCGTATATTAACACGAGTACACGTTCAAATATAATAACTGTGATAATAATGTAATGATTCGCTGCTAAATTACATAACTTACAACAGTTTCGATTCATTTTCAATTTTTTCATACAAATCAGAATATTTCATCAAGCAGTTATTCAATTGAACTATATTAAATCCGCGCGTTTATCTGATTAATTAGGAAGTTAATATGGTCAATCTTGGGAAAGAATGGATGAGTTCTATACAAGGGAATTGCTGCCAACATAACGAACAAAAAAATACTGAAAAAGGTTAGTCGCATAAGGAAGTGGTTTTTCCAATCTATGTTTAGTTTTTCTTATATATTTTGAGTCCCTTTACCACCCATGTTGTACCCGAAAAGTTTGGAGTTTTACCCGAGAAGTTTGTAGGTCAATTTAGCTTGGGGAATTTTATATCTTACAGTTGACGAACAACTAATGACAGCTGTCTATACATGTTTATTTGGCTTTGTTTGTGTTCTTTGTGTTTCGTCAACTGTAAGATGCAAAATACTCCAAACTAAAAATACCTCCAAACTTTTTGGGTACAACATGGGTGGTAAAGGCACTCAAAACATATAAGAAAAACTAAACATAGATTGGAAAAAACACTTCCTTATGCGACTAACCTTTTTCAGTATTTTTTTGCTCGTTATGTTGGCAGCAATTCCCTTGTATAGAACTCGTCCATTGCCATTGGTCGGAGAAAATGGATGTGCAAGAATACACCTTGTCTATCCTTACACCATGGTAAAAACCGCATCTGAATATTTATTTTGTGAGCAAAGATACTAGAAAAAATAGGTATATTATATAAAATTAGTATATTATGCAATGAGCACAAAACGCATACTATGCATACTATACTTTTTCTATGACAACATATCGTTCACGTTTAATACATGCAAATATTGCAAAAACTTGAAATTTGAAAGAAATAAACTGATAATATGTATCTTATTACTCTGAATTCGCAGCTAATGAGCTTTCTATCAAAATTGAAATATGAATTGAAGAAATAATATGTAAATATTTTCTTTATTGCTATTTCCAAAGTCTATATATATTAAAGAAGTCCGACCACTCTCTCGACGACCCGAGAATCCCCCTCCTGCCGACACTCACCCTCTCAGCGGCGAAATACACAGCCGCTGTGTATTTATTGATTTTTTCAGTTCTGTTTAACTTACACGGTGGTGTAGCTGAGCGTTGTATCGGGTGTGCCCAAGAAAGTGATTTTGAATTTTAATTTGTGCGAACGTTATCTGCTGTGTTTTTGATTGTGTGCGATGCCTTCTTGTGGGAATTATTGTTGCGTTGATTTCTGTAGGAAAGACTACCAGGATTTGTCCACAGAAGAAGGAAATGCCCTGGTTTATGTGGGTGGATATTTTTTGCAAAAGTGTTTTGTTAAACACAAATGCAAAATTTGTCTAAACTTTTGTAATAAGGAAGATTCTGACCAATCCACATCATTCTGCGAAAAAAAAGTCTATGAAGGTAGTAGGCAGGGACGGTTTGGAGGCTTGACAGTTCCTCCAAAAATTTTCAGTGAATATATGATTTCTTTAGAAAATATATTCACTGAAAATTTCAATGATTTATGTGTGCAGGATGATGTAGGAATTAAGTTGAAGACCAAGTTGTCCACTGTAGCATTTTCGCATCCTTGCCCAAACTTCCCATGGGAATACCTGCTGTCCTTATATACAAGGGTGCGAATCTATTACACACTTAAATTTGCAAATTCCTCATTAAGGACATTTAAAAAGAATAAGGAACATCCTAAATTGAAAATCCTAAAAAATTTATAAATATTCAAGTATTTATTAATTTTTAAGAATGTTCATGTTATTTTTATTTATTTATTCAATACAACGCTACAGAGTACACTTCAAATGGACTTGACCTAAATAATTGTTCATTTGTATCCGTTTTGTCCCAAGTAGATGCTAAACTGTGTTATTTATGTTCATTCTGTATTAGTTATTAAGTATTATCAGATATACGCTCGGAAGTCTATGTTGATGATTTTTTTCAAATCATTCCTCGATTAAAACAAAATTTCTAAAAAGCTACTTACCAATAATAGTAGCTATTTTATATATATATATATATATATAAATATAATTTATATAAGTTTCCAATATTTCTCAAAACAAGAATAAAGTCAACATATTTTCTAATTGCACCCGGTAAATTCCTTCACAAATGAATTCACCATCCGTCCCCACGTATACTACCAAAAACAGGTGTCGCACATGATTTACGACTCCCAGCAAAAAATGCCGGCGTTTTCCGACGATCAAAAGAGTGGGCTGACTTCTTTAATATATATAGACTTTGCTATTTCCACAGAAATAGGAACCCAATAAAATGTATTTTTATAGAAAACAACTATGAATAACTCGTTACCTACTGATACTTTGACAGAAACGATCTTCTGACATTTCATCAATTTCGCTGGACGTTATAATCTGCTGACAAGAGTCGTCGTGATTTTAGAGTGAACCTAGAACTAACACGAAATATTCCATTTCGCATTTGTTGCTTAGCAACTTGCCTAGAAACCGATGCAAAATAGTTATTTGTTTAACTAGGCAGTCAATCTACTTTGCTGCCAAGTTGAACATATAATTTTTTCTCCGATTGTTCATGAGGATATTGTATTTGCAAAATTATTACAATTCCCACAATCTCTTTATTTTGATTGGTTGCTATGGAAATGTATAATCACAGGCAGCAAAGTAACCACTTTGCTGCCTAGACAGGAAAAGTAATACTTTGCTGATTAATATCAGCAAAATTAATATTTGCTGCCAATCGGAGAAAATAGTTATTTTCCTAACAAGTGCGGAAAGTAATACTTCCCCACACGCGATTGCAGTTGACCCGAACGACGCGGAGGGGATGTTCGGGCAAGCAGTCAAGTGCGGAAAAGATACTTTATGCATGAGTTAGGAACATTATTTTTTTTACGACCGCATATACAAAAAATTATACCAACCCATTTTTGAAAATTTATTCCATCTCAATATATGGTTCATACAACAGTCTTTTTGGTGTGCGTCATCGTTTGTGACGTATATTCGGGTTTTGGGTATGTCGTTTATTTTATTTGCTATTTTGACACATATCTAACCTTGAATTTGATAAATAAAATCATCAGGATCGCATTCAGCAAAATTCGACAAGGTTATGAAATTAATAGTTACCAGCTTCTTTTTCTAACTGAAAATACCTGAGAACTTTCAAAATGCTGATGTCTTTCCGTGTATCTAGGCATATTTTTGTATTATTCGAATAAATATAACAATAATATTCATATTAACTTTTCATAAATAATAATTGACCGTGAACAAAGTACAGACCTGACAAGTACTGTCAGTGGGACAGTAGAAAAAGATGTCAGACACATTGACAATACGAAAGGTATATCTGCATCCTATTTTAAACAAAGAAATTTCTCCTGATTGATAGATCGCGCTTACGCGAACCATATTATAGAGTTCATACAACAGCCTTTTTGGTGTGCGTCATCGTTTGTGACGTATAACCGGGTTTTCGATATGTCGTTTATTTTATTTGCTATTTTGACACATATTTAACCTTAAATTTGATGAACAAAATCATCAGTATCGCATTCAGCAAAAATCGAAAAGCCTATGAAGTTAATAGTTACCAGCTTCTTTTTCTAACTGAAAATACTTGCGAACTTTCAAAATGCAGATGTTTTTCCGTATATCTAGGCATATTTTTGTATTATCCAAACAAATATAACAATAAGATTTATATTCCCTTTTCATAAATAAATAATTGACCATGAACAACAAAGTACAGACCTGACAAGAACTGTCAGTGGGACAGTAGAAAAAGATGTAACACACATTGACAATACGGAAGGTATGTTTACATCCTATTTTAAAAGAGAAATTTCTCCCGATTGATAGGTCGCACTTGCGCTTAATCTAAACATCAACCAATCAAATTTTGGTAAGTCAAGGATTAGGGTTGACGTTTGTAATACATTCAAACGGTTCATTATTGTGATATTTTGATAAGGATTAATCAAAGACCTGACTTTTTTTCCATTTCTTAATCCACGTAATGTGTTAGAAAGACATTAACAAACGATGACGCACACCAAAAAGGCTGTTGTATGAACCATACAAAACTTTAACTAAAAACTACTAATTATTATAAATGTTAATGATAAAACATAATTTCTTGCATTCTGTAAAGCACTCGAAATTGCCGGTCCAGTGGAGTTATTTGGTGTGAGGGTTATATAAAAATAAAATAAAATTCATTATTTCATATTTTCAAAAAATGAAAAATGCAACAAAAAGCTGGAAAAGATTTTTTTGATGGACTATTCCGTGAATATTTATGAATCTGTAGTCACAATAGTTATATCTTCCGAAGTGAAAACTATCTCAATCCAAGACTCTGCAATAAAAAAACTGATTGGAGTCAATTCCAATTCCATTCCAATAATAATGATCAATAAACCTGGCAAGCCACCAACGGAAGCAAGTTCTTACCGACCAAGTATTCGAACGCTTCATCCTAAATAGAATCGAAACAACAATTTCTGTCGATGATCTCATCCCAGACTACCAATTTGGATTTAAGAAACAACATTCAACGACCCAACAATGTCATAGAATTGTGAATAAAATGAAACAAAGATTGGAAGACAAGGAATTATGCGTGTCAGTGTCTCTCGATATACGAAAAGCATTTGATAGTTTGGCACACCCGCCTACCCTCAAAATTAAGAAAACATCTACCCGACCAACTATATCTCCTCTTGAAATCATATCTATAAACTATCGGCACTTTCAATTGAAATTTGACGATGAACTCTCAACCTTCCATCAAATTAAAATTGGAGTACCCCAAGGTATTGTCCAATGCCCTTTCTCATGCCTATTACATACGGCAGATGTACCAAATCATAGCAACATTTGCTGATGATACAGCAATTATGATATCTAATACTGATCCTAACACAGCTTCCAAACAACTTCAAAATCATCTAACTCTTATGCAATCATGACTAAAAAATGGAAAATCGAAGTCAACACTAAATTCTAATCAAATTACTTCCACCACAAAACAGTGTGCCTGTCCGCAAGTTACCATTAATGATGACCTAATGCCGATATGCAACAAGGACAACTTTATCTTGGTTTCATATGGCATTGGAAAGTCATTATTAAAGATTGAAAAAACAAAACTTTTTATACACACCCTGTATAAAATTAAACTTTTCTCATGATAGATTTAAATACGTCTGACCTTGCTAAAAGCAACCGAACAGAAATCATTTTCATATCCTCAAGGGTATCTTCGTAAAAAAATAATTTATAAGGGTCTGCAGCGGTTAAATTTTTTACGAAAAAATTAATAAATCAAACTATATGTATTTTTTGAAAAAAAAGTAAGAAAATAGAAAATGGTACACTTATCGATAGTGTATAGTTTGGTAAGTTTATCTGAAACTACGGGACATCGGTAAGAGGTGAGGAAACATGGCGCATATTTGTCAAAAACGTACCAATGGCACACTGTACCTATTTTATAAAATGAAACAGAAAAGACAAAGGTCACTATAACAATACCAAGGCTACTGGATGAATCAATATCAGTCAATTGATAAAGTGAGAGGGAAGGACACACGCATGCGCTTGCCAATAAGTAGTCAGCTGTCGATAAAAATAACCAATTATGTTATTCGGAGGGTGTGGTGATTGTGGTTTTTGCACAACGCTGCCAGAGCTTGAAGAAGTTCATAACAAATTTGGTAGTGTTTATCTTTAAATATTTATAAATTTCAAAAATAATGTTAAATGACAAAATCCAAGAAAACTATCACATTAAAGAATTAACGTTTGATCATATTGTTGATATTGTTAATAATAAAATGTCCATTTTCTAATTATTATTACTACATACTTAGCTTTCCTATAGTTGAACGTGGCAATATCGAATGTTTTCGACTGCATTCCTTTCACGGCTTCAAATGAACTTGCCAAAGTTCAGGTATACTTTGACCATTTTCAGTTTGAGGACCATAAAATGAAGCAATGTTGTCAGATATATTTTCTGAAATTGTTGTGCTCATTTTACATATGTTTCCCATTACTTCAATATACTGTTAGCTCATGATTTTCTTAGAAAGTTTGGAAATATTTAATAAAAAATACATAATATGAATTTATTTGTAAGAATTAAAAAAAGTCCCGATATATTTAAGAAAATTTTGAATATCTGGCACCGCAGCTGCACCCAGGGAGCACCTGCAGAGTATCGCCAGTTACCGAGTGAAATATTGCTCATAATATCGAAAAATTCGGGTAGCTACTAAAGTGGTCCACTATAACATAAAAAATATTATGGGATTGGGGTGCAAATCACTTGTTTCGTTTCATAAGTCTCATAGGCGTGTGCAATTCTGTTTGTATATTTATATGTAGACCTATTTAAAATAATATAGTAGTATCTATTTCTTGGTTGAGTGAGTTTAATGAAATAATAATACCTATAAATAATGATTATTGAGTGAATTGATATCAATATAATATTTATTTGTTCGTAGACGTTAGGGTAAGTTTTGAGAATATAATTCATTTGTAATAAATTAGAATGGCATTTTGGAGACCATTTGAAACGACAGTCCAAGATGATGCGTGGGAATCTAATAATTTGGCGCCACAAGAAAATGACCAAGCAATAAATGATGATGATGATATGGCTGAATTTGAAAACAAAGATTTACATATTCAGTGTCAACGCGTTGTTTTAAATATGTATGCGTGTTTGAAAAAAGAAAATTCTGTAATTTCTGATGATGCGGTTATCGCGAGAATTCACGAATTGACTAGCATTATTTACAAAAAATTGTATTACAAATTTGATGCAGGTTAATTTTATCCACTATATTTATTTGAATTACATTAAAAAAAAATTATTCCACACAATACCCATTCGAATTTATAAAAAAAATTTATGCACGCCATTGGGCGGCTTCTTTCTTCAATGGGATTAAAAATATGGGTCATCAAATTAACATTGGTTATACTTTACCATTTTCTATTTGTTACAGTCTGATTAACCTGATGAACCCTTTATTTAAGTTTTACTATTTACAGGGTGTGTACATTAATATTTATTCTATTTCACATTTGTTTGATTGATGATTCGTAAGTGCTGCAGTTGTTCAACCTATTTTTGTGAATATCTTTGGATTTTGGCTGATTATTCTCAAGAAATGGCACAATTAATAACTAATTTAAAAAAACAAACGGAGAGGGTATAAATCTCAATTAACCCGAATTAAAAATTTCGTGAATTCTTTGGATGGATCTCAAGAAGCATATTCAATTAATGTTAAATAGAGAAGTCTCATAGACATTTATTCTAATTATAGTTATGTGCAGTCCGATAATACGGCCCTGTAGAATTATCATATCGTGACGAAGAAAATTTGGTTGCAGATACCTAGATTAGAATTGTGTAAAGCCAAACTCGAAGTCCGTATTGCTAAGTTAAATTCAAAAATATACCCAGACTTCGAGTGTATTGACGCTTCAAATGTCTCATTGGCTGAAATTAATATTAGACCTTTCTCATATCAGGAGATACCCCAGAATGGCGCTCTTTTTCTGATCTATTTTCCGCTCTCGAGTTAAAGAATTGCAAGCTTAAATCTGACATGGAAAAATTTCACTATTTAATAATAAGATTGTTGCGAGACCGAATGCTAAATTTAATTGATTCGTCGCATTAATAATTTTAAGAAATACATATGATAATTCAATCGATTTTCTTGTCATTGCTGTTCTGATCCTGCTCACTCGTTGTATCAATGTTCAAAATAGGTATCAGCTTGCCAAAAGTAAAAATTTGTGTGTAGACTATATTTACGCACTTGCTACATAAATAGCTATTCATTTCCGCACAAGTCTGCGAACAACGCGTAGCGGAGTTCGGTGAAGTAGCCGAGTGCGGAAATAGAATTCATTTTACGCACTTGTTAGGTACAATAGTGTTCCTACGACCGTGAGGATTCACTTTATTCACGAGAAAAATAATTTAAGAAATGCACTGACAGTTTTCTGACAATAAACGAACAAAAATTATAATAGTAAATAGCTGGTTAATTACAGATGGTAACTAAAGTATTTCGAACCACCATAATATACTGGCTTATTATTAATTTGACATATTGGTGTGGAAAATTATTTCCACACGGTGTGGAAAATGTTTTTCACGTGGTGCGGGAAAATTAATTTTTTACACTAAAATTTATGTGGAAAATTAAATTTTCCGCCCGCTCGTAGAAAATAACTATTTTTTCTCTATTTTTTTTTTTTAAACCTTCAAACGGACGATGGCTAAAATATGCATCAGAAACTAATTTGTGAAGCAGCAATGCAACTTAAACATTCCCAAGTAGCAATTTAAATTCTATAAGGCTTGCATAAACAGCTATAAGATAAATCTTATAGGATACTAAAATTCTTATAACGGTCTATAAAACAATTATATGATACTTATACAACTAAAAAGGGCCCATTCTTATACAACTGTTTGGTAGTATAACAGTCCTATTAAAAGTTTATACAACTCTTATATAACTGCTCAATACACATTTATACAACCCTTAATCGACTGTCTTATAATCATTTATACAGCTACTATAAAATGATCATATACAACTCTTATATGACTGTTTAATACACATTTATACAACTTTTTATCGACTGTCTTATAATCATTTATATAGCTACTATAAAATGATTCAATAGTGTGTCATGTAGTCACATCTATAAAATGGGATTGAAGCGGCACTATGAAGGTCTTACAAAATGGTTGTATAATGCAATATATTTTTCTATAATGCTGTTATTCCGAGACAATGGAAACATTTTGTCATGTAGTAGTTTATAAAAGCATTTCATCTTTTAGTGAAGAAGATCAGAACCAAATTATACTTCAATTGGAACGTGCATCCTATATTTCATTTGTAGAAATGGAGACTTATCGAAACGACTCGGGCCGCTTAGACGGACATCGATAGTTAAAATTATAATATCATTTGGATGGTTTAGTAGCACAAATTTTGATGCGCCGCAAATTTTATTGATAGATTATAGGTATATATTTGGCAAGAAAATGGAGCGCTTCAATTCTGGTTAAGTTTCACGTAGATACTTGAAAAAAATAATAAAATAAAAAATCCTAAAATACTTTTTATTATGATTTTAATAGTTTATCACTTCATATAGATATTCTTTCACCATATAATTTTGTAAATCATGATTAAGTCACATTTTTCAATATAGTTTCATGTTTCCAAACTCAATTGCTCATAATGGCGGCGATAGTGGTACAAGAATTGCCTATTTAAACATGGCGATTTATAATACAACAATTTTATCCCAAAGAAATGCCTTAAACAATATTTTATTGTAAAATGGAACGGTATACGATAAAACTGTCTTATAACGAAGAATATGTAGGCACTATACAACTAACCTGACGAGTAATAATCATATTGAGATTCGCGAAAAGTAGAGGTTGCCAAATCTCATAATATGATACCTAATAAGACTTTCTCCTGCGACCACGTATGATGACGTCATAAAGCACGTTTTTTCATTTGGAAAGTAGCTCATATCACCATGGCATTGTGATTTGAAGGAAAATTCAATTCATGCATTAAAAATGCCATATGTCTCGGTGTTTTATCATTATGACAGCGAAAAAAGTTTGCCCTAACTTTTCTAGAGACAAAACGGAACCTAACTTTTGGAAGCATTACAGCCAGCATTGTAACAAATTTTTCATGACAGTATTTCAATTTTTCTCAAACTTGCGTTGTCAGAAAAGTATCTTTATTTGTGGAAATTTCGCGACTCATTAACAGCCGTATTCGCTCTATATTCTTTTAAGCTGAGCTGAATACTTAAGCTCGCTCGCTAGAAATAACCAGGGACATATAATTATGTATAAATATATGTGGTCGTAGGAAAAATAGTGTACAAAACTCGTTGGAAAGTACATTTTTTGCATTCGTTACGTTTCCGCACTCTCCGCTATATTCGGCTCGTGCTAAACTACTACTTATGTGAAATAATCACTTTTCACACTTGTTGTGTAATATATTATATTAAGCTTCAAACCCAGCTGATAATAATTAATTGACATATTATTCGAAATTTGGCCTGAACCGAATTTGATAAATACTAACAAGGTACCTATTTCAAGTAAAGTGTTTTATCATTTATAAACAATTGCACTCCACTTTTAATTTTATTATTGAAACGCAAAAGAGAGAGAGAGAGAGTACACTATAGTCTACTGTACTTACACACTTAAAGGCGATTAATGTCAAATCTCTTTTTCATTGCAATAAAATTGACTATTATAGCTGAGGCTAGAATGACGGTTTACATAAAATAAATACGTTAAAATTTTCCTTCACCTATAAAACTTTTAGGTCAACGTGACAACCATGCTTCAGAGTATTTAGGAAGTCAGTTGTTTAGCGTGGTTGTGTGAGACTAGCGGCACTATACAATAATAAAATCAATAAAATCATTTGCTTCCTAACCTCAAAGTGGTGTATTTTGTTATTGTCTTGTCGGTTACATCAATTTGTGTAATGTTTAAAATAGTCGAGACTATTGAGAAAGGTAATAAAGAACTCACTGTTGTTCCCAAGCGTTGGGAACAATGTGGAACGTTGTTTTGGCCCAAAAAATTTGCATACAAGTACCAACAGGATCCAGAATCCACTCCTGAACCTAACTGGATGTCCATACCATGTAAGACATTGTAATTGGGACATATAATCTCAGGATTGCTTGCAAGAATTTGTTGATACTTTTTCTTATACGCTCTTTTAATATTGCCACTGTGTTTGTTAACTTTTTTCCACTGAGAATTCATAATACTTTAATTGTATGTGTCACCCATAAAAATAAAATATTTCAATGCAAAAGTCACTTCAGTCTTAAAACGCAGATTTTGGAACGAATTTATTCTGTCATACACAGTTTTATCCTATAAGACATTTATAAAGGAGAAATGCTTATAGTGTTCAAAGATCACGTAAAAAAGTGTTTTATAATGCAACGCAATTGAATGCTATAAAATATTCATTATACAACATTATACAGCTTTAATAAAACAAGATTATGTAAGTATTTTATAACGTTGTAGCTGTTAGTTATATAGTATATTATAGAACTCTTATAGAATAGGTATAAAAGTCTTATAAAATGATATTTTTGATATTGTATAAGCTTGCTTATAAGGTATTATATCATCTTAAAAGAAATAATCGTATAATGCGTTATAGGATATATTGTGAAAGTCACTATAGAATCATTTAATACAACAATTTTCTTTAAAAAACAAAATTATCGCAACAAAAGGCCTAATAAAAACAAACAGTCCTTAAAAAAACGCTATTCGATAGTTAAACAACAATTCAGTCCTCTTAGAATTCCATTTTGCTAGTTGGGTTGGGGGAAGGATCTTAAAACTATCTGTCTAAACTTGTGCTTTTGTTATTGAAATTAATGTTGCAGAGTTAATGAAAACATTAAATATCTTGAAAACTACAAATTTTACGTGAAAAACATTGGGGAATACAAAATTAATTGAAAATAGCTACAAATACTAGTGGCGTGAAAAATGAGAGGAGAAAAGTGACATATTTTTCCAAATGTACACCACTGGATTATTAATTGACAAATGTTTTTCATCAAAATATGCCTTTTTACATTCAAAAACAACCCGCCAAATGTCAAATCAATTTCATCCATTCTAAAGTTATCAAATTCAAATATTTATTACTTCAACACCTCGTATTTCGAAAAGTAAATGAGCTGGACCCCTCAATCCTTATCATTTTGTCCAATTTCACGAGAGGTATCTACATGCAAACTTTGTATCATTTGAAAACACCCTGTATGGTGTTCAATTCAAAATATTTCACATGCCCTATCTTAATAGATGTTATTCATATTCGTAATTATTACATGGTTAATTCAAGAGCCTTTTTGGTGTGCGTCATCGTTTGTGACGTATAACCAGGTTTTCGATATGTCGTTCATTATTTGCTATTTTGACATATATCTAACCTTATTAATTTGATAAATAAAATCATCAGGATCGCATTCAGCAAAATTTGAAAAGGCTATGGAATTAATAATTATCAGCTTCTTTTTTAACTGAAAATACTCTCAAAATGCTGATTTTTTCCGTGTATCCCACATTTTTGTATTATTCAAATAAATATAACAATAAGATTCATATGACCGGCGTAAACAACAAAGTACAGACCTGACAAGAACTGTCAGTGGGACAGTAGAAAGAGATGTAAGACATATTGCCAATACGAAAGGTATGTTTGCATCCTATTTTAAACAAAAAAATTCCTCACGATTGATAGTTCGCTCTTGCGCTTAATCTAAACATCAACCAATCAAATTTTTGTAAGTCAATGATTAGGATTGACGTTTGTAGTACATTTAAACGGTGCATCATTGTGATATTTTGATAATGTGCTAGGAAGGCATTAACAATCGATGACGCACACCAAAAAGGCTATTGAATGAACCATACTGGGAATTTACTGTACCTAAAGTGAAACATTCTTGACATCTACATAAATTACCGCCGTAAAATGTATGCCACTGATTATTTTATCATTTACTAAGATAACAAAATCAACTTACATTAGTAAATTGTTTTTTTTTTCCACCTTCTCATAAATTTTTAAACCCCTCGACTTATCAACCCTTATAGTATCGTTTGGGTTTGTATAGGCCATTTTTTTATGATGAAGTAGTAGGTACTCAAGGAATGCATTTAAGTACGTGGACATTAATTACTTGTTACAGTTTCTTAAAAAATTCTAAAATGGTTTTCACATTAAACTCGAAGGTGAAAACGGCTTTCATTTGAAATAATTCACCTATGTCATGGGCTATCTATATCAATCGACAAAATATACTCTTTCTCAAAAATATGATAGAATAGATCCTAAATGTCCACAGTATCAAACGTTTAAACGCTTATATACCTATAGACTTGTTCTAAATATGGCTAGCGATATAAGGAAATCGAGGATAGTAGAAAGATTTATAAAAATCATTTCCTGAGTTGCCAAGATTCCAAGAAAGCTGAGATCCATAACTAGCTCTAGCTGAGATTAAATATAGCTCGTTTCATAGTTACTATCCTCTTTCTTCTCTAAATTCATTATATTTGGAATGGTGTATTCCTTTCAAATGTCGTAGTTTTTCAAGATACGCCAAGCAATTGGTAAATATTTTTGACAAAAATCCTAGTAGAAAACGGATGATGCCATCGTGAAGAAGACATTACGCAGTATCATTTTGATATGTTTAGGACACGCAAATGTTTGTCAGTAATTTAAAACGAAAAAACCTCCTTTTTTTGGTTTTTTTATGTAGCGTAAAACTTACTGAAGCAATCTCAATCGCTTCCCCACTATTCCTCCGCTCTCCAGCTCTCTACCATTTTCGCCGATTTTCCCTCGCATTTCTGGTCGACTTCGCATCACTTGATGTAAAATCGAGAACATACGTTTTGTTGCTCTTTATTTACACTTTTCAAAACCATTTTCAAATTTAAAATCGGACAGTCGACAACGCAATCAGACACGTTGAAAATTATGGTATGGAAAAATTAAAATTGCAATTGCGATGAAAGTAAACATCGTTTGGAGTCTGCTCTTCGCACATGTAAAGGGCATATAAAGAACGTCTTTTGTACGAAGTTTCAGTTCTTGCAATTGAAAACTGCCGAAGATATGAATTTTTTTTAAAAATTGGTAATTTTTCGGTTTTTCCAAATTTTCTCGGTTCGTAATTATCCGATTGACTTGCTCGACCACTCATTTTATTTGTATTTTAATTATCTATAATTCATCTGTACATACCATTGAGATTGCTTCAGCAAGTTTTACGCTACATAAAAAAACCAAAAAAAGGAGGGTTTTTCGTTTTAAATGTTTATAACAAATTACTGACAAATAAAAAAGTTTCTCGATTACTGAAAATAGTGCTGCAAAAAAAGTAGAGATAACAGTTTTCTCCAATTTTACAAAAAAACTAGGTTTTTTATACAAATGAAACTAACGCAGTAATCTTCGCTCATGTTTCTTCTCTCGATTTAAAAACAAATTTTGAAAATATCTTGTTCAGTTCCGGAGATATCGCGAGGTATGTGTGAAAAAGTAATAAAACATAATTTTGACAAATTTCGCAATAAAAAGTGTTGTATCTATTAAAAAATGTTATAATTTTTGATTTCAGATGGCCAGGGACCTACTCTATCATTTTGTAAAGACCACATGTGGTTGTACCTTAAAAAAAAATCGAGAAGGAAGCGACTTTTTCTCCGTTTTTCAGTCGATTATTATATTATATAACACATGTTCACCTACATGAACGCAAATGAGTAACTATAGGAGAGCCTCCTTGTACTACTTAATTCCACTAGTTGTATCAACGGTCAATGAGTATTATTTCATTTTAGAGTTTAGAGAGAGGTTGAACAAACGTTATTTTCGCCCTTATGTGAATTTAACACTTTCTGTCCTGTTCTCGCTTTCTTTCATTTTCCTTTAGCGCAAGCGCCAATCCTTTAAGGACTGCAGCCCAGCAGTGTAAGGACTAAGGAGCAGTTCCTAGTTGGAAGCTACGGTAACACGTACGAGGGCTTCACCTAAAAAACTCTTTGGATTATGTCAGTCTGCATGGAAACCTTAATTTAAAATGTCGTGATAGGTGCTTGGAGAGACTAAGACTATAAAACATAGTGATACGTGAATGGGAATTCGTCAATACAGCTGAAGGCAAAAAGTTTGGTACGTTAAGTAAGTGACATAACTATATATTCCTTAGTAGGTTACGTTGGGAATAAATTTTAAGCAGATATTGTTAATTTGCATTTATTTTAATTTCCAGTAAAGACTTGAAATTTGCTCTGATTCCAAAAACAGACCTACATTGATACTTTTTTGTATTTATTCAAAAATTTGGATGAATGTGTAAGCATACCTTTTTCACTGAAAACACATTACTAAAGCTTGGCAACTGTTAATAATATATAGGTATCATATCTATATCCTGTGAAAATAAAAAAACTTATCCGTGTTTGATCAGTATTTCAATTTGAAGATAGTCCTTCCATCTAAATGAATTAATATCACCGAGGGAATCGCGTTTAATTGTCAAAATTTTCATTGATCTCTTACAAATCTCTAAAGGAACTTTTCAGAAATATCCACCTAAAATGACTTGTGTAGCATAAGAGCTATTTCTATTCAGCTTATTACTTATTTGAGAGGGTAATAAGTAAAAATTGTACTTATATCCCATAAGTAAAAACGAGAGTAAAAACTTTGACTTGAAATTATTATTGACTAATGAAGGACAAAAGTTTAATCTCCTTTTTTTCGTACAAAATAAGAAAAGGTAAGAATTGAACTACTTAATGGATAAACTTATAATTTGGGCGTTGTCCACTACTGTAAAATATAGGAAAAATGGGATTAATTTAAAATGCTCCACTTCCAGTAGTAGAGTTTCATTTGAGCTTAGCTGAAAAATCTTGATCTTAGAAAAACGAAATTATGTGAATCAAATTCAGTTCCAAACCAAGATTTCAGTGAAGAGACTTATTTCTGGTTGTTAAAGTCTATTCATTTTTAAAGTGAAGTGAATAAAGTCATAAGCAAAAAATAAACGATTATTCATATCACGCTCTATAGGTTGAGCATGTAATCCACTGTCCCTACTTAATATATACATGGTGTTTTCAAATGACACAACGTTTGCATGTATGTAGGAGGGGTCCAGCTCATTACTTTTTGAAATACGGGGTGTTGAAGTTATGAAAATTTCAATGTTTTAATTTGATAACTTCAAAATGGATGGATAAATTGATTTGACACTTGGCAGGTTGCTTTTAAATGTGAAAAGGCATATTTTGATAAAAAACAATTGTCAATAATTCTTGATAAAGTGGTGTACATTTGGAAAAATATGTCACTTCTCTCCTCCCCTTTTTCACGCCACTGGCATTTGTAGCCATTTTTAATAAATTTTGTATTCCTGAATTTTTTTCACGTAAAAAACACATAACATTTACATATTATTTGTCCAAACTTGTGCTTTTATTATTGAAGGTGATGCTGCATACTTCATGAAAACAATAAATATCTCAAAAACTACACATTTTTCTATGTAAAGGCTATGTGTTTTTTACGTGTAAAACATTTTTCCTCCTACCCCTATAGAAAGTACACACTTTCCTCCCTCAAATCAGGGAGGAAACTCATACTTTTTCTCCCAGGGAGGAAAAGTACTTTCCTCCCTAGGGAGGAAAGTATTTTTCCTCCCTCTCATTTCAAGTAAGTTGTAAACGATGAAACTTGTGAATTCATTATATTCATATTGTTTCCATAATTTCTAGAACATCCTGTATATCCTGTTTTTTGGTAAAAATCAAACATTAATGGTACTTCAACGTAGTTCTTCAATACAAATTTCAACTTCAGGAATCTTAGATAGGTATACGTTTTTTGAGTTCAGAATAAGAAAAGCATAGTATGCTGTGGCTCACTGACAGTAAACACGGCGATTGACTTTTGAGGTGCAAAGTCGCTACATTCATTAAACTTAGTTGAATTTTTGAAAAATGGAAAGCGATTCAAGTGATTTTGAATTTCCAAATACACCACCTAATATTAAGGCACATGCTAACATAACCTTACTACCACAAAAATCTAAAGATAGGTATGAAAAACAATATACACAATATAAGCAATGGGCTGAATTATATTCGTTATACCTATTCGTGTCGTGAATATAAATTTTCAAAAAAAGTGGGTAGGAGGAAAAATCATATGTATCACATGGGAGTAAAGTGCCTTATCCTCTCTTGGATGTTTACTGCCCTCCGCTTCGCGTCGTGCAGTAAACTACATCCTGCGGGAGGAAAAGTGGCACTTTCCTCCCTAGTAATACAAATAGCTATTCCTACGATCACATATGAAAGTGACACATATCGCACTGTCTAGTTCTATGGAAAGTAGCCTTTTTTCATACGCGTACGGAAAAAAAACTTATCCGTACGTGTACGGATAAAAAAGCTGCCAAATTGAATGTTGAAATGCTAGTCTATTTACCCCGCAAATTTATGTATATGTCAAATGCGTATTTCCCAAGTTGATTTGACCATATAATGTTATAATTTATTACTTTTCATTTTTACAATGATTCAAATAAATAATTAATTATGAATGGCAATATTTATTAACAAAAACAGTTTTATTTCTGATGTTCTGTTTCTAATTGTTGTTAGTTGTTAAAATAAATATTCGTATTATTTTGTGTACCAATATTCATTCTAACTTTTTTATAAAGGCTCTCTTTTTCATCGCATAAAAATCACAATTTTCTGGGTCACTTTCCAAGGTAAGCAATCAAAACTATATAAAGTAATTACAAATAGACATATGTAAAACCTCTCACATCTACATGAAAACGCAAGATTGTATATTCCTGATTCGGTAAAAGTATATCGCGTGGTCGTACGAAAAATAGTGTACATAACGTGTGTGAAAAATGTCATTTTCCGCACTCGTTACGTAATATACTATAAAAATAGCTACAAATGCCAGTGGCGTGCGAAATTGAAGGGGAAAGTTAACATATTCTTCCAAATGTACAATACTGGATTAAGCATTGGAACATGTTTTCTCATCAGAATATGGCCTTTTACATTCAAAAACAACCTGCCAAAGGTAAAATAAATTTATTTATCCATTTTACCGTTATCAAATTGAAACATTTGAATTTTTATAACTTCAAAAAGTGAATGAACTGAACTCCCCAAACTTATATCATTTTGTCCAATTTTACGAGAGGTATCTACATGCAAACTTTGTATGTGTCATTTGGAAACACCCTGTATATGCCTTTAATATATACGTGTATAATATTTTGTTGAGTTATAAATTGGTCATTTTACTTCCTATCAAATGAGATCGATAAACAACATATCTCTTAATAAAAATGAAACATACATTACTTTATTGATTTTAGTTGATACTTGGAAAGTGGTGAGGGCTGAACCATTGATTTCACTTGCTTCGGAATGAAAGGGTGGATTATTAGTATGAATACTTAATGAGTATTCAATACAACTATGAACAGGTGATATCATATAGATATTGTGTAACTATTTACTATTACTAGGTGGCTCGGATCTCCTAAGAACCGTAAAAAATACACAGACGGTTCAAACGAACAGAGGTTGCCCATGCCCAATGATGCACAGTATTAGATATTCTAACTGGTTACAAGTATATCTGTCAAAATCCAAACGGTTGAGTTTTCGTTTTCCTTCAATATTTAT
Organism: Galerucella nymphaeae; assembly: GCA_963978555.1. Lineage (NCBI taxonomy): Eukaryota > Metazoa > Arthropoda > Insecta > Coleoptera > Chrysomelidae > Galerucella > Galerucella nymphaeae. The sequence continues at coordinate 14,399,287 of OZ021718.1, forward strand.
GTTATTTTAAGAAATATTGGGAACATTCATTGAAATACCTAATTTATAAATTTAATTTCTTATAACCTTCCACTAAAAATTTAGATTACGACGTTTCGTCCTTCCAATGCCACAATAAACTGTTTTTTTTTTCAATATGGACCTTAACATGCCATTTCTCAGATTATTGAAATTCTAAATTCAACAATACGTTATACAGAACCAAGGCGATTTGTATAAATAAAATGCATTTTAAATATATACTCTAATGAATATAGTTAACACAAAACTCAAAACATTATATCCTTCCTGAATCATATGAACATTTTCTACAAATTCTAACAATTATATAGGTACATATTTATGAACTCCGCCGCTAATTACCCTAGAGGTAGAAGCGGTTATTGTGGAAAAAAATAGTTATTTATGCAACAAGTGCAAAAAGTTAGTGTTTTTTGCACGAGACGTGAGATTGTCCAAAGAAGCCTTTACGCCGAGTTGCATACAATATTTTTTTTTAATTCAATAAAAAAATTAGAATATAATATGCTAGAAACTCAAACCTCTTTTTTTTGTATATTTATGGCCTTCACCTTGTCAGTATTAAATCATAGCTGTTTTTAGCTTTGACCATTCAAATTTGAAATAATCAAAGATTTTTGCAATAATTGTAAATTGTTGAGACTGAGAAGTCATATATTATTGCTGTATTAGAGCAGGATCCGACACTTGCTCTGAATTTTTATTTCATTTGAATATTTATGTTTGTCATAAATCATCACAAAACTGACAAGAATGACAAATGAGCACAAAAAAGAACCACTTTTTCCATTAAATGTGTCCATAAAAGTGTTGTTTTTTGCATGAATGTAGAAAAAATATATATATTGAATAAAATTATGATTACTTGGTGTTGGTGGAGATCTCGTTTATTACTATAAAATATATTATATTGGACGCGTGAACTTTTTGAAAATGTAAAATCAAACTTTCTCAAACCTTATCTGCAATACGACAACTATACCTATTTGGGTACTATTTTAAATAGTTATGATGTCTAATTTTGAATGAATGAACGAAGTTTTTTTTATTTTTTGTGAGATTTTATGTGTGTTTTGACCAAGCTAAAAGGCTTACTACTTTTCCAAATTATAATTCAGTATATAGGTTTGATGACATTATCTTTTTCGTAACTCCCCTTTTTTCAATTTTCTAATTGCCCCCTGATTCCAAAAATGTAAACGTTGCTTTAAATTGATACAGAGTGGACAAAAAAGGAAAAGTTACTCACAAAGTAATAAATAAACTTAATGAACACAATTGATAAAATTACGTATTGTTATTCAACTATTTTTTTACACCATTAAAAAAAATCTTATTTTCAACATTATATATAACAGCTATTATTAGTGATCCAAGTCTGTGAACTATAAAAATATTGTTACGCGAGTGCCCCAGTAAAATTCCCGCATGAGACGACTATGACTCCTCCACTCACTTGTTGGGAATAATCGAGACTACCTACCCCTCGCCCTCCCACTCGTCCAGAGAATTCTAGTCTATCCAGCAGACGAGAGATTTCTAGAAATCAACCCCACGGGCGATATAAATAGACGGCATCGCTGCACACAGATATAGTCGTCATATCACAGAGTACATAGATGGTGTACTCTGTGGTCAGCCATCATATAGTAATATAGATGGACATTTAGTGTTTATACAATCGCGCATCGATAAAGTGTTTATTCAGTGACTCTCATATAAATTATAGTTAGTGTGTTTAGTGTATGATATAAGTTATTAATTAAGGACAGTAGTACATATAAATTAAAATAATTGTTACAACATGTTTATTTTCTGGCAGTATTTTTTAGCATTTTTCAACTGTTGAAAACATAAAAGTACAATTATTCTGTATTATTAACGCTTCAGAGAAAGTAAGGTCACGTGAATACTATCGAAGCAATTTGATATTTGCAGCTTCTCTCCTAAAATGCCTTCAAACGAAAGTGATTAAAATATTAGATAATGATAATTGGTATTGGCGATAAGAAACATGAGGTATGCCTATTATTCCAAGATGCATCTATTTCACAACCTACAGTAAGCAGAATAGAGCGAAAATACAGAGAATTTGAACAGGTGAGAGATGCCGTGAAGCAAGATTTTCCAAAATTCAATGAAATAATTCAACAAGACATAATTTTGTCGGCAGTAAATAATTCACACAGTACAATACGAGGATTATCTGGTGATTTTGGCATTGGGACATCTTCAGGAGAATCTGGATTCCACACAAAATATTATAATTCCTAATCTAGTCCAGATTTTTCCTGATATTAAGATACCCACTAATTTAGACCGCGAACAGAACTTCACCACAACACAAAAAGAATGGGGAATAGGGATTATAATTGGAAGACAAAGGGAATTGAAATCAAAAACCAACCACTAATTTCTAATTCCATTGTTTTTTATCCAATAATGAATATATGTGTTACTTCATGGGCGCAATGTATATACACATTTCAATTCAAAAATGTATAGAAAACATTTCATAAGTTAACACTACATATTCGTGAAAAAACTTTGGCCTAATAATACTTATATCCTGCAAAACCTAGAAAGGTTCCTGTAGGATTGTTGTGAATGAGTTTTCAGGTGAACTAGTTAAATACTTTGATTTGGAATGCCCAAATTATGTTTTTAAAAAATTATTTATTATTTTAATTGAATGGAATCTAACAATAACTAGTCTTAATGCTACGAAAGTTAACAATAGAATGATTTAATAAATTTGAATTTAGAAAAGAAAGAAAAGATACAAAATGCTGTATCGGAAGTTTCTAGGAATTGTTATACGATGACATCTGCTTATCATACGTGGAATACAGATGTAACTCACAGTAGCTTTTTCAAACGAATGGAGGTTTAATGAGAACTTTTCAATTTATACAGTGCCTTTTTACCTAAAAAGGTTCCTGTAGGATTGTTGTGAATGAGTTTCCAGGTAAACTTGTTAAATATTTTAGTTAATCCCATATTCAGACAAATTCTTTTTGCTTTTTTATTTCATTTCCTTGTAAATAGATTATAATTTTATTGTTAATATCCGTATACTTTAGTATTAGGGCACTGTATAAATTGAAAATTTCTCATTATACCTTCATTCGTTTGTGAAAGCTAGTGTGTCAGCGAAACGCGTCATAACTTTAGGTTTAAATATAATGTAGATTTAACAAATTAAAATTGTTTGATTTCATAATTCATTATGGTACTCTTTATCCTTTATCAATATTGAACTGGGCGCACTTTCTTATGGCGTGGATTTCCGCTCGAAAGATACTCAGGGTTTTTCCCAAGCTTCCAGAGTATTTAGTTACTGTCCCAAACACTCCTATCCCAGTTCCTCCCATTCTTTTTGAGCCGTCTGTGTACCATTGAATGGCATTCTTTCCAAGTCTGGTAATGGTATTTGGATCCCATTCCTTCTTGTAAACCTTCTATATACTATACCGCTGGCAGCCAATTCTTTCCTGGTTCACCAACAGCAGCAGCAGTTAATCCTACAGATTCTATTCAGCCTCCTCTTGCATTTCAGAAATTTCCATAAGCTTCGTGTGATCCATGCCTTTTGATAGGGCTCGCTCTGCTTCTTTCTCTTGGACCTCTGCAAACTCCAGAGTGGAAGATACACCTTTTCAGAGCTGTTACCCTGTCTCAGGCCATGTCTTTCCTTTAACCTAAATTTTTTTCTCCTTTCATTGTATTAGGGGAAATATGGTTTATTTACGATTATTTTTTTCACTTGTCAAAATCTGACATTTTGGTGGTTTTAACCAATAGCAATACATTATTCTAGCCAATCATTCGGTATTATACTGATAATTTTTTACTAAATATAGTAACCAATCAAATTACTTAATTTTAAGTCATGTGTCAAATTTCATCCAATCACCTCTGGATTACAGCGATAATACCCTACATGTCGTGTTTTCAGTTTGGTTAAACGTCAAACTGATTAAAACTAATAAATTGTGTATTTAAAATTATTAAACGTCAGATTGACAATCAATTTTTTGATATCTACAAAGTAAAAAATTATCTTATCGAATACTCCTCGGGCCTTGATAAATACTCAAAATTTTGTCATAGAGAATCCTTCAAGCGTGTTGCTCAAGGATAATAGCCCTCGGCCTGCGGCCTTGGGCTATTATCAAGCAACACGCTTTCAGCATTCTCTATGACAAAATTATCTCGGTATTATCAAGACCCTAGGGGTATTACTATTGATAATTATGCTTCCTCATCGATAAAACCTTGTTTACATCGAAACGTCAAAATTTTACTTTGAATTTGTCATTATTGACAACTAAAAGCGCTTTCAAAAATCCTTTTATATTGTTGAAAAAAATAATCTTCCCAAATACAACTCGCTCTTCAAATTTTATCACATAATTTTTTATTTTCATCACTCAAACTTGTTTATTTGAGGCAAAAACATTCAAACAAACCGAATTTAGATAAAATCGGTTTGTTTTCATATTTTTGCCAAATAAACAAGTTTTCGTGGAAAAGAAAAAATTATCGATAAAATTTGAAGCACTCGTGGTATTACCTTTGACAATCCCACTCATGTATAAAAATTCCCATTTGTGAATACAAAAATCGTAGTTTGCTATCGGCTAAATAGGAAGGAAGAGAATTTGCAAGTGGATAAAAATATCGGATAAATTACGTTACCGTAGCAACGCTAGCATTTACTGTCATCCATGTCAATGTCAACAACAAAGTCTACATCAGTAGAGGAGCAAATTTCTACTGGACCAATTGTATATAATAATTGTATTTTTAACAATTGTACTTTCTAAACATTATATTTCTACTCATTGTTCGTTTAGTTTGTTAAATAAAGTTTAATTGAATTGAGTTTTTTATTCATGGGATTGTCTTACCAAATACCACGCGAGCTCAGATCTAGCAGGATATTTTTTCCGATGGTTTTCTCATACTTACTTTCATGTAGGTAATTTAACTCGATCTGTTCTGACAAAATCACTCGAGCTACGCTCTCGTGATTTTGTCAGAACAGCTCTCGTTAAATTGCCAATGAAAGTAAGTATTCGAAAACAACCACAAAAAATATCCGGCTAAATCTGAGCTCTTGTGGTATTACTCCCGATAAAAAGACGATGACGTTGCAAAACAAAATATTGTGATGTTGCCAAGCTGTAGTTTTTTTCATTACTTAACGTGAACTAGAAAAATCGATCTGATGCTAGATTGACATTTATATGTATATAACAATATTATTAATAATAATGAATACCTAAATAATTAGTTATGAAAATAACAGTTTTTAAATCTTGAAGAAATAACTAATTTGGAAGCACAAAAAACTTGTAAATATTAGACGATGATCGAATGTCAATAGATGTCAAAACAAACTGGGGAATTTCACCAGTTTATCTGACAACGTCTTAAAGTTTTGCCAACCCGTTAGCTGTTAATTGCACTGACTGTTGAGGATAAGTTGTATTCACTGCTGGTAAATTAATATTTATTCTGATAAGCAGGAAAGTAACTAATGATGACATCATCGTCTTTTTATCATAAAATCCTATATCTATCGTTTTGAGTCCCTTCAGGGTTCGCTGTTCTCATCCCTGTAGGGTTAGTGTTGAGCCTGTAATTTGCGATGTCAGATACATCACGGCACATAAAGGAAAAAGCTTGATCAGTTTGTTGTAGGTATACAGGGTGATTTATTAGTGCGATGAAGTCCAATATCTTGTGAATGGTTGAAGATATTTGGATGAAATTTTGACCGATTGTAGGCAGGTTAGGGGCTCATATTTGGAAATTAGTGGCAATTGTACTTTTCAAGATCGTTTCCAAGTCTGTATAAATGTTGAAGGTGGTCACTTCGAGAATATTTTATAACTTTGTTGTTGTTTTTTTATGAATTTTAGTATAGCTGTTAATAAATTAGTATGAGTAAATTTATTATTGTTGGCTTTCTACTATAAAATAGAAATATCACAAAAACTATTCAATTTGGGTATAGGTAATACTCAATAAATTATGAAGTATAAATGAATAACTTTCATTGACCGATATAAAATACAGGGTGATCCTTTAAAAAAAAATGTGAAACCAATGTATTTAAGTTTGGGCTCGCCCTGTATACGGTTTGTTAGATATTGAATCAGTTCAATTGAATTGTAGTACTAGATGACTATCGTCACAGACGTGTGGCTATGAAAAATTAATTTTAAATTGTGCAGTTTAAAGTATACAGTGCGCTGAAGTCATTACGATTTACAGGAACAAGTGGCCAAAACAGTTTAAATACGCTGTATAACCAATTACAATATTATATCATTGTAATAGCGAGGTCAAGCAGAATTCAAATTTGAAGTAAAATACAGAGTGTCCCATTTGAAAAATATAACTTTGATCTTGCATGGCGTTCTGGAACACGCTGTACAATTGCAACTAATTTTAAAATATGAGCCTTTAAACTGGCTACAACCGGTCAAAGGTTCATTCAAATATATTCATTCATTCACAAGAGGAATTTATGGCCCAAATGAATCACTCTGTATAATGTGTACCTACCGAATAGAAAGAAGACTTGAGATACTTGCGTAAGGTATTTATTCAAATTTAGGAAAAACCCCGTATAAAATTTTTTCCATGAAATAAAAGAATTTGATTTGTTTAAATATTCACTATATTTGAACCGATGTACAACTTGAAATTGTGACGCGCTTCGCTAACACATTAGCTTTGTCAAACGTATGTCAATGGCTATTAATTCAAACATACATACCTACACAGCACTACAATACAATCCACCACAATATGGAGATATGTAAAACCATTAATTCTTTCAAAATTATATTAATATATACAGAATGGACCGTAACTTTGTGCTAAGTTATACTACAAATGGTGGTGGTCGGTGGAATCCTTGTTAGCTGTAAACAACTATTTTTTCCAGTAAATATTTATTCAAATAATCAATAAATAATCCTACTTTCCATATTTAGGTTTTTTGATATCGCTATAGCCAAGATAAAAATAGCATCTGGAGTTTTTAATTCAACCACCGTCCAGTTCGAATCGGTCTTTCAGTGAGATAGCATCGATAAGCTAACGACTAAAGCAACCGGTATATTTATAAATTTAAAAATGTTTTCAAAGGTAATTAGTGAAGTGTTAAAATAATAATAAATAAACCTTATCGTGGAAACAATGCGTGAAAAAGATCCCCCCGATACGGGGGGGAAGGATGGTATGGAAACAGGTGATGAAACTAACGTAGGAACGGATATCCAGATTGAATAAATTAACAAAGAACAACCAAAAAAATTATTCAACTTACAGAAATCTCACTTATACTCAGATCAGGTATATGTTTTCATTCAAAAAACTGACGATGAAGGAAATTTAGGTAAAATACATCCGATGGAGAGTAGATAGAGCAATACGGTTTCTGGAGCACTACTTCGAAAAATGTCCGCTGTTGGCGCTGAGAGTGGCGCGGCAAATTTGAATGCAGGCCGCCATCTTTATTGCCGCCATTTTTAGTCCGCTAGTTGTATATTTAAAATATCCGAAAAAAACTCCAGTGGGATTCGATCCCACAACCTACGCGTCTATAGCAAGGCATTCAACACATGCTGCCATGAGCTCTCATGTGTATTAGATGCGAAGAAAGGTATTACATGCTGCAATGTGAGCGCGCGCGCACCGTACGCTTCTTGCTGTAAAATGTGACGTAGTCGAGAAAGATCCGTTTGGATGATAACAGCGGGAGCGCTGATATACCAGGTTGTTTAAAAGTAACTCTTTGGGTGCGTGACCATCGCGCGCGTACGCTTCTTGCTGTAAAATGTGACGTAGTCGAGAAAGATCCGTTTGGATGATAACAGCGGGAGCGCTGATATACCAGGTTGTTTAAAAGTAACTCTTTGGGTGCGTGACCATCGCGCGCGTACGCTTCTTGCTGTAAAATGTGACGTAGTCGAGAAAGATCCGTTTGGATGATAAGACGGCGCGACTAGATTTAATAAAATAACAGCAGAAAAACCCATTATCACAACAGGAAATGATAAATATAAATATAAAACAACTCGCCACAGAAATTTTTAAAAATTGATATGTCTCAAACCACAATCAGAAAAATTAACATCTAAACAGGAAATGTGAAATATCAAAAACCTTGGAAATTGTACAAAACGGATATGTTTTCAGACCTCAATAACCAAATGGGAAATATATTATCAGCATTACAAAAAATAATAGTTTATCACAATTTCACGAAAGTGATAAGAAATCCTTGAAAAAAGGTATTAATACATTTTGGTATTACGATAACGACAGTTCCATTTTGATAGTCAACGAGAGAGTTTTGGTGTAGTTATTGAAAACAAAGTAAGTTTTATATTTTTTTAACTACTCTTTATATTTAGTTTTTGAAATTTGTTTCCAAAAATAAAACTATTTCGATTATTTTGGAAAAGTTTTATTTGCTATAAAATTACTGGGGGAAACTCCTTGACGACTGGTACAACAATTATCCTGTTTATTTCAGATGAGTTTTATCAATGAATTAAACACATTCTCTACTTCTACAGGGGTAGAGAACAAACCTATTATCAAGCTTCGAGACATTCCGGAAAACGTCCCCCATAAAATCATACACATTAAAATAGTGCAATCCAAATTTGGAGAAGCAGTGTTT